>OY288261.1:14122169-15597137 GCA_958450325.1 Agrostemma githago
CGATTAGAACGACGTGGAAAATGGGGAAAAACGAGAAAAAAGAGGAGGAAAAGAGAGAAGACGGGATTTGTAACACCCTCAACCTACATGATTGATTATCTCGAAAACGGACTCGAAGTAGCGGCCTAGGCGCGGGAGCGTTAAGATGTATATAGGTGAGTTATGGTGTGTATGGTTAGGGAGGGGATTTGACGAGTTTTGCTCTCGGGTTTGTATATGGTTTGCCTAAAATTGCTTAGAATTTCGGGTTGATATTTGGTCGGGAATCCTATAGGATTTCTAGAGGGAAGATCGGAATATAATATGCCTAGTATTGTTGGAATTCCGGGTTGTAACTTGTGTATGTCGGGATTGGAATTGTTGTGGATGTGTTGTGGATGTTGGATGTGTGAATGTTGTGAATGCTGTAAGATGTGAGAAACAAAACCGGACAAAGGCAGCAATCAAACCAGAAGGCAACGGCAACAGCAGCAAATCGAAGACAACACCGAACGGACAGGCAACAACGACAATGAGGCAGCAACAATAGTAATTCGGGACAGAATTGGAAGGCAGTGCCGTGGTATAAAGCCACTGACTTGAAAACTATATCGGCACGACTAGGGTGGTTATCGTCTACAATGCCGTTAGCTTTCCAAGGTTAACACTGCAGCTCACAGGCTCGACCACTCGAGTGTGTGAACTTTGGAACGATCAAATAACGAACCTAGAAACAAATGGAGAAAGAGACAGTAGAGTGTGTTTGAGAGGAGAGGAGGAAAACTTGTTATTGTGTGTTTGAAGAAGACAAGAAGCTCGGTATTTATAGTACAAGAACAGAAGGAGCCTGCAAAAATCTCCAGCAATTAAGGCTGTAATCACGGAGATTAATAGCCTTAATTACTCCCGTAACAGCCTGATTCTGCACTTAGACAAACTTGTACCTAGACAACATACACTAGCCCAATGAATCTGGACAAAGACAACGAAGGCCCAAAAAAGGTAAAAGTCGGGCACAGCCCGCACCGCAGGTGCTCTACCCAAACCCAAACCCGAGGCCGAGACCGAGCCGGGCCGGGCCGCACGCGTGCCTGCGTGTTGGCTAGACCAGCCCAACACAACTCCTCACCATAAAAGGCTCACTTCCACTCACACTTACTAACCCACTAAAGAAGAAGCCTTATAAGGATCATCAAAGCTTCTAAATGTTTCTATGTGGGACAAACAAAAGATGAGAACACCACCTCTTGCCATCAAACAACAATCCCCCACAGATGGCAAAGGGAAAACAAAGACAAAAGAGGAAGGAACGGGTTTCTGGGTACGGAAGGTTTTGATACTTAGACGTTCAATGTCTATTGACTTGAATTGACGTATTAGTGAGGTGAGGCAACAACTTACTTACAACTAGTGAATATCTTTCGATTTGAATTCCTAGCTGACCTTCGGCTGAGACCCTCACAACACATATCACCTTCAAGAATTGATCGTTCCTCAATTTCAAAGTACAACGCTTTTTAGGTCATGCGTTTACCTTGGTTCTAGTGAGTGTTCGGCTCAACCATCACACACACGTAGGTGGCTTGGAGCTTCTCAACAGCACATCTTATGTAAGCCATTAAGGACATGAGTCCAACCTTTGTTTACTCACACAATCCATCAAGTGCGTCTCAAAGCACCACCAGATACTGGCTATGGATTATGTATCGCCATAGGAACACCAGTTTAAAAATCCATCAATTCAAGATTCATACTCTAATCTTGACTTAAGGACCTTAACCCCATTCCCCTCGACGATTTGAGAACTACTCTTCTCGGTAATCCTTTTGTGAAAGGATCTGCAAGATTGCGTTCATACCTCACATAGTCTATAGCAATCACTCCATTTTTTAGGAATTGTTCTACCACAGCGTGCCTGATCCGAATGTGTCTTTTATTACCATTATAGACATCATTCTTAGCAACGCCGATAGCTGCTTGACAATCACAGTGTAAGGAGACTGGTGCAGCCTGTCCCCCCCCCCCCCCCCCCCCCCCACACTGGTATGTCAGCTAGTAAGTTTCTCAACCAATCTGCTTCTTGACTTGCCAGCTCAAGAGCAATGAACTCGGATTCCATGGTGGAGGTTGCTATACAAGTCTGTTTCCCAGACTTCCACGATAGTAACCAGTTGTGGAACTTGTTTCATCATTACCTGCAATCCAGTTCGCATCAGTATATCCTTCTAATACAGCAGGATATCTACCGAAATGCAGACATGAATTAACTGTTCATTTCAAGTATCTTAGTAAACGTCGAAGGGCATTCCAATGTTCACCATCAGGGTTGTGTGTGTACCGGCTTAGTCTACTAACAGCATAAGCAATGTCAGGTCGAGTACGGTTCATGAGAAACATCACACTTCCTATAATTTTAGCATACTCTTTTTGGGATACACTCTCACCCAAGTTTTTGCGCAGAGGTATACTAGCATCATAAGGAGTTCTAGCAGGTTCAACATCAAAACTATCAAATTTCTTCAATACTTTCTCAACATAATGAGATTGACTTAAGGATATTCCAGATGAATTTTTAATCAATTTGACTCCAAGAATAACATCGGCTTCTCCTAAGTCTTTCATCTCAAACCGTGACGACATAAATTGTTCGGTTTTATTTACAACAAATAAATTACTACCAAGAATTAACATGTCATCAACATATAGGCAAATAATCACACAGTCTGATCCAAACATCTTGGAGTACACACATGAATCAGAATTGTTAGTTATGTAGCCATCTTCAGTCAAAGTGTTGTGAAATTTCTCATAATCCTGTTTAGGTGCTTGTTTTAGACCATATAGTGATTTTCTCAGTTTACACACCTTACTCTCTTGACCCTTTACCACAAACCCCTCGGGTTGTGAACTTGTGACATATAGATCTCTTCTTTTAGGTCACCATTCAAGAAAGCAGTTTTAACATCCATCTGATGAACAACAAGATCATGAATAGCAGCTAGAGCAATAAGAGTTCTAATGGTGGATATCTTAGTCACAGGTGAGTAAGTGTCAAAATAATCAATATCTTTCTTTTGTGTAAAACCTCTCACCACAAGTCTAGCTTTGAATCTTTCTATTGTTCCGTCAGGTCTCAGTTTCCTTTTGAAAATCCATTTACTACTAATGGGTTTACTACCCTTAGGTAAATCTGTCAATTCCCAAGTCTGATTAAAAACAATAGAATCTACTTCGTCTTTAATAGCTTCTTCCCAAAAAATAGCATTTATGGATCTCATAGCTTCATCATATGTTTTTTGGGTCATCTTCTATTAAATACGCAGAAAAAAATTCAAATTAAGCACAATCACCACAAGCATTTTCAGTTAAGAACGCTGTGAAAAACTCATCTCCGAAATTCTTTTCTAATATGCCACGGGAATTTTTTTTCCCGTGGCTAAAATTCACTTGCGCTACGAATTTTATTAAAGTCGTGGCTAATAATCACTCTTGCCACGAAAGTTGCCACACCCGTGGCAAAAATATATTTAGTCACGAATTTGTTCTGTGGCAAATATTTTTTAGCCACGATGTAATTAAATTCCATGGCGAAATTATTTTTTAGCCACTAATGTTATAAACGCATGTGGCTAATGTAGTTCTTCAAACTTTAATTAATTGCTTTCAAGATAAGCCAAATGTCAAATTTTGGTCTTACAAAATTCCTTAAAATTTAAAGTTATAGATGATATGAAATAAATAAAAAATTTAAATTTGAAAATATTTTATTACTAAAAAAATTGTTATTCTTTTATTAACTTTTAAAAATAAAATAAAATCGTAACACAAAATACAAGTAAAGAAAACTTTGGTGGTCTAATTTGTTGATTTTCAACTAATCATAATTTTTGAAGTCATTGATTTCTCTTAATTTGACAATATGTTTAACTAAAATTATATAATCTAAAGTATGACTTTTGAAAGACTGGATGACATTTAAATAGTGTAATATATATGCTAGCTAATATGCAGCGTACATAACATATCAAGTAAAAAGAAGTATGTGATTTATCATCCATCGTTGACATGTCTAATATTATTTGAGATCTTTCAGTTTTACCGCTTAATTAATTAATTAATTAATTAATTAATATATTTTTCACAATTATTAAATCTCTTTTCAAGACAAAAATACTTTAAAAGAAAGGGACCAAGCATGACTCATAACCGCAACTTTCGAACGTTGTATTATTTTTTTTCAAATTATTGATTTATTTTCTTACAATATTTTCAGTGTGAAAAAAATCATTTTTTTAACTCGTATTTAAGAATTCTAATTGATCAATATTTTTTTTTATGGAATTAACTTTGACTGTGAAAATAATGATTAGTTTTGTAAATTAATTGGTTTCAAGTTATTTGGTTTGGAAGAAAGATTAATGTTTTGAAAAGTCGTACCTAAGTTTAATAAGCAGTTAAAATTATTTTTCAAAAAAAGAGAGGTATAATTGAGAAAAACAAATAACTTACAAATACATGTAAGAAAATCTAATAATTAAGGACCACTAGTGAGAAAAAAAAAATTAATTTATCGTCAACTGTCTAATTCAATAATTATTCTATAATATTATTTGGAAGATATTTTAAAAAATGAATATAAAAATAAAATAATTTAATGAAAAATAAAATTCTAGTAAAACTTAGAGTAGACAAGAGGAAACTCGATGAGGATAAAAACTAATGAAATAAAATAACGACCGATAGTTCAAAGCAAATAAAATATCTAATTAAGCCAACAACAAAAAGAAAAAACATATCGAAAGAACTAGCAATAAAAGAACGTGAAAATTAGAAATTAAAATACAAATATCGAAAAATTAATGAAATCATGAGTCCGAAAGTTAATTTCGAAACTTGATTTTTTTTACCGGAACAATTTTTTTAATCATAAATAGTAAATCATTGGGGGAAAACCAATTAATTACTCAAAAGTAAATGTAGTTTGTGGGAAAAAAATATTTTAAAGGAATTCAAACAATGATTATGTCAACAAAGTTCAAATTCATTTCTGGTAGCTGGTCATAAGAACTCCACAGTTAAGCGTGCTTGAGTGAGAGTAGTGTTAAGATGGGTGACCTCCTGGGAAGGCTCTTTGATGCGTGCGACTGGTGAAATTAAGTGATATTGAAATGACTCAGATGTGACTATAAAGCTAGTTACCGTTTCAGATGTGACTACTCTAGAGGCAGAGGATTCTTACGGATATTAATTAATTAATTTATTATATATTTTCACCGAAATAAATGTTTCGTCCCAAGCGTAATTAGCCACGGGATAACCCGTGGCAAAAAGTTAATTTTAGCCATGGGAGACTCTGTGGCAATAAAATCAATACTTGCCACAGTTTTTTTTCCGTGGCTATTTGTTCGCCACGGCCACTTGCGCCACGTATGATTTTTCCGTGGCAAAGTACTTTAGCCACGAAAATTTAGCACTTCTGCCACGAATTCAGCCGTGGCCCAAGTGCTCATTTGTAGTAGTGTAGTCTCGTGAACTATTCCAATTTTCTCGCAGACATCTGATAAATAATTAGAGCTGTACTCACCACCTCTATCAGACCTGACACTTTTAATCTTTCTATCAAGTTGATTTTCAACCTCGGCTTTGTATTTAATAAACATCTCTTCAGCTTCACTTTTATCTTTAAGTAAATACACTTTAGTGTACCTTGAGTAATCGTCAATAAAAGTGACATAATAAAATTTACCACCTCTACTCATAGTACTCTTGAAGTCAGCTAGGTCGGTGTGAATTAGCTCAAGAAGACTCGTATGTCTAGTTTTAACCGGTTTACTAGGCTTCTTAGTAAACTTAGCTTCTACACAACTAGGACATTTAGTGAAGACTTCGGTGGTTAAAGAAGGAATAAGCGACATTGTTTTCAACTTTTTAACCGATTCAAAATTCATGTGACCTAATCTAGCATGCCAACCATCAATAGACTCAGCGATATAAGCAGAAGTAGAGGAATTATAATTAATAGCAGAAGAGTCAATGTTCAAAATAAACAAGCCCCCACTGAGATAACCCTTGCCCACAAAATCCCCTTTGCGAGACATTACGACCTTATCAACCTCAAAAACAAGTTTCACACCAACTTTGTTTAACAAGGCACCAGACACTAGGTTTCTGCGCAAGGTTGGGACATACAAAACATTATGAAGAGGGCAAGAGTTTTCCCAGAGGTTAGTTTAACAAAGACCTTGCCTTTTCCTGTGATCAGCGTAGAGGAAGAGTTACCCATGTAGACCTTTTCACCGTCAGCCACATCTTCAAACTCAACAAACAGCTCCTTGTTGGCACAGAGATGTCTTGATGCTTCTGTGTTCAGAATCCAGTCACTTGCATTTGCCACAAGGTTGGCCTCAACTACCACCGCAGCAATGATATCATCATCTGATTCAGCAATGTTGGCTTGAGCGGCTTGGCCACCTTTCTTTTGAGGGCACTAGTAAGCTTTGTGACTTGTCTACCCACACACATAGCAGGCCATATTTGGATTCGGTTTGTGGATCTTGGGAACTGGTTTGGTGGAGTTTCCTTGATTCTTTCCCTTGGCACCTTTCCCCTTATGACCCTTGCCCTGACCCTGACTCTGACCCAGTTTATTCTTACCCTTATTATTGCCATGAGACGGACCCCCAACTTCAAGAAGGTTAGCTTTGGTAGAGACAGAAGACAAAAGGACAGACCTATCTTTTAAGCGATTAGCTTCCTTAGTTCTCATGTGACTTATCAGCTCTTGAAGTGATAGATCTTTTTTCTTATGTTTTAAATGATTCCTATAATCACTTCATGACGTAGGAAACTTTTCTAACAAAATATTGGCTAAAAAGATCTCATCAAGTTTCATCCCTTCATTGACAACATCAGCACACAAGTTTTCGTAAACATGAACTTGCTCCATAATAGGTTTATTGTCTACCATAAGAAACCTAAGCCACTAACCCACCATGTATTTCTTTTTACCAGCATCATCGGCCCCATACTTTTTCTCTAAAGACTCCCAAATAGTTTTAGCAGATTTATGGACCATGAATAAATCAAAAAGGGTGTTGGTCATGTGATTAAGAAGGTGATATCTAACAACCTTATTATCTTGATCATATTTCTTAATTTTTTCCTCATTGGACTTAACCGTGGCAGCGGGAGGAGGTGTGGCCTCGGCCGTGATAGACGCGACACTTACAATAGGTGCATCTTCAAACAGAACATAATCGATTTCCAATTGCTCGAAAAACATTAAAAGTTTTTGAGACCATCTCTTATAATTCAACCCATCTAGAGGTTCTAATTTTGATAAATCGGCAACAAATTTGGTCGAAACAACAGCCATATTTTATTTCTCCGGTTTCGTGACACAAAGCTATAATATATAGTTTTCAAATTGTAAGATGTGAGAAACAAAACCAGACAAAGGCAGCAATCAAACCAGAAGGCAACGGCAACAACAGCAGACCGAAGGCAACACCGAACGGACAGGCAACAGCGACAATGAGGCAGCAACAACAGTAATTCGGGACAGAATTGGAAGGCAGTGCCGTGGTATAAAGCCACTGACTTGAAAACTATATCGGCACGACTAGGGTGGTTATCGTCTACAATGTCGTTAGCTTCCCAAGGTTAATACTGCAGCTCACAGGCTCGACCACTCGAGGGTGTGAACTTTGGAACGATCAAATAACGAACCCAGAAACAGATGGAGAAAGAGACAGTAGAGTATGTTTGAGAGGAGAGGAGGAAAACTTGTTATTGTGTGTTTGAAGAAGACAAGAAGCTCGGTATTTATAGTACAAGAACAGAAGGAGCCTGCAAAAATCTCCAGCAATTAAGGCTGTAATCACGGAGATTAATAGCCTTAATTACTCCCGTAATAGCCTGATTCTGCACTTAGACAAACTTGTACCTAGACAACATACACAAGCCCAATGAATCTGGACAAACACAACGAAGGCCCAAAAAAGGTAAAAGTCGGGCACAACCCGCACCGCAAGTGCTCTACCCAAACCAAAACCCGAGCCCGAGACCGAGCCGGGCCAGGCCGCACGCGCGCGTGCGTGTTGGCTAGACCAGCCCAACACAACTCCTCACCATAAAAGGCCCACTTCCCTCACACTTACTAACCCACTAAAGAATAAGCCTTATAAGGATCATCAAAGCTTCTAAAATTTTCTATGTGGGACAAACAAAAGATGAGAACACCACCTCTTGCCATCAAACAACAAATGTTTGATGATGAAATTGTTTTGCGAGGGTGGGGTATTTATAGGATGAAATACCCGACTTGGGATAGGATATAGATGGCTTGCAAAGGAAGAAAACAACCGGTTGGGGTGAAGTGGGATTCCGTTTGTGGATAGGAAAAACTTGCTTGCATGGGAAGAAACACCCGGTTTTCAGCTGGAACAAGGGTCTCTCGATCGAGTAGTGCACAACACTCGATCGAGTGCCCGGTCTGATGCCAGATTTGGCGGTTTTTATGGGCTCACTCGACCGAGTGGCCGGTCCACTCGATCGAGTGGGTCTAAGCTGGGTAGAAGTCTCCTTTTGAAGATCGATTTTTATCTTTAAGGAAGAGTTTTGGTTGCTTAATCCTTCTCCGTGGCTGATTTTTGTGAGGAATCAGACTTCCACTTGGATTCCCGAACGCTTCGTGACAGATTTTCTATCTCGGAAATGTCTTTGACCGGGGTTTGACCCGGTCGCTAAAAGACGGTTTTGCCCTTGGTCTCAGTTTTGACCTAAGTTAGTCTTATTTGACTGGTAACGACCCACTGGGCCTGAACTTGAGGTTGGTTTGGTGAGATTTTTACTCCGCTAAAAGCTCGTGCCAACTACTATTGATTCCGAGTCCGAAAATCAAGTGTATTAGGTCATGTTTACGTCCGATCATCATCCGGTGTTCTTTGGAAACTGCTATAGACACCTTGTGGACATGACATACGTCCACCCCGACGCGGGCACGCGCGGGATTGGGGGGCGAAATGTTTCCCATGTGAGATGGTTCTCGGGTTGAAATTTAAATCGAAGTTGGAGTCGCCACCGAACTTTGTGGGAGTTCGGGCCCGTTCGAACCCACTCTATATTTGGTGGACCGTGCACAAAGTACGACCCACTTTGATACTAGAGCTTGTGGGGTTCGTCCCTTTGCAATACGATACCGATGCCGAGTTTTCGCGTATCGTATATCGAATGACTCTCGTGCGTCAACGGTTTCGGGCATCCAGAAACCGAGGTTCTGAGTAAGGGGTGAAGGTACGTGTTGGGAAGCCCACAAAGGACACCCAACCCCGCCTGCACTTAGCGGCCTCTACTAAGATATCGTTCGAGTTTTTAATACGCGCGCTAGTAATCCGGTAAAATGTTATGCAAACAACGTTTTACAAGATATAAATATTGAATGGGTTGCTACGTCATTTTAATGCATCTTGATTCATGTCAAAGTGATTTAGCATGTGATGTTCATTTAAGGCAATAAATGGCAAACATCGAAAATAGAAAACTCGTAAATAAATTACAAATTACACGGGCGGAATACAACCCGAAATTCACAATACAAAGAGCGATAATATAATAATCGAATTAGAAAATGGTAAATATTAACTATAAACGGGCCCGTAAATAGTAAATATAAGCTAGACCGTAAATTGAATAAATGGTCGAACTTCGATTAAATACACATTATATTGTGCATTAAACGGAGGACGAAGACTTTAATACGCGTTCGCGTATGGGACCGAAGCGTGGTGCTAGCTCGATCCTGGTCTCGATGCCTTGTCCCGACTTATCATAAAGAAAGATTGGTGTCTAGACTAGTCATGCATCGGATACGACTAAGGAGTCGTCGACACAAAACTAGTCGTATAAGACGTTAGTCAAAGTCATGAAAGTAATAGAATAAAATGTATGGGTTTTACATAAGGAATCACGTGATTGAATTAACATGTGACGACTTAAAGTCGTAAAAAGAATTTGATTAGGCTTACGGTATTTAGAAGGCTCACGGTTTAGGCATGATACAAGACACTCGATCGAGTCATGGGGGAGACTCGATCGAGTGCCCCTCGTGGAGACCTTCTGCATGTTATTTGAGGTGTCACTCGATCGAGTGAGCCAAGGCACTCGATCGAGTGCCCTCTGTTCGAGGCATTGTTCGATTTCGGAAAATGTATTAATTCCGAATTTATTGATTTTGAAATCGATGTGTAATTACACTAAATATAAATATTGTCTAATTTATATTAGTGTTAATTTCGATGACTCGTCCTACTTGACATTCGGTTATAGAACCGTTATCTAGTAGTTAAAGCGAATTTCGCAAAATCGAGTTTGATCGGATTAGAACAAATATCGATTCCATCCGCATTATAATGTCGTAATCAATCCTTTCGGACCGTGTGACAATTAATTCGGCGTCAACGGGTTTCGTTCTAATCCGATTTGTCGATAAATCCTTTAGAATAAGGTTTTGAATAGAAATGGTGTCGGATATATTTAACGACGAATCTCCACGATCAATTACGCCCTTAAGTGCTTAGGGCGGCGCACCTCGAAGGGCACCACCTCCAATACAACTTGTAAAGGGATTAAATAGACTTTAGGCGGAATTCATAATTAAACATATTCGACCCAAAAATTCGACCGTCGTCGCAAAATTAGGTCCTCGGCATTTTAACCTCGTAATTTGGCATTATAGGCCTACGATAATTAATTTAGCCTCAACGGACGTTGCTCGGATCGTTTTGAAAATAGTTTTTTATGATAAATATACGCGGTATTAATATTATAACATAATGTAAATGACGATAAATAAATGTTAGGGGTTAGCGTACGATAAGTAAATGTTAGATGTTAGTTGACATAAAATAAAATGTTAGTATACATAAAATTAAAAGTTAGTAACAGAATTAAAATGTTAGTGTTAGTATAATTAATATAAAAAATATGTATATAGAAAGAGACGAAAAAGAAGGGAGAACAAGGAATGTCGGGATTGAATGTTACACCCTCAACCTACGTGCTTTTGCTTCTTGGAATAGGGCTCGTCAAATGGTGGCAAAGTCACGGGAGCGTCGAGATACGTAAGAGAGTTATGGTGTGTATGGTTTGTAGAGATGGATTTTAACGAGTTTTGCTCTCGATCTTTGATGAGTTTTGATCTCGGGTTTGCTTTGAATGTGTATGTGTAGAGGTTGAAGATGTATTGTGAAAATGAAGTTTGAAATGTGTAGGCTTGAAGGTGGTAGAAGGTGAAAAAGAGTTGTGTAAATGTGATGGGTGACGCGGGTGCACTCGATCCAGTGCCCGGTCTAAGTCCGGTTTGGCCGGTTCGTTGGTTTATTCGACCGAGTGGGTCTGAACCACTCGATCGAGTGGATCAAACCGCATGGAGGCTTTTTAGGAAAGATTTGTTGACTATTTTTGAATGAGATTTGGTTGATTTGGTTGTTATGTCTTGATTCATTTTGTGTATTTGGACGCAGAGTGAGGCTGGTTTCGTCTCGGGATTCGACTTTGACCGAGTTTTGACTCGGTCGCTAAAAGACGGTTTTATTTCTGGTGACGGTTTTGGCCCAAATTAGTCTTATTTTATTGGAAACGACCCACTGGGCCTGAGTTTGAGGTCGGCTTTGTGAGATTTGTACTCTGCTAAAAGCCCATGCCAGACATTACTAATTCCGAGCCCATATTCGAGCGCGTTAAAGCACGTTTGCGTCCGATCATCATCGGGTGTTTTTTGGAAAATGCTATAGACACCTAGCGGCAAAATGTGGGTGTCTACAGAACCCCCACTCTGACTGAGGCTTGGACAAGGCGAAAGTCAGAGTAGCTACCAGGCCAATCGAAGATTAAGACCTGGCAGACTTCCGGTCGGGTCGTTTATAATCCATTAGACTTGCGTAAAAGGGCTCCCCGGCCATAAGATAGAAATCATACCTGAGTTCTTTTATCCGGGATAGCTCCGTGGGGAGCTGTTTTTGAATGCAGGTACATCCCATCTTGGAGATGCGCGGGAGCTTGTTTCTGAAGCCCTAGGTGTATCTATTTGCAAATATATCCCATCTCGGAACTACGCGGGAACTTGCTTTTGAAGTCCTGGGTGTATCTGGTTGCAGATACATCCCATCTTGGAATACGCGGGAGCTTGCCTAAGAAGCCCTGGGTGAACCTGTGTTTAGGCACATCTCGTGTTTCTTTAGGAGAAATGTCACTTTGGGTTTTCCGCTGGGGAGTTTAGTGAGTTGCGCAGGCCTGCTTCTGAGGCCTTGAGATGTACCTGTGTACGGTTATACAAAACTTTGCATGTAACATTTAGGTAAAACCCGACTCACGCTGGGGAATAAAAACTTGATGTTCCGTTGGGAAGCCAAGCTGGTACCTGCAATGTTAGAGATACATGCAGAAATAGCAAATATAGCAGATAACAAGATAGCATACAGGAAATGCAATTAGCATCTATATACTGACTTGCGCTGGGGAAAATAATTTTTGCTTCATTTTGAAATCGAAGTCCTGAAAGCAACTCACGTGCTAGAAGATAGGTTTTCAAAATTGAAAGGGGTAGAAAAGAAATTTGCAGTTTAAATAAACTGAAATTTGACCTTGTCGAAAAGGATTTTCTCAGATGGCTAAGTTTTGCAAATTTTAAAATGAGAATTTGAATAGAGACATACCGACAGACTCAACTCTAAACGTGACAGAATGAGTTGACAGACACGACTTGGACTCTCGAGGGGTTGGACTGTGACTCGGTAGGGGGTAGGCCACCTAAGATAACAAGACTTTTAAGTTGCGTTATTCCACAGCCTAGGCGAGTGGCAACACAATCGAACATCGAAATGGGAAAGATATGCTATAGTCTGTAATGAGAGTGTTTCTGCAGGACTTAACATTAAAAATGTTGTAGCCTAGTGTTCTTTTGAATTTTTGGTTTTGGGGTACATTCCAAAAGTGTGTGTCGCTCCGAGCCCTTGACAGATTCTCGTCTTCGACTAAGCCGAGTACAAGGACACTCTATAGAAAGAAGGCTAGTTTTTCTTTAAAGTCACTTGGATTATGTGAGTGGATGGGGAACTTCTGTCTAAGAGAAGCCCCCTGGACGTCAAAGCAAACTGTTGAGAACATGACAGTGTCGTGACTGAAATGATGGTGCTTTTTGAATGTGTGTCAATGTGGGTGGTTGTGCCTCTGTTGAAAGGCTGCCTACGTATTCATGTGTAGTGAAATCAAATCAAGCCTTAGTTCAGTGGATTGGAAGATATATTATGGTTCCTAGTCTAATAGGACTTTGTGTGTAACTAGACACAACGATGGTGTAGGCTAGGTGCCTTCTCAGTGATGTCTGATCAAAGGGCTAGAATGGTTAGGATGTTGATCCTGTGACTGTGAGCATTCCCCGGGGTAGCCTCCAGAGGTGGTGTGAACTATTTGGGCATGTTCAATGCCGACCGCAAGTTGAGTTCCCGTGTTTGGGGCTGGTAACTGGTTTAGATGTTTTTGGAAATGTGATGCTAGGTCGTAAGTGGCTTTGATGTTCTGACATCTGGAGCTCGATTTTGTGGAGCTAAGGCTTCGAGGGTAAGGTATTGGAATGTGGTAGGAAAGGGGGGAAGTCGAGTAAAAATGACTCGGACTTCGATTGGGGTAGGTTTGATAATGCGGGATCTGATTTCCATGTCTGGCCCTAATGGTTAGGGTGTATCCTATGGAGCTTGAATCCTCAAAATTTTGGGCTGCCTCTTAGCCTAGGCCTCGAGAAGGTCTTGAGGGTTGTAATGTGGGAAGGCTAGATGTGGTGTTAGCTGACCAGCTTAGTTGTCTCTTCCCTATTGGGTGGTATGGGCATTGATAATTTTTGATTTGATCGTACCTCGTTCAAGGGACTTTCACTTGAATTGACCGTTAAACATGGACATTTTTTTTGGGGGGGGGGGGGGGTTGACCTCTTAGCCCCGGTCGTGGGATTGACCGTATCGGGTCGGGAGATGTTGAGAATTCTTTTTTGATCATGGCCAGCTCTTTTGTTTTGGCCTTTTGCTTTTTCCTTGGACTTTTGATTTATTTTGTCCATTTTTTTGGCTATCCTCCCCCTATAGTGTTGTGGGTGGATTTGGGGTTGGGCCCATCAGTTGGATTAGGCTTGTGGAGCTAAACCTTTGTAAGGTGCAGGCATAGTTGGTGTTTATGTGAGTGCAACTCGTGATGGAGTACTCTATGGTAAGCATGGTGGTTTGAATCTCGGTATTGTCATGATAATTCCGAGCAGGCTTGGTGGGAGCATCGTCCTGAGTTGGGTATTTTTGGCATCAAGTCTATAGAGTCACGATGCTTTTTTTTTTATTCTCGCCAGACTAACGCCTAAGGTAGGGATTGGTTAGTCTTATTGGAGGGAGCATCGTCCTGAGTTGGGTATTTTTGGCATCAAGTCTATAGAGTCACGATGCTTTTTTTTGAGTTTAATGATATTTATTATATTTTAAAAGATTTTTAATTCTTTTAAATCTATTTATTTGGTTTTCTTCGTAAACTATTTATTTTTCCGCAAGGAATTCTATTTCTCTATGAATTAACGTTTTTAAGCTCGGATTTAAGTTATTTCTTTTCCTAAAGATGTCTAAACACATTTATATAATATTTCCAACTAAGAAATATTTTTATTTACTGAAATTTAGCCTTTAACGATTTTATTACGAAGTTTCGTAAATAATTATTTTCCAACGCGAGGTTTACTCGAATTGCTTTGAAATGCTTTTAATAATTTTTCGATCCTTATTTTTCTCAATCCACAACTAATTTGAACTCATATCTTCCTTGTGTGGACCGTGACCCCCATGTCACACACTACATTACATTTTTAGTATATTTTATTTTATAACATGGTTTAAGCTTTTAGATATTTTCTTTCTTCTCATTTATTTTGGGTGAATTAAGAATAAACTTTTCATACTCCGTACACACTTCATTTGGCTGGTTTTATAAAGTTAGTGTAGCCTTGTTTTCATCAATTTTAAAGTCTCATTTATGCATAAACCTTTTATACTCTTTTATTCATTCATTCACCAATTTATTCAAGGCAAATACTCTTCATTTCCTCTCCTTTGGACATGGTTTCCAGCAGTAATTCCAGCCAAGATTTGTCTCAAAATTGAGTCTTGATCGTCTCATTATCATCTCCAAATTAATCGTCTTTTCTTTCCCTTCGTTAAGGTAATAATCGATGTTGTTTTTGATCGTTATTTGCCTTGATTTTCTTAGTTTTCTCATGGTATTTTTCCACCATGCTTTTCATGTGTTGAAATATTTTTGAATGATCCTGAAGCCTGCGAATTTATAATCGACTCGGATTTGGATTAGAGGTAACGTCGATGTTACTCGGTATTGCATGATTTTATTTGTGTAATTGCATGTATATTTTTATATTTCATTTTTGAAAATATATGTATGTCACATAATCTGGAAAAATTTTAAAAGTTGAAAATTTGCATGTTTCGGTATTTTTATCGCTTTTACGAGATTAACGATTAAATCGTCGTATTAATTTGTAAAATCGTAATATTCGGCCTAAACTTGAAATATATGATTATATTCTGTAAAAATGAGGTTTTTGATGATTTTTAATATATTTAATATTTTTCTGATATTTTAGTTATCGATTATTGAATTATTACCGGTTACGGACAAAAACGATTAAAAGCCGATTTTTAGTTCTAGTACTTAAACATTTTATTTTAATCTGAAATTTGACGTGGGTAAACTTTCTGGTGAAAAAGAATTATCTTAACTTTTTCATAAATTTTCGGAATTTTTAAGTGGGTGAATTAATTAATCACTTTAAATCATCGTTTATCGTTAAAACCGTGTTTGTCGTTTAAATTCTCGATTTCTGGTCTTTTGTTTAAATCTGGAAAAAATATGTTTCTGATGGTTTCATAATAAAATGTAATTTATGATTTTTAGTGCTTTAATAAAATGTTAGGAACGATAAGTTTTATTAATGAATCGTTAATTATGAAAACGGGTTTAAAAGACGGTTTTAACGGGATTTGTAAATTCTGGAATTTTGGAAAAAATTAGTAATTTCTGGAAAATCATGATTTTTAAGTTTAATAATAATTTTTGGATATTAATACTTAAATCATTTTGTAATTTCCATTTTTATTAATCGTTATTGTCGAGATTAGACGATTAACGGGAAAACCCTTTAAAAACTGAGTTTAAGGATTCTGGAGAAATTATTCTTCTAGACAGAATGTCCAAAAATGTACTTTGGCTATTTTACGTAATTTTTGTATTATTTATTAAAGCCTTTAATTAGAAGTAATGATTTTTGGGCAAAATTACGATTTGTCGTTAAAATGGTCCGTTTCGCCTAAAAGAATTATTTTTCCAGCCATTTTGAAAATATTTAAATCTGAAACTTTAAGAGTTAAATCATCCCTTAACATACTCTAAATATATTCAATGGTTTAATTAAATAAAAGACGTTAAATGATTTATTTAACATTTGCCGTAAAATCCTATTTATAATCGTATTGTCGAAACGAATAATAATTAGGGAATTTTAGCTTTGTAACTTTTGAAAACACCCTGATTAGTAGTATTAAAATGCTTAAGACATTTTAATCATTTTATAACACTTGTACGATATTTTAATAATGTCATAAACCCAATTGTTCTCGTTTTAGAAATTAATATCGTTAAGGCCGAAAGTATTAGTTTTATAAATCTATATCGTTTACTAAAAATGTTGTGAACTAATATTTTTGCTATTTTGTTATGACGCTATTTTTAGTAAAATTTCTAAAATTAGTAAGTTTCCATTTTTATTTAAAATATTTATTCCTTTTATCCTCATGTTATTTATATTGACTATATTTATTTTTGAATATCGATAATGACTTGTTTTGGAGTTATGGAATAAGGACAAGTGTGAGGTTTAGAGCAATATATTCTGGGGTTTAAGTTTTTGCCATCAACTATAAGGCTAGTGTGTCCTTATGGGGCACACTGGTTGTTGAACCGAGCATATATGGTGTTCGGGAGTGTGTGTATATTTTCTAAGACTCGTGCCTCGCAGTGTAAGACGCCGTCGGGTTGAACTGTAGAGGTTGGTTACAGCGTTGTAACTATAAGTTTTCGTTGTAACTATAATATTACAGTGTAATATTAGTGTGTATAATTTTTCGTTGTGTATTTGGACGCAGCGTGAGGTTGGTTTCGTGGTGTCCTAACCCTAGGTGACTCGAGTGTTCGTAGCATAGGTACGACTCGAATAAAGCATCATAAGGACGCCGGTGTAGGATGGACGTAGGGTACTCTCTAGGGTAACCGTGGTTGACTGCTCGGATGGAGGACGGCCCCCGAGTAAGACTAAAGGTTTTGATAGGACTTAGATGGTGTGACATTTAAGTGACTTGAAAGTGGGATACGTGAGCCAACACGTGTAAGACATGACCCTTAGAGCAACTGTGATTGATCGCCTGCTGAAGGGTAGCCCCCAAGTGGGATCGAAGACTTTGTTAAGACTCGAGTGTCGGATGAGTGACCCTTAGTCGTAAGGATCACAAACCTTTTGTTATAGGGTTATGCCTTGTAAAAGGTTGACTCGGCCTTGAGGAAAGGCAGACGGGGTAAGGGAAGAAACTTGTGATGTAAGATCGGCAAAGTTTCCACGCTAGAGACCCTCGACTTGACTTGAATAAGGAAAGACCCTGTGATTAGGGTAGACCCTTAAGCTAAAGGATTTGCGAATTGGGATGACTCGACTAACGGATTGAAAGATGGGCGAAATTCCCTTAGGAAAGGTCTTGGGGACCGTCCTGCTAGAGGGAAAGATCGCGTGGGACTTTCTAGTTAGGACTCGAGTGTTTAGACGAACCTTCCATTTACGAGTGTATGACTCGTGGTGGTTGGTTATGCCTTTAGAAAAAGGCGGACTAGGAAGGGGAAGAAACCCGTGATGTAAGATCGACGGAGTTTTGACGCTATAGACCTTCGACGACTTATAAAAGACCCGACACACGAATTACGGTAAGTCCTGTAATAAGGAAGGTTTTTGAAAGGGATTGACTTGCTAAATAAGGAAAGTTTTTTAAAAAGATTGAATTTTTAAATTGAGAGGACAGTCCTGGAATTGGTGGTGGGCCAATAGGACCGGGCTTTTTGAAAAAATTAATTACTTAAAATTTTGAAAGTTTGAATATCGAAAATAAATTTCCGAAAATTTAAAAAATCGAAAACGGGATCCCGAAGATTTGGAAGGAAAAAAAAACGGCATCTTGGAGTTTTGAAGATCGAGAACGGCATCACGAGAATTTGAAAATTGAAATTGAATTTTGAAAATTCGAAAATTGAATGGTGGATCAGAAATTCGAATTTTGAAATGGGCAGCATGCCGGCTAGAACATAGGCTTGTTTTGAGTCAAATCTTAAGTCTAAATTTCGGCAGCCTTCCGATTTTTTGAAAGTTGGATATTTTTGTAAAGACGCGTCCCGAAACGGACGATATTTCGGGTTTTTCAAAATTTGGTATTTTTGAAACGAACGGTTTTTTTTGAAAAATAACACGGAAACCAAGTAGCACATAGTCACGTAAGCAATATGAAGACAACATGTATGCTTTAAACTAAGTCTCGGTCGGTCGAAATTGGGTCTATACCAACAACGACGGCTTTCTCGTAAATCAGGACGGAATTCCTAAGCCGAATTGGACTTAGAACGTGCCGTAAAACCCATACGAGTTCCACCATCGGAGTCTTTAGCGCACCCATTTAGGAATGCACCGAGGTATAGTGGGACGTCGTTCACAAGTAACCGGCCCGGGAAAGATTTGGGTTATGTATGAACCATCGAACAAAAACGCGTACATTAGTAATCAAAACGATTTCTTTTCGAGTCTCACCCTGAGAATCCCGATGACAAGCGGTACATCAGGTCTCCCCAGCGGAGTCGCTAAATTGTGGACATGACATAGGTCCACCCCGACGCGGCCACGAGCGGGTTTGGGGCGGCGAATGAATCTCATGTGAGATGGATCTCGGATTGAAATTTAAATCGAAGTTGGAGTCGCCACCGAATTTTGTGGGAATTCGGACCCGTTCGAACCCACTCTATATCGTGGTGGGCCGTTGTGGACATGACATAGGTCCACCCCGACGCGGCCACGCGCGGGTTTGGGGAGGCGAATGAATCTCCATATGAGAATGGATCAAATTGAAATTTAAATCGAAGTGGAGTCGCCACCGAACTTTGTGGGAGTTCGGGTCCGTTCGAACCCACTCTATGTCGTAGTGGGCCATGCACAAAGTATGGCCCATTTCCGATATCAGAGTTTATTGGGTTCGTCCCTTTGCATTTGATACCGATACCGACGTTATCGGATATCGTGTATTGAATGACTCTCGTGTGCCAACGGTTTCGGGCATCCGGAAATCGAGGTTCTGAGTAAGGGGTGAGGGTACGTGTTGGGAAGTTCACAAAGAACATCCAACCCCGCCCGCACATTAGCGGCCTTTACTAAGATATCGAATGACTTTCTACTATGCGCGTTAGTAGTTCGGTTAAATGATATGCAAACGTTGTTTTTCCTAAGCATGTGAGAAATTGAACGAGTTTCTAGGTCGATTTAATGCAACTAATTCTAACGTCAAAGTTAAATTTGGCATGCGAGTTCATTTTAGTACAATAAAATAAACAACGGAAATAAAATCGATAAAGATGGAAACAAACATGTTAGTAACGGTATAACGATAATAACGGTTTGCGAAAATATAGAATGTTATGGAATGATGTAAATAATATGATGCATGATTTTGAAAAGTAGTATCTCACGTGATAGATTTGACACGTGTTGACCTAAATCATAAGAAAATATTATCGAGACTAGAAAAGCGATGTGGGACTCACGGATATTTGTCGTGATAAGGCCACTCGATTGAGTCATATGAGGACCCGACCAAGTGGTCCTCGAAATTTATACCGAGTGGACTAGGCACTCGATCGAGTGCCCCCTGTACGAACTATGGTTTGTTTGCAATTTATTATTGATTGCGAGATTGCTTTTCAATTTTGGTAAATTGTTGATTCTGCCGAATCGGGCATAAATATTATATAACTTATGCTCGATTCGGATTTTGATAAATCATTGATTTCGTTGAATCGGGCATAAATATTATATGATTTATGCTCGATTCGTATGTATGATACTCGTCATATCCAACGTGCGATTATCGAATCGACATCGGATATTAGAGCGAGATAAAAAAAAAGTTACTATAAGTCGTTTAAATTAACTAAAATGATATAAATTTCCTCCGCGTTTATAGTGTCGCATTAATTCTTATCGAATTAGATGACATCTATTTTAGCATCAACGAGAAATCGTGTTAATTAAATTATTTGACTAAATCGTTAGATTCGACATCCAATTATTGAATTGGTATCGAATCTAACAGATCGACACTTGAATTAAAAAACTCGACTTGATTCCCTCCGCATCCCGACATTATAATTAATTCTTGCGAATTGTTTGATGTTGGATCCGCATCAAAAGGTCTCGACTCAACTTGAATATAAAATATGTGAATTAAAAAAAAGGGTTTTAGAAATCGATGTATGCGATGTTGACGATAGAATAAGAAAAATAATAAAAAAGCGAAAAAAGATAAAGATGACGAGATGGACGACGCGAGAAAGAAGAGAAGGGAAAAGAACGGGATTTTTGTACCCTCAACCTACATGTTCTTGTCTCGAATAGGACTCGCTTGATTGTGGTTTAGGCAAGGGAGTTCGAGGTTTACGTAGATTAAGTTATGGTGGTTTAGGGTTTGCCTCCTAAGTACTAGGGTTAGGGTTTGAGTGTATAGGATTAGGGTTGATTAGGGTGAAAAAGGATGTGTAGATTTGCATGCAATGGGGTGTTTATATAGACATTGCCGTGCAACCCCGTCTAGGGTTACTCGATCGAGTATGCCTCTAACTCGATCAAGTGGCCCAAAGAAAACGCAGCCGGGCCTATTTGAGAGCCCACTCGATCGAGTGGGGCTGACACTCGATCGAGTGGGTCAGCTGGAGCGCATGGGTCCGGTATTTTGGACCTCGAGTTGGGTATTTTTTGGGTTTTTTATTTGGGTTGGACTTTTGATGTTTGTGTGGCTGCTTTTATGTATCTCGGAAACGGCTTTGACCGGGGTTTGACCCAATCGCTAAAGTCGGTTTTACTTCCGGTGTCGGTTTTGACCCAAATTAGTCTTATTTGATTGGAAACGACCCACTGGGCCTGAATTTGAGGTCATTTTTGTGAGATTTGTACTCCGTAAAAAGCCCAAGCCAGAAACTAATGGTTTAGAGCCCATATCCGAGCGCGTAGAAACACGTTTGCGTCCGATCATCATCGGGTGTTTTTTGGAAACTGCTATAGACACTTGGCGGTCAAAATATGGGTGTCTACAGAGCCCCCACTCTGACTGAGGCTTGGACAAGGCGAAAGTCAGAGTAGCTACCAGGCCAATCGAGGATTAAGACCTAGCAGACTTCCGGTCGGGTCGTTTATATTCCATTAGACTTGCGTGAAAGGGCTCGCCAGCCATAAGATAGAAATCATACCTGAGCTGATGATGATAACTCCGTGGGAAATTTGGACTTGTCGTGTAAGTCCCGGGTGCGCCTATATGTGGGCCCATCCCGTGAAAAATGCCGCCTTGGGCCTTCTGGTGGGGAGATATGTGAGCTGTGCGGTCTTGAATCGTACTTGTATAAGTTATACAAAATTTTGCATGCAACACATAGGTAAGAGACGACTCGCGCTGGGGAAAATGATTTTTGCTGCATTTTGAAATCGAAGTCCTGAAAACAACTTACGTGCTAGGAGATAGGTTTTTAAAACTGAAATTTGTAGAAAAGAAACTTGCAGTTTAAATAGACCGAAATTTGACCTTGTCGAAAAGGATTTTCTCAAATGGCTAAGTTTTGCAAATTTTAAAATGAGAATTTGAAGAGAGAGGCCTACCGACAGACTCGATTCCGGACGTGACCGGACGAGTTGACAGACACGACTGAACTCTCGAGGGGTTGGACCGTGACTCGGTAGGGGGGTGGGCCACCTAACATGACTCTTAAGTTGCGCTACTCCGTAGCCTAGGCGAGTGGCAACATGGTCGAATCCTCGAAATGGGAAGGATGTGCTATGGGGGAGATTGCAATAGTCTGTAATGAGACTGTTGTAGTCTAGTGCTCTCCTGGATTTTTGATTTTAGGGTACATTTCCAAAGTGGGCATTGCCTCGAGTCCTGATAGATTCTTGTCTTCGACTGAGCCGAGTACTAGGACACACTACAGAAAGGAGGCTAGATTTTTTTGAATTTATCTGGATTTTGTGAGTGGATGGAGATTTTCTGCCTAAGAGAAGCCCCCAGGACGACAAAGCTAGCTGTTGAGAACATGATGGTGTCGTGATCGGAATGATAGCGCTTTTTGAATGTGTGTCAATGTGGGTGGTTGTGCCTCTGTTGAAAGGCTTCCTACGTACTCACGTGTAGTGAAATCAAACTAAGCCGTAGTTCAGTGGATTGGAAGATATATTATGGTGCCTAGTCTAATAGGACTTTGTGTGTAACTAGCCATAACAATGGTGCAGGCTAGGCGCATTCCCAATGATGTCTTGATCAAAGGGCTAGAATGGTTAGGATATTGATCCTGTGACTGTGAACGTTTTCGGGATATCCCCCAGAGGTGGTGTGAACTATTTGGGCATGTTCTATGCCGACCGCAAGTTGAGTTTCCGTGTTTGGGGTTGGTAACTGGTTTGGATGCGAAGAATTGGGATGGGATTTGACGAGTTTTGCTCTCGGAATTGTGTATGATTAGGTAAGGGATTTGACGAGTTTTGCTCTCGGGATTGTGTATGATTAGGTAAGAGATTTGACGAGTTTTGCTATCGGGTCTTCGACGAGTTTTGATCTCGGGTCTTTGACGAGTTTTGATCTCGGGTCTTTGATGAGTTTTGATCTCGGGTCTTTGATGAGTTTTGATCTCGGGTCTTTGATGAGTTTTGATATCGGGTCTTTGTATGGTGATTGTGAATGTTGTTATGTCGTGCTGTGTTGTGTTGTAGTTGTTGTGCAAGGGGGAAGTCGAGTAAAAATGGCTCGAACTTCGAACGAGGTAGGTTTGATAATGCGGGATCTGGTTTCCATGTCTGTACCTAATGGTTAGGGGTATCCTATGGAGCTTGAATCCTCAAAATTCCGGGCTATTTCTAGCCTAGGTCTCGGGAAGGTCTTGAGGGTTGTAATGTGGGAAGGCTAAATGTGGTGTTAGTTGACCAACTTGATCGTTTCTCCCCTATTGGATGGTATGGATATTGATAATTTTTTAATTGACCGTACCCCAGTCAAAGGACTTTCATTTGGGCCAACCGTTGACCCCGATCATGGGTTTTTTATTTTTTTTGGTTGACCTCTTAGCTCCGGTCATGGGTTTTGACCGTATCTGGTCGGGGGATGCTGAAAATTCTTTTTGATCATGGCCAACTCTTTTATTTTGGTCTTTTGTTTTTTTTCTCTTGGATTTATTTTGTCCAGTTTTCTTTTTTTCTTGGACTTTTGATTTTTTTTCGTCCAATATATGTATATATATATATATATATATATATATATATATATATATATATATATATATATATATATATATATATATATATATATATAGAGGTAGGTTCAAATAAGGTCCACAATTTTTTTAAGTCTATATTGAAGTTACAGATGACATACGCTAAAGTTGCATTTGTATATATATCAATTTTGAACAAATGCAACTTTAGCGTATGTCATCTGTAACTTCAATATAGACTTAAAAAATTTGTGGACCTTATTTGAACCTATATATATATATATATATATATATATATATATATATATATATATATATATACTTGTCAAACTAACACCTGAGGTGGGGATTGGTCGATCTTATTGGATGGGTGTTTATTGTGGGAAATGGGATTGCCTCCCGTCTTGAACCTAAACTAAGAGACTACCTAGATTTGTCATAGGATTCGATACTGCTCCCTAAGGGTAGTGATGTGGCTTTCTATGTCAGACATGGAACAGGTAAAGGAAAACACGGGTCTCAATTCCTGCAGTCATTATAGATGTGCCTATAATTGTCACGTGCATGTGCTCATAGTGTATGATGATGTCCATCATGTTCTCGGAAACACACAAGGAAAGCATATATGAGCAATAGAAAATCTGATTTTATTGAATTTTGAAAAGAGGACAGAATACAGTTGATTCTGACTCTGACTTGGAAATGAGGATGTAGGGTATCCTAGACTCGAATCAAATCCGGACTTTTGGATGCTCGGTTGGTATATGTTCTTTTTGGTAAGATCTTTGATTGGAGAAAACAACAGGTGCTACGACTCGCCTAAACTCGACTTTGCGCAAATGCAAGAGAGGGAGTTAAACTAGACACGGCCCGGGGGGCGGGATTGACTATAATTCTTGGATCGGGATACCCGAACATTGACCTCGACAAAGTAACGACCGTGGATTAGACTCTTGCTGCAGAAGGGTGAGTCTGGAAAAGGGGCGACCATGTTTGACCGTGCCACGTGCTCGGACCGACCATGGTGACCTAACCCTAGGTGACTCGAGTGTTGGACGAGTGACCCTTGGACGTATGGATCACGAACCTTTTGTTATAGGGCTATGCCTTGTAAAAGGTTGACTCGGCCTCGAGGAAAAGCAGACGGGGTACGGGAAGAAACTTGCGATGTAAGATCGGCAGAGTTTCGACTTTAGAGAAACTCGACTCGACTTATGACAATACCCGACACTGGTAAATACGGGAAGTCCTAAGAAGAGGAATGTTTTGAAAAGGAAAATCTTTTTTTTTTAATAAAAATACGAAAAAAAAATATGGTGGAGGGGCCCGATTTTTAGAAAGAAAATCGGAAAACATATTGGGCCACGGTTTTGAAAGTTCGAAATATTTCCGAGTTTTGAAATGGGCAGAATACCGACTAGAAATAGGCTATTTTGAGTAAAATCATAAGTCCTAAATTCGGTATACGTCCCGGGTTTTGAAATTGGCAGAATACCGGCTAGAAATAGGCTATTTTGAGTAAAATCATAAGTCCTAAATTCGGTATACGTCCCGGGTTTTGAAATTGGATATTTTGAGAAAAGGACGCAGTTTTTGAAAAATGATGATTTTTGAAAACGACTGATCAACGTATTTTATATCGTATTTTATTGTCCCCCGACAACCGTTTTTGAGCTTTTATTCTTCCATAATTATATGTTTAATGTCGATTTCTATTAGAAAGTCGATACTGTCGGTTCTCGCTATGTTTCAGGTTAAGTGCAATTTCGAGCATATTTAGGAGTGATAGCCCAGATAGCCGAGATGAGGACAAAGGACGAGGAAGAAAACGAAAAAATCCGAGAAGCAAAGGAATAGCTCAATTACGAGCTCAGCAGCACCCACTCGATCGAGTGGTGCTAAGCACTCGATCGAGTGCCTATTTCCGTGACGAACCAGACTGCAGATACGGATCCACTCGATCGAGTGCACGCATGTACTCGATCGAGTGCTTCACACTCTGGCCGCGGATTGGATTTTCATCTATTTAGAATTTTGGGCCTGCCTTGTAAGCCCAACTGATTTCTTTTAAATCAGTTGGAGGAGGATTGTCAGAGACACTTTTGACTTTTGACTTTTTCATACTCATACATTACGTTAGTTTCGCTTAGCATAGAAGACTACGTTCGTTTCCGTTTTTCTTCGCAAGATTCATCGTATTTCGTTCTTCCCTTTTCAGATCTCTAATTGTTCGGTATCGCTACTTTAATTTTAATTTTAATTTTAATTTCAATTCTCTAGTGTAATTCTTGTCTTAATTCCCTAGTATAATTCTTGTCTTAATTCGTTCTTAGTTTTCATAGTTATCTGATTTCAGTCTTGTAGTTTAATTTGATTCGCATTCATCATGTTTAATTGCAATTCATATATCGTTAGTTTAATTACGATCATCATGAGTAGCTAATTTCTATCTAGGGTTTAAGGGGATCGATGGGTGTTAATTGGGTTATAGAAAATTGACCTGTCTCTGATCATATGAACTGTCGCCTGAATGTTGTTTTAATTCTGATTGATTAATTACTGACCAGGATTAATTAGTTAGTATCACAATTAGGACTTTTCACCAACCGGGTTAAGGACTAATTAGGTCACGATATTTTGGGTAGACTAGCTTAATTCTAGCGACCGCAGGTTAAGTTTAGTTCTAAAGTTTGTAGTAGTACCGACCGGACCTACACCTTAGACAGTTCGATTATTGACCTGTTAGTTGAATCCCTGACCTGATTGACATTCATTGTGAACCTGAGACCCTAGACCTTTTTATTATTGATTTACCTTATAGCAGTTAGTTGTCAGTCCACTTAAACAAACCGAAAAACAGTGACCCGTAATCCTTAGTCTAGACCTTAGAACAAGTAATTGAGTCCCGTCTCCTGGTGGTTCGACCCCTACTTCACTATCTACATTAGTTAGTGGACCTTAGGGTATCTTTGATTAGGGATACGACTACCCCTATCAAATTTTGGCGCCGTTGCCGGGGAGACGGTGTTATTTATTTACTTGTTCTGTGTTTTAGTCTTTTGATTGCTTGTCTCGAGGAACTTCAGTTCCTTGAGACCGTTTCTCACATCTTTTCTATAGTTTCCTCGTATGCCCAGGTCCTCTCGAATTTCAGGCTACGTACCACCATTCGATCCTGAACCAGAGAGAACTCTCCGCAGGTCTAGGAAATTCTACAAGGAGATTGCTAAGACAGAAAGATCTGAATCAGTGAAACATTCGGACGACGAGCATATATCCGAAGCACTGTCCTTTGAAGAGGATAATTCCACTACTGCCCCCGAGACACCGCTAGTCAAGATGCCTCCCAAACTTGCTAGCCATTCCGAGCCAGAGCAAAGTGCCCTACCGAAACCGTTGAAGAGGCCCACCGCCACTACGGGTACGTTCGAGATTCGCCCCGCTTTTATCACGTTGGTGGAGCGAACACTACAAGAATAACTGTCCTCGGTGTCCACCTGGTGGGCACCGACAGTGGACACCATAAGGCGACGGGCGTCCGTAAACATACGCCAGAGAGCGGATGCCACGCCTGCTCGCCTTTTTTTAAAACGGGCGTCCACTATTGGACGCCAGAACAAATGGCGACCGACAGTCCACGCCAACGCGGCGACCGACTGTGGACGCCATGTGTCTCTTAGTGGCGTCCACAGTCGGACGTCTGGGGCCTGAAGTTGGCGACCGACTGTGGACGCCACTCACGAACATCCTGCGTCCGCAGTCGGAGGCCATTATAGTGTCCCCTGGCGTCTGCTATGACGTCCGCTATCGGACGCTATTTACGCTGTTGCATGACCGTAAACATGCGTTCAATGTTTAGCCAAAACCTGCAAAATAAACCAAAACTCAACCACAAATGTCGACTATCCACAATACCTCAACCACATTCAAGCTCAGTCAACCAAAAGAGTTCAATCTCTCGACTCATTTATGCTGAAAAAACTTATATAAACAGATTTAACGTACGGTTTGAAGGTACACAAGTGTAAAGTAGTTCAAAGATACAGTTAAAACAACAACAACAAACAATCAACTAACTGTGAAGCTAGCTGCAGCACCAGAGTTACCGCCACCCCCGCTAAAGGGGTCTCTGTCGTCTGGAGGGGGTGGGGGAGGACCTTGGTTGCATTTGTCGAACATGGCCTGAAACATGGCCATCTGTTCCTGCATTTTCCTGATGTGTTCCGCCTGCTCCTTCATTTGCTCCTTCATTTGCTCCTTCTCCGGATCGGGCTGCTGAGATCCGGCCGGCGTGTACTCCATTTGTGTGGAGGTGCTCAGACGCGATGTGGGAGGTCTGAAGTACATACCGTGTGCATTTCCCACACCGTACACACTCCCTTTCCTGTACCCCTTGACGATCTTGAACCAAGTCTCGTTCGGGTTGACTTCCTCAACATCAGGATCAGCCTCGAGTCTCTCCATCTCTTGTTGGTAGGCGTCCTGCGTACAGAAGAACGATTTCAATTTAAGTTATTATTAGATGAAATTATTGAAGATAGTTATCCACCACCTACAGTCGATTTAGTACTCACCCAGGTCGCCTGATCCTTTTTCGACTTGAAGGTAGTCCCTGTTTCATCGGTCTGTCCATGCATGTCGTAGAATATATCCGCCGCGGTTGGCTCCCTCCCGAGCTCAGCACGCAGCTATTAAATGAGTACGAAAGTTAGGCAAATATAAATTACGCAAACGTAGTTTACGATTATTCAAGGAAGAGTACGGTATTAATTAGTAGAAATCATACTCTCTTGACACGAGCGAAAGAAGACTGAGAACCCCGATGATGTGTCGGGTTCGCGCGGCCCTCACGGTCACAGTTCGCCAACTTGTTCCTTTGGGCAATTTCGGACCTCACCTTAAACTCTTTCTGATCGTGATAGGCAATCCATCTCTCCAACGCCTCCCCTAAAATATGACGACCCAATATATTATTTAATACAGTGAAAGATTGAAGTTAGATGTTTATTTGTTAAAACTGATTACCCAAAAAAAAAAAAACACCTTTAAGGTCCTTCAACGGAGTCCCCCGCGTACGTCGTTTATTCATCACACAGGCGAAACGTCGTGTGCACGTTTCATTATACCGTTCCCAGACCCTACCATCAAACTCTGAGGCCCAGCTGAACTTGAACTATACAGTCAAGACAGATTAATAAGTAGTATGAAAAATATTTACAGAGTCCAGATTATAAAATAAAAACTCGGGAGCAAAAACAATCCACGTACCTTGAACTGGTTGAACCACCACTCTCGTATCTCAGCCAGTACCTGAGACCAATTAGCATACCCTTGCCCTTTGTCGACCATGAAGCTGTTGGTACAGCCTTTGACGACCTCTTTGTGCAGAAACCTGCACCGAGTCGAGAAAACCATATATGCAGTCAATCATACAAAATGTAGTCCAAAAATGAATATTTACAAAAGAATAATCAACAAGTTAGATTATATTACCATGTGCCTGTTGGCTTGAGAACATACCGCCCCTCCTCGTCCTTCTCCAGCACCTCATCCGGCCCCTGTTGCTGCTCCTCCTCTTCCTGCTCAGCGGTCTGCTCCGGTCCCGTTTCGGGGACCACCTCCTCGTCCTCCTGCTGAGTGTTGGACGTGTGAGCAGACCTACTACCCCCACCACGTCTCCTAGTCGATCTACCGCCTGCCATTATATGAACCTGTCAAAAAATTAAACAATGTTAACGACAATTAGCCATGTCATCAACAATTTCATTCTAACTTTATTCAAGTAAAATAGCCTACTATAGTAAACATCAAAATAACTTAACCATGTAAACATTTAAACATACAACAACTCTAGTAGTCACCGTCGCTGTCGTCATTTTCTTCAGCCTCATCCTCCTCAGTCTGATCCTCCTCCTCGGTCTCCGAGCCCCCAACTTGATCGTCCTCTGAGTTCTCTTCATCGTGTCCGTCATCCTCCTCAAGGTTCTCCGGAACATCCCTGACCATGTACTCTCTTTGTCCATCATCATCGTCATCCTCAAAATCTTCCTCTGCCCCTTCATTCTGATCTTGTACGGAGAATATGTTCTCTTCAATAGAAGATAAGCGTGAACCACTTGAAGCCGCATCTTCCTGGAACAGAGAACTGTCTATTTGTCCCCGTGGTTTAGTCGTAAAGACTGCCCACCATTGACTTTGATTTCTGTCATTTCTCGTGTAAGGAGAAGGAGCAAAATAGACTTGCTTCGCCTGATGCGCGAGTATGAACGGATCGTACGTAGGATATTTCCTTGTGTGATTAACTTCCACAATCTTGTAACGTTCATGCACTCGGGTCCCGTTCACGGAGCTGTCTTTCCACTCACACTTGAATACTAAAGCTCTATACCCTCGTTCTTTGCCAGCGTAACACAACTCAAAAATATCCTCCAAAATACCATAGTACTCATCACCATCAAGAGATGACACACTCACGCCAAAATTGCATCTAGCCTTGTTTTTCCCGTAGTTGAATGTGTGAAAATTGAACCCGTTCACCGAGTACCGGTTCCAGGTTTTAACCACTCGCACTGGACCGAATGCCAAACTTCTAACCAAATCATCACGTATGTCTAAGGCAACTACGTGATCCTTGAGCCACTTCGGGAAATGTTCGTCGTGCTTACTCCAAACGTCATCAGGGTTCACGGCAGGGTTCGCAGCGACATATTCAGTTACAAATTGTTTCTCATAAGGCTCTAAGATCTCACAATTCGAAAGTAGGTAAAGGTGCGCTCGGTTGTACTCTTTCTCATCTAGTGTCCTAGAACCCTCAACGGATGAAGTTCCTTCATCGTCCTTCTTTTGAAAAAATTCGGGTATAGTGGGGTCAATGGACACCGAATGTCCTAGGTTCAGGTTCTTGGTTTTTGTTTGCACATCTTTATCGAAGTAGAGGGAGCAGAAGTTTGCAATCTCTTCTGTCAAATATGCATTACAAATAGAACCTTCTACCCTAGCCTTGTTACCAATTTTCTTCTTCAAATGATTCAGGAACCTAAATAAACAAGTTATATATTTCAATCAATACAAATTAGTTAAGAATCTTTTTTTTAAATGAAGTTACTAAAAGTTACGTACCTTTCAAATGGGTACATCCATCTATACTGGACTGGTCCTCCAACCTTAGCCTCGTAGGGCAAGTGGACGGGTAGATGCTCCATGGAATTAAAGAATGACGGTGGAAAGATCATCTCAAGTTTGCATAGTATCTGCGGAATTTGATCCTCGAGCCGAGACATGTCCTCAACTGATACTGTAGAGGAACACAAATCTCGGAAGAACTGAGATATCTCAGTTATGGAATTCCACACCGTCGGTGGCAGAAGGTGCTTTAGTGACACCGGAAGCAACCTCTCCATGAAAACGTGACAGTCGTGACTCTTTAACCCTTGAAGCTTCAGGTTCTTAAGATCAACACAGCGTTTGAAGTCGGAGGCGTACCCATCAGGGAATTTCAACTTCTCTACCCACTCCAACAACGCCTTTCTCTGAGCCTTGTCAAGTGTGAACAAGGCCCTTGGTTTCGACCCATCCCGTTTTATGTGCAGTTGAGGACGGTCACAAAAATTCTTTACATCTCGCCGGGAGCCTGTAGTGTCACAACTCTTCCCCTCCACATCCATCACCGTGTGAATCAACTGCTCGAAGAAGTTTTTCTCTATGTGCATCACATCTAAATTGTGACGAATTAACAAAGTCCTCCAATATGGTAGTTCGAAGAATATGCTACGTTTAAACCAACCATTTTTCAACTTCTTGAGATCTTTGAACTCCTGCTCGGTTCCGTCAACAGTAGACGGGTAATCAGAAATCAACTCCCATATTTCATCTCCTGGGAGTCGATCAGGTGCGTCGTCAAGCACCTCCTCACCCTTCTTGAACGCCTTCTTATTCTTCCTATATGGGTGACCTTCTGGTAGGAACTGCCGATGACAGTCAAACCAACTTATTTTACTAGAATTTGGAAGATAAAAAGCTTTGCTCTCACCCATACAACACGGACATGCTTTCTGACCCGCAGTAGACCACCCCGAGAGCATACCGTACGCGGGAAAGTCGTTTATAGTCCACAACAAAGATGCTTTCAACTGAAAGTTTTGTCTCAGAGAGACATCATAAGTTTCCACCCCTACCTCCCACAGTTGTTTCAGTTCCTCAATAACAGGTTGCAAGTAAACATCCAAATGGTTTTTCGGGTTTTTGGGTCCGGGAACAATAAGAGATAGGAAGATGAAAGGTTGCTTCAAACACAACCAAGGAGGTAGGTTGTAAGGTGTGATCATCACTGGCCAGCAAGAGTACGATTTACCAAATTGACCGAACGGTGCAAATCCATCAGTGCACAACCCAAGCCTTACATTTCGGGGTTCTAACGCAAAGTGGGGATGTAGTCTATCAAAACGCTTCCACTCCTCACCATCACTCGGATGACACATCTTCCCTAGTACCCTAATGTCCTCCTTGTGCCACCGCATTTGCTCAGCTATGGTTTTTGTGGCGTACAATTTCTGAAGCCTAGGTGCAATAGGGAAGTACGTAAGCTGACTTATTGGGATTGGTTTCTTACCCCTGACACTACTTTTCCCTTTTCTACCTCACAAAACAATATCCCTCTCGACCATCTTATACCTACCCTTACCACATCTCCTACATTCATCAAGCATCGCATCGTCCTTCCAAAATAGCATGCACCCATCTGGACAAGCGTCAATCTTTTGATGCGGGAGTTGAAGTCCCTTCACAACCTTTTTGGTTGTGTAGAATGATCGGGTCATGATATTGTCTTTCGGAATAACTCTCTCGAGTAAGGCAGCAATACCATCGACACAAGCAAAGGGCAGGTTGAACTCACATTTAAGGCTAACTACCATAGACGCGACTTCTAACAAAGTCACATCGCACCCTCCGTATAACGGTTTCTCCGAAGCTTCCAACATGTCAAAAAACGCCTTCGCTCGACGGTTAGGCTCTTGTGGGTTAGGTGAATCTTGTGGGTTGGGTGAGTCTCGTGGGCTAGGTGAGTCTCGTGGGTTAGGTGAGTTAAACAAGTTGCACTCCACAACATCAACTATCATACCTCTCAATCCCCCCTCATCTTGATGGTTTTCGGTTCCCTCAGACTGAGATGACTCACCATGACAAATCCAATAATAGTAATCGGGTGAAAAACCACTATAGATGACATGTTCCTTCACTACAAGGACATGAAGAAATTTTAGGTTCTTGCATTTAGTACACGGACACCTAACCTCCCCCCTCGATGCGTAGTCTACCGACTTTTTAGCGACCTCGACAAATGACTCGACACCCCTCAAAAATTCGACTGTTGGACATCTCTTCTTATCAAGTCTTCCCTCGTACATCCATTTCCGTTCAATTCTCTTCATTTTCTATGTTCAAAAAATATATATAATATATTAAAGTTTAATTTCCCTACTTTAATTTATAACTTACTAAACGAATATTTAATCACCATTTAACATAATTTCGTAAACCCAATTTTTTTTTTTTGGGAAAATGTAAGAATTTTGTATTAAGTAAACCCAATTTCTAATTTGCAAATGTCCTATTAATTATTAATTGACCTTACAAAAATTAGTCACCGAATTTAATCACAATTTAATCCCAATTTACAAAAACCGTAGCTAATTTATCAATGTAATCCCAATTCAACCAAACAAAACACAATAATTCATGCCTTAGGTCACACACAAGCAGCTTAAACAGGTCAAAAAAGGGTCAAATTTTCGGATGCAGATATCAAAATTACGAAAGCGCCGCTAACACCTATTTACAACCCCGATCAGGATAGAAGTGGTTTCGGGAAAATCCGGCATTATTACGACACCTTTTGGTCCGTCTCAAGTCACACAAAACTTCACCCTAAACCCTATAGGTCATTCTAGCTCAATTCAACCAAATTAATCAAACCCTAGTCAAAATAACGATGGGCAAAAATAATCTAACTAAGCGAATTTGGGATAAACTAATCAACCTAATCGAACTTGGCCTAAACTAATCAACGTAATCGAAATTTAGACCTAGACGAAATTAACTAACAAATTATCAATAAATAACGCTAACAATGGAGAATACGAACTAATTATAATGAATAGAAACGAAATAAACTAAGAAAACGTACCGAAATTAGGAATAAAGGATGAAAAAAGGGGGAGAATGGGATCGGCGAGCGTAGAGGGAGAGGGTAGAGAGAGATTTTTTTTTTTACGAATGAAGGGGGAGAGGGGGGTGAGCGGGTATTTGACGCCACACTCACCCCGACGGGCGTCCACTATCGGACGCCACTTTCGCTCGCCATTTTGCTGAATATGGCGTCCGATAGTGGACGTCATTTGGGTTAAATGGCGTCCGCCTGCGTACGCCATTTAAGTTCAATTTTGTCCTCCCCAAATCCAGTCGGACGCCAAGTTTAGCGTCCGACTGTGGACGCCCGTTTGATTTTTCGGACGCCATGTAGGCGTCCATATGCCCAGGACGCCAAAAAGGTGGACGCTAGGGACAGTTTTTCTTGTAGTGGAAATCAATTCGGTGGAGGTCTTGATGAAGACCCGGCGAAGCACATGAAGCTCTTCACCGATTATTGCTCAACTATACCACTCCCCGCGGGAGTGACACAAGAAGAGGTGATGGTGATGCTATTCATGTTCTCCCTACGCGACAACGCAAGAGACTGGATCACGGATCTAGACCGCGTTTATGAGGGAATCACAGATTGGAACTCCCTAGCCTTAGCTTTTTACAAGCACTACTACACGCCGCAGAAGACCAACATGTTGAGGAGTAAGATTACTAACTTCCGACAGACATCTCATGAGAATATCTACGAGGGGTGGGTAAGGTTTAAAAAGCTAGTCAAGGAGTGCCCACATCACGGATTCGAGGTATGGTTTTTGTGCAATCAATTCTATAATGGTTTATATGACGATTGCCGAGCTACGCTCGATTCTGCAGCTAATGGAACGTTCCAAAACAACGTTGATGTTGATAAAGCATGGAAATTGATTGAAGATATGGCTACTCATCACTCACGTTGGGGAAATCCACGAGGTAACACCCGGGGAAATAGTGGTGACTCTGAGTCATCAAATGCCATAGTTAGCCACCTAGCCGCTTTAACTAAACGGATTGACTCCATGGAGCTTGCTAGAACCCAAAACCAACAACAACAAGGCGGTATGTACCAAGTAAATGCAATGTCTGAGGTTGTTTGTGAGAATTGTGGGAATATGGGTCATTATACCCAAGAGTGTGTGAGTTTAGAAACGGCGAATGCATTTCAATCCATGAGACCACACCAACCCTACATGAACCAAGCGAGCTATGACAAGTCCTTGTTGTCTTATAGGAGTGAAAACGTGCTTAACCCACCACCACCCGGCGGTAACAAAACCATCCCATATGTAGCACCTCATAACCGACCCTCCCAAAGCCATAGCAATAACCGACAACAATTCCAAGGAGGGCAACAAAATTGGGGTAACCAACAACAGTGGGGCAATAACCAACCTTGGGGTAACCAACAAGGGTGGGAGAACCAACAACAATTTCAGCCGATCCCACAAAACCAAAACCAAGCTCAAGCTTAAGCTCCAACCAACACCGACTATGCGGAGATCAAGGCTTTATTGATGCAAGGTATCCAAAGTCATAATAAGCTAGAAACCCAAGTCAACCGGATACTTGCCCATAACAAGATCCTAGACACCCAAGTAGCACAACTTGCCACCCAAAAGCAAGTTAGGCCACCGGGTACTCTACCTCCTCAAGGCGAACAATCACACGAGCAAGCCAATGCGATCACATTGAGAGCGGAACCCATTATGACGGTCCGAAGATGCCCGAGGAGTATGTTGTGGTTGATGAGACCGAGTTGGAGAACAAGAGCTAACCGAAGAATCATCGAGCAGGCCACGGATGGAGGTCACTCGATCGAGTAACACCACCCCACTCGATTGAGTAGACCCCAAAAAACCTGGCAGAGAGCAGTCACGTAGTCAACTCGACCGAGTTACACCTGACTCGATCGAGTTGGAGGTCACTCGACCGAATGGTATCAGCCCACTCGGTCGAGTAGACCCTCCAAAAGTGGTCAGTAGCCCCCCCAGTGATGCCACTCGATCGAGTGCATACAGGTGACTCGATCGAGTATGATGACACTCGACCGAGTCGGCCTGTACTCGATCGAGTGGAAACCGTAACGCCTAACTCATCTTCTTTTCATCCCTAGGTTCCAATTAAGGATGCTAATTCTTCTCAAGCGTCCCCGTCTCAAGCCAAGGAGCCTGCGATTCCGATCATACTTCCATTTCCCCACCGACAGCGTAAGACAAAGCTTGATCAACAGTTCGGTAAGTTTATGGAAGTCGTCAAGAATCTGCAGGTAAGTGTTCCTTTTACTGATTTAATCACTCAACTTCCTGCTTACGCGAAATTTATAAAGGAAATACTAACTCGTAAGCGGTCTTTTAGTGAGACTAAGACAGTGCTTTCACAGAAGAATGCAGCGCGCTACTACAAAGTCGTACTCCGCCCAAGCTCAAGGATCCAGGGAGTTTTTCTATCCCTTGTACTATAGGGACATTAGCTATCGATAAGGGCCTGTGTGACTTAGGAGCTAGCGTCAGTGTCATGCCATACTCTATTTGTCAGAAATTCAATATGGGTGTTTTGAAATGTACTAATATGACTCTGCAGATGGCTGATCGATCGGTCAAATATCCTTTAGGTGTCTTAGAGGATGTTCCGGTCCAAGTAGGGAAATTCTTTATTCCCGTAGACTTTGTCGTCTTAGACATGGCTGAGGACGCCATAATACCTATTATCCTCGGTCGCCCTTTCCTACACACGGCAGGGGCGATCATCGACGTCAAGAATGGGAAGCTCACACTCTCCGTGGGAGATGATACCGTGACTTTTAGTCTCGATCACGCTCTTAAGAAGCCCATGATAGAAGAGTCCTGCTATAGCATAGATGTCATTGATCTGGAAATAGAAAATTATATTGACGACTATCTTGGCAGGGACCCTTTGGAGAAATTGCTAACATCCGGCGATGCTGATGCCGAGAAGAGATCATGGAGCGCAGAAGTAGATGAGCTGGAACGCATGCTAAACGGAAAGGAGAGCACTATAGAGAACGTATACAGTCTCGGCACCCCTAAAAAGGAGGTCGAGGTGAGTAAACCTGAACTAAAACCCCTCCTCTCTAATTTGAAATATGCATTTCTAGATGATAAGGGTCTAAACCTCGTAATTGTCAACGCTGCACTCACAGATAGCCAACTTTCGGAGTTGTTAGTCATCTTACGACGACATAAGAAGGCTATTGGGTACAGTATTGATGACCTACGTTGTATTAGTCCCGAGTTTTTCATGCATCGCATTCACTTAGAGGGAGATCATAGACCATCCATTCAGGGACAACGTAGGTTGAACCCGAACATGCAGGATGTGGTTAAGAAGGAGGTTATGAAACTCCTAGATGCTGGCATTGTCTATCCCATTTCCGACTCTAAATGGGTTAGTCCAGTCCAAGTGGTCCCTAAGAAGGGAGGGACCACGGTTATCACGAACGAGAAGAATGAGCTTATTTCTACTCGATTAGTGACTGGATGGAGAATGTGTATTGACTACCGTAAGCTAAACGTAGCTACTAGGAAAGACCATTTCCCACTCCCCTTCATTGACCAGATCCAGAGCGTCTTGCTTGCCACAAGTACTTTTGTTACTTAGATGGCTACTCGGGATTTTTCCAAATCCCAATTCACCCAGACGACCAGGAGAAAACAACTTTCACCTGTCCTTACGACACATTCGCATACCGAAGGATGCCTTTTGGCCTTTGTAATGCCCCGGCCACTTTTCAACGCTGTATGATGTCTATATTTTCGGACCTTATCGAGTTTGTCATGGAAGTCTTCATGGATGATTTCAGTGTATATGGTAGGGGTGAGCAAAACCGGATATCCGATCCGGTTTTGTAAACCGTATCGGATATCCGGTTTTACAAATCAAAAAAATTCCGATCCGGATCCGATCCGATTTTTTCCGGATATCCGGTTTTTGGATATCCGGTTTTTTCGGATATCCGGTATCCGGTTTTATATTCTTTTTCTATTTTTCTTTTTTTTAAAATAATTTTTTCATTTTTAATTAAAGTAATTAATTAATTAATTAATTTTTAAGCAACGTTACGTTTTATATAAATTGATATAATAAAATACATTAAAAAAATCTCAAAAAATGGTATATATGTCTTGCAGTACAATTATTCTAACAAAATATTACGTTTCAATACATAATATCATAAATTTACTAATAGTTTTGTTTTTTACCTTTGAAAATAATGGGTGAGTTTTGAATTCTTTATTGTATAATTCATATTAGGATTATATTTTTCATATTTTTTTATTGTTTTTAAAAAACCGGATCGGAAACCGGATATCCTGTTTCTATTTTTCCCGATACGTATCCGCTACGGTTTTAAGGAAAACCGTATCGTATATCCGGTTATTCGTATCGGATATCCGAAAATTCGTATAATTGAAAGCGTATACCGTATCGTATACGTATAATAAAACCGTATCGTATATTTTTGCTCACCCCTAGTATATGACACTGATTATGATGCATGTTTACTTAATCTTACACGGGTCTTGCAACGTTGTGAGGAGACCAATTTGGTCTTAAACTGGGAGAAATGTCACTTCATGGTGACTGAGGGAGTCGTTTTGGGTCATTTAGTGTCCGAACGCGGCATCCAAGTGGATAAAGCGAAAGTCGAGGTGATTGAGCAATTACCATACCCTGTTAATGTTAAGGGTGTGCGGAGTTTTCTTGGTCACGCGGGTTTTTACTGCCGTTTCATCCAAGATTTCTCCAAGATTGCCAAACCTCTGACTCAGCTGCTCCTCAAAGATGCCCCGTTCGTCTTTACTAACGAGTGTGCTCGAGCTTTTGACAGGATTAAGCAGGCTCTCGTTTCCGCACCTATTATCCGAGCTCCCGATTGGGATTTGCCTTTCGAGGTTATGTGCGATGCTAGCGATTACGCTGTAGGAGCCGTGCTCGGGCAAAGGAAAGACAAGGCTTTACATGCGATCTACTATGCTAGTCGGACGTTAGATATGGCACAGATCAATTATGCTACCACGGAGAAGGAGTTATTGGCCATCATCTATGCTCTAGACAAGTTTCGAGCCTATCTCATTGGCTCGAAGGTGATAGTGTATATACAGATCATGCAGCCTTGAAGTACCTTCTAGCGAAGAAGGAGGCCAAACCGAGACTTATTAGATGGATCATATTACTACAGGAGTTTGACTTAGAGATCCGTGATAAGTCCGAGGCCGAGAATGTCGTAGCCGATCACCTATCCCGGCTAAGATATGATGGTGGGGATCTCGCCCCAATTGACGATTCATTCCCCGATGACCATTTGCTCGCTATTACCATGGATACTCCATGGTATGCTGATTATGCCAACTTCCTAGTTGGAGGTACTCTACCTCCCGACCTTCAGTATCAGCAGAAGAAGCGATTTCTACATGATGTGAAGAGGTATTTTTGGGACGACCCGTATCTCTTCTGAGAATGTGCAGCTGGCTTATTTAGGAGGTGTATTCCCGAGAGTGAGGTACATTCTATCCTCACTAGATGCCATTCCTCTCCTTATGGTGGACATCATGGTCCTTCGAAGACCTTCGCGAAGGTAATGCAATCGGGCTTTTATTGGCTTACCATTCCCAAGGATGCCACCACTTTTATCCGTTCCTGCGACGCTTGCCAACGAACGGGAAATATTTCTCGACGACATGAAATGCCTCAAACCGGGATTCTTGAAGTAGAACTATTTGATGTTTGGGGTATAGATTATCAAGGACCATTCCCTTCTTCTTATGGGAATCGGTATATTTTGGTCGCCGTAGATTATGTTTCTAAGTGGGTGGAAGCCATCGCTTCACCTACTAACAATGCTAACGTGGTGATTCGGCTCTTTAAGAAGACAATATTCCCGCGTTTTGGGGTCCCACGGGCTGTTATTAGTGATGGTGGTTCACATTTTCATGAACGCCAACTCACTAAGCTATTGAAGAAATACGGTGTTCACCACCGTACCGGGCTAGCTTACCATCCACAAACTAGTGGACAAGTCGAGATCTCGAACCGTGAGATCATGTCTATTCTCGAGAAGGTTGTCCATACTTCGAGAAAAGACTGGAGTTCGAAGCTCGATGATTCTCTTTGGGCTTACCGGACCACATTCAAGACTCCTATCGGGACATCCCCGTATAGGCTTGTTTATGGCAAGGCTTGCCATCTACCCGTAGAGCTCGAGTTTAAGGCTATGTGGGCCTTAAAGGAGCTCAATCTCGATCCGAAGCTAGCCGGAGAGAAGCGCCTCATGCAATTGAACGAACTAGATGAATTCCGTCTCCATGCTTATGATAACGCGAGAATTTATAAGGAGCGGACCAAAAGATGGCATGATAAGCGCATTACCCCCGAGAGTTCCATGTCGGCGATAAGGTACTTTTATTTAATTCCCGACTTAGACTCTTTCCCGAGAAACTTAAATCCCGATGGTCTGGACCGTTCACGGTGACTGAAGTAAATAAATTCGGGTCGGTTACACTCACTACCGACAAAGGCGAAATATTCAAGGTGAACGGTCAACGCCTCAAGCTCTATCATGAAGGTGCGTACGTCGGTGTTGTAGAGGCCATGGACCTCAACGACACTCTTGATTCCACCTAATCCAATTGAGGTAAACCGGTCGAGCGGGACCGTAAAAACCAGCGCTAACCGGGAGGCAACCCGGCAATATATTTGTAGCTCTAATTGGGAGTTAGTATTATTTATCGAGTGAGGACGAGGGAATTTTACGGTTTAATTGATTTAATTTCAAGATTTTGAAGCAATTTAAAGGACAAAAAAAGCGAGAAGTACCAGGTGCATTGGTCACTCGACCGAGTGGCCCATGCACTCGGTCGAGTGCCCTGACGAAGCAGCTACTGTCCAGTTTTCATGGGGTCAGTCGATCGAGTGTCCCATGCACTCGGTAGAAAAGTGCCCCTGAACCGGGTTCAATATCAATTTTTCGCCCTCTTTTAATTGTTCCTTATTCTAATTTTCAAATCGGTTTATGAATTAAAACCCCCTCTTCCCTCACAAGTCTTAAGAACCCTAACCCCCAATTCACTCAAATCACTCCCAATTCATCAAATCTTCACCAAAACTCCCAATTTTTGCTTCTAATTTGCAATTAGTAGTATCTACTTGTGTTCCTTGGTGTTATTTTGTGAATTTTTCGTCCCCTCTTCCCCCAGTTTCGAAATTTTCGAGCTACTTAAGGTATATTTCGGGTTTTTGATTTCCTCACTTCTTTTCTGGGTTTTATGGTATAATTTTATGCTTAGTTATATACTAATCCCATTGCATGCTTGATTTTGTGTTGATTTCACCACTTTGTGCTCAAAAATCGATTTTTGTGTATAGGGTCTGATTTTGGCCGAAATTTGGTATTTTTTGTGGGATTTTTATGTAATTCTGTTTTGTTATTATGCTATAGTCATTGCAGGAAGAAGGAATCCACCCCGAAACAACAACAGGAATAGGAATGCAAGGCAGCCAGCTGTTCAGCCTGTGCCAGGCTGTGAAGAAATTACTTGCAGGGACGAGGCCCAGAGAGCTCGTTTAGTTACCTTGATACCTAGGACGATGGAGGCTACCCGGTGCTGCTCGTCGCAATTCGCAATCGAGCTCGGTTTGAACGAGCAACTATTGCACCTCTTGTCCATGACCGGATTCGGTGGCTTATGGACACTACGTGAGTTATCGTACCGAGTACTAACTTTAGAATTCTTAAGTTCATTTGAATTTGATAGACAAGAGAGCATGATATCTTTTCGGTTGAACAATGAGGAGCAATCCATCTACCTTAGTGAATTGTCCGAGTGTCTAAGACTTACCTCCGACCAGGCTGAAGACATCCTAGACATACCCGAGAGTTCGAAAGCACCTCCCTACTTATCTGGGACCGGTGGAGATGATGAGATGGCTGATTAGCCGGTTTGGGGGAGCTACCATTGTATATACGGTACATTCTTTTCTTTTTATTTCTGTTTTTATTGCTTTCTTAGATTTTTTTCTTCCCCTTAGGTCGAGTTGTCCTTAGGATTGGCTGTGGAATTTTACTGTCTTATACGCTGTAGAGTCACATTAAGGACACTGTGACATTTAGGTTTGGGGGAGAGTTTGTATGTTTTTGTGTGCTTTTATTTTCTGTTGTGTGCTTTCAAAAATTTTTAAAAATTCAAAAAAATTGAAAAATCAGAAAAATCCAAAAATATTTTATTTTTGTGTGCTTTGTGTCTGTCTTGTGTCTGTTGTGAAACATGCAAAACGGCGATGATGACATTGCGTTTTACATGACCTCTCCTAATTGACAGCTAAATTCGTACCTGAATGCATGTAATACTTGAGATGAGATGATTTTGATATGATTGCCTATTGAACCGTTAATTGCCAAATGAGTAAATTTGACCATTTTGTCGGCAAACCACAAAAATTCTGAGGATTTAGAGCTTCCTAGGCCAGTAACATCTAAACTGGTCTCATTTATATTTAGGAATTGAGTGGTTTCTCCTTATGGAATGTGTAACATAAATTTGCATAAATATGACGTCTGTCTCTTGATATTGAATACGTGTTTGGTTTGAGGAGGAGATACATGAGGAAAGGCATTTCTGTTTTTGACGAGCTCCACATAGCCAAAATGACCCATTTTTACTACCTTGGAGATTTGGGTTATTTTTCCTCTGTTTAGCCCGTTTCAGCTGTTGTAAGCCAGTTTTTATGATATTTATATCAATTAGCTACAACCCAGAACAGCCTACCTTACCAGGACAGTCGCAGTGAACTTAATTGGGAATTATTCCACTAATCGGTTATAATTTGGATTTTTACATCTTTTGGATCTTAGTGGGTAATACTGTTATGTGACTTTGTATTCGCCTTCTCCTTGTCTGAATTGAAAAAAATTTGGAAGCATGAAAAAAAAAGAAAATGGAATTGAAAAAAAGAGAAAAAAGAAAAGAAAAAGAAAAGAAAAATATATACGCTTCTTGTAATTTTCGGGGAACGGTCGATAAGTTATAACTAGAATTGAACTGTAATTTAGAGGATGGCAAAATTCCCTCTTATGCACTTTTGAGTTGTTATTTCTAGCTAGTGGCCGGAATTTATAGATGAGGTTTTTGGATGGATAGTTTTTATTGTGTAGCTGCGACTACTGGTCTTAGCCCCACATTTCCATACGTGCTTTAGGCACAATCCATTTTATTCCCTCACATATAAGCCACCCTTTTTAAGTCCTTGGCAAGTACTATGGTCCTGATTGGTGGAACACGTGTTTAATTGGGGAGATTGATTTCATATTCGATTGCATGCATATTTCATAAGTCGAGTGAGTGTCTTTATTCTTTCCTATGTTCACATATATACTTACCCATACTTATGAGTGTCGAGCGACAACCGTAAGGAAGTCCGACATTATTGGTCTCGCAAGATTGAAAGTTTGGCAGGCAATTGTTTGATTATGGCATGATTATTGATCTCGTTGCATTCTTGAGCGTTACGTGTTTTCTCGTCGGTTTTAGTTGATTTTAGGAGAATGATTGTAATTCAGCTCTGAGTCGTGTTTCACATCACTTGTCCTCGTTTATATATATTAGTTGTTTGCTTGAGGACAAGCAAAGGTTTGGTTTGGGGGAGTTTGATCAACGTATTTTATATCGTATTTTATTGTCCCCCGACAACCGTTTTTGAGCTTTTCTTCTTCCATAATTATATGTTTAATGTCGATTTCTATTAGAAAGTCGATACTGTCGGTTCTCGCGCTATTTTGCAGGTTAAGTGCAATTTCGAGCATATTTAGGAGTGATAGCCTAGATAGCCGAGACGAGGAACAAGGACGAGGAAGAAAACGAAAAAAGTTGAGAAGCAAAGGAATAGCTCAATTACGAGCTCAGCAGCACCCACTCGATCGAGTGGTGCTAAGCACTCGATCGAGTGCCTATTTCCGTGACTAACCAGACTGCAGATACGGATCCACTCGATCGAGTGCACGCATGTACTCGATCGAGTGCTTCACACTCAAGCCGCGGATTGGATTTTCATTTATTTAGAATTTTGGGCCTGCCTTGTAAGCCCAACTGATTTCTTTTAAATCAGTTGGAGGAGGATTGTCAGAGACACTTTTTACTTTTGACTTTTTCATACTCATACATTACGTTAGTTTCGCTTAGCATAGAAGACTACGTTCGTTTCCGTTTTTCTTCGCAAGATTCATCGTATTCCGTTCTTCCCTTTTCAGATCTCTAATTGTTCGCTATCGCTACTTTAATTTTAATTTCAATTTTAATTTCAATTCTCTAGTTTAATTCTTGTCTTAATTCCCTAGTTTAATTCTTGCCTTAATTCGTTCTTAGTTTTCATAGTTATCTGATTTCAGTCTTGTAGTTTAATTTGATTCGCATTCATCATGTTTAATTGCAATTCATATTTCGTTAGTTTAATTACGATCATCATGAGTAGCTAATTTCTATCTAGGGTTTAAGAGGATCGATGGGTGTTAATTGGGTTATAGAAAATTGACCTGTCTCTGATCATATGAACTGTCGCCTGAATGTTGTTTTAATTCTGATTGATTAATTACTGGCCAGGATTAATTAGTTAGTATCACAATTAGGACTTTTCGCCGGCCGGGTTAAGGACTAATTAGGTCACGATATTTTGGGTAGACTAGCTTAATTCTAGCGACCGCAGGTTAAGTTTAGTTCTAAAGTTTGTAGTAGTACCGACCGGACCTACACCTTAGATAGTTCGATTATTGACCTGTTAGTTGACTCCTTGACCCGATTGACATTCATTGTGAACCTGAGACCCTAGACCTTTTTATTATTGATTTACCTTATAGCAGTTAGTTGTCAGTCCACTTAAACAAACCGAAAAACAGTGACCCGTAATCCTTAGTCTAGACCTTAGAACAAGTAATTGAGTCCCGTCTCCTGGTGGTTCGACCCCTACTTCACTATCTACATTAGTTAGTGGACCTTAGGGTATCTTTGATTAGGGATACGACTACCCCTATCAACGACACGGAAACCAAGTAGCATATAGTCACGCAAGCATTATAACGACACTATGTATGCTCTATACTAAGTCTCGGTCGGTCTATAAAGGGTCTATACAAGTGCACATAGCCTAGAGCTGAATCAGGACGGACTCTCTAAGTCATGTTGAGCTTAGAACATGCCGCGAAACCCATACGAATCCGCTATGGACACCTTTGACATATCCATATTTGAGTACATCACGGTATAGTGGGACGTCGGTCGCGAGTACCGGCCCGGGAAAATAGGGTTATGCATGAACCGTAAAACTAAAACGCGTATTGTACTAGTCAAACGATTTCTATTCGAGTCTCACCCTGAGGATGCCGATGGTAAGTCACGCATCAGTTAATCCCCAGCGGAGTCGCCAAATTGTGGACATGACATAGGTCCACCCCGACGCGGCCATGCGCGGGTTTGGGGAGGCGAATGAATCTCCATATGAGAATGGATCGAATTGAAATTTAAATCGAAGTGGAGTCGCCACTGAACTTTGTGGGAGTTCGGGCCCGTTCGAACCCACTCTATGTCGTAGTGGGCCATGCACAAAGTATGGCCCATTTTCGATGTCAGATTTTATTAGGTTCGTCCCTTTGCATTTGATACCGCTACCGATGTTATCCGATATTGTGTATTGAATGACTCTCGTGCGCCAACGGTTTCGGGCATCTTGAAACCGAGGTTCTGAGTAAGGGGTGAGGGTACGTGTTGGGAAGTTCACAAAGAACACCCAACCCCGCCCGCACATTAGCGGCCTCAACTAAGATATCGAATGACTTTCTAATACGCGCGTTAGTAGTTCGGTTAAATGATATGCAAACGTTGTTTTCCCTAAGCATGTGAGAAATTGAACGGGTTTCTAGGTCGATTTAATACAACTAATTCTAACGTCAAAGTTAAATTTAGCATGCGAGTTCATTTTAGTACAATAAATTAAACAACGGAAATAAAATCGACAAAGATGGAAACAGACATGTTAGTAACGGTATAACGATAATAACGGTTTGCGAAAATATAGAATGTTATGGAATGATGTAAATAATATGATGCATCATTTTGAAAAGTAGTATCTCACATGATAGATTTGACACGTGTTGACCTAAATCATAAGAAAATATTATCGAGACTAGAAAAGCGATGTGGGACTCACGGATATTTGTCGTGATAAGGCCACTCGATCGAGTCATATGAGGGCTCGACCAAGTTGTCCTCGAAAGAAGGCTTCTGTCCCTTTTTTGGGGTGCCACTCGACCGAGTGGACTAGGCACTCGATCGAGTGCCCCCTATACGAACTAGGGTTCGTTTGCAATTTATTATTGATTGCGAGATTGCTTTTCGATTTTGGTAAATCGTTGATTCTGCCGAATCGGGCATAAATATTATATAATTTATGCTCGATTCGGAGTTTGATAAATCATTTATTTCGTTGAATCGGGCATAAATATTATATGATTTATGCTCGATTCGTATGTATGATACTCGTCATATCCAACGTGCGATTATCGAATCGACATCGGATATTAGAGCGAGATAAAAAAAGAGTTACTATAAGTCGTTTAAATTAACTAAAACGATATAAATTTCCTCCGCGTTTATAGTGCCGCATTAATCCTTATCGAATTAGATGACATCTATTTTAGCATCAACGAGAAATTGTGTTAATTAAATTATTTGACTAAATCGTTAGATTCGACATCCAATTATTGAATTGGTATCGGATCTAACAGATCGACACTTGAATTAAAAAACTCGACTTGATTCCCTCCGCATTCCGACATCATAATTAATTCTTGCGAATTGTTTCACGTCGGATCCGCATCAAAAGGTCTCGACTCAACTTGAATAAAAAAAATATGTGAATTAAAAAAAGGGTTTTAGAAATCGATGTATGCGATGTTGACGATAGAATAAGAAAAATAAAAAAAAACGAAAAAAGATAAAGATGACGAGATGGACGACGCGAGAAAGAAGAGAAGGGAAAAGAACGGAATTTTTGCACCCTCAATCTACATGTTCTTGTCTCGAATAGGACTCGCTTGATTGTGGCTTAGGCACGGGAGTTCGAGGTTTACGTAGATAAAATTATGGTGGTTTAGGGTTTGCCTCCTAAGTACTAGTGTTAGGGTTTGAGTGTATAGGATTAGGGTTGATTAGGGTTTGATTAGGGTGAAAAAGGATGTGTAGATTTGCATGCAATGGGGTGTTTATATAGACATTGCCATGCAACCCCGTCTAGGGTTACTCGACCGAGTATGCCTCTGACTCGATCGAGTGGCCCAAAGCAAACGCAGCCGGGCCTATTTGAGAGCCCACTCGATCGAGTGGGTCAGATGGAGTGCATGGGTCCGGTATTTTGGACCTCGAGTTGGGTATTTTGGGGGTTGTGTATTTGGGTTGGACTTTTGATGTTTGTGTGGCTGCTTTTATGTATCTCAGAAACGGCTATGACCGGGGTTTGACCCAATCGCTAAAAGTCGGTTTTATGTCGGTTTTGACCCAAATTAGTCTTATTTGATTGGAAACGACCCACTAGGCCTAAATTTGAGGTCGATTTTGTGAGATTTGTACTCCGTAAAAAACCCAAGCCAGAAACTAATGGTTTTGGAGCCCATATCCGAGCGCGTAGAAACACGTTTGCGTCCGATCATCATCGGGTGTTTTTTGGAAACTGCTATAGACACCTGGCGGTCAAAATGTGGGTGTCTACAGCCGTGCACAGAGTACAGCCCATTCCGATTTTAGAGTTTATGGGGTTCGTCCCTTTGCATTGCGATACCGATACCGACATTATCGGTAATCGTGTATTGAATGACAATGGTTTCGGACATCCGGAAACCACGGTTCTAAGTAAGGGGTGAGGGTACGTGTTGGGAAGTTCACAAAGAACACCCAACCCCGCCCGCACTTAGCGGCCTTTACTAAGATATCGTTCGTTGTTCGTGTACGCGTGTTAGTTTGATGGTTGAATGATATGCAAACAAGGCGTTCTGACTAAGCATGTCAATTATGGTTTAACTACGTCGTTTAAATGCATTTAAACTAACGTCAAAGTTGTTTTAGCATGCAATGTTCATTTTAGTACAATAAAATAAACAACGGAAAAAGAAACGACAACAGATTACAATATTCGAGCGGCATACCACCCGGAAATACAATGCAACCAACAATACAATACAACAATCGCGATAAAGGAGCAAACAAGTTAGAAGGTGCGAATATGGAATAATGCATGGTTTTGAAAAGACAAACACGTGATAGGCTTGCCACGTGACGACCGAAGTCGTTAAAATAATTTTATCGGGACTCAAGACATGCTAAAAACTTGCTGTTTTGCTATACCAGGGGCCACTCGATCGAGTGGTCTCGAAAAAAAGTTTCTGGTTCGTTTTTTGGGGTGCCACTCGATCGAGTGCCCCCTGTACGGACTGCTGTCCGGTTTGATTTTGACTCTAAAAAGCGCTTTCAGTTTTGAAAATCAATAATTTGATTAAGTCGCGTAGAAATACGATACAATTTATACTTGACTTAAATATTGATGCTCGTAATATCCGATGCTTGATTATGGAATCAATATCGAATATTTAGAGCGGATTTTGAAAAAGTTGTTTAGAAAATTGTTTTGAATGTTGTTAAGACGAGATAATTCCTCCACGTTGTAATATTGTAATTACTCGGTTTCAATGGTTTTATGCTTAACATGATTTGATGATTGATACCTTTAGATCCGATATTCGACTATAGAGTCGATATCGAATCCTAGGAAATAATACTTTTCGAAAATAATACAATAATATCGATATTAGGAACGAGAAAAGGAAATAAAAAAAGATGCGACTAGAACGACGTGGAAAACGGGAAAAAACAAGAAAAAAGAGGAAAAGAGAGAAGATAGGATTTGTAACACCCTCAACCTACATGCTTGATTTTCTCGAAAACGGACTCGAAGTACCGGCCTAGGCGCGGGAACGTTATGATGTATATAGGTGAGTTATGGTGTGTATGGTTAGGGAGGGGATTTTGCGAGTTTTGCTCTCGGGTTTATATATGGTTTGCCTAAAATTGCCTAGAATTTCGGGTTGGTATTTGGTCGGGAATCTTATAGGATTTCTAGAGGGAAGATCGGAATATAATATGCCTAGTATTGCTGGAATACCGGGTTGTAAACTTGTGTATGTCGGGATTGGAATTGTTGTGGATGTTGGATGTGTGAATGTTGTGAATGCTTGATGATGAAATTGTGTTGCGGGGGTGGGGTATTTATAGGATGAAATACCCGACTTGGGATAGGAGATAGATGGCTTGCAAAGGAAGAAAAAAACCGGTTGGGGTGAAGTGGGATTCCGTTTGTGGATAGGAAAGACTCGCTTGCATGGGAAGAAACACCCGGTTTTCAGCTGGAACAAGGGTCACTCGATCGAGTAGTACACAACACTCGATCGAGTGCCCGGTCTGATGCCAGATTTGGCGGTTTTTATGGGCTCACTCGACCGAGTGGCCGGTCCACTCTATCGAGTGGGTCTGAGCCGGGTAGAAGTCTCCTTTTGGAGATGGATTTTTATCTTTAAGGAAGAGTTTTGGTTGCTTAATCCTTCTCCGTGGCCGATTTTTGTGAGGAATCGGACTTCCACTTGGATTCCCAAACGCTTCGTGATAGATTTTCTGTCTCGGAAATGTCTTTGACCGGGGTTTGACCCGGTCGCTAAAAGACGGTTTTGCCCTTGGTCTCGGTTTTGACCCAAATTAGTCTTATTTGACTGGGAACGACCCACTGGGCCTGAATTTGAGGTTGGTTTTGTGAGATTTTTACTCCGCTAAAAGCTCGTGCCAACTACTATTGATTCTGAGTCCGAAAATCGAGTGTATTAGGTCATGTTTACGTCCGATCATCATCGGGTGTTCTTTGGAAACTGCTATAGACACCTGGCGGTCAAAATGTGGGTGTCTACAATTATATATTAACAAATAAAAGCAATCAATCTTTTGAGTCTTAAAAAAGCTACTCCCTCCGTTCCATTCATTTGTTTGTCTTTGATTAAAATATTCGTTCTTAGATATCAACCAAAAATAAAAAAATTATCCCAAAATTTCTCAAATTCTATGTAAATAATAGCAATCATTCGTTCTTAGATACGGAGTATCAATCAATAATATTTCGAGTCTTTAAAAAAGTTCATAAGATTATAAGCTCAAATAAAAAAATTCTCTCTTCGAAAATTATAATATGGTGATTCATTCTATATTAACAAATAAAGCAATCAATCTTTTGAGTCTTAAAAAAGCTACTCTCTCCGTTCCATTCATTTGTTTGCCTTTGTTTAAAATACTCCATTCTTAGATATCAATCAAAAATTAAAAATTATCTCAAATTTTCTCAAATTCTATGTAAATAATAGCAATCATTCGTTCTTAGATACGGAGTATCCATCAATAATATTTCGAGTTTTAAAAAAAGTTCATAAGATTATAAACTCAAGTAAAAAAGTTTCCTCATCGAAAATTATAATATGGTGATGCATTCTATATTAACAAATAAAAGCAATAAATCTTTTGAGTCTTAAGAAACCTACTCCCTCCGTTTCATTCATTTGTTTGCCTTTCATTAAAATACTCCTTACAATGAATATATAGAAGGCAAACAAATGAATGAAATGGATGGAATACTAAGATTATAAACTTAAAGTAAAAATTATTATAAATAGAGTAATACGGAGTAATTCATTTTTAGATATCAACAAACAAACTTTTGAGTCTTAAAAAAAGTTCCTAAGATTATAAAGTTAAGTAAAACTGTAAAAATTATCCACATCGAAAAATTATCATGGGTGATGTGTAATCCTCTAGAAATTCTAACGCATTACAATGACGGAAACACTATAGGGTTGGGATTAAAACACACTGACAAACTATATCTTAATAAAAGAAACGGTAAGTCAATACAAAGGTCTTTTTTTAAAAAAAGGGCTAAAAAGAAAATTCTCTGAAATGGGTTATACAAATCCATAAATTACAATAATAAAGTAAGAGTAGGATCCACGCTGCTCGCTAGCTCACACCCAAACCCAGCAGCAAATACCTGTCATGTTATAAACATAACAGCCACGTCAGTGGGGGAGTAACTCGGACGTTCTCCCAGCCAAAATATATCATATGGAAAAATAATAGTACTATTATATCAAAATAATTAAAATGGAAAACATTAAATGATATAAAAAAAATAAGCTTTCGGAGAAAACTTAAAATATCGGAACAATAAAATCAGAACAAGTTTTCAGAAGAAAACTTCAAATACTTGCCAACCTGCGAACCAAAATGTATTGATAATAATAAAATATTCAAAATGGCGTTATGGATATGATTAATGGTGAAGACTAGACTTTCACTAGGAGAATACTAAAAACTAGCTTCAAGAACTCAGTTCGAACAAATCAAACTTCGTTCTCTAACTAGGCTACTCAACCATAATAGGACAACGACTTATAAATGCATGACCCTAGTTTAAGATAATATGCACACCCCTCCCGAGCACCATAAATACTCAGTTCAATCCGACGGCGTCTTACACTGCGAGACACGAGTTTAAGGTCAAAATGTACACACACTCCCGAACACCATATATGCTAGGTTCAACAACCAGTGTGCCCCATAAAGACACACCAGCCTTATAGTTGATGGCAAAAACGTAAACCCTAGAGCATATTACTCTAACCCCACACTTGTCCTTATTCCATAACTCCAAAACAAGCCATTATCGATATTGAGAATAAATAATCATTATAATAATATGAGGATAAAAGAAATAAACATTTTATATTAAAAGAGGAAACTATCTATAATTGGAAACTTACTATTTTTAGAAACTTACTTAAAATAGAAATTTTGTTACAGAAAATACGTAAGTTATTAAAATAAGTGAAATGTATTAAAAATAGCATTTCTAACGAAATTAACATTTTATTATTATCCTCGTTATCGTAACTTTCATATATTCTAAATTCGTTACTCAAAATATAAATAAAATATAATAAGTCAATATATAGTATTTTATAAATAGTTAGGAAATCGAGTTAAAACTATAAATTTTAGAAATGAGATATTTTAAGAAAAACGATATCAAAATTAATTGAGTCAACGAGTTTTATAAATTAAATGAGATTTTATAAAGCTTTCAAATTAGTTTTAGCAAATAGATTTTATCAATAAATAATACTAATTTTACTAAAAATAATCAATCGTAGACAAATGAGAAGTTATTAGGGAAAATAGTATCGACTAAAAATGTATTTAAAACAAAATTGACTATTTTCTCATTTATTAATATAAGTCGTAAAACAAAATTAATTTATTGAACAAGTATACAAATCTCGATTATAATATAAAAAAATGCGATTTTGAGTTAAAATTATAAATTAACGAAATATGAAGAAAATATGAAATCGTCATTATTTAGTTACTAGTGTCACGATAACCAACAAAATATTATAACGATCGTTAATAATTAAATTACTAACGATTTATAAAACGATATCGAAACCTCGTAAAATATTTATAAGGTAAACAATTTAAAATAATATTTTTAGCAAATAATAAATAGCTAAAAATTAGAAAACCGAAGTTAAAATATTTATTACATACTACTACTCAAGCATACGATATAGAATCGAGTAACGTCCTAAAGTTACCTTAATTTGATATCAGAAACGATCATGAACTGGTCTTAAAGACCTTCCTGATCAGTCCAAGCTCCAACCTTCAGTAGTCTTAAAGTCGTCTCCAAAACGTGTTCTTCGCTAAAAGTCCGAAGCACCAGCGGGAACGAGAATACACAGAAACATAAACAAAGGTGTCGGGGTTAACGAAGATTGGCATAAAATTGATGCTCGATGCTCAAAGTTAACACGAGGACGGAGAAAGGAATAAAAAGAAATGACACTCCGAGATCAGAGATAGTAAGAACATAGCAGCGGCAGTGGACAACAAAAGACGATGGTATGACAAGAGTAACAACAAAAGCAGTAACGAGCAGCAGCAGTACATCAACAAGAAACGTAGCAGCGGCAAAGGAAAGTAGGACAAGAATGAGGAGAAGAAAGCCGAGAGCAGCAATTGAAAATAGAGAAACGCGGACCGAGGAAGACGGACACGCCTTAGCAACAAGGAGGAGGAGAAGAAAAAGACAAACAGGATGGAGCAGACCGACAGAGATGATGACAGTAATACGGCAAAACGAACTGAAGAGAAAGACGAACACGAGATCGAACTAGAATAATGAAATCAGGAGAAGAAGAACGATAACAGTACCAAAGACGACATCTGAAGGACGGAACAACAGCAGAAATCAAACCACGTACGGCAACATCATACAACAATAGCAGACAACAGCCAAAAGGTCGACACACAGGACAACAAAAACGGATTGAAGAGAAGAAGAAGAAGGAGAAAGAAAGAGGAAGAAGAAGGGACGGAAAACAAAAGTAGCAGCAGTAATCGACGGACATAGGAGCAGCAAAAAAAAGAAATAATTAGCACTAGTAAAACGCAGCAGCGGCAGCAACAACATGCTTAGACGAAAACAAGCAACAAAATACAGCAGCAACATAATAAAACCACAACAGACAGCAGCAACATAACGCATCAGAAGGAGAAGAAGAAGAAGAGGGAGGAGGAGACTACCTCGACTCAGCAACAGCACGAAGAGGAAAACAGAGGCACGAAACAGCAGCAGCGGATTGCAACAGTGGTGACAAAACGCAGAAGGGGATTGTGCATTAGGGTGAATGAAGGCGGATGATGGTGGGGAAAGAATGGGAAGTAGAGGAGGTGCGTTGAATAGAGGGGTTACGTGAATGTGGGAAAAGCAAGAGGTGAAGCGGTGGAAACATCAAATAAGGAGAATGGGAAGGTAAATAAGACGGTGGAGGACAAAAGAAATAAGGGGGAGTGAATGTCAGACAAGACTCCATCTAGAAATCTTATTGACTACCCAAGTCAGCCTTACATCCAAAAAACTCATCTCATGATTTGCTCCATGAATCAATGCCTTATTACTTCACACTATAAATAAAACCACCCAAATGAGTAAACAACAACACGGAAAGTCCCAAAAGGCCAAAATCTTGCAAAGCCAGAAAACAGCAGGCAACAGATGAGAGAAGTGGAGTAACTACATAAACTCACTAATCATAATTGAATATGACATTAAAGATGAGTATTTAATAAGCTGCTAATATAGTCCTGCAAGCAAACTCGAGAAGATAACCATTACGTGTCCAGGACGCCAGCATATGAGTCTGTGTCGATGGCCGTTAAGAATGCTGGAATATGTGATGCAGATAGCAGTCAAGTTGCGCAATACGACGCTGTGCTGCAAGAATTAGTGGATCTGTGCCCGGAGTTCTATGGAAAGTAGGTAGACGGACCGGTGCCTGTTAACGACGTTTGCATAAGCGGTTTTGTCCTCGTGCCAGTTTAATTATGTGTAGGAATCTGTTGCGTCAAACTATTGTTTCATGTAGTTAATTGATGTGTGCTAAATTTAGAACATTTTTCCTCCCATTTAGACTCGTTTTTCTCTCGTTTTGCGAGAGTAGAGTGCGATTATCGCCATATTTTAAGTCTTTCTCGCATTAGCGTCCCTCTTTTGCATCTTACGTGTTTTTGGTAATTTTTCTATCTATTTTGATAGGATTTGGCACCGAAAGCATGATTGAGCTTCCACGAGCACAAGAGAGGGGAATACCGTTGTGGACATGACATAGGTCCACCCCGACGCGGCCACGCGCGGGTTTGGGACGGCAAATGAATCTCCATATGAGATGGTCAAATTGAAATTTAAATCGAAGTAGGAGTCGCCACCGAACTTTGTGGGAGTTCGGGCCCGTTCGAACCCACTCTATGTCGTAGTGGGCCGCATACAAAATACGGCCCATTTCCGATGTCAGAGCTTATTGGGTTCGTCCCTTTGCATTATGATACCGATACCGACATTATCGGATATCGTGTATTGAATGACTCTCGTTGCCAATGGATTCGGACATCTGGAAACCATGGTTCTGAGTAAGGGGTGAGGGTACGTGTTGGGAAGTTCACTAAGAACACCCAATCCCGCCCGCACTTAGCGGTCTTTACTAAGATATCGTTCGTTTGTGTACACGCGTTAGTTCGACGGTTGAATGATATGCAAACATTATTTTCCCTAAGCATGTGAGAAAAATTAAATGGGTTGCTAAGTAGTTTAATGCATCTTAAACTAATAACGTCAAAGTTATATTTAGCATGTGAAATTCGAATTAGTCTAATAAAATAAAAGATGAAAAATAAATCGCTACAAACACGAGCAAACAAGTTAGTAACGGTTCATAAATCGAATAAAGATGTAAATACGATAATATGCATGATTTTGAAAAAGGTTTATGACACATGATGGATTAACACGTGTTGACCGAGGTCGAAAAAGTATTTATCGAAATCTGAAAATATGTCGCGAAAATCGCTGTTTTATGTAAGAAACGGCGGTCGAAAAAAATAAAAAAAAAGAATGAAACTGTGTCGCTCTTCCCGAGGGTCGCGCTACTCGCCTGGGACGCCGGCGGGTCGCGTGATAGGCTGCCTCGGGATTGATTTTTTGAAAAATCGATAGTTTTATTAAACCGTGCATGAATATTGCATAATTCGTACTCGATTTAATTTAGCGATATTCGTTATATTCGATATTCGATTATGAAATCGATATCAAATATTCGGAATAATTTTAGAAAAGATGAAAAGAAAAGGTTTTGAGAAAATCGTTTTGTAGAATTAAAAGAAACGATGTTAAAAAAAGTAGCGAAAATACAAAAAAAGGGCCGCGAATTTCAGGTCCCCCGCGCGAGTCGCCTGGGTGGGGCGCGACTCGCGTGGGCTGCTGTCCCGGCTCGTTTATTTTCGAAAAGTTGTTAATTTTGATAAATCGCGTATAAATATGGATTAACTTATACTCGATTTATATTTTCGATATTCGTCGTATTCGATATTCGATTATGAAATCGATATCGAATAGTTAGAATAATTTTTTTAGAAAATGTTTTATGAAAATATTTTCGAAATATCGTTTATTAGAAAAAAAACGACCGCGACCCATATTAAAAAAAAAGACCGACGACACGACGCGAAAAAGAAAAAAAGACGAGAAAGAGGAAGAGAAAAGGAGAGAATCGGGTTTGATTTACACCCTCAACCTACATGCTTTGTTTTCTCGGAATAAGGCTCGTCGGAAAATGGCTTAAACACGGGAGCGTCGAGATGATGTGGATGAGTTAAGGTGTCGGTTTGGGCGTGCAAATTGACGGTTTTTTGGCCGGTTTTTGGGGTCGGGTTTGTCGGGATATGGTGTCGGTACTTCGATGCTATTTTTGGATGTATGTCGTAGCTGAATAATGTGTTTGATCGATGGGAATAGTTGATGTGTAATCGTAGATGTGAATAATTGATACATGATTAATGTGTGTCCGGAGGGTCCTATTTATAGGTGAGGTCCTTGATAGGAGCTAGGAGAAGTATTCTTGCTTATTAGGTGACAAGAAACACCGGTTTGGATAGGAAACGTAGGAGTTTGAAGGGAACGAGAGTCCCGTTTCTTGGTGAAAAAGCCATGCCTCGGCTGAAATGGGCTGTTTTGGCCGAGTGTTTGACACTCGGTCGGTAAATTGATTTGGTTTTCGGATAGAATTCCTACTTGAGATCGAATTCTATCCTCGAATGGATTTGTTTAATATTTTCGAGGCTGATATTTTGTAGTATCTGAGCCTAGCCGAACTGATGAGGTGTCACGGCTGGTCCGTGTATCTCGGGAGAAAATATCTTTGACCGGGTTTGACCCGGTCGCTAAAAGACGGTTTTGCCCTTGGTGCCGGATTCGACCCAAATTAGTCTTATTTGACTCGAAACAACCTACTGGGCCTGGATTTGAGGTTGGTTTTGTAAGATTTGTACTCCGTAATAAGCCTAAACCAAATGTCCATGATTTCGAGCCCATATCCGAGTCCATTAAAGCATGTTTGCGTCCGATCATCATCGGGTGTTTGGTGGGACCTACTATAGACACCTGGCGGTCAAAATGTGGGTGTCTACAGAGCCCCCACTCTGACTGAGGCTTGGACAAGGCAAAAGTCAGAGTAGCTACCAGGCCAATCGAGGATTAAGACCTGGCAGACTTCCGATCGGGTCGTTTATAGTCCATTAGACTTACACGAAGGGCTCGCCAGCCATAAGATAAAAATCATACCTGGATAGATGCAAATAATGTCGCAGGGACTTTGCCTGAAAAGTCTTGGGTGTGTCTGTTTACACACATCCCATCTTGGATTTGTGTGGGAGCTTGCCTTGGAAGCTATGGGTGTGTCTGTTTACAGATACATCCCATCTTGGAATTGCGTGGGAGCTTGCCTTGGAAGCTATGGGTGTGTCTGTTTACAGACACATCCCATCTTGGAATTACGCGGGAGCCTACATTGGAGGCTATGGGTGTGCCCGTTTGCAGGCACATCCCGATCCTTTAGTAGAAATGTCGCCTGGTCTTTCCACTAGGGAGTTTTTGCGAGGAGACTTCCTTCTTGAGTCTCGGTGTACCTGTATGATGCCGACACATAGCAATTCGTATGTAACATTTAGGCGAAATACCGACTCACGTTGGGGAAGTAAAAACTTGATGTTCATTTCGGAAGCACAAGCTGGTTCCTTAAATGTTAGATATATAGGCAGAAATAGCAAACATAGCAGGTAGCAAGATAGCATATAGGAAATGCATTTAGCATCTATAGACTGACTTGCGTTGGGGAAAATGATTTTTGTTTCAATTTGAAATCGAAGTCCTGAAAGCAATCACGTGCTTGGAGATAGGTTTTCAAAATTGAGAGGGGTAGAAAAGAAATTTGCAGTTTAAATAGACCGAAATTTGACCTTGTCGAGAAGGATTTTCTCAAATGGCCAAGTTTTTGCAAATTTCAAAGTATAATTTGAAGAGAGAGGCCTACCGACAGACTCGACTCTGGACGTGACCGGACGAGTTGACAGACACGACTTGACTCTCGAGGGGTTGGACCGTGACTCGGTAGGGGGGTGGGCCACCTAACAAGACTCTTAAGTTGCGCTATTCCGTAGCCTAGGCGAGTGGCAACACGGTCGAATATCAAAATGGGATAGATATGCTATAGGAGTTGCAGTGGTCAGTAATGAGACTATTGTAGTCTAGTGCTCTTTTGGATCTTTTTTGGTTTTTAGGGTAAATTCCCAAAGTAGGTGTTGTCTCGAGTCTCTGACAGATTCTTGTCTTCGACTGGGCCGAGTACTAGGACACACTATAGAAAGGAGGCTAGATTTGAAAGTTATTTAGATTATGTGAGTGGATGGAGAACTTCTGCCTAGGAGAAGCCCCCAGGACGACAAAGCTAACTGTTGAGAACATGACAGTGTCGTGACCGGAATGACAGTGCTTTTTGAATGTGTGTCAATGTGGGTGGTTGTGCCTCTGTTGAAAGGCTGCCTACGTATTCACGTGTAGTGAAATCAAACCAAGCCGTAGTTCAGTGAATTGAAAGATATATTGTGGTGCCTAATCTATTAGGATTTGGTGTGTAACTAGCCATAACAATGGTGTAGGCTAGGTGCATTCCCAATGATGTCTTGATCAAAGGGCTAGAATAGTTAGGATGTTGATCTTGTGACTGTGAGCATTCTCCGAGGTAGCCCCCAGAGGTGGTGTGAACTATTTGGGCATGTTCTATGCCAACTGTAAGTTGAGTTCCCGTGTTCGAAGCTGGTAACTGGTTTGCAAATTTTTGGAAATGTGGTGCTAGGATGTAAGTGGCTTTGATGTTTTGACATCTGGAGTTTGATTTTGTAGAGCTAAAGCTTGGAGGGTAAGGTATTGTAACGTGGTAGGAAAGGGGGAAGTCGAGTAAAAATGACTCGAACTTCGATCGGGCAGGTTTGATAATGCGGGATCTGGTTTCCATGTCTGGCCCTAATGGTTAGGGTATCCTATGGAGCTTGAATCCTCAAAATTCTGGGCTGTCTCTAGCCTAGGTCTCGAGAAGGTCTTGAGGGTTGTAATGTGGGAAGGCTAGATGTGGTGTTAGTTGACCAGCTTGGTTGATTCTCCCCTATTGGATGGTATGAGTATTGATAATTTTGAATTGACCGTTTTTACTACGGTCATGGGTTTTTGAATATTTTTGGTTGACCTCTTAGCCCCGGTCGTGGGATTCTTCACTCTGATTGACCGTTTTAACCTCGGTCATGGGTGGCTCTTTTTTTTTTATGATGGCCTGCTTTTTTGTCTTGGCCTTTTGCTTTTTCCCTTGGACTTTTGATTTTTTTTTTCTCTTTTTTTCTGTTGGTCAGACTAACACCTAAGGTGGAGATTGGTTAGTCTTATTGGATGGGTGTTTATGGTGGGAAATGGACTTGCCACCCGTCTTGAACCCAAACTAGGAGACTACCTAGATTTGTTATTGGATTCGATACTGCTCATGCTAGGGGTAGTTATGCGGCTTTTCTATACCAGACATGGAACAGGTAAAAGGAAAACACGGGCTCGGTTTCCTGCAGTCATTATAGATGTGCCCATAATAGTCACGTGCATGTGCTCACAGTGTATGATGGTGTTCATCATGTTCTCGGAAACACATAAGTAAAGTATATAAGTGAAATAGAAAAGCTGATTTTATTGAATTTTGAAAAAAAGTGGACAGAATACAACTGACTCTGACTCTACTTTGACTTGGAAAGTGAAGGAAATATAATATCCGGACTCAGACTCGGGCTTAAACCAAATCTAGACTCTCGGATGATGTTGTCATTTGTCGTCGGCTTCTGAGGACTCGAGTTGATGTCTAGTATAGCCTTCAGTAGAAGCTTCACCCTGATCTTCATTGTGTCGAAGATCGTCTTCAACCCTAGTGCCCATTTTGGTAAGCACTGCAAAGTTTGAAATGCCGGCATACCTAAGATGGATGCGGTAGGAGGGTAGGAGGTTATTGATGAATGCCTCCACTAGTGTCTTCTCGCTGGGCTTGTCTACCAGCTTAACACTCTCAGTCCGCCAATGTTGAAGGTATTTGGTGAAACCCTCTGTTGGATTTTGGGCCATGACTTCTAAAGTACGCATCGTGGTTTGGATCTCGGTATTGTCGGCATAATTCCGAGCGAACTCCGTCGCCACGTCATCCCAAGTCTTGTACTTCTTGGAGTCAAGCCTGTAGTACCGGGCTTTCGGGTGCTTCTCGAGGGAGGAAGCGAACAGGTGCTTGAACATGGTTGATTTCACTCCTTTGATGGCCATGAATTCTTTGAAAGCCCGGAAATGATGGACCGGGTCTTCAGTACCCTCAAATATCGGTATGCCCGTAAGGTTGAGGTTGGCGGGTAGCTCGTCATTCAGAGGTGAATAGGAACGAGCGTTTTTCGTATGGATCGAGTTATTTGTTGACAAATGGACATGTTCTTCAAGTTTGCGAACGGCGCTGACCAGTTCAGCTATAGGCCCAGTGGTTTCATTCCCGACCTTAGGAGTTCTTTGTTCCAAGGCACTCAAATGGGTGGCAATGGCGGTTTGGTCGGTCCTGATGGCTGTCAGTTGGGCCTCCATCTTAGCCAGTGAGGCGGTCAGCTCGTCTATGGCTTGTTGCGTCATGGTTCGGGTGATGAAGGGCGGCCTATCTGTAAGAATACCGCGTAATCAGGAAAGTTGCTTAGGAACCCAAGTACACCAAGGCATAGGAAATAGCCCGGGAGAAGAGATGACTCCAGTTTGACTCGGGTTAGACTCTCCTAAGACAAATGTGTAGGGTATGATTCTCGGAGTGACTGTGATTAATCGCTCCATCGGAGAATAGCCCCCAAGTGAGACTAAGGACTCAGATAGGACTCGGATGATGTGACATCTAAGTGACGCGAAAGTGGGGTATGTGAGACAACACGTGTAAGATACGACCCTTAGAGCAACCGTGATTGATCGCTTTGCTGAAGGGTAGCCCCCGACTGAGGAAAAGACTGGACAAGAAAAAGACTGAAAACAACCGACTCCTAGACGGGTGACTCGTGGACGGTGGGCTTTCCTTAGGATTTGGCAAAGTGTGTCTAATCCCGTTCGAAGGAAGATCCATGTGAGAATTCCCCAGACTTTGGACTCGAATGTGTAAACATGCTTCCCTTTGTAGGAGTTCGTCCTACGCAGGTGGGCAGTGCCTCGACAAATAAGGCGGACTGGGATGGGGTAGAAACTCGTGATGTAGGATCGACGGAGTTTCGAGGCTATAGACTCTAACAACTTATGATAAGACCCGACACTGCTAAATACGGGAAGTCCTAAGAAGAAGAAAGTTTTGAAAAGAGAATTTGGATTTGAAAACCGAACAAAGTCTTATAGGATGGCTCGATTTTTTTGAAAATTAAAAAACGGGCCGAGATTTCGGAATTTTGAAAAGGCTTGGACGGCATACCGGCTAAAAATAGGCTATTTTGAGTCGAAAATCATAAGTCCTAAATTCGGTTGCTTTCCGGGTTTTGAAAATGGATAGGTTTGAAAAGGATGCAAATTTTTGAAAATGATGGTTTTATAAAAAAAGAGGACCGAAGAAAATCAAGTAGCACGTAGTCATGGAAACAGTATAATGACACCATGTATGCTCTTAGTCTAAGTCTCGGTCGGTCGAATAGGGTCTATACCAACGACGATAGCTTTCTCGCAAATCAGGACGGTCTTCCTAAGCCGAGTTGGTCTTAGAACCTGCCGTAAAACCCATGCGAGTTCCGCCATCGAAGTCTTTAGTGCGCCCATTTAGGAACGCACCATGGTATAGTGGGACGTCGGTCACAAGTAAACGGCCCGGGAAAGAATTGGGTTATGCATGAACCATCGAACTAAAACGTGTACATTACTATTCGAACGATTTCTTTTCGAGTCTCAACCTGAGGATGCCGATGGTAAGTGACTCATCAATTGATCCCCAGTGGAGTCGCCAAATTGTGGACGGGACATAAGTCCACCCCGACGCGGTCACGCGCGGGTTTGGGGCGGCAAATGAATCTCCATATGAGATGGTCAAATTGAAATTTAAATCGAAGTAGGAGTCGCCACCGAACTTTGTGGGAGTTCGGGCCCGTTCGAACCCACTCTATGTCGTAGTGGGCCGTATACAAAATACGGCCCATTTTCGATGTCAGAGCTTATTGGGTTCGTCCCTTTGCATTATGATACCGATACCGACATTATCGGATATCGTGTATTGAATGACTCTCGTTGCCAATTGATTCGGACATCCCGAAACCATGGTTCTGAGTAAGAGGTGAGGGTACGTGTTGGGAAGTTCACTACGAACACCCAACCCCGCCCGCACTTAGCGGCCTTTACTAAGATATCGTTCGTTTTTGGTGTACACGCGTTAGTTCGACGGTTGAATGATATGCAAACATTATTTTCCCTAAGCATGTGAGAAAAATTAAATGGGTTGCTAAGTCGTTTAATGCATCTTAAACTAATAACGTCAAAGTTATATTTAGCATGTGAAATTCGTTTTAGTCTAATAAAACAAAAGAGGAAAAATAAATCGCTACAAACACGAGCAAACAAGTTAGTAACGGTTCATAAATCGAATAACGATGTAAATACGATAATATGCATGATTTTGAAAAAGGTTTATGACACATGATGGATTAACACGTGTTGACCGAGGTCGAAAAAGTATTTATCGAAATCTGAAAATATGTCACGAAAATCGCTGTTTTATGTAAGAAACGGCGGTCGAAAAAAATAAAAAAAAGAACGAAACTGTGTCGCTCTTCCCGAGGGTCGCGCTACTCGCCTGGGACGCCGGCGGGTCGCGTGATAGGCTGCCTCGGGATTGATTTTTTGAAAAATCGATAGTTTATTAGACCGTGCATGAATATTGCATAATTCGTACTCGATTTAATTTAGCGATATTCGTTATATTCGATATTCGATTATGAAATCGATATCAAATATTCGGAATAATTTTAGAAAAGATGAAAAGAAAAGGTTTTGAGAAAATCGTTTTGTAGAATTAAAAGAAACGATGTTAAAAAAAGTAGCGAAAATACAAAAAAAGGGCCGCGAATTTCAGGTCCCCCGCGCGAGTCGCCTGGGTGGGGCGCGACTCGCGTGGGCTGCTGTCCCGGCTCGTTTATTTTCGAAAAGTTGTTAATTTTGATAAATCGCGTATAAATATGGATTAACTTATACTCGATTTATATTTTCGATATTCGTCGTATTCGATATTCGATTATGAAATCGATATCGAATAGTTAGAATGATTTTTTTAGAAAATGTTTTATGAAAATATTTTCGAAATATCGTTTATTAGAAAAAAAACGACCGCGACCCATATTAAAAAAAAAGACCGACGACACGACACGAAAAAGAGAAAAAAGACGAGAAAGAGGAAGAGAAAAGGAGAGAATCGGGTTTGATTTACACCCTCAACCTACATGCTTTGTTTTCTCGGAATAAGGCTCGTCGGAAAGTGGCTTAAACACGGGATCGTCGAGATGATGTGGATGAGTTAAGGTGTCGGTTTGGGCGTGCAAATTGACGGGTTTTTGGCCGGTTTTTGGGGTCGGGTTTGTCGGGATATGGTGTCGGTACTTCGATGCTATTTTTGGATGTATGTCGTAGCTGAATAATGTGTATGATCGATGGGAATAGTTGATGTGTAATCGTAGATGTGAATAATTGATCCATGATTAATGTGTGACCGGAGGGTCCTATTTATAGGTGAGGTTCTTGATTGGAGCTAGGAGAAGTATTCTTGCTTAGGTGACAAGAAACATCGGTTTGGATAGTAAACGTAGGAGTTTGAAGGGAACGAGAGTCCCGTTTCTTGGTGAAAAAGCCATGTCTCGGCTGAAATGGGCTGTTTTGGCCGAGTGTTTGAAACTCGGTCGGTAAATTGATTTGGTTTTCGGATAGAAATTCCTACTTGAGATCGAATTCTATCCTCGAATGGATTTGTTTAATATTTTCGAGGCTGATATTTTGTAGTATCTAAGCCTAGCCGAACTGATGAGGTGTCACGGCTGGTCCGTGTATCTCGGGAAAAAATATCTTTGACCGGGTTTGACCCGGTCGCTAAAAGACGGTTTTGTCCCTGGTGCCGGATTCGACCCAAATTAGTCTTATTTGACTCGAAATGACCTACTGGGCCTGGATTTGAGGTTGGTTTTGTAAGATTTGTACTCCGTAATAAGCCTAAACCAAATGTCCATGATTTCGAGCCTATATCCGAGTCCATTAAAGCATGTTTGCGTTCGATCATCATCGGGTGTTTGGCTGGAACTACTATTGACACCTGGCGGTCAAAATGTGGGTGTCTACAACCGTCCGTAGAGCAACACAGAAAATATAAAGTTCAAAGTCATCCAATCAAACAACGAAGAATGAGACAATAAAAGAGGTTAGGAAACCATCGGGTGAAGTTTCACCCGATGATAAATGACCGGGCGAAGTTTCGCCCGATGACAAATTCACCTCCCCGAATATCTTCAGAAAAGCTTCTCCACCGGGCGAAATGATCGGGCGAAACTTTCACCCATCGGGTGAAGTTTCGCCCGACGATAAAGATGTCCATAAACGCAAATATGGAAGAATGTCCACCGGGTGAAACCACCGGGTGAAGTTTCACCCGGCGGTATTGGCTCGTGCTCGGCAGATTTCGTAGGGTGAAGTTTCACCATATGAAGACTCAAAGGGTGAAAGTCTCACTAATGGAGCAAAAAGTTGGATTTGGGCTTGATTTTAAGGATCCATTAAGGCTTTACTATATATATGGATACCCTAGTTAGTTGCACATTATCCATTCATTATCACTAGAACCACTCTATTAGCATCCATTAGATCATTTTCATTAGCTTAGATAGAAAGCTAGAGTTCTTCATAGTTTTCATCAATTTCTTCATCATTTCTCTAGATTTACATTCAAGTTTTGTAAGAATTCAAGTTTTTATTGAAGATTCTTGGAGATTATCAAAGGATTAGTGACAAATCCTTTATCCTTTTCATCAAGTTTCATCTTATTTCTTAATGCAATCTTCCTTATTATTGCCCTTCCTTTATTGATGGTATATTTCTTTCCACTCCATAATCTCTAGATTAGATTCAATATCGTTCTTTCATTATTGCACCGTTTATATTTATTTTACTCGCCAGATTGTGTGCAGGTATCAAATACATTATGACCTTCTTAGCCAGCTCACTATTGGTGTGCGCAAGGGTACAACACACTGATCCAATAAAGATTTCTTTGGGTGCACCATGCGATGGAGATTTGATTGTGATCCAAGATGTATAACGACCGATACAGTGCTTGACAGTCTCCAACGGTGTGGCCTGTATTCGAATAGTTTTGCAAATCTTCCTTAGTAGAGGAATGTAATCAATGAATACATGCTTGACATTGGGAGGTTCATCAGGTATGTACTCTTCAAGTGTGACCCTGCTTCTTCCTCGGACGATATCCTCTAGTTCAGTACGCCTAAGATGGTGTAATCGGCTGCAGCGCTCCAAACGGTTTTGCTTATCGAAGGTGAAGTCCTCTACTATTACACCAAACATTTTGACAATGTTATCCACATCTTTTTTTTGCAGCCATATCACACGACTCTGAAACTGTTTCAGCACGTCCACCAACATATGTTAACACAATTGAACCAAATGTTGTGCTAACCGCGACATAAGCACTATTCTTGGATTCGCTTAGCACGTGGTAGACAGGTTCTGGCCATTGTAAGATTTCGAATATGTGTTTCAGGAGTGGACAAAACGGGATAGCAATCCTGGTAGCCTTCATAGGGGTTTTCTGCGGGTAGAACAAATTCAGCGCGCGGATGGCTAGGCATATATTGTGTACGTTTTCCGAGGAAAACATCTTGTTGATTTAGGCTCTTCTTATGTTCGTGTTCCTTGAACACTAATGTAGGCATGGCCCAGGTGGAAGGCAGTTGTACATTTTTCTACTGTGTACTGTATTGTATTTGCGTTTTGTTCTTTGTCGTTATACTATTTTACCAAAATCATATTTGATTTGTACGGGTGTATAGAGGTTGGGATACAGTCTGTATAGTTTTTACTGTACCTTAACAGCGTAACTTGGAGCTATTAAATGGATGTAACTCAAAATAAAATTATGTTATAGTTGTTCAAAATGACCACAAACTACAGACATGCAACTAACCTCAAAAACTGTCCAGAGTACTATAGACACCCACATTTGGCTGCTAGGTGTCTATAGTAGTTTCCAAAAAACACCCGATGATGATCGGACGCGAATGGGCTTCTACGCGCTCGGATATGGGCTCAAAATTGTTAGTTTCTGGCTTGGGCTTTTAGCGGAGTAAAAATCTCACAAAACCAACCTCAAATTCAGGCCCAGTGGGTCGTTTCCAGTCAAATAAGACTAATTTGGGTCAAAACCGACACCGGAAATAAAACCGACTTTTAGCGACCGGGTCAAACCCCGGTCAAAGCCGTTTCCAAGAACACAAAACAACCATGCAAATATCAAGAATCCAACCCAAACACAAAATCTTCAAAATATCTGGCCCGCCTCATCCACTCGATCGAGTCAGCAGGGGCACTCGATCGAGTGGGCCTTCTACAGGCCCGCTACTATCTCTTCATTGGGCCACTCGATCGAGTCAACAAAGGCACTCGATCGAGTAACCCAAGGTTTGATTATTAATAAGATCTAGTTTTAAAATGAGCTTTTAAGACTATAAAATTAGCTAAAATTAAGTTTGATTATTAATATCATGTGATCATCTTATTTATCGTAATGATATAGATTGGTTAAGTTTCTTATTTAACGAATGTACTTCATCAATATAATTAGCCAATTAACCCGTGCAGCGCACAGGCTTTCATCTAGTTGACCTTAACTTGGGGAAATGGTGGGTGTTTTGGGTTATAGAATACAGGTTAGAGTGTTGCGTTAATGGGTTTGGGCTTGTGAACGAGATAGAAAATGGATTTGGTCATGGTAGAGATGGTGACGAGGAGTTGGGTAAAGATGTGGGTTCGAGTCCCACATACTCTAATGTAGTTGAGTATTTTATTGTGTGGTCTCGAACCTTATATAAGGAAAAGCCATTGTGTCTCTAATCCAACAATCAAACTATTTTTCATCTCGTTACATCCACGAGAGGGTATCACTGTCTGATTCTTAGAGTTGAGACTTATTGTGTGCTCTCGAACTCACTAAGTAATTCTAAAATGTAGAGGGAAATATTATTGTAAGAAATTTAAGGTAACAATGTTAAAGAAACATCATTTACTCATTAGAGTAACGATGTTACAGCAATTGAAACATTACTTATTCAGCAACGTAACATAAAAGAAATATCGAAGTTCCAATTTTAATTCATTTTAAAAACAAAAAGCAAGTGAAAAGAAGTAAATTTGATTGCTTTTGATATCATGATTAATAATATTAATTAGCAACACATATGTAATAGTTAAAAATGGTATTCCAATGTTACGGTAACAATATTACCGTACTAATGTTACTATAAAAACGTTACAGTGACAATGGTTACTGTGATCAACAAGGTTGCAGAAACACATGAAATTTTAGAACAATTTTCCAAAGTGTAATAATACAATATTGAATAGCACATGAGGTGGCAATTGGGTCAATCGGGTCGAGTAGTTAAGGCGGATCGGGTCATATCAGGTTCGGGTTATATCGTGACAGCATATTCTTCCAGGTCGGGTGTAACAACTCGGATTTTCGATGACTTAAATTAATAGATAATGCGGAAAGTTATCTAAGTCATTTAATTAAAATTATATCAAAGTGTAAGTAAATCCGGATCGCTACGGATCTTTACAATAAACAACTATTAATTACATAGTCTTGATTCACCCGTACAAAATAGATTATATTTTTATACTAAACATATTATTAAAATCTCTCACTCGATTCCCCCAACATCTAAACCTGTAAAAAATAAAACAGGAACGCTGACCGGAACATCAACCAAACCGTTCATCTAACATCACCTCATACACATAAGAAAATCTTGTGAATAACCAACAATATGCTTACAAAAATATTAAAGGATATCACTTAACAAATAGTTTCCTTTAATTCAATTAACCAACACGTGAGGTGATAAAAACGGTGAAGTTTAGAAGATGCGACATTGGTAGCCATTTGATTTTAAAATAATTTCTTTTTTCACGTAAACAGAGAATAAACACACGAGTCGTGGCTCCTAGTATCACCGCTACACCCTATTGGCTTCAATCTCACCAATAGAAGTAACCGTGTTACCGACTCGTAGACCGAACCGATCTTATGAGGTTTACATCTCACCCATGAAGCTCAATTGGGCCCGAACTTCTATTATATTATACGTTTATTCAGACGGGGCTCTGGCGAAATGAAAGTCGATGATTACATTCTCTGCATCACCAAGAGGGTCCCCGCAGTTTTCAGAATCCTGTTCTGCCCCTGCTACCTAGGTGGTAACACTGATCAAGTACTTGTCTATACATGCGCACATACCCTGCGTAGACTCTTGAATCGCAGCTCTCCCTACCGTAGGACGACGACTACCTTAAACACTAGGTTGACTCTCGGACCGCAGCCTCCGAGTCTGCTTTTCGTTACAAGTGCAGTCGAAACACCACATACGGTAGAATCCAACACAAGCTATTCATCCCAGACTGGTATCGTAAACCTTATATAAATGTCGCCCGTGAACAAGTACTGTTTTATTTGGTGACCTAATAATTGGTCAGAGTCATTTGAAACAGTCAAATCCTCAAATTCTTACTTTCGGTGTGACAACGTTATACTTTAATCCTCAAGTGTCATCCGAAAAATTATATCACAAATATCGTATAACATTTTTTTGAAATAGATTTCTTTAAAAGAGGTTTTATATTAAAATAAAACTAAAGTATAACAAAATATTATTTCAAAATTCAAAGTTTTATTTTAAAATTTAAAGTTTCTGCAAAATATAAAAGTTTCTAAAAGAATATATAAATTAAGTCGTAGTTAAAATTTGACGTGGAATCACTTTAATACTTATAAGTGTTTTATAAAAGTTTAAAAATAAAATAAATTTATTTACCATAGAAAACGTAATTTATAAGTTTTTGTTTATTTAAAACGAACTAAATGATATATGATTAAAATAAAATATTTTTGTAGGATACTAATTTAGATTATTAATATAATCAATCAATATATATTAATTAAACAGGAACTTTTTGAGCGATTTGATTGGTCCAAATTTTTTAATATATTTTTTAGATTTAATAAAGAATATAAAATTTTGTATACGAAAGAAAAATCCTACTCAACCTCAGACTCGATTTTTTTTAAATTTAAATAAAGAATATAGGAATTTGTATAGCAAAAAACAATCCTACCCCAGTTAAGAATAAAAAATTATCACCATATAAACCGACGATTATCACCTCATAAGACAACAAAAATTGGACAAAGCAAGATACCGTGAAACGCTTAGTCACTTATGTTTGATAATTGTTTTAATATTGGTTTATTTACCCTAAAAAAATATAAAATTAAATTTTGAATTTTTTGAATAAGTATTGCGGAGTATAAATAATTATTATAGTTTTAATATATTTTTTAAATTTAAATAAAGAATATATAGAAATTTGTGTAGGGAAAAAAATAATCCTACATGGGTATTAGGATGAAGTGATGAAATTCTATATAAATAAAAGCTATAATTCCTTCTTAGTTACTGTATCAATCAACAATCTTTTGATCTTAAAAAACTTCGTAATGTTATAAACGTAAGAAAAAATTATCCCAACCACATCGAAAAATTATGATGAGGTGATGAAATTCTATATAAATAAAAATAATCATTCGTTCATAGATATCAACTAACAATCTATTATTTGACTTTTAAAAAAGCTCATAAGATTATAAACTTAAGTAAAAATTATCCTACATCAAAAAATTATGATGAGGTGATAAATTCTATGTTAATAAGAGCAATCATCCGTTCTTACATATCAACCAAAAATTAAAAATTATCCCAAATTTTCTCAAAATCCTATGTAAATAATAGCAATTATTCGTTCTTAGATACGAAGTATCAATCAATAATATTTCGAGTCATAAAAAAAGTTCATAAGATTATAAAATCAAATAAAAAAATTCCCTCATCGAATATTATAATATGGTGATGCATTATTGTGGACATGACATAGGTCCCCCCCGACGCGGCCACGCGCGGGTTTGGGGCGGCGAATGAATCTCATGTGAGATGGATCTCGGATTGAAATTAAAATCGAAGTTGGAGTCGCCACCGAATTTTGTTGGAATTCGGACCCGTTCGAACCCACTCTATATCGTGGTGGGTCGTGCACAGAGTACGGCCCATTCCGATTTCAGAGTTTATGTGGTTCGTCCCTTTGCATTGCGATACCGATACCGACATTATCGGTAATCGTGTATTGAATGACTCTCGTATGCTAATGGTTTCGGACATACGGAAACCACGGTTCTGAGTAAGGGGTGAGGGTGCGTGTTGGGAAGTTCACAAAGAACACCCAACCCCGCCCGCACTTAGCGGTCTTTACTAAGATATCGTTCGTTGTTCGTGTACGCGTGTTAGTTTGACGGTTGAATGATATGCAAACAAGGCGTTTTAACTAAGCATGTGAATTATGGTTCAACTACGTCGTTTAAATGCATCTAAACTAACGTCAAAGTTGTTTTAGCATGCGATGTTCATTTTAGTACAATAAAATAAACAACGGAAAAAGAATCGACAACAGATTACAATATACGAGCGGCATACCACCCGGAAATACAATGCAACCAACAATACAATACAACAATCGCGATAAAGGAGCAAACGAGTTAGAAGGTGCGAATATGGAATAATGCATGGTTTTGAAAAGACAAAAATGTGATAGGCTTGGCACGTGACGACCGAAGTCGTTAAAATAATTTTATCGGGACTCGAGACATGCTAAAAACTCGCTGTTTTGCTATACCGGGGGCCACTCGATCGAGTCATTGAGGGACTCGATCGAGTGGTCGCGAAAAAAGTTTCTGGTTCGTTTTTTGGGGTGCCACTCGATCGAGTGCCCCCTGTATGGACTGCTGTCCGGTTTGATTTTGACTCTAAAAATCGCTTTCGGTTTTGAAAATCGATAATTTGATTAAGTCGCGTAGAATACGATACAATTTATACTCGAATTAAATATTAATGCTCGTAATATCTGATGCTTGATTATGGAATCAATATCGAATATTTAGAGCGGATTTTGAAAAAGTTGTTTAGAAAATCGTTTTGAATGTTGTTAAGACGAGATAACTCCTCCACGTTGTAATATCGTAATTACTCGGTTTCAATGGTATTATGCTTAACATGATTTGATGATTGATACCTTTAGATCCGATCTTTGACTATAGAGTCTGATGAGGGTTGAAGAGCCTGCGCCGGGTCGCCCGCCTGGCAGGCCCCGCAAATACCCAAAACGGGAACCGAAGGGTCTGTCCAGCAGGCCGTCGAGGTAAGACACCAGGACTTTCCTCTGTGAATGTGTCTCCAAGAAGGTCGCCCGCCCAGCAGGGTAAGGCGACCAGCTGGGAGGGGCCAGTAGACTCCTCTTAACCACCTGCCCCCAGGCGATCACCCTCCCAAGCAGGGCAGGGATTGCCAGGGGCCCCTTCGTCTTTCTGCCTAAGGTAAAAGGGAATGAGTGGATGAAACGGGCCCACGTGTAATCCTGGCATCCACCCATTCTCCCGCTCTTTTTTCCCTCCAATCCCCTCTCTTGTGGGAAGGTATAAATACTCATCCATTTCCCACTTAGAGAGAGTTGGATTTTCTCTCTCTAGACTCTTACTCCTAAAAAACGCCGCCTAGTTCCTCACGAGCTAGGTTCATCAAGGCATTCACGGACTGACTTAGGCATCGGAGAGGGTTCCCTCGGACGACCTCCGAGGCCCTGTGCGCTACTTGTGCAGGGAGCAGGCTCGATCCGCCGGGGAGGTCCGATCATAGGAGAAGGGAAAGGAGGGATCAAAGGAAATTAAGCAAGCAATATCCGAATACTGAGAACCCGAATTCATAGTCGGGTTAACTGATTCCTTGACCGGAACAATTTGGCGCCGTCTGTGGGGAAGATCTAGGTTGTGCTCACGAGATTACCCACAAAAATCAACCATTCTGAAACGCAAAATTAACCACCCACAATCGAACATGCCTGAAATTTTCGACACTAGCTCAGTGGCGAACCCACCCAGAGCCCCCCGGTATGGCATGCCGCCGGAGGTGACACATGCCGCCACAATTCCAGGTGTGGGGCGAGCCAGTCTGCAAGGGGCACCGGGCCAAGGGGCAGCTGCCATAGCTGGGTAAGGGGGCCAGCCGAGGCCAGTCTTGAACCTCACCCCTGCCCAGATGGTACAAACTGCGGCTTTCTTCTCAGCCATGCTGGACCAGGAATTCACCCCTGACGACCTGATAGGCAGGGTCGCTACGACCCCCAGATTGCTCCACTTTGAAAGTGGAGAAGGAACCGGGGGCACAAAGCGAAGCGCCGTCAGAAACGCTCAGAAAAAGGCTAGGAAGACAGCTCAGGCTTATGCACAAGTGCAAAGGCGAATCTCAGAAGCCCGTCAGGAGCCCCCTGCACCGCAGGAGGTAGATGGTCCTGAGGGCGCGTTCTCTATTCATACTACAGAGTCCACGGCCGCTCGTGAAAGAGGAGGCCTATCCCAGGGCCTGAGGGATCGCATGAGGCACAAGAAGCCAGTGTCCAAACGCTTGGGAGAGAAACAAGATGTATTCTCCAGGCTGACACCGGTTGAGGGATTGCGGCCTGCCCCCGGGCTATCTCAGAGCCTGCAATCCAGGCTCAACAACGGCCAACCCATGAGACCCAGGCATCGTCAGGGTGATAACCTCGAGCCTGCCCAGAAAAAGCGCTCGCGGTATCACTCCCCTTCCCAAGACGATGAGGCAATTAGCAGGCCGAGGCCCCCACCGAGGCACCGCTCCCCTGAGAGCAGGCGACCGACCCCTGACAGAAGGGATGACTACGGTCGCTACTCAGACGCGAGCAGGTCAAAAATGGTGGGCAGGCCAACTAAGACCCCGCTTCACCCTGAGGTCCAGGCGTACCCTATCCTGAAAATTAAGATGCCAACTGTAAAGTTCGACGGAACTACAGACCCGGAAGATCACCTGGCTGGGTACGAAAGCCACATGGGCATGTACGACGCCGACGACGCAGTCTGGTGTAAAATCTTCCCCACCACCTTGGTAGGCCTAGCCCAAGGTTGGTTCAGGGACCTCCCGCAGGGTCAATCTCTTTCTTCATTGAGCTGGCAGAGATGTTCTTGGACCAGTATGCTGGAAACAAACGACGGCGTCTCACCCGCTTTGACCTGATGACCCTCAGGCAAAAGAAGGGCGAAACTGTCAGGGAATATCTAAAGAGGTTCGACCTATCGTTCCAGCAGGTGAAGGAAATTGACGACCCGACAGCAGCATATGCACTAACCAACTCCCTGCTACCCGGCGAAATGAAAAACCAAATGATCAGGGCCCAGCCTGAAACCCTGGCCAAAGCCAGAAAGATTGCAGAGGGGTTTATGCTGCAGGAAGAGTTCCACAGCCTGCCGGAGACCCCCGCCGGCCCTGCAAGGCAGCAGGGGGGACCGCAGGGTGGACGCGGGAGAAACGAACCCGGAAGGCATAGAACTGAGGAAGGGGATACCCCTAAAAAGGAGCGCACTATCTACCAGCCCAGGTTCGACAGTTACACAGCCCTTAACAAATCCAGGGCAGAAATCTTCGAGCTGGAAAAAGAAACCGCTAAATGGAATCGCCCGAGCAAACCACGCAGTCCAAAAGGAGATCCCAAGAAATTCTGCACTTTCCACGACTGTGTAGGCCACACCACCGAGGAATGTCGCCACCTGAAAGACGAGATTGAGAAGTTGATCAGGAATGGCTGGTTGGCCAGCTACGCAGCAAGGAATAAATCTCAGAAAGAGACGCCTGAAAAGCCCGAAGGCTCGGTACAGAACCGCCTGGTAATCCATGTGGTATCAGGGGATGCAGAAGGTCTAATCAGCCGGAGGGGGCAGAAAAGGCAAATTCGTGAGCTAAGGAACCAAATCTGCTACGCTGAAAGAGCAGGAAGCCCAAAAGGAGTAACGCTGAGCATCACCCCCGAAGATGCAGGGCGGGTGGTGTACCCTCACAGCGATCCCCTGGTGCTATCCTTTGTAATTAGCAACCACATTGTTCGGAGATGCATGGTGGATACCGGTGCCTACACGAATTTGCTGTACAAAGACGCCTTCGACAAAATGGGTCTGGAGAAAAGGCACCTACGACCCGCCCCCGGGTCATTATATGGGTTCAGCGGAGCAGGCGTATTGCCCGTAGGGATCATAGACCTGCCTGTAACATTTGGGGAGGGAGCTGCTGCCAGAAATATCAGAGCATCATTCGTTGTAGTGGATGCGAAGTCTGCTTACAACGCCCTGATCGGCAAAGTCACCCTGGACGAAATTGAAGCGGCCATATCAATCAGGGCTCTCACTATAGCCTATGTTACTGATTTCGGCCTAGAAGGGAAAGTACGCGGAGACCAAGAGTCGGCCAGACAGTGCTACTCCGTGGCCCTGCAGACTCACGAGAGCGAAAGAAAAGGGAAAAGAAAAGCCGACAGTTCCCCCAGCAGAGAAGGCGAGATTCCAGCCGGTAATCAGGCGCCAAACCACCTGGAACCTGGGGGAGAAAGCATGCTGGTGGACCTAGAGCCAGGGAGGCAAGTCCTTGTAGGGGCTGACCTGGAGGAGTCCTACCAGGCTGAACTGGTCGAGCTACTGAAAGAGAACAAGGATGTATTCGCCTACTCGGCGGATGAAATGCCAGGGGTCGATCCAGCGTGCATCGTTCACAGGCTGAACGTAAGCGCGGACGCCCGCCCTGTGAAGCAGAAAAAGCGGAACATGTCCGCAGAAAAAGACTTGGCAATCAAGGAAGAAATCGAAAAACTTTTGAAGGCAGACTTTATAGAAGTTTGTGACTACCCTGAGTGGCTGGCAAACGTGGTCATGGTCAAAAAATCGTCAGGCGCGTGGAGGATGTGCGTGGATTTTACGAACCTCAACAAGGCCTGCCCAAAAGACTGTTACCCGCTCCCCAGAATCGACCAACTGGTGGACGCTACCAGTGGGTATACTATGCTAAGCTTCCTGGATGCCTTCTCAGGGTATCATCAGGTGTACTTATGGCAGCCAGATATAGTTAAGTGCGCATTCATCACTAGCTCAGGCACCTACATGTACAAAATGATGCCATTCGGGCTGAAAAATGCAGGAGCCACGTACCAGCGCCTAGTCGACAAGGTGTTCGAAAACCAGAAAGGCAGAAACATAGAAGCCTATGTCGATGACGCCATTGTGAAGAGTAAGGGAGACAAAGAGCACTTGGCAGACCTGCGGGAGACCTTCTCCTCCCTGCGCGCCTACAAAATGAAACTCAATCCGAAGAAGTGTACATTTGGGGTGCGCTCTGGAAAATTCTTGGGTTTCTTGGTCAGCTCTCGAGGGATAGACGCTAATCCCGAGAAAGTTCAGGCTGTTCTGGACCTTCCTGAGCCAAGGACCATCAGGGACATCCAACGTCTGATAGGTCGCATGGCCGCCCTGGCACGGTTCATCGCCAGGTCAGCAGACAAGTCAACCCCATTCTTCAAGGTACTGAAGGGCAACAAGCAATTCAAATGGGAAGACGAGCAAAAAGAAGCGTTCGGGCAGTTGAAGGAGCATTTAAAGAAACTCCCCACCCTGGCAAGACCAGTGGCGGGAGAAAAGCTCTTCCTTTACATCGCTGTAACCAACGTGACAGTCAGCGCGGTCATCTTAAGGGAAGAAGCAGGCGCTCAACAGCCCATATATTTTGTAAGCCACGCCCTGGGGGCAGCAGAGAAGAATTATCCTATGGTCGAGAAAGCGGCCTACGCGGTTGTTATAGAAGCCAGGAAATTGAGGCCATACTTCGACGCACACCCCGTCGTAGTACTAACAGACCAGCCCCTGGAGAAGGTGCTAGAGAAATTTGAAAAATCAGGCAGACTGCTAAAGTGGGCTATCGAGTTGAGTGGACTGGGGATAACATACCAGTCAAGAACAGCCATCAAGGCCCAAGCCCTGGCCGACTTTCTGGCAGAATGTTCCCACTCTGAAGACGATAGCCCAACCCCCGGCGAGTGGATCGTATACACCGATGGGTCCTCAACGGCCAACGGAGCAGGGGCAGGGGTAGTGTTGACCAGTCCGGAGGGGACCGACTTTGAGCATGCACTCAGATTTGTCTTCCCCGCCTCGAATAATGAAGCCGAGTATGAAGCAGTACTTGCAGGCATCAACCTAGCCAAGGCTGCAGGCGCAGAGCGGGTCGTTCTGGCCACAGACTCCCAGCTCATCGCCAACCAAATCAATGGAGAATATGAGGCTAGGGACCAAACAATGGCCGCGTACCTGGAAATGGTAAAAAGGGAATTATCAGGCTTAAAATTATATGAAATCAGACAGATCCCCCAATCCCAGAATAACAGGGCGGACGCCCTGTCAAAACTGGCTAGCTCCAGCCTGCAAGATATAAGAAGGTCAGTATGGGTGGACGTCGTCCAGGAGAAATCTACCGTCTCCTGTCAAACCGTCGGGGCGGTGGAAGAAGCAGGGCCTGAGGATTGGAGGACCCCCATCATCCTGTTCAAGAAACACGGAATCTTACCGACCGACCCCATACAAAAAAGAAAGATGCCGGCAAGGGCTGCATGGTTCATCATAATGGGAGAAGACTTGTACAAAAAATCTTTCTCGACCCCTCTGCTCAGGTGCCTGGGGGCAGAGCAGGCAACGGAGGTGTTGGATGACATCCACTCCGGAATATGTGGTCATCACATAGGAGGAAAGTCGCTAGCACACAAGGCCTTGAGAGCTGGATACTACTGGCCGACCCTGCTGGCCGACGCCAAAGATTTAACCCAAAAGTGCAGAAAATGCCAGCTCTTCGCCCCATCCATCCATGCCCCGGCCCAGGAACTCAGGCCAATCCTGTCTCCCATCCCCTTCGCTCAGTGGGGGATGGACATATTAGGGCCCTTTGCGGTAGCCACCGGGGGGAGAAAGTTCCTGATCGTAGCTATCGACTACTTCACTAAATGGATAGAGGTTGAGGCAGTGCCTAACTTCACCGAGCCTGCGGTCAGGAAGGTGATTTGGCGGAACATTATCACCAGGTTCGGCCTACCGAAAATGCTGGTGTTTGACCATGGAAGGCAATTCGATAATGACCCCCTGAGATTATGGCTGGAAGGTCACGGCGTCGCGGTTGCTTATTCTGCCGTCTGCCACCCTCAAACCAACGGGCAGGCAGAGGCAGCCAACAAGCAAATTCTGAATGGCCTAAAGAAAATGGTGGATGACCTCAAGGGCAGGTGGGCCGACGAACTCCCCAGCATACTCTGGTCAATCCGGACCACCCGGAAGGAATCTACGGGCCAGACCCCGTTCGGCCTGGTATATGGTGCAGTGGCTCTACTACCAATTGAGGCCAGAATCCCCTCCCTGCGCTCCTTACAATACGACCAGGCTGAGAATGAGGTAGCGATGGCAGAAGCCTTAGATCTGGTCAGTGAGATGAGGGAAGAAGCCAGCGCCAATATCGTCGCCTACCAACAACGAATGAGGAAGGCGTACAATAAAAGAGTGCATCAGCGAAATTTTCAGATGGGTGATCTGGTCCTCAGAAAGACACAGGCCGTGGGAAAATCGAGAGAGTACGGCAAGCTCAGCGCTAAGTAGGAAGGCCCGTACCAAGTAACCCGAATCTTACGGCCAGGCACGTATAAAATCGCTAATCTGGAAGGCCAAGAGTTGAGTGCTCATTGGAACGCGAACACCCTGAAGAAATATTATGTCTAAACAGAATCTTAAAGTAGCCTTCGTTTCTTAAAAATTTGGCGGAGAACGGTCAAAGAATGTCGACGGCTCCGACCACCCTTGTTTTAGATTTTTACAAAAGAAATGAAAGAACTTCAAGTCTATACTCGTTGCCTGTTCAAACTTGCGCTTTCACACACAAACGAGCAGGGGGCAATAGGGGGAGGCCCCCCTGTTGCCAGAATTAAGGAAAACGGTCCCCCCAACAAAAATTCAAGGCCTCCCTGCTCACCTCTGGGCAGGCAGGGAGCAGGCCCCCTGGACTTTGATTAAAAGCCAGGGGCAGGTCAAATGAACAAGGATTGGGGGCAGGCCCCCCAACCTTGTATAAAAAACGCACAAATGCCACCCTGCCAGCCTCTGGGCAGGCAGGGGGCATGCCCCCTGGACTTTGATTAAAAGCCAGGAGCAGGTCAAATGAACAAGGACTGGGGGCAGGCCCCCCAACCTTGTATAAAAAATGCACAAATGCCACCCTGCCAGCCTCTGGGCAGGTAGGGGGCATGCCCCCTGGACTTTGATTAAAAGCCAGGGACAGGTCAAATGAACAAGCACTGGGGGCAGGCCCCCCAACCTTGTATAAAAAACGCACAAATGCCACCCTGCCGGCCTCTGGGCAGACAGGGGGCAGGCCCCCTGGACCTTAATCAAAAGCCAGGGACATGCCAAACTGACAAGGATTGGGGGCAGGCCCCCCAACCTTGTATAAAAATGCAAAGAACCTCCCTGACTCGCCCTTCGGGCAGGCAGGGGAAAGGCCACACCTTAAGGAGCTCCAAAACAAAAAATTCAAACAGAATCAGGGCGAAAACAAACAAGAAAATCCTTAGAAAAGGAAACGAAGTAGCAGGAGATACACCAAATAAAGGTTTTCCAAAGTAATTACATCAAATACGGCAGCCGGCCACAAAAGGCTCGGTGCGCAGAAAAGATAAGAAGTCAAAATATTAGCGTAAGCGCGGCAGGGGACAGGCATGAGCCCTCTAAGGATGACTGCCTTCCATATTAAGCTGGAGGAGCTTCTGGGGCAGATGTAGTAGCTTCTTCATCCATCCTAAGCATCTGGGCCTCGTCCTTGGCAGTATAAAGGGCCTGAAAAGCATCTTCATCGAAGCCTGGGAACATCTCCCTAACAGCCTCCATGACCACCCCCAGACAGGAGTTGGCACCATTGACAAAGCCTGCTGACACGGCAGTTTCCACCTCCTGGATTATCTCATCCTTCTCTTTCTGCCATTCCTCAGTCTTCGCCGTCAAGTCACCAAGAGCAGCCTGAAGAGCCGAATCCGCCTTGGAAAGACGCTCCTCTAGGTCGGCAGCCTTTCTCTTGGCCTGGTCCAGCTCGGCCAAAGCTTTTTTGGCCTGCTCCAGCTCCGCAAAGGCCTGCTTGGCTCTCTTCGACTCCTCCTCCAGGCGGGACACCTCTCGGACCGCCCTCTCACTCTGAGATCTCCAGTGAGTCGCCTACTCCTAGCCTCCTCCAGCTCGCTCTCCCTTTTGGTCAGCTGATCTCTCAGGCCGGCAATAAGGACAACGTCCCTTTCTATTGTGGTCAGACGGTCGGAGTCGGCCAGATCCTCGTCGCTTAAACGACTAAGGGCCGCCAGCTCAGCAGAGGCTTGGATAACTCGGGCAGTGCGCTGGATATACTGGGTCACCTGGCGAGTAGCAGAGTGGACAGTCTTGAGGAGATGATCCGCCAAAACCGCCCCGGAATCAGAGAGTAGGGCAGAGACATCCTGGCTATCGCCGGCAGCATAATGGAACTCGGCATTCTCCTCAGAGAAAAGGGTACTAGGAACTCCCTGAGCAAAACGCTTGGGGTCAGGCGTATCAGCCTCCAGATCCACCACATGATCTGCACTTGGAGTTCCCCTGCTCCTTTTTCTAATCAACCCCCTGGGAGTGCTTTCCCCCGTCTCTTCAGAGCCAGCAGCCTGCGGCCCCTGAGGAATCTGAACCCCTGCAGGAGGACCTCCCTGTTTGCTAGCAGGGGACGGGGTAACCTCGGAAGCAATCGCCTTTTTCGCAGACGGAGAAGGAGTGGCTTCAGAGACCGCCGTTTTGGCGGGAGTTGACCTAGGAGGAGCAGGGAGCCTCGGCCTGCTGAACGAAAGTCCTTTCAGGTGCTTCATCAAGTTTTTCTCGCCCCTCTTGAAGTCAGGAGGAAGGGAAGGACGGACTTGAATAACGTCGAGAGTCCCGGACAAACCCAAACTTCTCACCTCCCCTTTTCTCCAAAGGAAAGTGGCGAGGTCTGCAAAGTAAACGGACGACTGGTTAGAAAAGCCATTTAAAAAAGAAAAAAGGCGAGTAAGGAAAAATCATCAACACTCCTGAACTACCTTCGTCTAAGCCCGGATTCATGCCCACCCGGGTCAGGTACCTGTCAGTAGCAATGACCTCCGCATGGGGGAGCCATTCTGTAGGGCCGTACACCCCGTACTTATCATTGCTAGCAGCAAATCGGTCCACCAAGTCCTTGTCTTTCCTGCTCAACTTCACCTCCAGAGCCTTACCCCCCACGCCAGGGTGATATTCTTCAGGAGTCTCAAGCCTGGTGTGGACGTGATTCCTGAAGTGACGGGGAATCCTCCACCCATCGACGCTATGTACATAGAGAAAGTTGTTTTTCCAATCTCTTAGGCTGTCCATAGCAGGCCACACCAGTGTATGCCCTTTCTGTCTCAGAAGGGACCAATACCCAGGAGAGCCCTCACTCCCAGAAGAAACCATTTGTAGGCCGACCATAAATCTTAGGGCGTCAACAGAGGGTTCGGCGCGATGGAACAGGGAGGTCCACACGTACGAAATTAACGACCTGACAGCCATGGCTGTCAGCTGGGCGATGGCCACATTCATCCGCCCGAAAATCTCCTCCAGAGCAGGATGAAGGGGGAAACGAAGGCCGAACTCCAAGCACTTATGATAAACCGCAATGCACCCGTCGGGAGGGCAGCACACGGTGTCCTTTTCACCGGGGACGACAATTGTATACCCGTCCCCGAAATTATAGAAACGCTCAATCGCGTTGGCGGCGTTCTTCGCTAGAATCAGATCCCGATTTTTGGGGTTAGGGTAAGTGCTCAAGGGAACATGATACTTGGTTTTGTCTAAGTAATAAGTCCTCCCCTTTTCCCGGGGAATAAGGGGACCAGAGGTCCTGGAGGGGTCGATCTCCATCGCCTCGTCATCCGAATCGATAACGTCGCAGGGGGCAGGCTTGGGGGAGTTACCACCCCCACTACCCACCGGGTCCTCTTCCTCAACCATCCCAAGACCAACCTCCCTAGAGGAGGAGGCGAGGTCCTCCCTCCCCTTTTCCCGTTCTTCTTCCCCCAGTGGGTCGGTGAATGACAGAATGCGTGGACGGGTTCTAGACATGGCAACCCTAAGAGGGAAGAAAAAAGCAAGAAATTGAAAGAAAGGGAGCAAGAGTTGGAAGTTAAAGGTCTAACCTAGGGTCGGCCGCCAAGGAAGTATAAGCTTCAAAAAGGAGTCTCCCAGAGAAGCGGGGGTACGAAGAAGAGCTCGAGTTATCACACCGAGAGATTTGCAGAAGGAAAGAAAAAAGTTTGAAAAGAAAAAGAGAAGAGGAATGAGTGACAAATTGTTTTTATAGGAGGAAAGGCAGACGAAAAGTCGCCAAACCTCGAAGGCCCGCCCAAGGGCTACTGTCCACGTGTCAAGCTCTCGGAAGGCAACCACTTGTAGCTTCCCGTGGATGGCCTCGAGAAGACCGAAAGACGCTGGAAGGTCGTTCACACTGTGACGTCCTCCTTGCCTCCAAATAATAAATAACAAAAACAAATAATAGCAAATAATAAAATGCCAAATGTAAACAAAATCGCCTGACTTTTTCATTAAATTAAAGAAAACCCGAAAAACGGGCAAGTTACATGGCATACAAGCCAGGAATACAAAAAGAGCCCCTGTTTCTGGCTCACTATGCCTGCCCCCCTCGGGCGGGCCTAATCATCACCGAAGCCTGGGGAGCAATCCCCAGGGCTGTTGTACCCCCCAGCGTCAGATCCCCAGTCCCAATCATCAGAGTCTTTGAAGGGATCCGCCGAGTCATCATCATCCCCACGACCAGAGGAGTAACCCTGGCCGCCACTGTCGCCGGAATCCCGGCTGCTGACATCCCAGTCCCTGCCATAAGGGACTGTCTCGGTATCATCACAGGAGCCACAGCCCACCTTCCTCCTCAGGGGAGAAGAAGGGCCCGACTCGGGAGAAGAGGACAGCTCTGAGCAGTCGGGGTCGAACTGCTCAGGATGTAGCCATGGAAAACACTCATGGCACCCCCTGTCGAAACAGCCCCCACCCTGGGGGCAGCGCCTGAATTTCGGAGCGGCTGGAGGAGCCCTCTGAGGACGCTTGCCCGCTTTGACAAGAGCCCTCATGAGCTTGCGGTGACGTTGAGCGCGGGGTCGCCGGCTACGGCGCAAAATGAGAAAAGACCCCCGAGGATACCTTAGTTTCCAGCGCCCCCTAAAGCGACGGCTCACTACACGAACCCCATGGCAGAAAAGAACTTTGGTAATCCACGACATTTTCTCTGAAGGAAAAAGAAGAGAAGGTCGAAGATGGGTTGTGAAAATGGCAAAAAAACCGCAATTTATACGAAAAGGGTGGCCAAAGCATTAAATGGCGCCCCAACTACTTCGACAGGGGCACGACCAATCAGCACACAAGCACGCTGCCCCAAAATCCATTGGATCTGGAAAGCAATCATGACCAAAAAGACACTTAAACTCTTGGCATGCCCAATACAGAAGAGTCTTCCCCCTCGGGAATACGCGAGCGCATTAAATGCGAGGATAAAACCACAAGTCAACTACTCGCCATCAAGAGTCCACCTGCCAGGGAGAAACCTTACTTCCCCCCGGCCGGTGAGGGCCAATTGATGAGGGTTGAAGAGCCTGCGCCGGGTCGCCCGCCTGGCAGGCCCCGCAAATACCCAACCCGGGAACCGAAGGGTCTGTCCAGCAGGCCGTCGAGGTAAGACACCAGGAATTTCCTCTGTGAATGTGTCTCCAAGAGGGTCGCCCGCCCAGCAGGGTAAGGCGACCAACTAGGAGGGGCCAGTAGACTCCTCTTAACCACCTGCCCCCAGGCGATCACCCTCCCAAGCAGGGCAGGGATTGCCAGGGGCCCCTTCGTCTTTCTGCCTAAGGTAAAAGGGAATGAGTGGATGAAACGGGCCCACGTGTAATCCTGGCATCCACCCATTCTCCCGCTCTTTTTTCCCTCCAATCCCCTCTCTTGTGGGAAGGTATAAATACTCATCCATTTCCCACTTAGAGAGGGTTGGATTTTCTCTCTCTAGACTCTTACTCCTAAAAAACGCCGCCTAGTTCCTCACGAGCTAGGTTCATCAAGGCATTCACGGACTGACTTAGGTATCGGAGAGGGTTCCCTCGGACGACCTCCGAGGCCCTGTGCGCTACTTGTGCAGGGAGCAGGCTCGATCCGCCGGGGAGGTCCGATCATAGGAGAAGGGAAAGGAGGGATCAAAGGAAATTAAGCAAGCAATATCCGAATACTGAGAACCCGAATTCATAGTCGGGTTAACTGATTCCTTGACCGGAACAGAGTCGATATCGAATCCTAGGAAATATTACTTTTCGAAAATAATACGATAATATCGATATTAGGAACGAGAAAAGAAAATAAAAAAAAGACGCGATTAGAACGACGTGGAAAATGGGGAAAACGAGAAAAAAGAGGAGGAAAAGAGAGAAGACGGGATTTGTAAGACCCTCAACCTACATGATTGATTATCTCGAAAACGGACTCGAAGTAGCGGCCTAGGCGCGGGAGCGTTAAGATGTATATAGGTGAGTTATGGTGTGTATGGTTAGGGAGGGGATTTGACGAGTTTTGCTCTCGGGTTTGTATATGGTTTGCCTAAAATTGTTTAGAATTTCGGGTTGATATTTGGTCGGGAATCCTATAGGATTTCTAGAGGGAAGATCGGAATATAATATGCCTAGTATTGTTGGAATTCCGGGTTGTAACTTGTGTATGTCGGGATTGGAATTGTTGTGGATGTGTTGTGGATGTTGGATGTGTGAATGTTGTGAATGCTGTAAGATGTGAGAAACAAAACCGGACAAAGGCAGCAATCAAACCAGAAGGCAACGGCAACAGCAGCAAATCGAAGACAACACCGAACGGACAGGTAACAGCGACAATGAGGCAGCAACAATAGTAATTCGGGACAGAATTGGAAGGCAGTGCCGTGGTATAAAGCCACTGACTTGAAAACTATATCGGCACGACTAGGGTGGTTATCGTCTACAATGCCGTTAGCTTTCCAAGGTTAACACTGCAGCTCACAGGCTCGACCACTCGAGTGTGTGAACTTTGGAACGATCAAATAACGAACCTAGAAACAGATGGAGAAAGAGACAGTAGAGTGTGTTTGAGAGGAGAGGAGGAAAACTTTTTATTGTGTGTTTGAAGAAGACAAGAAGCTCGGTATTTATAGTACAAGAACAGAAGGAGCCTGCAAAAATCTCCAGCAATTAAGGCTGTAATCACGGAGATTAATAGCCTTAATTACTCCCGTAACAGCCTGATTCTGCACTTAGACAAACTTGTACCTAGACAACATACACAAGCCCAATGAATCTAGACAAAGACAACGAAGGCCCAAAAAAGGTAAAAGTCGGGCACAGCCCGTACCGCAGGTGCTCTACCCAAACCTAAACCCGAGCCCGAGACCGAGCCGGGCCGGGCCGCACGCGTGCGTGCGTGTTGGCTAGACCAGCCCAACACAACTCCTCACCATAAAAGGCCCACTTCCACTCACACTTACTAACCCACTAAAGAAGAAGCCTTATAAGGATCATCAAAGCTTCTAAATGTTTCTATGTGGGACAAACAAAAGATGAGAACACCACCTCTTGCCATCAAACAACAATCCCCCACAGATGGCAAAGGGAAAACAAAGACAAAAGAGGAAGGAACGGGTTCCTGGGTACGGAAGGTTTTGATACTTAGACGTTCAATGTCTATTGACTTGAATTGACGTATTAGTGAGGTGAGGCAACAACTTACTTACAACTAGTGAATATCTTTCGATTTGAATTCCTAGCTGACCTTCGGCTGAGACCCTCACAACACATATCACCTTCAAGAATTGATCGTTCCTCAATTTCAAAGTGCAACGCTTTTTAGGTCATGCGTTTACCTTGGTTCTAGTGAGTGTTCGGCTCAACCATCACACACACGTAGGTGGCTTGGAGCTTCTCAACAGCACATCTTATGTAAGCCATTAAGGACATGAGTCCAACCTTTGTTTACTCACACAATCCATCAAGTGCGTCTCAAAGCACCACCAGATACTGGCTATGGATTATGTATCGCCATAGGAACACCAGTTTAAAAATCCATCAATTCAAGATTCATACTCTAATCTTGACTTAAGGACCTTAACCCCATTCCCCTCGACGATTTGAGAACTACTCTTCTCGGTAATCCTTTTGTGAAAGGATCTGCAAGATTGCGTTCATACCCCACATAGTCTATAGCAATCACTCCATTTTTTAGGAATTGTTCTACCACAGCGTGCCTGATCCGAATGTGTCTTTTATTACCATTATAGACATCATTCTTAGCAACGCCGATAGCTGCTTGACAATCACAGTGTAAGGAGACTGGTGCAGCCTTCCCCCCCCCCCCCCCCACACTGGTATGTCAGCTAGTAAGTTTCTCAACCAATCTGCTTCTTGACTTGCCAGCTCAAGAGCAATGAACTCGGATTCCATGGTGGAGGTTGCTATACAAGTCTGTTTCCCAGACTTCCACGATAGTAACCACTTGTGGAACTTGTTTCATCATTACCTGCAATCCAGTTCGCATCAGTATATCCTTCTAATACAGCAGGATATCTACCAAAATGCAGACATGAATTAACTGTTCATTTCAAGTATCTTAGTAAACGTCGAAGGGCATTCCAATGTTCACCATCAGGGTTGTGTGTGTACCGGCTTAGTCTACTAACAGCATAAGCAATGTCTGGTCGAGTACGGTTCATGAGAAACATCACACTTCCTATAATTTTAGCATACTCTTTTTGGGATACACTCTCACCCAAGTTTTTGTGCAGAGGTATACTAGCATCATAAGGAGTTCTAGCAGGTTCAATATCAAAACTATCAAATTTCTTCAATACTTTCTCAACATAATGAGATTGACTTAAGGATATTCCAGATGAATTTTTAATCAATTTGACTCCAAGAATAACATCGGCTTCTCCTAAGTCTTTCATCTCAAACCGTGACGACATAAATTGTTTGGTTTTATTTACAACAAATAAATTACTACCAAGAATTAACATGTCATCAACATATAGGCAAATAATCACACAGTCTGATCCAAACATCTTGGAGTACACACATGAATCAGAATTGTTAGTTATGTAGCCATCTTCAGTCAAAGTGTTGTGAAATTTCTCATACCACTGTTTAGGTGCTTGTTTTAGACCATATAGTGATTTTCTCAGTTTACACACCTTACTCTCTTGACCCTTTACCACAAACCCCTCGGGTTGTGAACTTGTGACATATAGATCTCTTCTTTTAGGTCACCATTCAAGAAAGCAGTTTTAACATCCATCTGATGAACAACAAGATCATGAATAGCAGCTAGAGCAATAAGAGTTCTAATGGTGGATATCTTAGTCACAGGTGAGTAAGTGTCAAAATAATCAATATCTTTCTTTTGTGTAAAACCTCTCACCACAAGTCTAGCTTTGAATCTTTCTATTGTTCCGTCAGGTCTCAGTTTCCTTTTGAAAATCCATTTACTACTAATGGGTTTACTACCCTTAGGTAAATCTGTCAATTCCCAAGTCTGATTAAACACAATAGAATCTACTTCGTCTTTAATAGCTTCTTCCCAAAAAATAGCATTTATGGATCCCATAGCTTCATCATATGTTTTTTGGGTCATCTTCTATTAAATACGCAGAAACAAATTCAAATCAAGCACAATCACCACAAGCATTTTCAGTTAAGAACGTTGTGAAAAACTCATCTCCGAAATTCTTTTCAATTCTAGGCCTTTAACTCCTTCTAGGTTCACTAGCATGATCATCACTAGTACTACTACCAGCATGTAATGAACTATCAACAGGATTAACAGGCACAATAGACAATTCAGGAGGTGAATCAACAATTTTCTTTAAAGGAAAAACATGCTAAAAAAACTCGACATCTCTTGCCTCAGAAATAGAACGATCATTCAATGACATGAATCTATAAGCAGCACTATTTTGAGCATAACCAATGAAAATGCAATCATATGTCTTAGATCCTATGGTAGGTCTCTTAAAACTCAGTAAACCAACTTTAGCCAAACACCCCTACACTTTAAGAAAGCTTAAGTTAGGGGCATAACCCTTCCAGAATTCATAGGGTGTCTTGTCTAATTTCATATGAGGTACCCTAATAAGAATGTGACAAGCTGAAAGCACTGCTTCCCCCCACATATCGTCAGAAAGGCCAGAACTTAAAAGCATAGCATTCATCATTTCTTTTAAAGTTCTATTTTTACGTTCAGCTACTCCATTGGACTGAGGTTGGTAAGGTGGACTAGCACTACAACAAATTGCCACTTGCGCCACGAATTATGCCACGGTAATTTGTTATTCGTGGCTAATTTTTACCTAGCCACGGGAAAATTTTGATTCACTACCTGAGAAAAAAAATATGCCACGGGAATTTTTTTTCCCGTGGCTAAAATTCACTTGCGCTACGAATTTTATTAAAGTCGTGGCTAATAATCACTCTTGCCACGAAAGTTGCCACACCCGTGGCAAAAATATATTTAGTCACGAATTTGTTCTGTGGCAAATATTTTTTAGCCACGATGTAATTAAATTCCATGGCGAAATTATTTTTTAGCCACTAATGTAATAAACGCATGTGGCTAATGTAGTTCTTCAAACTTTAATTAATTGCTTTCAAGATAAGCCAAATGTCAAATTTTGGTCTTACAAAATTCCTTAAAATTTAAAGTTATAGATGATATGAAATAAATAAAAAATTTAAATTTGAAAATATTTTATTACTAAAAAAAATTGTTATTCTTTTATTAACTTTTAAAAATAAAATAAAATCGTAACACAAAATACAAGTAAAGAAAACTTTGGTGGTCTAATTTGTTGATTTTCAACGAATCATAATTTTTGAAGTCATTGATTTCTCTTAATTTGACAATATGTTTAACTAAAATTATATAATCTAAAGTATGACTTTTGAAAGATTGGATGACATTTAAATAGTGTAATATATATGCTAGCTAATATGCGGCGTACATAACATATCAAGTAAAAAGAAGTATGTGATTTATCATCCATCGTTGACATGTCTAATATTATTTGAGATCTTTCAGTTTTACCGCTTAATTAATTAATTAATTAATATATTTTTCACATTTATTAAATCTCTTTTCAAGACAAAAATACTTTAAAAGAAAGGGACCAAGCATGACTCATAACCGCAACTTTCGAACGTTGTATTATTTTTTTTCAAATTATTGATTTATTTTCTTACAATATTTTCAGTGTGAAAAAAATCATTTTTTTAACTCGTATTTAAGAATTCTAATCGATCAATATTTTTTTTTATGGAATTAACTTTGACTGTGAAAATAATGATTAGTTTTGTAAATTAATTGGTTTCAAGTTATTTGGTTTGGAAGAAAGATTAATGTTTTGAAAAGTCGTACCTAAGTTTAATAAGCAGTTAAAATTATTTTTCAAAAACAGAGAGGTATAATTGAGAAAAACAAATAACTTACAAATACATGTAAGAAAATCTAATAATTAAGGACCACTAGTGAGAAAAAAAATTAATTTATCGTCAACTGTCTAATTCAATAATTATTCTATAATATTATTTGGAAGATATTTTAAAAAATGAATATAAAAATAAAATAATTTAATGAAAAATAAAATTCTGGTAAAACTTAGAGTAGACAAGAGGAAACTCGATGAGGATAAAAACTAATGAAATAAAATAACGACCGATAGTTCAAAGCAAATAAAATATCTAATTAAGCCAACAACAAAAAGAAAAAACATATCGAAAGAACTAGCAATAAAAGAACGTGAAAATTAGAAATTAAAATACAAATATCGAAAAATTAATGAAATCATGAGTCCGAAAGTTAATTTCGAAACTTGATTTTTTTTTACCGGAACAATTTTTTTAATCATAAATAGTAAATCATTGGGGGAAAACCAATTAATTACTCAAAAGTAAATGTAGTTTGTGGGAAAAAAACATTTTAAAGGAATTCAAACAATGATTATGTCAACAAAGTTCAAATTCATTTCTGGTAGCTGGTCATAAGAACTCCACAGTTAAGCGTGCTTTAAGCGTGCTTGAGTGAGAGTAGTGTTAAGATGGGTGACCTCCTGGGAAGGCTCTTCGATGCGTGCGACTGGTGAAATTAAGTGATATTGAAATGACTCAGATGTGACTATAAAGCTAGTTACCGTTTCAGATGTGACTACTCTAGAGGCAGAGGATTCTTACGGATATTAATTAATTAATTTATTATATATTTTTACCGAAATAAATGTTTCGTCCCAAGCGTAATTAGCCACGGGATAACCCGTGGCAAAAAGTTAATTCTAGCCATGGGAGACTCTGAGGCAATAAAATCAATACTTGCCACAGTTTTTTTTTTCCGTGGCTATTTGTTCGCCACGGCCACTTGCGCCACGTATGATTTTTCCGTGGCAAAGTACTTTAGCCACGAAAATTTAGCACTTCTGCCACGAATTCAGCCGTGGCCCAAGTGCTCATTTGTAGTAGTGTAGTCTCGTGAACTAATCCATTTTTCTCGCAGACATCTAATAAATAATTAGAGCTGTACTCACCACCTCTATCAGACCTGACACTTTTAATCTTTCTGTCAAGTTGATTTTCAACCTCGGCTTTGTATTTAATAAACATCTCTTCAGCTTCACTTTTATCTTTAAGTAAATACACTTTAGTGTACCTTGAGTAATCGTCAATAAAAGTGTCATAATAAAATTTACCACCTCTACTCATAGTACTCTTGAAGTCAGCTAGGTCGGTGTGAATTAACTCAAGAAGACTCGTATGTCTAGTTTTAACCGGTTTACTAGGCTTCTTAGTAAACTTAGCTTCTACACAACTAGGACATTTAGTGAAGACTTCGGTGGTTAAAGAAGGAATAAGCGACATTGTTTTCAATTTTTTAACCGATTCAAAATTCATGTGACCTAATCTAGCATGCCAACCATCAATAGACTCAGCGATATAAGCAGAAGTAGAGGAATTATAATTAATAGCAGAAGAGTCAATGTTCAAAATAAACAAGCCCCCACTGAGATAACCCTTACCCACAAAATCCCCTTTGCGAGACATTACGACCTTGTCAACCTCAAAAACAAGTTTCACACCAACTTTGTCTAACAAGGCACCAGACACTAGGTTTCTGCGCAAGGTTGGGACATACAAAACATTATGAAGAGGGCAAGAGTTTTCCCAGAGGTTAGTTTAACAAAGACCTTGCCTTTTCCTGTGATCAGCGTAGAGGAAGAGTTACCCATGTAGACCTTTTCACCGTCAGCCACATCTTCAAACTCAACAAACAGCTCCTTGTTGGCACAGAGATGTCTTGATGCTCCTGTGTTCAGAATCCAGTCACTTGCATTTGCCACAAGGTTGGCCTCAACTACCACCGCAGCAATGATATCATCATCTGATTCAGCAATGTTGGCTTGAGCGGCTTGGCCACCTTTCTTTTGAGGGCACTGGTAAGCTTTGTGACCTGTCTACCCACACACATAGCAGGCCATATTTGGATTCGGTTTGTGGATCTTGGGAACTGGTTTGGTGGAGTTTCCTTGATTCTTTCCCTTGGCACCTTTCCCCTTATGACCCTTGCCCTGACCCTGACTCTGACCCAGTTTATTCTTACCCTTATTATTGCCATGAGACGGACCCCCAACTTCAACAAGGTTAGCTTTGGTAGAGACAGAAGACAAAAGGACAGACCTATCTTTTAAGCGATTAGCTTCCTTAGTTCTCATGTGACTTATCAGCTCTTGAAGTGATAGATCTTTTTTCTTATGTTTTAAATGATTCCTATAATCACTTCATGACGTAGGAAACTTTTCTAACAAAATATTGGCTAAAAAGATCTCATCAAGTTTCATCCCTTCATTGACAACATCAGCACACAAGTTTTCGTAAACATGAACTTGCTCCATAATGGGTTTATCGTCTACCATAAGAAACCTAAGCCACTAACCCACCATGTATTTCTTTTTACCAGCATCATCGGCCCCATACTTTTTCTCTAAAGACTCCCAAATAGTTTTAGCAGATTTATGGACCATGAATAAATCAAAAAGGGTGTTGGTCATGTGATTAAGAAGGTGATATCTAACAACCTTATTATCTTGATCATATTTCTTAATTTTTTCCTCATTGGACTTAACCGTGGCAGCGGGAGGAAGTGTGGCCTCGGCCGTGGTAGACGCGACACTTACAATAGGTGCATCTTCAAACAGAACATAATCGATTTCCAATTGCTCGAAAAACATTAAAAGTTTTTGAGACCATCTCTTATAATTCAACCCATCTAGAGGTTCTAATTTTGATAAATTGGCAACAAATTTGGTCGAAACAACAGCCATATTTTATTTCTCCGGTTTCGTGACACAAAGTTATAATATATAGTTTTCAAATTGTAAGATGTGAGAAACAAAACCAGACAAAGGCAGCAATCAAACCAGAAGGCAACGGCAACAGCAGCAGACCGAAGGCAACACCGAACGGACAGGCAACAGCGACAATGAGGCAGCAACAACAGTAATTCGGGACAGAATTGGAAGGCAGTGTCGTGGTATAAAGCCACTGACTTGAAAACTATATCGGCACGACTAGGGTGGTTATCGTCTACAATGTCGTTAGCTTCCCAAGGTTAATACTGCAGCTCACAGGCTCGACCACTCGAGGATGTGAACTTTGGCACGATCAAATAACGAACCCAGAAACAGATGGAGAAAGAGACAGTAGAGTATGTTTGAGAGGAGAGGAGGAAAACTTGTTATTGTGTGTTTGAAGAAGACAAGAAGCTCGGTATTTATAGTACAAGAACAGAAGGAGCCTGCAAAAATCTCCAGCAATTAAGGCTGTAATCACGGAGATTAATAGCCTTAATTACTCCCGTAATAGCCTGATTCTGCACTTAGACAAACTTGTACCTAGACAACATACACAAGCCCAATGAATCTGGACAAACACAACGAAGGCCCAAAAAAGGTAAAAGTCGGGCACAACCCGCACCGCAAGTGCTCTACCCAAATCCAAACTCGAGCCCGAGACCGAGCCGGGCCAGGCCGCACGCGCGCGTGCGTGTTGGCTAGACCAGCCCAACACAACTCCTCACCATAAAAGGCCCACTTCCCTCACACTTACTAACCCACTAAAGAAGAAGCCTTATAAGGATCATCAAAGCTTCTAAAATTTTCTATGTGGGACAAACAAAAGATGAGAACACCACCTCTTGCCATCAAACAACAAATGTTTGATGATGAAATTGTTTTGCGGGGGTGGGGTATTTATAGGATGAAATACCCGACTTGGGATAGGAGATAGATGGCTTGCAAAGGAAGAAAACAACCGGTTGGGGTGAAGTGGGATTCCGTTTGTGGATAGGAAAAACTTGCTTGCATGGGAAGAAACACCCGGTTTTCAGCTGGAACAAGGGTCTCTCGATCGAGTAGTGCACAACACTCGATCGAGTTCCCGGTCTGATGCCAGATTTGGCGGTTTTTATGGGCTCACTCGGCCGAGTGGCCGGTCCACTTGATCGAGTGGGTCTAAGCTGGGTAGAAGTCTCCTTTTGAAGATCGATTTTTATCTTTAAGGAAGAGTTTTGGTTGCTTAATCCTTCTCCGTGGCTGATTTTTGTGAGGAATCAGACTTCCACTTGGATTCCCGAACGCTTCGTGACAGATTTTCTATCTCGGAAATGTCTTTGACCGGGGTTTGACTCGGTCGCTAAAAGACGGTTTTGCCCTTGGTCTCAGTTTTGACCCAAGTTAGTCTTATTTGACTGGTAACGACCCACTGGGCCTGAACTTGAGGTTGGTTTGGTGAGATTTTTACTCCGCTAAAAGCTCGTGCCAATTACTATTGATTCCGAGTCCGAAAATCAAGTGTATTAGGTCATGTTTACGTCCGATCATCATCCGGTGTTCTTTGGAAACTGCTAGAGACACCTTGTGGACATGACATACGTCCACCCCGACGCGGGCACGCGCGGGATTGGGGGGCGAAATGTTTCCCATATGAGATGGTTCTCGGGTTGAAATTTAAATCGAAGTTGGAGTCGCCACCGAACTTTGTGGGAGTTCGGGCCCGTTCGAACCCACTCTATATTTGGTGGACCGTGCACAAAGTACGACCCACTTTGATACTAGAGCTTGTGGGGTTCGTCCCTTTGCAATACGATACCGATGCCGAGTTTTCGCGTATCGTATATCGAATGACTCTCGTGCGCCAACGGTTTCGGGCATCCGGAAACCGAGGTTCTGAGTAAGGGGTGAAGGTACGTGTTGGGAAGCCCACAAAGGACACCCAACCCTGCCTGCACTTAGCGGCCTCTACTAAGATATCGTTCGAGTTTTTAATACGCGCGCTAGTAATCCGGTAAAATGTTATGCAAACAACGTTTTACAAGATATAAATATTGAATGGGTTGCTACGTCATTTTAATGCATCTTGATTCATGTCAAAGTGATTTAGCATGCGATGTTCATTTAAGGCAATAAATGGCAAACATCGAAAATAGAAAACTCGTAAATAAATTACAAATTACACGGGCGGAATACAACCCGAAATTCACAATACAAAGAGCGATAATATAATAATCGAATTAGAAAACGGTAAATATTAACTATAAACGGGCCCGTAAATAGTAAATATAAGCTAGACCGTAATAAATGGTCGAACTTCGAATAAATACACATTATATTGTGCATTAAACGGAGGACGAAGACTTTAATACGCGTTCGCGTATGGGACCGAAGCGTGGTGCTAGCTCGATCCTGGTATCGATGCCTTGTCCCGACTTATCATATTGAATGATTGGTGTCTAGACTAGTCATGCATCGGATACGACTAAGGAGTCATCGACACAAAACTAGTCGTATAAGACGTTAGTCAAAGTCATGAAAGTAATAGAATAAAATGTATGGGTTTTACATAAGGAATCACGTGATTGAATTAACATGTGACGACTTAAAGTCGTAAAAAGAATTTGATTAGGATTACGGTATTTAGAAGGCTCACGGTTTAGGCATGATACATGACACTCGATCGAGTCATGGGGGAGACTCGATCGAGTGCCCCTCGTGGAGACCTTCTGCATGTTATTTGAGGTGTCACTCGATCGAGTGAGCCAAGGCACTCGATCGAGTGCCCTCTGTTCGAGGCATTGTTCGATTTCGGAAAATGTAGTAATTCCGAATTTATTGATTTTGAAATCGATGTGTAATTACACTAAATATAAATATTGTCTAATTTATATTAGTGTTAATTTCGATGACTCGTCCTACTTGATATTCGGTTATAGAACCGTTATCTAGTAGTTAAAGCGAATTTCGCAAAATCGAGTTTGATCGGATTAGAACAAATATCGATTCCATTCGCATTATAATGTCGTAATCAATCCTTTCGGACCGTGTGACAATTAATTCGGCGTCAACGGGTTTCGTTCTAATCCGATTTGTCGATAAATCCTTTAGAATAAGGTTTTGAATAGAAATGGTGTCGGATATATTTAACGACGAATCTCCACGATCAATTACGCCCTTAAGTGCTTAGGGCGGCGCACCTCGAAGGGCACCACCTCCAATACAACTTGTAAAGGGATTAAATAGACTTTAGGCGGAATTCATAATTAAACATATTCGACCCAAAAATTCGACCGTCGTCGCAAAATTAGGTCCTCGGCATTTTAACCTCGTAATTTGGCATTATAGGCCTACGATAATTAATTTAGCCTCAACGGACGTTGCTCGGATCGTTTTGAAAATAGTTTTTTATGATAAATATACGCGGTATTAATATTATAACATAATGTAAATGACGATAAATAAATGTTAGGGGTTAGCGTACGATAAGTAAATGTTAGATGTTAGTTGACATAAAATAAAATGTTAGTATACATAAAATTAAAAGTTAGTAACAGAATTAAAATGTTAGTGTTAGTATAATTAATATAAAAAATATGTATATAGAAAGAGACGAAAAAGAAGGGAGAACAAGGAATGTCGGGATTGAATGTTACACCCTCAACCTACGTGCTTTTGCTTCTTGGAATAGGGCTCGTCAAATGGTGGCAAAGTCACGGGAGCGTCGAGATACGTAAGAGAGTTATGGTGTGTATGGTTTGTAGAGATGGATTTTAACGAGTTTTGCTCTCGGTCTTTGATGAGTTTTGATCTCGGGTTTGCTTTGAATGTGTATGTGTAGAGGTTGAAGATGTATTGTGAAAATGAAGTTTGAAATGTGTAGGCTTGAAGGTGGTAGAAGGTGAAAAAGAGTTGTGTAAATGTGATGGGTGACGCGGGTGCACTCGATCCAGTGCCCGGTCTAAGTCCGGTTTGACCGGTTCGTTGGTTTATTCGACCGAGTGGGTCTGAACCACTCGATCGAGTGGATCAAACCGCATGGAGGCTTTTTAGGAAAGATTTGTTGACTATTTTTGAATGAGATTTGGTTGATTTGGTTGTTATGTCTTGATTCATTTTGTGTATTTGGACGCAGCGTGAGGCTGGTTTCGTCTCGGGATTCGACTTTGACCGAGTTTTGACTCGGTCGCTAAAAGACGGTTTTATTTCTGGTGACGGTTTTGGCCCAAATTAGTCTTATTTTATTGGAAACGACCCACTGGGCCTGAGTTTGAGGTCGGCTTTGTGAGATTTGTACTCTGTTAAAAGCCCATGCCAGACATTACTAATTCCGAGCCCATATTCGAGCGCGTTAAAGCACGTTTGCGTCCGATCATCATCGGGTGTTTTTTGGAAAATGCTATAGACACCTAGCGGCCAAATGTGGGTGTCTACAGAGCCCCCACTCTGACTGAGGCTTGGACAAGGCGAAAGTCAGAGTAGCTACCAGGCCAATCGAAGATTAAGACCTGGCAGACTTCCGGTCGGGTCGTTTATAATCCATTAGACTTGCGTAAAAGGGCTCCCCAGCCATAAGATAGAAATCATACCTGAGTTCTTTTATCCGGGATAGCTCCGTGGGGAGCTGTTTTTGAATGCAGGTACATCCCATCTTGGAGATGCGCGGGAGCTTGTTTCTGAAGCCCTGGGTGTATCTATTTGCAAATATATCCCATCTTGGAACTACGCGGGAACTTGCTTTTGAAGGCCTGGGTGTATCTGGTTGCAGATACATCCCATCTTGGAATACGCGGGAGCTTGCCTAAGAAGCCCTGGGTGAACCTGTATTTAGGCACATCTCGTGTTTCTTTAGGAGAAATGTCACTTTGGGTTTTCCGCTGGGGAGTTTAGTGAGTTGCGCAGGCCTGCTTCTGAGGCCTTGAGATGTACCTGTGTACGGTTATACAAAACTTTGCATGTAACATTTAGGTAAAACCCGACTCACGCTGGGGAATAAAAACTTGATGTTCCGTTGGGAAGCCAAGCTGGTACCTGCAATGTTAGAGATACATGCAGAAATAGCAAATATAGCAGATAACAAGATAGCATACAGGAAATGCAATTAGCATCTATATACTGACTTGCGATGGGGAAAATAATTTTTGCTTCATTTTGAAATCGAAGTCCTGAAAGCAACTCACGTGCTAGAAGATAGGTTTTCAAAATTGAAAGGGGTAGAAAAGAAATTTGCAGTTTAAATAAACTGAAATTTGACCTTGTCGAAAAGGATTTTCTCAGATGGCTAAGTTTTGCAAATTTTAAAATGAGAATTTGAATAGAGACATACCGACAGACTCAACTCTAAACGTGACAGAATGAGTTGACAGACACGACTTGGACTCTCGAGGGGTTGGACTGTGACTCGGTAGGGGGTAGGCCACCTAAGATAACAAGACTTTTAAGTTGCGTTATTCCATAGCCTAGGCGAGTGGCAACACAATCGAACATCGAAATGGGAAAGATATGCTATAGTCTGTAATGAGAGTGTTTCTGCAGGACTCAACAGTAAAAATGTTGTAGCCTAGTGTTCTTTTGAATTTTTGGTTTTGGGGTACATTCCAAAAGTGTGTGTCGCTCCGAGCCCTTGACAGATTCTCGTCTTCGACTGAGCCGAGTACTAGGACACTCTATAGAAAGAAGGCTAGTTTTTTTTTAAAGTCACTTGGATTATGTGAGTGGATGGGGAACTTCTGTCTAAGAGAAGCCCTCAGGACGTCAAAGCAAACTGTTGAGAACATGACAGTGTCGTGACTGAAATGATGGTGCTTTTTGAATGTGTGTCAATGTGGGTGGTTGTGCCTCTGTTGAAAGGCTGCCTACGTATTCACGTGTAGTGAAATCAAATCAAGCCTTAGTTCAGTGGATTGGAAGATATATTATGGTTCCTAGTCTAATAGGACTTTGTGTGTAACTAGACACAACGATGGTGTAGGCTAGGTGCATTCTCAGTGATGTCTGATCAAAGGGCTAGAATGGTTAGGATGTTGATCCTGTGACTGTGAGCATTCCCCGGGGTAGCCCCCAGAGGTGGTGTGAACTATTTGGGCATGTTCAATGCCGATCGCAAGTTGAGTTCCCGTGTTTGGGGCTGGTAACTGGTTTGGATGTTTTTGGAAATGTGATGCTAGGTCGTAAGTGGCTTTGATGTTCTGACATCTGGAGCTCGATTTTGTGGAGCTAAGGCTTCGAGGGTAAGGTATTGCAATGTGGTAGGAAAGGGGGGAAGTCGAGTAAAAATGACTCGGACTTCGATTGGGGTAGGTTTGATAATGCGGGATCTGATTTCCATGTCTGGCCCTAATGGTTAGGGTGTATCCTATGGAGCTTGAATCCTCAAAATTTTGGGTTGCCTCTTAGCCTAGGCCTCGAGAAGGTCTTGAGGGTTGTAATGTGGGAAGGCTAGATGTGGTGTTAGCTGACCAGCTTAGTTGTCTCTTCCCTATTGGGTGGTATGGGCATTGATAATTTTTGATTTGATCGTACCTCGTTCAAGGGACTTTCACTTGAATTGACCGTTAAACATGGACATTTTTTTTGGGGGGGGGGGGGGGGTTGACCTCTTAGCCCCGGTCGTGGGATTGACCGTATCGGGTCGGGAGATGTTGAGAATTCTTTTTTGATCATGGCCAGCTCTTTTGTTTTGGCCTTTTGCTTTTTCCTTGGACTTTTGATTTATTTTGTCCATTTTTTTGGCTATCCTCCCCCTATAGTGTTGTGGGTGGATTTGGGGTTGGGCCCATCAGTTGGATTAGGCTTGTGGAGCTAAACCTTTGTAAGGTGCAGGCATAGTTGGTGTTTATGTGAGTGCAACTCGTGATGGAGTACTCTATGGTAAGCATGGTGGTTTGAATCTTGGTATTGTCATGATAATTCCGAGCAGGCTTGGTGGGAGCATCGTCCTGAGTTGGGTATTTTTGGCATCAAGTCTATAGAGTCACGATGCTTTTTTTTTTGATTCTCGCCAGACTAACGCCTAAGGTAGGGATTGGTTAGTCTTATTGGAGGGAGCATCGTCCTGAGTTGGGTATTTTTGGCATCAAGTCTATAGAGTCACGATGCTTTTTTTTTTGAGTTTAATGATATTTATTATATTTTAAAAGATTTTTAATTCTTTTAAATCTATTTATTTGGTTTTCTTCGTAAACTATTTATTTTTCCGCGAGGAATTCTATTTCTCTATGAATTAACGTTTTTAAGCTCGGATTTAAGTTATTTCTTTTCCTAAAGATGTCTAAACACATTTATATAATATTTCCAACTAAGAAATATTTTTATCTACTGAAATTTAGCCTTTAACGATTTTATTACGAAGTTTCGTAAATAATTATTTTCCAACGCGAGGTTTACTCGAATTGCTTTGAAATGCTTTTAATAATTTTTCGATCCTTATTTTTCTCAATCTACAACTAATTGGAACTCATATCTTCCTTGTGTGAACCGTGACCCCCATGTCACACACTACATTACATTTTTAGTATATTTTATTTTATAACATGGTTTAAGCTTTTAGATATTTTCTTTCTTCTCATTTATTTTGGGTGAATTAAGAATAAACTTTTCATACTCCGTACACACTTCATTTGGCTGGTTTTATAAAGTTAGTGTAGCCTTGTTTTCATCAATTTTAAAGTCTCATTTATGCATAAACCTTTTATACTCTTTTATTCATTCATTCACCAATTTATTCAAGGCAAATACTCTTCATTTCCTCTCCTTTGGACATGGTTTCCAGCAGTAATTCCAGCCAAGATTTGTCTCAAAATTGAGTCTTGATCGTCTCATTATCATCTCCAAATTAATCGTCTTTTCTTTCCCTTCGTTAAGGTAATAATCGATGTTGTTTTCGATCGTTATTTGCCTTGATTTTCTTAGTTTTCTCATGGTATTTTTCCACCATGCTTTTCATGTGTTGAAGGATTTTTGAATGATCCCGAAGCCTGCGAATTTATAATCGACTCGGATTTGGATTAGAGGTAACGTCGATGTTACTCGGTATTGCATGATTTTATTTGTGTAATTGCATGTATATTTTTATATTTCATTTTTTGAAAATATATGTATGTCATATAATCTGGAAAAATTTTAAAAGTTGAAAATTTGCATGTTTCGGTATTTTTATCGCTTTTACGAGATTAACGATTAAATCGTCGTATTAATTTGTAAAATCGTAATATTCGGCCTAAACTTGAAATATATGATTATATTCTGTAAAAATGAGGTTTTTGATGATTTTTAATATATTTAGTATTTTTCTGATATTTTAGTTATCGATTATTGAATTATTACCGGTTACGAACAAAAACGATTAAAAGCCGATTTTTAGTTCTAGTACTTAAACATTTTATTTTAATCTAAAATTTGACGTGGGTAAACTTTCTGGTGAAAAAGAATTATCTGAACTTTTTCATAAATTTTCGGAATTTTTAAGTGGGTGAATTAATTAATCACTTTAAATCATCGTTTATCGTTAAAACCGTGTTTGTCGTTTAAATTCTCGATTTCTGGTCTTTTGTTTAAATCTGGAAAAAATATGTTTCTGATGGTTTCATAATAAAATGTAATTTATGATTTTTAGTGCTTTAATAAAATGTTAGGAACGATAAGTTTTATTAATGGAATCGTTAATTATGAAAACGGGTTTAAAAGACGGTTTTAACGGGATTTGTAAATTCTGGAATTTTGGAAATCTGGAAAAATTAGTAATTTCTGGAAAATCATGATTTTTAAGTTTAATAATAATTTTTGGATATTAATACTTAAATCATTTTGTAATTTTCATTTTTATTAATCGTTATTGTCGAGATTAGACGATTAACGGGAAAACCCTTTAAAAACAGAGTTTAAGGATTCTGGAGAAATTATTCTTCTAGACAGAATGTCCAAAAATGTACTTTGGCTATTTTACTTAATTTTTGTATTATTTATTAAAGTCTTTAATTAGAAGTAATGATTTTTGGGCAAAATTACGATTTGTCGTTAAAATGGTCCGTTTCGCCTAAAAGAATTATTTTTCCAGCCATTTTGAAAATATTTAAATCTGAAACTTTAAGAGTTAAATCATCCTTTAACATACTCTAAATATATATTCAATGGTTTAATTAAATAAAAGACGTTAAATGATTTATTTAACATTTGCCGTAAAATCCTATTTATAATCGTATTGTCGAAACTAATAATAATTAGGGAATTTTAGCTTTGTAACTTTTGAAAACACCCTGATTAGTAGTATTAAAATGCTTAAGACATTTTAATCATTTTATAACACTTGTACGATATTTTAATAATGTCATAAACCCAATTGTTCTCGTTTTAGAAATTAATATCGTTAAGGCCGAAAGTATTAGTTTTATAAATCTATATCGTTTACTAAAAATGTTGCGAACTAATATTTTTGCTATTTTGTTATGACGCTATTTTTAGTAAAATTTCTAAAATTAGTAAGTTTCCATTTTTATTTAAAATATTTATTCCTTTTATCCTCATGTTATTTATATTGACTATATTTATTTTTGAATATCGATAATGACTTGTTTTGGAGTTATGGAATAAGGACAAGTGTGAGGTTTAGAGCAATATATTCTGGGGTTTAAGTTTTTGCCATCAACTATAAGGCTAGTGTGTCCTTATGGGGCACACTGGTTGTTGAACCGAGCATATATGGTGTTCGGGAGTGTGTGTATATTTTCTAAGACTCGTGCCTCGCAGTGTAAGACGCCGTCGGGTTGAACTGTAGAGGTTGGTTACAGCGTTGTAACTATAATTTTTCGTTGTAACTATAATATTACAGTGTAATATTAGTGTGTATAATTTTTCGTTGTGTATTTGGACGCAACGTGAGGTTGGTTTCGTGGTGTCCTAACCCTAGGTGACTCGAGTGTTCGTAGCATAGGTACGACTCGAATAAAGCATCATAAGGACGCCGGTGTAGGATGGACGTAGGGTACTCTCTAGGGTAACCGTGGTTGACTGCTCGGATGGAGGACGGCCCCCGAGTAAGACTAAAGGTTTTGATAGGACTTAGATGGTGTGACATCTAAGTGACTTGAAAGTGGGATACGTGAGCCAACACGTGTAAGACATGACCCTTAGAGCAACTGTGATTGATCGCCTGCTGAAGGGTAGCCCCCAAGTGGGATCGAAGACTTTGTTAAGACTCGAGTGTCGGATGAGTGACCCTTAGTCGTAAGGATCACAAACCTTTTGTTATAGAGTTATGCCTTGTAAAAGGTTGACTCGGCCTTGAGGAAAGGCAGACGGGGTAAGGGAAGAAACTTGTGATGTAAGATCGGCAAAGTTTCCACGCTAGAGACCCTCGACTTGACTTGAATAAGGAAAGACCCTGTGATTAGGGTAGACCCTTAAGCTAAAGGATTTGCGAATTGGGATGACTCGACTAACGGATTGAAAGATGGGCGAAATTCCCTTAGGAAAGGTCTTGGGGACCGTCCTGCTAGAGGGACAGATCGCGGGGGACTTTCTAGTTAGGACTCGAGTGTTTAGACGAACCTTCCATTTACGAGTGTATGACTCGTGGTGGTTGGTTATGCCTTTAGAAAAAGGCGGACTAGGAAGGGGAAGAAACCCGTGATGTAAGATCGACGGAGTTTCGACGCTATAGACCTTCGACGACTTATAAAAGACCCGACACACGAATTACGGTAAGTCCTGTAATAAGGAAGGTTTTTGAAAGGGATTGACTTGCTAAATAAGGAAAGTTTTTTAAAAAGATTGAATTTTTAAATTGAGAGGACAGTCCTGGAATTGGTGGTGGGCCAATAGGACCGGGCTTTTTGAAAAAACTAATTACTTAAAATTTTGAAAGTTTGAATATCGAAAATAAATTTCCGAAAATTTAAAAAATCGAAAACAGGATCCCGAAGATTTGGAAGGAAAAAAAACGGCATCTTGGAGTTTTGAAGATCGAGAACGGCATCACGAGAATTTGAAAATTGAAATTGAATTTTGAAAATTCGAAAATTGAATGGTGGATCAGAAATTCGAATTTTGAAATGGGCAGCATGCCGGCTAGAACATAGGCTTGTTTTGAGTCAAATCTTAAGTCTAAATTTCGGCAGCCTTCCGATTTTTTGAAAGTTGGATATTTTTGTAAAGACGCGTCCCGAAACGGACGATATTTCGGGTTTTTCAAAATTTGGTATTTTTGAAACGAACAGTTTTTTTTGAAAAATAACACGGAAACCAAGTAGCACATAGTCACGTAAGCAATATGAAGACAACATGTATGCTTTAAACTAAGTCTCGGTCAGTCGAAATTGGGTCTATACCAACAACGACGGCTTTCTCGTAAATCAGGACGGAATTCCTAAGCCGAATTGGACTTAGAACGTGTCGTAAAACCCATACGAGTTCCACCATCGGAGTCTTTAGCGCACCCATTTAGGAATGCACCGAGGTATAGTGGGATGTCGTTCACAAGTAACCGGCCCGGGAAAGATTTGGGTTATGCATGAACCATCGAACAAAAACGCGTACATTAGTAATCAAAACGATTTCTTTTCGAGTCTCACCCTGAGAATCCCGATGACAAGCGGTACATCAGGTCTCCCCAGCGGAGTCGCTAAATTGTGGACATGACATAGGTCCACCCCGACGCGGCCACGAGCGGGTTTGGGGCGGCGAATGAATCTCATGTGAGATGGATCTCGGATTGAAATTTAAATCGAAGTTGGAGTCGCCACCGAATTTTGTGGGAATTCGGACCCGTTCGAACCCACTCTATATCGTGGTGGGCCGTTGTGGACATGACATAGGTCCACCCCGACGCGGCCACGCGCGGGTTTGGGGAGGCGAATGAATCTCCATATGAGAATGGATCAAATTGAAATTTAAATCGAAGTGGAGTCGCCAACGAACTTTGTGGGAGTTCGGGTCCGTTCGAACCCACTCTATGTCGTAGTGGGCCATGCAGAAAGTATGGCCCATTTCCGATGTCAGAGTTTATTGGGTTCGTCCCTTTGCATTTGATACCGATACCGACGTTATCGGATATCGTGTATTGAATGACTCTCGTGCGCCAACGGTTTCGGGCATCCGGAAACCGAGGTTCTGAGTAAGGGGTGAGGGTACGTGTTGGGAAGTTCACAAAGAACATCCAACCCCGCCCGCACATTAGCGGCCTCTACTAAGATATCGAATGACTTTCTACTACGCGCGTTAGTAGTTCGGTTAAATGATATGCAAACGTTGTTTTTCCTAAGCATGTGAGAAATTGAACGAGTTTCTAGGTCGATTTAATGCAACTAATTCTAACGTCAAAGTTAAATTTGGCATACGAGTTCATTTTAGTACAATAAAATAAACAACGGAAATAAAATCGATAAAGATGGAAACAAACATGTTAGTAACGGTATAACGATAATAACGGTTTGCGAAAATATAGAATGTTATGGAATGATGTAATTAATATGATGCATGATTTTGAAAAGTAGTATCTCACGTGATAGATTTGACACGTGTTGACCTAAATCATAAGAAAATATTATCGAGACTAGAAAAGCGATGTGGGACTCACGGATATTTGTCGTGATAAGGCCACTCGATTGAGTCATATGAGGACTCGACCAAGTGGTCCTCGAAATTTATACCGAGTGGACTAGGCACTCGATCGAGTGCCCCCTGTACGAACTATGGTTTGTTTGCAATTTATTATTGATTGCGAGATTGCTTTTCAATTTTGGTAAATTGTTGATTCTGCCGAATCGGGCATAAATATTATATAACTTATGCTCGATTCGGATTTTGATAAATCATTGATTTCGTTGAATCGGGCATAAATATTATATGATTTATGCTCGATTCGTATGTATGATACTCGTCATATCCAACGTGCGATTATCGAATCGACATCGGATATTAGAGCGAGATAAAAAAAAGTTACTATAAGTCGTTTAAATTAACTAAAATGATATAAATTTCCTCCGCGTTTATAGTGTCGCATTAATTCTTATCGAATTAGATGACATCTATTTTAGCATCAATGAGAAATCGTGTTAATTAAATTATTTGACTAAATCGTTAGATTCGACATCCAATTATTGAATTGGTATCGAATCTAACAGATCGACACTTGAATTAAAAAACTCGACTTGATTCCCTCCGCATCCCGACATCATAATTAATTCTTGCGAATTGTTTGATGTTGGATCCGCATCAAAAGGTCTCGACTCAACTTGAATATAAAATATGTGAATTAAAAAAAAGGGTTTTAGAAATCGATGTATGCGATGTTGACTATAGAATAAGAAAAATAATAAAAAAGCGAAAAAAGATAAAGATGACGAGATGGACGACGCGAGAAAGAAGAGAAGGGAAAAGAACGGGATTTTTGCACCCTCAACCTACATGTTCTTGTCTCGAATAGGACTCGCTTGATTGTGGTTTAGGCAAGGGAGTTCGAGGTTTACGTAGATTAAGTTATGGTGGTTTAGGGTTTGCCTCTTAAGTACTAGGGTTAGGGTTTGAGTGTATAGGATTAGGGTTGATTAGGGTGAAAAAGGATGTGTAGATTTGCATGCAATGGGGTGTTTATATAGACATTGCCGTGCAACCCCGTCTAGGGTTACTCGATCGAGTATGCCTCTGACTCGATCAAGTGGCCCAAAGAAAACGCAGCCAGGCCTATTTGAGAGCCCACTCGATCGAGTGGGGCTGACACTCGATCGAGTGGGTCAGCTGGAGCGCATGGGTCCGGTATTTTGGACCTCGAGTTGGGTATTTTTTGGGTTTTGTATTTGGGTTGGACTTTTGATGTTTGTGTGGCTGCTTTTATGTATCTCGGAAATGGCTTTGACCGGGGTTTGACCCAATCGCTAAAGTCGGTTTTACTTACGGTGTCGGTTTTGACCCAAATTAGTCTTATTTGATTGGAAACGACCCACTGGGCCTGAATTTGAGGTCATTTTTGTGAGATTTGTACTCCCTAAAAAGCCCAAGCCAGAAACTAATGGTTTCGAGCCCATATCCGAGCGCGTAGAAACACGTTTGCGTCCGATCATCATCGGGTGTTTTTTGGAAACTGCTATAGACACTTGGCGGTCAAAATATGGGTGTCTACAGAGCCCCCACTCTGACTGAGGCTTGGACAAGGCGAAAGTCAGAGTAGCTACCAGGCCAATCGAGGATTAAGACCTGGCAGACTTCCGGTCGGGTCGTTTATAGTCCATTAGACTTGCGTGAAAGGGCTCGCCAGCCATAAGATAGAAATCATACCTGAGCTGATGATGATAACTCCGTGGGGAATTTGGACTTGTCGTGTAAGTCCCGGGTGCGCCTATATGTGGGCCCATCCCGTGAAAAATGCCGCCTTGGGCCTTCTGGTGGGGAGATATGTGAGCTGTGCGGTCTTGAATCGTACCTGTATAAGTTATACAAAATTTTGCATGCAACACATAGGTAAGAGACGACTCGCGCTGGGGAAAATGATTTTTGCTGCATTTTGAAATCGAAGTCCTGAAAACAACTTACGTGCTAGGAGATAGGTTTTTTAAACTGAAATTTGTAGAAAAGAAACTTGCAGTTTAAATAGACCGAAATTTGACCTTGTCGAAAAGGATTTTCTCAAATGGCTAAGTTTTGCAAATTTTAAAATGAGAATTTGAAGAGAGAGGCGTACCGACAGACTCGATTCCGGACGTGACCGGACGAGTTGACAGACACGACTGAACTCTCGAGGGGTTGGACCGTGACTCGATAGGGGGGTGGGCCACCTAACATGACTCTTAAGTTGCGCTACTCCGTAGCCTAGGCGAGTGGCAACATGGTCGAATCCTCGAAATGGGAAGGATGTGCTATGGGGGAGATTGCAATAGTCTGTAATGAGACTGTTGTAGTCTAGTGCTCTCCTGGATTTTTGATTTTAGGGTACATTTCCAAAGTGGGCATTGCCTCGAGTCCTGATAGATTCTTGTCTTCGACTGAGCCGAGTACTAGGACACACTACAGAAAGGAGGCTAGATTTTTTTGAATTTATCTGGATTTTGTGAGTGGATGGAGATTTTCTGCCTAAGAGAAGCCCCCAGGACGACAAAGCTAGCTGTTGAGAACATGATGGTGTCGTGATCGGAATGATAGCGCTTTTTGAATGTGTGTCAATGTGGGTGGTTGTGCCTCTGTTGAAAGGCTTCCTACGTACTCACGAGTAGTGAAATCAAACTAAGCCGTAGTTCAGTGGATTGGAAGATATATTATGGTGCCTAGTCTAATAGGACTTTGTGTGTAACTAGCCCTAACAATGGTGCAGGCTAGGCGCATTCCCAATGATGTCTTGATCAAAGGGCTAGAATGGTTAGGATATTGATCCTGTGACTGTGAACGTTTTCGGGATATCCCCCAGAGGTGGTGTGAACTATTTGGGCATGTTCTATGCCGACCGCAAGTTGAGTTTCCGTGTTTGGGGTTGGTAACTGGTTTGGATGCGAAGAATTGGGATGGGATTTGACGAGTTTTGCTCTCGGAATTGTGTATGATTAGGTAAGGGATTTGACGAGTTTTGCTCTCGGGATTGTGTATGATTAGGTAAGAGATTTGACGAATTTTGCTATCGGGTCTTTGATGAGTTTTGATCTCGGGTCTTTGACGAGTTTTGATCTCGGGTCTTTGATGAGTTTTGATCTCGGGTCTTTGATGAGTTTTGATCTCGGGTCTTTGATGAGTTTTGATATCGGGTCTTTGTATGGTGATTGTGAATTTTGTTATGTCGTGCTGTGTTGTGTTGTAGTTGTTGTGCAAGGGGGAAGTCGAGTAAAAATGGCTCGAACTTCGAACGAGGTAGGTTTGATAATGCGGGATCTAGTTTCCATGTCTGTACCTAATGGTTAGGGGTATCCTATGGAGCTTGAATCCTCAAAATTCCGGGCTATTTCTAGCCTAGGTCTCGGGAAGGTCTTGAGGGTTGTAATGTGGGAAGGCTAAATGTGGTGTTAGTTGACCAACTTGATCGTTTCTCCCCTATTGGATGGTATGGATATTGATAATTTTTTAATTGACCGTACCCCAGTCAAAGGACTTTCATTTGGGCCAACCGTTGACCCCGGTCATGGGTTTTTTATTTTTTTTGGTTGACCTCTTAGCTCCGGTCATGGGTTTTGACCGTATCTGGTCGGGGGATGCTGAAAATTCTTTTTGATCATGGCCAACTCTTTTATTTTGGTCTTTTGTTTTTTTTCTCTTGGATTTATTTTGTCCAGTTTTCTTTTTTTCTTGGACTTTTGATTTTTTTTCGTCCAATATATATATATATATATATATATTTGTCAAACTAACACCTGAGGTGGGGATTGGTCGATCTTATTGGATGGGTGTTTATTGTGGGAAATGGGATTGCCTCCCGTCTTGAACCCAAACTAAGAGACTACCTAGATTTGTCATAGGATTCGATACTGCTCCCTAAGGGTAGTGATGTGGCTTTCTATGTCAGACATGGAACAGGTAAAGGAAAACACGGGTCTCAATTCCTGCAGTCATTATAGATGTGCCTATAATTGTCACGTGCATGTGCTCACAGTGTATGATGATGTCCATCATGTTCTCGGAAACACACAAGGAAAGCATATATGAGCAATAGAAAATCTGATTTTATTGAATTTTGAAAAGAGGACAGAATACAGTTGATTCTGACTCTGACTTGGAAATGAGGATGTAGGGTATCCTAGACTCGAATCAAATCCGGACTTTTGGATGCTCGGTTGGTATATGTTCTTTTTGGTAAGATCTTTGATTGGAGAAAACAACAGGTGCTACGACTCGCCTAAACTCGACTTTGCGCAAATGCAAGAGAGGGAGTTAAACTAGACACGGCCCGGGGGGCGGGATTGACTATAATTCTTGGATCGGGATACCCGAACATTGACCTCGACAAAGTAACGACCGTGGATTAGACTCTTGCTGCAGAAGGGTGAGTCTGGAAATGGGGCGACCATGTTTGACTGTGCCACGTGCTCGGACCGACCATGGTGACCTAACCCTAGGTGACTCGAGTGTTGGACGAGTGACCCTTGGACGTATGGATCACGAACCTTTTGTTATAGGGCTATGCCTTGTAAAAGGTTGACTCGGCCTCGAGGAAAAGCAGACGGGGTACGGGAAGAAACTTGCGATGTAAGATCGGCAGAGTTTCGACTTTAGAGAAACTCGACTCGACTTATGACAATACCCGAGACTGGTAAATACGGGAAGTCCTAAGAAGAGGAATGTTTTGAAAAGGAAAATCTTTTTTTTTAATAAAAATACGAAAAAAAAAAAATATGGTGGAGGGGCCCGATTTTTAGAAAGAAAATTGGAAAACATATTTGGCCACGGTTTTGAAAGTTCGAAAATATTTCCGAGTTTTGAAATGGGCAGAATACCGACTAGAAATAGGCTATTTTGAGTAAAATCATAAGTCCTAAATTCGGTATACGTCCAGGGTTTTGAAATTGGCAGAATACCGGCTAGAAATAGGCTATTTTGAGTAAAATCATAAGTCCTAAATTCGGTATACGTCCCGGGTTTTGAAATTGGATATTTTGAGAAAAGGACGCAGTTTTTGAAAAATGATGATTTTTGAAAACGACTGATCAACGTATTTTATATCGTATTTTATTGTCCCCCGACAACCGTTTTTGAGCTTTTATTCTTCCATAATTATATGTTTAATGTCGATTTCTATTAGAAAGTCGATACTGTCGGTTCTCGCGCTATTTTGCAGGTTAAGTGCAATTTCGAGCATATTTAGGAGTGATAGCCCAGATAGCCGAGACGAGGACGAAGGACGAGGAAGAAAACGAAAAAAGTTGAGAAGCAAAGGAATAGCTCAATTACGAGCTCAGCAGCACCCACTCGATCGAGTGCCTATTTCCGTGACGAACCAGACTGCAGATACGGATCCACTCGATCGAGTGCACGCATGTACTCGATCGAGTGCTTCACACTCTGGCCGCGGATTGGATTTTCATCTATTTAGAATTTTGTGCCTGCCTTGTAAGCCCAACTGATTTCTTTTAAATCAGTTGGAGGAGGATTGTCAGAGACACTTTTTACTTTTGACTTTTTCATACTCATACATTACGTTAGTTTCGCTTAGCATAGAAGACTACGTTCGTTTCCGTTTTTCTTCGCAAGATTCATCGTATTCCATTCTTCCCTTTTCAGATCTCTAATTGTTCGGTATCGCTACTTTAATTTTAATTTTAATTTTAATTTCATTTCTCTAGTGTAATTCTTGTCTTAATTCCCTAGTATAATTCTTGTCTTAATTCGTTCTTAATTTTCATAGTTATCTGATTTCAGTCTTGTAGTTTAATTTGATTCGCATTCATCATGTTTAATTGCAATTCATATTTCGTTAGTTTAATTACGATCATCATGAGTAGCTAATTTCTATCTAGGGTTTAAGGGGATCGATGGGTGTTAATTGGGTTATAGAAAATTGTCCTGTCTCTGATCATATGAACTGTCGCCTGAATGTTGTTTTAATTCTGATTGATTAATTACTGACCAGGATTAATTAGTTAGTATCACAATTAGGACATTTCGCCGGCTGGGTTAAGGACTAATTAGGTCACGATATTTTGGGTAGACTAGCTTAATTCTAGCGACCGCAGGTTAAGTTTAGTTCTAAAGTTTGTAGTAGTACCGACCGGACCTACACCTTAGACAGTTCGATTATTGACCTGTTAGTTGACTCCCTGACCCGATTGACATTCATTGTGAACCTGAGACCCTAGACCTTTTTATTATTGATTTACCTTATAGCAGTTAGTTGTCAGTCCACTTAAACAAACCGAAAAACAGTGACCCGTAATCCTTAGTCTAGACCTTAGAACAAGTAATTGAGTCCCGTCTTCTGGTGGTTCGACCCCTACTTCACTATCTACATTAGTTAGTGGACCTTAGGGTATCTTTGATTAGGGATACGACTACCCCTATCAAATTTTGGCACCGTTGCCGGGGAGACGGTGTTATTTATTTACTTGTTCTGTGTTTTAGTCTTTTGATTACTTGTCTCGAGGAACTTCAGTTCCTTGAGACCGTTTCTCACATCTTTTCTATAGTTTCCTCGTATGCCCAGGTCCTCTCGAATTTCAGGCTACGTACCACCATTCGATCCTGAACCAGAGAGAACTCTCCGCAGGTCTAGGAAATTCTACAAGGAGATTGCTAAGACAGAAAGATCAGAATCAGTGGAACATTCGGGCGACGAGCATATATCCGAAGCACTGTCCTTTGAAGAGGATAATTCCACTACTGCCCCCGAGACACCGCTAGTCAAGATGCCTCCCAAACTTGCTAGCCATTCCGAGCCAGAGCAAAGTGCCCTACCGAAACCGTTGAAGAGGCCCACCGCCACTACGGGTACGTTCGAGATTCGCCCCGCTTTTATCACGTTGGTGGAGCGAAATCAATTCGGTGGAGGTCCTGATGAAGACCCGGCGAAGCACATGAAGCTCTTCACCGATTATTGCTCAACTATACCACTCCCCGCGGGAGTGACACAAGAAGAGGTGATGGTGATGCTATTCATGTTCTCCCTACGCGACAACGCAAGAGACTGGATCACGGATCTAGACCGCGTTTCTGAGGGAATCACAGATTGGAACTCCCTAGCCTTAGCTTTTTACAAGCACTACTACACGCCGCAGAAGACCAATATGTTGAGGAGTAAGATTACTAACTTCCGACAGACATCTCATGAGAATATCTACGAGGGGTGGGTAAGGTTTAAAAAGCTAGTCAAGGAGTGCCCACATCACGGATACGAGGTATGGTTTTTGTGCAATCAATTCTATAATGGTTTATATGACGATTGCCGAGCTACGCTCGATTCTGCAGCTAATGGCACGTTCCAAAACAACGTTGATGATGATAAAGCATGGAAATTGATTGAAGATATGGCTACTCATCACTCACGTTGGGGAAATCCACGAGGTAACACCCGGGGAAATAGTGGTGACTCTGAGTCATCAAATGCCAGAGTTAGCCACCTAGCCGCTTTAACTAAACGGATTGACTCCATGGAGCTTGCTAGAACCCAAAACCAACAACAACAAGGCGGTATGTACCAAGTTAATGCAATGTCTGAGGTTGTTTGTGAGAATTGTGGGAATATGGGTCATTATACCCAAGAGTGTGTGAGTTTAGAAACGGCGAATGCATTTCAATCCATGAGACCACACCAACCCTACATGAACCAAGCGAGCTATGACAAGTCCTTGTTGTCTTATAGGAGTGAAAAAGTGCTTAACCCACCACCACCCGACGGTAACAAAACCGTCCCATATGTAGCACCTCATAACCGACCCTCCCAAAGCCATAGCAATAACCGACAACAATTCCAAGGAGGGCAACAAAATTGGGGTAACCAACAACAGTGGGGCAATAACCAACCTTGGGGTAACCAACAAGGGTGGGAGAACCAACAATAATTTCAGCCGATCCCACAAAACCAAAACCAAGCTCAAGCTCAAGCTCCAACCAACACCGACTATGCGGATATCAAGGCTTTATTGATGCAAGGTATCCAAAGTCATAATAAGCTAGAAACCCAAGTCAACCGGATACTTGCCCATAACAAGATCCTAGACACCCAAGTAGCACAACTTGCCACCCAAAAGCAAGTTAGGCCACCGGGTACTCTACCTCCTCAAGGTGAACAATCACACGAGCAAGCCAATGCGATCACATTGAGAAGCGGAACCCATTATGACGGTCCGAAGATGCCCGAGGAGTATGTTGTGGTTGATGAAACCGAGTTGGAGAAGCAAGAGCTAACCGAAGAAGCATCGAGCAGGCCACGGATGGAGGTCACTCGATCGAGTAACACCACCCCACTCGATCGAGTAGACCCCAAAAAACCTGGCAGAGAGCAGTCACGTAGTCAACTCGACCGAGTTACACCTGACTCGATCGAGTTGGAGGTCACTCGACCGAATGGTATCAGCCCACTCGGTCGAGTAGACCCTCCAAAAGTGGTCAGTAGCCCCCCCCAGTGATGCCACTCGATCGAGTGCATACAGGTCACTCGATCGAGTATGATGACACTCGACCGAGTCGGCCTGTACTCGATCGAGTGGAAACCGTAACGCCTAACTCATCTTCTTTTCATCCCTAGGTTCCAATTAAGGATGCTAATTCTTCTCAAGCGTCCCCGTCTCAAGCCAAGGAGCCTGCGATTCCGATCATACTTCCATTTCCCCACCGACAGCGTAAGACAAAGCTTGATCAACAGTTCGGTAAGTTTATGGAAGTCGTCAAGAATCTGCAGGTAAGTGTTCCTTTTACTGATTTAATCACTCAACTTCCTGCTTACGCGAAATTTATAAAGGAAATACTAACTCGTAAGCGGTCTTTTAGTGAGACTAAGACAGTGCTTTCACAGAAGAATGCAGCGCGCTACTACAAAGTCGTACTCCGCCCAAGCTCAAGGATCCAGGGAGTTTTTCTATCCCTTGTACTATAGGGACATTAGCTATCGATAAGGCCCTGTGTGACTTAGGAGCTAGCGTCAGTGTCATGCCATACTCTATTTGTCAGAAATTCAATATGGGTGTTTTGAAATGTACTAATATGACTCTGCAGATGGCTGATCGATCGGTCAAATATCCTTTAGGTGTCTTAGAGGATGTTCCGGTCCAAGTAGGGAAATTCTTTATTCCCGTAGACTTTGTCGTCTTAGACATGGCTGAGGACGCCATAATACCTATTATCCTCGGTCGCCCTTTCCTACACACGGCAGGGGCGATCATCGACGTCAAGAATGGGAAGCTCACACTCTCCGTGGGAGATGACACCGTGACTTTTAGTCTCGATCACGCTCTTAAGAAGCCCATGATAGAAGAGTCCTGCTATAGCATAGATGTCATTGATCTGGAAATAGAAAATTATATTGACGACTATCTTGGCAGGGACTCTTTGGAGAAATTGCTAACATCCGGCGATGCTGATGCCGAGAAGAGATCATGGAGCGCAGAAGTAGATGAGCTGGAACGCATGCTAAACGGAAAGGAGAGCACTATAGAGAACGTATACAGTCTCGGCACCCCTAAAAAGGAGGTCGAGGTGAGTAAACCTGAACTAAAACCCCTCCTCTCTAATTTGAAATATGCATTTCTAGATGATAAGGGTCTAAACCTCGTAATTGTCAACGCTGCACTCACAGATAGCCAACTTTCGGAGTTGTTAGTCATCTTACGACGACATAAGAAGGCTATTGGGTACAGTATTGATGACCTACGTTGTATTAGTCCCGAGTTTTTCATGCATCGCATTCACTTAGAGGGAGACCATAGACCATCCATTCAGGGACAACGTAGGTTGAACCCGAACATGCAGGATGTGGTTAAGAAGGAGGTTATGAAACTCCTAGATGTTGGCATTGTCTATCCCATTTCCGACTCTAAATGGGTTAGTCCAGTCCAAGTGGTCCCTAAGAAGGGAGGGACCACGGTTATCACGAACGAGAAGAATGAGCTTATTTCTACTCGATTAGTGACTGGATGGAGAATGTGTATTGACTACCGTAAGCTAAACGTAGCTACTAGGAAAGACCATTTCCCACTCCCCTTCATTGACCAGATGCTAGAGCGTCTTGCTTGCCACAAGTACTTTTGTTACTTAGATGGCTACTCGGGATTTTTCCAAATCCCAATTCACCCAGACGACCAGGAGAAAACAACTTTCACCTGTCCTTACGACACATTCGCATACCGAAGGATGCCTTTTGGCCTTTGTAATGCCCCGGCCACTTTTTAACGTTGTATGATGTCTATATTTTCGGACCTTATCGAGTCTGTCATGGAAGTCTTCATGGATGATTTCAGTGTATATGACTATATGACACTGATTATGATGCATGTTTTCTTAATCTTACACGGGTCTTGCAACGTTGTGAGGAGACCAATTTGGTCTTAAACTGGGAGAAATGTCACTTCATGGTGACTGAGGGAGTCGTTTTGGGTCATTTAGTGTCCGAACGCGGCATCCAAGTGGATAAAGCGAAAGTCGAGGTGATTGAGCAATTACCATACCCTGTTAATGTTAAGGGTGTGCGGAGTTTTCTTGGTCACGCGGGTTTTTACTGCCGTTTCATCCAAGATTTCTCCAAGATTGCCAAACCTCTGACTCAGCTGCTCCTCAAAGATGCCCCGTTCGTCTTTACTAACGAGTGTGCTCGAGCTTTTGACAGGATTAAGCAGGCTCTCGTTTCCGCACCTATTATCCGAGCTCCCGATTGGGATTTGCCTTTCGAGGTTATGTGCGATGCTAGCGATTACGCTGTAGGAGCCGTGCTCGGGCAAAGGAAAGACAAGGCTTTACATGCGATCTACTATGCTAGTCGGACGTTAGATATGGCACAGATCAATTATGCTACCACGGAGAAGGAGTTATTGGCCATCATCTATGCTCTAGACAAGTTTCGAGCCTATCTCATTGGCTCGAAGGTGATAGTGTATATACAGATCATGCAGCCTTGAAGTACCTTCTAGCGAGGAAGGAGGCCAAACCGAGACTTATTAGATGGATCATATTACTACAGGAGTTTGACTTAGAGATCCGTGATAAGTCCGAGGCCGAGAATGTCGTAGCCGATCACCTATCCCGGCTAAGATATGATGGTGGGGATCTCGCCCCAATTGACGATTCATTCCCCGATGACCATTTGCTCGCTATTACCATGGATACTCCATGGTATGCTGATTATGCCAACTTCCTAGTTGGAGGTACTCTACCTCCCGACCTTCAGTATCAGCAGAAGAAGCGATTTCTACATGATGTGAAGAGGTATTTTTGGGACGACCCGTATCTCTTCTGAGAATGTGCAGCTGGCTTATTTAGGAGGTGTATTCCCGAGAGTGAGGTACATTCTATCCTCACTAGATGCCATTCCTCTCCTTATGATGGACATCATGGTCCTTCGAAGACCTTCGCGAAGGTAATGCAATCGGGCTTTTATTGGCTTACCATTCCCAAGGATGCCACCACTTTTATCCGTTCCTGCGACGCTTGCCAATGAACGGGAAATATTTCTCGACGACATGAAATGCCTCAAACCGGGATTCTTGAAGTAGAACTATTTGATGTTTGGGGTATAGATTATCAAGGACCATTCCCTTCTTCTTATGGGAATCGGTATATTTTGGTCGCCGTAGATTATGTTTCTAAGTGGGTGGAAGCCATCGCTTCACCTACTAACGATGCTAACGTGGTGATTCGGCTCTTTAAGAAGACAATATTCCCGCGTTTTGGGGTCCCACGGGCTGTTATTAGTGATGGTGGTTCACATTTTCATGAACGCCAACTCACTAAGCTATTGAAGAAATACGGTGTTCACCACCGTACCGGGCTAGCTTACCATCCACAAACTAGTGGACAAGTCGAGATCTCGAACCGTGAGATCAAGTCTATTCTCGAGAAGGTTGTCCATACTTCGAGAAAAGACTGGAGTTCGAAGCTCGATGATTCTCTTTGGGCTTACCGGACCACATTCAAGACTCCTATCGGGACATCCCCGTATAGGCTTGTTTATGGCAAGGCTTGCCATCTACCCGTAGAGCTCGAGTTTAAGGCTATGTGGGCCTTAAAGGAGCTCAATCTCGATCCGAAGCTAGCCGGAGAGAAGCGCCTCATGCAATTGAACGAACTAGATGAATTCCGTCTCCATGCTTATGATAACGCGAGAGTTTATAAGGAGCGGACCAAAAGATGGCATGATAAGCGCATTACCCCCGAGAGTTCCATGTCGGCGATAAGGTACTTTTATTTAATTCCCGACTTAGACTCTTTCCCGGGAAACTTAAATCCCGATGGTCTGGACCGTTCACGGTGACTGAAGTAAATAAATTCGGGTCGGTTACACTCACTACCGACAAAGGCGAAATATTCAAGGTGAACGGTCAACGCCTCAAGCTCTATCATGAAGGTGCGTACGTCGGTGTTGTAGAGGCCATGGACCTCAACGACACTCTTGATTCCACCTAATCCAATTGAGGTAAACTGGTCGAGCGGGACCGTAAAAACCAGCGCTAACCGGGAGGCAACCCGGCATCACTTGTATATATTTGTAATTTCCCTTTCGCAATTTTTTTTTATTATTTTTTTGTATAGCTTGGTAGCTCTAATTGGGAGTTAGTATTATTTATCGAGTGAGGACGAGGGAATTTTACGGTTTAATTGATTTAATTTCAAGATTTTGAAGCAATTTAAAGGACAAAAAAAAGCGAGAAGTAGCAGGTGCATTGGTCACTCGACCGAGTGGCCCATGCACTCGGTCGAGTGCCCTGACGAAGCAGCTACTGTCCAGTTTTCATGGGGTCAGTCGATCGAGTGTCCCATGCACTCGGTAGAAAAGTGCCCCTGAACCGGGTTCAATATCAATTTTTCGCCCTCTTTTAATTGTTCCTTATTCTAATTTTCAAATCAGTTTATGAATTAAAACCCCCTCTTCCCTCACAAGTTTTAAGAACCCTAACCCCCAATTCACTCAAATCACTCCCAATTCATCAAATCTTCACCAAAACTCCCAATTTTTGCTTCTAATTTGCAATTAGTAGTATCTACTTGTGTTCCTTGGTGTTATTTTGTGAATTTTTCGTCCCCTCTTCCCCCAGTTTCGAAATTTTCGAGCTACTTAAGGTATATTTCGGGTTTTTGATTTCCTCACTTCTTTTCTTGGTTTTATGGTATAATTTTATGCTTAGTTATATACTAATCCCATTGCATGCTTGATTTTGTGTTGATTTCACCACTTTGTGCTCAAAAATCGATTTTTGTGTATAGGGTCTGATTTTGGCCGAAATTTGGTATTTTTTGTGGGATTTTTATGTAATTCTGTTTTGTTATTATGCTATAGTCATTGCAGGAAGAAGGAATCCACCCCGAAACAACAACAGGAATAGGAATGCAAGGCAGCCAGCTGTTCAGCCTGTGCCAGGCTGTGAAGAAATTACTTGCAGGGACGAGGCCCAGAGAGCTCGTTTAGTTACCTTGATACCTAGGACGATGGAGGCTACCCGGTGCTGCTCGTCGCAATTCGCAATCGAGCTCGGTTTGAACGAGCAACTATTGCACCTCTTGTCCATGACCGGATTCGGTGGCTTATGGACACTACGTGAGTTATCTTACCGAGTACTCACTTTAGAATTCTTAAGTTCATTTGAATTTGATAGACAAGAGAGCATGATATCTTTTCGGTTGAACAATGAGGAGCAATCCATCTACCTTAGTGAATTGTCCGAGTGTCTAAGGCTTACCTCCGACCAGGCTGAAGACATCCTAGACATACCCGAGAGTTCGAAAGCACCTCCCTACTTATCTGGGACCGGTGGAGATGATGAGATGGCTGATTAGCCGGTTTGGGGGAGCTACCATTGTATATACGGTACATTCTTTTCTTTTTATTTCTGTTTTTATTGCTTTCTTAGATTTTTTTCTTCCCCTTAGGTCGAGTTGTCCTTAGGATTGGCTGTGGAATTTTACTGTCTACGCTGTAGAGTCACATTAAGGACACTGTGACATTTAGGTTTGGGGGATATGTTTTTGTGTGCTTTTATTTTCTGTTGTGTGCTTTCAAAAATTTTTTAAAATTCAAAACAATTGAAAAATCAGAAAAATCCAAAAAGATTTTATTTTTGTGTGCTTTGTGTCTGTCTTGTGTCTGTTGTGAAACATGCAAAACGGCGATGATGACATTCCGTTTTACATGACCTCTCCTAATTGACAGCTAAATTCGTACCTGAATGCATGTAATACTTGAGATGAGATGATTTTGATATGATTGCCTATTGAACCGTTAATTGCCAAATGAGTAAATTTGACCATTTTGTCGGCAAACCACAAAAATTCTGAGGATTTAGAGCTTCCTAGGCCAGTAACATCTAAACTGGTCTCATTTATATTTAGGAATTGAGTGGTTTCTCCTTATGGAATGTGTAACATAAATTTGCATAAATATGATGTCTGTCTCTTGATATTGAATACGTGTTTGGTTTGAGGAGGAGGTACATGAGGAAAGGCATTTCTGTTTTTGACGAGCTCCACATAGCCAAAATGACCCATTTTTACTACCTTGGAGATTTAGGTTATTTTTCCTCTGTTTAGCCCGTTTCAGCTGTTGTAAGCCAGTTTTTATGATATTTATATCAATTAGCTACAACCCAGAACAGCCTACCTTACCAGGACAGTCGCAGTGAACTTAATTGGGAATTATTCCACTAATCGGTTATAATTTGGATTTTTACATCTTTTGGATCTTAGTGGGTAATACTGTTATGTGACTTTGTATTCGCCTTCTCCTTGTCTGAATTGAAAAAAATTTGGAAGCATGAAAAAGAAAGAAAATGGAATTGAAAAAAAGAGAAAAATTCCAAGAAAAAGAAAAGAAAAATATATATGCTTCTTGTAATTTTCGGGGAACGGTCGATAAGTTATAACTAGAATTGAACTGTAATTTAGAGGATGGCAAAATTCCCTCTTATGCACTTTTGAGTTGTTATTTCTAGCTAGTGGCCGGAATTTATAGATGAGGTTTTTGGATGGATAGTTTTTATTGTGTAGCTGCGACTACTGGTCTTAGCCCCACATTTCCATACGTGCTTTAAGCACAATCCATTTTATTCCCTCACATATAAGCCATCCTTTGTAAGTCCTTGGCAAGTACTATGGTCCTGATTGGTGGAACACGTGTTTAATTGGGGAGATTGATTTCATATTCGATTGCATGCATATTTCATAAGTCGAGTGAGTGTCTTTATTCTTTCCTATCTTCACATATATACTTACCCATACTTATGAGTGTCGAGCGACAACCGTAAGGAAGTCCGACATTATTGGTCTCGCAAGATTGAAAGTTTGGCAGACAATTGTTTGATTATGGCATAATTATTGATCTCGTTGCATTCTTGAGCGTTACGTGTTTTCTCGTCGGTTTTAGTTGATTTTAGGAGAATGATTGTAATTCAGCTCTGAGTCGTGTTTCACATCACTTGTCCTCGTTTATATATATTAGTTTTTTGCTTGAGGACAAGCAAAGGTTTGGTTTGGGGGAGTTTGATCAACGTATTTTATATCGTATTTTATTGTCCCCCGACAACCGTTTTTGAGCTTTTCTTCTTCCATAATTATATGTTTAATGTCGATTTCTATTAGAAAGTCGATACTGTCGGTTCTCGCGCTATTTTGCAGGTTAAGTGCAATTTCGAGCATATTTAGGAGTGATAGCCCAGATAGCCGAGACGAGGACGAAGGACGAGGAAGAAAACGAAAAAAGTTGAGAAGCAAAGGAATAGCTCAATTACGAGCTCAGCAACACCCACTCGATCGAGTGGTGCTAAGCACTCGATCGAGTGCCTATTTCCGTGACTAACCAGACTGCAGATACGGATCCACTCGATCGAGTGCACGCATGTACTCGATCGAGTGCTTCACACTCAAGCCGCGGATTGGATTTTCATTTATTTAGAATTTTAGGCCTGCCTTGTAAGCCCAACTGATTTCTTTTAAATCAGTTGGAGGAGGATTGTCAGAGACACTTTTTACTTTTGACTTTTTCATACTCATACATTACGTTAGTTTCGCTTAGCATAGAAGACTACGTTCGTTTCCGTTTTTCTTCGCAAGATTCATCGTATTCCGTTCTTCCCTTTTCAGATCTCTAATTGTTCGCTATCGCTACTTTAATTTTAATTTCAATTTTAATTTCAATTCTCTAGTTTAATTCTTGTCTTAATTCCCTAGTTTAATTCTTGTCTTAATTCGTTCTTAGTTTTCATAGTTATCTGATTTCAGTCTTGTAGTTTAATTTGATTCGCATTCATCATGTTTAATTGCAATTCATATTTCGTTAGTTTAATTACGATCATCATGAGTAGCTAATTTCTATCTAGGGTTTAAGAGGATCGATGGGTGTTAATTGGGTTATAGAAAATTGACCTGTCTCTGATCATATGAACTGTCGCCTGAATGTTGTTTTAATTCTGATTGATTAATTACTGGCCAGGATTAATTAGTTAGTATCACAATTAGGACTTTTCGCCGGCCGGGTTAAGGACTAATTAGGTCACGATATTTTGGGTAGACTAGCTTAATTCTAGCGACCGCAGGTTAAGTTTAGTTCTAAAGTTTGTAGTAGTACCGACCGGACCTACACCTTAGACAGTTCGATTATTGACCTGTTAGTTGTCTCCCTGACCCGATTGACATTCATTGTGAACCTGAGACCCTAGACCTTTTTATTATTGATTTACCTTATAGCAGTTAGTTGTCAGTCCACTTAAACAAACCGAAAAACAGTGACCCGTAATCCTTAGTCTAGACCTTAGAACAAGTAATTGAGTCCCGTCTCCTGGTGGTTCGACCCCTACTTCACTATCTACATTAGTTAGTGGACCTTAGGGTATCTTTGATTAGGGATACGACTACCCCTATCAACGACACGGAAACCAAGTAGCATATAGTCACGCAAGCATTATAACGACACTATGTATGCTCTATACTAAGTCTCGGTCGGTCTATAAAGGGTCTATACAAGTGCACATAGCCTAGACCTGAATCAGGACGGACTCTCTAAGTCATGTTGAGCTTAGAACATGCCGCAAAACCCATACGAATCCGCTATGGACACCTTTGACATATCCATATTTGAGTACATCACGGTATAGTGGGACGTCGATCGCGAGTACCGGCCCGGGAAAATAGGGTTATGCATGAACCGTAAAACTAAAACGCGTATTGTACTATTCAAACGATTTCTATTCGAGTCTCACCCTGAGGATGCCGATGGTAAGTCACGCATCAGTTAATCCCCAGCGGAGTCGCCAAATTGTGGACATGACATAGGTCCACCCCGACGCGACCACGCGCGGGTTTGGGGAGGCGAATGATCTCCATATGAGAATGGATCGAATTGAAATTTAAATCGAAGTGGAGTCGCCACTGAACTTTGTGGGAGTTCGGGCCCGTTCGAACCCACTCTATGTCGTAGTGGGCCATGCACAAAGTATGGCCCATTTCCGATGTCAGATTTTATTAGGTTCGTCCCTTTGCATTTGATACCGCTATCGACGTTATCCGATATTGTGTATTGAATGACTCTCGTGCGCCAACGGTTTTGGGCATCTTGAAACCGAGGTTCTGAGTAAGGGGTGAGGGTACGTGTTGGGAAGTTCACAAAGAACACCCAACCCCGCCCGCACATTAGCGGCCTCAACTAAGATATCGAATGACTTTCTAATACGCGCGTTAGTAGTTCGGTTAAATGATATGCAAACGTTGTTTTCCCTAAGCATGTGAGAAATTGAACGGGTTTCTAGGTCGATTTAATACAACTAATTCTAACGTCAAAGTTAAATTTAGCATGCGAGTTCATTTTAGTACAATAAATTAAACAACGGAAATAAAATCGACAAAGATGGAAACAGACATGTTAGTAACGGTATAACGATAATAACGGTTTGCGAAAATATAGAATGTTATGGAATGATGTAAATAATATAATGCATCATTTTGAAAAGTAGTATCTCACGTGATAGATTTGACACGTGTTGACCTAAATCATAAGAAAATATTATCGAGACTAGAAAAGCGATGTGGGACTCACGGATATTTGTCGTGATAAGGCCACTCGATCGAGTCATATGAGGGCTCGACCAAGTGGTCCTCGAAAGAAGGCTTCTGTCCCTTTTTTGGGGTGCCACTCGACCGAGTGGACTAGCCACTCGATCGATTGCCCCCTGTACGAACTAGGGTTCGTTTGCAATTTATTATTGATTGCGAGATTACTTTTCGATTTTGGTAAATCGTTGATTCTGCCGAATCGGGCATAAATATTATATAATTTATGCTCGATTCGGATTTTGATAAATCATTTATTTCGTTGAATCGGGCATAAATATTATATGATTTATGCTCGATTCGTATGTATGATACTCGTCATATCCAACGTGCGATTATCGAATCGACATCGGATATTAGAGCGAGATAAAAAAAAAGTTACTATAAGTCGTTTAAATTAACTAAAACGATATAAATTTCCTCCGCGTTTATAGTGCCGCATTAATCCTTATCGAATTAGATGACATCTATTTTAGCATCAACGAGAAATTGTGTTAATTAAATTATTTGACTAAATCGTTAGATTCGACATCCAATTATTGAATTGGTATCGGATCTAACAGATCGACACTTGAATTAAAAAACTCGACTTGATTCCCTCCGCATTCCGACATCATAATTAATTCTTGCGAATTGTTTCACGTCGGATCCGCATCAAAAGGTCTCGACTCAACTTGAATAAAAAAATATGTGAATTAAAAAAAAGGGTTTTAGAAATCGATGTATGCGATGTTGACGATAGAATAAGAAAAATAAAAAAAAAACGAAAAAAGATAAAGATGACGAGATGGACGACGCGAGAAAGAAGAGAAGGGAAAAGAACGGAATTTTTGCACCCTCAATCTACATGTTCTTGTCTCGAATAGGACTCGCTTGATTGTGGCTTAGGCACGGGAGTTCGAGGTTTACGTAGATAAAATTATGGTGGTTTAGGGTTTGCCTCCTAAGTACTAGTGTTAGGGTTTGAGTGTATAGGATTACGGTTGATTAGGGTTTGATTAGGGTGAAAAAGGATGTGTAGATTTGCATGCAATGGGGTGTTTATATAGACATTGCCATGCAACCCCGTCTAGGGTTACTCGACCGAGTATGCCTCTGACTCGATCGAGTGGCCCAAAGCAAACGCAGTCGGGCCTATTTGAGAGCCCACTCGATCGAGTGGGTCAGATGGAGTGCATGGGTCCGGTATTTTGGACCTGGAGTTAGGTATTTTGGGGGTTGTGTATTTGGGTTGGACTTTTGATGTTTGTGTGGCTGCTTTTATGTATCTCAGAAACGGCTATGACCGGGGTTTGACCCAATCGCTAAAAGTCGGTTTCATGTCGGTTTTGACCCAAATTAGTCTTATTTGATTGGAAACGACCCACTGGGCCTAAATTTGAGGTCGATTTTGTGAGATTTGTACTCCGTAAAAAGCCCAAGCCAGAAACTAATGGTTTCGAGCCCATATCCGAGCGCGTAGAAACACGTTTGCGTCCGATCATCATCGGGTGTTTTTTGGAAACTGCTATAGACACCTGGCGGTCAAAATGTGGGTGTCTACAGCCGTGCACAGAGTACAGCCCATTCCGATTTTAGAGTTTATGGGGTTCGTCCCTTTGCATTGCGATACCGATACCGACATTATCGGTAATCGTGTATTGAATGACAATGGTTTCGGACATCCGGAAACCACGGTTCTGAGTAAGGGGTGAGGGTACGTGTTGGGAAGTTCACAAAGAACACCCAACCCCGCCCGCACTTAGCGGCCTTTACTAAGATATCGTTCGTTGTTCGTGTACGCGTGTTAGTTTGATGGTTGAATGATATGCAAACAAGGCGTTCTGACTAAGCATGTGAATTATGGTTTAACTACGTCGTTTAAATGCATCTAAACTAACGTCAAAGTTGTTTTAGCATGCAATGTTCATTTTAGTACAATAAAATAAACAACGGAAAAAGAAACGACAACAGATTACAATATTCGAGCGGCATACCACCCGGAAATACAATGCAACCAACAATATAATACAACAATCGCGATAAAGGAGCAAACAAGTTAGAAGGTGCGAATATGGAATAATGCATGGTTTTGAAAAGACAAACACGTGATAGGCTTGCCACGTGACGACCGAAGTCGTTAAAATAATTTTATCTGGACTCAAGACATGCTAAAAACTTGCTGTTTTGCTATACCAGGGGCCACTCGATCGAGTCATTGAGGGACTCGATCGAGTGGTCTCGAAAAAAAGTTTCTGGTTCGTTTTTTGGGGTGCCACTCGATCGAGTGCCCCCTGTACGGACTACTGTCCGGTTTGATTTTGACTCTAAAAATCGCTTTCAGTTTTGAAAATCGATAATTTGATTAAGTCGCGTAGAAATACGATACAATTTATACTCGACTTAAATATTGATGCTCGTAATATCCGATGCTTGATTATGGAATCAATATCGAATATTTAGAGCGGATTTTGAAAAAGTTGTTTAGAAAATTGTTTTGAATGTTGTTAAGACGAGATAATTCCTCCACGTTGTAATATTGTAATTACTCGGTTTTAATGGTTTTATGCTTAACATGATTTGATGATTGATACCTTTAGATCCGATATTAGACTATAGAGTCGATATTGAATCCTAGGAAATAATACTTTTCGAAAATAATATAATAATATCGATATTAGGAACGAGAAAAGGAAATAAAAAAAGATGCGACTAGAACGACGTGGAAAACGGGAAAAAACAAGAAAAAAGAGGAAAAGAGAGAAGATGGGATTTGTAACACCCTCAATCTACATGCTTGATTATCTCGAAAACGGACTCGAAGTACCGGCCTAGGCGCGGGAACGTTATGATGTATATAGGTGAGTTATGGTGTGTATGGTTAGGGAGGGGATTTTGCGAGTTTTGCTCTCGGGTTTATATATGGTTTGCCTAAAATTGCCTAGAATTTCGGGTTGGTATTTGGTCGGGAATCTTATAGGATTTCTAGAGGGAAGATCGGAATAAAATATGCCTAGTATTGCTGGAATACCGGGTTGTAAACTTGTGTATGTCGGGATTGGAATTGTTGTGGATGTGTTGTGGATGTTGGATGTGTGAATGTTGTGAATGCTTGATGATGAAATTGTGTTGCGGGGGTGGGGTATTTATAGGATGAAATACCCGACTTGGGATAGGAGATAGATGGCTTGCAAAGGAAGAAAAAAACCGGTTGGGGTGAAGTGGGATTCCGTTTGTGGATAGGAAAGACTCGCTTGCATGGGAAGAAACACCCGGTTTTCAGCTGGAACAAGGGTCACTCGATCGAGTAGTACACAACACTCGATCGAGTGCCCGGTCTGATGCCAGATTTGGCGGTTTTTATGGGCTCACTCGACCGAGTGGCCGGTCCACTCTATCGAGTGGGTCTGAGCCGGGTAGAAGTCTCCTTTTGGAGATGGATTTTTATCTTTAAGGAAGAGTTTTGGTTGCTTAATCCTTCTCCGTGGCCGATTTTTGTGAGGAATCGGACTTCCACTTGGATTCCCGAACGCTTCGTGATAGATTTTCTGTCTCGGAAATGTCTTTGACCGGGGTTTGACCCGGTCGCTAAAAGACGGTTTTGCCCTTGGTCTTGGTTTTGACCCAAATTAGTCTTATTTGACTGGGAACGACCCACTAGGCCTTAATTTGAGGTTGGTTTTGTGAGATTTTTACTCCGCTAAAAGCTCGTGCCAACTACTATTGATTCTGAGTTCGAAAATCGAGTGTATTAGGTCATGTTTACGTCCGATCATCATCGGGTGTTCTTTGGAAACTGCTATAGACACCTGGCGGTCAAAATGTGGGTGTCTACAATTATATATTAACAAATAAAAGCAATCAATCTTTTGAGTCTTAAAAAAGCTACTCCCTCCGTTCCATTCATTTGTTTGTCTTTGATTAAAATATTCGTTCTTAGATATCAACCAAAAATAAAAAAATTATCCCAAAATTTCTCAAATTCTATGTAAATAATAGCAATCATTCGTTCTTAGATACGGAGTATCAATCAATAATATTTCGAGTCTTTAAAAAAGTTCATAAGATTATAAACTCAAATAAAAAAATTCTCTCTTCGAAAATTATAATATGGTGATTCATTCTATATTAACAAATAAAGCAATCAATCTTTTGAGTCTTAAAAAAGCTACTCTCTCCGTTCCATTCATTTGTTTGCCTTTGTTTAAAATACTCCATTCTTAGATATCAATCAAAAATTAAAAATTATCCCAAATTTTCTCAAATTCTATGTAAATAATAGCAATCATTCGTTCTTAGATACGGAGTATCAATCAATAATATTTCGAGTTTTAAAAAAAGTTCATAAGATTATAAACTCAAGTAAAAAAGTTTCCTCATCGAAAATTATAATATGGTGATGCATTCTATATTAACAAATAAAAGCAATAAATCTTTTGAGTCTTAAGAAAACCTACTCCCTCTGTTTCATTCATTTGTTTGCCTTTCATTAAAATACTCCTTACAATGAATATATAGAAGGCAAACAAATGAATGAAATGGATGGAATACTAAGATTATAAACTTAAAGTAAAAATTATTATAAATAGAGTAATATGGAGTAATTCATTTTTAGATATCAACAAACAAACTTTTGAGTCTTAAAAAAAGTTCCTAAGATTATAAAGTTAAGTAAAACTGTAAAAATTATCCACATCGAAAAATTATCATGGGTGATGTGTAATCCTCTAGAAATTCTAACGCATTACAATGACAGAAACACTATAGGGTTGAGATTAAAACACACTGACAAACTATATCTTAATAAAAGAAACGGTAAGTCAATACAAAGGTCTTTTTTTAAAAAAAGGGCTAAAAAGAAAATTCTCTGAAATGGGTTATACAAATCCATAAATTACAATAATAAAGTAAGAGTAGGATCCACGCTGCTCGCTAGCTCACACCCAAACCCAGCAGCAAATACCTGTCATGTTATAAACATAACAGCCACGTCAGTGGGGGAGTAACTCGGACGTTCTCCCAGCCAAAATATATCATATGGAAAAATAATAGTATTATTATATCAAAATAATTAAAATGGAAAACATTAAATGATATAAAAAAATAAGCTTTCGGAGAAAACTTAAAATATCGGAACAATAAAATCAGAACAAGTTTTCAGAAGAAAACTTCAAATACTTGCCAACCTGCGAACCAAAATGTATTGAAAATAATAAAATATTCAAAATGGCGTTATGGATATGATTAATGGTGAAGACTAGACTTTCACTAGGAGAATACTAAAAACTAGCTTCAAGAACTCAGTTCGAACAAATCAAACTTCGTTCTCTAACTAGGCTACTCAACCATAATAGGACAACGACTTATAAATGCGTGGCCCTAGTTTAAGATAATATGCACACCCTTCCCGAGCACCATAAATACTCAGTTCAATCCGACGGCGTCTTACACTGCGAGACACGAGTTTAAGGTCAAAATGTACACACACTCCCGAACACCATATATGCTAGGTTCAACAACCAGTGTGCCCCATAAAGACACACCAGCCTTATAGTTGATGGCAAAAACGTAAACCCCAGAGCATATTACTCTAACCCCACACTTGTCCTTATTCCATAACTCCAAAACAAGCCATTATCGATATTGAGAATAAATAATCATTATAATAATATGAGGATAAAAGAAATAAACATTTTATATTAAAAGAGGAAACTATCTATAATTGCAAACTTACTATTTTTATAAACTTACTTAAAATAGAAATTTTGTTACAGAAAATACGTAAGTTATTAAAATAAGTGAAATGTATTAAAAATAGCATTTCTAACGAAATTAACATTTTATTATTATCCTCGTTATCGTAACTTTCATATATTTCTAAATTCGTTACTCAAAATATAAATAAAATATAATAAGTCAATATATAGTATTTTATAAATAGTTAGGAAATCGAGTTAAAACTATAAACTTTAGAAATGAGATATTTTAAGAAAAACGATATCAAAATTAATTGAGTCAACGAGTTTTATAAATTAAATGAGATTTTATAAAGCTTTCAAATTAGTTTTAGCAAATAGATTTTATCAATAAATAATACTAATTTTACTAAAAATAATCAATCGTAGACAAATGAGAAGTTATTAGGGAAAATAGTATCGACTAAAAATGTATTTAAAACAAAATTGACTATTTTCTCATTTATTAATATAAGTCGTAAAACAAAATTAATTTATTGAACAAGTATACAAATCTCGATTATAATATAAAAAATGCGATTTTGAGTTAAAATTATAAATTAACGAAATATGAAGAAAATATGAAATCGTCATTATTTAGTTACTAGTGTCACGATAACCAACAAAATATTATAATGATCGTTAATAATTAAATTACTAACGATTTATAAAACGATATCGAAACCTCGTAAAATATTTATAAGGTAAACAATTTAAAATAATATTTTTAGCAAATAATAAATAGCTAAAAATTAGAAAACCGAAGTTAAAATATTTATTACATACTACTACTCAAGCATACGATATAGAATCGAGTAACGTCCTAAAGTTACCTTAATTTGATATCAGAAACGATCACGAACTGGTCTTAAAGACCTTCCTGATTAGTCCAAGCTCCAACCTTCAGTAGTCTTAAAGTCGTCTCCAAAACGTGTTCTTCGCTAAAAGTCCGAAGCACCAGCGGGAACGAGAATACACAGAAACATAAACAAAGGTGTCGGGGTTAACGAAGATTGGCATAAAATTGATGCTCGATGCTCAGAGTTAACACGAGGACGGAGAAAGGAATAAAAAGAAATGACACTCCGAGATCAGAGATAGTAAGAACATAGCAGCGGCAGTGGACAACAAAAGACGATGGTATGACAAGAGTAACAACAAAAGCAGTAACGAGCAGCAGCAGTACATCAACAAGAAACGTAGCAGCGGCAAAGGAAAGTAGGACAAGAATGAGGAGAAGAAAGCCGAGAGCAGCAATTGAAAATAGAGAAACGCGGACCGAGGAAGACGGACACGCCTTAGCAACAAGGAGGAGAAGAAGAAAAAGACAAACAGGATGGAGCAGACCGACAGAGATGATGACAGTAATACGGCAAAACGAACTGAAGAGAAAGAAGAACACGAGATCGAACTAGAATAATGAAATCAGGAGAAGAAGAACGATAACAGTACCAAAGACGACATCTGAAGGACGGAACAACAGCAGAAATCAAACCACGTACGGCAACATCATACAACAATAGCAGACAACAGCCAAAAGGTCGACACACAGGACAACAAAAACGGATTGAAGAGAAGAAGAAGAAGAAGGAGAAAGAAAGAGGAAGAAGAAGGGACGGAAAACAAAAGTAGCAGCAGTAATCGACGGACATAGGAGCAGCAAAAAAAAGAAATAATTAGCACTAGTAAAACGCAGCAGCGGCAGCAACAACATGCTTAGACGAAAACAAGCAACAAAATACAGCAGCAACATAATAAAACCACAACAGACAGCAGCAACATAACGCATCAGAAGGAGAAGAAGAAGAAGAGGGAGGAGGAGACTACCTCGACTCAGCAACAGCACGAAGACAGAGGAAAACAGAGGCACGAAACAGCAGCAGCGGATTGCAACAGTGGTGACAAAACGCAGAAGGGGATTGTGCATTAGGGTGAATGAAGGCGGATGATGGTGGGGAAAGAATGGGAAGTAGAGGAGGTGCGTTGAATAGAGGGGTTACGTGAATGTGGGAAAAGCAAGAGGTGAAGCGGTGGAAACATCAAATAAGGAGAATGGGAAGGTAAATAAGACGGTGGAGGACAAAAGAAATAAGGGGGAGTGAATGTCAGACAAGACTCCATCTAGAAGTCTTATTGACTACCCAAGTCAGCCTTACATCCAAAAAACTCATGATTTGCTCCATGAATCAATGCCTTATTACTTCACACTATAAATAAAACCACCCAAATGAGTAAACAACAACACGGAAAGTCCCAAAAGGCCAAAATCTTGCAAAGCCAGAAAATAGCAGGCAACAGATGAGAGAAGTGGAGTAACTACATAAACTCACTAATCATAATTGAATATGACATTAAAGATGAGTATTTAATAAGCTGCTAATATAGTCCTGCAAGCAAACTCGAGAAGATAACCATTACGTGTCCAGGACGCCAGCATATGAGTCTGTGTCGATGGCCGTTAAGAATGCTGGAATATGTGATGCAGATAGCAGTCAAGTTGCGCACTACGACGCTGTGCTGCAAGAATTAGTGGATCTGTGCCCGGAGTTCTATGGAAAGTAGGTAGACGGACCGGTGCCTGTTAACGACGTTTGCATAAGCGGTTTTGTCCTCGTGCCAGTTTAATTATGTGTAGGAATCTGTTGCGTCAAACTATTGTTTCATGTAGTTAATTGATGTGTGCTAAATTTAGAGCATTTTTCCTCCCATTTAGACTCGTTTTTCCCTCGTTTTGCGAGAGTAGAGTGCGATTATCGCCATATTTTAAGTCTTTCTCGCATTAGCGTCCCTCTTTTGCATCTTACGTGTTTTTGGTAATTTTTCTATCTATTTTGATAGGATTTGGCACCGAAAGCATGATTGAGCTTCCACGAGCACAAGAGAGGGGAATACCGTTGTGGACATGACATAGGTCCACCCCGACGCGGCCACGCGCGGGTTTGGGGCGGCAAATGAATCTCCATATGAGATGGTCAAATTGAAATTTAAATCGAAGTAGGAGTCGCCACCGAACTTTGTGGGAGTTCGGGCCCGTTCGAACCCACTCTATGTCGTAGTGGGCCGCATACAAAATACGGCCCATTTCCGATGTCAGAGCTTATTGGGTTCGTCCCTTTGCATTATGATACCGATACCGACATTATCGGATATCGTGTATTGAATGACTCTCGTTGCCAATGGATTCGGACATCTGGAAACCATGGTTCTGAGTAAGGGGTGAGGGTACGTGTTGGGAAGTTCACTAAGAACACCCAATCCCGCCCGCACTTAGCGGTCTTTACTAAGATATCGTTCGTTTTTGGTGTACACGTGTTAGTTCGAAGGTTGAATGATATGCAAACATTATTTTCCCTAAGCATGTGAGAAAAATTAAATGGGTTGCTAAGTAGTTTAATGCATCTTAAACTAATAACGTCGAAGTTATATTTAGCATGTGAAATTCGAATTAGTCTAATAAAACAAAAGATGAAAAATAAATCGCTACAAACACGAGCAAACAAGTTAGTAACGGTTCATAAATCGAATAAAGATGTAAATACGATAATATGCATGATTTTGAAAAAGGTTTATGACACATGATGGATTAACACGTGTTGACCGAGGTCGAAAAAGTATTTATCGAAATCTGAAAATATGTCACGAAAATCGCTGTTTTATGTAAGAAACGGCGGTCGAAAAAAATAAAAAAAAGAACGAAACTGTGTCGCTCTTCCCGAGGGTCGCGCTACTCGCCTGGGACGCCGGCGGGTCGCGTGATAGGCTGCCTCGGGATTGATTTTTTGAAAAATCGATAGTTTTATTAAACCGTGCATGAATATTGCATAATTCGTACTCGATTTAATTTAGCGATATTCGTTATATTCGATATTCGATTATGAAATCGATATCAAATATTCGGAATAATTTTAGAAAAGATGAAAAGAAAAGGTTTTGAGAAAATCGTTTTGTAGAATTAAAAGAAACGATGTTAAAAAAAGTAGCGAAAATACAAAAAAAGGGCCGCGAATTTCAGGTCCCTCGCGCGAGTCGCCTGGGTGGGGCGCGACTCGCGTGGGCTGCTGTCCCGGCTCGTTTATTTTCGAAAAGTTGTTAATTTTGATAAATCGCGTATAAATATGGATTAACTTATACTCGATTTATATTTTCGATATTCGTCGTATTCGATATTCGATTATGAAATCGATATCGAATAGTTAGAATGATTTTTTTAGAAAAAGTTTTATGAAAATATTTTCGAAATATCGTTTATTAGAAAAAAAAACGACCACGACCCATATTAAAAAAAAAGACCGACGACACGACGCGAAAAAGAGAAAAAAGACGAGAAAGAGGAAGAGAAAAGGAGAGAATCGGGTTTGATTTACACCCTCAACCTACATGCTTTGTTTTCTCGGAATAAGGCTCGTCGAAAAATGGCTTAAACACGGGAGCGTCGAGATGATGTGGATGAGTTAAGGTGTTGGTTTGGGCGTGCAAATTGACGGTTTTTTGGCCGGTTTTTGGGGTCGGGTTTGTCGGGATATGGTGTCGGTACTTCGATGCTATTTTTGGATGTATGTCGTAGCTGAATAATGTGTATGATCGATGGGAATAGTTGATGTGTAATCGTAGATGTGAATAATTGATACATGATTAATGTGTGTCCGGAGGGTCCTATTTATAGGTGAGGTCCTTGATAGGAGCTAGGAGAAGTATTCTTGCTTATTAGGTGACAAGAAACACCGGTTTGGATAGGAAACGTAGGAGTTTGAAGGGAACGAGAGTCCCGTTTCTTGGTGAAAAAGCCATGTCTCGGCTGAAATGGGCTGTTTTGGCCGAGTGTTTGACACTCGGTCGGTAAATTGATTTGGTTTTCGGATAGAATTCCTACTTGAGATCGAATTCTATCCTCGAATGGATTTGTTTAATATTTTCGAGGCTGATATTTTGTAGTATCTGAGCCTAGCCGAACTGATGAGGTGTCACGGCTGGTCCGTGTATCTCGGGAGAAAATATCTTTGACCGGGTTTGACCCGGTCGCTAAAAGACGGTTTTGCCCTTGGTGCCGGATTCGACCCAAATTAGTCTTATTTGACTCGAAACGACCTACTGGGCCTGGATTTGAGGTTGGTTTTGTAAGATTTGTACTCCGTAATAAGCCTAAACCAAATGTCCATGATTTCGAGCCCATATCTGAGTCCATTAAAGCATGTTTGCGTCCGATGATCATCGGGTGTTTGGTGGGACCTACTATAGACACCTGCCGGTCAAAATGTGGGTGTCTACAGAGCCCCTACTCTGACTGAGGCTTGGACAAGGCAAAAGTCAGAGTAGCTACCAGGCCAATCGAGGATTAAGACCTGGCAGACTTCCGATCGGGTCGTTTATAGTCCATTAGACTTACACGAAGGGCTCGCCAGCCATAAGATAAAAATCATACCTGGATAGATGCAAATAATGTCGCGGGGACTTTGCCTGAAAAGTCTTGGGTGTGTCTGTTTACAGACACATCCCATCTTGGATTTGTGTGGGAGCTTGCCTTGGAAGCTATGGGTGTGTATGTTTACAGACACATCCCATCTTGGAATTGCGTGGGAGCTTGCCTTGGAAGCTATGGGTGTGTCTGTTTACAGACACATCCCATCTTGGAATTACGCGGGAGCCTACATTGGAGGCTATGGGTGTGCCCGTTTGCAGACACATCCCGATCCTTTAATAGAAATGTCACCTGGTCTTTCCACTGGGGAGTTTTTGCGAGGAGACTTCCTTCTTGAGTCTCGGTGTACCTGTATGATGCCGACACATAGCAATTCGCATGTAACATTTAGGCGAAATACTGACTCACGTTGGGGAAGTAAAAACTTGATGTTCATTTCGGAAGCACAAGCTGGTTCCTTAAATGTTAGATATATAGGCAGAAATAGCAAACATAACAGGTAGCAAGATAGCATATAGGAATTGCATTTAGCATCTATAGACTGACTTGCGTTGGGGAAAATGATTTTTGTTTCATTTTGAAATCGAAGTCCTGAAAGCAATCACGTGCTTGGAGATAGGTTTTCAAAATTGAGAGGGGTAGAAAAGAAATTTGCAGTTTAAATAGACCGAAATTTGACCTTGTCGAGAAGGATTTTCTCAAATGGCTAAGTTTTTGCAAATTTCAAAGTATAATTTGAAGAGAGAGGCCTACCGACAGACTCGACTCTGGACGTGACCGAACGAGTTGACAGACACGACTTGACTCTCGAGGGGTTGGACCGTGACTCGGTAGGGGGGTGGGCCACCTAACAAGACTCTTAAGTTGCGCTATTCCGTAGCCTAGGCGAGTGGCAACACGGTCGAATATCAAAATGGGATAGATATGCTATAGGAGTTGCAGTGGTCAGTAATGAGACTATTGTAGTCTAGTGCTCTTTTGGATCTTTTTTGGTTTTTAGGGTAAATTCCCAAAGTAGGTGTTGTCTCGAGTCTCTGACAGATTCTTGTCTTCGACTGGGCCGAGTACTAGGACACACTATAGAAAGGAGGCTAGATTTGAAAGTTATTTAGATTATGTGAGTGGATGGAGAACTTCTGTCTAGGAGAAGCCCCCAGGACGACAAAGCTAACTGTTGAGAACATGACAGTGTCGTGACTGGAATGACAGTGCTTTTTGAATGTGTGTCAATGTGGGTGGTTGTGCCTCTGTTGAAAGGCTGCCTACGTATTCACGTGTAGTGAAATCAAACCAAGCCGTAGTTTAGTGAATTGAAAGATATATTGTGGTGCCTAATCTATTAGGATTTGGTGTGTAACTAGCCATAACAATGGTGTAGGCTAGGTGCATTCCCAATGATGTCGTGATCAAAGGGCTAGAATAGTTAGGATGTTGATCTTGTGACTGTGAGCATTCTCCGAGGTAGCCCCCAGAGGTGGTGTGAACTATTTGGGCATGTTCTATACCAACTGTAAGTTGAGTTCCCGTGTTCGGGGCTGGTAACTGGTTTGGAAATTTTTGGAAATGTGGTGCTAGGATGTAAGTGGCTTTGATGTTTTGACATCTGGAGTTTGATTTTGTAGAGCTAAATCTTGGAGGGTAAGGTATTGTAACGTGGTAGGAAAGGGGGAAGTCGAGTAAAAATGACTCGAACTTCGATCGGGCAGGTTTGATAATGCGGGATCTGGTTTCCATGTCTGGCCCTAATGGTTAGGGTATCCTATGGAGCTTGAATCCTCAAAATTCTGGGCTGTCTCTAGCCTAGGTCTCGAGAAGGTCTTGAGGGTTGTAATGTGGGAAGGCTAGATGTGGTGTTAGTTGACCAGCTTGGTTGATTCTCCCCTATTGGATGGTATGAGTATTGATAATTTTGAATTGACCGTTTTTACTACGGTCATGGGTTTTTGAATATTTTTGGTTGACCTCTTAGCCCCGGTCGTGGGATTCTTCACTCGGATTGACCGTTTTACCCTCGGTCATGGGTGGCTCTTTTTTTTTTATGATGGCCTGCTTTTTTGTCTTGGCCTTTTGCTTTTTCCCTTGGACTTTTGATTTTTTTTTCTCTTTTTTTCTGTTGGTCAGACTAACACCTAAGGTGGGGATTGGTTAGTCTTATTGGATGGGTGTTTATGGTGGAAAATGCGCTTGCCACCCGTCTTGAACCCAAACTAGGAGACTACCTAGATAGATTTGTTATTAGATTCGATACTGCTCATGCTAGGGGTAGTTATGCGGCTTTTCTATACCAGACATGGAACAGGTAAAAGGAAAACACGGGCTCGGTTTCCTGCAGTCATTATAGATGTGCCCATAATAGTCACGTGCATGTGCTCACAGTATATGATGGTGTTCATCATGTTCTCGGAAACACATAAGTAAAGTATATAAGTGAAATAGAAAAGCTGATTTTATTGAATTTTGAAAAAAAGTGGACAGAATACAACTGACTCTGACTCTGACTTTGACTTGGAAAGTGAAGGAAATATAATATCCTAGATTCGGACTCAGACTCGGGCTTAAACCAAATCTAGACTCTCGGATGATGTTGTCATTTGTCGTCGGCTTCTGAGGACTCGAGTTGATGTCCAGTATAGCCTTCAGTAGAAGCTTCACCCTGATCTTCATTGTGTCGAAGATCGTCTTCAACCCTAGTGCCCATTTTGGTAAGCACTGCAAAGTTTGAAATGCCGGCATACCTAAGATGGATGCGGTAGGAGGGTAGGAGGTTATTGATGAATGCCTCCACTAGTGTCTTCTCGCTGGGCTTGTCTACCAGCTTAACACTCTCAGTCCGCCAATGTTGAAGGTATTTGGTGAAACCCTCTGTTGGATTTTGGGCCATGACTTCTAAAGTACGCATCGTGGTTTGGATCTCGGTATTGTCGGCGTAATTCCGAGCGAACTCCGTCGCCACGTCATCCCAAGTCTTGTACTTCTTGGAGTCAAGCCTGTAGTACCAGGCTTTCGGGTGCTTCTCGAGGGAGGAAGCGAACAGGTGCTTGAACATGGTTGATTTCACTCCTTTGATGGCCATGAATTCTTTGAAAGCCCGGAAATGATGGACCGGGTCTTCAGTACCCTCAAATATCGGTATGCCCATAAGGTTGAGGTTGGCGGGTAGCTCGTCATTCAGAGGTGAATAGGAACGAGCGTTTTTCGTATGGATCGAGTTATTTGTTGACAAATGGACATGTTCTTCAAGTTTGCGAACGGCGCTGACCAGTTCAGCTATAGGCCCAGTGGTTTCATTCCCGACCTTAGGAGTTCTTTGTTCCAAGGCACTCAAATGGGTGGCAATGGCGGTTTGGTCGGTCCTGATGGCTGTCAGTTGGGCCTCCATCTTTGCCAGTGAGGCGGTCAGCTCGTCTATGGCTTGTTGCGTCATGGTTCGGGTGATGAAGGGCGGCCTATCTGTAAGAATACCGCGTAATCAGGAAAGTTGCTTTGGAACCCAAGTACACCAAGACATAGGAAATAGCCCGGGAGAAGAGATGACTCCAGTTTGACTCGGGTTAGACTCTCCTAAGACAAATGTGTAGGGTATGATTCTCGGAGTGACTGTGATTAATCACTCCATCGGAGAATAGCCCCCAAGTGAGACTAAGGACTCAGATAGGACTCGGATGATGTGACATCTAAGTGACGCGAAAGTGGGGTATGTGAGACAACACGTGTAAGATACGACCCTTAGAGCAACCGTGATTGATCGCTTTGCTGAAGGGTAGCCCCCGAGTGAGGAAAAGACTGGACAAGAAAAAGACTGAAAACAACCGACTCCTAGACGGGTGACTCGTGGACGGTGGGCTTTCCTTAGGATTTGGCAAAGTGGGTCTAATCCCGTTCGAAGGAAGATCCATGTGAGAATTCCCCAGACTTTGGACTCGAATGTGTAAACAGGCTTCCCTTTGTAGGAGTTCGTCCTACGCAGGTGGGCCGTGCCTCGACAAATAAGGCGGACTGGGATGGGGTAGAAACTCGTGATGTAGGATCGACGGAGTTTCGTCGCTATAGACTCTAACAACTTATGATAAGACCCGACACTGCTAAATACGGGAAGTCCTAAGAAGAAGAAAGTTTTGAAAAGAGAATTTGGATTTGAAAACCGAACAAAGTCTTATAGGATGGCTCGATTTTTTTGAAAATTAAAAAACGTTATTGGGCCGAGATTTCGGAATTTTGAAAAGGCTTGGACGGCATACCGGCTAAAAATAGGCTATTTTGAGTCGAAAATCATAAGTCCTAAATTCGGTTGCTTTCCGGGTTTTGAAAATGGATAGGTTTGAAAAGGATGCAAATTTTTGAAAATGATGGTTTTATAAAAAAAGAGGACCGAAGAAAATCAAGTAGCATGTAGTCATGGAAACAGTATAATGACACCATGTATGCTCTTAGTCTAAGTCTCGGTCGGTCGAATAGGGTCTATACCAACGATGATAGCTTTCTCGCAAATCAGGACGGTCTTCCTAAGCCGAGTTGGTCTTAGAACCTGCCGTAAAACCCATGCGAGTTCCGCCATCGAAGTCTTTAGTGCGCCCATTTAGGAACGCACCGTGGTATAGTGGGACGTCGGTCACAAGTAAACGGCCCGGGAAAGAATTGGGTTATGCATGAACCATCGAACTAAAACGTGTACATTACTATTCGAACGATTTCTTTTCGAGTCTCAACCTGAGGATGCCGATGGTAAGTGACTCATCAGTTGATACCCAGTGGAGTCGCCAAATTGTGGACATGACATAGGTCCACCCCGACGCGGTCACGCGCGGGTTTGGGGCGGCAAATGACTCTCCATATGAGATGGTCAAATTGAAATTTAAATCGAAGTAGGAGTCGCCACCGAACTTTGTGGGAGTTCGGGCCCGTTCGAACCCACTCTATGTCGTAGTGGGCCGTATACAAAATACGGCCCATTTTCGATGTCAGAGCTTATTGGGTTCGTCCCTTTGCATTATGATACCGATACCGACATTATCGGATATCGTGTATTGAATGACTCTCGTTGCCAATTGATTCGGACATACGGAAACCATGGTTCTGAGTAAGAGGTGAGGGTACGTGTTGGGAAGTTCACTACGAACACCCAACCCCGCTCGCACTTAGCGGCCTTTACTAAGATATCGTTCGTTTTTGGTGTACACGCGTTAGTTCGACGGTTGAATGATATGCAAACATTATTTTCCCTAAGCATGTGAGAAAAATTAAATGGGTTGTTAAGTCGTTTAATGCATCTTAAACTAATAACATCAAAGTTATATTTAGCATGTGAAATTCGTATTAGTCTAATAAAACAAAAGATGAAAAATAAATCGCTACAAACACGAGCAAACAAGTTAGTAACGGTTCATAAATCGAATAAAGATGTAAATACGATAATATGCATGATTTTGAAAAAGGTTTATGACACGTGATGGATTAACACGTGTTGACCGAGGTCGAAAAAGTGTTTATCGAAATCTAAAAATATGTTGCGAAAATCGCTATTTTATGTAAGAAACAACGCTCGAAAAAAATAAAAAAAAAGAACGAAACTGTGTCGCTCTTCCCGAGGGTCGCGCGACTTGCCTGGGACGCCGGCGGATCGCGTGATAGGCTGCCTCGGGATTGATTTTTTGAAAAATCGATAGTTTTATTAAACCGCGCATGAATATTGCATAATTCGTACTCGATTTAATTTAGCGATATTCGTTATATTCGATATTCGATTATGAAATCGATATCAAATATTCGGAATAATTTTGGAAAAGATGAAAAGAAAAGGTTTTGAGAAAATCATTTTGTAGAATTAAAAGAAACGATATTAAAATAAGTAGCGAAAATACAAAAAAAGGGCCGCGAATTTCAGGTCCCCCGCGCGAGTCGCCTGGGAGGGGCGCGACTCGCGTGGGCTGCTGTCCCGGCTCGTTTTTTTTCGAAAAGTCGTTAATTTTGATAAATCGCGTATAAATATGGATTAACTTATACTCGATTTATATTTTCGATATTCGTCGTATTCGATATTTGATTATGAAATCGATATCGAATAGTTAGAATGATTTTTTTAGAAAAAGTTTTATGAAAATATTTTCGAAATATCGTTTATTAGAAAAAAAACGACCACGACCCATATTAAAAAAAAAGACCGACGACACGACGCGAAAAAGAGAAAAAAGACGAGAAAGAGGAAGAGAAAAGGAGAGAATCGGGTTTGATTTACACCCTCAACCTACATGCTTTGTTTTCTCGGAATAAGGCTCGTCGGAAAGTGGCTTAAACACGGGATCGTCGAGATGATGTGGATGAGTTAAGGTGTCGGTTTGGGCGTGCAAATTGACGGGTTTTTGGCCGGTTTTTGGGGTCGGGTTTGTCGGGATATGGTGTCGGTACTTCGATGCTATTTTTGGATGTATGTCGTAGCTGAATAATGTGTATGATCGATGGGAATAGTTGATGTGTAATCGTAGATGTGAATAATTGATCCATGATTAATGTGTGACCGGAGGGTCCTATTTATAGGTGAGGTTCTTGATTGGAGCTAGGAGAAGTATTCTTGCTTAGGTGACAAGAAACATCGGTTTGGATAGGAAACGTAGGAGTTTGAAGGGAACGAGAGTCCCGTTTCTTGGTGAAAAAGCCATGTCTCGGCTGAAATGGGCTGTTTTGGCCGAGTGTTTGAAACTCGGTCGGTAAATTGATTTGGTTTTCGGATAGAAATTCCTACTTGAGATCGAATTCTATCCTCGAATGGATTTGTTTAATATTTTCGAGGCTGATATTTTGTAGTATCTAAGCCTAGCCGAACTGATGAGGTGTCACGGCTGGTCCGTGTATCTCGGGAAAAAATATCTTTGACCGGGTTTGACCCGGTCGCTAAAAGACGGTTTTGCCCCTGGTGCCGGATTCGACCCAAATTAGTCTTATTTGACTCGAAACGACCTACTGGGCCTGGATTTGAGGTTGGTTTTGTAAGATTTGTACTCCATAATAAGCCTAAACCAAATGTCCATGATTTCGAGCCTATATCCGAGTCCACTAAAGCATGTTTGCGTCCGATCATCATCGGGTGTTTGGCGGGAACTACTATTGACACCTGGCGGTCATAATGTAGGTGTCTACAACCGTCTGTAGAGCAACACAGAAAATTTAAAGTTCAAAGTCATCCAATTAAACAACGAAGAATGAGACAATAAAAGAGGTCAGGAAACCATCGGGTGAAGTTTCACCCGATGATAAATGACCGGGCGAAGTTTCGCCCGATGACAAATTCACCTCTTCGAATATCTTCAGAAAAGCTTCTCCACCGGGCGAAATGATCGGGCGAAACTTTCACCCATCGGGTGAAGTTTCGCCCGACGATAAAGATGTCCATAAACGCAAATATGGAAGAAAGTCCACCGGGTGAAACCACCGGGTGAAGTTTCACCCGGCGGTATTAACTCGTGCTCGGCAGATTTCGTAGGGTGAAGTTTCACCATATGAAGACTCAAAGGGTGAAAGTCTCACTAATGGAGCAAAAAGTTGGATCTGGGCTTGATTTTAAGGATCCATTAAGGCTTTACTATATATATGGATACCCTAGTTAGTTGCACATTATCCATTCATTATCACTAGAACCACTCTATTAGCATCCATTAGATCATTTTCATTAGCTTAGATAGAAAGCTAGAGTTCTTCATAGTTTTCATCAATTTCTTCATCATTTCTCTAGATTTACATTCAAGTTTTGTAAGAATTCAAGTTTTTATTGAAGATTCTTGGAGATTATCAAAGGATTAGTGACAAATCCTTTATCCTTTTCATCAAGTTTCATCTTATTTCTTAATGCAATCTTCCTTATTATTGCCCTTCCTTTATTGATGGTATATTTCTTTCCACTCCATAATCTCTAGATTAGATTCAATATCGTTCTTTCATTATTGCACCGTTTATATTTATTTTACTCGCCAGATTGTGTGCAGGTATCAAATACATTATGACCTTCTTAGCCAGCTCACTATTGGTGTGCACAAGGGTACAACACACTGATCCAATAAAGATTTCTTTGGGTGCACCATGCGATGGAGATTGGATTGTGATCCAAGATGTATAACGACCGATACAGTGCTTCACAGTCTCCAACGGTGTGGCCTGTATTCGAATAGTTTTGCAAATCTTCCTTAGTAGAGGAATGTAATCAATGAATACATGCTTGACATTGGGAGGTTCATCAGGTATGTACTCTTCAAGTGTGACCCTGCTTCTTCCTCGGACGATATCCTCTAGTTCAGTACGCCTAAGATGGTGTAATCGGCTGCAGCGCTCCAAACGGTTTTGCTTATCGAAGGTGAAGTCCTCTACTATTACACCAAACATTTTGACAATGTTATCCACATCTTTTTTTTGCAGCCATATCACACGACTATGAAACTGTTTTAGCACGTCCACCAACATATGTTAACACAATTGAACCAAATGTTGTGCTAACCGTGACATAAGCACTATTCTTGGATTCGCCCAGCACGTGGTAGACAGGTTCTGGCCATTGTAAGATTTCGAATATATGTTTCAGGAGTGGAAAAAACGGGATAGCAATCCTGGTAGCCTTCATAAGGGTTTTCTGCGGGTAGACAAATTCAGCGCGCGGATGGCTAGGCATATATTGTGTACGTTTTCCGAGGAAAACATCTTGTTGATTTAGGCTCTTCTTATGTTCGTGTTCCTTGAACACTAATGTAGGCATGGCCCAGGTGGAAGGCAGTTGTACATTTTTCTACTGTGTACTGTATTGTATTTGCGTTTTGTTCTTTGTCGTTATACTGTTTTACCAAAATCATATTTGATTTGTACGGGTGTATAGAGGTTAGGATACAGTCTGTATAGTTTTTACTGTACCTTAACAGCGTAACTTGGAGCTATTAAATGGATGTAACTCAAAACAAAATTATGTTATAGTTGTTCAAAATGACCACAAACTACAGACATGCAACTAACCTCAAAAACTGTCCAGAGTACTGTAGACACCCACATTTGGCTGCTAGGTGTCTATAGTAGTTTCCAAAAAACACCCGATGATGATCGGACGTGAACGTGCTTCTACGCGCTCGGATATGGGCTCAAAATTGTTAGTTTCTGGCTTGGGCTTTTAGCGGAGTAAAAATCTCACAAAACCAACCTCAAATTCAGGCCCAGCGGGTCATTTCCGGTCAAATAAGACTAATTTGGGTCAAAACCGACACCGGAAATAAAACCGACTTTTAGCGACCGGGTCAAACCCCGGTCAAAGCCGTTTCCAAGAACACAAAACAACCATGCAAATATCAAGAATCCAACCCAAACACAAAATCTTCAAAATATCTGGCCCGCCTCATCCACTCGATCGAGTCAGCAGGGGCACTCGATCGAGTGGGCCTTCTACAGGCCCGCTACTATCTCTTCATTGGGCCACTCGATCGAGTCAACAAAGGCACTCGATCGAGTAACCCAAGGTCGGGTGGTGGGGAATTCCTATATATACACCCCTTTGCAACACCTTCACACAACTTTTCGAAACCCTAACTTTCACATACAACTTACAACCCTAGTATTGATGCGCGGGCGTCGGGACCCGTACAATCAAACAATATTTTTAACACCGACTAACCTAACTACTGTAGTAGTGGTATGTCGGGATCGATCCACAGGGAGATGGGTTAAGCGATATTGGTCAAGTCTAGAGTTTAATCGTGAATGGCATTGAGATGGGGGTTTTGGGTTGAGAGAGGAGTCGAATTATTGCTCGCGAACTACACTACTAAGGCTAGGGACAGTAATAGGAAAAGGTGTTGGGGAGAGTCGGGATTTGGAAATGGGGTCTTAGAGTCTCGGGATCGAGTTTTTGTTACAACGTTAAAAAGAGAGAATGCCACCTTTCGATTTCTTCACCCAACCTACCTAAACCCGCTTTCGCGACGAAAGGTTAAGTCTCAAATTAAGGTAATTTCTACCCCGAGTTTCCCCATATTGGTAGAAATGAGTCAAGGTCGGCCTACTTGCGATTCTAAGTCAACAAAGACACAAAAACCTTAAAATTGACAATTAACAAGTAAACAACCCACCAACATCCCTTACATCAAATAATCCAAATCCTCCTCCCTAATTCCCCAACAAAGAAATCTACTCACTAGTCATGATGAATAACAATAAAACACTAACTAAAGAGAAATTAACTAAAGCATGCATAATAACTTCACTAACAAATTATGCTAAGGAGAGAAATTAACTAACACATAATCTAAAGAGAAACTAACAAAGGAGAGAAAATCATAAATTAATGGAGAAAAGGGAGAGGAAAGAATTTACCAACTATGGAGAAAACTAAGGAGAAAGGTGAAGATAAACATAAAGATTGAATCATGGGAGAAATATACAAGAATTTGTCACTAATCCATGCATAAATCTTCAATCTTCAATACAAGAAATATGAATCTTCAAGAAATAAAAACAAGAGTCTTTGTCACATAAACCCTTGTAAAACCCTTGAATCTTCAACATAAACACAATCTTCAACAAAGTTGCATGGATGCTTGATTACTAATTATAGAAGAATTATACTAATACTAAGTAGATCTACTAATTGTTTGTAGAGAATTTTACAAGAAAGTTTACTACAATCTACTACTACTACTACTAAGGATCCTCTAAATTACCCTAGAAAACCTCTAAACTACTCCTACTCCTAAAGGCTCACTCAAGGCACACTTAAGACTCAAAGAGGCACAAAACCCTAGGAGGAGTATTTATAGAGTTGCGTAATGGGTTGCACAAACTTCCAGGCCCAAATCCAATTTCTCTTCATTTAGCTTGACCATCACCCTTTGCATCTTCATAGGGCGAAATTTTGCCCCGCGGCTCGACATAATAATCCCATCGGGTGAAATTTCACCCGGTGAAATTTTCTTCTCTTTTTGCGTTTCCGGCCCGGTTTCTCCATCGGGCGAAATTTCACCCGGTGGGCGAAATTTCGCCCGGTCATTTCGTCTAGTGGAGAGTGTCGTGAAAATCTTCGGGGAGGAGGAAAATGTTGTCGGGCGAAACTTCGCCCGGTTAGTTACTCACCGGGCGAAACTTTACCCGGTGGTCTTCCACCTCTTTTCCGGTCTCTTTCTTTGTCGATCAATTGGATTGCTTGAACTTTCAGTCGTGTGCTTTGCTTTTCGGACCGCGTCTCTCTCTTTTGTGCTCATAGAAGCTCGGTTACGTTTTCGGTAAAAAATCCTATCAAAATAGACAGAAAACTACCAAAAACACGTAAAATGCAAAAGAGAGACACTAATGCGAGAATTACGCAAAATATGGCGATAATCGCACTCAAGTCTCGCTAAAAAGTGGAAAAACGGGTCTAAATGGGAGGAAAAACTGTCCAAATTTGGCACACAACAAGTATCTAGCAAACCCTAAACCACCATTAATCCATCTACATCTCGATACTTCCGTGCTCAAGCCACAATTAAACGAGTCCCGTCCGATAATACGAAACATGTAGGTTGAGGGTGCAACAATCCCGATTTCTTCTTTCTTCTCCTCTTCTCTTCCCGCGTCGTCTTCCTCGTCTTCCATCATCTTTTTTCGTTTTTTCTCTTATTTCTAATATTGTTAATATTACTTGTATTAAAACATTAAAATACTCACCGATTCGTGTCGAATACAAAGGATGACGGAATAAGAAAATCCGAATACAAGGGTGTTTCACCCGACGTGGCCGGTCGCTTATCACGACACTCCGAGTATTTGATTGTTGAAGCGAGTCAACATCAACAATAACGTTTTTTTTTTTTATTTTGTCGCGTCGTTGGTCACGTTTTATTATTAGCATCATCGTCATCATCGTCAACATCACATTCATCAATTTCCAAAATTATTTCGAATCAAACACTTTTATTTAAGTTAGGTCGAAACCCGTTGATGCGGATCTGACATCACATAATCCGCAAGGATTCATTACGATCTCGAGATGCGGAGGGAATCAATTTTTATTTCAAACAAATATAAAGCATCGTTCTTTAGATTCGATACCAACTCGATAGTCGGATATCGTATCTAAACGAATTAGTCAATAAATTTAACTAATACGAATTCGTTGATGCTAAAATAGTTGTCACATAGTTCAAAAGAACTAATTACGACACTATAACGCGGAGATAATCCATTTCTTTTTAGTTTGATTTAAAACGACTTACAACATCTTTTCCAGATTTCGCTCTAAATATTCAATATTGATTCCATAATCAAATATCGGATACGACGAGTATCAAAATTCGAGTCGAGCACAAATCAAATAATATTTCTGCCCGACTTGACAAAATCATCGATTACCAAAATCAAAAGGCAATTTCGAACTCTATAGCAAATTGCGAAACGAACCCTAGTTCGTACAGGGGGCACTCGATCGAGTGCCTAGCCCACTCGATCGAGTAGCACTCCAAAAACCGAGGCAGAAGGTTCTTTGAGAACCACTCGGTCGAGTCCAGAAATGACTCGATCGAGTGGCTGCTCACTCGGTAGAGTCCAGAAATGACTCGATCAAGTGACACCATCGTTACTAACACGTTTGTTTCTATTTTGGTATTTTATTTCCCTTATTTGTTTTATTGTACTAAAACAAATCTCGCATACTAAATACAACTTCGACATTAATTTTAGATGCATTAAATCGACATAGCAATTTATTCAAATTTTTGCATGTTAACATCTCATCGTATTACTAACGCGCGTATTCAAAAGTCAAGCGATATCTTAGTAGTGGCAGCTAAGTGCGGGCGGGGTTGGGTGTTCTTTGTGAACTTTCCAACACGTACCCTCACCTCTTACTCAGAACCATGGTTTCCGGATATCCGAATCCATTGGCACACGAGAGTCATTCAATACACGGTATCCAATAATGTCGGTATCGATATCAAATGCAAAGGGACGAACCCCATAAACTCTGACATCCGAATGGGCCGTACTTTGTGCACGGCCCACTAAGATATAGAGTGGCTTCGAACGTGCCCGAACTCCCACAAAGTTCGGTGGCGACTCCACTTCGATTTAAATTTCAGTTCGATCCATCTCACATGAGATTCATTCGCCTCCCCAAACCCGCGCGTGGCCGCGTCGGGGTGGACCTATGTCATGTCCACAATTTGGCGACTCCGCTGGGGATAACTGATGCGTGACTTACCATCGGCATCCTCAGGGTGAGACTCGAATAGAAATCGTTAGACTAGTACAATACGCATTTTAGTTATACGGTTCATGCATAACCCTATATTTTCCCGGGCCGGTACTGGTGACCAACGTCCCACTATACCGTGATATACTCGAAAATGGATATGTTAAAGGTGTTCATAGTTGTTTCGTATGGGTTTCGCGGCATGTTCTAAGATCAACTAGACTTAGGAAGTCCGTCTCGATTCTCGGAAAGGCTATGCGCACGGGTATAGACCCTTTTTAGACCAACCGAGACATAGTGCAAAGCATACATGGTGTCGTCATAATGCTTGCGTGACTATGTGCTACTTGGTTTCCGTGTCGTTTTCAAAAACCGTCATCTCAAAAAATGCATCTTTTCAAAAATATTCAATTTTCAAAAACTCGGAAAGCTGCCGAAACTTAGACTTAAGATTTGTCTCAAAACAAGCTTATTTTCTCGCCGGCATGCTGTCCATTTCAATATTCAAATATTCGATCACTATTCGATTTTTTCGAATTTTCAAAATTCTATTTCAATTTTCAAATCTTCGAGGTTCCATATCGATTTTCAAATCTTCGAGACGTCGTTTTCGATTTTCAAATCTTCGGGATCCCGTTTTCAATTTTTCAAATTTTTGGAAATTTATTTCCGATATTCAAAATTTCAAAATTTCAAATATTCAACTTTTCAAAAATCCGGAATGCTACCGAAAATTAGGACTTATGATTTTTACTCAAAATAGCCTATTTCTAGCCGGTATCCTGCCCATTTCAAAATTCAAAAAATTTCAAACCTTCAAAATTGCGGCCCGATGGCATTCTGCCGGTTTAAAAAGTCGGGCGGCCCACCGATTTTCTCGGAATTCCAAATTCCTTTTCAAAACTTTCCTCTTCTTAGGACTTCCGGTATTTAGTAGTGTCGGGTCTTTTATAAGTCGTCGAAGGTCTATAGCGTCGAAACTCTGTCGATCTTACATCACGATTTTCCTCCCTGTCCCAGTCCGCCTTATTTGACTAAGGCAAGGCTAACCAACGTAGGCATACCCCTATCTACTAAGGAAAGCCCGCTTACACACTCGAGTCCTAACTAGAAAGTCCCACGCGACCTTTTCCTCTAGCAGGACGGTCCCCACGACCTCTCCTAAGGGAATTTCGCCTATCTTTCGATCCGTTAGTCGAGTCATCCCAATTCGAGAATCCTTTAACTTAAGGGTCTACCCTAATCATAGGGTCATCCTTATTCGAGTCGAGTCAAGGGTCTCTACCGTCGAAACTCCGCCAATCTTACATCGCAAGTTTCTTCCCTTACCCAGTCTGCCTTTCCTCGACGCCGAGTCAATCTTTTACAAGGCATAGCCCTATAACAAAAGGCTCATGATCCCTACATCTAAGGGTCACTCGTCCGACACTCGAGTCTTAAAAACCTTCGATCCCACTTGGGGGCTACCCTTCGGCAGAGCGGTCAATCACGGTTGCTCTAAGGGTCATGTCTTGCACGTGTCCCTCACATACCCCACTTTCGAGTCACATAGATGTCACACCATCTGAGTCCTATCTGAGTCCTTAGTCTCACTTGGGGGCTATTCTCTGACGGAGCGATTAATCACGGTCACTCCGAGAATCGTACCCTACACATTTGTCTTGGGAGAGTCTGACCCGACTCAAAGTGGAGTCGTCTCTCCTCCCGCGCTATTTCCTATGCCTTGGTGTATTTGAGTTCCGAAGCAACTTTCCTGATTACGCGGTATTCTTACAGATAGGCCACCGGTAACTAGACATAAGCACAAGATGCAAGAAACTTTGGACCAGTTGACTGCCTCGCTGGCTAAGATTGAGGCCCAACTGACAGCTATCAAGTCCGACCAGATAGCTGTTGTTACCCGTTTGAGCTCCATAGAACAAGGGACTCCTAATGGTGAGGTTGAGACTACTGGGCCTTTGCTTGAACTGGTCTGCGCAGTCCACAAACTGGAAGAACAGGTCCACTTGTCGACAAACAACACTATCCACACGGTAAAATGTCCGTGCCTATTCACCTCTGAATGATGAACTGCCCAACGATCTCAACCTTACGGGCCTACCAATGTTTGTTGGGACCGAAGACCCGGTGCTTCACATCCGGGCCTTCAAGGACTTCATGGCCGTCAAAGGAGTGAAATCGACCATGTTCAAGCACCTGTTTGCCGCTTCTCTCGAGAAGCATCCAAAAGCCTGGTACTACAGGCTAGACTCCAAGAAATACCCGATTTGGGACGACGTGGCAACGGAGTTCGCTCCGAATTAAGCTGATAATACCGAGATCCAGGCCACGATGCGCACTTTGGAGGTTATGGCCCAGGAGCCCAAAGAAGGTTTTACCAAATACCTTCAACGGTGGAGGGCCGAAAGTGTGAAATTGGTGGAAAAGCCCAATGAAAAAACTTTAGTGGAGGCCTTTGTCAAGAACCTCCTCCCTTCCTACCGGGTCCATCTCCGGTATTTTATCATACCCAACTTTGCCACTTTAACTGAAATGGGCACTAGGATTTAAGATGATATTCGACACAATGAAGATCTGGGTGAAGCTTCTACTGAAGGCTATATTGGACATGGACTTGAGTCCTTAGAAGCCGACGACTAATGACAACATCATCCAAGAGTCCGGATTTGATTTAAGTCCAAGTCCGAGTCCGAGTCTAGGATGTGCTATTTCTTCCAAAGTCAAGGTCAGAGTCAGATTCAGCTGTATTCTGTCCTCTTTTCAAAATTCAATAAAAATAGCTTTTCTATTTCCCATATATGCTTTCCTTATGTGTTTCCGAGAACATGATCAACACCATCATACACCGTGAGCACACGCACGTGACTATTATAGGCACATCTATAATGACCGCAGGAAATAGAGACCCGTGTTTTCCTTTTACCTATTCCGTGTCTGGTATAGAAAATCCACATAACTATCCTTAGCAGGAGCGGTATCGAATCCTATGACAAATCTAGGTAGTCTCCTAGTTTGGGTTCAAGATGGGAGGCAAGCCCATTTCCCACAATAACCACCCATCCAATAAGACTAACCAATCCCTAACTTAGGTGTTAGTCTGACTGACTAAAAAAAAAAGCTGGACAAAAAAAAAGCAAGAGTCCAAGGAAAAAAGCAAAAGGCCAAAATAAAAGAGTTGACCATGATCAAAAAGGATTCTCAGCATCCCCCGACCAGATACGGTCAGTCCCATGATCGGGCTAAGAGGTCAGCCAACGGAAAATTCAAAAACCCATGACCGTGGTCAACGGTCAACTCAAGTGAAAGTCACTTGACTAGGGCACAGTCAATTCAAAATTATCAATACCCATACCATCAAACAGGGGAGAATCAACCAAGCTGGTCAGCTAACACCACATTTAGCCTTCCCACATTACAACACTCTAGACCTTCTCGAGACCTAGGCTAGAGACAGCCCAAAATTTTGAGGATTCAAGCTCCATAGGATACCCCTAACCATTAGGGCCAGACATGGAAACCAGATCCCGCATTATCTAACCTACCCCGATCGAAGTTCGAGTCATTATTACTCAACTTCCCTCTTTCCCACCACAGTACAATACCTTACCCTCGAAGCCCTAGCTCCACAAAATCGAGCTCCATATTTTGAATCATCCAAGCCATTTGCAACCTAGCTCCACATTTCCAAAAACATCCAAACCAGTTACCAGCCCCAAACACGGGAACTCAACCTGCGGTCGGCATAGAACATGCCCAAATAGTTCACACCACCTCTGGGGGCTACCCCGAAGAATGCTCACAGTCACAGGATCAACATCCTAACCATTCTAGCCCTTTGATCAAGACATCATTGGGAATGCACCTAGCCTACACCATCGTTATGGCTAGTTACACACAAAGTCCTATTAGACTAGGCACCATAATATATCTTTCAATTCACTGAACTACGACATGATTTGATTTCACTCCACGTGAATACGTAGGCAGCCTTTCAACAAGGGCACAACCACCTACATTGACACAAATTCAAAAAGCACCATCATTCCGATCACGACACTGTCATGTTCTCAACAGCTAGCTTTGTCGTCCTGGGGGCTTCTCTTAGGCAAAAAACCTCCATCCACTCACAATATCCAGATAAATTCAAAAAAATCTAGCTTCCTTCTATAGTACGCGGCTCAGTCGAAGACAAGAATCTGTCAGGGACTCGAAACAACACCAACCTTGGGAATTTACCCCGAAACCAAAAAAGATCCAAAAGAACACTAGACTACAGCATTGCTACTACTAAGTCTGGTCATGCCAAAACAATCTCATTACAGACTATTATATATCTTTCCCATTCCGAGGATTCGATCATGTCGCCACTCGCCTAGGGTACGGAATAGCGAAACTTAAGAGTCTTGTCATCTTAGGTGGCCCACCCTCCTACCGAGTCACGGTCCAACCCTTAGAGAGTCCATTTCGTGCCTGTCAACTCGTCCTGTCGCGTCCAGAGTCGAGTCTGTCGGTATGTCTCTCTTCAAATTCTCATTTTAAAATTTGCAAAACTAAGCCATTTGAGAAAATCCTTTTCGACAAGGTCAAATTTCGGTCTATTTAAACTGCAAATTTCTTTTCTACCCCCTTCAATTTTGAAAACCTATCTCCTAGCACGTAGGTTGCTTTCAGGACTTCGATTTCAAAATGAAGCAAAAATCATTTTCCGCAACGCAAGTCAATCGATAGATGCTAACTGTATTTCCTGTATGTATCTGCTATGTTTGCTATTTCTGTCTACATATCTAACACTTCAGGTACCAACTTGGCTTCCCAAAGGAACATCAAGTTTTTTATTCCCCAGCGTGAGTCATGTTTCACCTAGGCTTTACATGCAAAGTTTTGTGTAACTGTACAAAGCATGTACGACTCAAGGCTTCGGAAGCAGGCCTGCGCAACTCACTAAACTCCCCGGCGAAAACCCGAAAGGTGGCATTTCTTCTGAAGAAACACGAGATGTGCCTACATATAGGTACACCCAGGGCTTTTTAGTCAAACTCCCGCGTAATTTTCGAATCGGGATTTGTCTGCAAACGGACACACCCAGGGCTTCTTAGGCAGGCTCTCGCGTAATTCCGAGTTGGGATGTGTCTGCAAACGGACACACCCAGGGCTTCTTAGGCAAGCTCCCGCGTAATTCTGAGTTGGGATGTGTCTGCAAACGGACACACCAAGGGCTTCTTAGGCAGGCTCCCGCGTAATCGGGATGTGTCTGCAAACGGGCACACCCATGGCTTTTTAGGCAGGCTCTCGCGTAGTTCTGAGATGGGATGTATCCGCAAACAGATACACCCAGGGCTTCTTAGGCAAGCTCCCGCGCAGTTCCAAGATGGGATATATCCGCATACAGATACACCCAAGGCTTAAAAAAAAAGTCCCACGGAGCTATCCCTGATAACAGAACTCAGGTATGATTTCTATCTTATGGCTGGCGAGCCTTTTTACGCAAGTCTAATGGACTATAAACGACGCGACCGGAAGTCTGCCAGGTCTTAATCCTTGATGGCCTGGTAGCTACTCTGACTTTCGCCTTGTCCAATCCTCAGTCAGAGTAGGGGCTCTATAGACACCCACATTTGGCTGCTAGGTGTCTATAGCAGTTTCCAAAAAACACCCGATGATGATCGGACGCGAACGTGCTTCTACGCGCTCGGATATGGGCTCAAAATCGCCCGATGATGATCTCACAAAAATGACCTCAAATTCAGCCCAGTGGGTCGTTTCCAGTCAAATAAGACTAATTTGGGTCAAAACCGACACCGGAAATAAATCCGTCTTTTAGCGACCGGGTCAAACCCCGGTCAAAGCCGTTTCCGAGAACACAAAACAGCCATGCAAATATCAATAATTCAATCCAAACACCAAATCTTCAAAATATCTTTCCCGCCTCATCCACTCGATCGAGTGTCAGCCCACTCGATCGAGTGTCAGCCCACTTGATCGAGTGGGCCTTCTACAGGCCCGCTGCTACCTCTTCATTGGGCCACTGGATCGAGTCAGCAGGGGCACTAGATCGAGTAACCCTAGGTCGGGTGGTGGTGAATTCCTATATATACACCCCTTTGCAACACCTTCACACAACTTTTCGAAACCCTAACTTTCACATATAACTTACAACCCTAGTATCTAGAAAACTCTAAACCACCATAACTCCATCTACATCTCGATACTCCCCTGCTCAAGCCAAAATTAAACGAGTCTCGTCCGAGAATACGAAACATGTAGGTTGAGGGTGAAACAATCCCGATTTCTTCTTTCTTCTCCTCTTCTCTTCCCGCGCCGTCTTCCTCTTTTTCCATCATCTTTTTTCGTTTTTTTCTCTTATTTCTAATATCGTTAATATTACTAGTATTAAAACATTAAAATACTCGCCGATTCGTGTCGAATACAAAGGATGATGGAATAAGAAAATCCGAATACAAGGGTGTTTCACCCGACGTGGCCGGTCGCTTATCCCGACACCCCGAGTATTTGATTGTTGAAGCGAGTCAACATCAACAATAGCGTTTTTTTCTTATTTTGTCGCGTCGTTGGTCACGTTTTATTATTCGCATCATCGTCATCATTGTCAACATCACATTCATCAATTTCCAAAATTATTTCGAAGCAAACACTTTTATTTAAGTTAGGTCGAAACCCGTTGATGCGGATCTGACATCACATAATCCGCAAGGATTCATTACGATGTCGAGATGTGGAGGGAATCAATTTTTAATTCAAGCAAATATAAAGCCTCGTTCTGTAGATTCTATACCAACTCGATAGTCGGATATCGTATCTAAACGAATTAGTCAATAAATTTAACTAATACGAATTCGTTGATGCTAAAATAGTTGTCACATAGTTCGAAAGAACTAATTACGACACTATAACGTGGAGATAATGCATTTTGTTTTAGTTTGATTTAAAATGACTTACAACATCTTTTCCAGATTTCGCTCTAAATATTCGATATTGATTCCATAATCAAATATCGGATACGACGAGTATCAAAATTTGAGTCGAGCACAAATCATATAATGTTTCTGCCCGACTTGACAAAATCATCGATTACCAAAATCAAAAGGCAATTTCGAACTCTATAGCAAATTGCGAAACTAACCCTAGTTCGTACAGGGGGCACTCGATCGAGTGCCTAGCCCACTCGATCGAGTAGCACTCCAAAAACCGAGGCAGAAGGTTCTTTGAGAACCACTCGGTCGAGTCCCGCAATGACTCGATCGAGTGGCTACTCACTCGGTCGAGTCCCTTAATGACTCGATCAAGTGACACCTCAAATTCCGGGACTTTTTCCAAGACCCACTCGGCCGAGCCCCTCAATGACTCGATCGAGTGGCCTTTATCACGTCAAAGCCGTGAGTCCCACAACGTCTTTCGAGTCTCGATAATATTTTTTTATGATTTCGGTCAACACGTGTCAAGTCAATAACGTGTCATACTACTTTTCAAAACCATGCATCACGTCATTTATATCGTTCTATATTATTTACAAACAGTTATTATCGTTATCATCGTTACTAACACGTTTGTTTCTATTTTGGTATTTTATTTCCGTTATTTGTTTTATTGTACTAAAACGAATCTTGCATGCTAAATACAACTTCAACGTTAATTTTAGATGCATTAAATCGACAAAACAACTTATTCAAATTTTTGCATGTTTAGTCAAAACATTGTTTGCATAACATCTCATCGTATTACTAATGCGCGTATTCAAAAGTCAAGCAATATCTTTGTAACACCCGCTATTTTCGTAGCATTTTTATTCTTCCGTTATGACATCGTTATAACTCTATCACATTTTGGCTTATGTGTCATCATTTTTCCAAGCTTATCTTCAATTTTGAGTTTAATGATATTATTTTTTTTATTTCAAAAGATTTTAATTCTTTTACATCTATTTATTTGATTTTCTTCGTAAGCTAATTAATTTTCCGCGAGGAATTCTATTTCTCTTTGAATTGACGTTTTAAAACTCTGATTTAAGTTACTCTTTTTCTTAAAAATGTTTAAATACTTTATATAATATTTTTAAGTAGTAAATATTTTTATTTACGAAAATTCAGCCATTAATGATTTTATTACGAAGTTTCGCGAATAATTATTTTCTTACGCGAGGTTTACTCGAATTGCTTTTAAATGCCTTTAACTATTTTACGATATACTTTTTATCAACTTATAAATCATTTGAGACCTTTTCCTTATATTTTGGACCGACAAAGCTTCTTGTCACAATTTAACTACGTTTTATTAATACGTTTCATTTTATCACATTAAACCGTAAACATAGGATTCTTTTCTTTTCATTGAATTGAGGATTTACTACTCAAGCTCTTCCTACTCATCTTCTTATCCCTTTCGCCGGCCATATTTGTCTAGATGCACCGAGGATTCTTCAACAATTTTACTATCATTTATGCTCTTTAAGTGTAGTAACCTTTTTTTTTTTTGATGAACGAGGGAACCCGCAGCCGCTACCTTTTTGGTGCGCTCTGGGTAAACCCTCGGGTGTACGCATAGCCTGCAAACCACGCACACCAAGGTAAACCGCCCGTGGGCGACAAGCTCGAAGTCTAGAGGCATAGTCTCAAGCCATACAACTCCCACAAGTTCGCGCTTGCAGGGGCTTGAACCTGAGACCCTTGGGCCGATGACCACAAGTTCAACCACTAGGCAACACCCTTATGGGCGTGTAGTAACCTTCTTCTCCTCCTTTACTCTACATTCATTTGTGCATTAACAAAAAATTACTACAACATCTTCTTCATCATCCCTTTGCCGTGACACTCACCCATCTTCTTTTGGCTGATTCTTGATTAATTCGAGTCTCGATCGTCTCATATTCATCGTCGAATCAATCCTTTTTCAATTCCTTCGTTAAGGTAATAATCGATGTCGTTTTCGATCATTATTTACCTTGATTTTTAGCTTTTCTCATGGTATTTTTCTGCCATGATTTTTACATATTGTAGGATTCGTGGACGATCCCGAAGCTGACGAGTATATTATCGATTCAGACTTGGATTAGAGGTAACGTCGATGTTACTCGGTATTTCCTGTTTTTAATTGTGTAATTGCATGTATATATTTATATTTCATTTTTGACAATATATGTATGTCATATAATCTGGAAAATTTTTAAAAGTTGATAATTTGCATGTTTCGGTATTTTTATCGCTTTTACGAGATTAACGATTAAATTGTTATATTAGTTTGTAAAATTGTTAGTAATCGGGTGACCTTAGTCTAGACTTTACATTACCGTCCCCGTGGAATCGACCCGACTTATTCTATCTACTCTAGTTAGGATTAGCCGGTTATATTATTGACGGTTGGGACGTGACGAATCCCTACCATCAATTTAGCGCCGTTGCCGGGGACGGTGCTAGTTTAGACTTTGTTTTCCTAGTTACTTGACTTTGTCTTTGTGTTTGTGTTTTTCTTTTTTCTTTTTGTTACCTTGCTTCTTGTGTGTGTGAAGTTTATTTCTCTCTTGTCTAGTGCCAGAAAAGCACTAGGCTTCTCACGTTTGTTCTTAGTCTACAGTTTGTGCTTAGAGGTGGTGATTATCTTCTTCTTGCAACTCAGAGCCGCTTAAACAGACGGTTGCTAGAATGAGTGGTTTCCAACCGGGTATGAGCTACGATTTTCGAGCGAGCATGGGGTTTGATCTAAACTCCACACACATGGAAGCCGATATGAGCTACCCCTCTTCTTCTTTGAACCAAAGCTATGACATGACGTCCCCCTACCATAATCAAGCTTTTTGGGGTAATCAAGACGGGTATGATCCTCAAGAATATGGATATGGCTACCAACAAGTGAATGACTATCACTCCTACGATCATGGTGGCTATTACTCAAGCTATGAATGTGAAACCACCATGTTCGATCAAGATTCACCTTATGGAAGCCAATACCCCCAAAACCCACAATATTACCCTTCACCCCAACCACAATATGAACCCCATGACCCACAATACTACCAATCACCCCAACCTTGCTACCAACAATATGATGCCCCACCCCTTGGGCATCATCAAGATTTTCAAGGAGCTTTACAGGACCCCAATGATCACCAATTGCCCGAGATGGAGGTGTTTCAATCGCTTCTTCAATTGCAAAAGAGCAACCAAGAAATGGCCGTTCAAATTCAAAAACAACAAAATGAATTATGGGTCCAAATTCGAAGGGCAAACGAGGCGAGGGATGCTCGATTAAATGCATTATCGGTTCAAACCGTAATGTTTTTATCCCGAACATCACAATTAGATGAAGGGTGCCCACTTGAGAAAGAGGAGCAACCTAATCACGAAGCCGCCAACGTAGTTCCCTTTGATAGAGAAATTTGCTTTGAAGAACCTCAATTTTCTACCCAAAAAGAGACGAATGAGGATATGACTCTTGGTGAAGGCAACATTGGTGAGGAATTGGAGGAGGATAGTGAGTTGGTGGTGTTTGTGAAGTTGTTGGGTGAAATTGATGAGCCCAAGTTGCCCATGTGTGATAATGTTGATAAGCATCGAGAGCCCCTTGCTAGTGCACCAAGCAATGGTTTGGAAGAGATTGAAACCGCCGGTGGAAGTTTCGATTCTCTCCTCCATGATGATGTGGGGACAAGTGATGAAGATGGGGAACCACAACTTGAAGAAAGTGTGGGGGTGTGCAACAAGGAAATGGGGCCAAAGCCGCTTTTTGTGCCTCGTTTCTTGGAAATGAAGCTTGCTTGTGATTGGAGGCGATGCCTAGGGAGGAAGAGGTCGGTAAAGCTCGTAGGATGGATAGACCCCGGAGACGATTTGAAAGATGATTTTGGGTCTTGGGATTCCTACTTCTTGCCTCCACCTTGGAGGCCGTGGAGGTTGGCTAGGCTCGAGCACTTCTTGGGCCTTCACTATGATGTTGGTAGCGCGTTCGATTTGCTCCTCCATGCCCTTGAGGGCTACGGTTGAAGAAGAGTCCACCATCCTAGGTTTGACGGAGTTCCTAAAGAACCGTCATGTTGTATATTCCCCTCTCCTCTTCTTTAGAATACTTGTGTTTGTATTTGTGTAGTTTTGTTTCTTGGATTTGTTTGTTTTTTGTGGGATTCTTGTAATTGATTTGGTATTTTGATGAGCGATGTGAGGGAGTGAATTTGATGTGTATTTTGAGTTTATTGTGATAGGTGAAGTGAATATGACTCCTTGAAAGGATCGGTTATCGATAGAGCTTGGAATGTGAGTAAGGGAGTCGGTTTTTGGGGCCATGGGAGTCATGAAGACCCTTCCCGACCGGGAAGGGTGTGTCGTCCCGACCGGGATGGGGCCGTCCCGATCGGGATGAGGGTGCCAAAAATCGGGTCTACTGGAGTGCCATCCCGACCGGGACCATCCATCCCGACCGGGATGGTCCCCTACTCCCCCTTTGTGCCTCTTCTTCGACTTATGAGCCCACCCAACCATTATATACCCCCTCCCAACCTCCCTAACTTTCCTTGCTCATATCATATGACCCATGTACTTCATTTCCATACCTTCACCTCATTTCCTTCTCACTTTAGACCGATATTCACATCAAATCCTACCCCCTCGCACCATTATTACCTCTACCATGCGGTTTTATCAAGCTTGAAGAAGGATGGCAACGGAAAAGACAAGCTACGTGCCTATAGCGATCATTGAAGGCGATGGAGTTCGTGAGTTGCTAGCATGTTGGTAAAGCAACTTTCTTTACTTTTCCGTCTTTTGTTGCTTGTTGCCCTTTGTTTGCCCCCTTCCCCTTGAGTCATGGTATCTTAGTGGCCTTCGAGGCCTTGGTATACGTTGCTCCCGACTCTCGATGATGTGACTACATCGAGAGTCATTTTCAAAATCCAAATTTTACAAGATTTTCACTTTCTTTTTTGAGGATTTAGTCGGATTTAGGCGGAATCCGGGCTAGGTGACTTGATTACACCTAGCCCTCCCCTCCCATTTCCTTTTACTTCCTTCTTTTATTTCTTCCCCCATCCATATCTTTTTCTCGTCTCGGCCCATGGTGACTTGACTACACCCCGGCCGGACACCTTCTACCCTTTTTCTCCGCGTTTCTTTTTTATTTTTAGCTTTATTTTCGTAGTTTCTTTTCTTTTTCTTTTGTCTCTCCGCACACTATGATCGAGCATGAGGACGTTGCTCGGTTTAAGTGTGGGGGAGCGATATTCTAGCATAGTTAGTTTTATTTTCTTAGTTTTTCGAAAAAATCTTAAAAATCCCTAAAAATTTGAAAAATTTCACAAAAATCAAAAAGATTTTCTTTTTGTGTGTTCTTCCTTTTGTGTCGTTATGTCGCATTTGTTTGTTTTGTGTGCGTGTTTTTCTTCCCTTTTTCCCTATAGGTTGCTTAAATCACAATTAGCTTTGGAAAGCTTTCAAGACGTCCGATAACATCTCAAAATAATTTTCCGACTTTTGCCGTGAAGAGCCTACCAAAGGACCGAGTCCCTAGGAAGGATGATAGCGACAAGGGTCGGTCTTCCCTCATTTTGCATATTTCCACCTTTTTACTTGGACTAGTTAGGCGGTTTTGGGCATGGGACGACCCTCTTGGCTCATCGCTAAAGGGGGCGGGGTCTCACTTACCTACAGTGTCGACTAACACCGTGGTTCATCCTTTTTCCACTCCGCCGATCGTCCCGTAGTACGTTTTTAGAAAGTTAGGAGGAATCGAGGTAAGTTACCAACGTTTTTGTTACTTTATCGTCATACTATTAGGGTTTAGTTCACGTTGGTTTGTATTGCTAGCTTGGGAACGTTGTCACTTGCCTTGAGTCCTAAACCGGTGTCCTTTCACCACTTTTGGAGGGAAGCGGTATTTCTTTTCCTTTGGGTGCAACCTTGGGTTTGTTTGTTTGCTTGTTTGTGTGTTTGTTTGTCTATGTGTGTTGTGTCCGGTTGCATCCATAGTTTTGTCGCAAGACCCGACTTGCCTTGCGGAGTGCACTTTTCCTCTAAGTGTACTCGCATGAGTTGAAAGGGCATAGGGTGCGCTAATACCTGCTCGGATAGTTTAGTAGATAGTATGTGCTTACTCGAGGGCGAGTAAGGGTTAAGTGTGGGGGAGTTGATAAGTGTAGTTTGTAGTGCCTATTTTGTAGTATTTTGGTCCCATTTTCCTTGTGGAATCGCTCCTTGGGAGCGATTCATGGGTTTCTTATGCTTCCTTTAGTTCGTTTCAGGTTCCCGAGACCGATTTGGAAGAGTTGGAGCGATTCCGACTCCATACATACACATTTTGGAGCCAACGGAGTAAAGGAACGATCACTCGATGCCTTGGAATCGACCCCGAGACCTTGGAACCCAATCCCGAGCCTCCGAGACCCGATCTCGAGTCCCGAGAATCGACGAGAAACCCATGAGAAACAAGGAGAGACCAAAAAGTTCATATTGGAGGCCTACAAGACTCATCCCTGACGGGTATGGCCTCAACCGGTCCCGGTTGAGGTGCACAAAAGAGGAGGCTCCTGTCTGAGGCCCTTCCCGACCGGGAGCATGGCTTCCCGACCGGGACCGACCCCATCCCGACCAGGACCACCTCGTCTCGGCCGGGACGGGGGTGCTGCAGTCCGCCTTCAATTATTTTCTTCTCCTTTCCATTTGAAACCCTATATATACTCTTCCCTTGTTTTGTAAATGGGATGCACTTCATTAGACACAAAACCCTAGATTATTTTAGCATAGATTAGATTAGGTTAGAGTAGATTAGTCGGTAATTAGTTGTTAATCCTAGATTAGCCCTTGTATTAAGGAATTCTTGAAGATCTTCACCAAGCTTGACAACCTTGGATGATTATTTTGGGTTTTCTCTTTTATACAAGTTTTCATTCTTCCTTTCATCCTCTAGTATGGTATAATTTCTTTTCCTTTCTCTTTATCTTGTCTATGTTATTCAAGTTTTCATCTTTGTTATTGTTTGTTCTTGTTCTTGTTAGTTTCATAATGTATGTTGGATATTTGTGTTGTTTCCTCTTGTTTATGTTGGTTTTTACTTTAGATATGTTAGAGTAGTATCTTGCTAGGGTTAGTAAGGTGATTAGGGTGTTAATTGAATGATTAAGGGATTGTTAGAGATGTTGGTGGAAGATTTGGGTTTCCTCTTGGTTTAGTGCACATCACATGTTTGTTGAAATGCTTGATTGACTAGTAGATACATATACTTGTTTTTTCTTGCCTTTCTCTTGTGGGTGATGGTTTGTTTGTGGGATCGGTTCCCTCACTAAGTTGCGAGAGCCCGGTGAGGACGACCCCTAGGTCGGTCTAAGTAGCGAGAGCCCGGATGCGACCTAGGCCACTATAGCACGTTAGAACCCCGTTTGTCGTGTGTATCGCCGAGATGGGTTATAGGATGAACCTCTAGGTAGGCCTAAGTTGCGAGAGCCCGGACCAACCTAGATTACCCTACTACCTCCTTCGCTCTAGTTATCCCTTGACCATTCCGTTACCCCTTTGACCCCGACCTAATCCTAGCCCGTTTCTTTGTTTGTTTCTCCGGTACCTTAGTCTTAGTCTAGCTTTCTCCCCTTCTATCATTCTCTAGTTTAGCTTAGTCCGTTGACTTAGTCTAGTAATCGGGTGACCTTAGTCTAGACTTTACATTACCGTCCCCGTGGATTCGACCCGACTTACCCTATCTACTCTAGTTAAGATTAGCCGGTTATATTATTGACGGTTGGGACGTGACGAATCCCTACCATCAGTCACCAAAAAGCTGCAGCATATGAACAGCAACAAAAGTCGACAGTAGTGATGATGAGACGACAAGGTCGACAATGAAACAGGACAACAACGGCGCAACAGAAACAAGCAGAACGACACACAACTAGCAAAATGAAACAGCAGCAGGAATGTTGACAGTAGCAGCCAAAGAATGATAGCCAGAACAAGAAGAAGAATAAGAGGAAGAAGACAACGGACAGCAGCAAGAAGAACGACAAAGAGAACGAAAACAAGGAAACTGTGGCAGAAAAGCAACAAAGCAGCAGCAGCAACAGCCCGTAAGGTCGAGGAATCAAAATAGCGTACAACATGTTGAGATTGAAATAGCAACAAGATAGGCAATCGAGTTACAGCAGAAAGTGATGACAGAAGAGAGCAGTAGCGGCGAAGAAATGGAGGAAAACGAGTAGATGAAGCAACAATCAACAGTAACGAGCAGCAACAACATCAAAAACGAACAGCAGCAGACCGCAGAAACAGCAACAAAACGAGACAATAACGAATGACAAAACGATGGAGAAGATGAGAATGAGAAGAGGGGAAACAGAACAGCAGCAGCAGCAGAAAAATGGAGAAAACAGCAGTAAAACGCAGCATAAACAACACGTGACACCGGTGAATAGAGCAGCGAAGAAGAAGGAAGAAAACAAACAGCAGTTGAAGAAGAATTGATAGAAGACGGACAGCAAACGACAACAAAATGTTGTCACGAATGACGCTTAGAAAAAAAAGTAATAGCATCGTCATACAGCAGAAAGAACGCCAAAAATGAAATCGATGTTAGAGAAGAAGGAGCAGCAGACAGATATAGACCGAGCACATCAATGGCACACAACACGGCAGCGACAACAGCAGATGAATAACCATTAAACAAGGAGGAAAAAGGCGAGACACAGAAGAAGAAGAAGAAAGGACTACCTTTCGTTAACCCTGGGTCACGTCATCACCGTTGCTGAACAAGAGGACTGACGCACAAAGAACAGGTACCAGGGATACGAAAAACGAACAGGGTCGATAGCAGTAACAGAAGAGAGAAAAACGCAGCATAGAAACAACAGAACAACGCAGCAGCAGTACAACAAAGAAGGAGAACAAAATAGAGGAAGGAGGCGGCTGAAAGGGGAATGAATGAATGGAGGTGGAGATGAAAAAGTGAAGCGGTGGATCAAATACAAGGCATGGGGGGTGTACGTTAAAAAAAATGGGAAAAGAAAAGGAATGGGATAAGAACGTATATGTGGGAATAGGAAATGAAACAAGTGGGTAAGCAAAGGATTAATTAAATGAATCGGCTCGGAAACACGAATTAAACGAATTTCGTACGATAAGTTGACTGACCCACGAATCGAATTTAAACGGGATATAAATATTTGGACCGAATAATTATAAAATGAGTAGAATAAAATTAATTTGTCCGACGAGAATTAAAAAGGGTTAATTAATACGGGTTAATTGAAATTAATAAATAATCGGATCGAAAAGAAAAAAAATAAATAATAAAATGAGTAGAATAAACGTCTCTCGAGATATAAATAATTATTCGAGATGAAAATGAAATTTATAGAAATAATTAATTAGACAATGGAATAGTATTTCCCGATAAATAATAAATCTTCGATAAAGTGAATTAAATTGATTTCTCGAGGAAAGGTAATAAATGTTTTGACGAAATTTTAAAATAAATGAGCTTCGAGCCGAAAATAGAAATTCGAGGTTAAATATAAATAAATAAAAAGAATTTAGGATTTAAATCGTCGAAATAGATTTTCGATAAGAATTAAATTAAATGTATAAAATGAATCGAAACAGAAATAAAAATAGGTTTAAAATATAAGAAGAGTTTTCGAGACAAATAGAATTTTAGGAGTTTGAAATGATTAAACGATAAATTCGTTTTATAATAACTTTTAAGAATTACGAGTTAAATCGTAAATAAAATTAAATACGAATATAACTTTAAATTAATTTAATTTTTTAAAATCAGGGGTGTTAAAAATGGACTATAAACGACCCGAACGGAAGTCTACCAGGTCTTAGTGGGCTTGGTAGCTACTCTGACTTTCGCCATGTCCAAGCCTCAGTCAGAGTGGGGGCTCTGTAGACACCCGCATTTTGACTACCAGGTGTCTATGGTAGTTTTCAAAAAACACCCGATGATGATCGGACGCTAACGTGTTTCTACGCTCTCGGATACGGGCTCAAAACCATTAGTTGATGGCTAATACACTTACGGAGTACAAATCTCACAAAACTGACCTCAAATCCAGGCCTAGTGGACCGTTTCCAAACAAACAAGACTAATTTGGGCCAAAACCGACACCGGAAATAAAACCGACTTTAGCAATTGGGTCAACCCCGGTCAAAGTCGTTTTCGAGACATACAAAAAACTGCCACACAATCATCAAAAGTCCAAGTCAAACACAAAACCCAACAAACATCCAAAGCCACGGTCCAAGAATCTGACCCGCGCGACCCAGCTGGGCCACTCGATCGAGTGCCCAACCCACTCGATCGAGTGGGCCTTATTCAGGCCCGACTGCAGGCACAACGGGCCACTCGACCGAGTCAGCTGGTTACTCGGTCGAGTAACCCTAACCGGGGAACCCTAGGCATCCCTATATAAACACCCCCATGCACAACCTTTCAATCATCTTTTTGACATCCTTTACAACCCTAATTCTACCCTAAGCAATGCAACACTCAAACCCTAAACCTAACTTTAGGAATTCCAAACCCTAAACCACCACAACTCAATTTACATACTCGAACTCCCGTGCAATCCGTCACTACGAGTCCCGTCCGAGCATAAGAAACATGTAGGTTGGGGGTGCCAAAACCCCGTTTCTTCTCTTCTTTCCCTCCTTCTCGCGTCGTTGTCGTCATCATCATTATCTCGTTTTTTTTATTTATTTTGTTCGCATACTAATATCAATAATATAACTAGTATAAAACATTAAAGTACTTGTTGATTTGAGTTGAGTATGAAGGATGTCGGAATAAGGAAACCCGAATATACAAGTGTACCGCACACAGCGTTGCCGGTCGCTTATTCCGACACCCCGATTACTTGATTATTGAGACAAGTTAACCTAAACAATAGTTTGTTTATTTTCGTTTGCATCATTGTTCAAGTCGCATATTTGCATCGATTTTCAAAACAAGCAATTTATTTTAATAAGGGTCGGGACCGTTGACATGAATCCGACATCACAATCTCTAGGGATTTATTCCGATGTCGGAGAAGCCGAGGGAATCAAGTCCTCTAATTCAGGCAAAGTGTGGATCCGTTCGATACCAATTCCATAATTGGATGTCGAATCTAACGATCTAGTCGATTTAATTAACTAATGCGATTTTTTTCGTTGATGCTAAAATAATTGTCGTACGATTCGCTAGAATCACGACATTATTAAACGCGGAGGAAATCTATTCATATCGCGATAGTTAATTTAAAACGACTTAAAGCAATTTTCTTTTATTTTCACTCTAGTATTCCATATCGATTCAATAATCGAACATGGGATACAACGAGTATTCAAAATTAGAATCGGGTATAAATTCAATAATATTTATGTCCGATTCAACAAAATCAATGATTTATAAAATCCGAGTCGAGCATAAATTGTACAATATTTATGTCCGATTCGGTAGAATCATCGAATTATTAAAATCCAAAGCAATTTCAAAATCAATAATAAAATTGCAAGCGAACCTGGTTCGTACAGGTGCCACTCGACTGAGTGCCTTGGCCACTCGACCGAGTGACATCACAATTTACCAAGAAGAATGCATTTTCGACCTCTACTCGGTCGAGTCTCATGGTGACTCGATCGAGTGGCGACGTACTCGGCCGAGTTGGTCAATAACTCGACCGAGTAAGGTCTATAATGAGGGACAGGAACCTTTTCAAAGGTCCACTCGGTCGAGTCCAGCATTGACTCGATCGAGTGACCTTATCACGACCAATACCGTGAGTCCTATATTGTTTTCTACTCTCGATAAAACTTCTTTTATGACTTTGGTCAACACGTGTTAATCCATCACGTGAAAACTTCACTTTTCAAAACTTTACATCATCTTGTCTACATCATTCATTAATTTGCAAACCGTTATTATTCGTTATACCGTTACTAATCGTTTGTTATTTTTCTTGTTGATTTATCGTTTGTTTTATTTTACTAAAATGAAGCCAAATGCTAAAATTCAACTTTGACGTCAGAATTAATTGCATTAAATAGACATAGAAACCCTTTTCAATTTCTCACATGCTTAGGGAAAACAATGTTTGCATAAGCATTTTCTCACCGAATTACTAACGCGCGTATTAGAAAGTCATTCGAGATCTTAGTAGAAGCCGCTAGTGCGGGCGGGGTTGGGTGTCCTTTGTGGGCTTCCCAACACGTACCCTCACCCCTTACTCAGAACCATGGTTTCCGGATATCCGAATCCATTGGCATACGAGAGTCATTCAATACACGATATCCGATAATGTCGGTATCGGTATCAAATGCAAAGGGACGAGCCCAATAAACTCTGACATCGGAAATGGGCCGTATTTCGTATACGGCCCACTACGACATAGAGTGGGTTCGAACGGGCCCGAACTCCCACAAAGTTCGGTGGCGACTCCACTTCGACCTAAATTTCAATTCGATCCATTCTCATATGGAGATTCATTCGCCTCCCCAAACCCGCGCGTGGCCGCGTCGGGGTGGACCTATGTCATGTCCACAGCAGCATAACTATAAACGGGTGGGAGATGATAGATTCCTCTAGCATCTTTGCCGCCACTGGGTAAGTTCATTCTTGCATTTTCATAAATTCATTCTTGTATCGTTCATTCACTGGTGGGAGAGTATTATTTTATTTCATAAATAACAATCGTAACATCTCATATAATGACAGTCATATTTTATTTCGTAGTAGACTAGTGGAGTGTATTCTATTATATGTGATAGTGCAATATTTTCCGTCAGACCGTTCTACAACCGACTAAGCAAATAACAAAATTAAAAAGGCAAAGTAGCAAAACCAAAACAAAAATCCAAACTCCAATAGTACAAAGCGCACATTTTCCCTCCATTTCTTCATCAACTATTTTCAGCATCAATACACTATCAACTCCCATCCCTTTTCTTCTTCAACTTCTTATTATTCCTTTTCTTTTAGTTATGGTGTTTAGGGAATCATAATCTGGCCTCCGGGATCGGGTAGGACTACATATTGCAATGAATTGCCCAATTTCTTACCCTTATTGAAAGGTACTTTCAATATTCTTTTTTTTTTCTTTTTACAAAATTTTGCAGCTTAATTTTCGTCAAAGATTGCATTGTTTAATCCATGGTTTGTCTAAATATGTGAAACCAATTTTTAGTTTGCCAATTTCGAGTTGGTTAGGGGGCTGGACCCGGGTATACTTATAGGTGGGGTCATCACATGTTGGATCTATACGTAGTAATTTTCAACTGTTTGGATTTCAATTATTTTGGCTAAATTTCATGGTTGAATCATGATACAACAAAAACATCATAGCCTTAGTACCAGTCACGTTGTATAAGAGGTACAAAGTATTTGAGTTAATTTTTTATCCTCTACTACTGGAAATTTCTTGAAGGTATTTGAGTTTTATTTTGCTATTCTACCAGTGTTTCTGCAAGTATTTCATTTTTTTTTATTTGATTTTGATTTTTTATGTTGCCTTAGTAGTTTACTCTTCATCTCCAATGTTACACCTAATTTTAAGTGCCCAATGATAATCATATGACGTTTTTTTACCCTAGCTTGTAATGTTTTTTATTTGTAATGCTCTAACTTTATTTCAATTTTTATGATTATTTTGTGTGTTATACGAGGAGAACCTTCATTTCTGGTTACACTGGAAATATTAGAAATGGGGTCATAACAAAGGATAAATCAACTTTGTGGGTAGGTCGATAGTTTTCACAGGTAATATCATACTAGTCTCCATGTTGTATGTCTCCTTTTCTTCAAAAGATTGACAGGAAATGAAAATAAGAAAAGGATATGTTACGGCATTTCAAAAATTAACTAGTTTGTTATCTTGATTTTGTTAACCCCGCCAACTATATGCTGGCCTGTCTATATGTCTGATATCTAAAGCATCTTTTTAGTGATTTTTGTGGTGTTTTAGAGGTTAGAGATGCTCATGGTTCAACTATCTTTCATTCTGTTGGTGAAGTGACCAGGTCGAGGTGAGTTTATGTTGCTTTAGCTTTATACTAATAAAATCTCACTTCGATTTGTCTTAAGCTTAAGACAACAATATTTCATGTTACTTGGTGACATTTTGTCAGAGTATGTTTGGCTATTTTATTTCATTTGAGTACTACAATCATAACCGTAGACAACAATTTTCGAAAATGCAATCTTAAACTAGCATACAAGTAGAAGACTTCAATTTAATACTCCGTATTATTTTCAATAGGTTATACTATACTTTTTTGATGAAAAATAGGTTAGATACTTATATACTCCGTATGTACTAACTTCGATTTTTTTTATTTTATAGGAATCGACTTTGTTTACTTATTCGGATCTTGGAGCATCTTATGAATGTGAGAAGATAGAGAACATTTGATTATTGGAGAAGAAATTTTACATAGTGAGTAATATAGTGAAAGATTGTGATGTATTTAGTTGTGAATCGAAAGATGTTATTCTGGTGGATACTTGTATTGGATATGTTTATATATGTTTTCTTGTTAATAAATGGATTTTGCTGCTTGTCCTTTTCAAATTGTAGACGTGATGTTACCACATTTGTTTTAGTTTTTATGTGAAAACACCTATTAGCATCTAGTTTCGGTTACGAAAGTATAATCATTGTCAAAATGGCATCAAAAAATGGCATCAGTTGTAGAATCGGGAGGGAACATTTGCATCGGTTACTATGATACAATCGATACCAATTTGGTAAGTGGGCATCGGTTGCAATTGATGCCATTTTTCCAAATTGGCATCGGTTGTAATCGATGCCAATCCAGCAATATTGGCATCAGTTAATAATCGATGCCATTTTTTTTGTCATTAGCATCGCCTTGATTGATGTCGCTTGAAAATCGATGCCAATGACCATTTACAACCGATGTCATTAGCTTAAATTCTACTAGTGTATATCCATTCTTATCAATCTGAAATATTAAACACTTACCCAAATTCACATGGGTTGTACTGTTGTAGATTGTCAGACGGCCTGCACCCTCAAGAGGAATGGTTCGCATAAGGATTCATACAAACTCAAGCTTAAATTAAGCAAAATCAGTGAATATACACGGGAAACTAGCAACACGTCAATGACACAACTTATATTAGCCTAAAAATTCTGATTATATTCTAAACCCATCAATTTGTTCAAAAAAATAACAACATTGTCCCAATGAACAGACAATTATACAAAACCGAACTTCAAAAACATTTCTAGAGGTAAAAAAATTCATAGAAATTCAAGTTTAAATTAAGCAAAATCAATGACTATACATTGAAAATCACCAAGGCATCGACACAATCAGTTATTAACTATTGAACCTAACAAAAGATTGTGCATTTTCATTCAATTTAAACACACAAATTAAATAGTAGCGGACTAAATCAAACATTAAACCACGAAAGATTAATGAAATAGAACGGAAAAAAAATTCACTTGCTATGGTAATTCATATCATTTCATTTCTGATTAATTGCAACATGCAATGAAAGATATTACGTAAGGCTACCTCTTTCAGGGTTAGAAGATTTTCAGATGCTTCAAAAAGTAGAATTGAAGGAAAACTATCGATTTTTCAATCATTTTAGTGGCATACGAAAATTTAACCCGAATTCTTTGAATGTACAGACTCTAGGATTGTTTGAGGCGTTGAGGGTGAAGGTTGATTTGGACTTCCATGGAAACTGGGATTGCGGGAGTTCAATTGAAAAGAGAATTAATTAGGTTTGTTGGTTTCCTCAGGTGTTACCTACGAGTATATTGTACGGAGTATTGTTTTTTTTGGGTGTGCAAGGGTTGAGCCCCGATGAGCTGCTCTGTTCGTCTGTCTTAGACATGTTCAAGTTTGACTACCCAACTTCCCGTGTTGATTAACGCTTTGCTCCGTATCACAAAGGGGCGAAGACTATTGCTCAGCAATTGTTCCTCACGGAAAAAATAAAGTAAATATACGGAGTAAATCGGTTTTGGGAGGTGGTTTAATCAGTAAACTACGTACTCCGTATTCTCCCGTAGTTTTTTTAAACCTCGAATTTTGTGTTTTTTGTGGACCGGTAATTTACGCATATGTATTTATGCATCAGCAACTCCGTGATTTAGCACGGGTGTTACAATGCGTATTTATGCATACGCAACCCCGTGCGTGTTTATTTTTTATTTTTAACGTGGAACATATCATTAAATGTTCGATGGATAGTCAAAGTTTTTGTTTACCGGTAAGCTATCTCATTTCAATGTTAGGAGGATAGAAAACAAAATTATTCTTCAAATGGATTGTTAGTACTAAGACAATAGTCATTTCTATGTCAAAAGCATATTTCATTTTTGCATTAATTGTTTCAAACGCAAATAAACTAAACATAACTTTTAGTTTGTTTTATATCCGTCATAAGATTCATAAATCATAGTGAAATAGTTTGTTTTGCATTAAGAGCATTCACAATAGAACTTAAGTAAGTTCTTCCAATGCCACATCATTTATCATAATATTTAAGTGAAAGAACTATTTATTTTATTCTTGATTGTGACCTACGCACAATTTTGTTTTCTCATCAATAATATTATTATAATTTAAGAACCTGGTTCTTAAATAAGAACTTAGTTCTTATTTTGAAAATCTCAAGACAACCCACGATGGAAGTTCTTGGTAACAAACCCAAGGAAGATAACCCCCATTGTGGCTGCTCTAAGAGGAGTCTCATTTTTTTTTTGTATGAATTGTGTCAAACATATATTGTACAAGTACTCATTTCGACGTTTTATGTCGTTATATGTACGCCGTCTTCTACATTTATCGTAAACTCTCCGAAATTGTTCTTTATTTACATACTCACGTGAGTTCTTTGACTTCGATATTGAACACACTGTAAAAATCATATGCGTCAATATTACTTCTTTTACGTTATTTTCATTCAATATCATATATCCGTTCATCTTCATATGGATTGTGATTTGCCTCTTCGATTCAAAAAAATGTTTCAACCCCGTGACGTGTCACGGGTATTACACTAGTATATATATATATATATATATATATATATATATATATATATATATATATATATATATATATATATATATATATATATATATATATATATATATACATACATACATACATACATACATATATATAGGGAGGATCATATAAGGTCCAAGCATATGTATAAGGTCCTACGTCTCAATCTCAGCCTTTGGATGAAATAGAGATCAATGGCTTAAATTCGTTCGTATATTTAATTATTTTCTAAGAATTAATGAGAAATTTATATTTTCCATACATGTCTCTTTTTTTCCACCCTCTGTTTTTTCAACCCCATTCATTACTCTATTTTCCTTTTCCAATCACAAATCAATACTCCACTCTCCTCTGATGAACTTACCCTTCACCGTACAAAAATCTCCTCTTCATCAACCACTACTGCTTTTCACATCTCCATTGTTGAAGCATCTTCATTGTCGAAGCTCCAAGTAACCGCCCAAGCATCTCCTTTGTCGACATTTCTTCATCTCAGGTAAATTATACTCTCCAAGCATCTCCTAATTTCGTACTGAGATTATGATTTTTTATGTTTACAATAAAAAAAGTTAGGGTTTTTTATGTTTGCAATTGAAGTTAGTTTAAAATCAAAAAATTAGAGATTTTTAGGTTTAGAATCGAAATTCATTATAGATTATAAAAATCAAGGGTTTTTAATTAGGTTTAGAATAGAAGTTCGTTTAAAATCAGATTAAAATATTGTTTCTTACACAAACCTCGATTTCATATTGAATATTTGTGTGTATTGTTGCGGGTTTTGTTTATCGTTGCAGATTTCATATTAAAAAATCATATTGAATATTTATCGTTGCTGATTTCGTTGAAGGATTTTTGGTTACCGCGCAGCATTGAAGGATTTTTGGTTACCATTGTTGTGGGTTTTGTCTTTCCTTGCAGATTTTTTAGTTGATATGTCTTCCGGAGAACGTCAAATCGTTGAAGCTGCGACCAATGAGCCAATACAGGAGGAGGATGAGGTTAGTGTACCTGTCAGTATGTTTGTTTACATGTACAAACATCATACCACACGCCTGAAACTTTAACAAAAAAGTTTTGAAACTTCAACTCCCAAGTTCTGAAACTTCAGAATCATAGATCTGCATCTTTAGTGCCTAACTCAGTATTTAAACAATGGACTGTCTGAAGTTTTACTTTCAACTGTAATACAACTTCAGCACACAAAGTTTACAACTTCATTACACGAAGTGTACATGGCATAACATATGAAACTTTAATTCAATCTCTTTGCAACTCCAACTCTCATTTAGTGAAATTTCAGAACAGTATATTTGCCACTTTGAAATAATAGAGTATTTGAAACTTTAATTAATATTATGATATAACTACAGAAATTACCTTTTACAACACTTAACTGGCCTGGTACACATTAAATGGTTTGTCTACTGCACGCTTGAAACTTTACGTCGAAAACATTACAACTTCAACTCTCACACTGTGAAACTTCAATATCCTGTCCCATTAATTTGCGTAGCATAATTTAGAAACTTTAATTCGTTCTCTTTACAACTTCAGTCCACAACATCTATATCTTGAGTCCATTTTTTCCCTGTTAAATTCAATTAGTTCAATCTGAAAGTCCCACCTTCTGAAATTTCAAATAAAATGACGTGTACAATATGTTCTTCCACAGGATGTGATAACAAATCTTGTATGTGGATGCTCTTGTATGAGGGTGAAGACGAAATGCCACCCCGCGATGATCTTCAGCGTAAGGTTTGTAGGCGATTCCTCATAGTCCAGCTCACTGCCACACTGATTCTCTCCAACTACAACAGAGACGTAAGGCTCTCAATGTCTACACCAGTCGTAGGAAGTAATTACCCTGACATGGAAACTTAACTATCTATTTTCGGCAAGAAAAACTTTCATCCACTACTATGTACTTAGCACCAAACTTGTATTTCTTCAATGTCTTTTGTAAACGCACAAAGGGGCTACGAAGCAACAGTTTTTTCCCAAACATGGTGAACGCTCTACGTCTATCAAAATAACCATGTGCTATTGTCTTCGACAATAATATTTGCGAAGTTCCCCTGAAATTATAATTTAGTAGTGTTAAAGTTGTACGAAATACCGCTGCAGTTTCAAATGTATGGAACAAAATTTGCATGTATAAAAAAAAGACTACTATGACCTATAAATTACCCATACAAATACCATGATTTTCGAATTTCGAAGTTTCACATATAATGTGTTGAAGTCAAAAACGAAATAAACTGAAGTTTTACTGGAATGGAACTGAAGTTGCATATAACAAAAACCAAATAATTATAATTTAGTAGTGTTAAAGTTGTACGAAATGCCGCTGCAGTTGTATATGTATAGAACTAAAGTTTCTTGTAAAAAAAACAAAGACTTCTACGACTGTTAAACTACCCATACAGACACCTGGATTTACGAACTTTGAAGTTTCACATATAACGCCTTGAAGTCAAAAACGAAATAAACTGAAGTTTTACTGGAACGGAACTAAAGTTGCATATAACATAAATGATAAGTGTGGTTTGTAGTGCCTATTTTGTAGTGTTTTGGTCCCATTTTCCTTGTAGAATCGCTCCTTGGGAGCGGTTTAGGGGCTTCTTATGCTTCCTTTAGTTCGTTTCAGGTTCCCGAGACCGATTTGGAAGAGTTGGAGCGATTCCGACTCTATACATACACATTTTGGAGCCAACGGAGTAAAGGAACGATGATTCGATGCCTTGGAATCGACCCCGAGACCTTGGGACCCAATCTCGAGCCTCCGAGACCCGATCCCGAGTTCCGAGAATCGATGGGAAGCCCATGAGAAGCAAGGAGGGACCAAAAAGTTCATAATGGAGGCCTACAAGGCTCATCCCGTCCGGGATGAAGAAGGAAACGAAGATGAGCCTACTGAGGGTCCATCCCGACCGGGACCATGGCGTCCCGACCGGGACCACCCCGTCTCAGCCGGGACGGGCCTGCTGCTGCACGCCTTCCTTTCTTTTCTTCTCCTTTCATTCTTAAACCCTATATATACCCCCCCCCCTCTTGTATTAAGACACTATGTTATGTTATATTCTTCACTTCTCCTAAAACCCTAGACTACTTTAGGTTAGATTAGATTAGATTAGAGTAGATTAGTCGGTAATTAGTAGTTAATCTTAGATTATTACTTGTATTAAGGGAATTCTTCAAGATCCACTCAAGATTGACAACCTTAGGTGTTTGTTTTGGGTTTTCTTCATTAATGCAAGTTTTGTTCTTTCTTCTCCTCTAGTATGGTATAATCCTTTTCTCTTCTCTTAATCTTTGTTTATGTTATTCAAGTTTCAATCTTTAGTTCTAGATTATTGTTTTGTTCTTCATACTTGTTAGTTTGTGTATGTTTGTTTTGGTTCTTTTGTTGAATCCCCTTGTTCTTGTTAGTTGTAGTATAATTATGTTAGAGTAGTGTTCTTGCTAGGGTTAGTAGGGTGATTAGGGTGTTGATTGGGTGATTAAGGGTTTGTTAGAGATGTTGGTGGAAGATTTGGGCTTCCTCTTGGTTTGGTGCACATCACATGTTTGTTGAAATGCTTGAATGACTAGTAGTTGCAAATACTTGTTTTTCTTGCCTTTCTCTTGTGGGTAATGGTTTGTTTGTGGGTTCGGTTCCCTCATTAAGTTGCGAGAGCCCGGTGAGGACGACCCCTAGGTCGGTCTAAGTTGCGAGAGCCCGGATGCGACCTAGGCCTATAGCGTGCTAGTAACCCCGATTGTGTTGTGTATCGCCGAGTTGGGTTTTAGGTGGAACCTCTAGGTGGGTCTAAGTTGCGAGAGCCCGGACTAACCTAGATCACCCTACTACCTCCTTCACTCTAGTTCTCCCTTGACCATTCCGTTACCCCTTTGACCCCGACCTAACTCTAGCCCGTTTCCTTTGTTTGTTTCTCCGGCACCTTAGTCTTAGTCTAGCTTTCTCCCCTTCTATCATTCACTAGTTTAGCTTAGCTCGTTGACTTAGTCTAGTATTTAGGCGATCTTAGTCTAGGCTATACATTACCGTCCCCGTGGATTCGACCCGACTTACCCTATCTACCCAGTTAGGATTAGCCGGTTATATTATTGACGGTTGGGACGTGACGAATCCCTCCCATCAATAAACCAAATAATTCCAGAAGTAACTCAAACTATAAGAATCACAAATTTAATCTATAAGAAGTAACTCAAACTGTAAACGACTACGGAGCATACCTGGGTTATAACGAACAACGTAAAAAGTACTTCGATCGGCAAGCAACGTCGTCTTGATAACAACCGTCCACAAACAGTAAGCAACCATCGACCGAGAACCCAGCACTCATTATAAATAATTTCAAGTGCAAGGTCATATGGAGAACACGAGAAAAAATCTTCAACTTTCTCATCATTGGAACAGTGTGTGGAGCATTGAATAAAATTGGTGGAGTGAGGAATGTCCTCGTGAAAGATGTAGCTCTACTTTTACTGATTGCTTTTATCACTAACATTAATTGCCTCCACTAATCTAAACACAATCTCATCCACCCATCTAAACTAATCCAATGGTAAGGATTTGGACTTATGCCCTTAAAGTTACCCTGTAGACACCCGCATTTTGACTGCCAGGTGTCTATGGTAGTTTCCAAAAATCACCCGATGATGATCGGACGCTAACGTGTTTCTACGCGCTCGGATACGGGCTCAAATCCATTAATCGTTGGCTAACAAACTTACGGAGTACAAATCTTACCAAACGGACCTCAAATCCAGGCCCAGTGGATCATTCCGAGTCAAACAAGACTAATTTGGGCCAAAACCGACACTGGAAATAAAATCGACTTTTCACGATCGGGTCAACTCCGGTCAAAGTCATTTCCGAGACACACAAAATAACCATACAACCATTAAAAGTCCAAGTCAAACAGGAGTCGCGCGACCCATCTAGGCCACTCGATCGAGTGGGCCTGCTTTGAGCCCGGCGGCTGGCATAACGGGCCACTCGACCGAGTTGGCCTCCTACTCGGTCGAGTAGCCCTAGCTTTTCTTATATAAGCACCCTCCCATGCAAACAATTAGACACATCTTTACAACCCTAATCTTTCACACATCTCTACAACTTTCACAACCTTGAACAACCCTAATACATCCTTTAACAATCTTAAAAAACCCTAGTACACTCTAGGACAACCCTAACACATCTACACACACTTCAAAACTCTAGCAATTCTACATTAGCAAACCCTAAAATCTAGTTTTAGGAATCCAACCCAAGCCACCACAACTTAACCTCCATACACCTCGAAGACTCCCGTGCCATAGCCACGTTTACGAGCCTTAGTCCGAGATAGAAACATGTAGGTTGAGGGTGACAAACCTCCTTCTTCTTTCTCTTCTCTTTTCTTCGTTTTTTTCGTTTATATTATTATTATTATTATTATTATTATTATTATTATTATTATTATTATTATTATTGGTATTACGGTATTATTATTATTATTATTATTATTATTATTATTATTATTATTATTATTATTATTATTATTACTACGGTGTTATTATTATTATTATTAGTAGTAGTAGTAGTAGTATTACGGTATTATTATTATTATTATTATTATTATTATTATTATTATTATTATTATTATTATTATTATTATTATTACGTTATTATCTTTATTATTATTATTATTATTAGTACTATTATTGTTATTATTATTTACCTCGTTATCATTATTGCATCATAACATCGATAATATTGTTAGCATCAAAACGTTAAAATACTTATCGATTTGTGTCGAATAAGAGGGATATCGGAATAAGGAAACCGGAATATACAAGTGTACTGCACACAGCGTTGCCGGTCGCTTATTCCGATACCCCGATTATTTGATTATTGAGATGAGTTAACTAAAACAATAATTCATTATTATTTCTCGTTATCATCATCCATCTTGCATCCATCAATTTTCAAATCAATTTTAATAAGGGTCGAAACCCGTTGACACGGATCCGACATCACAATCTCTAGGGATTTATCGATGTCGGAGAAGTCGAGGGAATCAAGTCTTTTTATTATTTATTTAATCAAAGAGTCATTTTTTTCTAAACCGCATTAAATCAATTTAAGGCAATTTTCGTTGATGCTAAATAATTGTCAAAACAATTCTTTAGAATTATGACATTATTAACGCGGAGGAAATTTAATCCCATCCCAATAATCAATTTAAAACGATTTTCGACATAAAACACGATTTTACAAACGAATCTTAATTCGTACAGAGGGCACTCGACCGAGTGCCTAGCCCACTCGGTCGAGTGGCACCTCAAAATCGGGTCAGAATGCTCATCAGAACACCCACTCGATCGAGTCTCACAGTGACTCGGTCGAGTGGCTATGTACTCGACCGAGTTGGTCAATAACTCGGCCGAGTACGGTCTTTGACGCAAAACAGAATCATTTTTTTAGGTTCCACTCGATCGAGTCCATCGACCACTCGATCGAGTGGCCTCATAACGACTCAAACACGAGTCGTACATTATTCTATTTTTCAAACCCGATAGTATTTCTCGACTTAGGTCAACACGTGCATAATTAATCACATGTATACTATCTTTTCAAATCATGCATCCTCATATTTGCATCTTTTCAATTCAATTCAATGTTTGCAAACCGTTATTATTCGTTATATCGCTATATCGTTACTAACGCGTTTTCTGTTTCTTTTGTCAATTTAATTATTATTGGTTTATTGTACTAAATGAACCCGCATGCTAAAATACAACTTTGACGTTAATTTTAGTTGCATTAAATTGACTTAGAAACTCGTTTCGATTTCATTCGCATATTTAGGGAAAATAAATCTTTGCATATCATTTTCCCGTTTTACTAGCACGCGTATTAGAAAGTCATTCGAGTTCTTAGTAGAGGCCGCTAATGTGCGGGCGGGGTTGGGTGTCCTTTGTGGGCTTCCCAACACGTACCCTCACCCCTTACTCAGAACCTCGGTTTCCGGATGCCCGAAACCGTTGGCAAACGAGAGTCATTCAATATACGATTAACCGCTCAAGTCGGCATCTATATCGATATGCAAAGGGACGAGCCCAATAAACTCTGACATCGGAAATGGGCCGTATTTTGTATACGGTCCACTACGACATAGAGTGGGCTCGAACGGTTCCGAATAACCATAAAATTCGGTGGCGACTCCACATAGACCTAAATTTCAATTCGATCCATTCTCATATGGAGATTCATTCGCCTACCCAAACCCGCGCGTGGCCGCGTCGGGGTGGACCTATGTCATGTCCACATACCCAAGCCCTTATTAGAACTCCACTCTATATCTATATATATATATATATAAAAGTATAATAGTTAGAAGAAAAGCTTGGTTACCTTAATAGTTATTACGGAGTATTTATTAACGTTATTAAGAATTAAAGGTTGTTGGGGTCGATAATATCGTCTACGTTAGTAAAGTCATCTCTTCCTTCTAAAGTCTCACATTCTAACCTCGCTAGAAATAACAGAGTAAACTAATAAGTATATAGTAAGTGAAATTGAGTAATAGGATGAAAGGCTTGAGAAGTGGTAGGTAGACGTAAAGGTGTACGTACTTAATTGAATAACTATATGTACGCAATATTTATCTGTTTTTTGCCTTATGTCTTAGTTGTAAGTCAATACTAAGTAGTACTTCCTCCGAGTTTCTAACATCCCCCCGTATTTTTTTTTGGACTGAGTTTGATCTTTTACCCATTTTCTATTTTTGGCCATAAAGATGTGGTTCACATTCAACCACCTATTTCTCTCTCTCTTCCTCCTTCTTTTTGAACCACTCATTGTCTCTTCCTTATTTTCTACCCAAAAAGAAACGGGGCAATCATAGGAACTCGGAGGGAGTACTATTTATAGTAAGAACATGCATCCTCATCATCTAGGCTATCCAGAGTAGGTGATGTAACTCCTCCCTAGCTAAGACACTCAATTTACATGCAAACAACAATATGTATGCATAATACACGTACTAATTGAAGGATGGGTATTAAGGACTAAAGTGATTTAGTTCGATACATTTATCAGACAAACGTCTTTATTTTTTTCTTAAAAAGTTCAAATATAAGAGTACGAGATTAAAATAACGGGAACCGAGAAATTTATTCCAAAACGGAGTTTGTGAGACGGTATCTAAAACAGACGTTATATAGTATTATGGGACAATAGTTAAAACTAGTTATTACTTGGATGAGTTTAGCATAAATAGCCTTTATCATATTGCATGTTTATGGGTGTCGTTCCGTAGTTTTGTTCACGTCTTTGTATAACCGGGTTTTAAAATATTATTTTAAAAATTCGATAAATTATTTTCAAATTTTACAAGACGAGAAAATATTTTAATTTTTGGTTAGAACGACAGGTCACTATTCACAAAAATTATTTAACGAGTTTTAAACTCGGTTTAACGAAAAGTTAAATTTTTTAATAATTTGATAAATAAATTCTTTTGTTTTTATAACGGAATAATTTTTAAATTAAAAATAATAAAATAGTTTTATTCACGAAAATAATTTTTCAAACGTTAAAATTGGTTTAAATAAATATTTAAAATTTTAAAATTGTTCGAAAAAGACGGGGTATTACACAAGTATCCAGTTCCATTAACCCTAAGGTGAACTCAACTTGCTCTTTCCATTCAGGGTAGTTAGTTCCATTAAGCTCAACAATAGAGTTAGCATATGATTGCACTTGATGATTAGGTATTTTAGCTGTGATTTAAAACAAGACAAAATAAATAATAAGGCATCAATATGAAACAACACATATTTATTAGTGCTCCTATGGGTAGTCACTAAAAGATTAAATAAAGTGTTACACAAGACAATATAATCTACCTGCGGGTAAATATATATTTTATATTTGTGAATGATATTATGACTATAGTAAGTCAAAATTAAACTTTAAGTCGTAATATAAATTCATTGCGGTGAAATTTAACCATAAAAAATTTCATATTAACATCATCTAAAACCGAAAAATATGAAATTATATTTTATCATAAATCATTATTTGTCAAACGAATAATCGAATGAGCATAAATAATACTGTGAAAACAAATCATAATCATACGAGTATATCATAATCTTATTATCATGAAATTACTCATCAAATAATAGAATTTTACGTCAGTTCACATCAAAAAGTTTAATCTATATACTAATCATTATGTATATAGTAAATTCATATAACCATAATGAATCAGTTTAACATAATAATCATCAATGAAAACAATAATTTTAGGTTAAACTTTCATCAATTTCCATATCAACACCTTATTAACAAAGACGAAAACAAAATCAACAACCATTCACCACGCATTAACATGTCCGTCAAAGCTCATTATTTATTTAGGACAATACGTAATTAGTGTGTAAAATATTAGGAAAATAGAATTTAAAATTAAGAAACATGGGGTGGGTATAGTGTGATTAATTCATTAATCCATCTAATGTACCCTTATTCCCTTAATACTTAATACTCCAGTATGATAAAATTTAATAAATCATCAAATGACACACGTCATCTTTATATAAAAGAAGACACCAAGCATAGTTATATGTCACAACCACAAAGCTCAATTTTGAAATAAGTCCATTTTTTTAGTGTTTTAGAGTAGTTAAGTATAATAGGTTATTAGAATGGAAATGAGGTTGTTTAGGGTAGAAGTAATCTCCACCATCATTAAAGCCTTCTATTCCGAGAATTGCAATTTTTCACCGGAAAATATATCAATCTTGGTCATTGTTACACTGGAAATTGCATGCATTCAATGCCGCCTTTTCGTTATATAGATCTTCCTTTCCCATGCTTCCAGTTCATCTACTCCCTTCGCACTTCATGGTGTATATATGTACTATTTGCATCCAGTTTGCCCACGTCTCAACTGTCTTCAAAGCATTCAGTATATACAAATCTCAGTGGCTACCATCAGTCGCTTAGTTTCGAAAGCATCGTATCTATCAGTATAATGTTTGATGCAAACACTACTACCATTGCTAACCTTTGCCAAGGTGTTAGGCTGCGAGAATTGAATGTCAGGGTGATATACAGGTGGAACATGCCAGAGTTCAAGGATAAGTCGAAGACTAAATCAGTTGAACTACTTCTAATTGATGCCAACGTACGTATATTTCTGTCGTGAGATGAAATCACTTTAACCTACCCTCAACATTATTCGAACTCTGATTCTTCGTCCTTTTTTTTCAGAATGATTTGGTCCAGGCCACAATTAAGAAGCCTCTGATTAACAGGTTCAAGGACAAATTTTTTGTGGGAGAAGTTTACAACATTAAAAGCTTAACTGTTGTGAAAAATGATGGATATGGCAAGGCCACCACACATGCTTGCAGACTCAATGTTGAGTTTTCATCGAACATTACTCATGTGCCGAATGATATCTCCATGCCAGAAAATTGTTATCGTTTCGCCAAGTTTGATGATATTATCAATGGGAGGGTAGCAACAATGCAGTATATCGATCTGTATCATCTACATACCATTCAATTTGACTATATATTATGCAATTTCAGGGCGAATTAGTTATTCATTCAAAAGTATTCTTATCATGTGCAGATATTGTTGGAAAGCTCTATGAGATTGACCCTTGATCGAGACAAAAAAAACAGCTTCAAATGCAGGAATATCAAATTGGAAGACACAGAGTAAAGTCCCCATTACACAATCTTAAATTCTGCTCTTTAGTTTCGCTGTCGGTTATCACATCTTTGTCATCATGTTATAGTAACATACCTGAGAAATTCACTGCTGCCGAGGCAATGTCAAAGATCATTGTTTTTACGTCTAGTGAAGTACACCACCGCCCAGTCTTTCTTCGTAGGCCCACAGTATTCACTGCGGTACGTAGAGGAGGGTACAGAGCAGGAAAGTTTTGATCTTAGTGTCGACGAAGTACTTTCAATAAGTCAGATTATTCAGAATGAGAAGGTTGTATTTGTTAAATTTCAGTATGTACTATTTCGACCATGTTCTTCGTCGCCTTTTTCTTGAGAACTTAATGAACTAATCCTTACTGAACTTAAATGAATCAGAATGGATCTTTTTATACTGTTGCAACCATAGTTGATTTGGAGGTCGTCGATGGATGGTACTATCATAGCTGCAAGTTCTGCAGATCGAAGGCTGTGAGAAATGAACAAGGCAGGTGGATTTGCAGTCGTTCAAGCTGCACTGAAAACACTTCCGGATATCCGGGTCAAGTTCCAAGGTATATATTTATGTAGAAAGAAGATTGTTACTGTTTATGCATTACTGTATTATTTAACTCCATATATTTAGCCCAAAGTATATATTTCTTTCGAATGTTTATGCCTTACGTCTTCCGTTCCAGGTACCAAGTGAAATTTGCTGTCAAGGATTTTTCAGACATTGAATGTCATTTTGTGGTTTTCGACACCCAAATATTGCAGTATATCGAGCACTCTTCTTTGGATTTGCTTTCGAGATTGCAATAGGTAACTTTTACTCAATATCCTGCATTTCTTCTCCAATCTATTTTCGTATTACATCAAAAACAATTGAGTACATACAGGACACTTAATATTCTATTTCACAAGCTGGTGAGGGTGATTCAATTCCAGAGGAACTTGCCACGTTTATCAAGAATCGTTACCTATTCATGATCCTTATTCACGATAAATTTAATGTTGAGCAGTCTTCAAAATCTTACACCGTTCAATGAATGTCCGATGATGTTAGTAAGATTCATCATTTCGCCATGAAATATGAAGTAGCGCTAAAGGTTTAATAGTCTGCCTTTAAATTTACTTGCCTCCATATCCATCAAATTATCTGAAGTTTGTTGTTCACGCTGCGAGAAATTGACGAGTAGAAGCTGACAACAATAAACCTGCGACGAATGATGGCGAATAGAAATGTATTGTTTACACCTTTTAAGTAACAATATGAAACCTTTCAATTACCCTCAATGGACTCTAACATTTTCAATTCTCTTGCAGAACGGTGAACCTTCTTCCAACGGTGATAAAGTTGTTGAGCCAGTGACGCACCAACCTGAAGGGTCTTCCGGAGGAATCATTATAAAGGAGCCATCAGCCGTGAACAACCATATTGAGGTTCACATTTTTGCTATCACTATCATAATGTCAGCAACGCATGTCTTGGTCTCACTTCGGGCTTACACTGATATCGTTCACCTTTCAGGTTATCGACTGTGAAATATCGTCTAATTCATCCCGGGTTACTCCGCTAAGCGCGAAGGGATCGTAAGTTGATTTTGTCCGTGTGGACATGACATAGGTCCACCCCGACGCGGCCACGCTGATACGGGTTAGTCGCGTCACCGTAATCAAATAAACCTAGATTACTACTAACAGGTAGTCAGCGGTAAGTAGGGTCGATTCCACAGGGAGGAAGGTTGAAAATTATAAGTCGGTCGATTAAAAAGTCTAGTTCACAAAGTGCGATTTAGTTGAGTTTTTAGACTAACAGGCTACAACAGACAATAAACTATGATGCTAGAAAACTAAAATTAAAACAGTAAACTGGTATGAAGATGAAAATAATAAAATTAATGGAAGAAAGACACCAGAGTTACAGGATCATTATAAACTAAGATAAGCATAAATAGAATAATCAAACAAATGACTAATACGAACTAAAGGGTATAGACACGGTCCTCTCGGATCACTAGTCGCCTTAGAAGTCACCTAACGGGCTCTCGCTACGTATTAGGGAATTCTATCGATTACAACGAGTCTTATCCTTTCACGGGCTTTCGCTACGTAGGTCTGGATTACGAGATACAAACAATCAATTAAGGCCTATAATTAATTATTTGTCATTGAGATGTTGCAAGAGCGATAAAGTTCATAAAAGCTGATTTATTAAGCTACTGCATAAATACAAATACTGATTTATAAGTCACCTATAACTCTAGTGAAAATGTATTAGCTACTCATATTTACAGTGACAATTGCTATATTAATAATGTTGATAATAAAGACGGAATATGACATGATAACTAGATGAAATAAGGTGATGTATAGATGGAAGAAATACAGAAATAGCATAATTACAAAACTACTGTAAAATAAAGAAATAAGAATTAATAAGATTAAAAAGAAAGAGGAACTAATTATGCTAAACTAACGAATTCTAAAAAGAGACAGAAAGTAAAATCTAATACTACTGGAAGAGGGAGATAGGGAAGAAGGAGAAATTTACCCAAATAGAGAGACTGAGGAAATAAAGAAGAAGAATAAGAAGAAATCGAAGAAATAATAACACTGAATAATTCCCAAAGTACTTGAATTAATTGCTGAAGGTCGATTACAGAAAGCTTCGAAATAAAAATTAATTATGTTTTGATTACATAGAGAACAAGGAAGAAGATGAAGCAGAAGATGTTCATAAAAAGATAGATGATCCAGATCATAAAATTAAAGTCCTATTTAAACTGCTCAAGCCCTTAACTGCCCTTGATTCCCTGCTTAAACAACCCCCATTAACTTAGGAAGAAATGAAGTAGTAGGAAGAACTGCGTAAGAGGGGGAATGTGGGTAACGCCAAAATAACTGAATTAGTCTTTGGAGTAGCATCCCATTCTGCAGACTTGGATTTTAGGCTGGTAGACTTGAGATCCAAGTCTGCCTATTAAGTTCTTCAGTCTAGGCCTCCAACGGACTTCTCCTCAGTCTACGGACTGTTAGTCTATAGACTCACAGTCTAGTCTATAGACTTAGACTCCTTCTTAGTCCACAATGAATCGGTTTTAGAGCTTTAAGATTTTTGATGCAATTTTTAGCTCTTTAGACTACTCGGTCTCGATTATCTACAGAACAACAAAAGAATACCCGAGTAGCATAAATGGGAGAAAATAACGTAATCCGACTCCTAAAAATAATAAAACGACACGGAAATGCGTGCCAAAATAGGTGAAAAATTGAATAGGAACGACACGCATCAAATCTCCCCAAACCGAACCATTGCTTGTCCTCAAGCAATCAAACACAAAATCTATAGGAACGGTATACAACTCAAAGCTATTTACCCCAACTAGACTCGCTACAAAAACTAACTCAAGCTTGCGACACATAGAAAACATGAACTGACTCGAGCTATGACATAATCAAAAGAATAACAGGGAACCGTCAACCTTGCTAGGCGTATCATTTTCGGACTCTTGCGGTTACACTCTAATCTCATGAAGGGGATGTGGAATATAAATGTGAGATAGAGAGAAAGAAAGTTGCTCGCCTAATCTGTGACCTATAATCACATGCATGCAATCTAATGTGATGACAATCTCTACCAATCATTTGCACATTCTAAATAATCGAAACCAAACACATATCGAGGCTCAAAATGGTGAAATGAGGTATGGATTAAGTGACGGGTAAGAAGGGGTTATAATTTTGGGAATGTGGAGTTAATAGTCGAGCTAGTCAATTCCAAACTTCCAAATTATACTGCCGAAAATCCCAAATCACAAAACAGATAAAATCAAGCCGATTAATGACGACATTCTCCATATCTCGCTTATTTCACCAAAATCAACTCTACAATATTATCACGACGAAGCATCGGAGTTCACAACTCAATTCTTTTTCCGCTTTTCTTTTATTATTAATTTTTTTTTTTTTTTTGAAACATATATACACCAAACCGACTTATCTCAACAACACATCAATATCACCATGACTAGCTCGACTAAGGTAGGCAATTTAGGCTTGTGGTTAATTTTGTGGTGAAGGGATAATTCGATTTTTGAGTGAAAATGAAAACGGGAAAGGGAAATAAAAAGAGAAAAAGGAAAGCCTCAATACATGCTATAGTTACGACCCGAATGCACAAAGACTTAAGAGAATGACTTCACACTTATGCAATTTGATGTTACATGCGAAATAGGGAGAACTACTCTCATTCCTAAATAAACCGATCATGGATGTCACCGGTTTTATATGTCTCTAGACCTCAGAATTTAAGTAGTTTGCCAACAATTTTAAGCCAAGTTTATTCGTTCACTGAAATTACAATCGAAATATGCCACAACTCGAGACTCGATCAAATAAACTAAAATGAGATAGTTAATGAAACGAGAAAAGAAAAGGCAAAAGCATTTTCATCATTGTTGCTTAACCCGTCCCGACTCCTAAAAACTCCTAAAATGCCTAAAAACTTAAATAAAAAAATGCATGCGAAAATGCAGAAAATATGCAACTAATGCAAATTAGTTACCCTCCCCAAACAAAACAATACAATGTCCTCATTGTATACGCAAATTGGACAACCGAAGAGAAGTGAAAAGTAACTAAAAATGAAAAACTAAAGAATGAGGAGGAGAGGAGTACCTAATATATACAGGGAGTTCCCCAAACCGAACCCTAGTCATGGTCGGAGTTTGACGCAACTGTGGGCGATCGTGGTTTCCAAGCATCGGGTGCGGGTCTCGGGTCTGGCAGGTTATTTATCGTTATGGTGCCACGACCCGACGTAGCACTCCTAGTGACGACTCGACCTGTCGAACTTCTCCTAGTCGGGGTACGTCCTGAAACATTACTAACTCTACCACGAGGAGCAACGCCGCTAGTCAAACCACCGCGAGTGCGTGGACCACGTAAAGGCTCTCCCCTAGTGGGAGCACTACTCGACGCACCACCTCTAGCGCTAATCCCTCCCGACGGGCCTCCCGACGGTGCTACCCGAGAGTCTGAGTTGACAATAGCGGCTCGGAGCTGCCGAAGCTCAGTGAAGAGATGGTTGATGGCGGTGTTGTGCTCGACACGAAGCCGTTTGCGGTCTTCTGCCGCCTCCGCGTGGTGTCGCGTGAGCTCTCCACGGAGTTGTGCGTACTCCTCACGGAGTAGTGTGTATTCCTCACGGAGTAGTGTGTATTCCCCACGGAGTTCAGTGAGAGAATCGATCAGCTGACTCAGTCTATCATCAGTCGTGGGTAGGGTCACGGATGAGGAAGGGGTGGGGCGATCAGTTGTCGAGGGATCTGTTACGGGTCCTGGTGACGGGGTAGTGGATGGTTGAGTGGGAGTCGAAGTCGATGGTCTAGCCCCAGAAGATTACCTGACCTCCGGTGTAACACCGGATGAGGGGGCAGTGAGTAATAGTGAGGGGTAAGAGGGTCTGACCCCGCCGAAGTCGACTCGGGGAGAGGGGTGAGTGAAGGGAGGGTGGAACAGGGGAGTGTGATAGACGTCGCTGTCCCGAGAAGCCAAGTGGACGGCGTGCCTGCCAGCCACTTGAGGTGTCTCAAGTAGTCGTCATCGAGTGTGTCAATGTCAATTGGGTTAGTGGGTGTAAGGGTGTCAATGGGGTAGCCAGGGGCTAATCGCCGTGCTAAGTGGGTGATGAGACCACCACATCTGACCGTGTTCTGCTTCCCCTTTTCGACACCGGTGAAGTGATTGGCCACTAAGTGGGCCACATTAAGAGAACGAGGGGAGGCTTGGGCAAAATTGAGGTGTGCATCTAAGAGGCCGAGCTCGTACTTATTGATTTTATGGGTCTCGTTGCGGCCAAAAAGTGAAGAGGCAAGCAGCCTAAACCAGTACCGAAGTACTGGGTGATGCACGAGGGATCCTCGAAAATGGTCCATTGGGTGTCTAATCTGACCCGTGATGGCCTTCCACAGCTCACGGTAGTCGGTGGAATTGCTAGGTAAGCTACCTAAGTCTCGAAGACCAAGTATGGTAGCAAACTGAGAAAGTCGGAGGTTATGATGTGAGTTACAGAGCCTAAAACTAAGGCTCGACCCCTCATCGTGAATGATAAACTCAAACGAGCTAAAAAAATTCAGTAACTAGTGTGGGGTAAGTGAGGTCTCCCATGTCCCGAAGCCCGTGCATACCCGTACCGACTAAAGTGCACACATACTATCCCAAAGACCTAATTTACGTAACGTTTCCGCACAAATAAAGCGAGAGGCTACTATCTTTTTATTAGAAGAAAAATAAAGAAACTTCTCACGCTGGGTGGCGGATTCGAATACAACTGGTGGTGGTTGCGGAACATCGGCCTCGGTTTCTGTGCCAGCTGTTTGCTCCAACTCTGATGTTGTCCTGATTTCAGCCTCAGTTTCCGCGTGTACATGCTGTCTTGACTCAGAAGTTCCTTCCTCTGTTCGCGCGCGTTTTCGTGGTGGGTCTGCGCTTTCCATGGTGTCTGTAAAACAGAAAACAGCAACAAAACACGTAGAAAGACGCAGAGATTGAAAGCACAAAAATCGATAAGAACAACAATTAATCGGAAAAAACAGTGAATAATCAGATAATAAAGAGACTTCAGGAAGACTATCCTCAACAAAATCGACTGATTTAAGAAGAATTTCGAACAGAGTGTAAGTCGATTCATTAGGATAGTCAATCTCGAAACTCAATACCTCAAACAGCAACTCCAATAACTGACAAAGATTGACTACCGACAATAACTGACGAGGATTCGACAATAATAATAATCGGACAATAGCGCGAAGTCAGGCGAGAAGTGTGAATGAAAGCGAGTCTAGGTTTTGACGATGACAAACAGCGGAGCGTGACTTCGGACAATGAACGGCGACAGAACGGAGGGTGGCGGAGAGATGCACGGCGGTGAGGGATGATCGAGGGCGAGACTGGATAGTGGAGGTAGGCGAAGGGACGGCTGATGGATGCATGGCCGACGCTCTGTCAACGGCAGGAGGATATTCAGACGAAAGAGAGCAGCGAAGAGTAGGGAGCGGTGATGGAGGAGACGGAGGGACCAGACTGAGGGAGAAGTGAGTAGAGTGAATTAGGTCCAAAGAATGGGTAGATGAGTCTAAAGAATGGGGTTTAGTCCAAAGAATGAGTCTGTAGACTGGGGTGTTCAGTCTAAAGAATGGGTAGATGGGGTTGAGTCCGTAGACTGGGATCTTCAGTCTGGTATACTTCACTAGACTCAGTCTGGTATAGTATAACTCAGTAATCCTTGCACACCAACTTGAGATAAATATAAGTATCCTCGTTCTCACTCAATAAATGCAAATTATATTATTTATTTACAAAAACTGGAAAAAATACGAAAAACAAAAATACTCGGGTTGCCTCCCGGCCAGCGCTGGTTTTTACGGTCCCGCACGACCGTGATTCAGTGACTGGGTTAAGATTTGAGGTTGAGGTGAACAACCTCGACGGGTCCAACACTAACGCCTTCGTGATACAGCGTCAACCGTTGCCCACTAACTTTAAAAATTTCTCCTGCATCGGTTGTGATTTCAATAGCTCCACTCTTGCTTATGGAAATGACGGTAAAGGGACCGCTCCACCTCGATTTCAGCTTTCCTGGGAACAAACGCAAACGTGAGTTAAATAACAAGACTTTATCACCAATTTGGAATTCTCGAGAAAGGATCCGCTTGTCATGCCACTTTTTCGTTTGTTCCTTATAAAGCTTAGCATTCTCGTAAGCATGATACCGAAATTCCTCAAGCTCGGCTAGCTGTAATTTCCTCTTTTCCCCACATAATGATGTATCGAAATTGAGCTCTTTGATAGCCCAAAATGCCTTATATTCCAATTCGACTGGTAAATGGCAATCCTTGCCATAGACAAGTCGATAAGGGGAAGTACCTATCGGGGTCTTAAAAGCGGTTCGGTAAGCCCAAAGAGTGTCTTCAAGCTTCAAACTCCAATCTTTCCGTGCTTTCGACACCGCTTTCTCAAGTATGGACTTGAGCTCTCGGTTGGATAATTCAACTTGGCCGCTTGTCTGTGGATGATAAGCCAAGTCGGTTCGGTGTGTTACCCCATATTTAGCTAGAAGGGAATCTAGCTGCCGCTCATGAAAATGACTTCCCCCGTCACTAATGATGGCTCGGGGAACACCAAACCTTGGGAAAATCACCTTCTTAAATAATGAGATGACAGTCTTTGCATCATTGACTTGCGATGCAACAGCTTCAACCCATTTGGACACGTAGTCCACAGCAACAAGAATATACCGGTTTCCCTTGAAGAAGGGAAAAGGACCTTGATAGTCTATTCCCCAAACATCAAACAGCTCGACTTCTAAAATTCCGGTTTGAGGCATCTCGTGCCTCCTGGAGATATTCCCGGTTCTCTGGCAGGCATCACATGCTAGAATAAAAGCATGAGCGTCTTTAAATAAGGTGGGCCAGAAAAACCCGGATTGCAGAACCTTAGCAGTAGTTCTAGATGGGCCGTGGTGACCTCCGTAAGCTAAAGAATGACAGTGCTGTAAAATACCCGGTACCTCCCACTGAGGTATACATCTCCGAAATAGCCCGTCAGCATACTAGGGGTCATCCCAAAAATATTGGCGAACATCATGGAGGAATTTCTTCCTCTGCTGATACGAAAAATCTGATGGTAAAATATTGTCAACTAAATAATTGGCGTAATCGGCAAACCAAGGATTCTCTGTAGTAGAAATCGCCATGAGGAAATCGTCAGGAAAGGAGTCATCGATAGGGAGAGTATTCCCTTCATCTACGACCTGTAGTCGGGATAGATGATCGGCTACTACATTCTCAGCTCCTTTCTTGTCCCGTATATCTAAATCGAACTCTTGAAGTAGGAGTATCCATCGGAGGAGCCGGGGTTTGGCTACGTCACTCTTAGCTAACAGATATTTCAGTACGGCATGATCGGTGAAGATAATAACCTTCGACCCGAGCAGATAAGTTCTGAATTTTTCTAGCGCAAAAACCACCGCTAGAAGCTCCTTCTCGGTCGTGGCATGCTTCATCTGGACCTCATCGAGCGTTCTACTAGCATAGTAGATGGCACTCAGCTTCTTGTCTTTTCTTTGCCCTAATACTGCACCGACAACATAATCACTGGCATCGCACATAATCTCGAACGAGAGGTCCCAATCTGGGGCCTGAATGATCGGTACTGTGATCAGCGCGTTCTTCAACATGTTAAATGCATCAAGACAATCATCATTAAACTGAAAAGGTGCGTCTTTAAGGAGAAGGTGCGTAAGTGGTTTCGCAATTTTAGAAAAATCCTTGATAAACCGGCGATAAAATCAGGCGTGTCCAAGGAAACTTCTAATTCCCTTAACATTGACAGGGGGCGGTAATTGCTTAATCACTTGCACTTTCGCCTTGTCAACCTCGAACCCTTTATCAGAAATAATGTGACCGAGAACAACTCCCTGAGTGACCATGAAATGGCACTTTTCCCAGTTCAATACCAAATTGACCTCTATACATCTCTGCAAAATCTTGTCCAAGTTAGTGAGGCAATCGGAATAATCAGACCCATAAACACTAAAGTCGTCCATGAAGACTTCCATGATTGACTCTATATATTCTGAAAAAATGCCCATCATACATCTATGAAATGTAGCGGGGGCATTACATAACCCGAATGGCGTCCTGCGATATGCGAAAGTGCCATACGGACATGTAAAAGTGGTCTTTTTCTGATCGTCAGGATGAATCACTACAACAAATTGCCACTTGCGCCACGAATTATGCCACGGTAATTTGTTATTCGTGGCTAATTTTTACCTGGCCACGGGAAAATTTTGATTCACTACCTGAGAAAAAAAATATGCCACGGGAAATTTTTTTCCCGTGGCTAAAATTCACTTGCGCCACGAAAGTTGCCACACCCGTGGCAAAAATATATTTAGCCACGAATTTGTTCTGTGGCAAATATTTTTTAGCCACGATGTAATTAAATTCCATGGCGAAATTATTTTTTAGCCACTAATGTAATAAACGCATGTGGCTAATGTGGTTCTTCAAACTTTAATAAATTGCTTTCAAGATAAGCCAAATGTCCAATTTTGGTCTTAAAAAATTCCTTAAAATTTAAAGTTATAGATGATATGAAATTAAATAAAAAATTTAAATTTGAAAATATTTTATTACTCAAAAAAAATTGTTATTCTTTTATTAACTTTTAAAAATAAAATAAAATTGTAACACAAAATACAAGTAAAGAAAACTTTGGTGGTCTAATTTGTTGATTTTCAACTAATCATAATTTTTGAAGTCATTGATTTCTCTTAATTTGACAATATGTTTAACTAAAATTATATAATCTAAAGTATGACTTTTGAAAGACTGGATGACATTTAAATAGTGTATGTAATATATATGCCAGCTAATATGCGGCGTACATATCATATCAAGTAAAAAGAAGTATGTGATTTATCATCCATCGTTGACATGTCTAATATTATTTGAGATCTTTCAGTTTTACCGCTTAATTAATTAATTAATATATTTTTCACATTTATTAAACCTCTTTTGAAGACAAAAAAACTTTAAAAGAAAGGGACCGAGCATGACTCATAACAGCAGCTTTCGAGCGTTGTATTATTATTTTTCAAATTATTGATTTATTTTCTTACAATATTTTCAGTGTGAAAAAAATCATTTTTTAACTCGTATTTAAGAATTCTAATCGATCAATATTTTTTTATGGAATTAACTTTGACTGTGAAAATAATGATTAGTTTTGTAAATTAATTGTTTTCAAGTTATTTGGTTTGGAAGAAAGATTAATGTTTTGAAAAGTCGTACCTAAGTTTAATAATCAGTTAAAATTATTTTTCAGAAAAAGAGAGGTATAATTGAGAAAAACAAATAACTTACAAATACATGTAAGAAAATCTAATAATCAAGGACCACTAGTGAGAAAATAAAAAAATTAATTTATCGTCAACTATCTAATTCAATAATTATTCTATAATATTATTTGGAAGATATTTTAAAAAATGAATGTAAAACAAAAATAATTTAATGAAAAATAAAATTCTGGTAAAACTTAGAGTAGACAAGAGGAAACTCGATGAGGATAAAAACTAATGAAATAAAATAACGACCGATGGTTCAAAGCAAATAAAATATCTAATTAAGCCAACAACAAAAACAAAAAACATATCGAAAGAACTAGCAATAAAAGAACGTGAAAATTAGAAATTAAAATACAAATATCGATAAATTAATGAAATCATGAGTCCGAAAGTTAATTTCGAAACTTGATTTTTTTTTTTACCGGAACAATTTTTTTAATCATAAATAGTAAATCATTGGTGGAAAACCAATTAATTACTCAAAAGTAAATGTAGTTTGTGGAAAAAAACCTTTTAAAGGAATTCAAACAATGATTATATCAACAAAGTTCAAATTCATTTCTGGTAGCTGGTCATAAGAACTCCACAGTTAAGCGTGCTTGAGTGAGAGTAGTGTTAAGATGGGTGACCTCCTGGGAAGGCTCTTCGATGCGTGCGACTGGTGAAATTAAATGATATTGAAATGACTCAGATGTGACTATAAAGCTAGTTACCGTTTCAGATGTGACTACTCTAGAGGCAGAGAATTCTTACGGAGATTAATTAATGAATTTATTATATATTTTCACCGAAATAAACGTTTCGTCACAAGCGTAATTAGCCACGGGATAACCCGTGGCAAAAAGTTAATTCTAGCCACGGGAGACTCTGTGGCAATAAAATCAATACTTGCCACGGTTTTTTTTTCCGTGGCTATTTGTTCGCCACGGCCACTTGCACCACGTATGATTTTTCCGTGGCAAAGTACTTTAGCCACGAAAATTTAGCACTTCTGCCACGAATTCAGCCGTGGCCCAAGTGCTCATTTGTAGTAGTGAATGGGTATCAAAAAGAACCCGGAATAACCATCTAGAAAACAGAAAAATTTACGTGATGCTAGTCGTTCTAGCATTTGATCGATGAATGGGAGGGGGAAGTGGTCTTTACTGGTAGTTGTATTCAGCTTCCTGTAATCGATGCACATGCGCCAGCCTGTGACTATTCTAGTGGGTATCAGTTCATTTTTTTTCATTTTTTATGACCGTGGTCCCTCCTTTCTTAGGAACCACCTGAACTGGACTAACCCATTTAGAATCGGAAATGGGATAGATTATGCCGGCGTCTAGGAGTTTCATGACCTCCTTCTTAACTACTTCTTGCATGTTCCGGTTCAACCTACGTCGACCCTGAATCCGTGGTCTATGACCTTCCTCAAGGTTAATCCGGTGCATACAGAAATCCGGACTAAGACCCTTCAGGTCATCAGGGGTATAGCCTAAGGCCTTCTGGTTCTTTTTCAGCACGACCAATATAGCAGATAATTGGTCATTGGTAAGAGTGGAACTAACTATGACTGGATACCTTTCGGTATCATCTAAAAATGCATACTTAAGATTAGGAGGGAGAGGTTTAAGTTCATGTTTCGATACCTCGACAGCAAATGAGGTATTTACCAAATTGTGGACCATCTCACTTTCCATCACAGTTAGTTCACGTTTTTCCAATGCTACTGCTAACATATCAAAGATAGCCTCGTTCCTTCCTGCTTCCTCTGCACATGCTTATATACACGTCAAAGCCTCAAACGTGTCCCTCAACAGGGGACCCGATAAAAAATATGACACTGACTCTTCAATTATATCAATAGCATAGCATGTGTCCTCTATCATAGGCTTAGCCATGGTCTGGGCAAGGTTAAATGTGACCCTGTCATCCCATACCTCTAATGTCAAACGATCTTGCTCGACATCTATTACCGCCCCCGCAGTGTGTAGGAACGGTCGGCCTAAGATAATCGGGATTTGGACGTCTTCAGCTATATCAAGCACAATAAAATCGACAGGTGTAAAGAATTTACCTATCCTAACTGGCACGTCCTCTAATATCCCTAAGGGCTGTTTGACCGATCGGTCAGCCATCTGAAGAGTCACATTAGTGACTTTAAGGTCGCCCATATTCAGTTTTTCGCAAACTGAATAAGGCATGACACTGACACTGGCACCTAAGTCGCATAATGTTTTATCTATGGTCACGGTGCCTATGGTGCAGGGAATAGAAAAGCTACCCGGGTCTTTTAGTTTAGGAGGAGATTTCTTCTGTAGGAGTGCGCTACACTCCGTAGTAAAAGCTATGATCTCGGTTTCACTAATACTTTTCTTACGACTCAAAATATCTTTCATAAATTTAGCGTAAGAAGGTACCTGAGTGATGAGCTCGGTGAACGGAACCGTGACCTGAAGATTCTTCACTACCTCCATAAACCTCCCGAATTGTTGTTCCGTGTTTGTGTTACGTAACCGACTCGGGAACGGAAGCTTAATCTGAACTGGGGCCTGTTTGTTGATAGTTGAACCTGAGCCTATGGACTGTAATGAACTATTGCTTTCAGTCTGTAGACTGGCATTGTGGGTTGTTCCTTGCTCTTGGCCAGTCTGTAGACTGGCGTTGCTATCCTGGGCTTCTCCTCTAGTCTGTAGACTGACGTGCCCAGATCCAGTAGCCTTTTCTTGCTCCTTCTTGCCAGTCTGTAGACTGGCATGACCAGTCTGGACTAATTCATTAGACTCAGCTACTTTGTGAGCTATCTTATCCTCTGTCCCATCTTCAATCTCAACCAGTTGGTCATCAGACGGCATCTTAGGACCCTCGTAACTAGTACCACTTCGTAACGAAATGGCATTGGCGATGTCGTGAGGCTGCTGTGGCTGGGACGGAAAAGTACCCGGCTGCCTCTGAGCTTGAGACAATGCTAATTGAGCGACCTGTTTCTCGAGCATCTTAATAGCGGTGGCATGATTCTGATCACTCTTCTGAACGGTCGTCAAAATATTCATCATTATGTTTCTTATCTCGGCCATCTCGAGCAATTGCTAATGCTGAGGAGAAGCCTGGTTCTGTTAAGCCGGTTTTTGAAAACCGACTTGATTGAAGGACTGATTACCCTGCTGCTGAAATGAATTATTCGGAGGAGGGACATAAGGTTGTGGTTTCAGTGGTGGCGGTGTGATTGGATTCAACACGTTCTGGCTCCGGTAAGATAAATACGGATGCTGTCGGGTAGCCTCGTTATAGTGATTGGAGAACGGATTTCCTTTGTAAGAGCCAAATGCATTCACTGACTCCATCATACTCATACAATCAACGTGATCTGGAGAGCCACAAGTATGGCATACCGGACCTACCTGCTGCTGCATGGCATGAACGGGCTGGAGCTGTAAGCTGCTGGGGCTGCGGAGATCCTCGATCTTCGCGGTGAGGCTAGCTATTTGAGATGATAGCACGGCAATTGACTCATCGGCGGCTTCTTTCCCTTTAGAATGATATTGGCGGGGCTGACTATATTGGCTGTCATGGATAGCCATAGATTCGATTGTCTGTAAAGCAATATTGACATTGATCGCATCGAATCGGCCATTGTTGGCGGCATTCAATATACGACGAGCTTCGGAGGTACATCCATTGTAAAATGTAATAGCCAGGAACCAAGTATCGAGCCCGTGGTGGGAGCATTCTTGTTGAAGCTCCTTATATCGCTCCCATGCTTCATATAAAGTCTCGTCTGAGCACATCCGGAAGCTAGTAATTTGGCTTCGTAGCATTGCGGTACGCTCAGGTGGAAAATATTTCCGAGAAAATTCGAGAGCTAAGGTGTTCCAATCGACAATCCCCTCGGCCACCCTGTTTATGTTGTTGATCCATCTTTCGGCCTTGCCCGTTAAGGAAAATGGGAACATCATTTCCCTAATCTGGTCTTGTGTTACCCAATACTGCTTAATTGTGGAACAATAAGCAAGGAATTTCCTTATATGTTGATAGGCATCTTCACCGGGAGTACCACCGAACGTACTCCGTTCGATCAAGCTGATGAAAGTTGGCTTGATCTCAAAATTCTCTGCTGCTACCGTTGAAGTGGCGAGAGTGGGCAGCACGTCAGCATTGGGCCTAGAATGATCAGACAATTTTTCCGCCATTGGAGGAATATTAAAAATAGTGATAATAGTTTCCTCGAGAGGCGGGACTTCGTTGTTGACACTCTCTAAGTCGGATTGACGGTCCTCGTATAGACTATCAAGCTCTTCAATAGATTCAGCCCGACTACTTTCTCTAAAGAACCGTAGTTGTCGTCCCAAAGTACATTCTGGCTCGGGATCAAAAGGATGGAGCTTCGAGCGAGAAGACCTGGGTATATAAACAACTACAAGTAAACAATGAGATCAGTCTCAAGGAACTGTCGTTCCCTAAGACGAGAGATAATTTAATCAACTAACTAATAAAATTGCGTCGCCTCCCCGGCAACGGCGCCAAAATTGATACGGGTTAGTCGCGTTGCCGTAATCAAAATAAACCTAGATTACTACTAACAGGTAGTCAGCGGTAAGTAGGGTCGATTCCACAGGGAGGCAGGTTGAAAGTTATAAGTCGGTCGATTAAAAATTCTAGTTCACAAAGTGCGATTTAGTTGAGTTTTTAGACTAACAGGCTACAGCAGACAATAAACTATGATGCTAAAATAGAAAACTAAAATTAAAACAGTAAACTGGTATGAAGATGAAAATAATAAAATTAATGGAAGAAAGACGCTAGAGTTACAGGATCATTATAAACCAAGATAAGCATAAATAGAATAATCAAACAAACGACTAATACGAACTAAAGGGTATAGACACGGTCCTCTCGGATCACTAGTCGCCCTAGAACTCACCTAACGGGCTCTCGCTACGTATTAGGGAATTCTATCGATTACAACGAGTCTTATCCTTTCCCGGGCTTTCGCTATGTTGGTCTGGTTTACGAGATACAAACAATCAATTAAGGCCTATAGTTAATTATTCGTCATTGAGATGTTCCAAGAGCGATAAAGTTCATAAAAGCCGATTTATTAAGCTACTGCATAAATACAAATACTGATTTATAAGTCACCTATAACTCTAGTGAAAATGTATTAGCTACTCATATTTACAGTGACAATTGCTATATTAATAATGTTGATAATAAAGACGGAATATGACATGATAACTAGATGAAATAAGGTGATGCAGAGATGGAAGAAATACAGAAATAGCATAATTACAAAACTACTGTAAAATAAAGAAATAAGAATTAATAAGATTAAAAAGAAAGAGGAACTAATTATGCTAAACTAACGAATTCTAAAAAGAGACTGAAAGTAAAATCTAATACTACTGGAAGAAGGAGATAGGGAAGAAGGAGAAATTTACCCAAATAGAGAGACTGAGGAAATAAAGAAGAAGAATAAGAAGAAACCGAAGAAATAATAACACTGAATAATTCCCAAAGTACTTGAATTAATTGCTGAAGGTCGATTACAGAAAGCTTCGAAATAAAAATTAATTATGTTTTGATTACATAGAGAACAAGGAAGAAGATGAAGCAGAAGATGTTAATAAAAAGATAGATGATCCAGATCATAAAATTAAAGCCATATTTAAACTGCTCAAGCCCTTAACTGCCCTTGATTCCCTGCTTAAACAACCCAATGAAGTAGTGGGAAGAACTGCGTAAGAGGGGGAATGTGGGTAACGTCAAAATAGCTGAATTAGTCTTTGGAGTAGCATCCCATTCTGCAGACTTGGATTTTAGGCTGGTACTCTTGAGATCCAAGTCTGCCTATTAAGTTCTTCAGTCTAGGCCTCCAACGGACATCTCCTCGGTCTACGGACTGTTTGCTGCACTTTCTCAGTCTATAGACTTGTTTCCCAATCTATAGACTTGTGTTTTAGTGTACAGCTTTCTTACTTAGTCTATAGACTCACAGTCTAGTCTATAGACTTAGACTCCTTCTTCTTAGTCCACAATGAATTGGTTTTAGAGCTTTAAGATTTTTGATGCAATTTTTAGCTCTTTAGACTACTCGGTCTCGATTATCTACAGAACAACAAAAGAATACCCGAGTAGCATAAATGGGAGAAAATAACGTAATCCGACTCCTAAAAATAATAAAACAACACGGAAATGAGTGCCAAAATAGGTGAAAAATCGAATAGGAACGGCACGCATCACACACGCGGGTTTGGGTAGGCAAACGAATCTCGTGGTAATATTGATCTCGGGTTGAAATTTAAATCGAAGTTAGGAGTCGCCACCGAACTTTATGGGAGTTCGGACCCGTTCGAACCCACTCTACACTTAGGCGTATCGTGCACAAAGCACGGCCCGCTTTAGTGCTTGAGTTTATGGGTTTGTCCCTTTGCATTACGAAACGACGCCGAGTTATCGGGAATCGTGCATCAAATGACTCTCGTGTGCAACGGTTTCGGATATCCGGAAACCATGGTTCTGAGTAAGGGGTGAAGGTACGTGTTGGGAAGCCCACAAAGGACACCCAACCCCGCCTGCTCTTAGAGGCCTCTACTAAGATACCGTTCGATTTTCGTGTACGCGCGTTAGTTTGACGATTGAATGTTATGCAAACGACATTTTAACTAAGCATGTGAATTATGTGTAAACTACGTCATTTAATGCATCTAGTTCACGTCAAAGTGGTTTAACATGTGAGATTCATTTATAAAACGAAAACATTGGAAATGAACAAAACTCGTAATGGATACAACATACACGGGCGGAAATACAACCCGGAAAATGCAAAACGACAAACAATAATATTAGCATACTCTCAATAATAACGGAAACGTAAGTAGATTACATGATTAGAGAATGGTACGATGCATGATTTAGAAGGAATTAGCACGTGATGGACTTGACACGTGACGACAAGAAAAGTCGTAAAAATATTTGACGAGGCTTTAAATAATGTAGGAAGCTCACATAAATGCGTTGTAAAGGCCACTCGATCGAGTCATAAGAGGGACTCGATCGAGTGCCCCCTGTTCGAGCTGCTGCTCGTTTTCGTAGAGGTGATAACTTCGAATTTAATGATTTTAAAATCGATAGCTAACCGAGTTACGTAAAAATATTAGGTAATTTAAACTCAACTCGGTTTTCGATACTCATAACATGTAATGTACGGTTACAAGATCGGTATCGGATAGTTTAAAATGAGTTTTATGAAATCGTTTTAAATTTGATTAGGACGAAATTGATTCCCTCCGTGTCACGACATCGTTACTAATCCTTACGGATTACATGATGTTTAATTTCGTGTCGACGGGTTTCCTACTAATCTCGAAAATGGCATCGGACACGTTTACTACGTGTTACCGCGATCGCGTTATGCCCTTAAGTGCTTAGGGCGGCGCTTCTCGAAAGGGTGCCACCACTGTTACAACTCTTAAAGGGGTTAAACAGACTTGAAGCGGAACCGTAATTAAACGTGTTCGATCCGAAAGCGGTTTAAATATTATATAATTATACGCGGTATTAGTGTTGTAACGAAATGTAAATAAATGATAATAAAAAAAATGTTAGTGGTTAGAGTACGTAAAATAAAACATTAGAATGCAAAAATAAAATAAAATAAAAAAGGTTAGAAACAAGGAATTAAAATGTTAGTGCAAAAATAAAAGGTTAGCGTCGTTAATATCGACTAATAATAATAGTACGTATTGTTAGTTACAACGGAATAGGACAGAAATTCCTATTTGAGTTACCTGAACTTTTTCCTCGTCCCGAAAATACTGGGACCATGCCAGGAGCATTGCAGTCAATTGCTCGATACCCATAGCAGATACTTTTCTTGAAAGTCTAAAAGATTTTGAAAGGAAATTTGAGTTAAGATGCAAAAAGTTGAAACAGGAGGTCTTGTATTTGTAATAGGAAACCCTGACAGCATCCATAACTGTCATACCTCCTCAGCTCAGCCCTGCACGCGCAGGCCCGATCCCAGGCTTCAAAGCCCTTTTCAGAACATGATACATGAATCGAGTCATCCCAAGCATTCCTGTCTTACAAATTTTCAAAAAATCCAAAATTTTCAAAAATCAAATTTTTATTTCCCCAGCGTGAGTCGGTGTTTCGCCTAAATGTTACATGCAAATTGCTATGTGTCAACATACAGGTTCACCCAAGACTTCAAAAGCAAATCTCTGTGCAGCTCATTTACTCCCCACGGAGTTATCATCATCAAGACAAGTATGACCCTCTGCTTATGGCTGGCTAGCCCTTCACGCGAGTCTAATGAACTTGTCCAAGCCTCAGTCAAAGTGGGGGCTCTGTAGACACCAGCATTTTGCCTGCTAATGTCTATGGCATTTCCCAACAAAACACCAGATGATGATCGGACGTAAACGTGACTTAATACGCTCGAATACGGACTCGGAATCAATAGTATCCGACGTGGGCACTTAGCAGAGTACAAATCTCTCAAAACCAACCTCAAATTCAGGCCCAGTAGGTCATTTCCAATAAAATGAGACTAATTTGAGTCAAAACCGATACCGGAAATAAAACCATCTTTTTACGACCCAAAACCCGGTCCAAATCAAAAGCCGACATTGTAAAAGCTTCTAGAAACAGACCAACGACCATCCAAGTCCAAGTCAAGGTCAAAAGCTTAAATATCTCAACCTCTCCTATATTCTCTCACCCGACCGATCCACTCGATCGAGTCACCTAGCCCCCTCGATCGAGTCACCTAGCCCCCTCGATTGAGTGGACCTTCAAAAACCAACCAGGCGCCTTCTTTAAGGCCACTCGATCGAGTGCAACAGGGCCACTCGATCGACTGACCCTAGGATGGGGGTAATTTTCTATAAATACCCCCCTTGCTCTTCACATTTTTTTTCTTCAGATTTACACACCTACATTTACACCACATTTCAAGTCATTAGCAACCCTACACAATACACTACACATCCCGAGAGCAACCCTAGCAATCCGTGACTAAAACCTCATAAAATACCGAGAAAATAGTCTCTACAAACACAAACACCATAACTCTTCCTACATCCTCGATACTCCCGCGCACACGCCGCTACTAGGCGAGTCCCTTTCCGAGGCCAATTAAGCATGTAGGTTGAGGGTGTCATCAAACCCGATTCTCTTCTTTCTCTCTTCTCCTCGTTTTTTTTTATTCATTTTGCCTTTTTTATTTTATTTTTCGTCACTAGTATTGTATTATCGTAATACTATTAAATTTTCGCTTATTACGTATCGAATATGAGGGATGATGGAATAAGGAAACACAAATACGAGAGTATTGCACTCTGTAGACACCCACATTTTGACCGCCAGGTGTCTATAGTAGGTCCCACCAAACACCCGATGATGATAGGACGCAAACATGCTTTAATGGACTCGGATATGGGCTCGAAATCATGGACATTTGGTTTAGGCTTATTACGGGGTACAAATTTTACAAAACCAACCTCAAATCCAGGCCCAGTGGGTCGTTTTGAGTCAAATAAGACTAATTTGGGTCGATTCCGACACCAGGAGTAAAACCGTCTTTTTACGACCGAGTCAAAACCCGGCCAAAAATATTCTCGGGACACACGAGTCGGCCGTGACACCTCACGCGGCTGATTCGGTTCCAAATACTACAAAAATCAGCTCCAAAAAAATATTAAACAAATCCGTTTAAGGATAGAATTCGATCTCAAGTAGAAATTTTATCCGAAAACCGAAACAAATCACCAACCGAGCTCAAACACTCGGCCAAACAGCCGAGACACTCCTCCTTTCAGCCGAGTTACTTGGCTTCTCCACCAAGAAACGAGACTTCCATTCCCTTTCAAACTCTCGCGTTTCTTATCCCAAACCGGTATTTCTTGTCATACAAACAAGGTTACCTCCACTCCTATAAATAGGACCCCATATTCAACACAAAAAACTACAATTTTGAACGACCAGAATACATACACACATCTAACATACGTACATCCTCGGTATCTAGTAAAAATAGTTCAAAGCAAGTCCCGACATATTCCCGAAGTAGCCTCGAAATTCCGACGAAACCGACCCACACAACCGACCGAAACCCGTCACATCCCACGTCCAAAAAACCGACACCTTAACTCATCCGCATCATCTCGACGCTCCCGTGCCCAAGCCACTTTTCGACGAGCCTTATACCGAGAAACTAAAAAGCATGTAGGTTGAGGGTGTAAATCAAACCCGATTCTTCTCCTTTCTCTCTCTCTCTCACGCCTTTTTTTTCCTTTTTTTCGTCTGTCACTTTTTTTTTACGGGTCGTCGATCGTTTCGTGTTATTAATATGGGTCGTTCGTCACATACTTTTATTTATATCTAATAATCGATACTATAAAACTATTTTTCATATAATGTTCTTAAAACACGATATCGATTCTCTAATCGAATATCGTATCCACAAGAACTAAATTAATTAATTCTCGTTGATGCTAATAAAATCATCACCTTTTTTTAAACAAAATTCGATGATTTTAAACGCGGAGAGTATTAACATCTTTTTCGTTCAAATCCTTTTTTTTCACTTTTCGTACAAAACAATCTTTTTTTCAAAACCTTTTCTAAAATCATTCCGACTATTTGATATCGATTTCATAATCGAATATCGAATACGACGAATATCGAAAATATGAATCGAGTATAAATTAATTCATATTTGTACGCGATTTACAAAAATTAACGATTTTCGACAAACAAAAAAAAACCCGAACAGGCTGCCACGCAAGTCGCGCGCCTGTCAAGCGACTCGCGCAACAGCCTGATTCGCCGACCCCCTTTTTTTCGTTTCTTCGCTTTTCTATTTTTTATTCTTTTCGAACCTTACATTAAAAAGCGACTTTCGCGACATATTTCGATAAATACTTTTTTTTGACTTCGGTCAACGCGTGTTAATCCATCACGTGTCATAAAACTTTTCTAAAATCATGCATATCATTTATTTACATCTTTATTCGATTTATTCAAACGTTACTAACTCGTTTTCTCGTGTTTGTAGCAATTTATTTGTTTTTATCGTTTTATTAGACTAAAAACGACTTCACATGCTAAAATAACTTTGACGTTATTAGTTCAAGATGCATTAAACGACTTAGCAACCCATTTATTTATTTTTCTCACATGCTTAGAAAAATAATGTTTTCATATCATTCAACCGTCGAACTAACCCGTGTACGCCAAAAACGAACGATATCTTAGTAAAGGCCGCTAAGTGCAGGCGAGGTTGGGTGTTCTTAGTGAACTTCCCAACACGTACCCTCACCCCTTACTCAGAACCATGGTTTCCGGATGTCCGAATCCATTGGCAACGAGAGTCATTCAATACACGGTATCCGATAATGTCGGTATCGGTATCGTAATGCAAAGGGATGAGCCCAATAAACTCTGACATCGGAAATGGGCCGTATTTTGTACACGGCCCACTACGACATAGAGTGGGCTCGAATGGTTCCGAATAACCACAAAATTCGGTGGCGACTCCTACTTCGATTTAAATTTCAATTTGACCATCTCATATGGAGATTCATTCGCCTCCCCAAACCCGCGCGTGGCCGCGTCGGGGTGGACCTATGTTATGTCCACAATTTGGCGACTCCGCTGGGGATCAACTGATGAGTTACTTACCATCGGCATCCCTAGGGTGAGACTCGAAAAGAAATCGTTCGAATAGTAATGTACACGTTTTAGTTCAATGGGTCATGCATAACCCAATCTTTCCCGGGCCGGTTACTTGTGACCGACGTCCCACTATACCACGGTGCGTTCCTAAATGGACCCACTAAAGACTTCGATGGTGGAACTCGCATGGGTTTTACGGAAGGTTCTAAGACCAACTCGGCTTAGGAAGACCGTCCTGATTTGCGAGAAAGCTATCGTCGTTGGTATAGACCATATTCGACCAACCGAGACTTAGACTAAGAGCATACATGGCGTCATTATACTGTTTCCGTGACTACATGCTACTTGATCCGTGTCTCGTCTTTTCAAAAACCGTCGTTTTCAAAAAACTTGCATCTTTTTCGAAAATTATCTATTTTTTTTCAAAACCCGGAAAGCTACCGAATTTAGGACTTATGATTTTGACTCAAAATAGCCTATTTTCTAGCCGGTATGCTGTCCAAACCTTTTCAAAAATCCAAAATCTCGGCCCGGTAACGTTTTTTTCGATTTTCAAAAAAATCGGGCCATCCTATCCGACTTTGCTCGGTTTTCAAATCCAAATACTCTTTTCAAAGCTTTCTTCTTCTTAGGACTTCCCGTATTTAGCAGTGTCGGGTCTTGTCATAAGTTGTTGGAGTCCATAGCGTCGAAACTCCGTCGATCTTACATCACGAGTTTCTACCCCATCCCAAGTCCACCTTATTAGTCAAGGCACGGCCCACCTACGTAGGACAAACTCCTACAAAGGGAAGCCCACTTACACAATCGAGTCCCAAGTCTGGGGATTAGCTCACACGTAGGTCTTTCTTCACACAGGACTAGGCCCATTCTGCCGAAATCCTAAAGAAAGCCCACCGTCCACGAGTCACCCGTCTAGGAGTCGTTTTTTTTAGTCTTTTTTTCCGAGTCTAGTCGTCTTTTCTTCTTGCTCGAGATGCACTCTTCGATCTGGGTTCGATTCTGATTACACGGTGTTCTTATAGACAGGCCACCTCACACCCGAACCATGACTAAGGACGCTATCGATCAACTGAACACCTCGTTGGCCAAGATCCAAGAACAACTCGACCGAATCAGGGGTGACCAGATCGCCATTGTTACCCGGGATAGCGCCATAGAACAGGACAAGCCGAGGGGTGAAGATGAAACTCATGGGCCTTTAGCCGAATTGACTAGCACAGTCCTCAAGCTACAAGAGCAAGTCCATTTGTCGACCCACAACTCGATCCATACGGAGAATGCTCGGGCCTATGCACCTCTAACCGATGAATTGCCCGCCAATCTCAACCTGACGGGCCTCCCGATGTTCGACGGCACCGAAGACCCGGTATTACATATCCGGGCCTTCAAAGAGTTTATGGCCCTAAAGGGAGTTAAGTCAAACATGTTAAAACATTTGTTTGCCACCTCACTCGAGAAACACCCGAAAGCCTGGTTATGTAGGCTCGATTCCAAGAAATACAAGTCTTGGGATGACGTGGCAACGGAATTCGCTCGGAACTATGCCGACAACACGGAGATCCAAACCACGATGCACACCCTGGAAGTAATGGCTCAGGAACCAAAGGAGGGGTTTACGAAGTACCTTCAGCGCTGGAGGGCTAAAAGCGTCAAACTGGTCGATAAGCCCAGTGAAAAGGTCCTAGTTGAAGCCTTCGTCAAGAATCTCCTGCCCGCTTACCGGACCCATCTCCGGTATGCCATCATACCTAGCTTCGCGGTCCTAACCGAGATGGGAACGAGAATCGAGGATGATCTAAGGTTGGAAAGCCTCACTAAGGCCTCCACCAAGGGATACCAAGGGGCCAGCTCATCAACAAGCAAGCCCACATCTGCCGCTGCTACTCGCAGCATTTTTGACGAGGTAAATCTACTTGATAACCCGTCCAAGAAGAATACCGCACCCCGGGTATTCACCGACATAGGTACCACCTATGCAAACGCCTTACAAAGGCTCTCATCAAAAGGCCTGGTCAATCCGATAGGCCCAACACCTGATCTTCCAGTCGAGCGTCGCTCCAAGTTCTACGATATCCAAGCCTACTGCAAATACCATCAGGGTAAGGGACACGATACCGAGAAATGCTGGAAACTAAAGCATCTTATCCAGGATCTCATCGAAAGCGGGAAAATCCCCTTACCTGGAGGCAAGCCCAACAACAAAGACAACCCGTTGGCCACTCACGCTATCTTCTCCGGGGAAGTCATAGACTGTTCACATCTCATTTCCCCGTTTATCCCGCAAATCAACGGGATCTGGTGCGACGATGAAGACGACGTCTATCTCACTAAAGGAGAAGTCGTCCCTATCACGCCCGAGAGTCCAAGGCCTTAACCAGCAGCCATGCCCTCGTCGTCACCGAACCACCACCTAAAGCGGAGGTTGCCCCGGAAGAGCCGCCAACTACTGAAAAGGCTCTTGTGAAGCAGCTGAGCAAGACTCGAGTTGACCTCTCTATATGGCAACTCCTGGTTAGCTCTCAGGAACATCGAGAGGCACTCACTAAGGCCCTCGACCAAGTCAAGATCGACTCTACGGCTACCCCAGCTGAAATGGTAGCCACGGTTCTGCCCCACCTAAAGGGGAAAGCTAAAGAAGAAGGCCCACTCATCACCTTCTCCGATGCTGATCTACCATCATTTGGGCCAACCCACAACATGGCTCTCTACATCACTGTAATCTGCCGTGGAAAATATCAGCCCATGACCCTAATCGACGACGGGTCCGCAGTCAACGTCCTCCCCTTGAGGACCGCCAAAGCCCTCGGTATCACCGAGGCCGACTATATTCCTTCAGCTCAAACCATTCAGGCTTTCGACGGAAGTCCAAAGTCAGTAGCCGGGGCCGTAAAACTTACTATCATAACAGGCCCAATAGAGAAAGAGCTGGAATTTCAAGTGATCGACGTGACTTCTTCCTATAACCTTCTTTTAGGAAGACCCTGGATCCACGCGACCAGGGCTGTGTCCTCCACCCTGCATCGGAAGATCAAGCTACCTTTGCACGATACCGTCATCACTCTAGAAGCCACACCTATGACTATGGCTAACTGCAACACCTCGGGCCGCACCGATCTTTGGGGGTTCGACTTCATAGGGGCCATCGAAGAAGAATACCTTTTCCGACCCTACTTCACGGTTAGCATCGACCGGATGTTGCAAAGTCTGGGCTTTCTACCGGGGGCTACATCAAGGCCCGATCTTCCCACAGGAAAAATCCTCGAAGTTCTGGATAATGGGAGGATTCAAACTGGTATGGGTTACATCTTGACCCCGGAAAATATGGGCCAAACCGGAGCCGGCAAGATCATCTTCGTCACACCGGGGTTCAAGTCCGCCCAAACGAGCCTATATCGGCCCACAACCACGCGCCCTGGGACCCACTTGGCCCAGGTCTGCAACTATATACCAGACGACATCTTCGGCCTCGTCAAGTCCGAAGATACTAAAAATGCTGAGCCCGCATTAGGGCTACTTTTTGGGGAGGAGCTCGCGACCCCAACGTCAAAGGAAGAACTCGTCAGTCTCATTCTTCGCAGCCGCACCTTCGATCCATCCAAGCTGATCTCGGATGTCAGATCCGGAACAGGGAAGAGAGCCTGGAGGAAAACTGTCAAGTGGACTGACAGTCAAGGAAGGACTTTCAAGCTGATCACAGGGGAAGGAGAAATGCCAGAATCTGAGTCTGAGTCTGAGTCTGAGTCCGAGTCTGAGTCTGAGATTGAGTCTAGTGAGTCCGGTGCTAGGGTCAGTCCTGTAACTCCCCCTCTCCCTTTAGCTTTTCCTGGTGCTTCGGGGTCTGTCCCGGGCACCCTACCTATCCCGCCACTGACTAGCGATCAAATGGCAGCTCTCTTCGAGCTATTTTCCCAACTTATGAATAATAACAACCGTTCTGCTTACGACTTGTCTCATTTTCAAAATTTCCTAAATTTTCAAAATATTCTGTGCAATGACATTGAGAAACCCGACGAACTGGTATCCTTACCTCCACATCTGATCGAACAGCTAGAGCAAAGGGAGTCCCGCAATCCGGTAATCGAAGAAACCGAATCCATCAACGTGGGAACAACCTTAGAGCCTCAGATGCTTAAGATAGGGTTATCTCGAGATCCCGGGGAGAAACAACAATTCATCGATCTCCTTCAAGAATTCAAAGACGTCTTCGCATGGTCCTACAAGGACATGCCGGGGATAGACCGCGAAATAGCCGAGCACCATATACCGATCAAGGAAGGGTTCAAACCGGTTAAGCAGAAACTCCGACGCATGAGGCCCGAATGGTCCCTTAAGGTCAAGGAAGAAGTCGACAAACAATTCAAGGCTGGGTTCATACGAGTCTCCGAGTATCCAGATTGGGTTGCGAATATTGTGCCGGTCCCTAAAAAAGACGGTAAGGTACCTGTCTGTGTAGACTTTCGGGATCTTAACAAGGCGAGCCCGAAAGACGATTTCCCGTTACCGCACATCGATATACTGGTGGATAACACAGCTGATCACGCCCTTCTATCATTCATGGACGGGTATGCCGGATACAATCAAATAAAAATGGGAGAGGAAGATATGGATAAGACCACCTTCATTACACCTTGGGGTACTTATTGCTATACTGTTATGCCATTTGGTCTCATTAATGCCGGAGCCACCTATCAACGAACCGCCACAACTTTATTACATGACATGATGCATAAAGAAGTGGAAGTTTACGTGGACGATATGATCGTCAAATCCAAGGACAAGGACGGTCACATCACCGCCCTGAGAAGATTTTTCACCCGATTACGCAAATACAACATGAGATTAAACCATCAGAAATGCAGTTTCGAGGTAACCTCTGGCAAATTACTGGGTCATATCGTTAGCCAACGCGGTATCGAAGTCGATCCAGCCAAAATTAAGGCTATCACCGAGATGCAGCCTCCTAAAACCGAAAAGGAGATAAGAGGTTTTCTCGGGAAGGTCCAATATATCAGCAGGTTCATTTCAAAACTAACCATGGTGTGTGAACCGATCTTCAAAAAGCTGAAAATAGGGGAACGGTTACTATGGGACGACAAGTGTCAAGCATCCTTTGACAGAATCAAAGAAATCTTGTCTTCACCGCCGGTCCTGATGCCACCTCAACCCGGTTTGCCTTTGTCGCTGTACCTAACCACGACAGAGACAGCCATGGGGGCTATGCTAGCCCAAACGGTCAATTCCGAAGAACGAGCTATATACTACATCAGCAAAAAAATTCTAGAGTACGAGTGTAAGTACACCATGCTCGAAAAGACGTGTTTAGCTTTAGTCTGGGCCACTAAGAAGCTCCGACATTACATGCTCAGTTATGAGGTGCAAGTACTGTCAAGAATGGATCCGATCAAGTATCTTTTCGAAAAGCCCATCCTCAACGGCAGGATATCGAGATGGACCCTGATGCTGGCAGAATTCGATCTAAAGTTCCTACCATTGAAAGCCATCAAAGGCCGAATAGTAGCCGAATTTCTCGCCGACAGTCCCGTAACCGAGGAAGGGCACACTGACACTTGGTCCTTCCCGGATGAAGATATTTTCCATACTGACACCGAAACGTGGGATTTATACTTCGACGGAGCATCCAATTTTCGGGGATTTGGAGTTGGAATCCTCATAATCTCGCCAAGAGGGGAACATACTCCCGTGTCTATCAAATTGGACTTTGACGTCACCAATAACGCTGCTGAGTATGAAGCATGTATCCACGGGCTACAAGCCGCCGCCGATTTAGGGGTCACAAACCTCCGAGTACACGGCGACTCATCTCTGGTCATTAACCGAGCACTACAAAAATGGAAAACCCGAAATGCCAATCTCGTGGCCTACCAGGCACGAGTAAGGGATCTCGAGAAACAATTCCAAAAGGTAGAATATATATATCTACCTCGGGAAGAAAATCAGTTCGTAGATGCACTTTCAAAACTGGCGTCTTTACTAAACATTCCCGATCATATGACCAGCATGCCAATCTGTGTCGAAAGGCGATCCGAACCAGCATATATCCACGACATCGAAGATATCGAGATACCTGATCCCGAGCCGTGGTATAAGGCCATCCAAACGTACCTAACAACCGGGGAGTATCCACCCGGGGCCGACAATCGAGCCAAAAAGGCCTTACGTAGGCTAGCGACCCAGTTCGTCCGTACCGACGACGGACAACTTTACAAGAAAACACCACAGGGGGCTCTCCTTTTATGTGTCGATAAGGGTAACGCCGAGAAGGTCATGGCCGAAGTACATGACGGCGAGTGTGGTCCTCACATGAACGCCCAGATGCTAGTCCGGAAGATCAGGAGGCTCGGATATTACTGGAACAGCATGGAAACCGATTGCCAGCTATATGTCAGACATTGCCAGATTTTCGCTAATGTGCAGCATATGCCGCCATCCCTGCTGTATACCATGACGTCACCCTGGCCATTTTCAACATGGGGAATCGATATAATCGGAAAGATAAACCCCTCGGGAACCGGAGGACACTGCTTCATTTTGGTAGCAATCGACTATTTCACCAAATGGGTCGAAGCGGAATCCTACCGTATTCTCAACGCCAGCCATGTTGCCAAATTTATCCAAAATAGGATAATATGTCGGTATGGGATCCCTCATGAATTCATCAGTGACCACGGGACCCACTTCCAAGCCGAGACGGCAACCTTATTAGCCAAATACAAGATCCAAAGGCATACGTCTTCACCCTACCGACCCCAAACCAATGGAGCGGTAGAAGCGACTAACAAGACCATTGTCACCATACTCAAAAAGATGGCTGACAATTTTCGGGATTGGCCCGACAAGATACCATTTGCCCTTTGGGGATATCGGACCTCGATTCGTACTGCGACCGGGGCAACACCGTATTACCTCACATACGGGATGGAAGCGGTCCAACCTGTTGAGCTAGAAGTACCATCACTAAGAATCCTACTCGAAAGTCAAGTACCCGAAGCCAATTGGGTCCGAGCACGATATGACTCGTTAGTCCTTTTAGACGAACGACGATCTCGTGCCCTCAACAATATACAGATTTATCAAAAGAGGATCCAGCGGGCTTTCAACAAAAGGGTGAGGCCCAGGAATATCAAAGAAGGAGACTTAGTTCTCAAGTCTGTACGAGCTCTATTACCAGTAGACCCAAGGGGAAAATTCAAACCTAACTAGGCCGGACCATATCTGGTAAAGAAGATTCTATCAGGCGGAGCGGTAATGCTAACAGATCTGGACGGGAACGAGTTTGTCAACCCAACTAACCTGGACCAGCTGAAACGTTATTACCCTTAACCCGTTTCTCTCAATATCATTTGCAAAAGTTTATAAAAAAAACATCTTTTCAAAAATAAACTTTTAAAGACAAGTCCAAAGTTAGAATTACTTATTCTACTGTTATAAACATCTTGAACCAATAGTCTGGATGTATTTCGAAATTGCAAATTAAGTCTGAACTACGTTTGGTTTGATTCCGCTATTTGTGGATACGTAGGCAGCCCCTCAAAAGGGCACAACCACTGCAATCGAAAAAAAAAAACAGGAACGGTTTTTAATAAACTTCCTTTATTTATTTCAAAAATTCAAAAAAAAATCCAAAAAAAACACACAAATAGTACTAATATTCAAATAATAAAAAAATCTAAGGCATTTGTCCCTTTCCCTTGTCCTTAGTTTCTTTCTCGGTCCCCCGGCGTCGACGCGGAGGTGAACGCTCCCGAATCACCAAGGGAACCTCCTTAACCTGGGCTCGTTTCTTCGAACTTGATTCCCCGGTCACCTCGGTCGGCCCTAGCCGGGCCCTTACCCTCTCGGGTAACCGGTCCCTCGGCCCTAGTCTGTCTCGGACCGCTAGCTTTGGTCCGAGTCTTCTCTCCAAGTCGCTAGCACCGGCCTCTTTAGCTCGAGTCTTAGTTTTTGACTTAGAACCCGACTCCGGCTGGACAAAGGTAGTTGGAACCTCCTCTTCATCGAAGAACCATCTATTATCTTTTACTGATTCTCTGCGGGCCAAGTCAAAAGCCTCATCGGTCTTCAAAGCCTTATGGGCTTCTTCAGATTCTTCAGAAGTCCATTTACGATATGATTCAGAAGCCCAAGTGGTTTGACAAGGAAGAGGTATAGTCCACATGACATGGGTAAACCAGCGTTGTAACCACGTGTCACACATAGCGTCCGTCAATTGGAGCGAAACGCTAATGATTGCTTCAGTCTCGGGGATCTGTTGGAACGAGCCAAACTGCCTTAGAAGACGATCCGGGTAGATATGGACGGTCCAGTTCAAGGACAAGATCACCAAATAACGGGCCTTATCTCTTTTAGCTAGGCCCGTCATCTTCGAGAGGAACCACCAAATCACGTTCCACCTAATCAAGGGCCCGCCATGGAATTTTAGCTCTTCATCCCAATACTTCCGATTTATGTGATGGCTCGAGCTAATTCGTCGGGACCGCGAGCCAATTTGACAGCTTCGATATCTGGATATGTTCACCGGGGGCTCTATGATCGACAGGCGCTCGGATAACCAGATCTGCAAAATTTTCGAAAAGTCAAAAACTTTCGAAAAAAAAAAACGAAAAATTCCGAAAAAAAAAATCAAAAAAAAATCGAAATTTTCGGAAATTCTAAAGTTTTTGGAAAATTTATAAAAAAAAAAAAAAAATCGGAAATTAAAATTAATTTTTTTCGAAAAAAAAATTCGAAAAAAGAGGGGAAAGGTCAAATACTTGCAGAAGACGAATGCTGCCCGTTAATTGCCGATCCGGGTCAAGTCTCCTAGCGTCGAGGCCCATGATAATCTCCCCAGTTATCAGCCAGGCTGGGCTGTAACCTGCCTCCATTTGATCCACTATGCTGATTAGTCTGATTTTACCTAAACATGAGTCAGCATCCATCCGACCTTCGAAAGCGTATCGATGTAGCATACAGAAGGCAAAAGCTCTACGCCTATGGATAGAAGAAATTCTGGCACCATTTGGATCCATGAATTTGTCGGCCATGTCAAACAGGGAAACAGAATTTCCCTTTACCATACGAGAAGTCTCAGCATGAGACAACCCAAGAAAATCCCTCAGTCTCCTCCTTGGATCAGGATAAAAAGGAGGAATAGCAGGATGAGCGTTTGGGCACCAACCCCCTACGGCAGCAATTTCTTCGGGAAGGGGACATATTTCTCCCCGGGGAAAAGCGAAAACATGGTGGGTAGTATCCCAAAAAGTTAAGCAAGCGTCCAAGAAATGTGCATCCACCTTGAGTCGCTGGAGCGGGAACAAAACCACAATCCCCATCTGAGTTAGCTGAACCTTGTCTTCATCTCGGAAAACCTGGGCCCACGCGTGAAGCATCGCAGTCAAATGTTCAATACCCATAGCAGAGATTTTTATTTTGTCTTAAAAGTCTAAAGGGATTTTAAGATATAAGGAAATATTTGGGTTGGAATATGAGAAGATTAAGGGCAAGAACTCTCTATTTATAATAGAAAAATCTCTTCTCCTAGTCACCCCTGGAATAGAGATTTTTATGATGTTCCCTACTTCATCTAGGCATACAGGCCTAACCAGAAGATTTTAGAAATCCGTGTCAGAATCTGATCAGGAATCCAGTCATCCCAAGCAGTTTTATTTCCAAAAAAAATTCAAATTTTCTTTCGGCATTTTCCAAAATTTTCCGAAAATTTTATTTGGCATTTTCAAAAAAATCATTTCCTTCCCCAGCGTGAGTCGGTATTTTATCTGAATATTGCATGCAATTTACAGACAGATACCCCAGCTCCCGAGGAATTCTCCAGTGGAAAGGTACAAGCGATATTTTCTGGATGTATCTATAAACAGGTACACCCGTAGCCTCCAATGCAGGCTCCCACACCATTCAAAGATGGGATGTGTCTGTAAACAGACACACCCATAGCTGCCAAGGCAAGCACCCGCGCAATTCGAAGATGGGATTGTCTGTAAACAGACATATCCAAGACTTTTTTAGAAGAAAGTCCCAGCGACATTATTGACATCTATCCAGGTATGATTTCTATCTTATGGCTGGCGGGCCCTTCACGCAGGTCTAATGGACTTTAAACGACCCGATCGGAAGTCTGCCAAGTCTTAATCCTCGATCGGCCTGGTAGCTACTCTGACTTTCGCCTTGTCCAAGCCTCAATCAGAGTGGGGGCTCTGTAGACACTCACATTTTGACCATGGTATCAGACCGTCTTAACATGCCTGACGACCGGGGAATACCCTCCCGGGACCGACAGTCGAGCCAAGAAAGCCTTACGGAGGCTGGTAACCCAGTTCCTCCGAACTGACGACGGGCAACTGTACAAAAAGACGACACAGGGGGCTCTTCTCCTATGTGTTGATAAAATTAAGGCTGAGAAGGTTATGGCCGAAGTACATGACGGTGAGTGCAGTTCACATATGAATGCCCAGATGTTAGTCCGAAAAATCATGAGGCTCAGGTACTACTGGAATAATATGGAAACCGACTGCCTGTTATATGTCAAATATTGTCATAACTGTCAAATCTTCGCCAATGCGCAGCATATGCCGTCATCCTTGCTATATACCATGACGTCACCTTGGCCATTCTCGACATGGGGTATCGACATAATCGGGAAAATAAATCACTCTGGTACCGGCGGACATTGCTTCATTTTGGTGGCTATCGACTATTTCACCAAATGGGTCGAAGCCGAATCCTATCGCATTCTCAATGCCAAGCATGTAGCTAAGTTCATCCAAAATAAGATAATATGTCGGTACGGAATCCCGCATAAATTCATCAGTGATCATGGGACTCACTTTCAAGCCGAAACACCGGCCCTGCTGACCAAGTATAAAATTCAAAGGCATACATCCTCGCCATACCGTCCCCAAACAAATGGAGCGGTAGAAGCAGCAAATAAAACAATTGTTACCATACTTAAAAATATGGCTGATAATTACCGGGATTGGCCCGATAAAATACCTTTTGCTCTATGGGGATATCGGACGTCGATCCGCACCGTAACCGGTGCTACGCCCTACTACTTGACGTATGGGATGGAAGCAGTCCAGCCAGTCGAATTAGAGGTGTCGTCCCTCAGGATCCTATTAGAAAGTCAAGTACCTGAAGCTGATTGGGTTCAAGCACGGTATGACTCATTAGTCCTATTAGACGAACGACGATCTCGTGCCCTCAATAATATTCAGATATATCAAAAGAAGATCCAACGGACCTTTAATAAGAGAGTAAGGCCCAGGAACATTAAAGAAGGGGATTTGGTTCTCAAGTCCGTTCGACTTTATTACCAGTAGTCCCGAGGGGAAAGTTCAAACCCAATTGGGCCGGGCCATATTTGGTAAAGAAGATCCTATCAGGCGGAGCTGTGAAGCTGACAGATCTGGACGGGAATGAGTTCGTCAACCCAACCAACCTGGACCAGCTGAAGCGCTACTACCCCTAACCTTTTTCTCAATGCCATTAGCAAAGTTTATTAAAAATAATTTTTACATAAACTTTCGAAAAGCAAGTCAATAAGCTAGAATTATTCATTCTACTGTTATAAACATCTTGAACTAGTAGTCTTTGTGTATTTCGAGATACGTAGGCAGCCCCTCAAAAGGGCACAACCACTGCAATCGAGAAAAAGACAGGAACGGTTTAAATAATAAACTTCCTTTATTTATTACTAAAAACCCGATAAACTCGGGAAATTACAAATTGCAAGAAAAATCAAAATTCCTAAAAAGAAAAGCACACGACACTATAAAAAATAATAATAATACTTAAATAATAAAAACTAAGGACTCGGTATTCAAGGCATCTTGCCCTTTCCCTTGTCCTTGGCCTCTTTGGCCGTCCACTGGCGACGACGTGGAGGTGAGCGCTCGCGAATCACCACGGGAACCTCCTTGGCCCGGACTTCTTTCTTCGAACTCGAGTCCTCAGCCACTTTGATTGGCCCAAGTCGGGCCCTCATGCGTTCCGGCAATCGATCACGCGGGCCTAATCGGTCTATGGCTGCCAGTCTGGGCCCAACCCTCCTCTCCAAGTCCGTCTGGGAGCTCAGTTGTCCCCGCGCGCCGCTAGCACCGGCCTCCTTAGCGCGAGTCTTAGTTTGTGACTTAAGACCCGACTCTAATCGGAGCAGGGTAGCAGGAGTCTTTCCTTCGTCAAAGAAACCTTGTTGTCTTTCGCCGACTCCCGGCGAACCAAGTCGAAGGCCTCATCGACCTTCAAGGCCTTACGGGCCTCTTTCGACTCCTCGGAAGTCTACTTTCGATATGCCTCGGAAACCCATGTGGAATGGCAAGGGATGTGTATAGTCCACATGGCACGGGTGAACCACCGTACCGTACCGTTGTAACCATGTGTCACACATAGCGTCCGTCAATTGGAGTGAAATGCTGATGATAGCCTCCGTCTCGGGGATTCGCTGAGACGAACCGAACTGCCTCAGAATGTAGTTCGGATAAATATGGACAGTCCAGTCCAGTGACAGGACCACCAGGTAGCGACCTTGGTCCCTCTTGGCCAAACCCGTCAATTTCGAGAGGAACCACCAAGCGACGGTCCACCTGATCAAGGGACCACCGTGAAATATTAACTCCTCGTCCCAATAAGCTCTGTTTATGTGATGACTCGAGCTTATCCGTCGCCTCCTCGTGCTAATTTGACTGCTACGATATACTCACAGGAGGCTCTATGATCGATAAACGCTCGGATAGCCAAATCTGATAAGAAAGAATACACAAATTTTCGTAAGCGAAGGGTGGTTCGCTAGAGGCCACTCGATCGAGTATTGAGGCTGACTCGATCGAGTAGCCCCTCTTAAAACCGGCAGGCAGTCTTCAACGAGGTCACTCGATCGAGTGACGGGTCAAATCAGTCGAGTGACTCGTATACGTCAAGGTTTTCGCGTAAAATAAAAAAAAACGTGAGACGTATACCTTCAAGAGACGTATGCTCCCCGTCAGTTGACGGTCTGGGTCGAGTCTTCTAGCATCGAGACTCATAATGATCTCCCCTGTTGTCAGCCAAGTCGGGCTATGACCACTCTCCATCTAGTGAACCACACCAATCAGCCTAATTTGACCCAAGCATGAGTCAGCCTCCATCTTTCCCTCAAAGACGTATTGATGCAGCATACAAAAGGCTAAAGCCCTACGTCTATGAGTAGCAGTAATTCTCACGTCTGACATTCATAAATTTATCGGCCATGTCGAATAGGGACACAGAATTTCCCCGCACCATCCGATCCGTCTCAGCATGAGACAAACCTAGGAAATCCCTCAACCTCCTCCTTGGATCAAGATAAAATGGAGGAATGGCAGGACGAGCATTAGCGCACCAACCGCCCACAGCTGGAATTTCTTCAGGAAGAGGGCATACCTCTCCTCGGAGGAACGCAAAGACGTGATGGGTAGTGTCCCAAAACGTCAGACAAGCATCCATAAATTGAGAATCGATTCTCAGACGTTGCAACGGGAATAGGACAGAAATTCCTATTTGAGTTACCTGAACTTTTTCCTCGTCCCGAAAATACTAGGACCATGCCAGGAGCATTGCAGTCAATTGCTCGATACCCATAGCAGATACTTTTCCTGAAAGTCTAAAAGATTTTGAGAAAAGAAGAAGGAAATTTGAGTTAAGATGCAAAAAGTTGAAACATGAGGTCCTGTATTTGTAATAGGAAACCCTGACAGCATCCATAACTGCCATACCTCCTCAGGTCATGTGGGCTCTGCACGCGCAGGCCCGATCCCAGGCTTCAAAGCCCTTTTCAGAACCTGATACATGAATCGAGTCATCCCGAGCATTCCTGTCTTACAAATTTTCAAAAAATTCGAAATTTTCAAAAATCAAATATTTATTTCCCCAGCGTGAGTCGGTGTTTCACCTAAATGTTACATGCAAATTGCTATGTGTCAGCATACAGGTTCACCCAAGACTTCAAAAGCAAGTCTCCGTGCAGCTCATTTACTCCCCACGGAGTTATTATCATCAAGACAAGTATGACCCTCTGCTTATGGTTGGCGAGCCCTTCACGCGAGTCTAATGGACTATAAACGACCCGACCAGAAGGTTGCCAGGTCATAATCCTCGATTGGCCTGGTAGCTACTCAAACTTTCGCCTTGTCCAAGCCTCAGTCAGAGTGGGGGCTCTGTAGACACCCTCATTTTTCCTGCTAGTGTCTATGGCAGTTCCCAACAAAACACCCGATGATGATCGGACGTAAACGTGACTTAATACGCTCGAATACGGACTCGGAATCAATAGTATCCAATGTGAGCACTTAGCAGAGTACAAATCTCTCAAAACCGACCTTAAATTCAGGCTCAGTGAGTCGTTTCCAATAAAATGAAACTAATTTGAGTCAAAACCGACACCGGAAATAAAACCGTCTTTTTACGACCCAAAACTCGGTCCAAATCAAAAGCCGACATTGCAAAAGCTTCTAGAAACTGCCCAACGACCATCCAAGTCCAAGTCAAGGTCAAAAGCTTAAATATCTCAACCTCTCCTATATTCTCTCACCCGACCGATCCACTCGATCGAGTCACCTAGCCCACTCGATCGAGTGGACCTTCAAAAACCAACCAGGCGCCTTCTTTAAGGCCACTCGATCGAGTGCAACAAGGCCACTCGATCGAGTGACCCTACCTAGGACGGGGGTAATTTTCTATAAATACCCCCCTTGCTCTTCACATTTTTTTTTCAAATTTACACACCTACATTTTCACCACATTTCAAGTCATTTGCAACCCTACACAATACACTACACATACCGAGAGCAACCCTAGCAATCCGAGACTAAAACCTCTCAAAATATCGAGAAAATCATCTATACAAACACCATAACTCTTCCCACATCCTCGATACTCCCGTGCACACGCCGCTACTAGACGAGTCCCTTTCCGAGGCCGATTAAGCATGTAGGTTGAGGGTGTCATCAAACCCGATTCTCTTCTTTCTCTCTTCTCCTCATTTTTTTTTATTCATTTCGCCTTTTTTATTTTATTTTTCGTCACTAGTATTGTATTATCGTAATACTATTAAATTTTCGCTTATTACGTATCGAATATGAGGGGTGATGGGATAAGAAAACACGAATACGAGATTATTGCACTCGATGTTGTCGGTCGCTTATCCTATTACCCCGAATATTTGGTTGTTTTCATTTTTGCATCACATTATTAATCTCGTCTAGCATTTTCATAATCGTCATTATTAATATCGTGTATAATTATATAGTTTTAAAACGATTTCGAGTCGAATATGCTTAAAAAAATCTCGTTTAAGATCCTTTTAACCCCATTACAAGTCGTAACAGAGGTGGCACCCTTTCGAGGAGCGCCGCCCTATGCAACTTAAGGGCATAATGCGATCACGGACATTCATCGTTAAATGTATTCGATTCCTTTTTTACGGTTAGTACGAAACCCGTTGACGCGAAATCGAACATCACGTAATCCGTAAGGATTAGTAACGATGTTGTGACGCGGAGGGAATCAATTTTGTCTTAATCAAACCTAAAACGAATTCACAACGCTTTTTCAAAATATCCGATACCGATCTCGTAATCGTACTCTACATGTTATGAGCGTCGAAAAAACCGAGTCGAGTTTAAATAACATAATAGTTTTACACAACTTGGCTGGTTATCGATTTAGAACCAATAAAATCGGAATTGCCACCATTTCGAAAAATGAGCTGCAGCTCGAACAGGGGCACTCGATCGAGTGCCTTGGCTCACTCGATCGAGTGACCCCTCAAAAATGAGGTAGAAGGTTTTTACGAAGGGCACTCGACCGAGTCCCTCCTATGACTCGATCGAGTGGCCTACAACGTGAGCCTTCTACATGTTACAAGCCTCGATAAACCTTTTTCTACGACTTCGGTCGTCACGTGTTAAGTCCATCACGTGTTTATTCTTTCAAAATCATGCATCGTACCATTCGCTAATCATCTAATTTACTAATATTATTGTTATTATATCGTTTATTGTAATTTTGCTCGTTATTTTGTATTGTCCGGGTTGTATTTCCGCCCGCGTAACTTGTATTTGTTTTCGATTTCATTTCTTTTGGTTGTTCGTCATTTATATTTTTATAAACGGACCTCGCATGCTAAAGTATTTCGACATAAGACTAAATGGATTAAAACGACGTAGCTTAACATACAATTCGCATGCTTAGCAAAAAGTGATTGTTTTCATAACATTCGATCGTCCAACTAACGCGCGTACACGAAAACGAACGATATCTAAGTAGAGGCCGCTAAGAGCGGGCGGGGTTGGCTGTCCTTCGTGGGCGTCCCAACACGTACCCTCACCCCTTACTCAGAACCATGGTTTCCGGATGTCCGAAACCGTTGGCATACGAGAGTCATTTGATGCACGATTCCCGATAACTCGGAGTCGGTATCGTAATGCAAAAGGAACGAACCCCTAAACTCTAGCACCAAAAGCGGGCCGTGCTTTGTGCACTATATGCCTAAGTGTAGAATGGGTTCGAACGGGTCCGAACTCCCACAAAGTTCGGTGGCGACTCCTAACTTCTATTTAAATTTCAACCCGAGATCAATCTTACCACGAGATTCATTCGCCTACCCAAACTCGCGCATGGCCGCGTCGGGGGGGACCTATGTCATGTCCACAAGCCCCTAGAGGTGGTGTGAACTATTTGGGCATGTTCTATGTCGACCGCAGGTTGAGTTCCCGTGTTTGGGGCTGGTAACTGGTTTGGATGTTTTTGTAAATGTGGAGCTAGGTCGTAAGTGGATTTGATGATTTGAAATCTGGAGCTCAATTTGTGGAGCTAAGGCTTCGAGGGTAGGGTATTGTAATGTGGTAGGAAATGGGGAAGTCGAGTAAAAATGACTCGAGCTTCGATCGAGGTAGGTTTGATGATGTGGGATTTGGTTTCCATGTCTGGCCCTAATGGTTAAGGTGTATCCTATGGAGCTTGAATCCTCAAAATTCCGGGCTGCCTCTTAGCCTAGGTCGCGAGAAGGTCTTGAGGGTTGTAATGTGGGAAGGCTAGATGTGGTGTTAGCTGACCTACTTGATTGTTTCTCCCCTATTTGATGGTATGGGCCTCGATAATTTTTTAATTGACCGTACCCCGGTCAAGGGACTTTCACTTGAGTTGACCGCTGACCACGGTCATGGGTTTTTGAATTTTTTTTTTTGGGTTGACCTCTTGGCCCCGGTCATGGGATTCTTCATTTGAGTTGACCGTGTCTCGGTCAAGGGATTGATCGTACTCTAGCCGAAAGATTCTTTTTTGGGTTGACCTCTTAGATGTTGAGAGTTCTTTTTGGAACGTGGCCAGCTCTTTTATTTTGGCCTTTTGCTTTTTCCTTGAACTTTTGACTTTTTTGTCAAGCATTTTTTTTTGTCAGACTAACACCTAAGGTAGGGATTGGTTGGTCTTTTTGGAGGGGTGTTTATTGTGGAAAATGGGCTTGCCTCCCATCTTGAACCCAAACTAGGAGACTACCTAAATTTGTCATAGGATTCGATACTCCTCCTGCTAAGGGTAGTTATGTGGCTTTCTATGCCAGACATGGAACAGGTAAAGGAAAACACGGGTCTCGGTTCCCCTGCAGTCATTATAGATGTGCCTATAATAGTCACGTGCATGTACTCATAGTGTATGATGGTGTTCATCATGTTCTCGGAAACACATAAGGAAAGCATATACGAGGGATAGAAAAGCTTATTTTATTTGATTGTGAAAAGATGACAGAATACAGTTGACTCTGACTCTGACTTGAAATTGAAAGAAATAGTACATCCTAGACTCGGACTCAGACTCGAACTTAAATCAAATCTGGACTCTCGGATGATGTCGTCAGTAGTCTTCGGCTTCTAAGGACTCAAGTGGATGTGCAGTATAGCCTTCGGTAAAAACTTCACCCAGATCTTCATTATGTCGAAGATCATCTTCAATCCTAGTGCCCATTTCGGTAAGCACCGCAGAGTTTGAAATCCGGCATACCTAAGATGGACGCGGTAGGAGGGTAGAAGGTTGTTGATGAACGCCTCCACTAGTGTCTTCTCGTTGGGCTTGTCTACCAGCTTAACACTCTCGGCCCGCCAACGTTGAAGGTATTTGGTGAAACCTTCTGTTGGATCTTGGGCCATGACTTCTAGAGTCCGCATGGTAGTCTGAAGTTCAATATTATCATAATAGTTTTGAGCGAACTCGGCAGCCACATCTTCCCAAGTTGGGAATCTTTTTGTATTAAGCCTATAGAACCATGCTTTTGGGTATTTCCCGAGGGATGTGCCGAATAGATTGATGAACATGTCGGCTTTGACCCCCTTGATTGCCATAAACCCCTTGAAGGCTTGGAGGTGTAGTAATGGATCCTTCGTCCCTTCGAATATGGGTAACCCCTCTAAGTTAAGATCTTTTGGTAGTTTCTCACTAATGGGTGTATAGTCTCGGGAGTTTTCAACACGGATGTTGTTCCCTTGGAGGGCACGGAACTGTTCCTCGAGCATACACATTGTGCTTATCAGTTTGGCAAATGGCTCAGTATTCACCAACCCAGAATTGAAGTCTTGTCGTTCAATGACAGTAAGACGAGAATTCATGGCCTCTAGGTCGGTTTTTATGAACCCTAGCTGGGTTTCAACCATGGCCTGCCTACTAGCCATTGTCTCCAGCAAAGCCTTCATTTCATTAACGGTGTTTTCCATGTCCCTATTCGCGGTTGTGGATGCCATACTCTGCGAGAATACCCACGTAATCAGAAATGTTGCTTCGGAACTCGAACACGCCAAGGCATAGGAAATAGCGCGGGAGGAAAGACAACTCCGGTTTGACTCGGGTAGACTCTCTTAAGACAAATATGTAGGGTGCGATCCTCAGAGTGACCGTGATTAATCGCTCCGTTGGAGAATAGCCCCCAGGTGAGACTAAGGACTCTAATAGGACTCAGATGGTGTGGCATCTAAGTGACTCAAAAGTGGGGTACGTGAGGCAACACGTGTAAGACATGACCCTTAGAGCAATCGTGATTGACCACTCTGCTGAAGGGTAGCCCCCGAGTAGGATCGAGGTTTTGTTAAGACTCGAGTGTCGGACGAATGACCTTTAGATGTAAGGATCACGAACCTTTTGTTATAGGGCTATGCCTTGTAAAAGGTTGACTCGGCCTCGAGGAAAGGCAGACGGGGTAAGGGAAGAAACTTGCGATGTGAAATCGGCAGAGTTTCGACGCTAGAGACCCTTGACTTGACTCGAATAAGGATGACCCTGGGATTAAGGCATACCCTTAAGTTAAAGGGTTTGTGAGTTGGGATGACTCGACTAACGGATTGAAAGACGAGCGAGATTCCCTTAGGAAAGGTCGTGGGGACCGTCCTGTTGGAGGGAAAGATCGCGTAAGACTTTCTAGTTAGGACTCGAGTGTTTAGACGAACCTTCGATTTACGAGTGTATGACTCGTGTTGGTTGGTTATGCCTTTAGAATAAGGCGGACTAGGATGGGGAAGAAACCCGTAATGTAGGATCGACGGAGTTTCGACGCTATAGATCTTCGGTGAACCTATGAAAGACCTGACACACGGATAACGGTAAGTCCTAGGACAAGAAGGGTTTTGAAAAAAATGATTGAATTTTGAAAATTGAGAGGACGGTCCTGTCTTTTTGAAATTAGCAACATGCCGACAGGCCCGGGTTTTTGAGAAGTTGGAATGGTTGCGAGTAATTTCGCATTTTGAAAATTTAGGAGGCGATCCCGTCTTTTGAAATTGGCAGCGTGCCGACAGGATCGAGTTTTTTTGAAAGTCGAAAGTTTGGAATTTCGAAAATTTGAACATCGAAAATGAATTTCCGAAAATTTGAAAAAATCAAAAACAGGATCCCGAAGATTTGAAAATCGAAAACGGCATCCCAGAGATTTGGAAATTGAAAATGACATCTCGAAGATTTGAAAATCGAAATTGAATTTTGAAAATTCGAAAATGGAAAGGGAATCGAAAAATCGAATATTGAAATGGACAGCATGCCCGCTAGAAAATAGGCTTATTTTTTAGTCAAATCGTAAATCTAAATTTCGGCAGCATTCCGAGTTTTTGAAAATTGGATGTTTTGAAAAGATGTTTTTTTTAAATGACGGTTTTTGAAAAATGACACGGAAACCAAGTAGCACGTAATCAAATAAGCATTATGATGACACCATGTATGCTTTACGCTAAGTCTCGGTCGGTCAAAATCAGGTCTATACCAACACCGATGGCTCTCTCGTAAATCAGGACGGACTTCCTAAGCCGAGTTGGTCTTAGAACATGCCGCGAAACCCATACAAGTTCGGCCATAGATATCTTTAGCGCACCCATTTAGGAATGCACCGCGATATAGTGGGACGTCGGTCACAAGTAACCGGCCCGGGTAAAAATGGGTTATGCATGAACCATCGAACTAAAACGCGTACATTATTAATCGAACGATTTCTATTCGAGTCTCACCCTAGGAATCGCGATGACAAGTAGTACATCAAGTATCCCCAGCGGAGTCGCCAAATTGTGGACATGACATAGGTCCACCCCGACGCGGCCACGCGCGGGTTTGGGTAGGCGAATGAATCTCGTGGTAAGATTGATCTCGGGTCAAAATTTAAATTGAAGTTAGGAGTCGCCACCGAACTTTGTGGGAGTTCGGACCCGTTCGAACCCACTCTACAGTTAGGCGTATCATGCACAAAGCACGGCCCTCTTTAGTGCTAGAGTTTATGGGTTCATCCCTTTGCATTACGATACCGACGTCGAGTTATCGGGAATCGTGCATCAAATGACTCTCGTGTGCCAACGGTTTCGGATATCCGGAAACCATTGTTCTGAGTAAGGAGTGAAGGTACGTGTTGGGAAGCCCACAAAGGACACCCAACCCCGCCCGCTCTTAGCGGCCTCTACTAAGATACCGTTCGATTTTCATGTACGCGCGTTAGTTTGACGATTGAATGTTATGTAAACGACATTTTAACTAAGCATGTGAATTATGTGTAAACTACGTCATTTAATGCATCTAGTTCACGTCAAAGTGGTTTAGCATGTGAGATTCATTTATAAAACAAAAACATCGAAAATAAACAAAACTCGTAAATGGATATAACATATATACATGGGCGGAAATACAACCCGGACAATACAAAACGACAAACGATATTAGCATACTCTCAATAATAACGGAAATGTAAGTAGATTAGATGATTAGAGAATGGTACGATGCATGATTTAGAAAGAATTAGCACATGATGGACTTGACACGTGACGACTAGAAAAATCGTAAAAATATTTGATGAGGCTTTAAATGATGTAGGAAGCTCACGTAAAAGCATTGTAAAGGCCACTCGATCGAGTCATAAGAGGGACTCGATCGAGTGCCCTTAGTGAGGGCCTCCTGCCTCTGTTTTGGGGTTTCACTCGATCGAGTGAGCCATTGTACTTGATCGAGTGCCCCCTGTTCGAGCTGCTGCTTGTTTTCGTAGAGGTGATAACTTCGAATTTAACGATTTTAAAATCGATAGTTAACCGAGTTACGTAAAAATATTAGGTAATTTAAACTTAACTCGGTTTTCGATACTCATAACATGCAATATACGGTTACGAGATCGGTATCGGATATTTTGAAATGAGTTTTATGAAATCGTTTTAAATTTGATTAGGACGAAATTGATTCCCTCCGCGTCACGACATCGTTACTAATCCTTACGGATTACGTGATGTTTAATTTTGTGTCAACGGGTTTCATACTAATCTCGAAAATGGCATCGGACACGTTTAACTACGTGTTACCGCGATTGCGTTATGCCCTTAAGTATTTAGGGCGGCGCTCCTCGAAAGGGTGCCACCACTGTTACAACTTGTAAAGGGATTAAATGGACTTGAAGCAGAAACCATAATTAAACGTGTTCAATCTGAAAGCGGTTTAAATATTATATAATTATACGCGGTATTAGTGTTATAACGAAATGTAAATAAATGATAATAAAAAAAATGTTAGTGGTTAGAGTACGTAAAATGAAACGTTAGAATGCAAAAATAAATTAAAAAAGGTTAGAAACAAGGAATTAGAATGTTAATGCAAAAATAAAAGGTTAGCGTCGTTAATATCGACTAATAATAATAGTACGTGTGAATATATATATATATATATATATATATATATGTGTGTGTGTGTGTGTGTGTGTGTGTGTGTGTGTGTGAAATGACGAGAAAGAGAGGGAAGAAAAAAAGAAGTCGGGATTTGATTTACACCCTCAACCTACATGCTTCAGTCTCGGAATACGGGCTCGTCTAGTAGCGGCAAAGGCGCGGGAGCGTCAAGATATGTGGGATGAGTTAGGGTGTGTATGGTTGTAGAGACGATGATCTTGGTCTTCGACGAGTTTTGATCTCGAGACATGTGTGTGTGTGTGAGATTGTAAGGTTGTAATGTGATGGAGAAAATGATGATTAAAAGTTAGGGTTGCCAAGGTTGTAAAAAAAGATCTAAATGAATGTGTAGTGGAGGATTATATATAGAGCTCACCCCGATTTAGGGTTACTCGATCGAGTGGCCCTAAGTGCACTCGATCGAGTGGCTCAAAAAAAGGCGTATGTTTGGATTTTTGCGAATGCACTCGATCGAGTGGGCTCATGGCACTCGATCGAGTGCGGTTAGCCGGGTGAGACAAAATAGGAGGGGTTGAGATATTTATGCTTACTTTTGACTTGGCTGACTTGTTGGTTGTGTTTGTTTTGGGCTGTTTCTAGAAGCTTGCAGAGTCGGTTTCGACTTGAACCGGGTTTTGGGTCGTAAAAAGACAGTTTTATTTCCGGTGACGGTTTTGGCTCAAATTAGTCTCATTTTATTGGAAACGACCCACTGAGTCTGGATTTGAGGTCGGTTTTGAGAGATTTGTACTTCGATAAGTGCCCACGTCGGATACTATCGATTCTGAGTCCGTATTCGTGCGCATTAAGTCATGTTTTCGTCCGATCATCATCGGGTGTTTTGTTGGAAGCTGCTATAGACACTAGCAGGCAAAATGCGGGTGTCTACAGTCCGATAGGAGGAATTGGCACAATTCATACGAAGAAGCAATGTACACTAAGAATGATCCATACCAAGATTGGCGTACAAAACTTGCAAGGCGTAAAAACATTATCAAATTAAGGGATATCCGATTAAGGAAATTAATGCAAGCATCGTTGCAAAACACCCCTGACAACCAGATTGAAAATCTGACGACAAGTACGGAATTCACACTTATGCAATCGTTTCTACATTCTTCCAATGACAATTGATCATAGGAAATATATGTGCGTCCATATGTTTGTTTCCTGCAGCTGCTATTGGTCGTGTTGTTGACGACATTCGTAAAGCATGTGAGAACGACTCATCAACACCGAGAAGTCTGAAATCTAACAGGTGGTTCAACGCATCATCTCATGGTGACTTAATAATTAAAAGTCTTGCACGTGATATCTTTGGAGAAGTTAGCGAAGAACATCCTGGTAGTGCTGACACTACTGAGGCAACAAGGCCGTGTCACTTCTTTACGAATGTATAAACCCGACCAATGCTCTAGCCGCTGATATTTGAAAATGCTTATTTACTTAATAGGGTGTGAAGGCTATGATGACATTGGGGATCCAGAGTATAGATGCCAAAGATGCGTTGTGCAAATGTGGTATGGCGAGAGAGATAGAATGGACCGAAGACCGTTGGTACCTTGTTTCAACATGTGTTGTAGGGACGGTATTGTGGGATTGTTGTATTTAACTGAACCACCTCAAACACTGAAAGATCTTGTGGACAGTGTCCATCCGAAAAGTAATCATTTCAAGGATAACATCAGGTCTTACAACTCGATGCATGCTTTCACGTCAAGTGGCGGCAAGATTGACCACTCCGTAAATCAAGGTAGAGGACCGTACACTTTCAGGATAGGTGGGCAAAATTCGCATAGAATTGAAAGTCTACTACCAGTGAAGAATCAGCCTCCTAAATTTTACCAACTGTACATATATGACACTGAGGATGAGATTGAAAACAGGAAGAGGGCTCTTAGGTACGTTATTGTAGTTACTTCACTGATACCTTCCTTATTTTTAGCTAATTGGTACCCTGCATTATTTTTTCATCCTGGAATATGACATTTAATATGTACGCAGGGGTCATTCACAAACAATTGACAAGTTTGATGATTCTCTTATGGTTGAAATTAAGTGTATGATTGACGAGTACAACCCATTGGCGAAGTCATTTCGGATGGCGAGAGACAGTATTTTGAATTCGGAAAACAGGTGTGAGGTCAGGTTGCGCCTTATCAGTGGGAGGCATACCGACGGCAGAATTTACAATTTGCCTAACGTGTCGGAATTTGTTGCACTAATAGTTGGTGACATTGAAGACACAGTTAAGAATAGAGACATCGTCGTTGAAGAAAAAAGTGGGCAACTGCAGCAAATTTCAGAGTTGCATCTGTCGTACTTGACATTGCAGTATCCTCTTTTCTTTCCATGTGGTAAGGACAGGTTTCGTCTCGGTATAAGTCACTGCCAGGAGTCCGTAGACTCAAGTTCAAATCCAGAAACTGCACGTAATAAGCTTACACTAAGGGAGTGGTTTGCATTTCATTTGCAAGATCAGTCTCTAGAGTTTGAACCTGATACTTTGCTTAGAGGGTGTAGGCTAAATTATTGTTGATGGGTACACAATGATTGAGGCTCAAGGTTTGAAATTTCTTCGATTTAATCAGCCTAGACTACGATCTGAGAACTACAAAGAACTTTATAATGTTGTCGCCAATTGAGAGACTGATCCGTCCTCCGTCGGGGTGAAGTATATTATTCCTTCAAGCTTTGTTGGCGGAAAAGGTTACATGAGGGAGAATTACCAGGATACGATGACTATCTGCAAGTGGTACGGCTATCCTGATCTCTTCATCACGTTCACTTGCAACCCTAAGTGGCCCGAAATTGAAAGGTTTGTAAAGAAGCATGGGCTGAAAGCCGAAGATAGACTCGATATAGTAACACAGGTATTCAAGCAGAAGCTCGAGCTACTAATGAGAGATTTTAAGGATAATCACATTTTCGGTAGAACAAGAGCAGGTTATGATGCTTTTCCCTTGCATAGTTTCTCACTCTTTGTTTTCTTACGCTACAATTTATCTAACTTTTTAATATTTTCGAAATTCTTTCAGTTGTATACACCATTAAGTTTCAGAAACGTTGGCTTCCTCATGCTCACATCCTACTATTCCTTCAACGTGAAGATAAGTTTCCCGATGCAAGTGACCTTGACAGTATAGTCTCTGCAGAAATACCTGATCCAGTGGATAACCCAACTCTACATCAAGCTGTTAAAGATCTACCATGTGGTCTTGCAAATAAAAAGTCCCCTTACATGGTTGATGGAGTTTGTCACAGTGCATAATGGGTATGTTGTCCCGTACAACGCAGAATTATTGGAAAAATACCATGCACACATAAACGTGGAGTGGTGTAATCAAGCCCGTTCTATTAAATATCTTTTCAAGTACATAAACAAGGGGTACGATCGTGTTACAGACGGGGCTGCGACGAGGAGGAATCCCGATGAAATCGATCACATTAAGGAGTACTATGACTGCCGATATATTTCCCCATGCGAGGCAACGTGGCCTATATTTGCATTTGACATTCATTACAGGACCCCACCCATCCTACGTTTAGATTATCATCTTCCGAATGAGCAGAATGTAGTATACAACGACGATGATCCGCTTGAAGATATTGTCGCACGGTCCAATGGTGCGAGGACAAAGTTCACCGTGTGGTTAGAGTACAATGCCAACCATGATGAATCAAGAAATATAACGTACGCGAAATTTCCCACCAAGTACGTTTGGCATCAAAAAGAGAAGTGTTGGGCACCACGCAAACAAGGTTTTAGTTTAGGGAGAATGTTTCACATGTCACCGACTGGAGGAGAGCGGTACTACATGAGAACTCTTTTGAACTTCATTAAAGGACCTACAAAGTACGAGGACATTCGTACCGTTAACGGGACTGTCCATGATACATTCAAAGATGCGTGTTATGCACTTGGGTTACTTGGGGACGGCAAGGAATATGTCGACGCAATTTTGGAGGCAAGTGATTGGGGTTCAGGATCTACTTAAGAAGTATGTTTGCTACGTTGCTACTCTCAGGCAGTTTGATTCGCCCTGAGTACGTATGAGAACAGACCTGGCCCCATCTTTGTGACGATATCCTACATCGACGCAGGAAAGAATTACTGAATTTTGGTAACACTTATTCCCCTTAATTAAAAACTTCATTCGTTATTTACTTACAGGATTTTTTCCACCTCAAAAATAGTTCTCAGTTGACATTGAATGCAGACCTGCAGATGACAGATGAAGAACTGCAGAATTATGCGTTAGCAAAAATAGAATCATCACTGTAGACCAACGGCAACTCGCTTTCGAAATTCCCGGAAATGCGGCTGCCAGACTATAAACTCAACTGCATTAACTCTAATAGACTAATCTCTGATGAACTGAACTATGACAGGGAGAAGTTGCATGCTGAACATCAACTGTATATGTCTTCCATAACTGACGAGCAGAGATCAGTGTACAATGAAATTATGAATGCTATTGTAATCCCCTAGAAAATCTAACGCAATACAGTGGCGGAAACACTGTAGATTTGGGATTAAAACACACTGATGTTCTATATTTTAATAAAAGAACGGTTAGTCAATACAGAGGCCACGTTTTACAAAAGAGCTAAATTAAATATTCTCCAAACAGGGTTACAAAAATCCATAAATAAACATGAATGAAAAAATAGTAGGATCCACGCTACTCGCTAGCTCACACCCAAAACCCATCAGCAATTACCTGTCATGTTATAAACATAACAGCCACGTCAGTGGGGAGTAACTCGGACGTTCTCCCAGCCATATTATATCATATGGACAAATAATAGTATTATTATATCAAAATATTTAAAAAGAGAAAACATTAAAATGATATAATAAAAATAAGCGAGCTTTCAGCGAAACTTAAAGAACTTGTCAACCTGCAAGTCAAAAATCAATCGATAATAATAATATTCAAAAATGGCGTTATGGAAATTCGATCGGTGTGCACAAGGCTAGACTTTCACTAGGATAATACTGGAAACTAGTTTCGAGAACTGTAGACTTAACTCATAACAGAATCCAGTCTCTAACTAGGCAACTCAACTATAACAGGACTGCGTGCAGCGAGGTCCTAGTTTAAGTAGTATACACCCCTCCTGGATACAAACCATATCCAGTTCAACCCGACGCGACTTACACGATGCGATATCTAAGTTTAAGAGCACAATGCACACTTTCCTGAACACAAACCATGCTCAGTTCAACAACCAGTGTGCCCCATAAAGACACACCAGCCTTACAGTTGATGGCAAAAACGTATATCCCAGACTATATTACTCTAACCCCCACACTTGACTTTATTCCATAACTCCAAAACAAGCCATTATCGATATTCAAAATAAATATAATCATTACGAGGATAAAAGAATAAACACTTTATATTAAAAAGGAAACTTTCCATAAATAGAAACTTACTAATTTTAGAAACTTACTTAAAATAGAAATATTCTTATAGAAAATTCGTAAATTATTAAAATAAGTGAAATGTATAAAAATAGCATTTCTAACGAAAATAACATTTTATTATTATCATCGTTATCGTAACTTTAATATATTTCCAAATTCGTTACTCGAAATATAAATAAAATATAATAAGTCAATAGTATTTTATAAATAATTAGGAAATCGAGTTAAAACTATAAATTTTAGAAAAGATATGTTTTTAAGAAGACGATATCAAAATTAATTGAGTCAACGAGTGTTATAAATGAAATGAGATTTACGAAGATTTCAAATTATTTTTAACAGATAGTTTTTATTAATAAATAATACAGATTTTAATAAAATAGTCAATCGGAAACAAACAGGAAATTATTAGTGAAAATAATCTCGACTAAAAATATATTTAAAACAAAATCGACTATTTTCTCATTTATTAGAATAAATCGTAAAACGAAATTAATTTATTAACAAGTATACAAATTTCGATTAAAATATAAAAATACGATTTTGAGTGAAAATTATAAATTAACGAAATATGACGAAAATATGGAATCGACATTATTTAGTTACTAGTGTCACGATAACCAACAAAATACTATAACGATCGTAAATAATTAAATTACTAATGATTTATAAAACGATATCGAAAGTTGTAAAGAATTTAAGGCATACGATTTAAAAATAATATTATTAGCAATAATGAATAGCTAAAATTAGAAAACCGAAGTCAAAATATTTACTACATACTACTACTCAAACATACGATATAAAATCGAGTAACGTCCTAAAGTTACCTTGAGCGCAAAAATCGTCAATGCACTTGCCGATCCATCAATTTCTCCAAGCTTCGTTCCTTCTGATATTTGCCTTCAAACCACTTCAAGGCTCCAAAGGAATCCGAGACACACAGAAACAGAAACCAAGGAATCAGAAATAACGAAGGTCTGAAATGACTAGAGATGACACGGAATGTGACAAGGGAAAGAGAGGAGAGGAGAAGGGATAAAGAGAATCGGGGAAGAACGAGAAGGATAAAATAAAGGAGTAATATCAGCAGCGGCAACATCAATAGCAACATTAGTACAGATAATGACGGTACCAATAAATAGCCAAACGAATAAGAAGAGGAAGAAAAAGGAAGAAGAGAAAGAGTGGGCATCGAAAGTAGGAGTAGCAGCATAAAGAGACAGCGAGGATAGCAGCAAAAACAACGAAACAGTTGAAGGAAAGTTAAATCAGCCCCGATAGAACAACAAAAGACGCAACAGCAGCAGCCAACACAAAACGACACCGCAAATCGACATCGGAACCGAGCAAACAGCATCAATCGCGCGGTAACAACAGCAGGACAGATTAGTGTAAGAAGAAGGAAAGAAGAAAAGACAAGGAAGAAGGAGGAGAAGAAAGAATGAGACACGCAACAGCAGCATCACGCAGCAACAAACAACAGTAGTGAAATCAACATAACGTGACAGCAGCAGCACCGCAACACGAAGGAGACAGAACGCACGGACAGCGACAAAAGTGGCTCGAAAACAGAATTAACAAGACGAAGAGGCCCAAAACGAACTTAACAGCATCAACACGGAAGAGAAAAGAACAGAACTTATAAAAGAAGAGTTGGAAGAAGAGAAGAAGGAGAATTACCTTCACGAATTACGGCAAAGGGGACTGATAAACGCAGCAGCAACACTGATAATATCAACAACATCAGCGAGCAGCAGCAGCAGCAAAATCAGCGTAGTATCAATGGCAAAAACATGAAGGACAAAAACGACAGCAGAAGGAGACAAATCGAAAATGAAGAAGGAGGGAGGGACGAATAGGCATGAAGAAGAGGTGAAAAGGAGGTAGAGGGGATGCGGTTTGATGAGGTGAATGAAGAGGTTGACGAGTGACTTGTGAAATTAACAAGGAAGGAAAATGAAGCGGTGGAAGAGGGTAATAAGTGGGGGAATGAATGATGAGTGAGCGGAGGAGAATGAGAAGGCAGGGGGAGGCGTACATAATTGTGGAATATATTGTCAAGACAAGTGGGCTGAATGTAAGGATTAATTAAATGAATCGGTTCGAAAATACGAACTAAATGAATTTAGTAACTATAGGTTGACTGACCCACGAATCGGATTAAAAACGAGTCAATAAAATTAATAAATAGTCGGGTCGTCTAATAAAATGAGTAAATAAAAGATTCGAGACGAAAACGAAGTTTAGAGAAATAAATAATTAGACGATGAAATAGTATTTTCCGAAAAATAATAAATTTTCGATAAAGTGAATTAAATTGATTTCTCGAGTAAATGTAATAAATATTTTGACGAAACTTAATATAAATGAACTTCGAGCTTGAATATAAATAAATAAATAAATAAAAGAATTTAGAATTTAAATCGTCGAAATAGGCTTTCGATAAAAATTAAATTAAATGTATAAAATGAATCAAAACAGAAATAAAAATATGTTTTAAATATAAGAAGAGTTTTCGAGACAAATAGAATTGTAGGAATTTGACACGATTAAACGATAAATTCGTTTTGTAATAATTTAAAGAGTTACGAGTTAAATCGTAAAAATAAAAATACGAACATAATTTTAATTTAATTTTAAATTTATAAAATCAAGGGTGTTACAGCTATTGAGAAGAACACAGGTGGTGTTTTCTTTTTATACGGTTATAGAGGAACAGGGAAAACATTTATTTGGAAGACTTTGTGTGCAACTCTGAGAAGCAAAGGGGAAATAGTTCTTCCGGTGGCTTCTAGCGGAATTACTGTCATTCTACTACCAAGAGGCCAGGTCGGACGACACATTCGAGGTTTAGCATTCCTATTAACGTAGACGAAATGTCAATGTGCTCATGAATGAGACCAGGTGCTGGTCTTGCTGAATTACTCATAAAGACTAAACTCATAATTTGGGATGAAGCCCCAATGGTTGGTCGACATTGTTTTGAAGCACTTGACAGAAGCCTCAAAGACATAATAATAATAATTGTTAACATTGACTTTGCCGATAAACCATTTGGAGGGAAGGTCGTCGTGTTAGGAGGTGACTTTAGACAAATATTACTTGTCGTTCCAAAAGGTAGTCGACAAGATATTGTACACGCAACCATATGTTCATCACCTATATGGAGGTTCAAGGTATCTTCTGTTGTTTTTATTTTTACATTTGGTATGCTTAATTACCTTTTCGTGAGTAATGTGTACATCAATTTCGTAGGTTTTGGAACTTACCCAAAACATGAGGCTACAGACTGGTGGTTTGGAGTCAAACGTCGAAGAAATAAGGCAATTCTCCGAATGGATTCTTAGCGTTGGCGATGGCACTGCTGGTGGTCCGAATGACGGTATAGCGACCGTTCAATTGCCTAATGAAGTTCTAATTGAGCCAGGTTGTGACCCAATTGCATCAATTGTGCACAACACCTACCCGAGTTTACTTGAACACCTTAAAAATCCACAGTATCTCCAGGAAAGAGCTGTTCTTGCACCGACTCACGAGGATGTCGAAAAGGTTAATCAGTATGTGGTGTCTCTTATTCCAGGTGACGAGGTTGTTTATTCGAGTGCAGATGAAATTACTGTTGACGAGACATGCCCTATTGTGAATGAACTCTATTCTACGGAGTTTCTTAATTCCATTCAATGTTCAGGTTTGCCAAATCACAATCTCACCCTCAAAGTTGGCGCTATTGTTATGCTATTGAGAAATATCAATCAGGCTAATGGTCTTTGCAACGGTACACGATTGGTCATATAAATACTTGGGGAACGTGTATTAGAGGCAACTGTAATATCAGGATGCGGGAAAGGCGTTCAAGTTTATATACCACGAATTAAACTTTCACCCTCAGATGAAACTAAGTTCCCTGTTCGTTTTGAAAGAAGACAATTCCCACTTGCCATGTGCTTTGCAATGACGATAAACAAGAGCTAGGGTTATTGGCTTGTAACTTCTTCCTAAGTGACAAAGGGGACGATTTTCTGTTGATTTTCTTCAATTTGCTTATGCCACGTCGACTGCCACATGGGATCCTCATCAGAATCCTAGTCAATCCTATGTGGCTTAATATGAAAGTCTCTAAGAACAATCACAATAGGTAGTTTTTACCCTTGAGTTTGTCAAAAGAACTTTATTTGGTAAAATTTATCCTTATTTTGACAAACTTGGTTTGTACGGAGTATCTAAGAACCAAGTTTGTCCTCAAAACAATAAAGGAGGACCAATCAAATATTTTTATTAATTTAATTCAATATGATAAAAAACAATCTAAGATAAAGTTCTTATAGTTAAGATAGTGTAAAATGAGGTGGCATAAGAAAAATTTTATGTAAGGTTCTTCCATTGTGGTTGCTCTCTAAGGTCTCGTTTGGTTACTCCTCAACTTAGCGGGAAGTGCAAATTTCCATGAATTGTTGTCTTCCAGTCAACTCTCCATTTACGACTTCCTCTAAAAAACATTGCTACCCGTCAAAAAACACTTCCAATAAGCCGAACTACTAATGTCTTGGATGTTTTACTAGTGTTTCAAACTTTCACTAGTATACGGTTGTTCCCTCAACAATGTTTTTTTCCCGAACAAATAATGGTAATGTAACTCGGAAAGATTTTATTTTTTTAAATAATGTTTGCTTTTTCTTTTGTTGAATGTTGATGATGTAATTTCGTTGTGACCGTTTACCATGAGAAAGACAATTTCAGCTATTTTATAAGTTGAAAGAAAAGTTATTTCATACTCCCTCCCATCCATTCAATTCTTTACGTGGGGAACGTTTTTGTGAGGAGAAATTGTGGGCCTATGTAAAGATATACCCTTGATTAATAAATGACATAATAGTTTTTTAAACAAAATCATGGGAATTCCAAGATGACAACCAAACAAATATTCGTAGATTCGTGGGAAGTAAGTTAATGTGAAATAGAACTTCCTACGGGAAATCAGTTCCCGGATGAACGAAACGAGGCCTAAATGTTGTGTTGCAATTTTATATAAAATTTTTTCCGTAAAATGTGCCCTAGAGACACATGTTAACAGATTATTAAAGGGAAGATTTGCAACAATATATCATGAGAAATTGATATCTAAACTCATAATTACATTATTTAGAGAACTAATCTTGCAAATCTTCCTTTAGATAATCTCTTAACCTATACCTCTGGGAGTTGGACAGATTTTAGAAAAATCATTTACGGAGTACTCCCTCCGATTCTTTAGATTCGCAACATATTCCATATTTGACAAATTCATTAGGTTTGCAACATTTCTATAATAGGTAGGTTTTTGTTTGTGTAAACATTTTACTTTATTGGTGAGACCCACCATCTCCACTCACAACCTTATTATTTGTGCAAATAGTAAACATTGCGAATCTAAAGAATCGGAGGGAGTATATAATAAGTGATACACTTCTAAATAAGATGAATAATAATACAACTCTCTCCCATCTTTCTCCTTACTTTTCCTTTATCTTATTTTATACTAACAATGGTAATATCGACTGCAAAAGTAATGGAAAGCAAAATTGTCATTTTCCAATTAAATGTGGATGATATGAAGTACTCCCTCCAAGTAAATTGGTCTAGAGAAGAGTCGGTGAGAGTAGGGGGTCTTTGCCGCTTGAGTTACCCCTCCTTCTCAAATTATGGCTATGGGTGCAACATATAAATACGGAGAGATTAATTGTACAGACGATAAAGAGGAAGTAGTTCCGAGGTTCAACTCATACAACGATTCTATATATAACTAGTTAAGGGGCCCGGCGATGTCCGGGCCTTGGTATTCCAGTATTTTTTAAGACGCGAGGTTTTAAAATGGCGCAAATTATTACGGGTTTTTTTACCAACCACATTGAGTACGTCGTATGTATATTCACTAATGCTTCTATGATATAGACATTTTTCAAGTTTCATACAAAAAAACCAGTCATTATTTAACATCATAATGTACTACGGAGTACGTATTTATAAATACATTCATCTTTCATTTTTGAACTATTTTTTTTTATCACGGGTTGCAAAACACTCCTTTATGTTATTTATTGTCGAAATCCAAAATCAATCTCTCAACAAACTACTTTAAGTATAAAATACATACGAGTATTAATTTCTAGGAGTATCTAGTAGACACGCGTTAAAAACATCGTTAAAATATACTCCCTCCGGTTTAAATAATTGCCCCGTTTGGGTAATATTTGTGAGGAGTATTATATTGAAATGGGGCAATAATTTTAAACCGGAGGGAGTACTTGTATTTTTCGAGTTAAAATGTGGTAATAAAACACGCGGAAGAAACTATATTAGGTGTGTGTTCTAACATTAATTCAGCTCGTAATTCGTATAATCTGCTCCTTATTACAATCGGGTTGAGACAAATCCAATTTAAAAAGGTTCTTAATATACAAATATGAAGTAAGAAATAAAAAAATTAATAAAGAGAATGATAAGACAATAAGCCTAAGTAACCAAACTTGTAAATATCATTAATGAGGGGGGGCATTTTTGGAAGAGAAAATTACGCAAAACTTCTTATCCATGCATTCTCCCCCTTTTTATATAAGTTAATGATATAAAAAAAAAAAAAAGGTTTGGATCGTGTCGTGCGTATTGCTGCCAAACTAGCGGACAGCCGGACACTACTTAGCCGTCAGCCGTCAGCAGTCAGCAGCGTTTAAAGGTTGTTTCGGTATTTTCCCTTTCACCTCATAAAACCAACGTCCTCCCAAATTTTGATTGAATCTATCAATGGCGTCCCAAATTATACGACGAATCCTCCAAAAGCAATCGAGCTTCATCAAGAAGCCTGATTTTTGCCGACAACTTTCTTCCTCGGCGACGCCGATTAAGGCTACTCTATTTCCTGGTGATGGTATTGGCCCTGAGATCGCTGAATCCGTTAAACAGGTTCCCTTTTCAGATCTCTAAATTCTTATATCACTTGCGGGTTGCCCTGTATTGAATGTCGTCACCAATGTTACACAGCACGTGAGAATGAAACTCCAACCCAACCAACTAAACTAAACTAAGCTAAGCTCATCTCATCACGGAGTAGAAAAGTTGTGTTATGTTGGAGGTAAATGAGGGGAGTGATTGATTATTGATCATTCCATACATTTTCCCCTTACACTGGACATTCATCCATTCTCTCTCCCCTCTACAACTCTTATCACTCCATCCTACATCTCTTTCTTTAATAACTTATACATGTAGATTTTGGAACTATGAACCATATTTGTGCAGAGAAGATGTAGTTTGCATTCATTGAATTTTTTATATATCTTTTACTCATCACATGTGGACCCAAACTCATGAAAATGGTCAAATTACATCTAAAAATAGAAAGGTAAACCATTCATTGAGACGCCCCAATATGGTATGTAATAGGCAAACAATTCATTGGGAGTACAAATGAGCTACATTCCATTCCAGTACATAAGGGAAATCAGTTGTACAATGACCAGCTGGCTGCTTATTACTCTACGCATACTACTATATGTCAACACTTAATTGACTCTACTTTGTCATCTACCTAGCTCTTGACTAGGAATACTTGGCTGCTGCTTGCTCAATCTTTTCTTTACAATGATCACTAGAAAAAGGCTTCCACGGATGACACTGTAACATGTAATCCAATAGAATTCTCATCATGGCTACTTCTTGGCCAATTCAGCTATCAATTTGCTCTTCATATTACGACCTCAAATCTTATCTTTTGTAGAAAATACTCCCTACGATGCCATACTTTTGGCTACAACATGATTATCAACAAGGACAACAGCTAACAGCTAGGCTCGTGTAGCTGAGTGTACTTAATGTGTTAGCAAATGGATTTTAAAGCACTAGGTGAATATCTGGTTTCAGGGCAGATGAAGAAAAAAAGTTTCTTGTGGGTTGATCGTACTTGTAAATTTATTTAGTGGAAAGCTACCATAAGTTGAATATATGTGAGGTATATTTTAATCAATAGTAGGATTCTAGTGAATGAGCACTAGTATATTATAGTGCTATATTTGAGTTTATTGTCTGTTGTAAGTGCTATGTTATCCAAATTTGTCTTTAATTATGTTAGATGTTTTCATAGGAAAGTTCTCCTGTTAATCATTGTTTAGCTTGACTTATCTGGTGAGCCATGTGAAACCATCTTTTTCCTTTGAACCCCAAAATGGTGAAATTTTATATCTTATATGATCGTCAGATACATGTAAGAAGTATCTAATATATTGTGTTCAACTTGCAATAGATGATGCCATGCCTAGTATAGCGCATCCATTTAAGCATAGAGTTGTAGTATGCCGATAGCATCTTTGTCTTTGGATTGTGTGTGGATCTTACATTGTGCCTGCAATGGGGGATGGAACAAGCTGAATCATGACTAACATTTCTACTGCTTGTTTAATGCAGATCTTTAGATTAGCTGAGGTACCGATTGAGTGGGAGGAGCACTTTGTTGGGAAGGAAATAGACCCTAGAACTCAAAGTTTTCTTACTTGGGAAAGTCTAGAATCAGTACGCAGAAATAAGGTTGGTCTAAAAGGTCCTATGGCTACACCAATTGGAAAGGGTCATCGTTCTTTAAACCTGACATTAAGAAAAGAACTTAACTTATATGCCAATGTCAGACCATGCTTCAGTTTGCCTGGCTATAAGACCAGGTATGATGATGTTGATCTTGTCACTATCCGTGAAAATACTGAAGGTGAATACAGTGGACTTGAACATCAGGTAAGCCTTATGCTTTCAATCATGGTTACATATATGGTGTACTGTTTTTGGTTGCATTTGCTTATGATGCCCATGGATTTAGGTGGTTAAGGGTGTGGTTGAAAGCCTCAAAATCATTACCCGTCAGGCAAGTTTGAGGGTTGCAGAGTATGCTTTCCAGTATGCAAGGGCTCATGGAAGACAGCGGGTGTCTGCGATACACAAAGCAAATATCATGCAGAAAACTGATGGTCTATTTTTGAAGGTTTGTAACGACTGTGATCTACACTGCTGTTAAATTTTCTATGCTTTTTTTTTTTTTTTTTTTTTTTTTTTTTTTTTTTCTGATATGCCCTCTCGTTAATTGTTCTCAGTGCTGCAGAGAAGTTGCAGAGAAATATCCTGATATAAAATATGAGGAAGTTGTCATTGACAATTGCTGCATGATGGTATGATATAATTTCAGCTGTGGTACTAGTATTTCCTTACTTCTTGTGTGATGGATTAGAGAAGAACTTGTAGAAGTAGTTATATGTTCTATAGGAGTAGAATCCCAGAAAAAGCTGAGTTGTCAGCAATCCGATTTCCCGCTCAATTGCATTCCCCCAAAACGGAAATCCCCTAATTAACTAAGCTAACTAATCATGGAAGAATATAAAAGATATTACTTATGGAAGAATATAAAAGATATTAATGGAATATACTAGAACCAAGATAGAAAAGAGGAGAGTGAATATGTCAAAAATATTAATCTAACTATAGAATATCCTTGATTGAAATGATAAGCTGAAAACCTCTAATTTATTTCTCTCATGCAGTATCTAGATGAGTATTGTAGACTAGGATAATCAAACTTGAAGATAAAAATACGTTTAGGATTGTACCATGAATTGTGGGAAGCAAAACACACAAAAATAAAAGCAAAATAATGATAAATACGAATTTTAATGTGAGAATATAAATAAAAAAAAAGTATTTGTGAGATTGCTCATTATCTTCTTTACCTTTGTAGTTTCAAATAACTTTCTAAAATAAAAAAAAATGTAAGGATTAGAAATGTGAAAATTTAACGAGTTACCAATTAAAAATTATATGGAATACACTAAAATAAAATTTTATATTTACCGTGCATTATTGCACATGTGCTATACTAGTATTAGTTAATTAGCTTAATTTACTTATTTATTAGAACTAGCCTTTTTACCCGTGTCCTACACAGATGGCTTAAAATTTTTATCAACAGTAAAAATACATATAATTAAGTTATATATACTTTGTTTGTCTCAATCATTTTTTTAGTCTTTGTGATAGATAGATTAACTAAAGAGATTGATGCATATATGACGAAAAGGATTTAGCACGTTATGCATAAGCCTGGCAAAACTGACCCGGTCCGAATGTCCCGACCTGAATAAGCCAACCCGAACCCGACCCGACATCCGACCTGAAGACTCGAGGTTGACCCGCAACTAGGGGTGTTCAAAAAGTGACCCGAACCGGCAAACCCGACCGACCCGGACCGTACGATCCGGTCCGGTCCGGACCGGCTACATACCGGTCCGGTCCGCGGGTCTCCAAAAACTTGGTTGCCGGTCCGGTCGACACTTAAAAAAATTAATCAAATTTAGTGTATTTTGTCGGTCCGTTCTGGTCCGGTCCGGTCTTAAGAGGGTCCAGTCCGGTCCGGTCCGGGTTTTTTGTTAACCGGTCCGGTCCGCGGGTTTGGATTTTTTGGATTGCCGGTCCGCGGGTCAAGTCGGTCCGGTCCGGGTTTGGACCGGTGAACACCCCTACCCGCAACCTGAATTCATCAGGGCTAACCCGAAAGTGACCCAACCATTATTATAGAAAATGAATTGATATACGTAAATTTTTTTGAAATATAAAACCCAAAAATGATCAAACACGAAATGACCCGACCCGATGTGAAGTCAATCCGATTTTTATAACCCGAGAGTGACTCTACCCGAAACTGACCAGTTGACCCGTTTGCGAGGTCTAGTTATGCATCATTATGAAAGAGATAAAGAAAATAATTAAATATGGAATCTGGTGACTTTGATGGGCATAGTGTGCTAGTCGACATGTATTTAAAAGTGTGAGAATTAGTTTCTGGTCTATGATCACCCAACTAGACATTTGAAAATCTGACTCACCCTAAAAACTGAATTGGGTAATCAGTCGGCTAGGTTAGTAGCAGCCGAAGCGAACTTTGGCTAGGCACACTTCAAAGAACTAATAGAGTAATCATATACTGTATGTTATATGATGATTTTTATTATTAACCGATTGAGTAATCATATATAGTATATGACTAAAATATGTTTAGTATTAAAAAAAGGAAAAATTAATATAGTGATCATATATAACTTATTTCTAAATTTAAATTTATTTACATATTTAACTGATTGAGTAATACTACGTAGTATACATATATATGATTAAAATATGCATAGTATAAAAAAATAAAATTAAAATATTGTTGTCTTGAATAAAGTCAGAGAATTAAACGTGATATTGTTTATATGATTACATATTTAGTGGTCATATATAACTTTTCTCCATATGTGATTTATTTATATTTTTTTTATAATTAACTGATTGAGTAATATATACGGTGTATGATTAAATATGCGTAGTATATAAAAAATAATATTAAAATATTGTTGTCGTGTATTATTTTTTGTCTTGTTTGCAAATGAAAGAGTAATTAATTAATAAATTTACAATTTCGAAACTATTTTATCTTTAAATTACAAATAGTAAGAATAAGAAGAATTAATAAAGTAGAAGATTATTTAATTATGGTAGGTTTACTATGGGGATGACATGTGGCAATGCAATATGGTAGTTGGTTTCTGTTTTAATATAATATATGATATATGATGTTATGAGGTTCATGCGGATGCACATAATTTAAATGTTGAAAGTGGGAACAAGATATTCAATGAAGGGGGTAGATGTCTTTTTAGTTCGTAATAAAGTAATATGGACATGTCTTCAGAAGTTAGAAAGAGATCGTTTCGTTTTACCAATTGTTGAGGTCTTTAATTCCAAGTTCCAACCAACAAAAGCGGTCTGATGGAAACCTATGATGTAGTGAAGAGAAGTATAGAACACAGGCTGTCTTCTCATATATACCTGTTTTTTCTATGCAAGCTGTTAATTTCCCTTTTTTAAAGGTCTATTATGTAACTGGACATGTTTACTATCTTTCTCCTTGTACAGCTTGTGAAGAACCCTACACTATTTGACGTATTGGTAATGCCTAATCTGTATGGTGATATCATTAGTGACCTGTGTGCTGGTCTAATTGGAGGCTTGGGACTAACTCCAAGGTAATGCTTTCTCTTTTGTCGCTCTTAATCTTGGTTATGAGATGAAGCTACTGAAGGATGGTGCTGCACTGCTGGATCTAACTATTCTCCCACCGTTTCATTCAGCTGTAATATTGGGGAAGGCGGTATTGCCCTTGCTGAGGCTGTCCATGGGTCAGCCCCCGATATTGCTGGAAAGGTTTGTGCCTTATTAACACGCTGATACAATCTGATCATCATAGTTCGCCGATGCGTTTTACATCATCACCATCTTTCATTTTACTTTAGTAAAAAATATACTCCGTAAAAGTTTGATATTCTTATTATATTCATAATGAAGAACCAAACAAGATCCCACATGTTATATTTCATCTTATAGATTGTCGTGAATATTGAAGATTCCCTTTAGTTGTGAATAGTGTCAAAAATAGAAGTGGGACTATTGGATATGAATGGAGGGAGTATAATTTAGGAAAAAGAGAAACAAATTACATCAAGATTAAGTTTTCCTTGGGAGGAAAACCCTCTCCCTAAACCAATTCCCTTTTCCCCCAAATGCCTATTTGTTCTTCCAAATCTAAGATCCTCCAAAAGGAGATCCCTACAACTCATGTCTTTAACCTATATATATACACACACACACACACAAGGCACGAAACCCTAGGCTAACAATGGGCTTTCACGAAACAGATCGTGAAACAGCTGAAACTGGGCTGTAAGTGAAATTGCATAGATTGCGCAAGCGCAAACCGAGAAAGTAATATGTGCCTGCGCACACTGCATTAAGCTTGGAACACTGTTGCTCTTCTGTAATTTCGAACTTCCTTCATCGTGTTTTTTTCACTTGGCTTCTTTATTTCTAGACCAAGGAGACGATCCTCGCTACTCGGATGGGATGAATTTGGGACGATGTCGGCCTGCTAATGTTTGGGCAGTTGTTTACTCCCTCAGTCTTTCCTCCTTCGGCTAAGTCGTAAATAGCAAAATCTACTCATACAAGCATCTAGGGATGAACTTAAATTCTAGGAGACAAGAATCTAGGGAAAACTAAACTAGCAAAGCAAAAGAACTACTAATCTAATAGAAGAGTTAGGATGAACAAGAGAAGATATTGACTAATCTAAACATTGAATGGGGCTTTGTAAGTTGGTTTTGGTGAAAAACAAGCGATGATAATGACGAAATCAATAGTAGACAAGTATCTCGGTGCAAATCGATACCACAGTAATATAATTCAACCACAATTGCAAAACAATCAACTCTCAATAATAACTATCTTCCTTAAGTCACAACTCCATGCTCAATATATTACACATGGAATATTCATCCGTCCACACAAAGTCTAGCAAACAACATCAACATGTGTTTAGGATTTAGATCATCAAGGAGAGAAAATAATGACTTATTCTAAAACATGCATATTCCTTTATCAAGACACTCGATTGACGGCAGACACTCTACAATCTATGTCAATAATGCTACTTGGTGTGTAGATAGGTGTAACAACTTCTCTAACACACAAGCAAAAAGTGTACATGCATAATTAGGTAGCCATTTTGATAAAATCAAATACTCCCTCTGGACACTATTTTTCGCCCCATTCCATTAAAATACTCCTCACAAATAATCATGCAATGGGGCGAAAAATAATTTCCGGAGGGAGTATCTAATATATGATGAAACAAGAGTTGAAAGAGAATTACATCATTGGTTAGATTCACACCAAGATATGAGGGGATTAGCCTCTCATACTCCAATAGCAACCCGAAATAATCATAAAGATCAAGTCTTTTCTTCCAATGCTACCCTAATTGCAAACTAGATCTAGAATGAATTAAAATCTTAATCTCTCTCTATAAAAGTGAGTTCCTCTTTCTACAAAGTGTCTCATGCAACCTTAAATATCTAGGGTAACACAAAGAAGCTCAATTACAAGCCCACAAACAAGTCCGTAATAAAGAGAAGGAGAAAACGAAAATCTTCGATTTTAAGTGAAATTTCGCGGTCTGCGCAGGCTGCGCTGGAACCTGCAGTCTGCACTGGCGACCCTGCTCCAAATCTTCGTCTTCTTTCTTCTTCTTGCTTCTTCCTCTTGTTTTCTTGTTGCTTTAACTTTTTATTTCCCATGGTCACTTCAAGGTTATGCTACCCGGATAAGACGCTTCTGGACTCCCTCGGTTCGCAAGTGTCAGATTCGAAAACCGAGTTCTCCATGGCTCTCATTCTTCGGCGTGTGACCCTATCTCGAGTGATTGAGTCCAAGCCAAGCAATGCGTAATAGTGACTGCAAAACACACATAAATAGCCAAAACGTGGGCAAATATAACAATACTCTAAATATGAGTATTTAACATTGAAACCACCCCGAATTGGTACCAAAAAGAGCCTAAAAAGAGGGTCTAAATTGTGCTTATCACCTAACTCAAAGGAATCGTCTTCACTTGTCGCTTGAAAACCAAAACCTAAGATATTACATGCAAAAATACACCAAACGGACTTTGGCAATAAGTAATGAATTATCATAAAACCCAAGCCAAACGCATCCGAATGGTGATAAAATAAGGTTATAAATGAATGGAAAATACACGCTTATCAGATAGGCACCTATCACTTTATTAACATTGTTTGAGTTTCTAAAAGATCAAACGAAAACCATTTAACAGTCCTCTGTATACTTGGACTGGTTCAAACCCCTGACATTCTAAATACCCATCCTATGCATCATGGGATTTTGGAATCTCGGGACAACCATAGGGCGCAATCCGCTCCTTAGGAGTGCATATGCTATTTGGGGGGGAAGAATGATTGAGTACCATAGCTTAATTTCTCTCCTACCATTTCTTACCTGGTTATCATGACAAGACAATTTTTTTTGCTGAAGTCATTTGGTCTGAATATGCTCTATTGCCAGTAGGTGTCTCCACTTGTGGGTTCTCTACAACTGTTGGGGTCTGCTTGTGGACCACCTGTACTTTCTTCCTCCATGTGTTAAGAACTGACTTTGCATTGATTTGCTTTTTACGACAATGCGTTTGAGCATCACTTATCGCCTTATAATTACTGAACATCACAGGTTTCCATTCATACTCATTGTCAATACTGATAAGATTATTGGCTTTATCCTTAAATTTGATTGACTCATGAAACTTTTGGCCCACCTGGAGTCAACCATTACTCTAGCAAAACCAAGTCCTATTTTCTCCTCAGTAGGAACAATAAAACTGATAGTTTTCTTGAGGCCCTTTCCCCAGAACTTCAATGGTAAGGCATGTAGGCGAATCCATGCTGGCACATTCTATACATCCGCTTTTGATAATTCCACATCCCCGGTCCATTTTGTAATTATATTAATGGCTTATTATCTACTCCCTCCGTTCCAATGAATTTCATACGTTTACTTTATGCACAAGATTTGAGGTGGTGTTGGAAAAATGTTTTTTTTGTTGAAGTTACTATTTTACCCTTGGAATTTTTTAGACTACTCTTGAGTGGGGGTAATTAATGGAATCAAATAAGAGTAGTAGTCTAATGGATGGAATTTATTGGAATTGACCTAAAAGGAAAACGTATGGAATTCATTGGAACGGAGAGAGTAAGAGATAATGGCCAGCTTTCATCTCCACTGTTCGAATGCGAATCAGGAAAATGCCATTGGAAAGAAAAGAAATTTTCTCCACATTGAATTTGGCCCGTATCCTACGTACAAATCCCTGGACAACTTCCCACAGCGGGTACGCACCTAAGATAAAGCAGTATACAACATTTTTTCAATAGTCTTTTTCCTCTTGACCTTCATCATCAAGTCTGTAACATATCCTCCTGTTCTTCTCCAGCATTCTTTTCTACTGAGACAGCCTTCCCTCCTTGCATTTGTATCTATGCAGCTTCTTTGTCACTGATTTCATCTTGGCTGATTTCCATTTTTTCCAGATCCAATGATGGCATGCCTAGTATATCATGTATATTCTTGAAATTAGCACTAGCGCCGTCAACAGATCCCTTTTCTTGTGGTCCCATACTCCCATACCACTTGAATGTTACATTTCTGAAGTTGAATTCATTGTTTTCCCATTTGCTGATGATCCTGCTGTTTTCCCCTAAAATGAGATTTCTTGTTCGATTGCTTAGTTTTTCTTGCCATGTTGCACGAAAAATCTGGTAGGCACAGTCCTAGGGCAAATTATTTCTAGGGTTCATTCTCTCTGGATTGGTTATATTCAAGTGCAAGTTATTGGTCACGTTCAACTTATCTCAATAGAATCCTAGAACGATACAAACGGTGTATTCGTTCTAGCAATAACTGAATGCAACCAGACCTCAGCGCTTGTGTGCCAGTCTGACGAACCCAGCTCTTCTAAGCTTTATTCTTCATCCTCAGAATCCACTTTTGCACTCTTAAAACAGCTCAACTTTTAAACATTTAATTACCACATCGGGATGTCTCAAGTGTCATTCCACTCTACACTCTCCATCCAAATGTAGTAAACCAGCGCGGTAACTACAGCAAAGGTGAGTTTCTTCTTCAATAATGATTTGCATCTCCACTTAAAACAAGTCATGCTGTACTAACAATTGAAGAACAGACGTCCCTCTAGCTCTTGCTGGTTATTGCAAATGCAAGCATAACCCATCAATACACCTGTCAAAATATGACCCAACCGATAAGTACGGTTGTTTTTTAGGGTCATGACCCGTAAATTTTGATCCACGACCTGATCTGAGCCATTATTTTAGAGTTGAGACCCGAGCCAATTGGGTGACTCGTTTGGTCACAAAGAATTCACACCCCTCTAATCCAATCCAATGGTTACATCTTTATATAAAGTCAAATTATTTGCAAAATATTGACATCGATTATAAATAATCAAATTGAATTTTTTTATATATAACAGTAACATATTTAGATCAATTATAAAAAGAAGTTTCACAAAATAATATTTTCAATACTAAAATGCGATGTATAAATTTAAAAAGAAAAAGAAAAAAAAAGGAGTTGTGCATAATGGAAAAAAATGAGGTCAAAGTAGCATCTTGGAGATCGTTAAAAGTCAAATGTAATCATTGAATTGGATTAGAGGAGTATATATATCATTAAAATATGGGAAAACGGAATTACTTTTTCATACCTCAATGTTACTCAATCATCCTTAAAATTTCCAAAATTTTCCAATATTATCCTTTCTGCTTTCTCCATTCTAGAGAACTTCTATTATTTTTATCTAAACCAATTTTTTCATCAAAATTCTTTACTTAAACCTCATCCATCCTATAAATCGATCAATCATTATTTGCGAATTCACTATGGATCGTAGTTCGATAATCGATATTTTATCATATAGGAATTTTAATTGAAAATTAGGGTTAATTAGTGTTAATTAATTATTTAGGGTTCTTGTATAATCATAAATGAGGACTTTCTCAAAAAAATCCTAATTAGTCCAATTGATTTGAAATTCATCGCAAATTAGTACTTTTCTGAAGACCCTAATTGGTGCAATTGACTTCAAATTCATCGCAAATTAGGACTTTTTCGAAGAACCATAATTGGTGCAATTGATTTGAATTTCCTAACCTTAGTTTCTACTCGTATCATCGCAAATGAAAACTTTTTCGAAGAATTCTAATTAGTGCAATTGAATTTGAAATTTTTGAGCCATAATTTGTATTGAATCATCGCAAATTAATACTTTTTCAAAGAATCCTAATTGATGTAATTGAGTTGTGGAGTTTTCTCTTTCTAAAAACTTAATTAGGTGGCGAGGGGTGGAGGGAGAAATGAGAAGGATAGGGTAGTAATTCTGAAGTATGATTGAGTAAACTTCAAGTACAAAAAAGTATCACCCATGGGAAAATTGGTAAATTATACCTCAAATTATACTCTATTTTAAACTTTATACCTCTAATATTTTTTTTCGAAACTTATACCTACCTAACTTATCTTTTTCCTATATATCTTACCCCAAATCCAGTCAAAAAATTAACAGATTGAGATTGAGATAGACAGACCATTATACCCTTGTTTAGTATGAGAAGGAAGTCGGCTTCAATTAATTTCACTTACTCAAACTAAAACTAATACCATGATTTACCCCAAATCATAACCTGGGCGCGCCACCGCTTTGTCACAATGACAACAGTCCAACACTGATATCGAGCTCCACTTCAAACACCAATTCACCACCGCATGCCTGCTTTGCACCCACAACTTTGATTCCCATTATTTGTCCATCGAGCACCCCCACAACTTTGAAAAAATATGAATGTCTAACATATTCCTCCACTATTCCCCGTCGCGACGACCCAGTTGCACAGACTTCAACCATGCTCACGGTTGTGTCGACTTCAACCATGCTCACGGTTGTGTCGACTTCAACCATGCTCACGGTTCTAGAACTGCCGTTATTCAACTGACATTGCTCCAACTCGTGCCACCAAGCTAAAACAGCTGTGATCCTCACTTTGGCCTCCACCTTGATTTTCCACCAAGAAATTACCATATTTAGAATGAAGTATGATTGGATTTTGCCTTGATTTGGAGTTAATTGTGTTGGATTTTATCGACATGATGTTAATTAATGTGACTTTCCCTGGTGGAGTCTGATGGTTTGACAAAGCAAGCAAAACCATCATAATTCTTAAACCTAGATTTGTTAGGTATATGTATAAACTATATACAGAACATTAGATTTTAAGGGAAGGGGGAGTATTACTCCATACAATTCCGATCCATGACCAGGTTGACGAAGATTGGCTAATGAACAAGGGAAATAGGTAATGATGAATGAAGTTGTATCACTTTCACTAATTAGGTTGAAGAGGGATATAATTGGAAAGAGAAAAACAAATGGTGTAATTTAAAGTTTAAGTACTGGGGAATTCGTTAGTTTTTTAACAGGCTTTAGAGTAAGGTATAGATTAGGGAAAACTTTATTGGAGGTTTAAAGTTTGAAGTAGAGTATTTGAGGTATAACTTATAAGTTATCAATTTATCCTTAAAATATTACTCGGTAATACTTGTAAATAGTATTTGATATAATTATTAAAAATTATTGTTTTTAATATTAAAAATTACTAAAATAAATTAAAATCAATTGTGGGTAACTTTTAATATTTTGAAAATATATTATTAAATAATTTAATTTTTATAACAGTTTCAATATAAGTATGATAAATAATGTATATTATTCAAGTATTGATATCGAATATGATACAAATTGAAAATGAAAACTTAACGTATAAATGGTTAAAAAAACTACTCCGTACTGTATTTTTCACCCATATTCCGAGTCTAACCTAACTCGTATCCTAACCCTAATCCAGCCCGTAAGCCGTATAATCCGACCTGTATGACCTCACCCAGGAGCTGACCCGCCTGACCAATTTGACATGACAGGTGTACCCATTGGCCATTAGTTATCAACACATACATAGCAAGCCTATTTCCAGTCAAGAGTCTGCCACTGTGCCCTGTATGTACACCTATCCGTTAAAGGAATGTTCGGGCACATTGAATCTATTCCAAATCAGGGGTATCCACTCACAAGCAAGTTGGTCTGCCATCAGCCTTTGAAGCCTTTTAACAGTTGTATAAACACCATCCTGACTCCCCCAACCAGCATGAACATACCCACTCATCATAATCTCTTTTTTCACCTTGCACATTCCTCGCGAAGTCCAACTTGAATACTACACAATTTACCCACTACCAAAAATTGTCGGCCCTGGAAACCTGCAGCAAGAGTACTTGCCCACCATTGCTATATTGAGCTTGTTTTTGTAAATGAAATCACATTGCTATATTGATGTGAGCCGCCACCTCACTTGCTCACTACCTTAATCCTTGTGTAAAAAGATGGAGCATTTCCAAAAAATTGAAGGTTGTATTGAATATACATATTTGATCAGTAATAACATGTGTCGAAAAATACATGTGAGTGAACACTGAGCACATATACGCAGTTATGACCTTGTTGGCTTCTTGCATAATGCTAGAAGTTCGATTGTCCCATGACTCAATATAATTGATTAACAAGAAGTTCATATACATTTTGTTTGGGGAAAAAACCTTTCCGTGCCTAAGGTTTAGGTGTTAAGCCCTGGGAATGCATTCTTGAGATTGGCGATTTGGTACACGTCTTTTTGTTGAGAGCATAATCCAAAGTCAAAAGAATGTGTTTTTTGGAAATGAAAAATAATAGTCCATGTTCATATGTTGAATTAATGAAAGTTGTGCACTGATCCGAACTTGCCTTTCTCTGATACGTTTTATCTTGTGCAATTTTGGCTCACAGAACATGGCAAACCCAACAGCTTTGCTCTTGAGCAGTGTGGCAATGCTACGTCACTTGGAGCTACATGACAAAGCCGATAACATCCAGAATGCAGTTTTAAATACAATTGCTGAGGGTAAGTACCGAACTGGTGACCTTGGTGGCACTTCATCCACATCTGATTTCACAAAGGCCGTCTGTGATCATCTATAAATTGGTTGCTTTATCATCAGAGTTTAGGTTAAGATTCTTGCTTTGAAATTCCAAGCTGGAAAATCCAGCATTCTATTGCTGTTTTTGAAGGGAATTTTCTCACATGGCCTGCATTCATCTAAATAGAACTTGCAGTTCATTCATGTTCTTCCATGAATACTTATTTTTCTGAATAAATTCTTTCAGTGTCAGCATACACGAATGACACAGGATCTAAAATATTGTTATGGAATCCTGTCGAATTTTACAATTTTATGTTGGTATCATGCATGGCGGTTTCGGAGAATGATTCATGTTAGCCGACCGCAAATCATTTTGGGACTAAGGTACCGATCTTGTATATTGACATCACTTTTAAAGCTCTTTGACCTCCGTATTCTCTTATTTCCAGTACATTCTTTGATTCTGTGGGTTGATCATCTTAAAGTTGACCAGTGTTTTGGTTTAATGGAAGGCTTGTGATGCTGTGCGTCTGTGCCTGTTCCAAGATAAACTTTTGATCTTAATAAAGTGAAATAAGAAATACCTTGAACATAAAGATTATGGGTGGTTGTCCTTGTGAGACCGTTTTTTAAGTCAGAGTGAGCGGTGTTGGCATGTTGTGGTGCTAATTTCGTGGTTGTCTAAGGGAGTTCTTCACATACGATGCTTAGTAGGTTTTACGGCAAGTCTTGCTTGTGACGGATGCGACGGGTCAAATACTACCCATGTGGTAGATAAGACAAAACATGAGTATACATTTTGCTTTTGTCTTATCTACCCACATGGGTAATATTTGACCCGTCGCCGTCACAAGTAAGAATTTGGGTAGGTTTTAAGTCCGAATGAGACGTTCTACTTTGATCGCAGAATATTCACTTTCTCCTGCTTTCTTCTATAATCTATTTTCTTTCCCTCTTAATTCTTTGTCTTGAGACCGTTCAATTCATTCTTCATACACCATTCCCGCTAGGGTATGAGTAATTGAATCAAATGGAGCGATTGAGTCTTGGATCACACAGATAGGTTGAGATGATGTTTACATTAATAGATTACTAGTGTTATATCCGTTATACACAATGGGATTGAACATTTTTTTATTAGAGAGAATTACTTGCTTGGGTCATTATATAGATGTAGTAGACCGTTAATCAGCAATGCAAAAATAGTGACACTATTTCTGGCCCGTATTTTGGCCTAACACGTCTCATGACACGTATAATCTGACACATTTGACCGTTCCGTATTCGATTCGACCAGTGACCCTATCTATCCATCCAACCCTTGATAAATCACAAGGTTAAATTGTGAGTATTGGTGGTGCCAACTCACAAACTCTTAGACTCTTCTTTAAAGTTTATAATTTCAACATTTAACGTTTTCCGAGACTAACGTAAAACACATTTTCTCCCTTTTTTAATCGTCTCATTTTCCATTTTGTTACGAAGTATGTTTTTCGAGACTAATATTTAAGTATTTTTTTTAAAAAATGCCCTCATAAATTGGCATTTATTATGAGTAGTAATTTTGAATGTCCTTGTGCCACCTAGTGATGCTTGAACTCACATTAATTGTAATCCCCTATAAATTCTAATGCAAAACGGTGTCGGAATCACTGTTGAGTTGGGATTAACACACTGATAACTAAATTTTAATAATGAAAAGGTAAGTCAGTACAACTGCCACTTTTATAAAAAGGGCAAAAATTTCAAATCCTCAAAAATGTTAAACATACAAACCATAATATGAAAATAAATTCAACGGCGCAAGACTAAATGCCGCTCGCTAGCTCACACAACCCGAACAGATAATACATGCCATGTTATAAACATAATAGCCACAATTCAGTGGGGAGTAACGACGAAGTTCTCCCAGCCATATTACATGATATTAATGCACAATTACTACTATATCAAAATAGTTGAAAAATGGAAAACATTTAAAATGATACGGTAAAATAATTCGAAATGATTGTCAACCTGCAAATCCATGTCAATCAATAAAAATACGGCGCTATGGAATTCAATCAGTGTAACGGAATATACTTTCACTAGGATCATACTAAACTAAGTTCGAGAATTTAGTCAAAACAAATTAGACTTCAGTCTCTAACTAGGCAACTCAACTATAACAGGACTGCGTGCAGCGAGGTCCTGGCTTAAGTAATGTACACCCCTCCTGGACACCAACCGTAATCCAGTTCAACCCGACGGCGACTTACACGATGCGATATCTAAGTTTAAGGTCAAAATATACACACTCTTGAACACAAACCATGCTCAGTTCAACGACCAATGTGTCTCTAACTAGACACACCAGCTTTATAGTTGATGGCAAAACGTATACCCTAGACTGTATTACTCTACCCGTACACTTGTTCTTATTCCATAACTCCAAAACAAAGCCGTTGTCGTAATTCAATAGGATTATCAAAACGTTCTAAAAGGGAAACTTTCTATTCTAGGAAACTTTCTATTTTAGGAAATTTTCTCGGAATAACAATACGATGAAAATAGCGTTATAGAAAAATATCGAGAATAGTAATTTACTCTAACTATAAAGTAAATATTATTAATTTCGCAAACTACTACTTTCGGCCTTAACAATTATTAAGTTCTAAATTGAGTATAAATTATTTATAAGAATTATCGAAATATTTCACAAACGTATTATTATTATTATTATTATTATTATTATTATAAATTAGGGTGTTTCAAAGATATATAAAACTAAAATTCCCTAATTATTATTAGTTTTGACGGAACGAGTATAAAATAATGTTTTACGACAATCATATCTTATAAAAGTAATTTATTTAACATTCTTTATTTTATTAAACATTTAAACTATTTTCGAATAACATAAAGGGTGACTTAAGATGAAACGGTTAAATTTTTAGAAGGTTCGAAATTGCTGGAAAATTAAATAAGTTACTGTAAAATCGTGTTTTGACGATTACTCACGATTTCGCTTAAAAATTGATTATATCATTTAAAGGCTTCGAAAAATAGTGTAAAAATTACAATAAATAATTAAAACTAATATTTGGACAATCTGTCCATAAAATATTTTATTTTTTTCAAAATCTAGAAACCCGGTTTTAAAGGCTTTTACGGAAAATGCGTTAATTAAACCTTAACGATTAAAAATAAAAGCTAAATTCAAAACGATTTGTGCACGGTTGTTAAAAATCATAACTTATGAAGGAAATAAAATTTTTCCAGAAACTTTTCAATTTTGAAAAAAAAAAATGAAAATTCCAGAATAAAAGAAGAAGGAAAAACCGTCTTTTAATCATCGGTTTCGTTTTAAAAGTTTAAATAACGATTTATTGCTCTTTTTATTTTATTAAATTTCGAATGTCACTAAAATAATTATTTTGTTAGAAAATATCAGAAACTTCATTTTGAATCGAGAATTAAAAATAAAAATCAGAAATTAAAAGGAATATTCGGTTTTAACGATAAACGGTATTTTAGGACTACTAATTATTTCACCCACTTATAAAATTCAAAAAATTACGAAACATTTCATAAAATTAAATTTCGTCAGAATGTACTCACACAAAAATTTTCAGATTTAAATACATGAATTAGGCATATAAACATTAAAATCGGTTTTAACTCGTTTTTGTACGAAATCTGTTGAAAATTCATTAAACTACTCTAAAATTTCAAAATCCGTAAAATTTGTGTTTTAACATGAACTTTATAAATATATTAGTGTATCGGCCAAATATTATTATTTAATAACTAATATAACAATTTATTCAATAATCTCGTAAAAACGAAGGCAACAACGAAATAATTGAAAATTAACGATTCTATAACTTTTATAAGAAAAATTGACATACTAATAGCCAAACAAAAATATAAATTCTATACATGTAACTACGACAAAAATATCAGCAATACCGAGATCGTCATGTTACCTTAATCGAGATCTGAGTCAATAATGTACTCGTCCTCCTCGGGGTTGTCTCGAAAACCCGTGAATTAAGATGAACACGGAATGAAAAGAATGATCGAAAACGGAAAAAAAATGAAGAACAGTGCACTGTTGTTGTTTACGTTCTTCTTCTTTTTTTTTTTTTTGAGTAGAGGAGAGGAGAACGTACATTGGAAAGGGGATATAGTTGGAGTTTAAAGGGAGTTGGGTAACTTCCAAAAGACGGTTAAGGGGAAACTTGTAATAGGATAAAGAAGGAAATAGAGGAGTCGGTTTTGACTCTCAACCGACTACGAAAATATCTCAGTCCGCTGAGGGAAACGGTCGGGTCTGCTACAATCTGAGCCCGATCCGCGATTAAAATCGTTAATGGATCACTTTTTAAAAATAATAATAAGACGGAAAACATATGAGAACGTGTTTATGAGAAAGAAGTATTAAAATCACGTTTCAAAAATAATTATATACGAAATCGCGTAGAAAAATATTAAATAGCAATTTCTCGAGATTAATTAAAATTCTCGCGAACAAGGAAATTAAAATTGGTTTTGAACGAAAATTTATTAAAGTGTTATACGAAGATCGAAATTAAGTTGGATGAAAAAAAAATAACGAGACTCGATAAGAGTCGATTTAATCACAACGGGACGGATATCAAAGTTGTAAATTTTATGGGTGTTACATTAATCATCAGTATTTATTTTACGATCCTTATTTTTAACAACCTACAATTATTTGGGACCTCTTTCCCATCATTTTGGACCGTGACCCTCATGTCACACTCCTTACTACACTAGAGAGGGAGAGTGAGAGATTTCCTTATTGGGCCGGGTCATTGCAGGGCAACCACAAGTTATTGAGAACCGTGAAAACCTCAATAAAAACTCAATTTTTGTTTCGAAAATTTAGATGACTAATTTACCCTTACCTTCATTTATTCAAGTACTTTATTAGGCATAACTAATCATATTTTATTAGAAATATCAAGAAAAATTGCTATTTATTCACAAAATTTGAAAAGATACACTGAAATGCAATTTAGGTATACTGAAAGCGGAATAAGGTACATCAAAAAAATTAGATACACTGAAACGAGTATTAGGTACACTAAAATTATATGTTTCCGTTTCCGTCACTAGACGAGATTTTTTTTTTACCGAAAAATATGTTTCCCAGCCATTAAATTATACGACAAATTCAAATATGTCATTAATTTTTTTTTTAAAAAGTTAATTCAATAGAGTTCTCAAGGTTCTCATCAAGTTAAACAAAGTGGACGAACATATAGATATAGAGGGAGTATATATTAAACCAAAAAATATACACGCGCATTTCAAAACATAACCTCCTTACTGTTCATCCCATTCTTCCCCAATTCAAAACCCACGCGATTTATGCAATCGACCCTCAACAATCAAGCCCCAGAATCGACCCTCAACAATCAATCGATTTCTCAAGCAAGTATTCAACATCATTCACCAGGTATTTGCGATTCTCCAATCGACACGCGATTTACGATTCCTTTTTTCAATTTTTGGTTTTTTACTGTAATTTCTGTTGCTGTAGTTCGTGTTCTGTTGTTATTTTCGATTTTTGCTCTAATTGTTGTTGTTATGGGTAATCAATTGATCAAATTGGGGGAAATTAATCGAAAATTGACGGGATTTCCATATACATATGAACATATCGTATTTCAATTTTCAACGATTCGAGGAGATTAGCTCAGTGAAGAAATCACTCTCACCAATCGATTCGATTTGTCAGGTAAAATTTTCAATTCTATCATCGACTTTCGATTTCTGTATTTCACAGTCCCACCATCTTAGGATAAGTGCTTGCAATTTCCGCTTTCTTCGTCGAATTAGGGTTTTCGTTCACTTCAATCGAATTAATTTATCGATTCGATATTGTTGCTTTTGCTCTTGGTAAAAAGTATGTCTTTGATTTTTTTTTTTTGGTTTTAATCCCCTGAAATATTTCTTATTGATCATGTTTTTTTGGTTACTGTAGTTTTGGGTAATCCTTTTTATGAACAAATCCTTTTTGGGTTACTGGAGTTTTGGGTAATCCTATTTATGTATCGATATTGGATCGTAACACAAATAAGGTTTACGATGTTGATTTTAATGGAAGAAACGTGGTGTGCTCATGCAAGAGGTTTGATTGGGGTACTTTGTAGGCATTGTCTTTGTGTGTTGAAGAACAAGGGGTTTGATGAAATACCTTTTGATTATCTATTGACTAGGTGGAGTAAATGTGCAACATTTCGCTCTATCTTTAATCTTGTAGGGACGTCCTTAGAAGAGGATTGTGCATCACTTGATACAAGGCAAAATGCTACGGAGTATAAGTGAATTGTTGTCGGAGGTATTCACATCAGTGTCGCTTGTCGAGGATGACGGGGAACATTCACAAGAGCTGTTCAAATTGCTTCAAAGTTTCAACGAGAAGTTGCTTTCAAGTGAAGGTCGGAAGTCAAAAGATAAGAAAGCTCAAATTGAGATGCTTATTGGTGCAAAAATCCCTAAAGAAGTTACTATTCTACCTCCAAAACAATAAAAAAATAAGGGGTCTGGAAAAAGGTTGAAGTCTAACAAAGAAAGGGCAATGGAGGAGCGTGATAAGCCTCTAAGGAATTGTCGTGCTTGTGGGGAAATGACAAACCATGACCAGGGGCGAGTCCAGGATTTAACTTTTGGTGTAGCACAACGTAAAAGGCGACGATATGATCAAAAATTACTTTGCACAAAATCTGTAGTACAACACAATTTCACGAAAATGTTAACTTACACAATCTGTAAGCCACTTCGCCTACCTTTTCGATCACGGGGTACGGTCCAATGAACTTAGGACTAAGTTTGCCTTTGATCCCGAATTGTTTCACCCCTTTCATCGGTGATACCTTAAGAAATACCAGATCACCAACTGCAAACTCCAGAGGTCGGCGGTGGACATCAGCATAGGAGTTCTGACGATCCTGAGCAGATTTCATCCTGGAACGAATTAATTCCACTGCGTCAATGGTCTCGGCCAACAGATCAGGACCTAAAGTCTTCACCTCACCAGGTACGTCCCAACACAATGGGCTACGACACTTACGACCATACAGTGCTTCAAACGGGGCCATCTTGATGGAAGCATGATAACTGTTGTTGTAAGAGAATTCCACCAATGGAAGATGTCGGATCCAATTATTCTGAAAATCCAACGCACAAGCCCGTAACATTTCTTCTAAGGTCTGAATCGTCCTCTCGGATTGACCATCGGTAGCGGCATGAAAAGCGGTACTCATCAACAATTGACTTCCCAAGGCACTTTGTAACGCCTTCCAGAACTTAGAATAGAACCTTGGATCTCGGTCGGATACGATCTCGAGTGGAACACCGTTATGACGGACCACCTCGGCAATATAGACTTCTGCAAGCTTCTCCAGACTCCAAGTGTCACGAATAGGAACAAATCGTGCACACTTGGTCAAACGATCTATTATGACCCAAATACCGTTTCTTCCATTTACGGTTCTCGGTAATGCCATTACAAAATCCATGGCTACACACTGCCACTTCCACTCTGGAACAGGGAGCGGCTGTAGCATACCAACAGGTTTCTTATGTTCAAACTTAACCTGCTGACATGTCAAACACTTGCTCACAAATTTGGCAATGTCGTCCCTCATGAATGGCCACCAAAAATGAAGCTTCAAATCCTTGTACATTTTACCACCTCCGGGATGTACAGAATATCTCGACTTATGAGCTTCGGTCAAAATCTGCTTCCTGACTTCCACCTCATCTGGAACGACCCAACGGTCCCTAAACTTCAGAGCTCCACTAGAATCCACAGAGAAATCGAGAGCTTTACCCTGTTTCATCTTATCACGGATATCGGCAACGAGAGGATCTTCCAACTGTTTATCACGAATCTCCTGAAAAAGAGCTGGTTCAGCAAGTAAGGCATTGATCCGCCCATCAGAACCTTCGATAACTACATCAATTGTCATCTTTGCGAACTCTCGGGACAGATCTTCAGAAATGCCAGAACATGGAGTTAAGGAATGTAGGATATTTCTGCTAAGAGCATCTGCAACCACATTGGCTTTACCCTCGCAGTACACCAATTCAAGATCGTAATCGTTCACCAACTCTACCCACCGTCTCTGTCTCGCATTAAGGTCTTTCTGCGTAAAGAGATATCGTAGGCTTTTGTAGTCAGTGTACACCTTGCACCTTACTCCATAGAGATAATGTCGCCAGACCTTTAGAGCATGAACTACAGCAGCTAACTCAAGATCGTGGGTAGGGTAATTCACCTCATGAACCTTTAACTGTCTAGAGGCATAAGTGACTACCTTACCACCTTGCATGAGAACACAACCCAAACCAAGCTTAGAAGCATCACAATAAACTTCAAAGTTAACGCCTTCCTCGGGTAGGGTCAAAACTGGAGCAGTAGTAAGCCGTCTCTTAAGCTCGGAGAAGGCATCTTCACAGGCCTGGTTCCATAGGAACTTAGACTCTTTCTTAAGCAACTGAGTCATAGGACGGGCCACCTTAGAGAAATCTTGAACGAATCTTCGGTAATATCCAGCAAGACCTAAGAAACTTCGAATCTCACCAACATCTTTCGGACTTGTCCAATTCTCGATAGCGGAAATCTTAGCCGGGTCCACTTCAATACCGTCTTTAGCAATGACATGACCCAAGAAAGCCACTTCAGAGAGCCAGAATTCACACTTAGAGAACTTAGCATACCACTTTTGATCTCGCAGGATGCCAAGAATGATCTTAAGATGCTCGGCATGCTCAGCCTCAGATTTAGAATAGATTAGGATGTCATCAATAAAGACAACAACACACTGGTCTAGATACTCCCGGAACGTTCGGTTCATCTGATCCATGAATATTGCAGGAGCATTGGTCAGTCCAAAAGGCATAACTTTGAACTCATAATGTCCATACCTCGAACTGAAAGCCGTCTTGGGAATATCTGATTCACGCACAGGGATTTGATGATAACCCGATCTGAGATCGATCTTGGAAAATACTGAAGCGCCCTTAAGTTGATCGAAGAGATCATCGATTCTGGGCAAGGGATATTTGTTCTTGATCGTAACCTTGTGTTGTGTGCTAAATTTAGACCATTTTTCCCTCCATTTAGACCCGTTTTTTCCCTCGTTTTGCGAGTTTTGAGTGCGATTATCGCCATATTTTGTGTACTTCTCGCATTAGCGTCCCTCTTGTGCGTTTTACGTGTTTTTGGTAGTTTTTCTATCAATTTTGATAGGTTTTGCTACAAAAATCACGATTGAGCTTCCACGAGCATAAGAGAAGGGAAAACCGTCCAAAGAGCAAAGCACACAACTTAAAGTTTAAAGCCATCCGATCGAACAAACGAAGAATGAGACAAGACTCGAGGCCAGAAAAAATGACCGGGCGAAATTTCACCCGGTGAGACACCACCGGGCGAAATTTCACCCGACGGTAAAAATTGCCTCCCGAAGAATTTCCCAGAACTCCCCACCGGGCGAAACTGACCGGGCGAAATTTCGCTCACCGGGTGAAATTTCGCCCGATGGTGAAGACGTGCCGAAAACGCGAAAAAAGAAGAAAATCTCACCGGGCGAAAATTTCACCCGATGGGAATTACTGATGAGTCCGCAGGGCGAAGTTTCACCCCATGAAGATGCAAAGGGAGATTGTCTCACTAATGGAGCATAAAGATGGATTTGGGCTTTAGGTTAAGGATCCATTAAGAGATTACTATATATATGTTACCCTAATTCATTGCCTAAAATCACCTCTCCATTGTGCTAAGGAGGGAAGACATTACACCCTTCCACCATCTTATTACACCATCAATTAGTAGTAGTAGTAGTAAAAATCCTACAAAATTCCTAGTAGTTTATAAAGTAATTAGTAGTAGATCTACACAATTCTCATCAACAATTGTTTAGATCTCAAGTTTGTAGAAGATCATCCAAGTTTTGTTTGAAGATTTATTGGGTTTTATTGGAGGATTAGTGACAAGTTCTCCATTTTATTCATCAAAGATTCAATCTTTATCTATGATATCTTCTTATTTCTTATAGATCTACATAGTTGGTACAATTCTCTTCCACTCTCTAATCTCTATTTAGTTTTTGTGATATTTTCTCATCATCATCTTGTTTAAATCTAATTAATATGCATGTTGTGATGATTTCCATAATGATGTGTGAGTAGATTTCTTGTTGGAGAGTTTAGGGATGAGGGCTTGGTTTATTTGAATATAGGGATGTTGGTGGGTTGCTTGCATGTTGGTTTATCTTATTTATGGTGTCATGTCATTGTTGTTTTAGTCCGGCCAACTAGACCGACCTTGACTAATTTCTATCAATACGGGGAAACTCGGGGTAGAAATTACCATGACTAGGAACTTACCCTCATTCACCGCGAAAGCGGGTTTTTAGGTGAGTTTATCGACATTGTGACAAAAACTCGATCCCGACCTTCTTAGACCCCAAGTACCGAATCCCGACTTCTCCCTAACGCTTTTCCCTAAATTGATCAACTCTAAACCACCATCGCACTAATCCCTCTAGTATAGACTCGACCTCTACAAAACCCCCCTTCTTAGGCATCGAACATGACACTTTAAACTTCACAACACATACCGTTCCCTGTGGACCGACCTCGACTTACCACGATTACTTGTTTGTTTTTGTGATATTTCCGAGTCTATAAATATCGTTTGATCCCCCGTCCTTCGTTAACGACCGATCCGATTGGGAGGCGATCAAAATGGCGCCGTTGCCGGGGAACGGCGAGTAGTTGTTGTTTTTTTAGTTGTTGTGTTTGATTCTTTTCTCTTCTCTCTTTTCCCTAGTGCCGCGTGGTGCTAGGAGTCTCACCGTTTAATTGAGTTCTATGCCCAGGAACACGTCATCGCCCTTGTGGTTCGATCCAGAACCGGAAAGGACTTTTAGAGCATTGCGTTTTCGATGAAATAACTCAACCACCATCATTCTACATCCTTCATTATCACCTCCTAACCTTAATCCCATCCTTCCAAATTCACCTTCTACACCTTCTACATCACATAACCCCACTCCAAACAATTCACCACCACCACCACCATCACCGAAAACACCACCACCAATTCCATCCCCTCCAAATTCTCCAAAACCACCAAATCCAAATCCACCATCACCACCAATCCAACCAATGGCGACTCTAGGTTCGCATTCTCAACTCACACATGAAGAAACACCTTCTCCCGTCGAATTCGGAGAAATTCCCGAGAACTACGAATTGAAAGCTTCTTTGACCAATGCGGTCCAACAAGACACATTTCATGGCTTTTCTCAAGAAGATGCTCAAGAGCACATCGCTTCATTTAAAGAAAAATTAGTAGGAGCACGTCTCAATGAGTTAACTTCATGCCAATTGCATCGCTTATTATTTCCGAAGACCCTAAGAGATGGAGCTCGTAGATGGCTTCAAGGCCATCCCGCTAATACTTTTACAACATGGGCTCAACTATCTAATGCCTTCTTGGAGAAATATTTTCCGCCGTCAAAGACTAACCAATACCGTATGGAGATACAAACGTTCAAGCAAGATGAATTTGAAAGCCTAAGTGAGGCTTGGGAAAGATTTAGAGATTTGTTGCGCAAATGTCCACATCACGGAATACCCGATTGGCTAACTACCCAAACGTTTTACAACACCCTTTCATCGAGAACCAAGGAAAACCTCAATTCGGCCGCCGGAGGAGATTTCTCTTCTCTCACCGATGAGGCATCTAAGAATCTTATTGAGAAGATGGCAAGGAGTGATTCAAGAATAGGTCAATCGAGGGATTCTAGAAAGAAAATTGAAGTGAACTCATCTACGAGTTCTAATGAATTGAAACTCCAAACGGAACTTGAAGAATTGAAAAGGAGAATGGATGCCATGAATTCTAAGCCCACTCCTAGAGGTATTTACCAAATTCAAGGGAGTATTCCTCCAAGGCAACCATCTCCTCCAAAGTTATTAATATGGGAAGTTCAATATGATCATTGTGGCAATCATGGCCACGACTCTAGCTCTTGCATTCCTAATGAAGAAGTCTATGTTGAAGAGCCAAATGAAGTTCAAGCTATACAATTATATGAGCAAAGACCTCAATTTGATCCTTTTTCTAATACTTACAATGCCGTCACAAGGTTTCATCCTAATTTCTCTTATGGAAATCAAAATGTTGAAAACCCGATGCTGCGCGCCCAAGGGAGTCAAATGAGGCCATTCAATCAAAGTCAACAAAGGCCTTTTAACCAAGGACCTCCAAAGATGCCCCCATATATGCCTCCTCATCAAAGGAGCAACTTCAATCAACAAGGTAGCAACTTCCATGTTCCTAACAACTACAACAATTACCAAAATCAACATGGTAATCACTTTAATCATAGATACAATCAAGGGTTCCAAGGAAATTCTCATGGTAACCAAGGTTACAATCAACAATCATTCAATCAACCCTCTCAACCTTACGGCCAATCAAGCAATTCCCAATTTGGTCAAGGAGGACCCTCATGGGAGAACTATAATGATTTGCAAAGAACCGTTGGCCAACTATGGAATGAACATCAAGATACCAAGGCAAGGCTAAAAGTTTGGGAATCACAAGAAGCAACAAAAGCCTTAGCCGTACCAATTCATCCACCCCATGGTTTGCCCGGTCAACCCCAAAACCCAAGAGATCCTTCGCACCAAGCAAATGCCGTGATTTTGAGAGGTGGCAAAGAACTTGAGGACCCATATAAGAATTTGAACTTGAACACCAAGACTATCCCATCCAAGGTTAATCAACCAAGTGCACCACAAGAATCATCTCCCTCTTCCCCCAAACAAAACCGGGGAATACAAGCGGAGTTTGATATCCTCCAAAATGCGGAGAATGAATTAAGAGAACAAAGAAAGAAGAAAGAGCAAATGGAAGCCGAAGAAGCCAAAAGAAAAGAGGCGGAGCGATTAGCCGAAGAAGAAGAAGAATCCAATGTTCCACCGCCTCCCACTTTTGTCCCTCCATTGCCTTTTCCCGAGCGAGCTAAGCCACACAAAGAGAATGCTCAATTTAGCCGTTTCGTGGATATGTTGAAGAAAGTAGAGGTAGCTTTACCTTTCACCGAGGTAATTTCTCAAATGCCCCTCTATTCTAAGTTTTTAAAAGATGTCTTGACTAAAAAGAGAACCTTAGAGGACAAAGAATGTGTCTCTCTCACGGGTCATTGTAGTGCCATTCTTATGAACGAAATGCCAAAGAAACTAGATGATCCCGATAGTTTTTCCATCCCTTGTCGGGTAGGAAATGTTGTTGTTAATCAAGCTTTATGCGACCTAGGGGCTAGTGTTAGTTTATTACCCTATTCTATTGCTAAGAGACTTAGTGTGGGGGAGATGAGACCCACTAGCATGTCGATTCAACTTGCGGATAGGTCCGTCAAGTACCCACTTGATACTTGAGGATGTACCCGTTCAAGTTGGCAAATTCTTCATCCCCTCCGACTTTGTTGTCATGGATATGCCCGAAGACACTATTACCCCCATTATCTTAGGTCGACCTTTTATGGCTACCGGTGGAACTATAGTTGATGTTAAGAATGGAAAGTTATCATTTAACATAGGGAACGAGTCAGTAGAGTTTTCCCTTTCTCAAGCTCTTAAACAACCAATGATTGAACAAATGAATTCCATTGAAGTTATTGATAGTTTGGTTGAGTATAGTTTGATAGATGATGATAAGCAAGAAGATGAACCATTTGACTCTCCACCTCTTGAAGAAGAATGTTTGCATGATGAAAAGGTAGAACCACTACCGGTGGGTAAGAGTATGGTATCTTCTCCTCCTAATCTTGAACTTAAACCACTCCCCTCTTCCCTCAAATATGCTTTTCTTGGGAACTAATTATCCCGTTATCGTCAATGCTACCCTTGATGGACCTCAATTGGAAAAACTTTTAATTGTTTTGAGAAAGCACAAAAAGGCCATCGGGTATAGCATTGCCGACCTCCAAGGCATAAGCCCAAACGTTTGCATGCATAGGATCATCCTTGATGATGACCACCGTCCTTCGGTTGAGGGTCAACGTAGGTTGAACCCCACCATGAAAGAGGTTGTCATGAAGGAAGTCCTCAAGTTGTATGAGGCTAACATTATATACCCAATAACCGGAAGTAAATGGGTTAGCCCCGTACAAGTTGTGCCGAAAAAAGGAGGAATGACGGTTGTTAAAGGAGAAAAGGGTGAGTCAATATCTACTAGGACTATTACCGGTTGGCGCATGTGTATAGACTATCGAAAATTGAACACGGCCACCATAAAAGACCATTTCCCCCTTCCCTTTATTGATCAAATGCTTGAGAGATTGGCGCATCATTCTTATTTTTGTTTCCTCGATGGTCATTCCGGATTTCTTCAAATACCTATTCATCCCGATGACCAAGAGAAGACCACTTTTACTTGTCCCTATGGCACCTATGCTTATAGAAGGATGCCATTTGGATTGCGCAATGCGCCGGGAACGTTTCAAAGATGTATGATGGCTATTTTCTCCGATTTTATTGAAAAATCCATGGAAGTTTTTATGGATGATTTTAGTGTCCATGGTACATCTTTTGATTCTTGTCTTGAAAATCTTGATCAAGTTTTAGCTCGATGTGAAGAGTATAGACTTGTTTTAAATTGGGAAAAGTGTCATTTTATGGTTGAACAAGGTGTTGTCCTAGGTCATATTGTTTCTAATAGAGGAGTTGAAGTCGATAAGGCGAAAGTCTCTGTGATTGAGAACTTGCCACCACCTACAAATGTCAAAGGGGTGAGGAGTTTTCTAGGTCACGCCGGTTTTTATAGACGATTTATTAAAGACTATTATAAGATTGTTAAGCCTTTGACTTCTTTGCTTATGAAAGATGCACCTTTTGTTTTTGATGACTCTTGTCTTGAGGCCTTTTGTAGGATAAAGACCGCTCTCACTATCACACCGATTATCAAAGCTTCCGATTAGAATCTTCCATTTGAAATCATGTGCGATGCATCCGATTTTGCCGTTGGTGCCGTTCTAGGTCAACGGGTTGATAAGAAGCTACATGTGATTTATTATGCAAGCAAGACCCTAGATGAAGCCCAATCGAGGTACACCACAACCGAAAAAGAGATGCTTGCCGTTGTCTATGCCATGGAGAAATTTCGAAACTATGTTACCGGTTCCAAAGTCATTATTCACACCGATCATGCGGCGATTCGTTACATCATGTCCAAAAAGGAGACAAAGTCCCGACTCTTTCGATGGGTGCTCCTTTTTCAAGAATTCGACATTGAGATTAAAGACAAATCCGGATCGGAGAACTTGGTAGCGGATCATCTTAGTAGATTAATCGTAAGTAAAGAGAGCAATGAAGAAGATGGTATCCCCATCAATGAAGCTATGAGAGATGAGGCCTTGATGGCCGTTGAAACTATTACACCTTGGTATGCCGATATCGTCAATTTCTTAGTATCTCAATTTATTCCGGACGATTATTCCAAGCAATAAAGGAAGAAAGTACGTTATGAAGCCCGACGCTATTATTGGGACGAGCCTTATTTATTTCGCCGATGCATAGATGGAATTTACCGACGATGTGTCACGGCCGAAGAAGGATATAATATCGTGAAGCACCTTCACTCGACATCTTATGGTGGACACTTGGCCAATCAAAAGACAATTGCCAAGGTTCTCCAAAGCGGGTTTTGGTGGCCTTCCATGTTCAAAGACATTCGAGCTTTCATTCTCACATGCGATGCATGCCAAAGAAGCGGCAATATAACAAGAAGAAATGAGATGCCCCTTCAACCTATCTTGGAGATTGAATTGTTCGATGTTTGGGGCATTGATTTCATGGGTCCGTTCACATCCTCGTTTGGTAACAAGTACATTCTAGTCGCGGTTGATTATGTCTCAAAATGGATCGAGGCCGTAGCTTCCCCCACCAATGACTCCAAGGTTGTAATCAAGCTTTTCAAGAACGTAATTTTCCCGAGATTCGGTATGCCTAGAGCCATAATTAGTGATGGAGGCTCTCATTTTAGAAAAGATACCTTTGAACACCTTCTTAGGAAGTACGGTATCACCCACAAGATGTCCTTGGCCTACCACCCTCAATCAAATGGGCAAGCCGAGATCTCCAACCGTCAAATCAAGGGAATTTTAGAGAAAGTTGTAAATACACACCGAAAGGATTGGTCATTGAAATTAAATGACGCCCTTTGGGCATTGAGGACGGCTTACAAAGCGCCGATTGGAACCACTCCTTATCGTCTTGTGTATGGTAAAGCTTGTCATTTACCGGTGGAACTAGAACACAAAGCCAAATGGGCAATCAAAGAGCTAAACTTCGACGAGAGTGTTGTAGGGAATAATCGCCTTCTCCAACTACAAGAATTGGAAGAACTAAGACTTGAAGCCTACGAGAACTCGAAGATCTAAAAAGAAAGAACTCGCCAATGGCACGACTCTCGAATTCTTCGTAAGGACTTCTTCGTTGGTGATAAGGTATTACTCTTCAACTCTCGCTTTAAGCTCTTCCCCGGTAAGTTGAAATCAAAATGGTCGGGTCCATTTGAAGTGACCGGAGTGCAACCATATGGATCGATAGAGATATCTAGCCCGGAAACCGGGAAGTTTATGGTTAATGGGCAACATTTGAAGATTTATCATCCCGGTCATATTCGTGAGACCTTTGCTACTATGAAGTTTGGTGAGCTCCCATCGGGGAGCGTTGTTTGACCCCCTCTCGAAATTGATGTAGGTTTGGTGGTATCCTCAACAACCACCTTGTATATATGTATCATATTTCTTTGAGTTTATTAGTTTTGTTAGCTTGAGAAGATTGATTGAAAATTGGATTTCACCATGGAGCATAATTTGGATGAAGATCAAGCTTTTGGAGAAGTTATGGAGCTTAAATCGAAGACCACAAGCATGTTTGTGGGAATTATTGATTATGTAATGTGAGTCGAGTCATATATTTGAGTCTCTAGGTGACTATTGAAGAGCCATGAAATGGCAAGGCGGAAAAACGCAGCAGGAAGACCGCCGGGCGAAACTTTGCCCGGTGAGACTCGACCAAAGTTGCCCTACGGAAAAGTTGCCAGAATTGCCGAAATCAAAGAAGTTACCACCGGGCGAAATTTCGCCCGGTGAGATTTTGACCGGGTGAAATTTCACCCGGTGGAAAAAGATTGCAAAATTGATTTTCACGACGAAATGTCGTCGGGTGAAATTTCACCCGATGGTGCCCGACCGGGTGAAATTTCACCCGGCGGTGTGTCTTGGCCAATCACCTACACCTTTTACTCACTACATTTTCACTTTCCCTCCAACAATTTAACTCAACATAACCTTCCCTCCAAATATTTTTACACCAAATTTTTACCACCAACTTTAAAACTTTCACTTTTCCTCCTCAAACACCCTTATTTATACCACATTTTTCACCTCACTCATCATTTCACCATTTCAACCATCACAAAATCATTACACTACCTTCCATACACCATATTCAACCTTCATTCACAACTCCATTCCATACTTGGGTGAATATTTATTTTGGGTTTTTGAAGAAAGGAGAAGCAAAAGTTTCGGGACTATTCTTGCAAATTCTTACTATGGAGACAAGAGCTCAACGAGCGGCGCGCAAACAAGGTATGGCCTCAACTTCTAAACATTCATCTTCTAGGCCTAAACTTTTACCGTGTCCAAATTCACCGCTTGCTCGTACCTTCTTTGAAAAAGACTTTCAGAGTACGAGATGGCCTTGTCCATTCACAATGAAAATTCTAGGAATTAAGAACGATATTATAGAGTTATCGTCTAGAATTGGTATTTGTAAACTCCTTGGTTTTGTGCCCGTCACAAACAAAGACTTGACTTGTGGGTTTCTAGGTAGTTTTACAATCGATAACCCGACCACACCTAAGGAGTTCAAATTTAATTTGTTTGGTAGAAATCACTGTTTAAATATTTCCGATTTTAGCTTAGCTATAGGATTACCCTCATCGGGTACCGGACTAAGTAGACCCCTAAGTGATTCGCAAAGTAGTTCGACTAGGAGAGACTTATGGAGGCGCATAGCGCCGAGTCAACGTGATTTCGAACCCAATTCTAATTTTACCGCTGAAATCCGTAACCCAGCCATTCGTTATTTCGCTGAATTCCTTTCCCACTGTCTTTTGCCATCTACCGAAAATATCATTAACCTTAATGTGTGTGTCTTACAATTGATATGTGACTCTTTACTTGGTAACCCTTATCCCCTTGACCTACCTATTGTCGTGGCGTTACACTTTCATCAAATTATCATTGACCAACGCCCCTCTGTCGACTGTGGTGGTCTTGTGACCGTAATAGCAAGAAATTTGGGTTATTCGACCGACCATCTTAAACCACATGACCCCCGTGTCTGGCTTAACGAGGCTTATTTCCCTACTTGGATATTTAATGTGCCTGACCACCGCCTCGTTTCTCTTAGCCATGACCGTGCCTTAATTGTCCCCTGCAAAAACCGAACCAATATTTATAACCGTCACAATTGGGACCTACCTCCAGGTCCCTGTGAATTCCGACTGAACAACTCGGGGGATGTAGGAGTTTGGGAGTATGCCGGTGACGGAACTCCCACGGCCTCCTTTGCGTCAAACGATTATTCGGACTAGACCCCCCTACAAGAGTCGGTAGATAATTTGGTTTGTTTATGTTATGGGTATATATGTGTGGTTTATGTCGGTGAGTCTTAATCATTTTCAATTGCATGTGAACTAATGTTGTTCCTTATTCCCTGTCCCATCATTATAATCATTGTGATCATTTTATCTTGAACAAAATCGCAAGTTGTCCCACCGTTCCATCAAATGATTTTTGTAGCCGTCACGGCCTTGGTATTGCTCCCGGTCTCTTGGCGATGTGATTACGCCATTGACCCTTTTGAAAAATCCAAATTTTTAAATCAAAACATTTCTCAATTTTTCTTAATCCGGGCTAGGTGACGTGACTACACCTACGCCCAATTTTTCACCCTTTCATTTTATTTTCTTTCATTTTCATTTTCTTAGCCACTTGGCTAGGGTCTAAGTGATGTGATTGCACCTAGGCCCGCCACTATCTTATCGTTTTCTTTATTTTCTTTTCATTTTCTTCTTCTCAAATTTTCGAAAAACACAAAAACATTCAAAAATTTTGAAAAACCCAAAAACATTTGAAAAAAAATCATAAAAATCAAAAAAGATTTTTCTTAATTTTCTTTTCCATCTTTTTCGTTCTTCTCGACTTGTACATTGGGGACAATGTACAGTTTTAGTGTGGGGGAGGAGTCTACTATCTTTTATTTTTCAAAAATATTTTCAAAAATCCATAAAAATTTGAAAAATTTGAAAAATCAAAAACATTTTCTTTTTCTTTTTCCTTCTTGTTTCTTGTTATGTTTCGTGTCCCGTGTATGGTCTTGTTCTCTACTCTTACAGGTAATCACCACCTTAATAGCGCGAATTGAAGAGATTATGAAAGCACCCGCTTGGTAACTTCCTTCCTTCTTTCTTCTTTAACTTTGTAGAGGAGTTAGGTTGTTGCTATTGGAGGCTCTCGAAGTTGAGCATTTGGGTGTTGTGGTTTATGCTTGAATGTTGATGGAGTATGGAGTTCATGACTTTACTTGTGTTTTCTTTTATTTTTTTTTCCTTTTCGTGTGTTTTGTTTTGTTTTGCTTTTGTATAGTGTGTCTAGGACTAAAACTTTTCGAAAACCCGGTTACAAACTTATTACAAGAGTTTACATTCCATTATAAATAACCCATCGTAGATTTTGGACCTTAGTCTAGTAGAATGACTCTTAGGCAATGAATTTGTTGATCCTTTAGCTTTGAGTCCACCTTTTCTACTAGAGGTTTACTTCGGGGTTTGTATTTGACCACCTTGACCACCCATGGAGGAGTTAGGCCTTGGTTCCCGCATCCCGTTTTCTAGGTGACCTTGCTCGAATGACCATTGCACCTTTAGTCCAAATCTTTTCCATCTTTTGTGGGTTATCCGGAATGGCGCGCGTTCTCGATTGCCTATTTTTCCTCCACCTATACATCATCACAATAAGTTTACAAAAATAACCTCCAAAGCTTGGTTATGAACCACATCAAAGAGCCAAAAAAGGGCAAACCAAAGCAAGAGAAAAAGGGCACAAAAATATAAAAAACAAGAAAACAAAGGAGAAGAAAAGGAGCTTCAAATGAAAAATCAAATTATCAAAAGTGTCTCCTTCAAAAAAAAAAAAGGCCCTTTGATCGATTCATCATCGTGAAGTGCTAACTAGAGAACCGAGTCCCGAGGTCGGAAGATAGCGGTGATGAGTTGATCCATCCCAATAATTGTAAACACTCCACCTTTTTATTTGGGCTAATTTAGGAAATTCGAGTTTTGGAACGACCCTCTTGGCTTAGCCAAAGAGAGCGGGACTGCATTTACCTACAGTGTCGAACGAATCCATGGTTCACTTTTTCCACTCCATTATACGCCCCGTAGTACCCCTTTAGAAGATTAGGAGGACCTGGCTAAGTTATCAACATCTATATTGCTTAATTGTCATAGTATTAGGCTTTGGTCCTTGTTTACGTCGGTGATTTATCTTGGAAGTCTATTGTCGTTTTAGGTAAGTAATCGGTGTCTTTCCCCGCCGTCTCGATGAGGGATTCGGTGTTTTTTTTTTACTTTGGATGCGTCTATTCTTTCGTGTTATGTGTTTTTGTGTGTTTAGTCGCATCCACCATTTTGAGCAAGCCCCAACTTGCCTTGCATGGGAGTACTTTACCTCATGAGTATTTCGATGTGAGTTGAAGGGACGGAGCGGGCCCGTTAATTGCCCCGTATCGGCTTAGCATAGTCTAGCTAGAAGTAGTAGTTTGTAATTTCTTTTTGGGTCTTTGCTCGAGGACGAGCAACGGTTTAGTGTGGGGGAATTGTTGTGTGCTAAATTTAGACCGTTTTTCCCTCCATTTAGACCCGTTTTTCCCTCGTTTTGCGAGTTTTGAGTGCGACTATCGCTATATTTTGTGTACTTCTCGCATTAGCGTCCCTCTTGTGCGTTTTACGTGTTTTTGGTAGTTTTTCTATCAATTTTGATAGGTTTTGCTACAAAAATCACGATTGAGCTTCCACGAGCACAAGAGAAGGGAAAACCGTCCAAAGAGCAAAGCACACAACTTAAAGTTTAAAGCCATCCGATCGAACAAACGAAGAATGAGACAAGACTCGAGGCCAGAAAAAATGACCGGGCGAAATTTCACCCGGTGAGACACCACCGGGCAAAATTTCACCCGACGGTAAAAATTGCCTCCCGAAGAATTTCCGAGAACTCCCCACCGGGCGAAACTGACCGTGCGAAATTTCGCCCACCGGGTGAAATTTCGCCCACCGGGTGAAATTTCGCCCGATGGTGAAGACGTGCCGAAAACGCGAAAAAAGAAGAAAATCTCACCGGGCGAAAATTTCACCCGATGGGAATTACTGATGAGTCCGCAGGGCGAAGTTTCACCCCATGGAGATGCAAAGGGAGATTGTCTCACTAATGGAGCATAAAGATGGATTTGGGCTTTAGGTTAAGGATCCATTAAGAGATTACTATATATATGTTACCCTAATTCATTGCCTAAACTCACCTCTCCATTGTGCTAAGGAGGGAAGACATTACACCCTTCCACCATCTTATTACACCATCAATTAGTAGTAGTAGTAGTAAAAATCCTACAAAATTCCTAGTAGTTTATAAAGTAATTAGTAGTAGATCTACACAATTCTCATCAACAATTGTTTAGATCTCAAGTTTGTAGAAGATCATCCAAGTTTTGTTTGAAGATTTGTTGGGTTTTATTGGAGGATTAGTGACAAGTTCTCCATTTTATTCATCAAAGATTCAATCTTTATCTATGGTATCTTCTTATTTCTTATAGATCTACATAGTTGGTACAATTCTCTTCCACTCTCTAATCTCTATTTAGTTTTTGTGATATTTTCTCATCATCATCTTGTTTAAATCTAATTAATATGCATGTTGTGATGATTTCCATAATGATGTGTGAGTAGATTTCTTGTTGGGGAGTTTAGGGATGAGGGCTTGGTTTATTTGAATATAGGGATGTTGGTGGGTTGCTTGCATGTTGGTTTATCTTATTTATGGTGTCATGTCATTGTTGTTTTAGTCCGGCCAACTAGACCGACCTTGACTAATTTCTATCAATACGGGGAAACTCGGGGTAGAAATTACCATGACTAGGAACTTACCCTCATTCACCGCAAAAGCGGATTTTTAGGTGAGTTTATCGACATTGTGACAAAAACTCGATCCCGACCTTCTTAGACCCCAAGTACCGAATCCCGACTTCTCCCTAACGCTTTTCCCTAAATTGATCAACTCTAAACCACCATCGCACTAATCCCTCTAGTATAGACTCGACCTCTATAAAACCCCCCTTCTTAGGCATCGAACACGACACTTTAAACTTCACAACACATACCGTTCCCTGTGGACCGACCTCGACTTACCACGATTACATGTTTGTTTTTGTGATATTTCCGAGTCTATAAATATCGTTTGATCCCCCGTCCTTCGTTAACGACCGATCCGATTGGGAGGCGATCACCTTGTTAAGGTCACGATAGTCAATACATAAGCGCATAGTACCGTCTTTCTTCTTTACAAAGAGTACAGGAGCACCCCATGGAGATGAACTAGGACGGATGAAGTCCTTCTCAATCATATCATCCAACTGTTTACGCAATTCTTGCAACTCAGCTGGAGCCATTTTATAAGGAGCCTTGGCAATAGGGCCAGTACCTGGTACGAGCTCGATGGTGAATTCTACATCTCGCTCAGGGGGAATACCAGGTAATTCCTCGGGAAATACATCTGCATATTCACTGACTATGTGTACTTCCTCAAGTTTGGGTAATTCTGCAGTTACAGTCACCGTACATAAAAATGCTTGGCATCCTTTTCTCTGCAAACGAATAGCTTTCATAGCAGAAATGATCTTGATACCCTTCTGGCATCGACCATCACGATAAGTAATACGAGAGCCACTAGGAGTCTTCAGAAAAATCTTCTGATCTCGGCACTGAAATCTTGCATCATAGAGGGATAACCAATCCATGCCAAAAATAACATCGAACTCTGCCAGAGGAAACTCGAGAAGAGTTGAAGGAAGGATAATACTGGCAAAAAGAATAGGAACAACATGATATGCTTTAGAACAAGCAACGATTTCACCAGAAGGAAGAGTGATAGAAATAGGCTCGGCTTGGGAAGGAATAAGAGATAATTTCGAAGCAAATCTGGAGGAGATAGCGGATATGGAGGCACCAGTATCAAATAATATAAAGGCACTAACACCAGAGATCGTAAACATACCCGAACTACGTCAGGGTTAGCCTCAGCGTCGGCTCGGCTCATCAAGAATATGCGCCCCTTTCGAGCAGGTGTGGTGACAGCATCGCTGGTTCCAGCCTTCTTCGGACATCTGGTATAAATATGTCCCGGTTCTTCGCAGGTGAAACAGACGATGGGAGAGCCGTCACAGTTCTTGCCCGGGTGGAAATCTTACTTGCATTTGAAGCAGGCAGTGCTCTTCTTGTCTTGAAATCAGGAGTTAGAGTTGTTCCTTTTTCCTTAAAACATATGATGTGATTCTAATATGTAACAAGATAAGAAGAAAGAAAACAAAGGAATATTTCAGACCTCCAGAAGAATGGAATTTTTTCGATGAAGAAGAGGTGTTGCCAGAAGATTGGAATGGTCTCTTGTAACAAGCAACAGTGGTCTCCATTTTCTTGACTTCCTTCAGTGAGGACTCGGTAAACAACGCGGCATTGCAGATATTTTGTACAGTCTCCAAATCCCTGGGAATATTGTGTGCAATATCTGCTCTGAGCCCCTCTCTGAAATAAAAGGCTCGATTGACCTCAGTTTGTAGCAGGCCTTCAGCATAATGCGCCAGGAAATGGAATTGTTGCGAGTACTCAACCACGGTCATGTTGTTTCCTTGGACAAGATTGCTGAACTCCCTCATTCTTTGCTTCTTTAGCTCCTTGGCATAGAACCTACGCTCCAACAGGATCTTGAATTGAGCCCATCCAAAACCCGGAGTCTGCAAGGTAGTTGGGCTTACTAGGGTCCACCATCGATCGGCTTCATCAGACAAGTAAAGCACGGCCAGGCCCACCTTCTGGTCCTCGGGAGCAGAATAAATCCCGAATTGCCTCTCCATCAACCGGAACCAACGATTCATGACTTCAGGATCTACAGAGCCGTCATAAAATTCTAACTTGCTCTTGGCCATTCTTTCAGCTGCGTGCGAGAAGCTAAAGGGTCGCTGGTTGTTTGCGTTCCTGTTGGTCAATTCCTGGAGTGTTTGCACCATCGTATTCATGTTGTTGACAAACGCAACATTGATGTCATTCTGGTTCGTTCGGCCGTTCATCTTCAACCACAAAAGAAACACATAATCAATGCTAATCATTGAGTTCAGGAACATATAAACTAAACAAGTCCTTATTTTGGTTTCTACCCATCTCTCACTAATATCTTATTTAATGTTTAAACAATTTACTGATATTTTTCCTAAAATCATGTGTGAGTGTCGGGAGCAACGATGCTCTGATACCAACTGTAATCCCCTATAAATTCTAATGCAAAACGGTGGCGGAATCATAGTTGAGTTGGGATTAACACACTGATAACTAAATTTTAATAATGAAAAGGTAAGTCAGTACAACTGCCACTTTTATAAAAAGGGCAAAAATTTAAAATCCTCAAAAATGTTAAACATACAAACCATAATATGAAAATAAATTCAACGGCGCAAGACTAAATGCCGCTCGCTAGCTCACACAACCCGAACAGATAATACCTGCCATGTTATAAACATAACAGCCACAATTCAGTGGGGAGTAACGACGACGTTCTCCCAGCCATATTACATGATATTAATGCACAATTACTACTATATCAAAATAGTTGAAAAATGGAAAACATTTAAAATGATACGGTAAAATAATTCGAAATGATTGTCAACCTGCAAATCCATGTCAATCAATAAAAATAACGGCGCTATGGAATTCAATCAGTGTAACGGAATAGACTTTCTCTAAGATCATACTAAACTAGGTTCGAGAATTTAGTCAAAACAAATTAGACTTCAGTCTCTAACTATAACAGGACTGCGTGCAGCGAGGTCATGGCTTAAGTAATGTACACCCCACCTAGACACCAACCGTAATCCAGTTCAACCCGACGGCGACTTACACGATGCGATATCTAAGTTTAAGGTCAAAATATACACACTCCTGAACACAAACCATGCTCATTTCAACGACCAATGTGTCTCTAACTAGACACACCAGCTTTATAGTTGATGGCAAAACGTGTACCTTAGACTGTATTACTCTACCCGTACACTTGTCCTTATTCCATAACTCCAAAATAAAGCCGTTGTCGTAATTCAATAGGATTATCAAAACGTTCTAAAAAGGAAACGTTCTATTTTAGGAAACTTTCTATTTTAGGAAATTTTCTCGGAATAACAATACGATGAAAATAGCGTTATAGAAAAATATCGAGAATAGTAATTGTAGACACCCGCATTTTGACTGCCAGGTGTCTATGGCAGTTTCCAAAAAACACCCGATGATGATCGGACGCTAACGTGCTTCTATGCGCTCGGATACGGGCTCAAATCCATTAATCGCTGGCTAACACAGTTACAGAGTACAAATCTCACAAAATCAATCTCGAATCCAGGCCCAGTGGATCATTCCGAGTCAAACAAGACTAATTTGGGCCAAAACCGACACCGGAAATAAAACCGACTTTTAGCGACCGGATTAAAACCCGGTCAAAGCCGTTTCCGACTAGCTCACCCACGGTCCACCTCCAAATGGGCTATCAAATCAAGTCCGTCAAGGCACAAAACCCTAGACACCAAGGTGCCCTTGCCTTTGCCTATATAAGCAACCCCATGCAACACACAATAAACAACTTTTTTTACAAACCCTAGAGCAACCCTACACATACATACTACGTCTTTTACAAACCCTAATCAAACCCTAGCAATTCTACACCAGCAAAAACCCTAAACCTAGTTTTAGGAATCAATCCCGAGCCACCATAACTTAACCTCCATAAAACCTCGAGGACTCTTGTGTTAAAGCCACGGTTACGAGCCTTATTCCGAGACAAGAACATGTAGGTTGAGGGTGTCAAAACCCTTTTTTCTTTCCCTTCTTTTCTCGTCGTCCGTCTCCCTTTTCTCCGTCTTTTTTTCGTTTTTTTATTTATTTCGTTCGTTGCATCATAATATCGATAATATTATTAATAGAAAAACATTAAAATACTTATTGATTTGTGTCGAATGTGAGTGATGGTGGGATAAGGAAAACCGCATATACAAGTGTACTGCACACGCGTCGTCGGTCGCTTATCCCATCACCCCGATCGTTTGATTATTGAAATAAGTTAACTTAAACAATAATTCGTTTTCTTAATTTTTTGTAGTCATCATCATCGATTTTGCATTCATCGATTTTTAAAATCAATTTTAATAAGGGTCGAAACCCGTTGACACGGATCGGACATCACAATCCTTAGGGATTTATTTCGATGTCGGAGAAGTCGAGGGAATCAAGTCCTTTTTTATTCAAGTAAAGCGTCGATCTTAGATTCGATACCAATTCCATAATTGGATATCGAATCTAACGATCAAGTCACATAAATTAATTAACGTGATTTGTTCATATCACGATAATTAATTTAAGACGACTAAAATTAATCTATTTTTTTTATTTCACTCTAATATTCCATATCGATTCAAATAATCGAATATGGGATACAACGAGTATTTAAATTTAGAATCGGGTATAAATTCAACAATATTTATATTCGGTTCAACAAAATCGACAATTTATAAAATTCGAGTCGAACATAAATTGTGCAATATTTATGTCCGATTTGGTAGAATCGTCGAATTATCAAAAATCAAAAGCAATTTCAAAATCAATAATAAAATTGCAAGCGAACTCGTTTCGTACAGGTGCCACTCGACCGAGTGCCTTAGTCACTCGATCGAGTGACACCACAAAATCGAGTCAGAATGGCAATTACGACCTCCACTCGATCGAGTCTCACAGTGACTTGGTCGAGTGGCCATGTACTCGACCGAGTTGGTCAATCTCGATCGAGTGACCTTATAACGACTAAAACAATGAGTCGTACATTCCTCTATTTTCAAACTCGATAGTATTTCACGACTTAAGTCAACACGTGCGTAATTAATCACGTGTATACTATCTTTTCAAAACCATGCATCATCTTGTACTTCATTCAATTCAATTCCATATTTGCACAAACCGTTATTATTCGTTATATTACATCGTTACTAACGCGTTTGTTATTCCTTTTGTCAATTTAATTATTGTTCGTTTATTGTACTAAATGAACCCACATGCTAAAATTCCACTTTGACGTAGAATTAATTGCATTAAATTGACATAGAAACCCACTTTTCAATTTCATTCACATGCCTAGGAAAAACAATGTTTGCATAAGTATTTTTCCCGTTTAACTAGCACGCGAATTAGAAAGTCATTCGAATTCTTAGTAGAGGCCGCTAATGTGCGGGCGGGGTTGGGTGTCCTTTGTGGGCTTCCCAACACGTACCCTCACCCCTTACTCAGAACCTCGGTTTCCGGATGCCCGAAACCGTTGGCGCACGAGAGTCATTCATACACGATATCCGATAATGTCGGTATCGCTATCGCAATGCAAAGGGACGAGCCCCAATAAACTCTGACATCGAAAATGGGCCGTATTTTGTATACGGACCACTACGACATAGAGTGGGCTCGAATGGTTCCGAATAACCACAAAATTCGGTGGCGACTCCACATAGACCTAAATTTCAATTCGATCCATTCTCATATGGAGATTCATTCGTCTACCCAAACCCGCGCGTGGCCGCGTCGGGGTGGACCTATGTCATGTCCACAATTTGGCGACTCCGCTGGGGATTAACTGATGCGTGACTTACCATCGGCATCCTCAGGGTGAGACTCGAATAGAAATCGTTTGACGAATACAATACGCGTTTTAGTTTTACGGTTCATGCATAACCCATATTTTCTCGGGCCGGTACTCGCGACTGACGTCCCACTATACCGTTGATGTACTCCAATATGGATATGTCAAAAGGTTTCCATAGTCGATTCGAGTGGGTTTCGCGGCATGTTCTAAGATCAACTCGACTTAGGAAGTCCGTCCCGATCAACGTCTAGACTATGTACACTGGTATAGACCCCTTATAGACCGACCGAGACTTAGTATAGAGCATACATGGCGTCGTTATATCTTGTGTGACTACGTGCTACTTGGTTTCCGAGTCGTTTTCAAAAACCGTCAATTTATTCAAAATTGCATATTTTTCAAACTATTCAATTTCAAAACCCGGGACACATACCGAATTTAGGACTTATGATTTTACTCAAAATAGCCTATTTTCTAGACGGTATGCTGCCCGATTCAAAACTCGAAAATATTTTCGAACTTTCGAAACCGAGGCCCAATACACTTTCCGATTTTCTCGAAAAATCGGGTCTTTCCCCGAGTTCTTTCGGACTTTCCAAAAACAATCAATTTTCAAAACCTTCCTCTTCTTAGGACTTCCCGTATTTAGCAGTTTCGGGTCGTGTCTTAAGTCATCAAGGTCTTTAGCGTCGAAACTCTGTCGATCTTACATCACGAGTTTCTTCCCTATCCCAGTCCGCCTTATTAGACTAAGGCAAGGCCCACCTACGTAGGACATACTCCTACAAGGGAGGGCCCGTTTACACAATCGAGTCCAAAAGTCTGGAAATATCTCACGTGGACCTTCCTTCGAGCAAGACTCGGCCCACATGCCGGATCCTAAAGGAGGCCCACCTTTCACGAGTCGCCCGTCTAGGTGTCTTTTCCGAGTCAACCTTTTACAAGGCATAGCCCTATAACAAAAGGTTCACGGTCCTTACGTCTAAGGGTCACTCGTCCGACACTCGAGTCTTAACAAAATTATCGATCCCACTTGGGGGCTACCCCTTAGCAGAGCGATCAATCACGGTTTCTCTAAGGGTCATGTCTTACACGTGTCTCACGTACCCCACTTTCGAACCACTTCAGAATTAAGATGCCACACCGTCTGAGTCCTTAGTCTTAGGGGAGTCTAACCCGAGTCAAGCTGGAGTCGTCTCTCCTCCTGCGCTATTTCCTATGCTTTGGTGAGTTGGAGTTCCGAAGCAACTTTTCTGATTACGCGATATTCTTACAGACAGGCCACCCGTAACTAGATACCAACGCAAGATGGACGAATTGAAAAATGCTCTGGCCAAGATTGAGACTCAACTGACCTCCATTCAGGTTAACCAAGCAACGTTAGCCACCCGCCTGAGCTCCGTAGAGAAGACGGCCCCTGTTGAAGGATCTGAGCCCACTGGGCCCATAGCTGAGCTAATCAGTGCTGTTCGCAGGCTCGAAGAACAGGTTCATCTGTCGATGAACAATTCAATCCACACTGAAAATGCTCGTTCCTACTCACCTTTGAATGACGAGCTACCTGCTAACCTCAACCTTACGGGAATTCCAATGTTTGAGGGTACTGGAGACCCGGTCCATCACATCCGGGCTTTCAAAGATTTCATGGCGATCCAAGGGGTAAAGTCCACCATGTTTAAGCACTTATTCCCTTCCTCCCTCGAGAAGCATCCCAAAGCCTGGTACTACAGGCTCGATTCCAAGAAATACCTGACTTGGGATGACGTGGCAACGGAGTTCGCTCGGAACTACGCCGATAATATCGAGATCCAGACTACAATGCTTACTCTGGAAGTCATGGCCCAAGAGCCCAAAGAAGGGTTCACCACATATCTTCAAAGATGGAGGGCCGAGAGTGTAAAGTTGGTAGACAAGCCCAACGAGAAGATACTAGTGGAGGCATTCATCAACAACCTCCTACCTTCTTACCGCGTCCATCTTAGGTATGCCGGCATTTCAAACTTTGCCGTACTTACCGAAATGGGCATTAGGATTGAAGACGATCTTCGACACAATGAAGATCTGGGTGAAGTTTCTACTAAAGGCTATACTGGACATCAACTCGAGTCCTTAGAAGCCGACGACTAATGACAACATTGTCCGAGAGTCCGGATCTGATTTGAGTCCGAGTCTGAGTCCGAGTCTAGGATGTACTATTCCCTTCAAAGTCGAAGTCAAAGTCAAAGTCAGAGTCAGAGTCAATTGTATTCTGTCCTCCTTTTCAAAATCCAATAAAATCAGCTTTCAATATTCTTTCTCATATACACTTTCCTTATGTGTCTCCGAGAACATGATGAACACCATCATACACTGTGAGCACACGCACGTGACTATTATAGGCACATCTATAATGACTGCAGGAAACCGAGCCCGTGTTTTCCTTTTACCTATTCCATGTCTGGTATAGAAAAGCCGCATAACTACCCTTAGCAGGAGCATATCAAATCCTATGACAAATCTGGGTAGTCTTCTAGTTTGGGTCTAAGACGGGAGGCAAGCCCATTTCCCACAATAAAACACCCCTCCAACAAGACTAACCAATCCCTACCTTAGGTGTTAGTCTGACCGGCAAAAATAAAAAATCGAAAGAGCACTGGACAAAAAAATCAAAAGTAAAAAAAAAAAAAAAGGGGCCAAAGCAAAAAGAAGGGCATCAAAAAAAGAAAACTGGACAAAAAAAAAATATTCGAAAGTCCATGAAAAAAAAGCAAAAGGCCAAAACAAAAAAGCAGGCCATCATCAAAAAAATTCAGAATACCCATGACCGTGGTCAACGGTCAATTCAAGTGAAAGCCCCACGACCAGGGTACGGTCAAAATTATCAAAACCCATGATCGCGAGGTCAATCAAAAAATCAAATACTCAAGTGAAAATCCTTTGACCGGGGTACGGTCAAATTCAAAATTATCCATGCCATCCAATAGGGGAGTGACAATTAAGCTGGTCAGCTAACACCACACTCAGCTTTCCCACATTACAACCCTCAAGACCTTCCCGAGACCCGGGCCAGAAACAACCCGAAATTTTGAGGATTCAAGCTCCATAGGATACCCCTAACAATTAGGGCCAGACATGGAAACCAGATCCCGCATTATCAAACCGGCTCTCGAAGCCTTAGCTCCACAGAACCGAGCTCCAGATTTCGAGTCATCAAGGCCACTTACTTCCTAGCACCACATTCCCAAAAACATCAAATCCCGAGAACAAAACTCGTTAAAATACCGAGAACAAAACTCATTAAAATCCCGAGAACAAAACTCGTTAAAATCCCGAGAGCAAAACTCGTTAAAATCCCCGAGAGCAAAACTCGTTAAAATCCCCGAGAGCAAAACTCGTTAAAATCCCCGAGAGCAAAACTCATTAAAATCCCGTCCCAATTCTTCTCATCCAAACCAGTTACCAGCCCCAAGCACGGGAACTCAACTTGCAGTCGGCATAGAACATGCCCAAATAGTTCACACCACCTCTGAGGGCTGCCCCGGAGAATGCTCACAGTCACAGTATTAATATCCTAACCATTCAAGCCCTTTGATCAAGACATCACTGGGAATGCACCTAGCCTACACCATCGCTATGGCTAGTTACACACAAAGTCCTATTAGCTTAGGCACCATAATATATCTCTCAATCCACTGAACTATGGCTTGGTTTGATTTCACCACACGTGAATACGTAGGCAGCCTTTCAACAGAGGCACAAACACCCACATTGACACACATTCAAAAAGCGTCATTATTCCGGTCACGACACCATCGTGTTCTCAACAGCTAGCTTTGTTGTCCCGGGGGCTTCTCTTAGACAGAAGACCTCCATCCACTCACAAAATCCAGATGAATCCAACAAAAAATCTAGCCTCCTTTCTGTAGTGTGTCCTAGTACTCGGCTCAGTCGAAGACAAGAATCTGTCAGGACTCGAGGCAATACCCACTGTGGAAATGTATCCTAAAATAGGAAATCCAGAAGGGCACCAGACTAGAACAGTCTCATTACAGGCTACTGCAATCCTCCCATAGCATATCTATCCCATTTCGATGTACGACCGTGTTGCCACTCGCCTAGACTACGGGATAGCGCAACTTAAGAGTCTTGTTAGGCGGCCCACACCCCTATCGAGTCACAGTCCAACCCTTTGAGAGTCCAGTCTGTGTCAGTCAACTCGTCCTATCGTGTCCAGAGTCGAGTCTGTCGATAGGCCTCTCTCTTCAAATTCCGCTTTGAAATTTGAAAAATTTAGCCATTTGAAAAAAGATCCTTTTCGACAAGGTCAGATTTCAGTCTATTTAAACTGCGAATTCTTTTCTACCCTTTTCCATTTTGAAAACCTAGCTCGTGATTACTTTCAGGATTTCAAATTCAAAATTTCAAAAACTTCAAAAATCATTTTCCCCAGCACGAGCCATTTTACTACCTATGTGTTGCATGCATTTTATGTAACTTATACAGGTACGACTCAAGCAAAGACATGCAAGTCATCAAATCTCCCCAGCAGCATTTTCCGGGATAGCACGGGATGGACCAACACACAGGCACACCAAGGGCTTATACGACAAGCCCAAATTCCCCACGGAGTATAATCGTCAAGCTCAGGTATGATTTCTGTCTTGTGGCTGGCGAGCCCTTCACGCGAGTCTAACGGACTATAAACGACCCGACCGGAAGTCTACCAGGTCTTAACGAGCTTGGTAGCTACTCTGACTTTCGACCTGTCCAAGCCTCAGTCAGAGTGGGGGCTCTGTAGACACCCGCATTTTGACTGCCAGGTGTCTATGGCAGTTTCCAAAAAACACCCGATGATGATCGGACGCTAACGTGCTTCTATGCGCTCGGATACGGGCTCAAATCCACTAATCGCTGGCTAACACACTTACAAAGTACAAATCTCACAAAATCAATCTCGAATCCAGGCCCAGTGGATCATTCCGAGTCAAACAAGACTAATTTGGGCCAAAACCGACACCGGAAATAAAACCAACTTTTAGCGACCGGATTAAAACCCGGTCAAAGCCGTTTCCGACTAGCTCACCCACGGTCCACCTCCAAATGGGCCATCAAATCAAGTCCGTCAAGGCACAAAACCCTAGACACCAAGGTGCCCTTGCCTTTGCCTATATAAGCAACCCCATGCAACACACAATAAACAACTTTTTTTACAAACCCTAGAGCAACCCTACACATACATACTACGTCTTTTACAGACCCTAATCAAACCCTAGCAATTCTACACCAGCAAAAACCCTAAACCTAGTTTTAGGAATCAATCCCGAGCCACCATAACTTAACCTCCATAAAACCTCGAGGACTCTTGTGTTAAAGCCACGGTTACGAGCCTTATTCCGAGACAAGAACATGTAGGTTGAGGGTGTCAAAACCCTTTTTTCTTTCCCTTCCCTTCTCTTCTCGTCGTCCGTCTCCCTTTTCTCCGTCTTTTTTTCGTTTATTTATTTATTTCGTTCGTTGCATCATAATATCGATAATATTATTAATAGAAAAACATTAAAATACTTATTGATTTGTGTCGAATGTGAGTGATGGTGGGATAAGGAAAACCGCATATACAAGTGTACTGCACACGCGTCGTCGGTCGCTTATCCCATCACCCCGATCGTTTGATTATTGAAATAAGTTAACTTAAACAATAATTCATTTTCTTATTTTTTTGTAGTCATCATCATCGATTTTGCATTCATCGATTTTTAAAATCAATTTTAATAAGGGTCGAAACCCGTTGACACGGATCCGACATCACAATCCTTAGGGATTTATTTCGATGTCGGAGAAGTCGAGGGAATCAAGTCCTTTTTTATTCAAGTAAAGCGTCGATCTTAGATTCGATACCAATTCCATAATTGGATATCGAATCTAACGATCAAGTCACATAAATTAATTAACGTGATTTGTTCATATCACGATAATTAATTTAAGACGACTAAAATTAATCTATTTTTTTTATTTCACTCTAATATTCCATATCGATTCAAATAATCGAATATGGGATACAACGAGTATTTAAATTTACAATCGGGTATAAATTCAACAATATTTATATTCGGTTCAACAAAATCGACAATTTATAAAATTTGAGTCGAACATAAATTGTGCAATATTTATGTCCGATTTGGTAGAATCGTCGAATTATCAAAAATCAAAAGCAATTTCAAAATCAATAATAAAATTGCAAGCGAACTCGTTTCGTACAGGTGCCACTCGATCGAGTGACACCACAAAATCGAGTCAGAATGGCAATTACGACCTCCACTCGATCGAGTCTCACAGTGACTCGGCCGAGTGGCCATGTACTCGACCGAGTTGGTCAATAACTCGGCTGAGTGCGGTCTGTGACGCAAAACAGAACCATCTTTTACGGGTCTATTCGATCGAGTCCATCGACCACTCGATCGAGTGACCTTATAACGACTAAAACAATGAGTCGTACATTCCTCTATTTTCAAACTCGATAGTATTTTACGACTTAAGTCAACACGTGCGTAATTAATCACGTGTATACTATCTTTTCAAAACCATGCATCATCTTGTACGTCATTCAATTCAATTCCATATTTGCACAAACCGTTATTATTCGTTATATTACATCGTTACTAACGCGTTTGTTATTCCTTTTGTCAATTTAATTATTGTTCGTTTATTGTACTAAATGAACCCACATGCTAAAATTCCACTTTGACGTAGAATTAATTGCATTAAATTGACATAGAAACCCACTTTTCAATTTCATTCACATGCCTAGGAAAAACAATGTTTGCATAAGCATTTTTCCCGTTTAACTAGCACGCGTATTAGAAAGTCATTCGAATTCTTAGTAGAGGCCGCTAATGTGCGGGCGGGGTTGGGTGTCCTTTGTGGGCTTCCCAACACGTACCCTCACCCCTTACTCAGAACCTCGGTTTCCGGATGCCCGAAACCGTTGGCGCACGAGAGTCATTCATACACGATATCCGATAATGTCGGTATCGGTATCGCAATGCAAAGGGACGAGCCCAATAAACTCTGACATCGGAAATGGGCCGTATTTTGTATACGGACCACTACGACATAGAGTGGGCTCGAATGGTTCCGAATAACCACAAAATTCGGTGGCGACTCCACATAGACCTAAATTTCAATTCGATCCATTCTCATATGGAGATTCATTCGTCTACCCAAACCCGCGCGTGGCCGCGTCGGGGTGGACCTATGTCATGTCCACAGTAATTTACTCTAACTATAAAGTAAATATTATTAATTTCGCAAACTACTACTTTCGGCCTTAACAATTATTAAGTTCTAAATTGAGTATAAATTATTTATAAGAATTATCGAAATATTTCACAAACATATTATTATTATAAATTAGGGTGTTTCAAAGATATATAAAACTAAAATTCCCTAATTATTATTAGTTTCGAGGGAACGAGTATAAAATAATGTTTTACGACAATCATATCTTATAAAAGTAATTTATTTAACATTCTTTATTTTATTAAACATTTAAACTATTTTCGAATAACATAAAGGGTGAATTAAGATGAAACGGTTAAATTTTTAGAAGGTTCGAAATTGCTGGAAAATTAAATAAGTTACTGTAAAATCGTGTTTTAACGATTACTCACGATTTCGCTTAAAAATTGATTATATCATTTAAAGGCTTCGAAAAATAGTGTAAAAATTACCAATAAATAATTAAAACTAATATTTAGACAATCTGTCCAGAAAATATTTTATTTTTTTCAAAATCTAGAAACCCGGTTTTAAAGGCTTTTACGGAAAATGCGTTAATTAAACCTTAACGATTAAAAATAAAAGCTAAATTCAAAACGATTTGTGCACGGTTGTTAAAAATCATAACTTATCAAGGAAATAAAATTTTTCCAGAAACTTTTAAATTTTGAAAAAAAATGAAAATTCCAGAATAAAAAAAATAAAATAGGAAAAACCGTCTTTTAATCATCGGTTTCGTTTTAAAAGGTTAAATAACGATTTATCGCTCTTTTTTTTATATTAAATTTTGAATGTCACTAAAATAATTATTTTGTTATAAAATATCAGAAACTTCATTTTGAATCGAGAATTAAAAATAAAAATCAGAAATTAAAAGGAATATTCGGTTTTAACGATAAACGGTGTTTTAGGACTACTAATTATTTCACCCACTTATAAAATTCGAAAAATTACGAAAAATTCCATAAAATTAAATTTCGTCAGAATGTACTCACACAAAAATTTTCAGATTTAAATACGTGAATTAGGCATATAAACATTAAAATCGGTTTTAACTCGTTTTTGTACGAAATCTGTTGAAAATTCATTAAACTACTCTAGAATTTCAAAATCCGTAAAATTTGTGTTTTAACATGAACTTTATAAATATATTAGTGTATCGGCCAAATATTATTTTTTAATAACTAATATAACAATTTATTCAATAATCTCGTAAAAACGTAGGCAACAACGAAATAATTGAAAATTAACGATTCTATAACTTTTATAAGAAAAATTGACATACTAATAGCCAAAAAAAAATATAAATTCTATACATGTAACTACGACAAAAATATCAGCAATACCGAGATCGTCATGTTACCTTTATCGAGATCTGAGTCAATAATGTACTCGTCCTCCTCGGGGTTGTCTCGAAAACCCTTGAATTAAGATGAACACGGAATGAAAAGAATGATCGAAAACGGAAAAAAATGAAGAACAGTGCACTGTTGTTGTTTACGTTCTTCTTCTTCTTCTTTTTTGAGTAGAGGAGAGGAGAACGTACATTGGAAAGGGGATATAGTTGGAGTTTAAAGGGAGTTGGGTAATTTCCAAAAGACGGTTAAGGGGAAACTTGTAATAGGATAAAGAAGGAAATAGAGGAGTCGGTTTTGACTCTCAACCGACTACGAAAATATCTCAGTCCGCTGAGGGAAACGGTCGGGTCTGCTACAATCTGAGCCCGATCCGCGATTAAAATCGTTAATGGATCACTTTTTAAAAATAATAATAAGACGGAAAACATATGAGAACGTGTTTATGAGAAAGAAGTATTAAAATCACGTTTCAAAAATAATTATATACGAAATCGCGTAGAAAAATATTAAATAGCAATTTCTCGAGATTAATTAAAATTCTCGCGAACAAGGAAATTAAAATTGGTTTTGAACGAAAATTTATTAAAGTGTTATACGAAGATCGAAATTAAGTTGGATGAAAAAAAATAACGAGACTCGATAAGAGTCGATTTAATCACAACGGGACGGATATCAAAGTTGTAAATTTTACGGGTGTTACATTAATCATCAGTATTTATTTTACGATCCTTATTTTTAACAACCTACAATTATTTGGGACCTCTTTCCCATCATTTTGGACCGTGACCCCCATGTCACACTCCTTACTACACTAGAGAGGGAGAGTGAGAGATTTCCTTATTGGGCCGGGTCATTGCAGGGCAACCACAAGTTATTGAGAACCGTGAAAACCTCAATAAAAACTCAATTTTTGTTTCGAAAATTTAGATGACTAATTTACCCTTACCTTCATTTATTCAAGTACTTTATTAGGCATAACTAATCATATTTTATTAGAAATATCAAGAAAAATTGCTATTTATTCACAAAATTTGAAAAGATACACTGAAATGCAATTTAGGTATACTGAAAGCGGAATAAGGTACATCAAAAAAATTAGATACACTGAAACGAGTATTAGGTACACTAAAATTATATGTTTCCGTTTCCGTCACTAGACGAGATTTTTTTTTTACCGAAAAATATGTTTCCCAGCCATTAAATTATACGACAAATTCAAATATGTCATTAAATTTTTTTAAAAAAGTTAATTCAATAGAGTTCTCAAGGTTCTCATCAAGTTAAACAAAGTGGACGAACATATAGATACAGAGGGAGTATATATTAAACCAAAAAATATACACGCGCATTTCAAAACATAACCTCCTTACTGTTCATCCCATTCTTCCCCAATTCAAAACCCACGCGATTTATGCAATCGACCCTCAACAATCAAGCCCCAGAATCGACCCTCAACAATCAATCGATTTCTCAAGCAAGTATTCAACATCATTCACCAGGTATTTGCGATTCTCCAATCGACACGCGATTTACGATTCCTTTTTTCAATTTTTGGTTTTTTACTGTAATTTCTGTTGCTGTAGTTCGTGTTCTGTTGTTATTTTCGATTTTTGCTCTAATTGTTGTTGTTATGGGTAATCAATTGATCAAATTGGGGGAAATTAATCGAAAATTGACGGGATTTCCATATACATATGAACATATCGTATTTCAATTTTCAACGATTCGAGGAGATTAGCTCAGTGAAGAAATCACTCTCACCAATCGATTCGATTTGTCAGGTAAAATTTTCAATTCTATCATCGACTTTCGATTTCTGTATTTCACAGTTCCACCATCTTAGGATAAGTGCTTGCAATTTCCGCTTTCTTCGTCGAATTAGGGTTTTCATTCACTTCAATCGAATTAATTTATCGATTCGATATTGTTGCTTTTGCTCTTGGTAAAAAGTATGTCTTTGATTTTTTTTTTGGTTTTAATCCCCTGAAATATTTCTTATTGATCATGTTTTTTTGGTTACTGTAGTTTTGGGTAATCCTTTTTATGAACAAATCCTTTTTGGGTTACTGGAGTTTTGAGTAATCCTTTTTATGTATCGATATTGGATCGTAACACAAATAAGGTTTACGATGTTGATTTTAATGGAAGAAACGTGGTGTGCTCATGCAAGAGGTTTGATTGGGGTACTTTGTAGGCATTGTTTTGTGTGTTGAAGAACAAGGGGTTTGATGAAATACCTTTTGATTATCTATTGACTAGGTGGAGTAAATGTGCAACATTTCGCTCTATCTTTAATCTTGTAGGGACGTCCTTAGAAGAGGATTGTGCATCACTTGATACAAGGCAAAATGCTACAGAGTATAAGTGAATTGTTGTCGGAGGTATTCACATCAGTGTCGCTTGTCGAGGATAACGGGGAACATTCACAAGAGCTGTTCAAATTGCTTCAAAGTTTCAACGAGAAGTTTCTTTCAAGTGAAGGTCGGAAGTCAAAAGATAAGAAAGCTCAAATTGAGATGCTTATTGGTGCAAAAATCCCTAAAGAAGTTACTATTCTACCTCCAAAACAATAAAAAAAATAAGGGGTCTGGAAAAAGGTTGAAGTCTAACAAAGAAAGGGCAATGGAGGAGCGTGATAAGCCTCTAAGGAATTATCGTGCTTGTGGGGAAATGACAAACCATGACCAGGGGCGAGTCCAGGATTTAACTTTTGGTGTAGCACAACGTAAAAGGCGACGATATGATCAAAAATTACTTTGCACAAAATCTGTAGTACAACACAATTTCACGAAAATGTTAACTTACACTATTCAACGAGTTCTCATATTCATGAACTCTTTTACAATTTCGTCAATTGTTACTTTCAAAAATACATCATGTTCTACAAAAGTAATTAAACAATCATTCATCATTCATCCTATCCCGTAATTTATTTTTGATGAATGTCATAGTAATTGATCGACTATAGTAAAATAGGAAATCATCTTAGCCAAGAATAAAGAGATTGGGGAAATTTAAGAAAGTTTTTTTTTTGGAATTGATTGAAAAATTGTAAACGTTTGGTATGATTTAGGAAAAAGAAGGACTAAGGGAGTAGTAGTAGTCGTACAAATTGAAGCGAGATTAATTTAGGGGATTAATTAGGGTAATATGGTAATTAAGAAAGACAGTAAGATTGATTGGGGGAGGTTAATTAGGGGAGTAAATAGTTTAGGAAGATACTGTATGAAATAGTTTGGAAAGATATTTTATATTTTGAAGGTATAGTTTTGTTATTAATACCTTAATTAATGCTCCAACTAACTAAAAAATCTTAATTTTTTTCTTTTATGGTATAGCATGTGCTATACCATGGATGTACTTGGACTCACCCCTGACCATGACAGTAGAAATTGTCCGGGAAGAATCACTAAAAAGTAGTATAATATTCAGGTACTTTCTTTGATTTATTTTGGGGACTTGTATTAATGTTAACATTACTTCATAAACTAATCATTATTTTTTCATCCAATGAAGAAACTTTTTCTATAGATGATGCGAGTAGAATTTTTGTGAGATGGGTGGGTCGATTAAGCCCAATTTAAGTATCCATCAATCTAAAATTCTGAAATTAATTTATTTTCGGTAACATAACCGATTAACCAATGTAAGTCCAATGTCATTTGTCACAGGTTTATGCATATTTCAGCTATCACGAAGAGTTTGATTGATTACTTGGAACAACTACTGCAAGTGAAGACATTTATTAGTGAGGATTTTGTCACGGGATTATAATTGGATTATGCTTAATTTCAGTTTATGTTTGACTTCGATTGAGTTCATTTTTGTTGGCCACTTTTGTTGGTTTGATATTATATTAGACTGAAATTTCTCTTTACGCATTGGAAACAAAATCAGATTGTTAGTATATGATGGAAGTTTTTTTAATCAGATTATGTATTTGTTTTTGTGTAAGAAAATAAGGAAGAGAGAAATGGACCGCGCATGAAGTTGAACGATTAATGTTGGTAATGCTTCTCGCAATGTGGCATATACATTAGTTCTCTAGTAACTACTTACACTTATCTAGTCGCTACATACACTTCTCTAGTCGCTACATACACTTCCTAGTGACCACTTACACTTCTCTAGTAACTACTTACACTTCTCAAATGGCTACTTACATTTCTCTAATAACTACTTACACTTCTCTAATAACTACTTACACTTCTCAAAACGGCTACATACACTTTTCAGCACGGCTACTTACACTAAAACGGCTACATACACTTCTCAACACGGCTACTTACACTTCTCAAAAACGGCTACTTACACTACTCAAAACGGCCGCATACACCTCTCAAAGCGGCCACTTACACTTTTCTGGCGGCCACTTACACTTCTCAACACGGCTACTTACACTTTTCAACACGGCTACATACACTTCTCATAATGGCTACATACACTTCTCAAAACGACTACTTACACTTCTCAAATGGCTACTTACACTTGTCAAATGGCCACATACACTTCTCTAACGGCGGCCACATACACTTCTCTAAAGTGGAAAAACACAAGTGACTATAAGATGAGTTGGGCATCATAAAGTTAGTGTCAAATATACTAGAAACCAATCTTCAAGACGATCAAAAGCAGCTACCCTTGTTCCTGATTCATAACGAATAGCACTTTTGCAACTATTGTCGCTTAGTAATGTCATTGCCAAATTCTTCCTTGGGTATTTACATAGAATCTAATGGTAAATAATTACAACCGACAAAAAGTAATTACAAAGGTGTATCTATGGTAAATAATTACAAAGGTGTATCTAAGGGTATTTACATAGATCTTTCGTGACATGCTTATCTTCAGAAAATGTTCTTTATCACCTCTTTTTCTTTTGTTACTTGAAATAGCGAGCACATTCTTCATATCTGCCAAACACAAGTGTAATTATGAAAAACATAACAAAGAAGGGTACGTATATAACACTCTCACAATCTATTTCTAAGCGGACAACAAGAATAACATACTAGAAATTATTTGACAAAACAATAACGATTTAGATCAGGAAATTGGAGTTTAGAATCACAACGAAGAAAGTGTAACTAGACGGTGATAAAGTGTAAGTAGACGGTGAAGAAATGTAAGTGAGAAAGGTACTTATCCTAAAGGTCAAATGATAATAGTACAGAATAACAAAACTTTACTAAGAAATGTGCTGCCTTTACTATAACGATTTAGATCCGTAAATTGGAGTTTAGAATCATAACGAAGAAGTGTAACGAGATGGTAAAAAATTGTAAGTATATGGTGAACAAGTGTAAGTGGACAATTATGTAATAAATTAAAGAATAATAACAAAGAAAGTGTAAATAGACGGTGATAAAAGTGTAAGTGCATGATTATAAACAAATGAGCAATTACAGTTAACAGTTTGATCTTATAATCAAACGGAAAGAGTATAAGCAATTACCAGTTTGATTATAAACAAACGGAAAGAGTATTTATAAGGACGAAGAGTATCGACAAACTACAGTTAACAGTTTGATCTTATAATCATGCATCTTCATTACACCATTATTTGAAGCTCGATTGTGACTAATTTAATTTTACGGTTTTAGCCACCTGAAACATAAACATGCAGTGTTACAGTATCTGTAACATTTGAGAAACCATGTGACCTTGAATTGACCTTAGATTTGAACGGATTTAATGTTTGAAGTTAAGAAGGCAAATCAAAAAATGGTCAAGAAAATTAAATAATGTAGGGCAATGAAGGTCATCCTCAATACTCCACAATAGAACTATTGACCATATCTCAATACACTAAATCGTGATGCAAACAACAAAGTAAACCAATGTGAGAATAAGGGAATTAAATTAACAATACCGCAACTGCTATATAATGCTTGCTTAGGGAGAGATACAACAGTAAATTAGTATTATGTCTAACCGCCTCTTTCTTTTTTTGGGTCGAAGAGCCATCATCCAATAAAAAAGACGATGAATCGATTTCAAATAGATGAGTTCTCGTTTATTCCTTTGTTAATTTAAATCGGTTAGTTGTATAAAACTAACTTATAGAGTACTAGTTGTTTGCCCATAAAATCATGCATAATTGATAACCATAAACCAAAATGGTCCTCAAACCTTTTGAGCTGAGGCAGGGGCGAGTCCAAGTACATCCATGGTGTAGCACGTGCTATACCATAAAAGAAAAAAATTAAGATTTTTTAGTTAGTTGGAGCATTAATTAAGGTATTAATAACAAAACTATACCTTCAAAATATAAAATATCTTTCCAAACTATTTCATACAGTATCTTCCTAAACTATTTACTCCCCTAATTAACCTCCCCCAATCAATCTTACCGTCTTTCTTAATTACCATATTACCCTAATTAATCCCCTAAATTAATCTCACTTCTATTTGTACGACTACTACTACTCCCTTAGTCCTTCTTTTTCCTAAATCATACCAAACGTTTACAACTTTTCAATCAATTCCAAAAAAATCTTTCTTAAATTTCCCCAATCTCTTTATTCTTGGCTAAGATGATTTCCTATTTTACTATAGTCGATCAATTACTATGACATTCATCAAAAATAAATTACGGGATAGGATGAACGATGAATGATTGTTTAATTACTTTTGTAGAACATGATGTATTTTTGAAAGTAACAATTGACGAAATTGTAAAAGAGTTCATGAATATGAAAACTCGTTGAATAGTGTAAGTTAACATTTTCGTGAAATTGTGTTGTACTACAGATTTTGTGCAAAGTAATTTTAGATCATATCGTCGCCTTTTACGTTGTGCTACACCAAAAGTTAAATTCTGGACTCGCCCCTGAGCTGAGGTTTCAGATACAGTAATATGATACTCTGCTACTTTTTCGAGTAGTATGACTGCCTACAATAAGAAATTAACTGTAATGCACAAAGCAAATGAACATGGTCATATCATACACAAAGCAAATGAACACGGTCAAAGTCGACTTCTAATTACAGCAGCATGTTTCTTAATGGAGACTAAGGTTTGTCAAATGCTGATATGATGGACAATAATAACGTACTCGAACATGGACAATAATAACTCGTACTCAAACAATGGCAAGGCACGAACAGACACGCAACGAGAAACAAAAGCATGTCAACACTGTAAAAAATCGAGACGAAATCGAGTAACAAGTAAATGAAATCGAGTAAGCTAACCCTAAATCGAAATCAACAACAAGCGCATCAGCAATAGATGAAATCGACAACAACAGCAGCAGAAATAGATGAAATTAAACTAATCATTGAATTAAATTGAGTAAGCTAGCCCAAAATAGAGGATGAGAGTGTCACATAAAAAAATTATCAGCATAAGAAATCGAGGAATCGATTCACCTGAGTAAGCTAACCCACCCTAAATACAAACAGATTCAACCTAAGAAACCGAGGAATCGAAAAAATGGAGTAACAGTAGCGCGAATTGATTTACCTGATGAATTGAGGTTGAGAGTGTCGAACTTGTGTTTGGATGAATTGGGGAAGAACGAGTGAACTGGGGAAGAAAGATGGATGAACAGGTGAATTGGAGAAGAACGATGGATGAACAGATGAATTGCGCATGTTTTTTTCATATTATATAGTTGGTTCATACCGAACTTGTGGTTCGGACGGGATCCTATATATATATATATATATATATATATATATATAGAAGAACTTTTTGAGCGATCTGATTGGTCCGTTGCATCAAAACTCAATTTAGGAAAGTATCATTAATAAAAAAAATCAAGTAGAGAATCTTTTAATTATTATGATAATATATTTAATCTATCATATTGATGTGATGTTTTATAATTTTCATCTTAAAACTTTTAAATTTCGTTTAACAAAAAAATTATCGTAAAAAAAATTATAAAAATGAATTAATTAGATTCGTGGTAGAAAATGCTTTCATTAGAGTATAAATTTCATATTATTTGCTTGAAAAAGTGATGAATTTATTACATATGAAGATATTAATGTTATCTCACATCGACAAATTATGATAAGGTGACGAACTTTTATATTATAAATAATAGTAATCATCCGTCCTAAGATATCCACCAAAAATCTTTCGAGTTATAAAGCACTCTTAAAATTATAACCTTAAATAATTATCCCATATCGAAAAATTATGATGAGGTTATGGAATTCTATAATACAAATAAGAAAAATTATTGTTGTTATATATCGACAAAAAAAAATTTGAGTCTTAAAAAATGAAATTATGAATTCTTAATCAATTCTACACTAAGAAAATGAAATTCGATTATAAATAAAAGTAATCATTCATCCAAATTATGATGAGGTGATGAATTCTATATTGTAAATAAATGTATTCTTTCGTCCTTAAATATGACTAATAATTCATTATTAGAAATCTTCCGAAACTCAATTGAGTCTTAAAAGCTTCTTAAGACTATAAACTCAAATAATATATTATAAATAAGACTGATCATTTGTTCTTAAAATCAATAAAAAAAATTGAGTCTTAGAAAATATCTTAATAAGACTACGAACTTAAGTGACATAATCTCACATCGAAAAATTATAACAAGGTGATAGAAATATATTATAAATAAGAAATAAGAGTAATTAATTCGATAATAAGACGATGAAATTCTATTATACAGATAAAAGTAATCATTCCTGTACATTATGACTAATCCTTCGTTATAAGATATCTTTCAAAACTCAATTGACTCTTAAAAACCTCCTAAGACTATAAACTCAAGTAAAATTATTACAAGAGTTCTTAAGATAAGTCAAAAAATCATGAGGGGATGGATATGTATCAAAAAAAAAGTTGTTCGAGTCTTGCAAAAGTACTTAAGACTATCAACTTAGGTAAGATTATCTCACATCTAAAAATTATAATAAGGTGATTGAATTTTATTATATAAATAAGAGTAATCGCCCATTCTTAGGTTAGATATAAAAACAAATTCTTTTATTATAATAATTATCCTAACGTTGTCTCACATCGAAAAATTATGATGATGTAATAAATTCTATATTATAAATAATAATCATTTGTCCTTGGATATCAACTAAAAAAAATAAGTTTTAAAAATGCTCTTAGGAGCGTAAGCTAATGGAAAAATAAATCATTCGTGTTTAGATATTAACAAAAATCTGAATTCTAAAAAGAGTTTTTAAGACTATAAACCTAATTAGAATTATCGCATATCGAAAAATTACGATGAGGTGATGAAATTCTGTATCACAAATAAGAGACACCATTCGTTTTTAGATATTAACCAAAAAAATTATCTTATACAAGCTCTTAAAGCTATAAATTTAAGTAAAATTATTCCACATCGAGCAATTATAATAAGGTGATAGAAATTCTACTATATAAATTGATGGGAAAGATTTGTCACGTCCCAACCGTCAATAAAATAACCGGCTAATCCTAACTGGGTAGATAGGGTAAGTCGGGTCGAATCCACGGGGACGGTAATGTATAGCCTAGACTAAGGTCGCCCGATTACTAGACTAACTCAACGAGCTAAGCTACAATGAGAATGATAAGGAGGGGAGAAGGCTAGACTATGACTAAGGAGAACAAACTAGGAAAACGGGCTAGGATTAGGTCCGGGTCAAAGAGGTAACGGAATGGTCAAGGGAGAACTAGAATGAAGGAGGTAGTAGGGTGATCTAGGTCGGTCCGGGCTCTCGCAACTTAGACCTACCTAGAGGTTCCACCTAGAACCCATCTCGGCGATACACATGACAAACGGGGTTCTAGCGCGCTATGGTGGCCTAGGTTGAATCCGGGCTCTCGCTACTTAGATAGACCTAGGGGTCGTCCTCACCGGTCTCTCGCAACTTAATGAGGGAACCGAACCCACAAACAAACTATCACCCACAAGAGAAAAGCAAGAAAAACAAGCATATGCACATACTAGTCATTCAAGCATTTCAACAAACATGTGATATGCATCAAACCAAGGGGAAACCCAAATCTTCCACCAACATCTCCAACAATCCCTTAATCATCCATTAACACCCAAATCACCCTACTAATTCTAGCAAGATACTACTCTAACATATCTATACTAAAACTAACACTAAGAAGAGAAATCAATTCAAACAACCAAACTAGCATAATGAAATAACAAGAACTATGAACAATGAACAATAACAAGAACAAAGAACCAAACTTTAATGATAAAACAAAGATTTAGAGAAGAGAAAAGAAGATTATACCTACTAACAAGATGAAAGGAAGAAGGAAACTTGCATAAATGAGAAAAACCCAAAACAAACATCCAAGTTTGTCAAGCTTGGTGGAGATCTTGAAGAATTCCCAAATTACAAGCATTAATCTATGATTAAAGACTAATTACCGACTAATCTACACTAATCTATGCTAATCTATGCTAAAATAATCTAGGGTTTAGTCTCATATGAAGTGCCTCCCATTAACAAAACAAGGGAAGAGTATATATAAGGTTACAAGTGGAAAGGAGAAGAAAGAAAGGAGTGCGGCCTGAACTGAGCTCATCCCGTTCGGGATGAGTTGGTCCCGTTCGGGATGGACCCTTCACAGAACACCTCTCTTTTGTGCACCTCAACCGGAACCGGTTGAGCCTTGTACGCCTCCTTTAAGCTTCTTTCGGTCCCTCCTTGATTCTCATGGGTTTCTCATCGATTCTCGGGACTCGGGATCGGGTCTCGGAGGCTCGGGACTCGGGATCGGGTCTCGGAGGCTCGGGATTGGGTCCCAAGGTCTCGGGGTCGATTCCAAGGCATCGAGTCATCGTTCCTTTACTCCGTTGGCTCCAAAATGTGTATGTATCGAGTCGGAATCGCTCCAACTCTTCCAAATTGGTCTCGGGAACCTGAAACGAACTAAAGGAAGCATAAGAAACCCATAAATCGCTCTCAAGGAGTGATTCCACAAGGAAAATGGGACCAAAACACAACAAATAAGCACTACAAACTACACTTATCAACTCCCCCACACTTAACCCTTACTCGCCCTCGAGTAAGCACATACTAACTACTAAACTAGCCGAATGGGTATTAGCGCACCCTACGCCCCTTCAACTCACGCGAGTGCACTTAGAGGAAAAGTGCACCCCGCAAGACAAGTCGGGTCTTGCGACAAAACTGTGGATGCAACCGGACACAAGACACAAAAACAAACAAGCACATAAACAAACAAACAAACAAACAAACACAAGGTTGCACCCAAAGAAAAACAAATACCGCTTCCCTCAAACAAGCGGTGAAAGAAACACCGGTTTAGGACTCGAGGCAAGTGACAACGTTCCAAAGCTAGCAATACAAACCGAGGTGAACTAAACCCTAATAGTATGACGATAAAGCAACAAAAACGTTGGTAACTTACCTAGGTCCTCCTAACTTTCTAAAAACGTACTACGGGACGATCGGCGGAGTGGAAAGTGAAGAACCACGGTGTTAGTCGACACTGTAGGTAAGTGAGACCTCGCCCCCTTTAGCGTGAGCCAAGAGGGTCGTCCCATGTCCAAAACCGCCTAACTAGTCCAAGTAAAAAGGTGGAAATAATGCAAAACGAGGGAAGACCGACCTTTGCCGCTATCATCCGTCCTAGGGACTCGGTCCTTTGGTAGGCTCTTCACGGCAAAAGTCGGGAAAAAGGCTTATTTTGAGAGGTAGGGGTTATTTTTGTGAGTCGGGTTTTCTTTTGACATTTTCTCTTTTCTTTTGCATTTTTGCTTTGTTTTGCTATGCCATTCTTTTTCTTCTTTTCTATTTTCTTTTTGGCTTTTGTGCCTTTTCTTTTTCTTCATTTCTTTTCTTTCTTTCATTTTTTTCTTTCTTTTCTTTTCTTAGCCCTTTTTGGCTTGATTCGGCTTTTTGGCATTTCTCGTCAATTGAGAAAGAGAGAAATCAACAAATTGCATCTTTATTGTGTGGATTTGTGTAGGAAGTAGGGAAATGAGTATGTCGGGACGACGTCTTCCCTTCATACTCACAAAAAGGGGAGAACTTGGACTAATCTAACGATTCCGAACATGGTCACCTAAGGGACGAGACTCGGTAACCAAGGCCTTTTTACACCGGGGGTGGTCATAATGGTCAAAATGCAAATCCCGTAGTAAATCCCTAGTAAGCTAGGTGGACTCAAGGTAAAAGACCAACGAAATCATTGATTTAGGGTCATTCTATTAGAGTAAAGTCCAAGACTCGATTTATACTACTAGAAAGGGAAAGTAAACACTTGCACTCTAGCCTCTAAACCGGGTTTTCGAAAATGGTTTACACACACAAGACACAACTAACACAACATAAGACGAAGACATGACGAAAATGAAAGAAAAAGAGACAAAAGGCCACAAAACAAAAACAAAACAAAACAAGGAGAAACAAACACATAAACAACACAAACACCACCCCGATCATCCAAACAACCCACCAAAACAACCACAAACTTTACAAAGCTCCACCCGAGCACACCACAACACACATCTCCTCCAAACTCCACAAGGGACAAAGAGGAAAAAGGGGTGAAGAGATGTTACCGGAGGTCTTGAAAGCTCTCCAAAGCTAGCGGTGATTAAGCAACCTATAAGGAAAAAGGGAGGCAAACACGCACAACAAAACAAAAATACGACACAACGACACAAAATAAAAACACACAGAAAGAAAATCTTTTTGATTTTGGGGAAATGTTTTCAAATTTTTAGGGTTTTTTTTAGAGATTTTTCGAAAAACTAAGAAAATAAACTAAGCTATACTAGAATATCGCTCCCCAACACTTAAATCGAGCAATGTCCTCATATGCTCAATTGTAGTGTGCGGAGAGACAAAAGAAAAAGAAAAGAAACTACGAAAATAAAGCTAAAAATCAAAAAGAAAAGTGGAGAAAAGGGTAGAAGGTGTCCGGCCGGGGTGTAATCAAGTCACCATGGGCCGAGACAAGAAAAAGATATGGAAGGGGGAAGAAAAATAAAAAGAAGGGAATAAAAGGGAATGGGAGGGGAGGGCTAGGTGTAATCAAGTCACCTAGCCCGGATTCCGCCTAAATCCGACTAAATCCTCAAAAAAGAAAGTGAAAATCTTGTAAAATTTGGATTTTGAAAATGACTCTCGATGTAGTCACATCATCGAGAGTCGGGAGCAACATATACCAAGGCCCCGAGGGCCACCATGACACAAAATAATGGGAAGGGGAACATGCAAAGGGAGATAAGCTATAAAAGACGGAAAAGAAAGAATAGTTGCCATACCTATTGGTTGGCAACTCACTCACTCCATCGTCTCAAAGATCAATGTAAGCACATAGCTAGTCTTCATCATTGCTATTCCTCTTCAAACTCGATAAGTACGCATGGTTAAGGTAGTAATGGTGTGAGGGGGGTAGGATTCGATGTGAAACTCGGTGTAAAGGGAAGAGAAATGAGGTGAGGGTATGTAAATGAAGTGTAATGGTCATATGACATGAGCAAGGATGGGTAGGGAGGTTGCGTGGGGGTATCCAATGGTTGGGTGGGCTCAAATGTCAAAGAAGAGGCCAAAAGAGGAGAAAAGAGACCATCCCGGTCGGGATGGATGGTCCCGATCGGGATGACACACCCGTCCCGATCGGGAAGCCCCCATCCCGGTCGGGATGACACTCCAGTAAGCTCGAATTTTGGTACCCTCATCCCGATCAGGATGACTCCTTCCCGGTCGGGATGGATCTTCTCGACCTTCCACAAACCCCAAAAGCTTCACCAAAGCTTCAAAAACCGACTTCCAAACTCACGATCCAAGCTCTATCATTATCTACTCTCCTCTAGGAATCAATTTTCCTTCACACCTATCACAATAAACTCAATTACAACATCAAATTCCCTCCCTCACATCGCTCATCAAAAATCCAAATGAACAAGGGTTCCACAAAGGCTAACAAATCCTAGAAACCAAACTATACAAACAAACATAAACACAAATACAAGCACAAAAGAAAAGAAAAGGAGATATTTACAATAAGATACTCTCACCAACTACACCTCCATAGCCATCAAGAGCTCGAAGGAGTAAGTCAAATGCTCTAGCAACATCTTCATTTAAGCTCACATGGCTGAGCCTAGCCACTCCTAAGAGCTTCCAAGTCGGAGGGAAGAAGCGATCATCTTCATTATGCTCGGGGTTATTGTGATCTTCCGGGTCTTCGGAACCAACATAGCTACGACTCTTATGACCATCCGGTAGGTATAGTGGTCTAGAGTCGTGCTCGGTGTCATGATGTGGGAGATCACACCCTAGGGGTGTCGCTTCTTCTACGGGGTCGAGAGTGGAACTCTTTTCCACCGCCCGACAAGGATTCTCTTCACCAACCGTCTCACAAGACAAAGGGCTAGACATCGAGTGCGGTAGAGGAGGAGAAAGCATCAAGTTTTCTTCATTGGAGGCTTTAGGATCGTCCAATTTCCCATACAAGGCAAGTTCCAAGGCATCTACTTCTTTCTCCAAGGTATTGCGCTCCTTTTCACTCACCTTGTCAATATGGCCTAGAGGGGTCATCTCTTCACTCGGGTTTGGATTGTCAACATCCGGCTCTTCACGAAGGAAATCAAACAAATCCAACTCGATAGCCAATACATTGGCTCCCCAAGAGTTATCTTGATAATCATGTTCAACTCCCTCCTCATTGTCGACCCTTGAAGCTTCAACTTCCTCTACTCTTCCCCTATCCTCACCACCTAAGCAACACTCGACAATGGTCTCTTGATCGACCCCCTCTTCTTCATTTGTAGCTTCAAGATTGGGTTGAGACACCCGACCTTCATGCCCAAATGAACCTTCCTCAACATGTTGTGGAGCTCGAGTGGCCGACATCGTGATATGAGCCATGAGTGCATTGATGCGAGCATCTTGCACCCCTATTTGGACCTCGAGCTCCTTTTCAACCCCTTGTATGTAAGTCATCATCATTTGTTGACTCTTTTGCATTAAATTCATCATCTCATGTTGACCCTTATGCAATATCATTATCGCCTCTTGTTGACTTTTTTGCATTTGGACCAACATTTGACAATTCTCAAAGTCGGGGATTTTTGGTTGTGGGTTATGTGAGGGTGTTTGGTAGTTGTTAGGATGTTGGAATGATCCTTGACAACCTTCTTGGTAACCATATGGAGGGCGTTCGTGAGATTGTTGATGAGGTTGATATGGTTGGTGAGATTTCGGGACTTGGCCATTTGCTCCAAAGTTGCCCCGTGATGATTGATGGTAGCTTGGACGAGCCATGTCCATAACGTCGCTTTGGTACCTAGGATAAGCTAGAAGCACTTGAGCAAACGTTAGTAGCCTAGTGCTTTTGAGGCACTAGGAAGGGAGAGTAGCACACAAGAAGAAAAACGGAGATACACAAGGAGAAGAGAACACAAAAGTCAAGAACAAAGTCCACAACTAAGCAAACAAAAGTCTAAACTACGCCGTCCCCGGCAACGGCGCCAATTTGATGGGAAGGGATTTGTCACGTCCCAACCGTCAATAAAATAACCGGCTAATCCTAACTGGGTAGATAGGGTAAGTCGGGTCGAATCCACGGGGACGGTAATGTATAGCCTAGATTAAGGTCGCCCGATTACTAGACTAAGTCAACGAGCTAAGCTACAATGAGAATGATAAGGAGGGGAGAAGGCTAGACTATGACTAAGGAGAACAAACTAGGAAAACGGGCTAGGATTAGGTCGGGGTCAAAGGGGTAACGAAATGGTCAAGGGAGAACTAGAGTGAAGGAGGTAGTAGGGTGATCTAGGTCGGTCCGGGCTCTCGCAACTTAGACCTACCTAGAGGTTCCACCTAGAACCCATCTCGGCGATACACATGACAAACGGGGTTCTAGCGCGCTATGGTGGCCTAGGTTGAATCTGGGATCTCGCTACTTAGATAGACCTAGGGTCGTCCTCACCGGGCTCTCGCAACTTAATGAGGGAACCGAACCCACAAACAAACTATCACCCACAAGAGAAAAGCAAGAAAAACAAGCATATGCACATACTAGTCATTCAAGCATTTCAACAAACATGTGATATGCATCAAACCAAGGGGAAACCCAAATCTTCCACCAACATCTCCAACAATCCCTTAATCATCCATTAACACCCAAATCACCCTACTAACCCTAGCAAGATACTACTCTAACATATCTATACTAAAACTAACACTAAGAAGAGAAATCAATTCAAACAACCAAACTAGCATAATGAAACTAACAAGAACTATGAACAATGAACAATAACAAGAACAAAGAACCAAACTTTAATGATAAAACAAAGATTTAGAGAAGAGAAAAGAAGATTATACCTACTAACAAGATGAAAGGAAGAAGGGAACTTGCATAAATGAGAAAAACCCAAAACAAACTTCCAAGTTTGTCAAGCTTGGTGGAGATCTTGAAGAATTCCCAAATTACAAGCATTAATCTATGATTAAAGACTAATTACCGACTAATCTACACTAATCTATGCTAATCTATACTAAAATAATCTAGGGTTTAGTCTCATATGAAGTGCCTCCCATTAACAAAACAAGGGAAGAGTATATATAGGGTTACAAGTGGAAAGGAGAAGAAAGAAAGGAGTGCGGCCTGAACTGAGCTCATCCCGTTCGGGATGAGTTGGTCCCGTTCGGGATGGACCTTCACAGAACACCTCTCTTTTGTGCACCTCAACCGGTTTCGGTTGAGCTCAACCGGAACCGGTTGAGCCTTGTAGGCCTCCTTTAAGCTTCTTTCGGTCCCTCCTTGCTTCTCATGGGTTTCTCATCGATTCTCGGGACTCGGGATCGGGTCTCGGAGGCTCGGGACTTGGGATCGGGTCTCGGAGGCTCGGGATTGGGTCCCAAGGTCTCGGGGTCGATTCCAAGGCATCGAGTCATCGTTCCTTTACTCCGTTGGCTCCAAAATGTGTATGTATCGAGTCGGAATCGCTCCAACTCTTCCAAATCGGTCTCGGGAACCTGAAACGAACTAAAGGAAGCATAAGAAACCCATAAATCGCTCTCAAGGAGCGATTCCACAAGGAAAATGGGACCAAAACACAACAAATAAGCACTACAAACTACACTTATCATAAATACGGAGTAAAAGCAATCATTTGTTTTAGATATCAACGAAAAATCTTTTGAGTCCTAAAAGAACTTTTTAAGACTATAAACTTAATTAAAATAATCCCACATCGAAAAATCATGATGAAGTGATGAAATTTTACCTCATCAATAAGAGAAATTATTCGTTTTAGATATTAATAAAAAATGTTTTGAATCTTACAATACTTCTCTTAAGTCTATAAATTGAAGTAAAAATTATCCATCGAAAAATTATGATGAGATATCATTCATTTTAGATAATCATTTAGTCAAAAGTATACTTTGTAATAAGGTAATCGAATTCTAATATATAAATAAGAGTAATCGTTCGTTCTTAATAACTTAGATGGAAAAACAAACTCTTTTGGGTCTTTTAAAAAATTCTTAAGACCATAAGCTTAATTAAGTAAAATTATCCCACACTTTTGAGTCTTAAAAAACTCTTAAGACTATGAGTAAAATTTCTCACATAAAAAAATTATTACAAAGTCATGAATTTCATAGATATAAACCAAACATCTTTTGAGTTTTAGAAAAGCTCTTAGGACTACAATAAATTTAAGTAAAAACTTCCCTTTTGAGTCTTAAAAAAGCTCTTAAGACTATAAATGTGTGTGAAAATTTTCCACATCGAAAAATTATTATAAAGTTATGAATTTCATATTATTTGCTCGAAAAAGTAATGAATCTATTACATATAGAAATAGTAAAATCATCTCACATCGAAAAATTATATTAAAGTGATAAATTTCTATATTATAAATAAGAATAATCATTCGTTCTTAGATATCAACAAAAAAAATCTTTTGATCCTTAATCTTTTAAGACTATAAAATTTAGTAAAACTATCTCACATCGAAAAGTTACGATGAGCTGATTAAATTCTATATAATAAATAAGAGTAATCATTCGTCCCTAGATATTAACCAAACATCTTTTGAGTCTTAGAAAAACTCTATCTCACATCAAAAAATTATATAATAGGGTGATGAATTTTCATTATATAATTCGTCCTTAAATATTGATAAAAGTTAAAGTGCTATTAAGAATAAAAAATTAAGTAAAATTATCTCACATTGAAAGAATAATGTCATTGAAAGACTAACGTTATGTGTATAAATTAAATATTTTAATTTTCTCTTCTATAATTGTAGTTATAAGTAAAAAATGAGGTTAATATAGTAAAAAGGTTGAACCAAACAAAGAGTATTTGTGATGGGAAGAAGATAGAAAGACAAACGAAAAGGAGGAAGTACATCGTATTTTCGTAGTATAATTGTTACACATTGAATGATTGTAAGGGGATGAATGGATGATCGTATGATTATAAGTTGAAGTCATTATTGGTTCTTAGATATCAACTATCAACCCAAATATTTGCCGAGTATTGTCTTAAAGAGAAATATTACGAGTTTTAAATAAAATGCACGCATATAATTTAATTTGTCGTTTACCGCATGTATGACCTCCCAAAAGAGTATTCTTTTACTATTAAACATACTCTTAACTTCGACTTATTTTCTACTGTTGCGTAGTCTCACAAATTTATGCAATCTTCTAACTTGGTGTCATTATCATTGTCATAACTAGTATTGTGGACATGACATAGGTCCACCCCGACGCGGCCACGCACGGGTTTGGGGAGGCGAATAAATCTCCATATGGGATGGGTCGAATTGAAATTTAAATCAAAGTGGAGTCGCCACCGAACTTTGTGGGAGTTCGGGACCGTTCGAACCCACTCTATATCTTAGTGGGCCATGCACAAAGTATGGCCCCTTCGGATGTCAGAGTTTATTGGGTTCGTCCCTTTGCATTTTGATACCGATACCGACATTATCGGATACCGTGTATTGAATGACTCTCGTGCGCCAACGGTTTCAGACATCCGGAAACCAAGGTTCTGAGTAAGGGGTGAGGGTACGTGTTGGGAAGTTCACAAAGAACACCCAACCCCACCCGCACTTAGCGGCCTCTACTAAGATATCGTTTGATTTTGAAATACGAGCGTTAGTAATTCGATGAATGATATGCAAACATTGTTTTGACTAAACATGCGAATAATGAATGGGTTGCTAAGTTGATTTAATGCATCCAAAATTAATGTCAAAGTTGTATTTAGCATGCGAGGTTCGTTTAGTATAATAAACAACAATGAAAATAAGATGTAGACAAAGAACAAACGGGTTAGTAACGGTTTGTAAATTGAATAAACAATATAAATATGATGACATGCATGATTTTGAAAAGATAATTCGCGTGATGGATTAAACACGCATTGACCGAGGTCATAAAAATATTTATCGAGACCCGAAATATGCTAAAAAGCCCGCTGTTTTGCTAAATCAGGAGCCACTCGATCGAGTGGGCTAGGCACTTGATCGAGTGCCCCTTGTACGAACCGTGATTCGTTTGGTTTTCAGCAAACCACGCGACCCGTGCCGAGGAGGCGCGACTCGCGCCGCCACGCGATCCATATGAGGCGCATGCGACTTGCGTGGTGGACTGCTCTTCGAGATTGTTTTTAGAAAATCGATAGTTTTGTAAAATCGCGTAGAAATATTGCATAATTTATACTCGACTTAAATTTGCCATATTCGTTATATTCGATATTCGATTATGGAATCGATATCAAATATTTGGATTGATTTTTAGAAAGATGCTTTGTAAATCGTTTTGAAAGTCGAACTAAAAAATATTAACTCTCTCCGCGTTAAAATCGTCATATTTTGCTTTTAAAGCTATGTGACGATTTTCTTAGCATCAACGAGATTGATTTAGTTCTTTTTAGATACGATATTCAACTATAGAGTCAATATCGTATTTTAAGAACGTTTGTTTTGTATAGAAATTATATTATAGTATCGATATTAGAAAAGAAAATAAAAGACGTGACGAAGATGGACGAACGACGCAAAGAGAGAAAAAAACGAGAGGAGGAGAGAGAGAAAGGAGAAGACGGGATTTTGATTTACACCCTCAACCTACATGCTTTGTATTCTCGGAACGGGGCTCGTCGGGATGTGGCTTAGACACGGGAGCGTCGAGAAAATGTCGGTGAGTTATGGTGGTTTTTAGTTGTGTAGAGCGTCCGGTAGAGATGGCCGGATCTCGGGGCTAAGGCTGCGTGTTCTCGGGTTGTATTATCGGTTGCTTTGATGCTATGTGTGTGTGTATTGTAGATTGTGATTGATGTGTATCTAATGGATGTTGATGAATTGTAGATGTGTCATTGTGTTATGCAAGGGGGTCTATTTATAGGAGAGGTCCCCGATTGAAGCTAGAAGAGGTAGCTTAACTTGGGTGATAAGAAATACCGCTTTGGATAGGAAAAGTAAGCAATTTGAGAGGAATGAGGATTCCGTTTCTTGGTGGGAAAGAAACCAAACCCGGCTGGAAAAGGAGTACTCGACCGAGTATGCTCAGTACTCGATCGAGTGCCCGGGTGGAATTTCTTCTGGAGATCGAATTCTATCTTTAACGGATTTGTTTAATATTTTTTTGTAGATGATTTTTTTGTAGTTTTCGACTTCAAGTCGGATTTGTGGGGTGACACGGCAGATATTTATGCCTCGGAAATATCTTTGACCGGGGTTTGACTCGGTCGCTAAAAGAAGGTTTTGCCCTTGATGTCGGATTCGACTCAAACTAGTCTTATTTGACTCGAAATGACCCACTGGGCCTGAATTTGAGGTTGGTTTTGTGAGATTTATACTCCATAAAAAGCCCAAGCCAAATGCCAATGATTTCGAGCCCATATTCGAGTACGTTAAAGCATGTTTACGTCTGATCATCATCGGGTGTTCTTTGGAAACTGCTATAGACACCTAACGGCCAAATGTGGGTGTCTATAGAGCCCCCACTCTGACTGAGGCTTGGATAGGGCGAAAGTCAGAGTAGCTACCAGACCAACCAAAGGTTAAAACCTGGTAGACTTCCGATCGGCTCGTTTTTAGTCCGTTAGACTTCGCGTAAAAGGGCTTGCCAGCCATGAGATAGAAACCATACCTGGGCTGATGGTGATAACTCCGTGGGAATTTGGACTTGTTGCGTAAGTCCCGGGTGTGCCTACATGTGGGCCTATCCCGTAAAAAAAAAATGCCGTCTTGGGCCTTCCGCTAGGGAGTGCGTCGCATGGCTCTGCTTGAATCGTCCCTGTGCATGATTATGCAAAAATTTGCATGTAATATTTAGGCAAAAACGGCTCGCGCTGGGGAATATAATTTTTTTGAAAATTTTTGGATTTTTTTTTGAAAATCCGACTCTGAAAAGAAATAGGAATGCTCAGGGTGACTTAGCTAAAAGACTTTGAGATAAGGCCTGTATGCTAAATCCTATGGGACTAGGAATCCTAAAAGAAGGAGGAGAGGCTGGGCTTAATGCTATAAATACCCATCCCTGCTTTTAGTTTTTCTCATAATTCCCTTCCCTTCTAAAGAGAAGGAGCCCTGAAAATCCTTATTCTTTTTAAGAAATTTAGTTATGGGAATCGACCGTCTGATCTAAATGCTGCGAGATTGGTCCCGACACTTCAGAGATGCAGATAAAGTTATTCTGAATCAGAATGGTATTACTCAATTGTTCACAATCCGTCAAATGCAAGTGGAACGTCACTTTTTGGATGCTTGCTTGTCCTATTGGGACGATACTTATCACGTTTTTGGTTTTCCTCGAGGCGAAATTTGTCCTATTCCTGAGGAAATCGCTGCCGTAGGAGGATGGAATCCCATACTTCGCCCTGCTATCCCGTTTTCCGTTCACGATCCTATGAGGAAATTACGGGAATTTTTAGGACTTTCTCATATGGAGGTATCTCGTATGGCGGAGGGAGATACTGTCTCTTTGATTGATCTGGCTGAAAAGTTTATGAATCCACACGACGTCCGGGTCAGGCCGGTCCATAGCCGTAGGGCCTTTGCTTTTTGTATGCTCCATGTTTATGCCTTCGAAGGTCATATGGATCTGTTATCGTGCATGGGCCATGTCCGACTTTTCACTGTGGTTGACCTGATGGAAACAGAGCACATTCCGGCTTGGCTGATTACGGGGGAAATTATCCTAATCGTAAGAGGGATTCATCGATCCGTTTAACTGGGAGTTCCCGTCTTCTACAGGTATATTGCTCCGGATTTTTCCCGATTTTCGATTTCTCGATTTTTCGAAAAAAACAATTTTTCGCGGTTTCCGACTCCAGTGGTCACTCAATCATATTTTCCGTTTCTTTTTCAGCTTTGGCTATTTGAGAGGCTATCAATCGTGGACCCTACCCTTGACGTGAGGCAATATCGCCCCAATCAAGTGATGACGAGGAGACGGACCATTGACTTTTCTCGCCATAATACTCAGAAATATTGGGACGAAGTGCTGTCTTTCCATGGAGGCCCATTGATCTGATGGACCGTGCCGTGGTGGCCCATTTATGTTCGGTCCGGTTTGGAATCGAGAGATAGGGCACGATACCAGGTGATCCTATCTTTTAGGCAGACAATTCACCTTTACCCCGATCGCATACTTAGGCAATATGGTCAGGCCCATAGAATCCCGGAAATTGAGGCGGTCGTGAGTGAATCTACTCAGCTGACGGATGTGATGTGTGACACCTGGATGCAACGGTGGTATACCCGGGCTACTTGGTCTGTTTCCAAGATTCTTCACTCAATCTGGGTATCGGATTCTTATGTGAAATGGACGAAGGCGGATTCTGCTAAAACCCAAGCTGCCCTGAAGACTGATGAGGCTTTCGACCTGCTGCGACGAGAGCAAGCTAAAGATAACAGAGGTTTCTTTGACGATGGTGATACCCCGGCTACCTTGGTTCGACTGATGTCAGGTCAGAAAGGAAAGACTAGGACTCAAGCTGAAAGGTCCAGTACTAAAGGTGCACGGGGGAAAGTGAGCCCCCAGACAAACTTGGAAAGGAGACTCGGCCCAAGATTGGCGGTTCAGGACCGACTTGGTCCTCGTAACAGACTACCCGAGTAAGTACGGGCTCGGTTTGGACCAGTGACAATGGCAGAAGACCCGCTGTCGAAGAAACGGGTTCGAGCTAAAGAGGTTCCACTTGTGATCCGGGAACGTTCGCCCCCACCCCGTCGACCTCAGGCTCCGCGTGACCCAAAAGACAAGGGAAAGGGCAAGATGCCCTAAAACTAGCCTCCTACTTTTTATTATTTAGTATTATTACTACTTTTGTGGTGTGATTTTTTTTGTTGTTTTTTTTTTGTGTGATGTATTTTTTTGAAATTTCCAAACTTATTGTTTTTTAATAAAAGACATATTAGTGAAAACTGTTCCCGTCTTTTTCGTCATTGCAGTGGTTGTACCCTTTTGAGGGGTTGCCTACGTATCCACGATTAGCGGAATCAAACCAAACGTAGTTCAAACATAGAATTTTGCAATTTTTGAAATACATCAAGACTATTAGTTCGAGATGTGCGACAGTAGGATAAATAATCCTAACTTATTGACTTGCTTATAATTTTTGGAAATTTATAAAAAGACAAATTTTATAAACTTTAGAGAATGACATTGAGATAAGGTTTTAGGGGTAGTAACGCTTCAACTGGTCCAAGTTGGTTGTGTTGACGAACTCGTTCCCGTCCAAGTCTGTCAATATCACCGCTCCTCCTGATAAGACCTTCTTTACTAGATACAGTCCAGCCCAATTGGGTTTGAATTTCCCTCTTGGATCGACTGGTAGCAAGGCCCGGACGGATTTCAGGACTAGATCCCCTTCTTTGATATTTCTGGGCCTAACCCTTTTGTTGAAAGTACGTTGTATCCTCTTCTGGTGTATTTGGTTATTGTTGAGGGCCCGGGATCGTCGTTCGTCCAAAAGAACAAGCGAATCGTATAGGCTTGGACTCAATCTGCTTCAGGCACTTGGCTTTCAAGTAAAATCCTGAGGGATGGTACTTCTAACTCGACTGGCTGGACCGCCTCCATTCGATATGTTAGATAATATGGAGTTGCTCTGGTTGCGGTGCGAATTGACGTTCGGTACCCCCACAGGGCAAAAGGAATTTTGTCGGGCCAGTCCCGGTAATCATCAACCATCTTTTTAAGTATGGTGACAATCGTTTTATTAGCTGCCTCTACCGCTCCATTTGTTTGGGGACGGTAAGGCGAAGACGTATGCCTTTGAATCTTATATTTTGCTAGCAAAGTAGCAGTTTCAGCTTGGAAATGGATCCCGTGATCACTAATAAACTCGTGCGGGATCCCGTATCGGCATATAATCTTATTTTGGATGAATTTGGCCACATGCTTGGCATTCAAAATCCGGTATGACTCGACTTCGACCCATTTGGTAAAATAGTCGATAGCCACCAAAATGAAACAGTGACCCCCCGTCCCGGAAGGGTTCACCTTCCCAATTATATCAATTCCCCATGTCGAGAATGGCCATGGTGATGTCATGGTATATAATAGGGATGACGGCATATGCTGTACGTTGGCGAAAATCTGACAGTTATGACAGTGTTTGACATATAACTGGCAGTCGGTTTCCATGTTATTCCAATAATATCCACGTCTCGTGATTTTTTGGGCTAGCATATGGGCGTTCATATGCGGGCCATTTTCACCATCGTGTACCTCGGCCATCACCTTTTCGGCCTGCATTTTGTCGATACATAGGAGGAGAGCCCCTTGTGCCGTCTTTTTGTATAACTGTCCATCGCTCGTACGAATGAACTGGGTGGCCCACCTTCGCAGGGCTTTCTTGGCCCGGTTTTTAGCTCCCGGAGGATACTCTCCTGAGGTTAGGTAGGTTAGAACAGCCTGATACCAAGGCTCCGGATCAGTTATTTCAATGTTTTGGATGGCATGGATGTAGGCCGGCTAGGACCGTCTTTCGACGCAAATCGGCATGCTGGTTAGATGTTCCGAAATGTTTAGTAATGATGCTAATTTGGAAAGTGCATCCGCAAATTGGTTTTCCTCCCGAGGTAGATAGATGTATTCTACCTTTTGGAATTGTTTTTTCGAGAACCCTTACTCGTGCTTGGTAAGCCACGAGATTGGCATTCCGAGTTTTCCATTTTTGGAGGGCCTGATTGATGACTAGAGATGAGTCACCGTGGACCCGGAGGTTCGTTACTCCTAAATCGGCGGCGGCTTGCAACCCGTGAATGCATGCTTCATATTCGGCTGCGTTGTTAGTCACGTCAAAGTCCTGTTTAATGGATAACGGGGTGTGTTCCCCTTTTGGTGATATTAACAGAATGTCGACTCCGAATCCTCGGAAGTTGGACGCCCCATCAAAATATAAATCCCATGGCTCGGTGTCGGTATGGAATATATCTTCATCTGGAAAGGCCAAAGTATCGGTGTGCCCTTCTTCAGATACCGGACTATCGGCAAGAAATTCTGCTACTACCCGGCCTTTGATGGCCTTTAACGACATAAACTTGAGGTCGAACTCAGCTGGCATTAAAGTCCACCTGGATATCCTGCCATTGAGGATGGGCTTTTCGAATAGATACTTGATAGGATCCATTCTGGATAACACGTGTACTTCATGACTGAGCATATAGTGTCAGAGCTTTTTAGTGGTCCAAACTAAAGCTAGGCACGTCTTTTCGAGCATTGTATATTTGCACTCGTATTCTAAGAACTTTTTACTGATGTAGTAAATAGCTCGTTCCTCCGAATCGACTGTCTGGGCCACCATAGCCCCCATGGCTATCTCGGTCGTCGTTAGATACAATGACAGAGGCAAACCGGGTTGAGGTTGCATTAATACCGGCGGAGCAGACAGAATCTCCTTGATTTTATCGAAAGCCGTTTGACATTTATCGTCCCACAGTACTCGTTCTCCTATCTTCAGTTTCTTGAAAATGGGTTCGCATATAATGGTTAGCTTTGAAATGAAACGACTGATGTATTGAACTTTTACGAGAAACCCCCTTATTTCTTTTTCGGTTTTGGGTGGCTGCATCTCGGTGATGGCCTTGATTTTAGCTGGGCCGACCTCGATGCCGCGTTGGCTAACGATATGGTCCAGTAATTTGCCCGATGTTACCCCGAAGCTGCACTTTTGAGGGTTTAGCCTCATATTGTACTTGCGCATTCGGGTGAAGAACTTCCTTAGGGCCGAGATGTGCCCTCTTCGATCTTTGGATTTGACGATCATGTCGTCCACGTAAACCTCCACTTCTTTATCCATCATATCGTGTAATAAAGTAGTGGCGGTCCGTTGATAAGTGGCTCCGGTGTTGATAAGCCCAAATGGCATAACTGTGTAACAGTAAGTACCCCAAGGTGTAATGAAGGTGGTCTTACTCATGTCTTCTTCAGCCATTTTGATCTGATTGTACCCGGCATACCCGTCCATGAATGATAGAAGGGCATGATCGGCCGTGTTATGCACCAGTATGTCGATGTGTGGTAACGGAAAATCGTCTTTTGGGCTGGCCTTATGTAGACACCCGCATTTTGACTGCCAGGTGTCTATAGCAGTTTCCAAAAAACACCCAATGATGATCGGACGCTAAGGTGCTCTAACGCGCTCGGATACGGGCTCGAAATCAATAATGTCCGGCATGTGCTTTTAACGGAATACAAATCACCCAAAACCAACCTCAAATTCAGGCCCAGTGGGTCGTTTCGAGCAAAATAAGACTAATTTGGGCCAAAACCGACACCAAAAATAAAACCCGTCTTTTAGCGATCGGGTCAAAACCCGGTCAAAGATGTACTCGACACACAAAAACGACCTGGTGCGCTTCCGGAAACTTGCGCCAAACAACGAAATTCAAAAAACAATCAAAGATCAATCATCCCTAAAATATCTCGCCCTAATTGATCCACTCGGTCGAGTGGATTGACCCACTCGATCGAGTGGAGCCTCAAAACCCGGATCAGACCCATTTTAGAGGGCACTCGACCGAGTGCACTAAGGCCACTCGATCGAGTGACCCTATGTCGAGGGGTTTTGCCTATAAATACTCCATCAATCCATCACATTTCACAACTTTTTCTTTGACCAACTTTTTTTCCTTAAACCTTCATCCAACTTTACCCTACAACGCCCTACATTTTGCAACACCATTCTCGACATCCCCATACACACATCCATCTACGTGCATTCTGAGATCGAAACTCATAAAAACTAAAGAGCAATCCTCCATACAAGCCCCATACATACACACCATCAACTCTTCCTACATATCTCGACGATTCCCGCGCCATTGCCGCCATTTGACGAACCGTATCCCGAGAAGCAAGAACATGTAGGTTGAGGGTGTAGCATTCAGCACCGACATTTCCTTCTCCCTTGTTTTTTTTTTGTTTTTTTATGTACATTTATGTTTGTGTTTTAGTATCATAATTAGTCGATAGTAACGACATGACTACTAACATCTAACATCTAACATTTACTTATCGTATTCTAACATCTAACATTTATTTATCGCATCTAACAATCTAACATTTAATTTTCGTTATTCACATTTTGGTATAATATTACTACCGCGTATATATATATATATATATATATATATATATATATATATATATATATATATATATATATATATATATATATATTTACATATTATCAAAATTCGGATTTAACTCGTTTAACTACGACTATTGCCGAAAGTCCGTTTAATCCCTTTACGAGACGCAATAGTGGTGGTGCCCTTTCGAGGAGCACCGCCCTACGCACTCAAGGGCATAACGTGATCGTGATAGTACGTAGTTGAACGGGCTTAATTCCATTTCAAAGGATCGGTACAGAACCCGTTGACGCTAAATCGAGCATCGCATAATCCGTAAGGATTATTAAAGATGACGTAACGCGGAGGGAATTAATTTTGCCTCGGTTCAATTTAAAACGAATTTTATACAATCTTTTCTAAAATCTCCGATAATGGTCTCGTAATAACAATATATGCATTATGAGTACCGAGGATCGAGTTGTATATAAATCGTGCCATATTTATATGCGATTCGATCAATTATCGATTTTAAAACACATAAAACGAGACGAGTTATACCTCGTACAGGTGCCACTCGACCGAGTACGTAGGCTACTCGATCGAGTAGCACCCCAAATTATGGGCAGTAGCCTCTTTTAGGACGCACTCGACCGAGTCAGGCCATGACTCGACCGAGTGGGTCCTGTAGCCTAGAAATCCGAGAGCTTTAATGCAACATTCAAGCCTCGTCATTTTCTTTTTACGACTTAGTCATCACGTGTAAAGACAATCACGTGATCCCTTTTTTTAAAAACTCATATATATCACTTCACTTAAACGACTTTGATCGACGGTCTCACTATTAATCTTGCGTTGACGACTCCGTAGTCGTATCCGATGCATAATTAATTTAGACTCCAATTTATCGACATGATAAGTTGGGACAAGGCATCGGGATTTGGGATCGGGCTAGCACCACGCCTAGGTCCTATATCTCCGTCCTTCGATTAATGCATAAAATAATATGTATTTAATTGAAGTTCGTCCATTTACACGATTCACGGTCTAGTTTATACACGGGTCCTTTTCTAACTATTGCTTATCATTTTGGCTATATATATTTCGATTATTCTACTTTTATTGCTCGTTGTATTGTGAATTCCGGGTTGTATTCCGCCCGTGTAACTTGTAACCGATTTATATTGCTTTTGTTTTATTTATTTACGTTTTACCGTTTATAAATGAACCCTCGCATGCTAAATCACTTCGACAATAAATTAGATGATTAAAATGACGTAGCTCACGTTTAATTCGCATGCTTAGCTAAAACGCTGTTTGCATATCATTTCACCGAATCACTAACGCGCATATTAGAAAGTCAAACGATGTCTTAGTAGAGGCCGCTAATGTGCGGGCGGGGTTGGCTTCCCAACACGTACCCTCACCCCTTACTCAGAACCTTGGTTTCCGGATGCCCGAAACCGTTGGCGCACGAGAGTCATTCTTTACACGATTATTGGTGTAGATGGTATCGGTATCGTAATGCAAAGGGACGAGCCAAATAAACTCTAAAACCGAAATGGGCCATACTTTGTGTATGGTCCATAGCGGTATAGAGTGGGCTCGAACGGGTCCGAACTCCCACAAAGTTCGGTGGCGACTCCATTTCGACTTAAATTTCAATATTCGATCCATTCTCTTATGGAGGTGCATTCGCCTACCCAAACCCGCGCGTGGCCGCGTCGGGGTGGACCTACGTCATGTCCACACCTTATTAAGGTCCCAGAAGTCTACACATACCCGTACCTTGCCGTCTTTCTTGGGTACCGGCACGATGTTTGCAACCCAGTCTGGATATTCAGACACTTGAATAAAGCCCGCTTTGAATTGCTTATCGACTTCCTCTTTCACATTGAGAGACCATTCGGGCCTCATTCTTCGGAGTTTCTGTGTTACCGGCTTATATCCGTCTTTGATGGGTATACGGTGTTCAGCTATCTCTCGATCTATCCTCGGCATGTCCTTGTAGGACCATGCGAAGACGTCTTTGAATTCTTGGAGGAGATTCGTGAATTGTTGCCTCTCCTCGGGATCTAAGGATAAACCTAATTTAAGCATCTGAGGCTCTAAAGAGGTTCCTACATTGATGGAATCGGTTTCCTCAATCACCGGATCTCGGGATTCCCTTTATTCGAGTTGCTCGATCAGATGCAGAGGTAATGGTACCTATTTGTCGGGTTTCTCAATGTCATCGCAAATAAAATTTTTGAAAATGTTTTGAAAATAAGACAAGTCGTAAGCAGAACGGTTATCGTTATTATTGCTAGCAAATTTTGAAAACAGCTCAAAGAGAGCGGCCATCTGATCGTTGGTCAGAGGCAGGATAGGGAGTGCTCTCGGGACAAACTCCGAGACTCCCATAGGTGTGACTAAAGAAAGGGGGGTTACAGACTCAATTCTAGTACTGGACCCTCTAGACTTGGACTCAGACTCCGACTCTGACTCTGACTCAGACTCAGTGTCCGGCATATCTCCTTCACCGGTAGTCAGCTTGTAGACTCGACCCTGGCTGTCGGTCCATTTGATAGTCTTCCTCCAAGCCCGTTTTCCTGTGTCACCACCGACTTCAGATATCAGCTTGGTTGGATCGAACCTGCTACTGCGGAGGATCAGGTTCACTAGTTCCTCCTTGGGAGTCGGGGTGAGCTTGTCTTCCCCGAATAGGAGCCCCAGCATGGGCTCGGTGTTGCTTGCATCCTCCTTTGATTCGGCCTGAATGAGGGTAAAGATGTCATCCGAGATGAAATTGCATTCCCGAGCCAATTTGGTCTCGAGATACTGGTGGGCTGATAGAGGCCCACTTGAATAGCTCCGAACACTGGAGTGACAAACCTGATTGCATTTGTTCGGTCAACATGTCCCGGGGTCATAGTGTAACCCAAACCGAATCGAGATCCCCCGTCCTTTAGGACCTCGATAATCTTCCCAGCCGGGAGATATGGCCTGGTAGGTAGCCCAAGTTCTGTAGCATTGTATCGATGCTAGTGGTGAAATAAGGCTTGAAGGGATACTCTTCTTCAATCATTCCCACGAAATCGAATCCCCGTGGGTCGGTCCGGCCCGTCGTGTTGCAGCTTGCCACGGTTATGGGGGTTGCTTCGAGAGTGACGATGCCTTCTTGTAGAGGCATCTTGACTTTTCTGTGGAGAGTGGAGGACACAGCTTTGACCGCATGAATCCATGGTCTCCCGAGTAGCAGGTTGAAAGATGAGGTGACATCGATCACCTGAAATTCTAGGTCTTTCTCTATCGGGCCAGTTATAATTGTTAATTTGACGGCCCCAACAATCGGCCTCGGTGATGCCGAGGGCCTTAGCGGTTCTTAAGGGAAGGACGTTGACAGCGGACCCGTCATCGATCAAGGTCATCGGGAGATATTTGCCCCGACAGTTCACCGTAACGTAGAGGGCTAAGTTGTGGGTCGCCTCGAACGGCGGCAAATCAGACTGTGAGAAGGTGATGAGTGGGCCTTCTTCCTTGGATCTGCCCTTGAAATGAGGCATGATGGTGGCTACCATTTCAGTCGGGGTAACCAGCAAGTCGACCTTGATTTGATCGAGAGCCTTAGTAAGCGCCTCTCGATGTACTTGTGAACTAACCAGAAGCTGCCATATGGTAAGATCAACTCGAGCCCTCTTGATTTGTTTAACTAGAACCGTATCAGTATTCGGCTCTTCAGGGGTTGATTCAATCTTGGCTGGCTCGGCGGCGGCTTCCGGAGCGGAACGACCGACGGTGACATGATGGTTGATGGCTAAGGCTTTACATTTTTCCTTCCGGACCTCCTCAGGGGTGATAGGGACAGCTTCCCCTTTTGGTAAGTAAACGTCGTCTTCATCGTCGTTCCATAGCCCGTTAATTTATGGGATGAAAGGTGAAATTAGATGAGAACAGTCGACTATGTCTTCAGAAAAGATGGCATGAGTGCTGAACGGATTTTCCTTGTTGCTCGGCTTTTCTCCGGGCAATGGTATTTTCCCGCTTTCAATTAAGTCCTGGATGAGATGTTTCAGCTTCCAGCACTTTTCTGTGTCGTGCCCGTTACCTCGGTGATAATGGCAATAGGCCTGGATGTTATAGCTTTTGGACCGTTTTTCGACCGGGACTTTCGGAATCGGACCTATCGGTTGGATTAGGCCCTTTGAGGATAACCTTTGTAAGGCGTGAGTATAGGTAGTCCCTATGTCAGTGAATACCCGAGTGGGAGTACTCTTTTTGGATGAGGTGTCTAGTAGATTGACGTCGTCGAAGATGCTACGGGCCGCAGTTGTAGTTGCGGACTTGCTGGAGGACGAACTAGCCCCTTTATATCCCTTGGCAGAGGCCTTAGTAAGGCTCTCTAACCTTAAGTCATCTTCGATTCTTGTACCCATTTTGATTAAAGTGGCAAAATTAGGTATGACGGCGTACCGGAGATGGACCTGGTAAGAAGGGAGGAGGCTTTTGACAAAGGCCTCCACTAAGACTTTTTCGTTGGGCTTGTCCACCAGCTTCACGCTTTCGGCCCTCCACCTTTGAAGGTATTTGGTGAAACCTTCCTTGGGCTCTTGGGCCATGACTTCCAGAGTACGCATAGTAGTCTGGATCTCGGTGTTATCTGCGTAGTTCCGAGCGAACTCTGTTGCGACGTCGTCCCAAGTTTTGTATTTCTTGGAATCAAGCCTGTAATACCAGGCTTTTGGGTGCTTCTCAAGGGAAGAAGCAAAGAGATGTTTGAACATAGTCGACTTAACCCCCTTAACAGCCATAAACTCTTTGAAAGCCCGGATATGGAGTACCGGGTCTTCAGTCCCATCAAACATTGGCAGGCCCGTCAAGTTGAGGTTGGCGAGCAATTCATCAGTCAGGGGCGAATATGCACGGGCATTCTCCGTGTGGATGGTATTGCTGGTTGTCGTGTGGACCTGTTCCTGCAGCTTACGGACCGCGCTGGCCAATTCAGCTAGAGGCCCATTTGTTTCAATTCCACTGTTAGGAGTTCCTTGTTCTACAGCGCTTACCCGGGTGAGGATGGCGATCTGGTCTTCCCTCATCCCCGTCAATTGTTCCTCTAACTTCACCAATGAGGCTGTCAACTCATCAATGGCTTCTTTCGTCATGGTTCGGGTGAAGGGCGGCCTGTCCGTAAGAATACCGCGTAATCAGCAACTAACCCAGATCCTTGACCAAAAGTACATCCCGAGCAAGGGAAAAGAAGACTAGGAAGGAAATGACACGGAAAAGACACCTAGACGGGTGACTTGTGAGGGGTGGACCTTCTATAGGATCCATCTATGTGGGCCAGGTCCCGTTTGAAAGGAGGTTCACGTGGGACATTCCCCGGACTTTGGACTCAATTGTGTAATCGGGCCATCCTTTGTAGGAGTATGTCTTACGTAGGTGGGCCTTGCCTTAGTCAAGTAAGGCGGATTGGGATAGGAAAGAAACCCGTGATGTAAGATCAACAGAGTTTCGACGCTAGAGACCTCGACGACTTACGACACGACCCGAAACTGCTAAATACGGGAAGTCCTAAGAAGAAGAAGGTTTTGAAAAAGGATTTTTTTTTAGAAGGCCCGAAAAAAACTTGGAGGAGGACCCAATTTTTCGAAGAAAACGGGAAAGCAAATCTGGCCAAGGGTTTGAAAGTTCGAAAATATTTTCGAGTTTTGAAATGGGCACAATACCGACTAGAAATAGGCTATTTTGAGTAAAATCATAAATCCTAAATTCGGTATATGCTCCGGGTTTTGAAATTGAATATTTTGAAAAGGATGCAATTTTTGAAAATGATGGTTTTCGAAAAATGACCTTAGAAACCAAGTAGCATACAGTCACGCAAGCATTATAACGACACCATGTATGCTCTACACTAAGTCTCGGTCGGTCTATAAAGGGTCTATACCAGTGTACATAGCCTATTCGAGAATCGGGGCGGACTTCCTAAGTCGAGTTAAGTTTAGAACATGCCGTAAAACCCATACGAATCGACTATGGACACCTTTGACATATCCAATTTGGACTACATCAATAGTATAGTGGGAGGTCGGTCACCAGTACCGGCCCAGGAAAATATGGGGTTATGCATGAACGCAAAACTAAAATGCGTATTGTACTAGTCAAACGATTTCTATTTGAGTCTCACCCTGAGGATGCCGATGGTAAGTCACGCATCAGTTAATCCCCAGCGGAGTCGCCAAATTGTGGACATGACATAGGTCCACCCCGACGCGGCACGCGCGGGTTTGAGGAGGCGAATGAATCTCCATATGAGATGGGTCGAATTGAAATTTAAATCGAAGTGGAGTCGCCACCGAACTTTGTGGGAGTTCGGACCCGTTCAAACCCACTCTATATCTTAGTGGGCCATGCACAAAGTATGGCCCCTTCGGATGTCAGAGTTTATTGGGTTCGTCTCTTTGCATTTTGATACCGATACCGACATTATCAGATACCGTGTATTGAATGACTCTCGTGCGCCAAACGGTTTCGGACATCCGGAAACCGAGGTTCTGAGTAAGGGGTGAGAGTACGTGTTGGGAAGTTCACAAAGAACATCCAACCCCGCCCGCACTTAGCGGCCTCTACTAAGATATCGTTTGATTTTGAAATACGAGCGTTAGTAATTCGATGAATGATATGCAAACATTGTTTTGACTAAACATGCGAATAATTGAATGGGTTGCTAAGTCGATTTAATGCATCCAAAATTAACGTCAAAGTTGTATTTAGCATGCGAGGTTCGTTTAGTATAATAAACAACAATGAAAATAAGATGTAAAGACAAAGAACAAACGGGTTAGTAACGGTTTGTAAATTGAATAAACAATATAAATATGATGATATGCATGATTTTGAAAAGATAATTCGCGTGATGGATTAAACACGCGTTGACCGAGGTCATAAAAATATTTATCGAGACCCGAAATATGCTAAAAAGCCCGCTGTTTTGCTAAATCAGGAGCCACTCGATCGAGTGGGCTAGGCACTTGATCGAGTGCCCCTTGTACGAACCGTGATTCGTTTGGTTTTCAGCAAACCACGCGACCCGAGCTGAGGAGGCGCGACTCGCGCAGCCACGCGATCCGTATGAGGCGCATGCGACTCGCGTGGTGGACTGCTCTTCGAGATTGTTTTTAAAAAATCGATAGTTTTGTTAAATCGCGTACAAATATTGCATAATTTATACTCGACTTAAATTTGCCATATTCGTTATATTCGATATTCGATTATGGAATCGATATCAAATATTCGAAATGATTTTTAGAAAAGATGCTTTGTAAATCGTTTTGAAAGTCGAACTAAAAAATATTAACTCTCTCCGCGTTAAAATCGTCATATTTTGCTTTTAAGGCTATGTGACGATTTTCTAAGCATCAACGAGATTGATTTAGTTCCTTTTAGATACGATATTCGACTATAGAGTCAATATCGTATTTTAAGAACGTTTGTTTTGTATAGAAATTATATTATAGTATCGATATTAGAAAAGAAAATAAAAGACGTGACGAAGATGGACGAACGACGCAAAGAGAGAAAAAAAACGAGAGGAGGAGAGAGAGAAAGGAGAAGACGGGATTTTGATTTACACTCTCAACCTACATGCTTTGTATTCTCGGAACGGGGCTCGTCGGGATGTGGCTTAGACACGGGAGCGTCGAGAAAATGTCGGTGAGTTATGGTGGTTTTTAGTTGTGTAGAGCGTCGGGTAGAGATGGCCGGATCTCGGGGCTAAGGCGGCGTGTTCTCGGGTTGTATTATCGGTTGTTTCGATGCTATATGTGTGTATTGTAGATTATGATTGATGTGTATCTAATGGATGTTGATGAATTGTAGATGTGTCATTGTGTTGTGCAAGGGGGTCTATTTATAGGAGAGGTCCCCGATTGAAGCTAGGAGAGGTAGCTTAACTAGGGTGATAAGAAATACCGCTTTGGATAGGAAAAGTAAGCAATTTGAGAGGAATGAGGATTCCGTTTCTTGGTGGGAAAGAAACCAAACCTGGCTTGAAAAGGAGTACTCGACCGAGTATGCTCAGTACTCGATTGAGTGCCCGGGTGGAATTCCTTCTGGAGATCGAATTCTATCTTTAACAGATTTGTTTAATATTTTTTTGTAGCTGATATTTTGTAGTTTTCGACTTCAAGTCGGATTTGTGGGGTGACACGGCAGATATTTATGCCTCGGTGTAGACACCCACATTTTGACCGCCAGGTGTCTATAGCAGTTTCCGACAAAAACCCGATGATGATCGGACGCAAACGTGCTTCAAATACTTAGAAACGGGCTCAAAATCATTGGCATTTGGCTTGGGCTCATTATGGAGTACATATCTCACAAAACCAACCTCAAAATCAGGCCCAGCGGATCGTTTCGAGTCGAATAAGACTAATTTGGGCCGATTCCGACACCAGGGGTAAAACCGTCTTTTAACGACCGAGTCAAAACCCGTCAAAAATATTCCCGAGGCACGTGAGTCAGCCGTGACACCTTACACGGCTGATTCATACTCCAATCCTACCAAAAATCAGCTTCACAAAATATTAAACAAATCCGTTTAAGGATGGAATTCGATCTCAAGTAGGAATCCTATCCGAAAACCGATTCAAACACCCGACCGAGTGCAAACACTCGGCCGAGCAGCCCTCTACCAGCCGGTTCCCTTTCTTCCTTCACAAGAAAGCGGAATCCTCATTCCTTTCGAATTCTTACGTTTCCTATCTTAAACGGTAGTTCAAACTCTCCTAGCCAAGGTCGGGAACTCCCTATAAATAGCCCCTTGCATACAACACTTTCGATATCACAAAAAAAAAACATCGACAACATCAATTATTCTCATACACTCATAGCATCAAATATAGAAATCGACATCCGTACACACACATTCATACAAGCATAAAAACTAGGCACCGAGGAACCGATATCTCGTCCAAAACCCGAAGGAAATCCGGCCCTATACCCGACACCCTTCTCGACCAAACCGAACCACCATAACTCACCGACATCTACTCGACGCTCTTGTGCCCAAGCCACGTCCCGACGAGCCCCGATCCGAGTAAACAGAAGCATGTAGGTTGAGGGTGTAACAAAACCCGATTTCTCCTTTTTCTTCTCTTCTCCTCCTCGTCCGTCTTATTTTTTATGGGTTGGTCGTCGCTTTTTTTATTTTTTTCTAATATCGATATTGTTAAGAACTATTTTCATATATTGAAAATTCTTAAAAATATGATATCGATTTTCTATAATTTAATATTGTATCAAAAAGAATTATATTAAGATCTCGACGATGTTAAAAATCGTTACATCTTTTTTTCGTTCAAACTTCTTTTTACAAAACTTTTTTTAATTCATTTCGAATACTCGATATCGATTTCATAATCGAATATCGGGTACGACGAATATCGAAAACATAAAATCGAATACAAATTAATTCATATTTTGTACGCGATTTATCAAAATTAGCAATTTCGAACAAAAAAATAAAAATCGGACAGACCCGCACGCGAGTCGCGCCACGCCCAGGCGACTCGCGCACGGGCCTGAAACCCGGGTCTTTTTTTATCTTTTTCGTTCGTTTTATTTTATCATTCTACGAAACGATTTCTAAAATTTATATCTTTTCCAAAACTATTCCGAGTATTTGATATTGATTTCGTAGTCAATTATCGAATATAACGAATATCGAAAATATTAGATCGAGTACAAGTTATGCAATATTTGTACGCGATTTAATCAAATCTTCGAAAAATCGTCTTAAAAAAAAAACAGACCGACACACGACTCGCCGGAATCCCGGGCGAGCCGCGCGGCCGGCTGCCACGATGCGCCCTTCTCGTTTTTTTATTATTATTTTTCGAACTTCGTTTTTTATACAAAACATCGTTTTAGCAATATTTTTCAGATTTCGATTAATATTTATTTTCTCGATCTCGTATATTTATTTTATTTGCTATATTATTTTTACAAATCGATACTAACTCGTTTGTTTATTTTGTAGCAAATTCACATCTTTTTCATCGTTTGTTTTATTATACTAAAACGAATCTCACATGCTAAATACAACTTTGACGTTAATTTTAGTTGCATTAAACCGACTTAGCAACCCATTCAATTCCTCGCATGTTTAGGAAAAACAATGTTTGCATATCATTCATCGTATTACTAACACGCGTATTAAAAAATCATTCGATATCCTAGTAGAGGCCGCTAATGTGCGGGCGGGGTTGGGTGTTCTTAGTGAACTTCCCAACACGTACCCTCACCCCTTACTCAGAACCGTGGTTTCCGGATGTCCGAAACCATTGGCAACGAGAGTCATTCAATATACGATTAACCGCTCAAGTCGGCATCGGTATCGATATGCAAAGGGACGAGCCCAATAAACTCTGACATCGGAAATGGGCCGTATTTTGTATGCGGCCCACTACGACATAGAGTGGGCTCGAACGGTTCCGAATAACCATAAAATTCGGTGGCGACTCCAACTTCGATTTAAATTTCAATTTGACCATCTTATATGGAGATTCATTCGCCTCCCCAAACCCGCGCGTGGCCGCGTCGGGGTGGACCTATGTCATGTCCACAATTTGGCGACTCCGCTGGGGATTAGCTGATACGTTACTGACCTTCAGCATCCTCAGGGTGAGACTCGAATAGAAATCGTTTGACTAGTACAATACGCGTTTTAGTTTTACGGTTCATGCATAACCCCATATTTTCCCGGGCCGGTACTGGTGACCGACGTCCCACTATACTATCGATGTAGTCCAAATTGGATATGTCGAAGGTGTCCATTAGCCGATTCGTATGGGTTTTACGGCATGTTCTAAGCTCAACTCGACTTAGGAAGTCCGCCCCGATTCTCGATAGGCTGTGTACACTGGTATAGACCCTTTCAGACTGACCGAGACTTAGAATTAGAGCATACATGGCGTCGTTATACTGCTTCCATGACTACGTGCTACCTGATTTACAAGTCGTTTTTCAAAAACCGTCATTTTCAAAATAGCATCCTTTTCAAAATATCCAATTTCAAAACCCGGGACGTATACCGAATTTAGGATCCACGAATTTACTCAAAATAGCCTATTTTTAGCCGGTATTATGCCCATTTCAAAACTCGAAAATATTTTCGAAACTTTTCAAAACCGTCCCCGGTCCGCCTTTCGGTTTTCTTTCTCGAAAAAGGGCCGGTTCTCCCCGATTCTTTCGGGCCTTTCAAAAATTCAATTTTTTTTCAAAACCTTCCTCTTCTTCGGACTTCCCGTATTTAGCAGTGTCGGGTCGTGTCATAAGTCGTCAAGGTCTTCTAGCGTCGAAACTCCGTCGATCTTATATCACGGGTTTCCTCCCTATCCCAGTCCGCCTTATTTGACTAAGGCAAGGCCCACCTACGTAGAACATACTCCTACAAGGGTCGGCCCGTCTACACAATCGAGTCTAGAAGTCTGGGGAATGTCTCACGTGAACCTCCTTTCGAACAGGGCCCAGCCCACACAGCTGGATCCTAAAGGAGGCCCACCTCTCACAAGTCATCCGTCTAGATGTCTTTTCCGAGTCGTTTCCTCTCTAGTTTCCCTTTTCCTTGCTCGGGATGTACTTTAGTTCTATGATTTGGGCTAGTCGCTGATTACGTGGTGTTCTTACAGACAGGCCACCTCACACCCGAACCATGACTAAGGACTCAATTGATCAACTGAACGCCGCATTGGCCAAGATCCAAGAACAAATCGACCAAATCAGGGGTGACCAGATCGCCATTGTTACCCGGGTTAGCGCCATAGAGCAGGATAGGCCGAGTGATGAAGACGAAACTAAGGGCCCATTAGCCGAATTGACTAGTGCGGTCCTCAAGCTACAAGAGCAGGTCCACTTGTCGACCCACAACTCGATCCATACGGAGAATGCTCGAACCTATTCTCCCCCGACCGACCAACTGCCTGCCAATCTCAACTTGACAGGCCTCCCGATGTTCGACGGAACCGAAGACCCGGTATTACATATCCGGGCCTTCAAAGAGTTTATGGCGCTAAAAGGAGTCATGTCAGACATGTTCAAGCATCTGTTTGCTTCCTCGCTAGAGAAGCACCCGAAAGCTTGGTTTTATAAGCTCGACTCCAAAAAGTACAAGTCTTGGGACGACGTAGCAACATAATTCGCTCGGAACTACGCCGACAATGCGGAAATCCAGACAACCATGCATACTCTCGAGGTCATGGCCCAAGAGCCAAAGGAGGGTTTCACCAAATACCTCCAAAGGTGGAGGGCCGAAAGTGTCAAGCTGGTCGACAAGCCCAGCGAAAAGGTATTAGTGGAGGCCTTTGTGAAAAATCTCCTCCCATCTTACCGGATCCACCTCCGGTACGCTATCGTACCCAATTTTGCCACCTTAACCGAGATGGGTACGAGAATCGAAGTTGATTTAAGGTTAGAGAGCCTTACTAAGGCCTCTACAAAGGGTTATCAAGGAGCCAGTTCATCTTCTGGTAAGCCCGCAACTACAAGTGCGGCCCGAAGCATCTTCGACGAGGTTAATTTGCTAGACACCTCAACCAAAAAGAATACTCCAGCCCGAGTATTCACGGACATAGGGACTACTTATGCCGACGCCTTACAAAGGCTATCTTCCAAAGGCCTGATCCAACCTATAGGCCCAATGCCAGGGGTTCCTGTCGAGAAGCGGTCCAAAAGCTACAACGCTCAGGCCTATTGCCGCTATCACCAGGGCAATGGGCATGACACCGAAAAATGCTGGAAGTTAAAGCATCTCATTCAAGATCTAATCGAGAGTGGGAAGATACCATTACCCAGCGATAAGCCCAGTAACAAAAACAACCCTCTTGCTACTCACGCCATTTTTTCGGGAGAAATAGTCGACTGTACTCATCTCATTTCCCCTTTCATTCCCCAAATCAACGGGATATGGAATGACGATGAGGACGATGTTTACCTGGCTAAGGGGGAGACTGTCCTCATCACTGCCGAAGAAATCAGAAAGGCCAAAACTAAGGCCCTGGCCGGTACGCATGTTATCACGGCCGGACCTTCGACCCCGGGATCCGTCACAGAACCATCCAAGACGGAATCCGCACCTGAAGAACCAAACACCGACACGGCCCTGGTTAAGCAACTAAAGAGGGTCCGAACTGACCTTACCATATGGCAGCTTCTGGTTAGTTCTCAAGAACATCGGGCAGCACTTACTAAGGCTCTCGATGAAATCAAGGTAGACTCCTCGGTTACCCCCACTGAAATGGTAGCCACTATCCTGCCTCACCTCAAGGGCAAGTCCAAAGGAGAAGGCCCACTTATCACCTTCTCTGAATCTGATCTACCACCATTTGGGGCCACCCACAACCTGGCCCTATATATCACGGTGATTTGTCGAGGCAAGTATCTACCCATGACCCTAATCGATGACGGGTCAGCTGTGAACGTCCTTCCCTTAAGGACTGCAAAGGCTCTCGGCATTACCGAGATTGACTATCTTCCTACTGCACAAACTATCCAGGCTTTCGACGGAAGCCCAAAATCCGTTGCTGGGGCCGTTAAGCTAACCATCATAACTGGCCCAATTGAAAAAGAGCTCGAATTCCAAGTGATCGATGTCACTTCATCTTTCAATATCCTACTTGGAAGGCCTTGGATCCATGCGGTTAAAGCCGTATCCTCCACTCTTCACAGAAAGGTCAAGCTACCTTTACAGGACGGGGTCATCACCCTCGAAGCTACCCCAATAGCCGTGTCAAGCTGCAACACGGCTGGTTCAATCGACCCGCGAGGATTCAATTTCGTGGGAATGATCGATGAAGAGTATCTCTTTAGGCCCTACTTCACAACCAGGATCGACAAAATGCTGCAAAACTTGGGTTACTTACCGGGGGCTACTTCAAGGCCTGGTCTCCCTGCTGGCAAGATCATCGATGTTTTAAGCGATGAAGATTCGAAATTCGGTTTGGGGTACGCCTTAACCCCGAAAAATGTGGTCCGGGCCGGCATCCAAAAGGTCTGCAATATTCTCAAGGGTACCCACTTTCACCCTTACAGCTCAAGACTGAGCGATCACTTTGTCACTCCGGTATTCGGAGCTGTCCAGACGGGTCTCTATCAACCCACTGTAACCTATCCTGAGGTCAATTTTATCCCAGATGATATCTTTGCTCTCATCCAGGCCGAATCAAAGGAGGATTCGAACCAAGCCGAGCCCGTGCTGGGGCTCTTGTTCGGGGACAGCAAGATAATCCCGACCCCTAAGGACGAATTAGTCAACCTGATCCTCCATAGCAACAAGTTCGATCCAACCAAGCCGATCTCTGAAGTAGGTGCTGACACTGGAAAGAGGGCTTGGAGGAAGACGATCAAATGGACCGACAGCGAGGGTCGAGTCTACAAGCTCAGTACCGGCGAAGGAGACATGCAGGATGACGAGTCCCAATCCGAATCCGAGTCCGAGTCAGTGTAAGAGTCGGAGTCTGAGTCTAGGTCTAGAAGGTCCAGTACTAGGGTCGAGTCTGTAACCCCTTTTCCTTTAGCTGTACCTCAAGGAGTCTCGGAATCTGTCCCGAGAGCACTCCCCATACCGCCTCTGACCAGCGATTAGATGGCTGCTCTCTTTGAGCTATTTTCAAAGCTCTCTATCAATAATAACGATAACCGTTCTGCTTACGACTTGTCTTATTTTCAAAACATTTTCAAAAACTTTATTTGCAATGACATTGAGAAACCCGACGAACAGGTACCACTACCCCAGCATCTAGTCGAGCAACTCGAACAAAGAGAGTCCCGAGATCCGGTGATCGAAGAAACCGATTCCATCAATGCAGGAACCCCTTTAGAGCCTCAGATGCTTAAGTTAGGTTTATCCCTAGACCCCGAGGAGAAGCAACAATTCACAGATCTCCTCCTCGAATTCAAAGATGTCTTCGCGTGGTCCTACAAGGACATGCCGGGAATAGACCGGGAGATAGCCGAACACCGTATACCCAACAAAGACGGGTGTAAGCCGGTAAAGCAAAAACTCCGAAGAATGAGGCCCGAATGGTCTCTCAAAGTCAAAGAAGAAGTTGACAAACAATTCAAAGCGGGCTTTATCCAAGTGTCTGAATATCCAGACTGGGTCGCAAATATCGTACCGGTACCCAAGAAAGACGGAAAGGTACGAGTTTGTGTAGATTTCCGGGACCTTAATAAGGCCAGCCCAAAAGACGATTTCCCGTTGCCACACATCGACATACTGGTGGACAACACGGCCGACCATGCCCTTCTATCCTTTATGGACAGGTATGCCGGATACAATCAGATCAAAATGGCAAAAGAAGACATGAGTAAGACCACCTTCACTACACCTTGGGGGACTTACTGTTACACTGTTATGCCATTTGGGCTTATCAACGCCGGTGCCACTTATCAACGGACCGCCACTACCTTACTGCATGACATGATGCATAAGGAAGTAGAAGTCTACGTGGACGATATGATCGTTAAGTCCAAAGAACGAAACGGGCATATTCCGGCCCTTAGAAAATTCTTCACCCGACTACGCAAGTACAACATGAGGTTAAACCCTCAAAAATGCAGTTTCGGGGTAACATCGGGCAAATTACTGGGCCATATCGTCAGCCAGCGCGGCATTGAGGTTGACCTAGCCAAAATCAAGGCCATTACCGAGATGCGGCTGCCTAAAAATGAAAAGGAGATTAGGGGGTTTCTCGGGAAAGTCCAATATATCAGCAGGTTTATTTCGAAGCTAACAATGGTATGTGAGCCCATTTTCAAAAAACTGAAGGTAGGAAAACGCGTACTGTGGGACGACAAATGTCAAGCAGCTTTCGATAAGATCAAAGAGATTCTGTCATCTCCGCCGGTATTAATGCCTCCTCAACACGACTTACCTTTGTCGTTATATCTGACAACGACCGAGACAGCCATGGGGGCTATGCTAACCCAGACAGTCGACTCAGAAGAACGAGCCATTTACTACATCAGTGAAAAGTTCCTAGAGTACGAATGCAAATACACGATGCTCGAAAAGACGTGTCTAGCTCTAGTTTGAGTCACTAAAAAGCTCCGACATTATATGCTTAGCCACGAAGTGCACGTACTATCAAGAATGGATCCAATCAAGTATCTGTTCGAGAAGCCCATCCTCAGTGGCAGGATATCCAGATGGACTTTAATGCTAGCTGAGTTTGACCTCAAGTTCGTACCGTTAAAAGCCATCAAAGGCCGAGTAGTAGCCGAGTTCCTCGACGATAGTCCGGTACTTGAAGAGGGACATACCGATACTTGGGCCTTCCCTGACGAAGATATATTCCATACCGACACGGAGACATGGGATCTATATTTTGACGAGGCATCCAACTTTCGAGGATTTGGTGTCGGGATTTTACTAATCTCACCACAAGGAGAGCACACCCCGTTATCCATCAAGCTAGACTTCGACGTGACTAATAATGCAGCCGAATACGAAGCATGCATTCACGGGTTGCAAGCCGCCGCTGATTTAGGAGTAGCAAACCTCCGGGTCCACGGTGACTCATCATTAGTCATTAATCAAGCACTCCAGAAATGGAAAACTCGGAACGCAAATCTCGTAGCTTACCAAGCGCGAGTAAGGGTTCTCGAAAAGCAGTTTCAAAAGGTGGAGTACATTTATCTACCCCGGGAAGAAAACCAGTTTGCAGATGCGCTATCCAAATTAGCATCTTTACTGAATATCCCGGAACATCTGACCAGCATGCCGATCTGCGTCGAAAGACGGTCCGAGCCGGCATATATCAACGCTATCCAAGACATCGAAATAACCGACCCAGAACCTTGGTACCAGGCTGTTCTTACCTACTTGACGTCGGGAGAATATCCTCCGGGATCTGAAAACCGGGCCAAGAAAGCCCTACGAAGATGGGCCACTCAGTTCATCCGCACGGACGATGGACAGTTGTACAAAAAGACGGCACAGGGGGCTTTACTCCTATGCATCGATAAAACACAGGCCGAGAAGGTCATGGCCGAGGTGCACGATGGTGAGAACGGCCCGCATATGAATGCCCATATGCTAGCTCGAAAAATCGCCAGACTCGGGTACTATTGGAATAGCATGGAAACCGATTGTCAGTTATATGTCAAGCACTGTCACAACTGTCAGATTTTCGGCAACGTCCAGCATATGCCGTCATCCCTATTATATACTATGACATCACCATGGCCATTTTCAACATGGGGAATTGATATAATCGGGAAAGTGAACTCTTCCGGGACGGGAGGTCACTGCTTCATTCTAGTGTCTATTGACTATTTCACTAAATGGGTCGAAGCCGAGTCATATCGTGTCTTGAACGCCAAGCACGTTGCAAAATTTATCCAAGATAAAATTATATGCCGATACGGGATCCCGCACGAATTCATAAGTGATCACGGGACCCATTTCCAAGCCGAAACCGCTACTTTGCTAGCAAAATATAGGATTCAAAGGCATACATCTTCGCCTTACCGTCCCCAAACAACTGGAGCGGTAGAAGCAGCTAACAAACGATTGTCACCATACTTAAAAAGATGGCTTATAATTACCGGGATTGGCCCGATAAAATCCCTTTCGCCTTATGGGGATACCGGACCTCAATCCGCACTGCAACCGGGGTAACTCCGTACTATCTGACGTATGGGATGGAGGCGGTCCAGCCGGTCGAGCTTGAGGTACCATCCCTGAGGATTTTACTCGAAAGTCAGGTGCCTGAAGCAGATTGGGTCCAAGCCCGATACGATTCGTTGATTCTTCTGGACGAACAACGATCTCGAGCCCTTAACAACATCCAGATATACCAAAAAAGGATAAAACGGGCTTTCAACAAAAGGGTTAGGCCCAGAAATATCAAAGAGGGCGATCTAGTCCTAAAATCTGTCCGGGCTTTGCTACCAGTCGACCCAAGGGGAAAATTCAAACCTAATTGGGCCGGCCCGTATCTAGTGAAGAAGGTTTTATCAGGAGGAGCAGTAATGCTGACGGACTTGGATGGGAACGAATTTGTCAACCCAACCGACTTGGACCAGTTGAAGTGCTACTACCCCTAACCTTATCTCAGTGTCATTTGCTAAAAGTTTATCTTTTTATACAAATTTTCAAAAATTGAGCAAGTCAATAAGTTAGGATTATTGATCCTACTGTCGCACATCTCGAACTAATAGTCTTGATGTATTTTGAAAATTGCAAAATTCTATGTCTGAACTACGGTTGGTTTGATTCCACTAATCGTGGATACGTAGGCAACCCCTCAAAAGGGTACAACCACTGCAATAACGAAAAGACAGGAACGGTGTTCACTAATATGTCTTTTATTATTTCGAAAAATGCCTCACGCAGAAATAAATCACACAAAAGTCACACAAAATAGTAGTAATACTTAAATAATAATATTTAGGAGACTACTCGTACATTTTTCCCTTCCCCTTATCTTTCGGGTCACGCGGATCCCGAGGCCGACGAGGTGGGGGCGAACGTTCCCTAATCACAAGTGGAACTTCCTTTGCTCGAACCCGCTTCTTCGATTTCGGTTTCTCCGTCCCCTGCACTGGTCCGATCCGAGCCCGTACGTGCTCGGGTAGTCTATCCCGAGGACCAAGTCGGTCCTTAGCTGCCAGTCTTGGACCAAGTCTCCTTTCTAAGTCCGTCTGGGGGCTCATCTTCCCCCGTGTACCTTTAGTGCTGGACCCTTTAGTCAAAGTCTTGGTCTTCCCTTTCTGGCCTGACATCAGTCGGACCATTGTAGCTGGGGTGTCGCCGTCATCGAAGAAACCTCGATTATCCTTAGCTTGTTCTCGGCGTAGCAAGTCAAAGGCTTCATCAGTCTTTAAAGCAGCACGGGCTTTAGAAGAATCTGCCTGGGTCCACTTTGTATAAGAATCTGATACCCAGATCGAGGGAGAAGCTTTAGAAACGGGCCAAGTGTGTCGGGTATACCATCTTTGCGCCCAAACGTCACACATCACGTCCGTTAGCTGAGTAGATTCACTCACGACCGCCTCGATTTCCAGAATTCTCTGGGCCCGACCATATTGCCTAAGTATGCGATCGGGATAAAGATGAATCGTCTGCCTAAAAGATAGGATCAGTTGATAACGGGCCCTATCTCGCAATTCTAATCCGGTCCAGGCATAAATGGGCCACCAAGGGACGGTCCAACGGATCAATGGGCCTCCATGGAAAGATAGCAGCTCGTCCCAGAATTTTTGGGTAGTAAGGCTAGAAAAGTCAACGGTCCGTCTTCTTGTTATCACTTGGTTCGGATGGTATCAGCTTACATCTAGAGGAGGATCCAAGATCGATAGCCTCTCAAAGAGCCATAGCTGAAAAGTCAAAATCGTGAAAAGTCAAAGTCGAAAAAAAAAATCGCAAAAAATCGAAAAAACCGAGAAAAACGGGAAAATCGACAAAAACCGCGAAAACCGCGAGAAGATCGAAGACCGAAAAAAAAAATCAAAAAATTGCGAAAATAAAAAAAATCAGCCTACCTGTAGAAGACGGGTACTACCGGTCAGCCTGATCGATGGATCCCTCTTACGGTTATCTAAGCCTTGGATAATCTCGCCAGTAATCAGCCAAGCTGGGCTATGCTCTATCTCCATTTGATCCACTACGACGAGAAGTCTAACATGGCCCATACAAGATAGCCAATCCATATGGCCTTCAAAAGCGTAGACATGAAGCATGCAAAAAGTAAAGGCCCTACGGCTATATGCCGGCCTGGCCCGAACGTCATTTGGATTCATAAATTTTTCGGCCAGGTCGATCAAGGAGACTGTGTTTCCTTCCAGCATGCGGGACACCTCCATATGAGAAAGCCCTAAAAATTCTCTTTATTTCCTCCTTGGATCATGAACTGAAAAGGGGATAGCGGGACGAAGAATGGGATTCCACCCTCCTACAGCAGCTATTTCCTCATAAAGGGGACAGATTTCGCCCCGAGGAAACCTAAAAACGTGATAAGTATCATCCCAGTAGGATAGGCAAGCATCCAAAAAGTGACGATCCACTTGCATTTGGCGGATTGTGGACAGCTGGGTGACGCAATTCTGGTTTAAAATAACTTTGTCAGCATCCCTGAAAAATTGGGACCAATCTTGCAACATTCCGACTAATCGATCGATACCCATGATTGAATTTCTAAAAAGAAGAAATAAGTTTCTCAAGGCTTGTTTTTCTTTGAAGGGAAAAGAGAATTGTGAATTATGAATAAATTGTGAGCAGGGAGGGGGTATTTATAGCATGAAATCAGATTCTCCTCCTCACTTTGGGATTCCTAATCCCAAGGGATTTAGCATACAGGCCTTTTTTCCTAGGATCTAGCTAAGTCATCCCGAGCATTCCTATTCCTTCTCAGAGTCAAAATACCTTATTTTCAAAAATTCTTCCAAATTCAAAATTTCAAAAAAGTCCTCTTCAAATTTTATTCCCCAGCACGAGTCATTTCTCCTAAAAATGTGTTACATGCAAACTTTGCATAAATCATTATACATGACGACTCAAGCAAAACCGTGCAATCAACTCCCCAGCGGCATAGACTTATACGACAAGTCTGATTCCCCACGGAGTATCATGATCAACTCAGGTACATTTCTAGTCTCCGGCCGGCGGGCCCTCCACGCAGATCTAATGGACCTTAAACGACCCGACCGGAAGTCTGCCAGGTCTTAATCTTTGATTGGCCTGGTAGCTACTCTGACTTTCGCCTTGTCCAAGCCTCAGTCAGAGTGGGGGCTCTGTAGACACCCACATTTTGACCGCCAGGTGTCTATAGCAGTTTCCGACAAACACCCGATGATGATCGGACGCAAACGTGCTTCAAATACTTAGAAACGGGCTCAAAATCATTGGCATTTGGCTTGGGCTCATTATGGAGTACATATCTCACAAAACCAACCGCAAAATCAGGCCCAGCGGGTCGTTTCGAGTCGAATAAGACTAATTTGGGTCGATTCCGACACCAGGGGTAAAACCATCTTTTAACGACCGAGTCAAAACCCGTCAAAAATATTCCCGAGGCACGTGAGTCAGCCGTGACACCTCACACGGCTGATTCATACTCCAATCCTACGAAAAATCAGCTTCACAAAATATTAAACAAATCCGTTTAAAGATGGAATTCGATCTCAAGTAGGAATCCTATCCGAAAACCGATTCAAACACCCGACCGAGTGCAAACACTCGGCCGAGCAGCCCTCTACCAGCCGGTTCCCTTTCTTCCTTCACAAGAAAGCGGAATCCTCATTCCTTTCGAATTCTTACGTTTCCTATCTTAAACGGTAGTTCAAACTCTCCTAGCCAAGGTCGGGAACTCCCTATAAATAGCCCCTTGCATACAACACTTTCGATATCACAAAAAAAACACATCGACAACATCAATTATTCTCATACACTCATAGCATCAAATATAGAAATCGACATCCGTACACACACATTCATACAAGCATAAAAACTAGGCACCGAGGAACCGATATCTCGTCCAAAACCCGAAGGAAATCCGGCCCTATACGCGACACCCTTCACGACCAAACCGAACCACCATAACTCACCGACATCTACTCGACGCTCTTGTGCCCAAGCCACGTCCCGACGAGCCCCGATCCGAGTAAACAGAAGCATGTAGGTTGAGGGTATAACAAAACCCGATTTCTCCTTTTTCTTCTCTTCTCCTCCTCGTCCGTCTTATTTTTTATGGGTTGGTCGTCGCTTTTTTTTATTTTTTTCTAATATCGATATTATTAAAAACTATTTTCATATATCGAACAATCTTAAAAATATGATATCGATTTTCTATAATCGAATATTGTATCAAAAAGAATTATATTAAGATCTCGACGATGTTAAAAATCGTTACATCTTTTTTTCGTTCAAACTTCTTGTTAGAAAACTTTTTTTAATTCATTCCGAATACTCGATATCGATTTCATAATCGAATATCGGGTACGACGAATATCGAAAATATAAAATCGAATACAAATTAATTCATATTTTGTACGCGATTTATCAAAATTAGCAATTTCGAACCAAAAAAAAAATCGGACAGACCCGCACGCGAGTCGCGCCACGCCCAGGCGACTCGCGCACGGGCCTGAAACCCGGGTCTTTTTTTAGCTTTTTCGTTCGTTTTATTTTATTATTCTACGAAACGATTTCTAAAATTTATATCTTTTCCAAAACTATTCCGAGTATTTGATATTGATTTCGTAGTCAATTATCGAATATAACGAATATCGAAAATATTAGATCGAGTACAAGTTATGCAGTATTTGTACGCGATTTAATCGAATCTTCGAAAAATCGTCTTAAAAAAAAACAGACCGACACGCGACTCGCCGGAATCCCGGGCGAGCCGCGCGGCCGGCTACCACGATGCGCCTTTGTCGTTTTTTTATTATTATTTTTCGAACTTCGTTTTTTATACAAAACATCGTTTTACCAATATTTTTCAGATTTCGATTAATATTTATTTTCTCGATCTCGTATATTTATTTTATTTGCTATATTATTTTTACAAATCGATACTAACTCGTTTGTTTATTTTGTAGCAAATTCACATCTTTTTCATCGCTTGTTTTATTATACTAAAACGAATCTCACAAGCTAAATACAACTTTGACGTTAATTTTAGTTGCATTAAACCGACTTAGCAACCCATTCAATTTCTCGCATGTTTAGGAAAAACAATGTTTGCATATCATTCATCGTATTACTAACACGCGTATTAAAAAATCATTCGATATCCTAGTAGAGGCCGCTAATGTGCGGGCGGGGTTGGGTGTTCTTAGTGAACTTCCAAACACGTACCCTCACCCCTTACTCAGAACCGTGGTTTCCGGATGTCCGAAACCATTGGCAACGAGAGTCATTCAATATACGATTAACCGCTCAAGTCGGCATCGGTATCGATATGCAAAGGGACGAGCCCAATAAACTCTGACATCGGAAATGGGCCGTATTTTGTATGTGGCCCACTACGACATAGAGTGGGCTCGAATGGTTCCGAATAACCATAAAATTCGGTGGCGACTCCAACTTCGATTTAAATTTCAATTTGACCATCTCATATGGAGATTCATTCGCCTCCCCAAACCCGCGCGTGGCCGCGTCGGAGTGGACCTATGTCATGTCCACATTCGGAAATATCTTTGACCGGGGTTTGACTCGGTCGCTAAAAGACGGTTTTGCCCTTGATGTCGGATTCGACTCAAACTAGTCTTATTTGACTCGAAATGACCCACTAGGCCTGAATTTGAGGTAGGTTTTGTGAGATTTGTACTCCATAAAAAGCCCAAACCAAATGTCAATGATTTCGAGTCCATATTCGAGTACGTTAAAGCATGTTTACGTCCGATCATCATCGGGTGTTCTTTGGAAACTGCTATAGACACCTAACGGCCAAATGTGGGTGTCTACAAGTATATATATATATATATATATATATATATATATGAGGAGGGCTCCGGTGAGGCAGGGCAACTCCTTACACCCATAGAGGCAGCATCTGGATCATTAGATTAAGATCTGATCTAACGATCCAGATTAAAAGATTAAAAAACACGCGCTGCTCCTCTCCACCTTCTAAAACCCTATCATTTGAACACTACTACTTTCTCTCTCTACTCTGAAATTCTAAAAGACACGCGCTTCTCCTCTGCACTTCAATGGCTAGTAACTCTGCATCTTCAATGGCGACTGATTCTTCATCAAAACGTCGAAAATTAGATACAAATGAAAAACTTTCAATTTCACCTTCAATTACTTCAGATTTAGGTCAGAAAATTTCTATTTATTTTAAAATTCAATTTCAGATTTTAAGTCTGATTCTTAATTTATTTATGCCGTGATTCGTTTTTTGAATGCAGTAAATAGTCAAGAAACAACTGCAACATGTTCAATGATGGGCGATTCTAATATATTAGGTAAAATATTTCATTAATTCATCTATTTTTCAATTTTAGTTTATATTACTTCATCAATTTAATTGTTCAAGTTTTCATAGAGACGTATCTTATATTGTTTGGTTCATATTTAAAGGAGTTGCTGCTTTGATGTACACAAGTTAATATCTGAGGTACATGTTGATAATGTACTAATTAAAGTAGTTGCTGCTTTGGTGTAGATAACTGAGTATTTGTTGTACATGTTGATAATTGTTCATAGTTAAAGCAGTTGCTGCTTTAGTGTAGATAACTGAGTATTTGCTGTACATGTTGAGAATTGTTCATAATTAAAGCAGTTGCTGCTTTGGTGTAGATAACTGAGTATCTATTGTACATGTTTAGAATTGTTCATAATAAAAGCAGTTGCTGCTTTGGTGTAGATAACTGAGTATCTGTTGTACATGTTGATAATGTTCATAGTTAAAGCAGTTGCTGCTTTGGTGTAGATAACTGAGTATTGTTGTACATGTTGATAATTGTTCATAATTAAAGCAGTTACTGCTTTGGTGTAGATAACTGAGTATCTGTTGTACATGTTTAAAATTGTTTATAGTTAAAGAAGTTGCTGCTTTGATGTACATAACTTAATATTTGTTGTACATGTTGAGAATTGTTCATAGTTAAAGCAGTTGCTGCTTTGATGTATATAACTTAATATCTGTTGTACATGTTTAGAATTGTTCATAATTTTGATGTAGAATTTAATATTATGTGTTAAATTTACATAGATACTCCCGAACCTAAGCAAGATTTGAAGATGCCAAGTTGTTTGAAAGACTTGAAACCTTATGTGGGTCAAATTGTTAAGGATTTGCAAGAAGCATTTCGATTTTATTCCAAGTACGCAACTGCTGGTGGCTTTATTCCTAGGAAGAGTACTGGACGCACTAGTCGTGGTATTGTTAAAAAAAAGTACATTGTCTGTAATAAAGAAGGTGATTATGAACATAAGAGACAAAAGCAAAGGGAGATAACAAGAATTCTTTGTATGGCCAGAATCATCTTGGACAAAACATCTGATGGGAAATATAAAATCACAGAATTTATTGAAGGACATAACCATCCTTTGAACACACCTTCCACGATGATGCACCTTAAAAAGGCAAGGAAACTCACCATTTTGCACAAAAAGATGATCATTGACAACTCCATGGTGAACCAAGGTGCCGTTAAAACATTCAGAATGTTCAAGCAGTTCGTAAAGGGTTATAAGTATGTAGGTGCATTGAAGGTTGATTTTAAAAATTTTGGTAGAGATATAAAGATGTTCATCAAGGACTCTGATGGACAGATGTTCATTGAGATCCTTATGAAAAAGAAATCCCTCTGTGACTCTTTTTATTTCGACTTTGATGTTGATGATGAACAAAGGATCACTCGTTTATTTTGGGCTGACCCTATAATGATAAAGAACTACATGTTATTTGGTGATATGGTGTCTTTCGACACTACGTATAAAATGAATAAGTACAACATGATCTTTGCTCCCTTCACGGGTATAGATCATCACAAGAAATGTGTCACATTTGCTGCTGGCCTTGTTGAGAGAGAGAATGGTGAGAGCATTTCTTATTGCTATCTTTGTCATTTTTTTTGTTTTGAAGATAATGCGTGATGCACATAAGCAATTTTATAGATCATAACGGCTTTGCTTGGCTGTTTGAAAACTTTATAAAGGTAATGGGAGGTACTTTTCCTTCATTCATTATCACTGATCAAGATTTGGGAATCAAAGCTGGGGTGAAGGAGGTTTTTGGAAGCCACACATTTCACAGATTGTGCATGTGGCACATCATGAAGAAAGTAACAGATAAAGTGGGTTCAAAAATATGCACTAAAACAGATTTTCTCAAGGATCTAAATGCTTCTGTTTGGGGTGAGGATGTAAACCCAACTCAGTTTGAACAGATGTGGCAGGATCTTATTACTAAGTACAATCTTGAGGAAAGTGAGTGGCTTCAGGATATATTTGATATGCGAGATAAGTGGATACCAGCTGAACCCTAAGAGGGTATTGGTGAACCCTGTCGTGGATGTGATTCAAAGAGGGTTATGTACTACTGATATAGAATTATGTACAATGATGTTCTAAGATTGGTTATGTATAGTTGATATTGAATTATGTACCATGATGTCCTCAAATGGGTTATGTACAGCTGATATAGAAATATGTACAATGATGTCCTCAAATGGGTTATGTACAGCCGATATAGAATTATGTAACTTATATAATGACCCTACGTTCTGTACATAATAATGAATACAGTGTACATAATTATTTAGGAAGATATACAGTTTACATTGTGTTTTTTAATTAAAAATATGATATACATAATTATGAATACAGTGTATATAACTAATTATTTAGTATCTGTACATTTTCAGTCTAAGATGTAAATAGATGAGTTATGTACAACTAATATAGAATTATGTACAATGATGTCCTCAGATAAATTATGTACAGCTGATATAGAATTATGTAGAATGATGTCCTAAGATTGGTTATGTACAGTTGATATTGAATTATGTACCATGATGTCCTCAAATGGGTTATGTACAGCTGATATAGAAATATGTACAATGATGTCCTCAAATGAGTTATGTACAGCTGATATAGAATTATGTACCTTATATAATGACCCTACGTCCTGTACATAATAATGAATACAGTGTACATAATTATTTAGGAAGATATACAGTTTGCATTGTGTTTTTTAATTAAAAATATGATATACATAATTATGAATACAGTTTATATAACTAATTATTTAGTATCTGTACATTTTCAGTCTAAGAAGTAAATAGATGAGTTATGTACAACTAATATAGAATTATGTACAATGATGTCCTCAGATAAATTATGTACAGCTGATATGAAAATATATACATTATCTAGTGACAAATATGTACATAATGAGTTATAAACGTAATTACAACTGATATGTAAATATATACATTACATAATGACCTATATACTATACTTTGTAAATTGTTACAAGCGCAACAAAATTTCTACTTTAAGATGTAACTAGATGAATTATGTACAACTAATATAGAATTATGTCTAGTGATGTCCTCAGATGGATTGTGTACAACTGATATCAAAATATCAACATTATTCAGTGACAAATATGTACATCATAAGTTATCAAAATAATTCAGCAGAGAATCAGTAGAGAATCTACGTAATTCTTGATAATCGATTGTCTACTTGGATCGGCAGGTTCATAATCAGTTTTCTCTAAACGAATTGTTCAGGATTACAATCAAATCTGCAAGTGAAAATGACGACAATCAAATCAAGAACAGAAATCGTTGATAATCAAGCATAAAATTCCTTGATAATCAAGAACCGAATTCGTAAAATCAATTCTACGAACGAATTTACAAAGTGAACAAAATGAAATCTGCAACTTAAATGATGATAATCGAATGATGAAGATCTGCAATTGAAATGATGAAGACGCTCGATTTTACGAGTGAGCACAATTAAATCTGCAAGTAAAAATGATGAAGATCAAACGATGAAGATCTGCAACGGAACTGATGAAGATGAACGAATGATTTGAATGAAAAAATAAACAAATTTCTAGAGAGAGAAAGTCGACTAATTCAAAAGGAAAGGAAGGAGATGGCGCGCGTTTGTTTTTGTGCTTTGAATTTTGATCAAGCCTAGTCCGTTGATCTCGATCAGATCTAACGGCCCAGATGCTGCCTCAACGGTTGCAGGGAGTTAGGCTGCCTCAATGGATCCCGAATCATATATATATATATATATATATATATATATATATATATATATATATATATAGAGAGAGAGAGAGAGAGAGAGAGAGAGAGAGAGAGAAAGATGGGATCAGGTGAGTCCACTTATATATGTTGAGTCCGTGAGTCCCAATCTTAGCCCTTGATTCAAGGTTATATTAATGGACAAGATTTAATCTCATAATTAAGGAAATAACTAACAAATTTGGTAAATATATCATTTCTCTCTCTCCTCCTTAATTATCTCAATAAAAATCTTTTATCTCTCTTATCAATCTTTTTAAATGTTTTTTCTCTCATACAACAAGTTTTTTCAAAATTAAGTTTTTTTCATTTTCACCAAAAAATCATTATTTTTCTACTGCCATTGTACGTATGTTACTATGTTACTACCATAATCCATAAACTATGTTACTTTAACTCATATAACGTGTTACTTTAATTCATGAACTGCGTTACTTTAACTCATAAAATCTGTTACGTTGTTTAATATATTCTCCTGCAAAAACTATTACTCTAACTCATACAATGTGTTACTCTAATTCATGAACTGTGTTACTTTAACTCATAAAATCTGTTACGTTGCATAGTCTCTTGCAAAAACTGTTACTCTAACTCATACAATGTGTAACTTTAATTCATGAACTGTGTTACTTTAACTCATAAAATCAGTTACGTTGCATAGTAGTCTCTTGCAAAAACAGGAGTTTCAATTAACAAAAAGAACAATGTTTGTTTTTATTAAGATACTCCAAAACAAAAAGTGGTACAAGATTCCAACTAAATCAACTCCATTACAATTCCAATGTTTCACACTTGTTACTCATAATGTCCTACTTATAATTATGTTTCTTCTTCATCCTTCTCGTTCTCTCCGTCTTTCTTCTTTTTCATCTTTTTCATCATCATCTCAGAAGCTTTGATTTAATCTCATCACCGCACAATGGAGGAAACTCTCACCCACATCTCTACATCATTCATGTGGATTAAAGTAACAGATAACAAGAGTTAAAGTAACAGATGAAGTGCATTGAAGTAACATTGAATTAAATTAACAGAGTATGCTTATACACCAGATATAAAGTAACAGAGGTCAGACATTAAAGTAACAGATAGTATGAATTAAATTAACAGATAATGTTCATTAAAATAACACCATATATAAGTTAGTGCAAAAAATTCATATAATGATAAAAATGAGAGTATGACGCAGTATCTTACTATTTGATATTGTTTCCTATTTTGAAGTCATCACGTCCCATAATTATAGGAAGTAGTATTTTTTTTTCTTTTTTTTATATGGCGTTACTCTTTGATGTTGTTTCCTATTTTGGTGGCAATCACGTCCCATTATTATAGGAAACAATATCTTTTTTTTTATTATTTTTTTTAATATGGCAGTTTCCAAAATTCTTAGGACACTACAATGCACTACAATAACAGATGAAAAACACTAAAGTAACAACTGGAGTGTATTAAAGTAACACGACATATAAAGTAACAGATGGTAGACATTAAAGTAACAGATGCTTTACACTAAAGTAACGCAGTATATGAACTACAATAACTCAATATATTGTAAACGTAAAAACTAATAATTGAGTAGCATCTTAATGACTTTCATGGCGATTTCAGTATAAATTACAAAACATATATACTCACCGTTTGTGTGTTCTACGAATTGCATATGAATCTATGATGAATAACACGACCATGAAAACAATATCAACATGAAAATTGACGCAAACCATGAACACAAATTGACGCAAATTAATCAAAATAATGAATAAAAATTAACGCAAAACATGAAAGCAATATCGAAACTCACCATTGTTATACTCGATGAATTGTTTATCAACAGTTAATGAAGATGTCGCGATCATTGAATTCATAGTAACGGAATTTCGAGCACAGATTTGATTGAATGAATGAATGAACGTGATGATCGATGGGAGCGTTTTTTTTTTTAAGATTTTGATAATGAACCTGTAACGTGAATGAATGAATGAGGAATGATTGTGATTATGGGAGTTATTGTTTCCTAAAATCATGGGAGTTATTTTAGGAGATATTGTTTCCTATTTTGGTGGCAATCACGTCCCATTATTATAGGAAACAATATCTTTTTTTTTTTTTTAATATGGCAGTTTTCAAAATTCTTAGAACACTGCAATGCACTACAATAACAGATGAACAACACTAAAGTAACAACTGGAGTGTATTAAAGTAACACGACATATAAAGTAACAGATGGTAGACATTAAAGTAACAGATGCTTTACACTAAAGTAACGCAGTATATGAACTACAATAACTCAATATATTGTAAACGTAAAAACTAATAATTGAGTAGCATCTTAATGACTTTCATGGCGATTCCAGTATAAATTACAAAACATATATACTCACCGTTTGTGTGTTCTACGATTTGCATATGAATCTATGATGAATAACACGACCATGAAAACAATATCAACATGAAAATTGACGCAAACCATGAACACAAATTGACGCAAATTAATCAAGATAATGAATAAAAATTGACGCAAAACATGAAAGCAATATCGAAACTCACCATTGTTATACTCGATGAATTGTTTATTAACAGTTAATGAAGATGTCGCGATCATTGAATTCATAGTAACGGAATTTCGAGCACATATTTAATTGAATGAATGAATGAACGTGATGATCGATGGGAGCGTTTTTTTTTTAAGGTTTTGATAATGAACCTGTAACGTGAATGAATGAATGAATGAATGAGGAATGATTGTGATTATGGGAGTTATTGTTTCCTAAAATCATGGGAGTTATTTTAGGATAGTAAATCTTCCTCTTTTTTTTTTCTTTTTTTTTTTAATACAAAATATTAGGATGCATCTTGTCCATCCATCCTCATCCCATCCAACGGATGGGATGAGGACTTAGGGACTCAACACTTATATAGGGACTCATTAGAACCTACCTCTATATATATATATATATATATATATATATATATATATATATATAGATAGAGAGAGAGAGAGAGAGAGAGAGAGAGAGAGAGAGAGAGAGAGAGAGGTAGGTTCAAATAAGGTCCACAATTTTTTTAAGTCTATATTGAAGTTACAAATGACATACGCTAAAGTTGCATTTGTATATATATCAATTTTGAACAAATGCAACTTTAGCGTATGTCATCTTTAACTTCAATATAGACTTAAAAAAATTGTGGACCTTATGTGAACCTCTCTCTCTCTCTCTCTCTCTCTCTCTCTCTCTCTCTCTATATATATATATATATATATATATATATATATATATATAGAGAGAGAGAGAGAGAGAGGTTCGCATAAGGACACCAAGTTTTTTAAGTCCATAAGTCCTTGTATTAACTCTTGGATGATGATAAATGAAGGGCTAAGATTGATGGGTAGTGGCCAGTGGGTGATGTTCAATGCAACAAAGAAAAAAGAAAAAGAACCTATAACATTTAAGGAGCTTCCTTTTCCCAATATTGATTACTATGTAGTTTTTTTGTGTAAACCAAAATACATATATTAATGTTCAAAGGTAGTCAATAATATGAGAGTCTTATTTGTTATTTTTGATATATAATTTATCGTATTTTTCGTTATTGCTACAGTATAATTTTATTGGTCTGAAGTTACAAAACATATGAACTAAAGTTACAAAACATATTAACTGAAGTTACAATGTCTATGATCTGAAGTTACAAAATATATGAACTGAAGTTACGTGATATATAAACTGAAGTTACAAAAATATATGAAATTATTAGAATTGAAGTTACAAAAATGGATTTGAGTTACAACATACGATCTGAAGTTACAAAATATGTGAACTGAAGTTACAAAATATGTGGAGTGAAATTACAAAAATATATGAACTTATTAGAATTGAAGTTACAATATACGATCTGAAGTTACAAAATATGTGAACTGAAGTTACAAAATATGTTAACTGAAGTTACAAATATATGGACTGAAGTTACAAATATATGGACTGAAGTTATAAAATATGTGAACTAAAGTTACAAAATATGTGAACTGAAGTTATAAATATCTATAAAAAGCAACTCATTTACAAAGCTCGTCCGGTCTTATCTCCATTTTAATTCTTCCTCTTCGTCTTCATCTCCATTTTTAAATCTTCATCTTCATCAAAAATCTGCAATTATTAATTGAAAACACATACTATATTAATTGAAAATAAGAAAACATAATGAAAAAAATATCAATTAACATATAATAGTGAAACCAAATGAAAAAACCCAGAAAAAATCAGTAAACATAAACCCAGAAAAAATCAGTCCAGGTCAAATTGGTACAAATGAACCTAACAAACCCAGAATTAAGAGCATGCACCATTATGAATATTATGTTAAAGGATTCAGTAAAATTGAATAAAAACTGAAAATTGTTGATGTTACAACAAGAAATTGTACATTTTTATTATAAAAAACGCGAAAAATGAAATAATTCGTTTTTACCCTACTTCGTTTTAACTCTAATTTGTTCAACGATCATCTTAGAAGACAAACCGATTGAGATTATTATATCCCCTATTCACTAAAACAAAAACCAAGGGGCAAAGTAGTCATTTCAACTTTCCCGCCTAATTTCAACCACTCATTACCTAAATTAGGCTTGAAAAAAATACTGGATTTTTTTTGTCCAGATTCATTACAAGCTCAATTGTGCATGTGTAATATCAACCTATACAATAATCAAAGCCCTTATTTAACTATCAATAGATCAATTCAATTAATTGAAAAATATTAATCATATTTAATATCATAATGTAATTAAATTCAATAATTAGTACTATTGTTTTTATTAAAAAATTGTATTTTTAATATTAATCATGTTAGTATAAAAATTATACTCCGTATAAAATTATTATTATTTTTTAGTTTACAATATTAATGTTAATACAGAGTCATTTTTTTAGTTATTATTTTAAATATGATATACTCACATATTTACTATATCGTAATAACAACAATGACACGTTATCAATCCAGTGGGTTGACCCGTTCGACGGGTTTTGATCATAAATTAATGGATCATTCCGAGTTTGAGCCAAACTGGTCTTGGGTCAAAATTTTAGGGTCTTACTCTTGAACTTACAAATTAAAATGGGTCGATTTACGAGTCAAGTCGAAATTTGACGGGTCTATTTCCAAATTTAAATGTCTGTTATCTAATCATAATCACTTAAAATTAGAACAAATTAATTCCAAAAAATACCCTACAAAACTTTAAATATATACTACAAAGTTTCGTGTAATCTTTTTTAATATAGGTAGGATAATTAATTAAGTCATCCAATATTATTTCTTACTTATATTCTGACTATATTATGTGATATATACGAAATACTCCGTATAAACTAGGCGCAATCTGATCTATTCATCAGGTTTACTTTTTATAAAATACTAATTTTATAAACGACATATATATAAATAGAAGATAAAAGCATGAATAACATCTCTATTTATTAATAAGACTAATTTTATACTCCGTAGTCATTTCAACCTAATAGAATGCTATTTTATATCGAAAGATAGAGTATACAGGTAGTGACTAATTTTTTTACTTATTTCATTCTAATAGAATGTTACCCCATACAGAAAAATAAAGTAATGACATAATAAGTTTTTTATTATGGTTAAAAAAAATAAAGGTTAAAATTTTTGCCAGGAACGAAAACATAAACGGTAGACTGACAAACTAAAGAAAGAAAAATGTAAATTATTGACTTAATCGAAGGGAATACTTTTGTAAGTAACTAAACTATTTATATAAAAAAAAAAAACTAATGAAAAAACCGTGCGTAGGCACGGGTTTTGTACTAGTAATCTACTATTATACAATCAGCTTAGAATACAAACCTAATAATTCCCCAAAGTACTATTTCGTACTTTATTACTAAACCCCCCATATAAACCATATAATTTGATAGTGACTTATGAAGATTATTATACAATCTATTTTGAAATTGATTTCACAATAGTTCCCTAAATCATATGAAAATTATTATACGATCTACACATAGTAACTAAAAAAGATTATTATACAAAATTTGAAGGGAAAAAAAATCAGAAATTACCCGCGAGGTCGCGACAAACTAATGCCGATGAAGAGGGAAATGGTAGCGAGTGTTGGCAATGGAGATTTTGGAACTGATATTTTTTTCATTGTTCAATAAAAAATGAGAATGGATCTATAGAAAATAATGGAGATGAGAAGGTGTAATGGAGATGAGTGGATCTGGAGAAAGTAGTGGAGTATGAAAAGGGAATTGAATATGGTGGGGAAAAAGAGGGTGAACTTGGAATACGTGAACTTCATTTTTCTTTTTTAAAAAATAAATAAAAACTAGTAAATCTCAACCATCCATTCTATTTGATCCAAAAGAGGATAACAAGACTTATGAACTTATACACTCATGATGAACTTATATGATCTCATCTATATATATATATATATATATATATATATATATATATATATATATATATATATATATATATATATATATATTCGTCTTGAGTTATAAGAGAGATATAGAGAGAAGTTGTAAGACAGTCTCACCAACCCTTATACTAGCATATACGTCGCAGTTCCGTACTCATGTGGATACCAAAGGAGACATCACGTTTGGGGTGCTTTATTCTGTCTGTGGAGATTATTTATTCTGCCCGTGGAGATTATATATATTTTTGGGTTTATTATACTTCTTATTAATATGATGTTCCGCTGCAAATAAGGTATAATTGTTATACCTCTACTTTTGTCTTTTCGGTTAATACTTGTAACAAGTCCTTGGGTTTAAGGGTTGTAATCCTACAGTGGTATCAGAGCCTCTGTTACGTAGTATTAATCTAATTGACGTGAATCTATGGCTCATAATTGGTTATGAGAGATTCACTTGCGTATTAATTTGATTATAATTTCGTCGCGAGAATTATTGTTCTCAATTTTTTTTTTCGTCCATAATTTTTGTTGCCATATTCAATGTACGTACGTTTGATTGCCTACTTACATAGCCACAAATTTTCGCACATAATTATTTTGCATGTGCTCCTGCCAGTATTTAATATTCCTTAATTGCAATAATGATTGTTAAATTTAAAGGATTTTGGACTTGTTAAGTTTTTATGTGGACATGATATGCATGCTAATTGTTTTGGTGAGATGATTTTTGGTCATGGCTTCCTCTTTACGTTCTTCGGCTGATTTGTTGATCAAGTTTAGGGTGCCCTTTTTTATGAATTTAAATTGTTAAATTCCGAAATTGACTGTCAATATTAATTTAAGATTTAATATCGATTATGTTTTAATTTAATTTACCCTAAATTGACTCACTATAACCCCTTATTTCTTTGTTGACGATGAGACTAATTAGATTAGGTCAAGATTCGACTGAAATTGGGAACGTAAAATTGTTAGAATTTATCGTTGACGATGAGACCTAATAAGATTAGGACAAGACTCGTTTTAATTATGGTGGAGACGGAACGAAACGAGGCCAACTCGGTTGGCACGAGTATGACTCGATGGACACAAGTGTGACTCGGTCGGCACGGGTATGTCCCAGTTGGAACGGTATGACCCGAGCGGCAAAGGTTTGACCAAGACGACACAATATTTACTCGGACGTCATGGTGTCGGGTCGGGTGACGCTTTTTAAGAAAAGTCATTTTCTTGCGTTTGTGTGTTGATTATGAATCAAACATGGATTATACTTTTATTTTTCCGAATCAACGAAAAATTAGTTTTCTAAATCGGCTAAATATTGTTTTGCATTTTAATTATCATATTATCATAAATAGATCGGAAAAAGAGTTTCTCGAGTCTTATTTGATTTTGATGAATTGTTCATCTATATGACAATTATAAGTTGCAGATTGGTTGTGAATCGAGTTTTGTATATCCGTTCATTTTTTCCGGGTGGGGAATTGTTTTTCATAGTTGGAAAAATAAAAGATATTGCTGAAATTGTTCAAAACAAATAGCAATTATGAATTGTAATATGATTATGAATCAAAATATGGGATCTTTTGACGTGTTTTATGCACAAATCACTAGTAACAATTGAATTATTATGTCATACGATGCATGATTTTATTGTTTGAGACTTGTGTACTTAGAACTGATAGATCGCCTTGTAAGTTGACCTAGTGGCATGGTTAGGACCCATATGCATTTAATCCCTCGCACAAATATTAAGTATTGTCTTTCCAGAATTCACCACTGCAACAATTTCATATCATTGGTTGAAGTGACTGTCTAAGCGGTGCTTTGCTGATGTATGTAGACTGAGGTAGGTGGGTAACGGTTACCCACAGGTTCAGTCTCGTTTGCTTAACATTGCTATCAAGTCAGGCTTGGGCTTTGAGATAAATAGTTGGTGTCATATGATGACTAATTCCGACGAACCAAGAATTACATATTGATGTAATTGACAATGTTGTTGTCTACCTTTACTTTTGGAGCTTGAGCAGTGAGCCCAAGTTCACTTAAGCGACAAAAGGTTTAGGATCTTGGAATATTATGCGAACTTGAGGGTAGTTTTCATGATTTTATCTTAAAATTGTTTAAGATTATTAATATTAATTATCGTTTTGCTTTGCATATAATTGTAGTTGTTATTTAGTCACCATTATCACATTTATTAAACATGAGTTTTAATTGTTCAACCTCGTCGATTGGTATCTTGAGAATTGTTCTCAAAATTAGAGATACAGATTTTGTCCTTGTGAAGGATAATTCCGATAGATTATAACCAATGCATGCAAATGTACAGTATGGACTGTATAATTAGGGTCATGAAGATGACTATGAGGACCAAAATCAATTGTTTCAATAAAAGGGAACAGTTCCAATTAAGTGAGAAAAATGTTAAAGATGATCTGATTAATCCATATATCATATGATGAGTGATTATATTGATAATCAGGGAATTTTGGATGCTTCTTTCTAAAGAATGAGGAATTGAAATCGTTTCAATTAGTCCTAAGTTTAGGTCACTTTATTATGAATAAACAGGTAACTTAACAAATTTTTTTACCTTTCAGCATGAGATGTTAAAAGACGGTTGGACATTGTATCAAGAAGGCAAATAATACTAATGTTTTATGAGTTCACTAAGAAAATTGCCCGAGATAATGATTAATGAATCTAAGACGTTGGTTAAAGTAAGGGAAGAATAATTGTTGTCATACCCAAACTTGTTCCCAAGTTTAGATTAGGTACGAAACTATTTATCATTAATGTAATGACAAATATATGACATTGGTAGATAGCTTTCTAGAAGTGTCTAGAAAATCTGCAAATCAATATAATTGAAGTATGACTTCAGGTGTATATGTTTCTGGAGTAATTGTTACTTGCATTCTACTGTTTTGGTAAGATACCAAATGCAATTATTACATTGTGAATGTGATGGCTCAAGAGAGTGGAATAATGAATTAATTAAGTGAGCGTTTTATGATTGAAATGGACAAACATTATTGTTTCAGTTCATAAAAGGAAATCACTTGATTTTATTTTAAAGCTTAATACTGGGATTGAATAATTGTTATTCTTGTACTAGTCATAAGCAAGGACATTGAAACTGTTTCATGTATGGGCATGAAAAGTTTTGATAAAAGTAGAACAATTGTTGCTCTATACCTTGCAAGAATATGAGGTACAATAAAGCTAACATGATTGTTAAGCTCTACATTCCTAGTAGTGAATGCTTTTATTTGCAACATAACGACCAAGAGGTTCAACTCCCTCGACATGAGTTTTACCCATCATGACATTGTCTTTAATCCATGAGACAAGAATCATAAGAATAAGTTTCATAATGATGAAATTATAAACCTTATTGATAAGGATCAACTGAGGTAAATGGATCTTGTTTAGATGGATAAATGACATTAGTAGTGACTCCTACTAATTGTAGTGGGAGGTTACTTAGACTTGTTAGATCACACATATACAGATACATGTGAGTTTAACTAGTGATGTTGCAAAATGGGTAACATGTATGATTTTGTTCATTTGATGAAATTTAAATCTGAATGCTTTGAATTGTTTAAGGAAGTTCAGATGAAAATACAAGATCAACTTGATAAGTTGGTACGAGTCGTTCGATATGATTGAAACAAGGAGGAATTGAACTAAAAGATTGTGATCATCTTAGAAGTAGTGAAAAGTGTTTCAAACTACATTGAACCATATTTGATATGATTTAGTCTATGATGAGTCATATGCAGATTTTATTGACGTTTTTGAAGATTATGCACTATAAAAGTCTTTGTACAATGTTAATGAAATGTCCATGTAAGTCGGAGAATAGACACCATATGAGATATGGATTGAAATATTCTAAAATAGTCTTTTCTTAATTATCAAGTCTTAAAGTAGAAAGAAAATTGTTTTCTAGAACTTATACTCAATTATGACATTTGTTTTATTAGTGGTATTATGCTAATTCTACAAACCATCCAAAGAACAAAACTGTTTTGTTGCATGGAGTGGTATGTTTCTTTCAAAGAGATTTCTAATAGAAACAGTGGGAGTAGAATCGACCTTGAAATGTTCAAGATTAACAGAAATTCTCTACAACTGTTGAAGAGGATATTAATGCATCCATGAAAAGTCATGATCATCTTAGCTGAAAAATATTACCCTACATAGGTTTGACCTATATATGATGAAACAATAATGGACAAAGACTCCAAAAGTCACATGAAATCTAATAGATTTCATATACCATAACTACCAAGTATAGACTTTGGTTAAATGAGTCTTATAGTGAAGAATAGTCTTCAATATAAAGATGATGTGGATTGATATAAGAGTATCTACGAAGCGTAGTTGGTAGTTAGGGATCGATCTCATAGTAATGACTATGAAAAACCCTTTTTACAACATTATGCTTAAGTCTATTGAGATTGATTTAGCATTTTAAATGTCATCACTCATTATGATGAGTTTTGGACATATTGTAGACACCCGCATTTTGCCTGCTAGTGTCTATAGCAGTTCCCGACAAAACACCCGATGATGATCGGACGCAAACGTGACTTAGTACACTCAAATATGGGCTCGGAATCAATAATATCTGACGTGGGCATTTAGCGGAGTACAAATCTCTCAAAACCGACCTCAAATCCAGGCCCAGTAGGTCGTTCCCAATAAAATAAGACTAATTTGGGCCAAAACCGACACCAAAAATAAAAACCGTCTTTTGGCGACCGGATCAAAACCCGGTCAAAGACGAATCCGTCCTCAAAGTCAGCCAAGCGAGCTTCTAGAAACTTGCACTCAATCATACTTTTCAAAAATTCAAAAAAGTCAACGATTTCATAAAATGGCTCGGCAGCTCGATCCACTCGATCGAGTGGATTGACCTCACTCGGTCGAGTGGAGCCAAAAAATTGCAACATGCCCTCTTTCCTAGGGCACTCGATTGAGTGCACTAGGGCCACTCGATCGAATGACCTTAGGTCGTAGGGTATTCTCTATAAATACCCCCTCAAACCCTTCTCATTTTTCAGTTTTGCCAATGCTTCTAAACCCTACATTTTCAACCTAAGTCCTACATTTCTCTCCACACTACAACCCTAAGCAATCCTAATAAAAAATCGAGTCATTATCCCTCGAAAAACCGATAAACACACACACCAAAACTTTACATACATCCTCGATACTCCCGCGTTCCCGTCGCTATTATGACTCTATTGTCGAGGCCATTCTAAGCATGTATGTTGAGGATGTCACCAACCCCGTCTCTATCTTCTCTATTCTTTTCTATCTCGATTTATACATATACACTTTATATTTTATATTATAGTTGTTTTTGCAGACTAACACTAACATTTTATACTTATCGCATTTCTCGTTTATTTTTATCGTTACTTATATTTATATACCGTCTATATTTATATATAGTAATAATAAACTTCGAATTCGAACACGTTTGACTACGACAACCATCTCAAGTCCGTTTAATCCCTTTACGAGCCGCGAAGGAGGTGTCACCCTTTCGAGGAGTGCTGCCCCAAGCACTCAAGGGCGTAACGCGATCGTGGTCGTACGTAGTTGAACGCGTACGATTCCATTTCTAAGATTAGCACGGAACCCGTTGACGCGAAAATCGACATCACATAATCTGTTAGGATTAGTATCGATGTTGTGACGCGGAGGGACATAATTTCGTCACTAATCAAATTTTTTCGATCCAATAATAACATCTTTTCATAAAATTCTGATGACGGTCTTATAATCGTATAGTACCCGATTATAGCACCGAAAAATTGAGTTAAATTTAAATCATGCAAGATTTTTACGTAACTCGGTCAATCATTGATTCTTGAATAAATAAAACGAAACCATCACATTTTCGAAGTGAGCAGTAGCTCATACAGGGGCACTCGATCGAGTGCCACATGCTACTCGATCGAGTAGCACTACAAAAACCGAGCAGTAGGCCCTTCAAAGGTTCACTCGATCGAGTCCTTGCCATGACTCGATCGAGTGGGTCCCTTTGTTCAAATAAACCGAGAGCTTCAAGCATCATTCGAGCCTCGTCTTTTTTTTACGACTTAGTCGTCGCGTGCAACGTTAATCATGTGATCTTCTTTTTCAAAACTCATGCATTTTATTTCACTTTCACGACTTTGATCAAGGTCTTTCATGGTTAGTTTTGTGTCGACGACTCCTTAGTCGTATCCGATGCATAACTAATCTAGACACCAATGTTTCGATATGATAAATCGGGACAAGGCATCGAGATTCGGGATCGGGCTAGCACCACATCTAGGTCCCATATCTCCGTCCTCCATTTAATACACAATATAATGTGTATTTAATCGAAGTTCGTCCATTTACTCAACTTACGGTCTAGTTTATATTTATTATATACGGGTCCGTTTCTAGTTAGTATTTGCCGCTTTTAATTCGATTATTCTATTTTATTGTTCGTTATTTTTGTTTTGGCCGGGTTGTATTTCCGCCCGTGTATATTGTATTCACTAGTGGAAAAACCCCCTACCGCATCGGTTCTAAATGGCCTTTTTGCATTGTTAATGAAGCGATGCCTATCAAGGGGACGCTTTTACCTTGCGTCGGTTTGAAACCGACGCAAAATGTATACCTTTTTGCGTCGGTTCGTATCCAGAAACGACGCATATAACTTATTTAATGTGTCGCTTTGTAACAAACAACCGCCGCAAAAAGTACAACAAACCGACGCATTTGACAAGCATTTTGCATCGTGTTTTTAGAAGCGATGCAATTGATAATGTTTTGTCGACGCAAAAATTATTTAAATCCGACTCATTATGTGTGGTTTTGCTTCGCTGTTGTTACAAGCGACGAAATTAGTGACTATTTTGTATCGATTATAACAAATGAACCGACACAGTTAGTAACATTTTGCATCCATTTTTTTGTATGAATTGATATCCTAAAAATTAATGGGCATGTTTTCTCAAACAACAGAAAAATAAAAATGGATCAAAGTATCCACTTCAATTATGAATTTCTAAACATCTGCTCCCTTCGTGTAATTTGCATCAATTGAATGCTAATTCAGTCGAAAAACCAGTTACTGAAGTTACAGGAAATCGGTTTGCAAGAAATACAGATGAGTTTGCAGGAAAAAAGCCGAATGCTACTCTAGTCGAAGAATCTATTACAGTAGTTGCAGGAAATACTGATGGGTCTGCAGGAAAAACCCCGAATGCTGCTTCAATCGAAAAATCCATTACAGAAGTTGCAAGAAATACTGATGGGTCTGCAGGAAAAAACCCGAATGCAACTTCGGTCGAAGAATCCGTAACAGAAGTTGCAAGAAATACAAATGAGTGTGGAGGAAAGTATGTTTACATACAGGAACTTCCTAGCAAGTTCAACTCGGATTTGCTCAAAACGTGCGAAATCCTAAACCCGTTTGTCAACGAATGTACAGCCTTAAAAAACTCGGGTCTGGGGCCGTGGCTTAATCTCACGGACGAAACCGTCTTTTTTTCCGGTCAAAATTGGTATGCAACCGATCAATGGTCGATCGGTGCTACTTGTGAGGCATTGATTGTGCAATCTGCACAAAAAAATCATACTTGTGAGGTTACTCGATCGGTGCTACTTTCGTGATATTAATAGATCGGCCAGGACTTGGAGATTAAGATGAGTATTGTGTAAAAGTTCATACTTTTTCAGTCGAATGATTAAATTCGAGATCATATGATAATTATTCAAAATCAGTCTCTGTGTGCTACTAAGACACAAGACTGCAAACACCTGTCCTCCTACCTTGTTTCTGATGCATGAAAAATGAAGATCGACTTATGAATCTAAGGAAATATATTGATTACCTTTTGTTCAATAACCTCACTTGACTTGATCTATAGCTTATCCTTAATTGACGACAACGGCAAGGATTTTTGAGAAGTATCAGGAGCATATTTATAAAATCCTTCAATGTGAATTTCTTTAGCCCTCATTCGGGATTCGACCAATCTACAAAACAAATGCAATAATCAATCAAGCTCAATAAAGTACTGAAAGTTATTAAATTAATTAATGATCAAATTAAGGGTCACACTAACCTCACACTATTCCTTGCCAAAAACCTTACAATCTCCGAACAACCACTCATCTGCATCCCTCTCACAAAACTGTTTCACTGTTGACAAAGGACTCAACCTACAAACACATGTTAAGAATTACTACTTAGAGTATTCACTATACTAATCAAAATTCAGAAACTCAGCAACTAAAATTTAGCCATTGAAGTCGTTTCCCCTACTGACATTTTGCTGTGACATCCTCGATTATGTAGTACAACACACAGAAATAGAATAATATTCGTCATATTAACTTGTGGTTAGTAATATCATTACGTTTTCCTTTCTTCACACATGTTAGGTCAACCATGTTTGATCTCTTCATGAATATTGAAGTTGATAGCAATATCATTACAATTATATTGACCAATAGTTAAGTGTTTAGAGACGGGTCAACTATTTGATGTCGGGTTTGTCGTCGGGTCAAATTTTATCATGGTTGAGTTTGTTTCGAGTTATTCTTGTATATTTTACCGATTCAAGTCACCATACTACTCCACCATACATAATGAACTTTCGGGCCGGGGCAAGTAAATTAGTTTATTTTAAGACACAAGATTATAAATGATTGACCTGTTTCATTATAATACTCCTTACATATATTGCTCAACCGAGGAATCATTTAAAATCGGAGGGAGTATTATATTAACGAGATTTGAACATGAGTTATGACTTGTTATAAGTGGAATACGTGTAAGTGATGAGTGATGTCCTACCAAACTACCACTACTAATTCCATGTACTTTGTTTTTAGTCAATGAATGTGAATATGTGATGCGTACGGGATACGTACATTTCACATAAATTGTGGTTAGTAATTTTCAAAAAACATAGTGAAATATTCAATTTGTTGATTAATAGTAATTCATGGATTTGTACTGAATTTATATATTAAAGGTAGAGGAATTGAAGTTGTCAAAGATGGAAGAAGGGTTGGCTAGGGCAAGGGCGGCCATACGAGAAGCTGCTCGAACTCGAAACTATACTTCATATGACAATAAAGAACCAAGTTTCATCCCAAAAGGAGTTGTATATCAGATCATATCATATCATATCATATTGATAAGATAAAATCATATCATATTTTAGTCAATACATACAGTGCCCAAATTTGTTGATAAGATAAAATCATTAAAGGCATGCAGGCGGGAGGCAGGGTATGGTACCTGGTAAGCTGAAGTTCCAGCCCCGAATATGAAAGCAGCAGGAAAATCGTGGCGGTTTAAGTCATCTTTTGCAAAGACAGTAGTCAGTTTTCGAGTGGAGTTCAATAGTCCGCAGTAAACAAGAAGGGGAAGTAGTAAATATTGAGATGCTCTTATTAACTTCACCATTCTCTGTTTCATCATCCTTCTAATGCAACCTTACCTGTCGATCACTGTATGTGTTTTTCACAACCAACTCACACACACACACACACACACACACACACACACACACATATATATATATATATATATATATATATATATATATATATATATATATATATATATATATATACATACACACATAACCGTCTAAAAGAGCGAATCACGTACGAATGGTTACACATGACACGTATTCTAAAAGAGCAAATCATCTGGTAAGTACTTAATTGCTCCTAGCAGCCGTGTAGGCCCGACTGACTTCCATATTTTGGACTGGCAAATTATACTTGGATAGAAAGTGAAAATAAATAGATGGAGATTTCTAGCCAACAATTGTAGTAAGTATTAATTTTATGATCGATGAAGCTCTTTAATGCATACAGTACAACATAAGCTTAGAAATGCAGAGGGTTAATTAGCCCGCCAAATTAATACATACTCCGATCCATCGGTTATGAGTTATGACTATGTGTGAGGATAAATATTAGGATCTGCAACTATTCTAAGTACTGAACTATATAATATTGTCCTTATAGCTAGATTCTCCTTGGTGATGTACATGTACAATAAACACTACAAAATGCTAATTCAAAGCATGTCTCGTAATGTAAAGATGTACACTATACAGTGATCAGATTATTTGCTAATTCGAAACCCTAACTCAACAATTACAATCGAAAGGGCTTAAACACACAGCTAAGCATGCTACAATTGAAAACCACCAAATAACATAACCAACATAATCGTGTAATTCGAAACCCTAACTCAACAAGGACTTACAATCGAAAGCTAGCGATTCATTACACAGCTAAGCGAGAGTTACAATTCAAAACCGTTGAATAACGTAACCAATTGCTAATCGTGTAATTACAAATCGATAATCAACCAGAGTCAGCAGCAATGAAATCAGTCGAAACAATTAAGATCAACAAAAACCAGAATTCGATAACACAGAAATAGTTGAATGATAATAATACTACAAAATCAAGAGCGATAAAGTAGTTTACCAGAGAAGAACTGAAAGTGAACGACGACGGCGCGACCCCGATCTGGTATTATTCTGGTACTGAGTTGTAGTTGTCGATGAGGAACGGACGGCGGCGACGGTGTGCGAGGAATTGATGAATAAACGGGGATGGATGAAGGTGTGCGTATGAATGGATGAAATGAAAAAGCAAAGGAGCAGTACGCGGTTTTGAGAAATTAGAAAAAACAAAGGAGCAGTATTGAAAAAGAAATAAATTTAAAAAAAGAAATTAGAAATATTATTTTTTGAGAAATCATTTATTTTAAGAAATGATATCTTTGTTAATGAATATTATGTGTGGTCGGAAATCATTTGCTGATCCCGCGCATTAATGCACGATATATTTAGGATTTCTTATTTAGTTACCGTATTACTTATAAATGCTCGATATCTAATTGACGACATGTTAGTTTTTTCATATTTTTAAGTTTTATCTTTTGATTTGAGAAAATAATTTAAAGTTCTAAAGATAATCAAGATAATCGAGTAATCTCATTTAATGTATATATATAAATAAATACGGAGTATTTTTTTTTGTTACAAAACTGATGATAATATTTTATACTCCCTCCGATTCATTAGAATCGCAACATTTACTATTCACACAAAAAATAAGGAAAGTGAATTGGTGGACCACAATAGTGATGTCATGTAAGATTAAGTAATATAATAATATTAGATTGAATATTTTGGAATATAGTAATGAAAAGTGAAGGGTAGGTTAGTCATTTCATAAGAAAAATATGGACCAAAATGGAAATGTTGCAAAGCTGATAAATTTGCCAAAAACGGAATACGTTGCGAATCCAATGAATCGGAGGGAGTAATTTTTAACTTGATTGATTAATTAAAAATTTAGTTTTTCACCACGAAACAAAGTGTCTCGAATAAATTTTTTTTATATATATATATATTCAGATTAGTTAGAATTTTTTCCAACAAATTAGAAGATAACATAATACTCCAAATATTATCAGATTAAAAAAATTATTTATATATTAAAATAAAAAAATGAAAGTATTTTATAATACGTATATTTTTTTCATCCTAAAATATTTTATATTTGTTTACGTCAATATATAGAGAGAGAAAGGGGGAGAGAGGATCACATACGGACAATAACTTTTATAAGTTCATAAGGTCCAGTGTTAAAGTTACACAAAAACTGCTTAAAGGTACACGAGATGAATGATAAAGTTGCACATGAAGTGATAAAAGTGTTAAATGTTATAGTTATATCAATTTTGAACAAATGCAACTTTATCCGTATGTCATCTGTAACTTTAATATAGACTTAATTACATAATTACATATGTTGAACTTACTTGATCTCTTCTATATATATATATATATATATATATATATATATATGATCTCGATAGTTTGTAACACTTATACTCCGTATTTTGTTTACAAAAATGTCTCATAAATGTCCATTTTTTTAATAGCTCATACATATAATAACATTTGGAGGGAAATTTTTTAATGAAAATTTGACACCTCATCAACTACTATTCTCTTAGTAGTGAGAGGATTAGTAGTAAGAGGACGACGTCTTTATATTAAAGTGAAGGTAGATAAAAATCATTTATTTAGAAAATTGTGTCTTTGTAATAGATAGATTGAAAGTGAACGGAAATCATTTATCTAAAAACTGGTGTCTTTGTTATTAGATAAGAGATATCTACTTAGAAAAATTGATTTCTTTAACCAATGAAATCATTGATTATAATTAAATAGTTCCTTATTAATGATTTCTTTTGAGTTTATTCTAGTAGTGATTGTAATACAACTATTTTATTATCATGCTTAAATTTATATAATCATATATGCAAGTGGTGGATGGTATTAGATTCCCTTACAAATATATACTCCGTAATATTCAAAGTTCTTCATATTTAAGATTGTGCTAGTGGTGTAATGGTTAGTGCTTGTGGTAAGGTACTTAAGCACCAGGGTTCAAATCCTTAGTTTAGCATTAAATGTTAACAATTTTTGGTGTAAATGGGCAAGTCGCCCACTGAGAGTGCGACATCCATTACGGTCGCTTTCCGTCAGTGACTTTATCTATCCTACATTCTTACGCTTTTCAGTCATGTTGTCGGGCTTGCGCGCTTACTGAGTCGGCGATTTTGACATGGAGCCATTTTTCGATAAATTATTTCAAAGGAGCCCCAGTTCGGTAATTTCTTTATTTTAGAGCATTATTTTATAAAATTGCTCCAATTGAAAAGAAATTATCATAAAAATAAGTAAAAAATATTATTTTTCGATTGAAAAAAATCACACGGGGATTCAAGCCCTGCTCCCCTTCTCGAAGGGTCAATGACTATACCAACAAGATAGCTAGTATACAATGTTAAGTTCTTGCATCAAAAACCTAATATATGAACGTTAGTAGTATAAAATTATGGAGGTCCGGTGCGTCCGCACCTAGTGCACACCTTCTGAGATGAGCAGGTTTTTAAAATTTATAAAATTATTATTACGTATAACAAATAATGTATATATATTAAATGAGAATTTACCCTTTTCTATATTTATGAAATTATTATGCATCGGTTCTATTTTAATATCGACGCAATTGATCTATGGCGTCGTTTATTAAGAACAAGCGACGCAATATATGAAATGCATCTTTTTTTATTTAGAAACGACGCAAAAATAAATAAATAAATACGTCGGTTATGTAATTAAAACCGACGTATTTGCGCAAATACGTCGTTTTTGAAAAAAACCGACGCAAACACATCTCTTAAATGCATCGTTTTGACAGAATATCGATGCAAAACTCATTTTCGCATCGCATATGTTTAGAACCGACGTAATTACAGCGACGCCATAGGTGTTTTTTCTACTAGTGATTTATTTACGAGTTTTATTTATTTTCGATGCTTATCATTTTTATAAATGAACCTCGCATGCTAAATAATTCGACGACAGTTTTGATGCATTAAAATGACGTAGTTAACAAATAATTCGCATGCTTAGCGAAAAAGCGTTGTTTGCATATCATTTAATCATTTTATTAGCGCGCGTACACGAACACGAACGATATCTTAGTAGAGGCCGCTAAGTGCGGGCGGGGTTGGGTGTCCTTAGTGGGCTTCCCAATACGTACCCTCACTCCTTACTCAGAACCTCAGTTTCCGGATGTCCGAAACCGTTGGCGCACGAGAGTCATTCTATACACGATAACCGGTAGAGATGGTATCGGTATCGCAATGCAAAGGGACGAACCCCATAAACTCTGAAATCGAAATGGGCCGTACTTTTTGTACGGTCCACGACGACATAGAGTGGGCTCGAATGGGTCCGAATTCCCATAAAATTCGGTGGCAACTCCAAATTTGACTTATATTTCGAACCCGAGATCAATCTTACCACGAGATTCATTCGCCTACCCAAACCCGCGCGTGGCCGCGTCGGGGTGGACCTATGTCATGTCCACAATTTGGCGACTCCGCTGGGGATACCTGATGTACCACTAGTCATCGGGGTTCCTAGGGTGAGACTCGAAAAAAAATCGTTCGATTAATAATGTACGCGCATTAGTTTAATGATTCATGCATAACCCATCTTTGCCCGGGCCAGTTACTTGTGACCGACGTCCCACTATACCGCGGTGCATTCCTAAATGGGTGCGTTAAAAACTTCTATGGCCGAACTCGTATGGGTTTTCGCGGCATGTCCTAAGACCAATTCGGCTTAGGGAGTCCGTCCTGATTTATGAGAAAGCCGTCGTTGTTGGTATAGACCCGATTTTGACCGACCGAGACTTAGCGTAAAGCATACATAAGCGTCGTTATAATGCTTGTTTGACTACGTGCTGCTTGGTTTACGTGTCAATTTTCAAAACACCGTCATTTCAAAAATGCATCCTTTCGAAGAATCCAATTTTCAAAAATTCGGAATGCCTCCGAAAATTAGGACTAACGATTTGACTCAAAATATCCTTTTCTTTAGCCGGCATGTTGCCCGTTTTAAACTCTCGAATTTCCGATACCATTTCGATTTTTGGATTGTCAAAATTCAATTTCGTTTTTCAAGTCTTCAGAATTTCGTCCTCGATTTTCAAATTTTCGGAAACTCAATTATTCTATATTCTAATTTCAAAATTTCAAGCATCTAACTTTTCAAAAAAATCTTCCTTATTATAGGACCTACCGTTATCCGTGTGTCGGGTCTTTGAATAGTATGTCGAAACTCCGTCGATCTTACATCACGAGTTTCCCCCGTTTCCCGAGTCCGCCTTATTTGTCAAGGCACGACCAACCCGCGTAGGGCATACCTCTACAAAGGAAAGTCCGTTTATACACTTGAGTCAAAAGTCTGGGGAAAAATCTCACGTGGACCTTCCTTCGAACGGGACTAGGCTCACAAAGCCGAGTCCTAAGGAAGTCATACCACCCATGAGTCATCCATCGAGGTGTCTTTCTCTAGTCTTTCTTTTTACTTGGTCTCTCCTTTTCGTCGCTCGGGATGTACCTTTTGATTCCAAGATCTAGTTCGGTTTTTGGTTACGCGTTGTTCTTACAGACAGGCCACCGTCCACCAGAGACAGAAACAAAATGGAAGCAGCTTTGAACAATTTGAGGACCTCCATGGATGCCATGGTGGCGAAACAAACCGACATTGAAGCCCAACTGACTGAAATGAGGGCTGGCCAGGTGGCTATTGCTGCTCGTATGGCCGTAGTGGAGCAAAGGACTCCTAATGTCGAGGCTACTAGGCCTCTAGCTGAACTAGTTAGTGCGGTGCACCGACTAGAGGAACAAGTTCACCTAGCTGGGAGTAACAACATCCATCGGGAAAATAGCCGTGAGTACGCCCCGGTGAACGACAAACTACCCCCAAACCTGAACCTCACTGGCTTACCAATGTTTGAGGGAACCGAAGACCCGTTACTACATGTACGGGCCTTCAAAGAATTCATGGCCGTCAAGGGAGTAGATTCTGCAATGTTCAAGAATCTTTTTGCTGCGTCCCTTGAAAAGCACCCACGGGCCTGGTACTACAGGCTAGACCCGAAAAAATACCCTACTTGGGACGATGTGGCTACAGAGTTTACTCGGAACTATGTTGACAACACCGAGATCCAAACCACAATGCGATCTTTGGAGGTTATGGCCCAAGAGCCAAAAGAAGGTTTTACTAAGTACCTTCAACGCTGGAGGGCTGAGAGCGTGAAACTGGTCGATAAGTCCAGTGAAAAGACTTTAGTGGAGGCTTTTGTCAAGAATCTCCTCCCCTCCTATCGGGTTCATCTCCGGTACGCTGTCATACCCAATTTCACCACCCTTACTGAAATGGGTATGAGAATTGAAGACGATATGAGGCTGAAGGGCCTTACCAAGGCCTCTAGCAAGGGATACCAAGGGGCTTCCTCTTCCACTACTAAGCCCCAAGCTGCAACTCGCAGCATTTTCGACGCGGTTAATCTACTAGATGCCCCGTCTAAGAAAAACACCCCACCTCGGGTTTTCACTGATATAGGTACCACCTATACCTATGCCTTACAAAGGCTATCCTCTAAGGGCCTAATCCAACCGATAGGCCCAACTCCTGAAGTTCCGGTCGAGCGACGCTCCAAGAACTACAATGCCAAAGCTTATTGCCAATACCACCGAGGCAATGGGCATGATACCGACAAGTGCTGGAAGCTGAAGCATTTGATCCAGGACTTAATTGAGAGCGGTAAAATCCCGCTGCCTGGAGATAAGCCAAGTAACAAGGAGAACCCTTTCAGTTCCCATGCCATCTTTGCTGGGGAGGTGATTGATTGCTCTCACCTTATCTCTCCATTTATCCCGCAGGTGAACGGGATCTGGTTTGACGACGAGGACGATGTCTACCTCATTAAAGGGGAAGTTGTCCCCATTACCCCCGAGGAGATTCGAAAGACCAAATCCCGAGTCTTAGCCAGTAACCACCTTGGTCGTCCCTATCAAGCCACTAGCTCTAGGGACACCCCAATCCCGACAACTGTCACTGAGCCACTCAGGACGGAAGTCGCCCCTGAGGAGCCGACTGCTGAAACGGCTCTCCTGAAGCAACTGAAGAAGACCAGAGTTGACATCACCATATGGCAACTCTTAGTTAGCTCACAGGAACATCGAGAAGCACTCACTAAGGCTCTCGATCAAATTAAGATCGACTCTCTAGTTACCCCTGTTGAAATGGTAGCCACGGTCCTGCCCCACTTGAAGGGCAAAACCAAGGAAGGAGGCCCGATGATCACTTTCTCGGAAGCCGACCTAACGCCGTTCGGGGCCTCCCATAACCTGGCCCTCTACATTACGGTGATCTGCCGAGGGAAATACCTCCCGATGACCCTAGTTGATGACGGGTCTGCTGTGAATGTTCTTCCTTTGAGGACCGCCAAAGCCCTCGGCATTACCGAGGCCGATTATATTCCGACGGCTCAGACCATCCAAGCCTTTGATGGGAGCCCGAAGTCGGTAGCTGGGGCCATAAAGCTGACCATTATAACGGGCCCGATACAAAAGGAGCTTGAATTCCAGGTGATCGATTTCACCTCGTCCTTCAACCTGCTCTTAGGAAGGCCATGGATTCATGCGGTAAAAGCGGTATCCTCCACCCTCCACCGAAAGATCAAGATGCCTTTGCTCGACAATGGTATTACTTTGGAGGCAACCCCAATGACTGTGGCTAGCTGTAATGCCACGGGCCGCACAGACCTCGAGGGGTTCGACTTTGTGGGGATGATCAAGGAAGAATACCTTTTCAGGCCCTATTTCACCACGAGCATTGACACGATGCTCCAAAACCTAGGGTAATTTCCGGGGGCTACCTCTCGACCCAATCTACCAGATGGGAAGATTATCGAGGTCCTTAAGGACGAAGACTCTCACTTCGGCCTTGGTTATGCCATCACTCCGGGCAACATTGTCCGAGCAGGAATCGAAAAGACCTGCAACATCATTAAGGGCATCCACTTGAGCCCTTACAGCCCACGGTTGACTGACTACTTTGTCACACCGGTATTTGGGGCTATTCAGGTTGGTCTATACCAACCCAATGCTGTGCACCTCGGTACCCAATCGGCCCGGGACTGCAACTATATCCCGGATGATGTGTTCGCCCTCATCCAGTCTGATGGAGCTGACAATGCTGAGCCCGCGCTGGGGCTACTCTTCGGGGAAGATACCATAACCCCAACTCCAAAAGAAGACTTGGTCAACCAGATTCTCCGCAGCAACAGGTTTGACCCGACCAAGCTGATCTCGGATGTTGGCTCCGAGACGGGAAACAGGGCCTGGAAAAAGACTGTCAAATGGACTGACAGTCAAGGAAAGATCTACAAGCTGGTCACTGGAGAGGGAGACATGCCTGAGTCTGAGTCCGAGTCTGAATCGGAGTCTGAGTCTAGGGAGCCCGGTGCTAGAGTCAATCCTGTAACCCCTCTCCCTTTAGTCATTCCTACTGCTGGCACTTCGGGGTCTGTCCCGAGTGCCTTACCAATCCCGCCACTAACCAATGATCAGATGGCTACTCTTTTCGAGCTGTTTTCAAAATTTGCAATCAATAATAACAATCGTTCTGCTTACGACTTGTCTCTTTTAAATTCTGTTTTCAAAAATATTTTATGCAATGACATTGAGAAACCCGACGAACAAGTACCCATACCTCCACATCTGATCGAGCAGCTAGAGCAAAGGGAATCCCGGAATCCGGTAATTGAAGAGACCGAGTCCATTAATGTGGGAACAACCTTAGAGCCTCAGATACTTAAGATAGGGTTATCCTTAGATCCCAAGGAGAAACAACAATTCACGAACCCCCTCCAAGAATTTAAAGATGTCTTCGCATGGTCCTACAAGGACATGCCAGGGATAGATCGGAAAATAGCCGAGCACCACATACCGATTAAATATGGGTGCAAGCCGGTCATGCAAAAGCTCCACCGAATGAGACCCGAATGGTCTCTCAAGGTAAAAGAAGAAGTCGATAAACAGTTCAAAGTTGGCTTCATACAGGTGTCCGAATATTCGGACTGGGTGGCAAACATCGTACCGGTTCCTAAAAAGGACGGTAAGGTGCGGGTATGCGTGGACTTTTGGGATCTTAATAAAGCGAGCCCGAGAGACGATTTTCCGTTACCACACATCGACATATTGGTGGATAACACGGCCGATCATGCCCTTCTATCATTTACGGACGGGTATGCCGGATATAATCAGATCAAGATGGCAGAAGAAGATATGAGCAAGACTACCTTCACTACACCTTGGGGTACTTACTGTTATACCGTCATGCCTTTCGGTCTCATTAATGCCGGGGCCACATACCAACGGACTGCTACGACCTTATTGCACGACATGATGCATAAAGAAGTAGAAGTTTATGTAGACGACATGATCGTCAAATCCAAAGAACGGGACGGTCACATCACCGCCCTAAGAAAATTCTTCACCCGATTACGCCAATACAACATGAGGCTAAACCCTCAAAAGTGCAGTTTCGGGGTAACATCAGGCAAGTTACTGGGTCATACCGTTAGCCAACGTGGTATCGAGGTCGACCCAGCTAAAATTAAGGCCATTACCGAGATGCAACCTCCTAAAACCGAAAAAGAAATAAGGGGATTTCTCGGGAAAGTCCAGTATATCAGCCTGTTCATTTCCAAACTAACCATGGTGTGTGAACCAATTTTCAAGAAACTGAAAGTAGGGTAACGGGTACTATGGGATTTCAAGTGCCAAGCTGCTTTCGACAAGATCAAGGAAATTTTGTCTACTCCGCCAGTTTTAATGCCACCTCAACCCGGTTTGCCTCTGTCATTATACCTAACAACAACAGAGACAGACATGGGGGCTATGCTGGCTCAGACAGTTGACTCCGAAAAACGAGCTATTTATTACATCAGCAAAAAGTTTTTAGAGTATGAATGCAACTATACCATGCTCGAAAAGACGTGCTTGGCTCTAGTTTGGGCCACTAAAAAGCTCCGACATTATATGCTCAGCTACGAGGTTCAGGTATTATCCAAAATGGATCCAATCAAATACCTCTTCGAAAAGCCCGTTCTCAATGGCCGAATTTCTAGATGGACTCTAATGCTGGCAGAGTTCGACCTAAAATTTGTGCCGTTAAAAGCTATTAAGGGCCGAGTAGTAGCTGAATTTCTCGCCGATAGCCCGGTGGCTGAAGAAGGACACACCGACACCTGGTCCTTCCCAGATGAAGATATCTTCCATATCGATACTGAAACATGGGATTTATACTTCGATGGAGCATCCAATTTTTCGAGGGTTCGGAGTCGGGATTCTCCTAATCTCGCCAAAAGGAGAGCATACTCCCGTATCCATCAAACTGGACTTTGATGTTACTAATAATGCAGCCGAGTATGAAGCATGCATCCACGGGCTACAAGCCGCCGCCGATTTGGGGGTCACGAACCTCCGGGTACATGGTGATTCATCCTTGGTCATTAACCAAGCACTTCAAAAATGGAAAACTCGGAACGCTAATCTCGTGGCCTACCAGGCACGAGTAAGGGATCTCGAGAACCAATTCCAAAGGGTAGAGTACATATACTTGCCTCGGGAAGAAAATCAGTTTGCAGATGCACTCTCAAAGTTGGCGTCTTTGCTAAACATTCCCGACCACGTGACCAGTATGCCAATTTGTGTCGAAAGACGGTCCGAGCCGGCATATATTCACGACATAGAAGACATTGAAATAACTGATCCTGAACCATGGTATCAAGCTGTGCTAACATACCTGAAGACCCGAGAATATCCACCCGGGACCGAAGGCCGAGCAAAGAAAGCCTTACGGAGATTGGCCACCCAGTTTGTCTGTACCGACGATGGGTAACTATACAAAAAGATGGCATAGGGGGCTCTTCTTCTTTCTGTTGATAAATACCAAGCTGAAAAAGTTATGGTCGAGGTACATGATGGCGAATGTGGCCCACATATGAATGCCCAGATGCTGGTCCGAAAAATCATGAGACTCGGATACTAATGGAATAGTATGGAAGCCGACTGCCAGTTATATGTCAAACATTGTCATAACTGTCAAATCTTCGCTAATGTGCAACATATGCCGTCATCTTTGCTTTATACCATGACGTCACCCTGGCCATTCTCGACATGGGGTATCGACATAATCGGGAAAATAAATCCCTCTGGTACTGGCGGGCACTGCTTCATTTTAGTAGCTATCGACTATTTCACCAAATGGGTTGAAGCTGAATCTTATCGCATTATCAATGCTAAGCATGTCGCCAAGTTTATCCAAAACAAGATAATATATCGGTACGGGATCCCGCACGAGTTTATCAGTGATCACGGGACTCATTTTCAAGCCGAGACTGCAGCCCTGTTGACCAAGTATAAAATTCAAAGGCATACGTCCTCGCCCTACCGTCCCCAAACAAATGGAGCGGTAGAGGCGGCCAATAAAACAATTGTCACCATACTCAAAAAGATGGCTGATAATTACCGGGACTGGCCCGACAAAATACCTTTTGCCCTATGGGGATACCGGACGTCAATTCGCACCGCAACCGGGGCGACGCCGTATTACCTAACTTATGGGATGGAGGCAGTCCAACCAGTTGAGTTGGAGGTACCGTCTCTCAGAATTCTGCTATAGAAAGTCAAGTACCCAAAGCTGATTGGGTTCGAGCACGGTATGACTCGTTAGTTCTACTAGACGAACGACGATCTCGTGCCCTCAACAATATCCGAATTTATCAGAAAAGGATCCAGCGGGCCTTCAACAAAAGAGTAAGGCCCAGGAACATTAAGGAAAGGGATCTGGTTATTAAGTCTGTCCGAGCTTTACTACCAGTTGACCCAAGGGGAAAATTCAAACCTAATTGGGTTGGGCCATATTTGGTAAGGAAGATCCCGTAAGAAGGAGCAGTGATGCTGACGGACCTGGATGGGAATGAGTTCGTCAACCCGACCAACCTGGACCAGCTGAAGAGTTACTACCCTTAACCTTTCTCAATGTCATTAGCAAAATTTATCAAAATCAGTTTTTTTACAAAAAACAAGTCAATAAGCTAGAATTATTTATTCTACTGTCGCAAACATCTTGAACTAATAGTCTTGATGTAATTCGAGATTGCAACTTTATAAAAGCCTGAACTACGTTTGGTTTGATTCCGCTAATTGTGGATACGTAGGCAGCCCCTCAAAAGGGCACACCCAATGCAATCGAGAAAAGACAGAAACGGTTTAACAATAAACTTCCTTTATTAATCACTAAAACCCCGATAAACTTGGGAAATTACAAATGCAAAAAGAAATTCAAAAAAAATGCAATAAAAAAGGCACACGACACTCTAAAAAAATAGTAATAATATTTAAATAATAAAAAACTAAGGACTCGGTATTCAGGGCATCTTGCCCTTTCCCTTGTCCTTGGCCTCCTAGGCCGTCCACTGGCGACGGCGCGGAGGATAGCGTTCCCGAATCACCACGGGAACCTCCTTAGCTCAAACTCGCTTCTTTGAACTCGAGTCCTCAATCACTTCGATGGGCCCGAGTCGGGCCCTCACAGGCTCAGGAAGCCGGCACGTGGGCCTAGTCGGTCTTTGACCGCCAGTCTTCGCCCAAGTCGTCTCTTCAAATCAGTCTGGGGACTTGACTGCCCCGCGTGCTGCTAGCACCAGCATCCTTAGATCGAGTCTTAGTATGTGACTTAAGACCCGATTCTAATCGGACTAAAGTAGCAGGAGTCTCCCCCACATCGAAGAAGCCCCTGTTGTCCTTCGCCGTCTCCCGGCAAACCAGTTCGAAGGCCTCATAGCCCTTCAAAGCTTTGCGAGCTTCCTCGGACTCCTCGGAAGTCCACTTCTGATATGCACGTGAAACCTAAGCGGATTGGCAAGGGTTGGGTATAGTCCATGTAGGACGGGTGAACCACCTTTGCAACCATGTGTCGCACATAGCGTCCGTCAGTTGGAGCGAGACGCTAATGATTGTTTCAGTCTCAGGAATGCGCTGAGACGAACCAAACTGCCTCAGGATACGGTCCGGGTAAATATGAACCGTCCAGTCGAGAGACATGATCATCAAGTACCGGGCTTGGTCCCTTTTGGCCAATCCCGTCAGTTTGGAGAGAAACCACCAGGCGACAGTCCACCTAATTAAGGGACCACCATGAAACACCAGCTCCTCATCCCAATAAGCTCGGTTTATATGATGACTCGAGCTTATCCGTTGCCTCCTCGAGCTAATTTGGCTGCTACGGTAATTAAGTACGCTCGGAGGGGACTCTATGATCGACAGGCGTTCAGACAGCCAAATCTGAAAAAGAATACACAAAATTCGTAAGCAATGGGAAGGTTCGCTAGAACCCACTCGATCGAGTACTACAGCTGACTCGATCGAGTAAGCTCTCTGAAAACAGGTAGAAGCTCGTTAAGAAGGTCACTCGATCGAGTGACAGGTCCACTCGATCGAGTGACTCGCGTACATCATAATTTTCGCACAAAGACAAAAAATCGTAAGATGTATACCTGCAAAAGACGGACGCTCCCCGTCAGTTGGCGGTCCGGGTCGAGTCGCCTGGCATCGAGACCCATAATGATCTCCCCGGTGGCTAGCCAAGCAGGGCTATGACCAGTCTCCATCTAGTCAACCACACCAATCAGCCTGATCTGACCCAAGCACGAGTGTAGACACCCGCATTTTGACTGCCAGGTGTCTATGGTAGTTTCCAAAAATCACCCGATGATGATCGGACGCTAACATGTTTCTACGCCATACGGGCTCAAATCCATTAATCGCTGGCTAACGCACTTACGGAATACAAATCTCACCAAACCAACCTCAATTCCAGGCCCAGTGGATCATTCCGAGTCAAACAAGACTAATTCGGGCCAAAACCGACACCGGAATTAAAACCGGCTTTTCACGATTGGGTCGACCCCGGTCAAAGTCGTTTCCGAGACACACAAAAACAACCCATCAATCATCAAAAGTCCAAGTCAAACACAAAACCCATCAAGGTCAAGGTCCAAACAAGACCCGCGCGACCCATCTAGGCCACTCGATCGAGTGACCCATCCACTCGATCGAGTGGGCCTGCTTTGAGCCCGGCGGCTGACATAACGGGCCACTCGACCGAGTTGGCTACCTACTCGGTCGAGTGCCCTAACCCGGGTGCCCTAATTTTTTCTATATAAACACCCTCCCATGCACACCATCAACACATCTACACATCATCTAAAAACCCTAGTCTCTTACACCTCTTTACAACCTTAGCAATCTACAACCCTAATCTTACACATCTACGAAAACCCTAGACAAACCCTAGGCAAAACCCTAGCAAATCGACATCAAAAAACCCTAAACCTAGCTTTAGGAATCCAACCCGAGCCACCACAACTTAGCCTCCATACACCTCGAAGACTCCCGTGCCATAACCACGATAACGAGCCTTAGTCCGAGACTGAAACATGTAGGTTGAGGGTGACAAACCTCCATCTTCTCTCCTTTCTCCTTTTTTTCGTTTTATTACGTATTATTATTATTATTATTATTATTACGTATTATTATTATTATTATTATTACTTACTATTATTATTATTATTATTACGTATTATTATTATTATTATTATTACGTATTATTATTATTATTATTACGTATTATTATTATTATTATTATTATTATTATTATTATTATTACGTATTATTATTATTATTATTATTATTATTAATATTACGGTTATTTTTATTATTTTATCGCGCATTCATCTTTTTTTCCAAGTAATTATTTCTTAAGGGTCGAAACCCGTTGACGCGGATCCGACATCACAATCCCTAAGGATTTATTCGATGTCGGAGAAGCCGAGGGAATCAAGTTTTTATTCGTTCTTTTTTATTTTTGTTTCTAGTACATCGATCTACTAAATTAATTAAAATCAATTCAAAACTCTATTTCCGTTGAGGCTAAAATAATTGTCAAAACGATTCATTAGAATCATGACATTATTGAACGCGGAGGAAATTCAATTTCATCGCAATAATCGACATAAAACGGTTTTAAACGACTTTTGAAACAAACACTATTTTCGTTGATGCTAAATAATTGTCAAAACAATTCTCTCGAATTATGACATTATTAACGCGGAGAAAATTTTATTATATCACAACAATCAATTCAAAGCAATTTCAAACGATTTCAAAATCAACACGATTTTGTACACGATTTCTTAATCGCATAGAGGGCACTCGACCGAGTGCCTGATCCACTCGGTCGAGTGGCACCTCAAAACCGAGTCAGAACGCATGTCACGACCACCACTCGGTCGAGTCTCACAGTGACTCGATCGAGTGGCCATGTACTCGACCGAGTTGGCCAATAACTCGGCCGAGTACGGTCCTAAACGCGAAACAGAAACTTTTTTTATGCTTACTCGATCGAGTCCATCGACCACTCGATCGAGTAGCCTTACAACGACTCAAAATGCGAGTCGTACATTGTTCTATTTTGCAAAAGTCGATAGTATTTTACGACATTAGGTCAACATATGCATAATCAATCATATGTATACTATCTTTTCAAATCGTGCATCCCATATTTGCATCTTTTTCAATTCAATTCAATTTTGCACAAACCGTTATTATTCGTTATATTATTATATCATTACTAACGCGTTTGTTGTTTCTCTCGTTAATTTAATTTTGTTCGTTTATTGTACTAAATGAACCCGCATGCTAAAATACAACTTTGACGTTAATCTTAGCTGCATTAAATTGACTTAGAAACCCGTTTCAATTCAATTCGCATGTTTAGGGAAAATACTGTTTGCATATCATTTTCCCGTTTTACTAACGCGCGTATTGTAAGTCATTCGAATTCTTAGTAGAGGCCGCCAATGTGCGGGCGGGGTTGGGTGTCCTTTGTGGGCTTCCCAACACGTACCCTCACCCCTTACTCAGAACCGTGGTTTCCGGACGTCCGAAACCATTGGCAACGAGAGTCATTCAATATACGATCAACCGCTTAAGTCGGCATCTATATCGATATGCAAAGGGACGAGCCCAATAGACTCTGACATCGGAAATGGGCCGTATTTTGTATACGGCCCACTACGACATAGAGTGGGCTCGAACGGTTCGGAATAACCATAAAATTCTGTGGTGACTCCACTTAGACCTAAATTTCAATTCGATCCTTCTCATATGGAGATTCATTCGCCTACCCAAACCCGCGCGTGGCCGCGTCGGGGTGGACCTATGTCATGTCCACAACGAGTCCGCCTCCATCATCCCTTCAAAAACGTAACGCTGCAGCATGCAAAAGGCGAAAGCCCTGCCCCTGTGGGTAGCAGTAGCCCTCACATCTTGGATGTTCATAACTTATCAGCCAGGTCGAAAAGGGAAACGGAATTTCCCTGCACCATTTGATCTGTCTCAGCACGAGACAAAAGAAATCCCTCAGCCTCATTCTTGGATCGGGGTAGAATAGAGGGATAGCAGGACGGGCAACTGGGCTCCAACCGCCTATAGCTGCGATCTCCTCAGGAAGAGGGCATATTTCTCCTCGCGGGAACGCGAAAACGTGATGGGTGGTGTCCCAAAACGTTAGACAGGCGTCCAAAAAGTGTGAGTCGATTATCAGACGTTGAAGTGGGAACAAACTAACGATTCCCATCTGGGTCAGTTGAACCTTCTCCTCGTCCCGAAAATATTGGGACCAAGCTAAAAGCATCGCGGTTAAATGCTCGATACCCATAGCAGATATTTGAGTCTTCTTGAAAGTCTAAAAGATTTTGAGGAGAAGAAGGGGTTTTGATTTGGGATGCAGTAAGTTGAAGCAGGAACTCCTACATTTATAATAGGAAAACCTAACTGAACCTTAACTGTCATGCCTCTTCAGCAAATATGGGCCCTACTCACGCGCGGGCCTGATTTCAGTTTAGAATTCGGGATCAGGAATCAGGTCGTCCCGAGCATTCCTAAAAATTTCTAAAAAAAAAATCTTTCAAAATTTTGCTTTTCAAAAAAAAAAATCAATATTTTATCTCCCCAGCATGAGTCGGTGTTTCACCTATGTCATGTGTTACATACAAATTGTTATGTGTCAGCATACAGGTACACCCCAGACTTCAGAAGCAAGTCTCCGCGCAGCTCATTTACTCCTCACGGAGCTATCATCATCAGGACAGGTATGACCCTCTGCTTATGGCTGGCAAGCCCTTTACCTAAGTCTAACGGACTATAAACAACCCGACCCGAAGGCTGCCAGGTCGTAATCTGCGATTGGCCTGGTAGCTACTCTGACTTTTGCCTTGTCCAAGCCTCAGTCAGAGTGGGGGCCCTGTAGACACCCGCATTTTGCCTGCTAGTGTCTATAGTAGTTCCCGACAAAACACCCGATGATGATCGGACGCAAACGTGACTTAGTACACTCAAATATGGGCTCAGAATCAATAATATCTAACGTGGGCATTTAGCGGAGTACAAATCTCTCAAAACCGACCTCAAATACAGGCCCAGTGGGTCGTTCCCAATAAAATAAGACTAATTTGGGCCATAACTGACACCAAAAATAAAAACCATCTTTTGGCGACCGGGTCAAAACCCGGTCAAAGACGAATCCGTCCTCAAAGTCAGCCAAGTAAGCTTCTAGAAACTTTCGCTCAATCATACTTTTCAAAAATTCAAAAAAGTCAACCATTTCCTAAAATGGCTCGGAAGCTCGATCCACTCGATCAGTGGATTGACCTCACTCGATCGAGTGGAGCCAAAAAATCGCAACAGGCCCTCTTTCCTAGGGCACTCGATCGAGTGCACTAGGGCCACACGATCGAGTGACCCTAGGTCGTGGGTTATTCTCTATAAATACCCCCTCAAACCCTTCTCATTTTTCAGTTTTGCCAATGCTTCTAAACCCTACATTTTCAACCTAAGTCCTACATTTCTCTCCACACTACAACCCTAAGCAATCCTAATCAAACACCGAGTCATTATCCCTCGAAAAACCGATAAACACACACACCATAAATTTACATACATCATCGATACTCCCGCGTTCCCGTCGCTATTACGAGTCCATTGCCGAGGCCATTCTAAGCATGTATGTTGAGGGTGTCACTAACCCCGTCTCTATCTTTTCTATTCTTTTCTATCTCGATTTATACATATACACTTTATATTTTATATTATAGTTGTTTTTGCACACTAACACTAACATTTTATATTTATCGCTTTTTAATTTCTCGTTCATTTTTATCGTTAATTATATTTATATACCGTCTATATTTATATATAGTAATAATAAACTTCGGATTCGAACACGTTTGACTACGACAACCATCTCAAGTCCGTTTAATCCCTTTACGAGCCGCGATGGAGTTGGCACCCTTTCGAGGAGCGCCGCCCCAAGCACTCAAGGTCGTAACGCGATCGTGGTCGTACGTAGTTGAACGCGTACGATTCCATTTCTAAGATTAGCACGGAATCCGTTGACGCGAAAATCGACATCACATAATCCGTTAGGATTAGTATCGATGTTGTGACGCGGAGGGACATGATTTCGTCACTAATCAAATTTTTTTGATCCAATGATAACATCTTTTCATAAAATTCCGATGACAGTCTTATAATCGTATAGTACCCGAGTATAGCACCGAAAAACTGAGTTAAATTTAAATCATGCAATATTTTTACGTAACTTGGTCAATCATCGATTCTTGAATAAATAAAACGAAACCATCACATTTTCGAAGTGAGCAGTAGCTCATACAGGGGCACTCGATCGAGTGCCACATGCTACTCGATCGAGTAGCACTACAAAAACCGGGCAGTAGGCCCTTCAAAGGTTCACTCGATCGAGTGGGTCCCTTTGTTCAAATAAACCGAGAGCTTCAATCATCATTTGAGCCTCGTCTTTTTTTACGACGTAGTCGTCTCGTGCAAAGTCAATCACGTGATCTTCTTTTTCAAAACTCATGCATTTTATTTCACTTTCATGACTTTGATCAAGGTCTTTCATGGTTAGTTTTGTGTCGACGACTCCTTAGTCGTATCCGATGCATAACTAATCTAGACATCAATGTTTCAATATGATAAGCCGGGACAAGGCATCGAGATTCGGGATCGGGCTATCACCACGTCTAGGTCCCATATCTCCGTCCTCCGTTTAATACACAATATAATGTGTATTTAATCGAAGTTCGTCCATTTACTCAACTTACGGTCTAGTTTATATTTATTATATACGGGTCCGTTTCTAGTTAGTATTTGCCGCTTTTAATTCGATTATTCTATTTTATTGTTCGTTATTTTTGTTTTGGCCGGGTTGTATTTCCGCCCGTGTATATTGTATTTATTTACGAGTTTTATTTATTTTTGATGCTTATCATTTTTATAAATGAACCTCGCATGCTAAATAATTCGACGACAGTTTTGATGCATTAAAATGACGTAGTTAACAAATAATTCGCACGCTTAGCCAAAAAATGTTGTTTGCATATCATTTAATCATTTTACTAGCACGCGTACACGAACACGAACGATGTCTTAGTGGAGGCCGCTAAGTGCGGGCGGGGTTGGGTGTCCTTTGTGGGCTTCCCAAAACGTACCCTCACCCCTTACTCAGAACCTCGGTTTCCGGATGTCCAAAACTGTTGGCGCACAAGAGTCATTCTATACACGATAACCGGTAGAGACGGTATCGGTATCGCAATGCAAAGGGACGAGCCCCATAAACTCTGAAATCGAAATGGGCTGTACTTTGTGTACGGTCCACGATGACATAGAGTGGGCTCGAATGGGTCCGAATTCCCATAAAATTCGGTGGCGACTCCAACTTTGACTTAAATTTCGAACCCGAGATCAATCTTACCACGAGATTCATTCGCCTACCCAAACCCGCGCATGGCCGCGTCGGGGTGGACCTATGTCATGTCCACACATATATATGTGAAATACATTTCTTGAAAGGGATGCATATGATGTGTGTGTGACACATCGTATGAATTTTATATTATTAAAATTGCTAGGCAAATGTGAGTATTCCGATTTCATTGGAGCATGGAGCAAGTATCTTCGTTCTCAATGTGATAATTGAAAGATGTTTGTTTTCCTTTGAGACGAAGAAAGACAGTGTGTACAAGAGGCTAGTGGGAGTGCATTTTTATCGTTGTGATTTGGTATGTAAGTGACATACTTCTCTAACTAAACAACATTTGATTGCTTTAGTCCATGAGACTTTGCGAGAAATGTGTTTATTATGTATGTGCTCATGTGACGAGTAGATACTAATCTAGTGAGTGTCACTAGAATGCTATCTAAGAATTGTTCCTTTGCGCTTAAGTAGCAAAAAGGGAGTTATTTAAGAGATGCGCATGATGTGATAAGCGAATTGTTGTAAACAAGTTACACCGATTCATATTCCAAATAGACAAACATGACATGAGATTGTAATCTCAGTATATTTTGTTTTGGATGAGAAGTTGTGTGTTGGAACGGTTCCAAAGGACAACTTTGTGACTAGTATTATAACTAAAGTTAGTGTTCTATTGCTTTTGAAGCAAATAGACGCTTGATTACGAACCAAGCACACACTCAACTTTAAAGTTTATGAATCAATTTGTTGCTTATGAAACTAACAGTTTGCCTTAATTAAGAGAAGGTAGATTGATCATATGCTTGTAAATAACCGATACAAATGGTGTACGTCCCGAAACCTCCTCTACGTAAAAATCATATTGGTTATGATCGGTATAAGACGCATCGGCGAGTGGTCTTAGTACTTTTAGAGGTGTTCGGTTTAGTGGGAGTTATTTCGATAATTAATATATGTATGACATATTGTCATTTGGTTAATGTAACCGAGTTTTGTCCCTAAATAATTTACATTGATGAAATAGATCACTAAGTACGTGACTTAGTCTTGGAACTCTATTTAGATGATGTAATTATTTCGTCTCTAGTCAGGGTATTATGTTGGGACTTTGAATACCCTTAAATGACTAGTGTGTGAGTTGGTTGATGACTAAGTTCCTTGAGTCATAGGTATTGAGATACTAAACCAGGCACACAGGTGTATGTTAAGAACATGCATTAGACAGACCCGCCGAAAAGGATTTTACTAAGATTTCGCTTAGTGTCAGTAAAGTTCTTTGCAAGTTATGAACTTGTACGGTCTTTAGACCTGAGTCTTTGACTATTCTGTACAGTGATGTGTATGCTTTGATATTATTCCTCGTCAGCTGTGAAAGGGGGCTATGGATGGTTATTGGGCATGCATGGATGTGATAGGATGTGGTTAGACAATAAGGGATTTGCTCGTCCTTTATTGAAGGAAATTTATTGTTTCTTGGCCACTCGAAGAGTGTGACTTGTGCAAATGCGTGGCCCGCGCTCAGATAGAATGATTGTCATCTATCTGCTCTTTTAACAAGTCAACTCAAAGATTTAAGTAAAAGATTGAGACATGTGAGGATGACACTTCTTCTTACCTCATTCTCAATTGGAGATAATAGTAGCAAAGAGACTTAACGTCGTTCGTGAGAGGACATGTACAAGTGGGAGACTGAAGGAGTTATGTCCACTATCCTACGGGTTGACCCGCTTAAGTCTATGTATCCGAATGCATTGCTAGAGGTCGATGTTGGGTTGACATGTAAATAGGTTACGTGTCTAGTAGTCTTAAGTGGGCTCATTGGGTCACACACAATGTGTACGAGATATTATTAAGATATATCGATATATTAAAAATATGATATATTAATAATATCGGGTCAATAATAATACGGACCCAGCTACGTTGTCGGGTTATGGTAATTAGAGTTATACTAATAATCTAATTATGCTAATTAGAGTTATGGAAATAACCTAATTCTACCTTCTAATCTCTTATATAATAAGCTTCATATGATGAACCAAGATATGGAATAAAGAGTATTGACTCATGATATATATATATATATATATATATATATATATATATATATATTCGTCTTGAGTTATAATAGAGATATAGAGAAGTTGTGAGACAGTCTCACCAACCCTTATACTAGCATGTACGTCGCAGTTCCGTACCCGTGTGGATACCAAAGGAGTCATCACGTTTGGGTGTTTTATTCTGTCCGTGGAGATTATTTATTTTGCCCGTGAAGATTATATATATTTTTGGGTTTATTATACTTGCAAATAAGATATAATTGTTATCCCTCTACTTTTGTCTTTTCGGTTAATACTTGTAACAAGTCCTTGGGTTTAAGATTGTAACCCTACTAGAAGTTTCATTGCAGCGGTCATCTACAACAACAAAAGGGCACGGGATGACCAAGTAAGTATTAAACGCAACATCTGATCTCATCTGCATCCTTCTCGCAACCTACTAAACTCGCCATTTCTAGTCCTACAGACTTGAATTCATCAGGTTTATTTTATTTTTCTGTAGAAACGATACTATATATTTCTCAACAATGTAATGGATGTTTTGGGTGGGACCATTCATCGGAGCTGCAATAGCTGCTATCTACCACCAATCCATCTTGAGAGCCGGGTTTGTGAAGGCGCTTGGATCATTTCGAAGCTCCTCCAATATGTGATGATCTTTAAGTTTAACTGCACCAATCGACTGACCTATAAGTATAAATCATATATATATATATATATATATATATATATATATATATATATATATATATATATATATATATATATAGAGAGAGAGAGAGAGAGAGAGAGAGAGAGAGAGAGAGAGAGAGAGAGAGAGAGAGAGAGAGAGAGAGAGAGAGAGAGAGAGAGGCTCTTATGAGTCCTTTACTCTATATGAGTCCCTAAGTCCTCATCTCATCCATTGGATGAGATGAGGATGGATGGACAAGATGCTTCCAATTATTTGCATTAAAAATAAAAAAAATAAAAAGATTTACGTTCCTAAAATAGCTCCCATGATTTTAGGAAACAATAACCTCACGATCACATTCACTCATCATTCAGTCATTCACCTTGCAAAATTCATCAAACCCTAAAAAAAAACTTCCATCATCACGTTCCGTCATTCATTCAATCATTCAATCAAATATGGGTTCAAAATCCCGTTACTATGGATTCAATGAGCGCGACATCATCATCAACTGTTGAAAAGCAATTGATCGAGTATAACAATGGTGAGTTTTGATATTTCTTTCACGTTTTGCTTCAATTTTAATTCAGCGATCGACTAACAAAAATTAAATTTCTTTCCCGTCACTTTGGCTTTGTTTTTTTACGTCAATTTCCATGTTGATATTGTTTTCATTGTCATCTCATTCATCATAGATTCATATTGATGGTTAATTGATACTTCATGGCGATTTGACTTCCTTTTTTACGTCAATTTTCATGTTGATATTGTTTTCATTGTCATTTCATTCATTATAGATTCATATTGATGGTTAATTGATATTGATTCCAGAGTTTTATGTTTGTTATTTGGGTTTTCAATGAGGTCCACTGATAATATTGCTTTGTTTTCTATGAACGCAGTCACGACGTTGAAGTAACATACGCTCTACATTACAGTAACACTCCATTGCAATTACAGTAACACACTGAACGTTATGAAACAGTTTTTGATGATGATGTTAGAGTAACGTACTTTACCAGTTAGAGTAACACAACGTAAGAGCTGAAGTAACACATTGGCTGCATGGGCGTAACACATATGTATTAACGTTACAGTAACACTTAATTGCAATTACAGTAACACACTGAACGTTGAGACACAGTTTTTGATGATGATGTTAGAGTAACGTACTTTACCAGTTAGAGTAACACAACGTAAGAGTTGAAGTAACACATTGGCTGCATGGGAGTAACACGTTGTTTAATTTTGTGCAGGTGGTATTGGAAGTGATGCGAAATTGCGAATGCACAGGACAACCCATTGGTGAGGATGAAGAGGATGAAGTGGATGACGACGACAAAGATGAGGAAACTGAGGAAGACACTGAGAAAGATGAGGAGGAGGAACATGTGTTTTGAGAATACTTGTGTTTTTGGTCATGATAAAAATATTTTTCTTTTTTTGTTTACAAGAATAACTGATTTTGTACACATTTTTTTACAAGTAGCGTTGTGCTACGTAGCAATTAACTCTATATTTTATTTAATACATGTGCATTTGGTTAGAGTAACATCTCAGTTCTATTGGAGTAACACCTTTCGTCAGTTAGAGTAACAGACATAATGCATTAAAGTAACTGAGGACAGCAGCGTTGTTTAAACAAATGATTACCAAAGTAATTGAGGATAACTTGGATTGGAACCATTCTATACCAAATTAACGATTGTCGTTCTTTAAAGAACGATATATAATGCGTCAGAGTAATTGATAATAATAACATTGTTTAACCATGAGACAAAGAATAACACCATTAATTACTTAGAGTAACATCATTTGTTCATTAAAGTAACACTTATAATACGTCAATGTAACACGGGTGTGTAGCCTTGCTGGGATGATGAAGATGAAGGGTTTTAGTTAGGCGGGTGATGAAAAAATTGAATATGATGAAACATGATCAAGTGAGTTAGGTGGTTGGAGATAATTAAGGGAGGAGAGAGGATTTTTTTATATTTTTCCCAAAATAGGGTAGTTATTACCTTAATTACTAGACTCAATCACCACCATCCATTCCATCTAAATCAATGGCTCTAAATAAGACTTATGGACTCAAAAAAATAAAAGACTTGATCTTTACTATATATATATATATATATATATATATATATATATATATATATATATATATATATATATATATATATATATATATATATATACACGGGTTTTGGCTAAGTAGAATCATACTCGTTACGGTATTTCTAATTTGCCTAAGAAGGGGCGGGGCGGGGCAGAGCGATGAGGCTTTTCTAAAGATGTACATAAATTACTCGTACGTACTGTACTATTTATGGGAAAGATTTGTGAATCAATGTCACTGGTGGTTGGTGTGTCGTGCCATTTGTTTTTACTGTTCAACTTGAGTGTCTATCATTGTCCGTCTTTCCCCTTTTCTCCGTTGTTGCACACTTGTACTCTTCTACTATGCTTTTTCATTGTTGATGATGATGAATAAAACTCCTTACTTCTCCACTCAATTATGTGTTAAAAGACTTAAAACTGTCAACTCGTGAAAGGGATGGTTAAGGCCCAACTATTACATTTAAGTTCTATTAAAAACTATGCTCCCTCAATTGACACCGAAAACCCACTTTTCCCCCTCTCAAGAAGTGAGGTATGGGATTGATCTGATAAAATGGAGTGTTTTTTTGGGGGGGTGTGACTAAATGTAGGGAAGATTGTTTGATCACAGCCTATGAGTTCGAGTTTAACACACTTCACTTTGTAGGGGACACAGATTAGATTCGTGATACGCCCACCGAATAAGTGAGAATCAAACGATCTTGTTACGGATATGGGTTTAAATATGATGCTTCCATTACATTTTAGGACAGATGCTTTCATTTTCCTGAGTTTACCTCAAATCATTGTTGTTCTTCTGTCCTCGAGCTCATTACGGTTTGTGTTTAGATGGTGAATGACCTTACTGCCTCACATTTGCATCACGATTCACATGAACATTTCTACTGGATTTTACAATGCCTGACCATATCACAGAGTCCTGAATGTCCACCATTGTCGATTTGCCGTGTTCTACTTCTTATGTTTGACTTGAATGCATTATTTGGCTATTTGACATTGCCTACATTCCTTTACATGGTTTTTATTAATTGTTTCAATAATGCAATAGCTGGACTTGAACTCAGTAAGATAAAAGGAATTCGTGGTGCAAGATATGGATGCAACAAATTAAAGACCTTTTGGCATATTCAACTGATATCTCATTCAGTCATTCCTCCTAACTCTGCTCTCTAGATATAAAACCTTTTCTACTTCCGAAATTCTGATCGACCTAAATCAAACTAGAGCTACTTAACTGCTAAGACAATACAGTTACAATTTGACTCTCGAGGTCAAGGTCGAGGGTAAACAGTTCTTCGAAAACAAAGAGAATTGTTCATCTATGACTCATAATAAAGGCTACATCTATGATGGCATCATACCTCAAAAAAAACAGAGCATTTGGCTCAACTTAAAATAAGAACAATCGAAAATCAAACTATAACAGATAAAAGTAAAATGAACAGCAAAATTATTGTGCCTATTTTTAAGGAGTGATTGTAAATGCAGTGTGTAGTTTGGTACAGGCTAAACCAAAAAAGTAAAAAAAAAACAAAGAAAATGAAACAGTGAGGCACAAAAAGCAAGCCTCAGACAAGATGTATCAATTACACGAAGATTGCTTCCTTGCTACAGGCAAATTTGCCACATTGCCATAAGAGTTTGACAAATAATGAATCAAGGATTCACGTAGAATGCTCAGTTAGACGTTATCTACAAAAGTATTTGAGTTACTGGACGTCCACACGTTCAATTGCTGTTTGGAAGTGAGCATCTAGTCCGTACCATACCTTGGGAGGCATCAGGGGATTGGAGTTTGGACATTTTCACCATTGCCTTTGAAAATTCTCGACGAAAGATTGAGCCATCATCTGATGCAAATACCTCTACCAGTCTGGCCGTCCTAGGATCTGACATCAGCTGTTGGTCTGCATAAAGCAAACCCCGTCCCAAGAGCAAGCTCTTGTAATAGTGTGTATCAAAGCCTGAACCTGAGAAAATAAATGGCGCCAAAGACTGAAAATAAGACAAGCCTGTTGTTGACTCTATCAGATTTCGAGGCCTGGATTGTGAAGGACTTGGAGATACATCTGTATTGCAAATTTTGTTTAATTCAAGCATGAAATCTATAGGCATTGTTGGATCGGGTTTTCCAGAGCCATGAAAGTTGTAGATTCGGTTCAGAACGAATTCACATCCGATTTTTCCAATATTATGTGCTCCTGCATGAAAAAAAAAAGAGATGAGAAAGATAATCAAGGTTACAGTCACTGTAAAACCGAGTAGGTGATAGAGGTGAAATACCCAAGAGGCTGACGACTTCTTTCTCGTTGAAACCTCTCTGTGAAAACAAGTATAGTGTCTCGTATATGTGACTGTCGGGTCTTGGTATCTGACTGTTAGCGTCATCATGGTATGACACTCGACTATCTCGTCTACCAGTGAGGACTGGGAAAAAGGGTCCACCAGACTGATTTAAGATCAGACACAAAAATTAATGATGTTAAGGTTCTCCATAGAAGCGAGATTGTGCATCATTATCCTAGTGAGGATTACTACTATGAACTTAAGTGACATAAATAATTAAAACATTTCACAATCAAAGAATACGCCAATACTGCAACTGACAGCAGTAACTACTCAATGACTCCGAACAAAAGCTAGTATTAGATAACTGTTTGAAGCAAGGTGTCAACATGAAAATTTCAAGAAATGGTGTAGCTGATGAGATAAGTATGAGCCTTCATGTAAGGGTGACAATGATTGACAATAACAAAGTAACGTAATTAGCTGGTGCTGACTTGAACTGGCAAGAACAACCCAACCCAACCCAACAAGGCTGATCCAAGACTAAAATTAACCCAAATTCAAAATCCAAATGTCACTCAAAACCTGAATTCATCCAACCCAAACTTGCTGGATCATAATTGACCCAGCCCGAAACCCCCGATCCGAAAATGACAATAAGAAATACTCCAAACTGACCCGAAAAATCTAATTAGAAATACGGAGTAACATCTACATAATACTCCGTAATAATAATAATAATAATAATAATGCAAGCTTCGGTTTAAAAAAAAAAAAAAAAAAAAAAAATAAATAATAATAATAATAATAATAATAATAATAATAATAATAATAATAATAATAATAATAATAATAATAATAATAATAATAATAATAATAATAATAATAATAATAATAATAATAATAATAATAATAATAATAATAATAATAATAATAATAATAATAATAATAATAATAATAATAATAATAATAATAATAATAATAATAATAATAATAATAATAATAATAATAATAATAATAATAATAATAATAATAATAATAATAATAATAATAATAATAATAATAATAATAATAATAATAATAATAATAATAATAATAATAATAATAATAATAATAATAATAATAATAATAATAATAATAATAATAATAATAATAATAATAATAATAATAATAATAATAATAATAATAATAATAATAATAATAATAATAATAATAATAATAATAATAATAATAATAATAATAATAATAATAATAATAATAATAATAATAATAATAATAATAATAATAATAATAATAATAATAATAATAATAATAATAATAATAATAATAATAATAATAATAATAATAATAATAATAATAATAATAATAATAATAATAATAATAATAATAATAATAATAATAATAATAATAATAATAATAATAATAATAATAATAATAATAATAATAATAATAATAATAATAATAATAATAATAATAATAATAATAATAATAATAATAATAATAATAATAATAATAATAATAATAATAATAATAATAATAATAATAATAATAATAATAATAATAATAATAATAATAATAATAATAATAATAATAATAATAATAATAATAATAATAATAATAATAATAATAATAATAATAATAATAATAATAATAATAATAATAATAATAATAATAATAATAATAATAATAATCAATATATATATATAAAGGGGGAAGTTTTCGAGCGATATGATTGGTCCGTTGAAAAAAAGCTCAATTTAGGTAAGTATCATTAATAATAATAATAAATAAAATAGAGAATCTTTTAATTATTACAATAATACATTTAATCTATTATATTAATGTGATGTTTTATAATTTTTCATCTAAAAAACTTTAAATTTCGTTTAACAAAAAGTTATCGTAAATAAAATCATAGAAATGAATTAATTAGATTCGTGGTAGAAAATGCTTTCATTAGAGTATAAATTTCATATTATTTGTTTCATATTATTTTCTCGAAAAAAGTGATGAATTTACTACATATAAAGATATTAAAGTTATCCCACATCGACAAATTATAATAAGGTGATGAAATTCTATATTATAAATAATAGTAATCACACATCGACAAATTATAAGGAGGTGATAAAATTCTATATATTATAAATAATACGGAGTAGTAATCACCCGTCCTTAGATTTCCACCAATTTAAGTCATAAAGAAGTCTTAAGATTATAACCTTAAGATCCCACATTGAAAAATTATGATGGGATTATGAAATTCTATAATATAAATAAGATGAATTATTGATTTTGAATATCGAAACAAAAACTTTTGAGTCTTAAAAAAATGATTATTCTATATTATAAATAAGAGTAATCTCACATCAACAAAATTATGATAATAGAATTCTATATTATTATAAATAAGACTAATCATTCGTTATTAAATATCAATAAAAAAAAAATTTGAGTCTTAGAAAATATCTTAATAAGAGTACAAGCTGAAGTAACAAGGTAATGAAACTCTATCTATATTATAAAATAATCATTCCTCCAAATTATGATGAAGTGATGGAATTCTATATTGTAAATAAGTGTAATTTTTCGTCCTTAAGTATGACTAATCAATATTAGATATCTTCAAAAACTCAATTAAGTGTTAAAACCTCTTAAGACTATAAACTCAAGTAATGACGAAGTACCAGAGTTCTTAAGACTATCTAAATTTAAATCAAAATTATTCATTCTATATCAAAAAATTATGAGCTGATGGAATTTGATATAAAAAAATTAGACTTACATTTGAGATTATAAACTTAGGTAAGATTATCTTACATAAAAAAATTATAATAAGGTGATCGAATTTTATTATATAAATACGAGTAATAGCTTATTCTTAAGTCGTTAGATATAAAAAAAAACTCGTTTATTATTATAATTATCCTAACGTTGTCTCACATCGAAAAATTATGATGAACTGATGAAATTCTATATATTATAAATAATAATCATTTGTCCTTTGATATCAGCTAAAAAAATTTGAGTCTTAAAAATATTCTTAGAACCATAAGTTGATGGAAAGGAGAAATCATTTGTGTTTAGATATTAACCAAAAATGAGTTCTAAAAAGAGTTTTTAAGACTATAAACCTAAGTAGAATTATCACATATCGAAAAACTATGATGAGGTGATGAAATTCTATATCACAAATAAGAGACATCATTCATTTTTAGATATTAACAAAAAAAATTGTCTTATAAAAAGCAACTATAAATTAAAGTAAAATTACACCACATCGAGAAATTATAATAAGGTGATAGAATTCTATTATATAAATACGGAGTAAAAGCAATTATTCATCTTTAGATATTAACGAGAAATCTTTTGAGTCCTAAAAGAACTTTTTAAGACTAAAAACTTAAATAAAATTATCGCACATCGAAGAATTATGATAAGGTGATGAAATTCTACATCAAGAGAAATTATTCGGTTTTAGATATTGATCAAAAATCTTTTGAATTTTATAATATTCCTCTTAAGGGTACAAATTGAAGTAAAAATTGTCCCACATCGAAATATTACAAAAAAGTGATGAAATTTTATTACATAAATAAAGTAACCATCGTCTTTAGATATCAAATAGAAATTTTTTGAGTCCTAAAAAGAGTTCTTAAAACTATGACGATATCAAGCAGAAATCTTTTGAGTCCTAAAAAGAGTTCGTAAAACTATAAATTTAAGTGGAATTATCACACATCGAAAAATTACGATAAAATATCATAAATAAGAGAAATCATTCATTTTAGATAATCATTTGTCCAAAAGTATATTCCGTAATAAGGTGATCGAATTATATTATATAAATAAGAGTAATTGTTTGTCCTTAATAACTTACATGAAAAACAAAATCTTTTGGATCTTAAAAAAAATATTAAGACCATAAACTTAATTAAGTAAATATATTTCACACTTTCGAGTCTTAAAAAACCTTTTAATTAAGACTATAAACTTGAGTAAAATTTCTCACATCAATTTTTTTTTACAAAGTCATGAATTTCATAGATATAAACCAAACATCTTTTGAATTTTAGAAAAGCTCTTAGGGCTATAATAAACTTTAAAAATTTATTTTTTGAGTCTTAAACAAATTCTTAAGACTATAAACGTGTGTGAAATTCTACATCATCAATAATAGAAATTATTCGTTTTTAGATATTAATAAAAAAATCTTTTGAGTCTTATAATAACTCTAAAGGCTATAGATTGAATTAAAATTATCCCACATCGAAAAATTGCATGAAGGTGATGAAATTCTATTATATAAATAAAAGTAATCATCGTCTGTAAGTATTAATCAAATATCTTTTGACTTTTTGAGTCCTAAAAATAGTTCTTAAAATCATAAATATAAGTAGAATTATCACATCGAAAAATTATGATGAGCTAACTTAGAAAAATCTTTTAATTATGATGAGCTGACTTAGAAAAATCTTTTGAGTCTTATAGCAACTCTTAAAGTTATAAATTAAAGTAAATTATACCACATCAAGAAAATTTAATAATACGATGAAATTATATTATATAAATAAGAGTTTGTCAACCAATAATTTCACAAATTTATGCAATCCCCTAACCTGGTATTATTATCATTTTCATTAAAAATAGGCCCGTGCAATAAAATGAGTCTCCTTTGAGCACCACATGGCACAACAAATATCTCTCATTCAACATTTGCTTCTCTTATACACTAGAAAAATATGGACACTTATATTGACTTCAATGTACTTTTGAAACAACTTTGTTTTATTGGAATTAGTGTTTTTTTACCATTGCTTTTTTTTTGTCAAAATAAATTTATTTTCTCTTTCTAAATGATCACCTCATATATGTTAAAAAAATCCCGATAATTATAACTATAACTATAAATGACCATCCATATATATATATATATATATATATATATATATATATATATATATATGTCATATCCGACTATTGTTGTATACTTTAATCAATTACCCCTCCATTCCGGTGAATTGTTTGTCTATTTCTTATTTGAATGTCTCAATCATTTCTTTGCCTTTCTATTTTAGGATGTATTTTTAGAGTTATTGACCATTCTACCCCTCATTAATTTTCCATATCCAAGCACTTATCCAATGCTTATTGTCAATGTTTAGGAGTAGATTCACCTTTTTAGGGATTTCTTCGTCTTTATGTTCAAACGAAAGACAGATAATTCACCAGAATGGAGGGAGTACTTCGTTTCATTTATTTCTTTAACTTTTATATATTTTTTTATAAGTTTTAATCAGTGATAAACTGATAATCAAATATTTCCTCCATTCAAATCCAAAGCGCACATTTCTTTTTTGGACACTACTAACAACTAACGAAAATCTTTGATATTCTCGACAATCTATAAGTTAAAATATAGTCAGGTGTAATCTTGTTTGATTCATCTTTATGAGTAGGGTAAGAATATCAAATTTTTTTATAATTTTTGCTAACGTAAAATGAAAGATATTTCGCCTCGACAAATGTGAAAGAGAAATGTGTAGTTTGGATTTGAATAGAAAGAGTAACTTTTTTTTTGTTAAAGATAAAATAATCATAGTAATATTTAAACAACTTCGCGAATATCGCGGGCAACAAAACTAGTTTAACTATGTTAAAAGTAAAGATCAAACTATAAAACACCCCATGTGTAAAGGAAATTATACAAAACACCTCTTTTTAAAAATATTACTTGTTGAATCATTATTAATCATTAAGCCGAAAATGATCCACTTTTTAGCCACCATACCCGTCCGGATAACCCGAACCCGAAATGACCCAAACCCAAAGTAGGCCCAAAATGACCTAATCGGATATATTGCCCTGATGACTAGGTCTAAACCTAATTCGATTCACCTATTTGCCAAGTCTAAATTGATGATATCCTGCCCAGCTACATTTATATTTGTGAGAGTCTCAAACTATACCACCAAGCGTGATTCGTCTTGATTCTCAAATATGATTGTTTCCATTTTCAAATTCAGAAATATTTTTTTCCGGATAGTTCACGCAATACTCACGAGATTTGCCACTTTGTATCAAATACTCATTATTTTCGAACCAGAAAAATTTAAGTTGCCATAGCTCGTATTTAAGAGTTCAGGAAATGACGATTCTTTTTTCAAACTGCTCGTCGTTACGAGAGGTACGATTTTAAAAAAAAAAAAATATTGCATTTGGAACCCATAGCTCAAAGTTCATGCAGGGCGAAGTATTTTTTATTGATTAAACTTTGAGAGGTCATATCTCTTACTCACAAGTTCCAAAATAGACAAAAATTCCAATCATATTTCTGGTAAAGACGAGCTATTTGAGAAAAAAAAAAAAGTATATTTTTTTGAACTTGTGAATACGAGTTACCGTCACTTCAAAATTTTTGGTTCGAAAAAATGGATATTTGATGCAAAGTGGGAAACCCGGGATACAACATGAATTATCCCTATTTTTTAACTTTAACAAGTTAGGCAACTATGATGGGAAAACTGAGAGACTAAGAAAACTCATCATACTCAAAACAATCGGAGAAAGTTGCTGCTGCTGAATGTTAACGAATTGACATAACAAAATTGATGCAAAATCTTTGATGTGTCCAGACTCTGTGCTCATCATTGTCTTTTCTATTCATGATCATAATTCATAAATCATCGGGAGTTCAGAATATAATACTATGTCCACTAGAAGTACCAATGTCTAGGATTATGGATAAATAATGTTCATGAAACTATTATTTAAATACTACATCCTCTTTCTACGGATATGCAATGGCTGCACTGAGAAATAAGCTGCGCAGTGCGCACCAGTACCACTGACAAACTTGTAGCAAACAATATGGTATCATATTAATATGTCACTATAAAAAGACACTGTAGATAAGCACTATGCATTGCAGAAGCAGACTAAACTCATCACCTTCACTCATTTTATGCATCTCTATCAAAAGAAACTGTGAGGTAAGCACAATGACTGCAGCTCGCAGAAGGCAAGATCGTGTTACCACTCAGCAGCTTTATTAACTTATGGAGTATATGCTTAGCTATGAAATGGCAACAACGACAACAACAAACACACAATAAAATGTTGTATTCATCAACGTACCAAAACGATGGCATTCCTAGTGGCCAGAGAAATTATGTCCGAGCAAGATACAATGTTAGGACATTCGATCTCCAATGCGTCTTTAATTCTATCGATGACCTCAAGCCCCTTTAGCGTTTGGTTTGGGATGGAGTTTCTCTCAATCAAATGACTTTGGTTCCCCAGACTGTCATCCAGCAGCACGGATGCATCACAGCCCTACAATACAACCATACAAACTTGAATGCTGTGACCACTCTTCTTGTCATCCAAGCATTTAATATTCAGAATAAAGAGAAATGCGAACCGTTAACGCTAATTATCAAGCTAAATTATCAACTAATCAATACTCCATAGAAAGCACAAAAAAAACTTGCAGGATTCCACACGATTAATGGGACAATTTATGTGAAGTTCAATATTGAGAAACAACTTCACACGAATTCAAAAGTTACTGAAACAGTCCGAAGCATCAATTCATCGTATCAAATGCTATCTCAATCAATAGTTAATTCAAGTAAAAATCCATTTCGTTTAAACATTAGTAGATTGATCGCGTTTTTTGTTCGTAATTACAACCTAAATCAAAAAGAAGCGTGCAAATAAGTTCAATTACGACCCGAGCATCAAGAAACCCTAGATTAGCAGCTGAATCATAAAGAAGCAGAAGACAATCATTCTGAAACTTCAAAAAACAAGGTGAAATGGACCTGAATGAAACAATCGTGGAACATAAGACGAAGAAGGCGAGCAGTAATCTTGTTATCGTCATTGAAAACATCGCGTATGACTTTGTACACAATCGTCTCGGCATTAGGACAAGAATTACGGTAGAAATCATAAGCGAGTTCAACTTGCTGTTGATCGCCGTAATCTTGCAGCACACGACGATGTGAGAAATTAGTGGCGAGCAATCCAAGAAGAGAGGGATGAGAGGATTGATCGACAAAAGATTCGGCGTTGAGAGTAACGAAAAAGGAGGCGACGAAGAAGAGTAAGAGTGGGACGAAGAGGGAGTAGCGGTTGAAGGTGTGAGAGTTCGCCGCCATGGTTGAGTTTCGAAGTGAGCTTCAAGATTGGGGGTTGCAGCTTTGGCGGGAAAACAGGAGCCCCTGCGTTATCAAAGCAAAATCTTTTAAGGCTAAGTTTAAAGGGGGTTTGAGTGTGAGTCTGAGTCTGAGACTCAGATTTGTTGAGTCTGAGACTCATACCTGGATAATGTGGTTGGTATGAGTCTGAGTCTCAGACGGATCTGAGTTTAAAGGGAGTCTGAAGTTGAGTCTGAACAAAAGTCTGAGACTCAGATTCTTTGAGTCTGAGACTCATGCCTGGTTAGAGTGGTTGAGACAGTCTGAGACTCAGATAAGTCTGAAGTTGAGTCTTGGATTTCAAAGACTCAATCTCAGACTCGTTCATTCAGTTCAGTTCAGTTCCGTTCAGTTCAAATAAGTTGTTATTATTATTATTATTAAATATTATTAAATATTATTATTATTATTATTATTAAATATTATTATTATTATTAAATATTAAAATTAATGACATTTTTATAATAATTAATATTAATATAATAATAAAAATTAATATTTTTTATTGTTATTAATATTATTACTATTAAATATTAATATTAATTATTAATATTAATATTAATTATAAATATTAATATTATTATTATAATATTATTATTAATTAATTATTATTATTGCTATTGTTATAATAATAATAATAATAATAATAATAATTATTATTATTATTATTATTATTATAAAATATTTTTATTAATAATATTTTTATTAAAATTAAAATTAATATAATAATAATTAATAGTTTTTGATACAATAATTAACATTATTTGTTATTATTATTATTATTATTATTATTATTATTATTATTATTATTTGTTGTTGTTTAAATAGTAATTAATATTTTTTTTGTAACAAGTAAACTTGTTATTGTTATTATTGTTATTATTATTATTATTATTATTATTATTATTATTTTTTTTTTTTTTTTTTTTTTTGTATTTCAGGCTACTTTCTCATTTCACTTTAGCTCATTTCACTTCCGTACAAAAGAACATGGCCAAAATAATTTGTATTAGATGATATAGTTGTATAGATGATAAAAACCAAATTCATATAATAAATGATAAATAACACGGAACGTAGTAATAATAACGGATAATGAATCGATGGTTATACCCGACCAAACCAAACAAAACCTAGTTCAACCTGAACATGACCAAACCCGACCCGAACCAACGATCTGACCCGGAAAATGATCCGCATCTGACCCATACCCGACAACTAGACATGGCAAAACTGGCTCGACCCGATCAGACCCGAATAAGCCAACCCGAACCCGATCTAATATCCAAACTAAAGATTCGAGGTCGACTCGTAACCTGAATTGACCCGAGCTAACCCAAAATTGACCCGACTATTATTATAAAAAACGAGTCGATATCCTTAAAAAAAGATGAAAATAGCAAACCCGAAATGATATGGTCCGACTTAAAGTGAACGCAAAAGTCACCTGACCCAAACCCGACCCGGTTGACTTGTTTGTCAGGTCTACCGACAACCCAACCCGAACTCGATCCACCCGCCCGATTGTCATCTTTAATAAGGACCACTTGGATGTAAAATTATTCGTATGTCACAATATTTATTTAACAATTAATTATTTAATTGAAATTATAAGGTAAATAAAAAAATAAAATAAGGTAGGTAGATTTGAGGTGAAATGAGGTAAATATAAAAATAATAAAATAAAATAAGGTAAGTAAAAAGTTGAGGTGAAATGAATGAAAAAATAATATAAAATAAGGTATGTGAGGTGAGAAAGTCTGAGATGAATCTGTGGATAAAATGTACTTTTGTAATGAGTCTGAGTCTGAGTCTGAAGAATGAAAAGTGAGTGGAAAGCTGAGGTGGTCGAGTCTGAGAAAAAAAAATGAGTCTGTGGATAAACATAGTCTAAAGTGTCAAAAATAACCTCGGCTTTTTATTCTTACGTGGCAGATCCTAAATTAGTTACTTCGTATTATATAAAGTTGCAACATTTCACCTTCTCACATTAGGTCACGTAAGATCGTGACTAAAATTATGACGTAGATCGCATGTGGCAGGCAACGTGACACTTGAAAACGATAAAAAAACTCTAGCCAAAACCGTCAAATTGGTGACACCTTGAAATTGATGCATGTACGAGGTTGGGTTAATTTAGACAACCTCATATTCCCACGATACTCCATCAGTATATCATAGGACTCGACACCTCGATTTTGCCATTAAGACGCATAATCAGATGATAACTTGTATGTTGACAACAATTGCATGACTCATGCGACATGCGCATACCTATGTTCTGAGAAGATGCATGCGCAACCACTACAGGTGTCAAACATGACAACAAAACCTAGCTAGATATTTCTATATGAACAATTTAACTTCATGAATTTGACACCGATAACAACCAACATATATTTTATCGGAAGCTCTACACTGATCGTAGGACTTAAGACCAGGAACCATTACATTGACATTGTAACTCATTAGGTATAAATTATTGACCGACTGTTTAATTAATACATGAATGACCCATTAAGAATAAACAATATACAAGAGTAATTAAGACCACAAGTCGATTAGTTCATCCACCATGCTCAATTTGTTTTTGGACTTATTATGGCTAATATTCGAATACAACTGAGTATTCCGTTCATAGTTAACAACCTGTTTTATTCTAAATTCTTACTATTAGAACCTTTACTAACCAGATACGTTCAACTGACGTTCTTTATCGATCACATAATAAATTTATGATCATAACAAGTTTATCTGGTAACAACACGTTTAATCCACAATATCCACGTTAAGGTAAATATATGACAAAGATATACTCGACGTCTTAGGACCCGAAATGAATCATATATTCTCATAAGCGTATAAGTTTGACCTCATTTACCATGCATTAAGAAAGACACGTTCATATTAGAGCATTCAATAGAACAAATAAGGACAATCATTTAATTTTAGTGATTTTAAACACGTTTCAGAACATTGTTGTCATGGTGGAAACTTCATAACTAAATTATCGTAACTCAAATAACTATTTATTGTCTGACTATCACTTTCCTTACTCGTACTTTATTTGCATATGACAAACTTCATAGACACGTTAGTACGTTACTACGACCCATTACACTTCTAACTTATAATGTTCATTAAGCAACATGAAGGCAACTAGTACATTATATCGGCAAGGAAACACATAATACTCCAAACGCAACGCATGTTTCCAATTACTTTTGGATAGCTAGCATTCACAGTACGATACACTTAAACCACCTAGGTTATTGACCCTCTTGACATATTACGATGCCGTACCATCACCAGATATATATACCCCCCCCCCCCCAACTATGTGAGACGACTCCAATATATTATTTCTCTGAGGTAGACATAGATTACCACCAAATAGAATAATTAAAACTCGTTTATCGCTAAAGACATACACTACCACGTATAAACACCTAGGTGTTGTATCCAACATTACTACCAACCCTGGCTATGACCCTTTTCTCACTCAAGGATGATCGACGCTGTAGACACCCGCATTTTGACTGCCAGGTGTCTATGGCAGTTCCCAAAAATCACCCGATGATGATCGGACGCTAACATGTTTCTACGCGCTCGGTTACGGGCTCAAATCCATTAATCGCTGGCTAACACACTTACAGAGTACAGATATCACAAAATCAATCTCGAATCCAGGCCCAGTGGATCATTCCGAGTCAAACAAGACTAATTTGGGCCAAAACCGACACCGGAAATAAAACCGACTTTTCACGATTGGGTGAACCCCGGTCAAAGTCATTTCCGAGACACACAAAACAACCATACAACCATCAAAAGTCCAAGTCAAACACAAAACCCATCAAGCAATCGAGGTTAGGGTCCAAAACAAGACCCGTGCGACCCATCCAGGCCACTCGATCGAGTGACCTATCCACTCGATCGAGTGGACCGACTTTGAGCCCGGCGGTTGGCATAACGGGCCACTCAACCGAGTTGGCCTCTTACTCGGTCGAGTAGCCCTAAATCGATGCCCTAGCCTAGCCTATATATACACCCCATGCAACACCCTACAACACATCTTTGACATCTACAAAAAAAACCTAGAGCAACCCTATACTACGTCTTCTACAAACCCTAGACAAACCCTAAGCAAAACCCTAGCAAATCGATATTAAGCAAACCCTAAACCTAATTTTAGGAATCCAACCCGAGCCACCACAACTTAGCCTCCATATACCTCGAAGACTCTCGTGTCATAACCGCGTTTACGAGCCTTAGTCCGAGACAAAAACATGTAGGTTGAGGGTGACAAACCTCTTTCTTTTCCTCCTTTTTCTTTGCGTTGTCATCTTACTCTCTTTTCCGTTTTTTTTTTTCGTTTATTTTTACGTTTATTATTATTATTATTATTATTATTATTATTATTATTATTACGCTTATTATTATTATTACTACGTTTATTATTATTATTATTATTATTATTACGTTTATTATTATTATTATTATTATTATTATTATTACGCTTATTATTATTATTATTATTACGATTATTATTATTATTATTATTTACCTCGTTATCATTATTACGTCATAATATCGGTAATATCGTTAGTATCAAAATATTAAAATATTCATTGATTTGTGTCAAGTAAGAAGGATATCGGGATAAGAAAACACGAACATACAAGTGTACTGCACACAGCGTTGACGGTCGCTTATCCCGGTACCCCGATTATTTGATTATTGAGATGAGTCAACTTAAACAAGATTTCGTCATTATTTCTCGTCGTTATCATCTTTAATTTTGCATTCATCGAATTTTCTAAAACCAATTTTAATAAGGGTCGAAACCCGTTGACACGGATCCAATGATAGCCGGGATTTGTCGTCAATCCTACCATCAAATAAACCAACTAACCTAAACTAGAATAGTAAGGGCAAGTCGGGTCGAATCCACAGAGAGATCGGGATCGAGTACTAGGTCGGTCTCAGATTATAATTAGCTACGCGAATCGATTGATAATGGTGAGATTAAACTAGATAGACTAACTAATAAATGCATAAAGGAACTAATAATCTAAAACAATATAAAGAACTAGAATACTAAAGAAACAAAGAGATATGAAATGATGTAATCAAATAAGAAAAAGTACTAAGGGACGATGTCACCCGCGACTTATTCAAATCACGCTAACAAATGCCAAGTATTGAGGAAGTCGGGTTCTCAGACAAGGACAAGGCGCATTCTAGGTCGGTCACCTCCCTCCCGGGCTCGTAAGACGAAATCCTAAGGTCAAGACCGGAGACTCACTCCCGTGATGTTCCCCAAACTAACCCAAGTCAATGAAAAGCACGCTAATCGAAACTAGTGTTAGGGATACCCCGCTCAATTCACACTCCCGTGTTCAACTAAGTAGAGTAAGGCAAGATAAAGGGGAAGAATCGACAATTAATCCTAATCGACTCCCGTCGATGACCAAGGGACTAAATTCGACCCAAACCCCATAAACCAAGATTATCCATAAATTCCCAACACATCCTCATCCAATCACCCAATTAAACCGATACAAGGCATAAAATCGCGCAATTCAAATAAGTCGGGGCTCCATCGACCCCTAGCGAGAATCTACTCACTACTCATATTTATACTAATAAAAACACAAATAATTACCCTAAACATAATAATAAACATAAAGAAATAATAAAGACAAAAACTTTGACTAATGAAATAAAATTAAACTAATCTAACCTAACACATACTAATTACTCAACATAAAGATAAAATACAAACTTAGAATCATAATACTAAACACAATAAACTATAAAGACATAAACTTTAAGTAATTAATAATCTAAACATGAAATAAGATAAAATTGATTTAAACAAAAGAGAGATGACATTACTTGATATAAGAGTATAAGACAATATAGAATGATTAAGGAAAATTAAAAGATTAAACTAATTAAAGTAAATAATTAAAACAAACAAAAAAAAAGGGAGGAAGGGAAAAACAGAGGGCTGCGGCTTCCTGCTTCGCTGCTACTCCCCATTTCTTCTAATCTCTACTCTACTGCTTCTACTCCCTTTCTATTTCTTTTTCTCTCTACTCTATCTTATCTCTTTCTTTTCTTCCTTTGTCTTGTTGGCCCCTTCCTCAAATCAGCCCTCACCCTTTCTTTTAATATTGGGCCGGCAGTCCACTCTCTAATTTGGTATTTTGGCCCGACTTTTACTTCTTGACCCGTCTTGACTTGTTTGGGTTTTAGCCGACTTGATCCTTCCGGTATCTACAATATCAAATAATCGAAGCAGTACCAAAAATCCCGACAAATAATATGATTTGACAATAATTAAACTAAACTCGATTAATAACCTAAATAAACGTAAAACGACTAAATAATACCTAGACGGTTTATAAAATCGACTAAATAAGAGTCGAAACGTGGGACAAAAATAGATAAAATCATGAGTTATCAAACTCCCCACACTTAACTCTTACTCGTCCTCGAGTAAGCTCAAAAGACAACTATGATCCATAAATAAAATCACGAATATAAAAAACACATAATATATACAAAAACGAAAACAAACGAGTCACAAGTTTCCCAAATCAAAAGTCACGATTCTAAAATCCAACTAAAATATAGAATATGAATGTTAAAATTACTAAATCGGTTGCAAAAATTATTATTACATATCTCCTGGCCTCGGTCCATGCTATGTCGGGATGTGAGGCGGAAATGGAAGGAGTTCTCCCATGAGTTAGTGACAAATGCATACGAGTCTCGACCACTTGCAAAAACAAGGGCTAGGGTCGTCCTAATCACCCAAATGACACATGAAACGATCCAAAATGGAAAATATGGATAAACAAAAATACTCGGGGGAGGAATCGTCTTTCTTTTTCTTTTTCTCATTTTTTTTTCTTTTTCATTTTTCATTTTTTCATTTTTCATTTTTTTCTTTTTCTCATTTTTTTTTCTTTCTTTTCTTCTCCCCCTTATTTTTTTTTCTTTTCGAGTTTTTGAGAATTTTTCTTTGTTTGCATGTTTTTGATGTTTGAGTTCTTTTTGATGGAAAATGAATGCAAACTCAATATCAACTCTTATTTTGTGGAATATTTTTGTGATATATGGATCGGAAAAAAAATGATAGATAGTCACTTGGATAAATAGTCACCTAGACAAATATGTAATGCCAAAATCACGACACGGGAGGTGAAAGGTGGAAACGAGTGAAGGACACATCCCGAGCGACTTATAGTAGGAGGACAATTAATATATAATACTAAGAAACAACCAATAAGTAATAGAAAATCCATACTCTTTAAAGAAGTTGAAAATTAGAAAAATCACTTTATTAAGGAAAACAAGTGAACCGAAAAACAAAAATCTTTTTGGAATTTTTCATTTTTTCACTTTTTAGAATTTTTTTAAAAAAATTTCAATTTTTCAAAAAAAAAAAAAAAATACAAAAATGAGACAAATCACAAAAAGAGATACCAAAAGCAACAAAACAATCCACACAAAGCTACCATCCCACAACAACACATATTTACAACAAATAACACCACCAAGTAACCTCCAACAAGAGTAACAACCACAAATCCTCAAGCGACCACAAATCGTCAATCCAAAATCTACCTCCCCACACTTGAAACGAACATTGTCCTCAATGTTCAAAATTAGGGAGGGAAGGAAAGGGAGGGTAAGAGAATACCTTTCGAGCATGCTTCTTCCCCACACTTAATCGATTTCATGTCTCTAAGCCATCTTGCCTCGTTGTGCTTTCTTGCTAGAGGTACCTACAAACAAAACAAAACAAAACAAAACAAAACAAACAAAAACATAAATATGTACAAAGAAGCACGGTTTTAAGGAAACCGTCAAACCTAAAAATCACTCTTATCTACTTAGTGCCCACCAAAGATCTCATTAATTTGTCAAATGAGATAGACCAATCCTCATTAAAGTGGTCATAAGGCATAATAGTGGATAAGCATGACCAAAGATGATAGAAAGAAGAGGTGGGAAGATGAATGAGATACTTAAGACAAAGGGTAAGAAACCCAAAAATCTCAAATTCATCAAAATACTTGGCACTTGCTTTGAAAGTGTCAAGAGGTGGGCTAAAGTCTTTGAAATTTTCATTGGTAAAATTGTTTTCAAACCCATCCTCAAGACACTTGCTCAAGCCAAACTCAAGTGCCAAGCATAAAGGAATTTCGACCTCAAATATAGGATTGTAAAAATCCTCATCAACATACATGGTCTCGAACAAAGGGGTAAGAGAAACAAAGTCAACAAAATCAATAGATGAAGGATATTCGTCCTCAATATAGGATAAAGACTCAAATTTCTCCAAAATGGGCTCCTCAAAAAAATCTAGTTCAACATCCCATTTATCCCCAACTACTCCCATGTTCTCAACAACATCCCCAACATTCTCATCAACAAAATCATCATCATCTATAAGCATATCATAACCATTCATATTCTCATGGGGAAGGGGAACATGATGATAATCAACATGAGATCGAACATAAGGCACATCCACAAGAGAAGAGAATTCCACATTTTCATCTATAGCATCAAACATAGCATAGTCATTAAGTTCAACTCTAGCCCGTGGTCCTCTCTTAGATGTAGCCCAAATAGAATTTCGATCCTCATCGGCACTAGCCATGGCCTCAATTAAATCCCTCGCCTTATCAACACTCAACTCATCAAATGCTCCTCCGCATGATATATTCACAAAGTTTCTAAGTGAAGGAAGCAAATTATCAAAGAAAATAAGCATGATTTGGCAAGGTGAAATACCATGATGGGGACAAGCTCTCAACAAACCCTTAAATCTACCCCAAGTCTCACTCAAAGTCTCAAACTCGCCTTGATGGAAATTATAAATTGCACGAATCCTTTGGACGGTTTTAGAAGGAGGGTAGAATTTGTTCAAAAAGGCTTGAGCTAAGTCATCCCAAGTGCAAAAGGTAGAAGAAGGGTGGAAGTATAACCATTTCCTAGCTTCACCCTTAAGACTAAAGGGAAAAAGTATGAGTTTGGTGGCTTGGTCCGATACTCCCTCCATCCTAACAAGAGAACAATTCGCCTCAAATGTCTCTAAATGGTCAATTGCTTCATCACTCTCGAGACCACAAAAGACGTCTTGTCGAATCAACTCAATAAGGCCTACATTAAACTCATAAGATGCTTCCACAACCCCAATATTAATAGGTCGATTAACATGAGTAGGGTTGGGTCTAGTAAAGTCACGTATGCTAGGCATCGTCATGTGTGCACAAAAGGGTGACAATTAAGAGACAAGTCAAAAGATAATAATCAATGCAACACACAAGCATGCAACAAAAATCAAGTAGCAAGTAACCAAGCGTAGTCTAACAAATCTAAAACTAAACTAATATCAATCCGTTGATCTCCCCGGCAACGGCGCCATTTTGATAGCCGGGATTTGTCGTCAATCCTACCATCAAATAAACCAACTAACCTAAACTAGAATAGTAAGGGCAAGTCGGGTCGAATCCACAGAGAGATCGGGATCGAGTACTAGGTCGGTCTCAGATTATAATTAGCTACGCGAATCGATTGATAATGGTGAGATTAAACTAGATAGACTAACTAATAAATGCATAAAGGAACTAATAATCTAAAACAATATAAAGAACTAGAATACTAAAGAAACAAAGAGATATGAAATGATGTAATCAAATAAGAAAAAGTACTAAGGGACGATGTCACCCGCGACTTATTCAAATCACGCTAACAAATGCCAAGTATTGAGGAAGTCGGGTTCTCAGACAAGGACAAGGCGCATTCTAGGTCGGTCACCTCCCTCCCGGGCTCGTAAGACGGAATCCTAAGGTCAAGACCGGAGACTCACTCCCGTGATGTTCCCCAAACTAACCCAAGTCAATGAAAAGCACGCTAATCGAAACTAGTGTTAGGGATATCCCGCTCAATTCACACTCCCGTGTTCAACTAAGTAGAGTAAGGCAAGATAAAGGGGAAGAATCGACAATTAATCCTAATCGACTCCCGTCGATGACCAAGGGACTAAATTCGACCCAAACCCCATAAACCAAGATTATCCATAAATTCCCAACACATCCTCATCCAATCACCCAATTAAACCGATACAAGGCATAAAATCGCGCAATTCAAATAAGTCGGGGCTCCATCGACCCCTAGCGAGAATCTACTCACTACTCATATTTATACTAATAAAAACACAAATAATTACCCTAAACATAATAATAAACATAAAGAAATAATAAAGACAAAAACTTTGACTAATGAAATAAAATTAAACTAATCTAACCTAACACATACTAATTACTCAACATAAAGATAAAATACAAACTTAGAATCATAATACTAAACACAATAAACTATAAAGACATAAACTTTAAGTAATTAATAATCTAAACATGAAATAAGATAAAATTGATTTAAACAAAAGAGAGATGACATTACTTGATATAAGAGTATAAGACAATATAGAATGATTAAGGAAAATTAAAAGATTAAACTAATTAAAGTAAATAATTAAAACAAACAAAAAAAAAGGGAGGAAGGGAAAAACAGAGGGCTGCGGCTTCCTGCTTCGCTGCTACTCCCCATTTCTTCTAATCTCTACTCTACTGCTTCTACTCCCTTTCTATTTCTTTTTCTCTCTACTCTATCTTATCTCTTTCTTTTCTTCCTTTGTCTTGTTGGCCCCTTCCTCAAATCAGCCCTCACCCTTTCTTTTAATATTGGGCCGGCAGTCCACTCTCTAATTTGGTATTTTGGCCCGACTTTTACTTCTTGACCCGTCTTGACTTGTTTGGGTTTTAGCCGACTTGATCCTTCCGGTATCTACAATATCAAATAATCGAAGCAGTACCAAAAATCCCGACAAATAATATGATTTGACAATAATTAAACTAAACTCGATTAATAACCTAAATAAACGTAAAACGACTAAATAATACCTAGACGGTTTATAAAATCGACTAAATAAGAGTCGAAACGTGGGACAAAAATAGATAAAATCATGAGTTATCATCCAACATCACGATCTCTAGGGATTTATCGATGTCGGAGAAGTCGAGGGAATCAAGTTCTTTTATTATTTAATCAAAGAGTCAATCTTTCTAAATCGCATTAAATCAACTTAGAGCAATTTTCGTTGATGCTAAATAATTGTCAAAACAATTCTTTAGAATTATGACATTATTAACGCGGAGAAAATTTAATCACATCTCAATAATCAATTTAAAACGATTTTCGACATAAAACACGATTTTACAAACGAATCTTAATTCGTACAGAGGGCACTCGACCGAGTGCCTAGCCCACTCAATCGAGTGGCACCTCAAAATCAAGTCAGAATGCTCACCACGACCACCACTCGATCGAGTCTCACAGTGATTCGGTCGAGTGGCCATGTACTCGACCGAGTTGGTCAATAACTCGGCCGAGTACGGTCTTTGACGCAAAACAGAATCGATTTTTTTAGGGTCCACTCGATCGAGTCCATCGACCACTCGATCGAGTGACCTCATAACGACTAAAACGCGAGTCGTACATTATTCTATTTTTCAAACTCGATAGTATTTTACGACTTAGGTCAACATGTGCATAATTAATCACGTGTATACTATCTTTTCAAATCATGCATCCTCATATTTGCATCTTTTCAATTCAATTCAATATTTGCAAACCGTTATTATTCGTTATATCGCTATATCGTTACTAACGCGTTTTCTGTTTCTTTTGTCAATTTAATTATTATTCGTTTATTGTACTAAATGAACCCGCATGCTAAAATACAACTTTGACGTTAGTTTTAGTTGCATTAAATTGACTTAGAAACCCGTTTCGATTCCATTCGCATGTTTAGGGAAAATAAATCTTTGCATATCATTTTCCCGTTTTACTAGCACGCGTATTAGAAAGTCATTCGAGTTCTTAGTAGAGGCCGCTAATGTGCGGGCGGGGTTGGGTGTCCTTTGTGGGCTTCCCAACACGTACCCTCACCCCTTACTCAGAACCTCGGTTTCCGGATGCCCGAAACCGTTGGCGCACGAGAGTCATTCAATATACGATTAACCGCTCAAGTCGGCATCTATATCGATATGCAAAGGGACGAGCCCAATAAACTCTGACATCGGAAATGGGCCGTATTTTGTATACGGCCCACTACGACATAGAGTGGGCTCGAACGGTTCCGAATAACCATAAAATTCGGTGGCGACTCCACATAAACCTAAATTTCAATTCGATCCTTCTCATATGGAGATTCATTCGCCTACCCAAACCCGCGCGTGGCCGCGTCGGGGTGGACCTATGTCATGTCCACAGACGCCTACCTTTACCTTACGTCTGTAACATACACCTAATATGGCCTCATATTAATTACTAAACCAATCTAACACTGTAAACTATGTAGGAGTCGCACCTCAACTTATACAGTTCACTATGTCAGATATGTCAAACAACGCAACCAATTATATACGCAACTCATTCTCACACGTGGTTACCGGGTCAAGACTAGGAGGGCCGGAGTTGGTATAAGGACGTCTTCTCAACCGAGTTTTAGAGGGCTCCTGACGATGGTCTATACCGAGATTCATTTTATTTTCTTAGGTTAATTTATTTTAGGCTCCAGGATCGTTCGCTCTGATACCATTTTGTAACACCCCCCTATTTACCCAAGAGCCTTATCAAGACATTCCCGAGTAAAAAAAGTTGTCGCCATCTCGGTTTCCCAAGATAGTAGCTCATTACAATACAATATGGAATGCCAAACCGGCCACATGATTTAAACATTACAACTCATATTAACTACTCCCTCCGTTCACTATCTTTTGCCCCGTTTCATTAAAATACCCCTCACAAATAATGATGAAATGGGAAAAAAGATTATGAACACATGGAGTATTATAACTCTGATTACACAACAGAAGCTACACATTATATAAAAACGGGAATGACTACGCATTCACACGTGCTACGCCCGGACTCATAAGTCGCGTTCACCCTAATCCCGTACATGCATCCTAGCATCCAAACATATCGTTTCAACCGTGCCTTTGTAGCTTCACTAATCCCTAATGACTCCTCCTCCTCTTCGATTGATTTCTTCTTGGCCTTTTCAATAGCTGGTTCCACTTTCGGTACAACTACTTCATCTTCAATATCTACCACCACTTGCTCCACCAATTTTCCTTTTTGCTTCTTGGTGAAATCATGTTCCACCTCCTTCCCACTCTTCAAGGCTATAGCGTTGATTTCAATGTTATTCTCTTGGTGCTCCTTAAGCGGTTTATGATTTGGGCTTTCAATTCTGCAAATGGTTGATCATTATCTAGTTTTTCCCTTTTTCGTTCCAACCTATCATTAGTGTGGTTTTGAATCAGTGTGGTCAACAATTCGTCACTGGTGGGTGGTGAATGCTGATGCGCGGGCCTCGCGACCCGCATGATCAAACAATATTTATAAACACTGACTAACCTAACTAATGTAGTAGTGGTAGGTTGGGATCGATCCTGAGGGACGTTCTACGTGAATTCGGTTGAGTCTAAGTGTAAGTATGTTTGGGGTCTAAAGGGGGTTTTGAGTCGAGTCTAAATTAAAATGCGATGAATGACAAATATAAATCAATAAGGAAAAGATGTTAGGGGGAGTCGGAAATCGGAAATCGGGTTCTATGAGTCGAGGAATTATTGGGTCAGTCAGAAAGTCGATAGAGATAGAATGCCACCTTTCGATTGCTTCACCCAATTTATCTAGATCTCGCTTTCGTGGCGAAAAAGGGTAAGTCTCAAGTCGGGTAACTCCTACTCCGGGTTTCCTCATATTGATAGAAGTGAGTTAAGGTCGATCTAGTTGGCCAGACTAAGTCAACAAAGACACAAAAACCTCAAACATGATAAATCAACAAGCATGCAACCAAACCACAATTCCTTAATTCATATTACCCAAGATCTTCCTCCCTTAACCCCATAACAAGAAAATTACTCACGATCCATGAAGAAAACTACAAAAGCAAAGCAACAACAATGGAGATAATAACGAAAACATGCATAATGATAAAACCTAAAGGAAATAATGCTAAAACAACGAAGGAAATTACGATCAACAAAAGAAAATACAAAGCGATCTAAAAACAACGCAAGGAAAATCAATAAAAATGATGCAATAACGAAAGAGCAACAGTAAAATCTAATCTAGAGAAAAGGGAGAGGAAAAGAATTATACCAACATTGGAGGAAAATAACAATAAGGAAGAAGAAGATGCATATAAATAAGGAGAAGCCTTGATGAAGAAGACAATGGATTTGTCACTAATCCCTTGATAATCTCTAAAGAACTTCTTGAATAAAAAACTAGAATTCCTAACGAAAGCTTAAATCTAAAGCTAGATGAAGATTGGTAATAATTATGAAGCTTCTATGAATATCTAATGGCTTCTAATCTAATGTTGTGTCTATCTAATGGAGCGTAATGTGCATCTCGATAGGCTAACTATATATATATATATATATATATATATATATATATATATATATATATATATATATATATATAGAGGTGGGATCAGGTGAGTCCACCTATATATGTTGAGTCTGTGAGTCCCCATCTTAGCCCTTGATTCAAGGTTAGATTAATGGACAAGATTTAATCTCATAATTAAGGAAATAACTAACAAATTTGGTAAATATATCATCTCTCTCTCTCCTCCTTAATTATCTCAATCCAAATCTTTTATCTCTCTTATCAATCTTTTTAAATGTTTTTTCTCTCACACAACAAGTTTTTTCAAAATTAAGTTTTTTTCATTTTCACCAAAAAATCATTATTTTCTTACTGCCATTGTACGTATATTACTATGTTACTGCCATAATCCATAAACTATGTTACTTTAACTCATATAACGTGTTACTTTAATTCATGAACTGCGTTACTTTAACTCATAAAATCTGTTACGTTGTTTAATATATTCTCCTGCAAAAACTATTACTCTAACCCATACAATGTGTTACTCTAATTCATGAACTGTGTTACCTTAACTCATAAAATCTGTTACGTTACATAATCTCTTGCAAAAACTGTTACTCTAACTCATACAATGTGTTACTTTAATTCATGAACTGTGTTAATTTAACTCATAAAATCAGTTACGTTGCATAGTAGTCTCTTGCAAAAACAGGAGTTCCAATTAACAAAAAGAACAATGTTTGTTTTTATTAAGATACTCAAAAACAAAAAGTGGTACAAGGTTCCAACTAAATCAACTCCATTACAATTCCAATGTTTCAAACTTGTTACTCATAATGTCCTACTTATAATTCTGCTTCTTCTTCATCCTTCTCGTTCTCTCCGTCTTCTTCTTTTTCATCTTTTTCATCATCATCTCAGAAGCTTTGATTTAATCTCATCACCGCACAATGGAGGAAACTCTCACCCACATCCCTACATCATTCATGTGGATTAAAGTAACAGATAACAAGAGTTAAAGTAACAGATGAAGTGCATTGAATTAAATTAACAGAGTATGCTTATACACCAGATATAAAGTAACAGAGGTCAGACATTAAAGTAACAGATAGTATGAATTAAAGTAACAGATAATGTTCATTAAAATAACACCAGATATAAGTTAGTGCAAAAAATTCATATAATAATAAAAATGAGAGCATGACGCAGTATCTTACTATTTGATATTGTTTCCTATTTTGAACTCATCACGTCCCATAATTATAGGAAGTAGTATTTTTTTCTTATATGATGTTACTCTTTGATATTGTTTCCTATTTTGGTGGCAATCACGTCCCATTATTATAGGAAACAATATCTTTTTTTTTTATTATTTTTTTAATATGGCAGTTTCCTAAACTCTTAGGACACTACAATGCACTACAATGCACTACAATAACAGATGAAAAACACTAAAGTAACAACTGGAGTGTATTAAAGTAACACGACATATAAAGTAACAGATGATAGACATTAAAATAACAGATGCTCTACACTAAAGTAACGCAGTATATGAACTAAAGTAACGCAATATATTGTAAACGTAAAAACTAATAATTGAGTAGCATCTCAACGACTTCCATGGCGATTCCAGTATAAATTACAAAACATATATACTCACCGTTTGTGTGTTCTACGATTTGCATATGAATCTATGATGAATAACACGACCATGAAAACAATATCAACATGAAAATTGACGCAAAACATGAACACAAATTGACGCAAATTAATCAAGATAATGAATAAAAATTGACGCAAAACATGAAAGCAATATCGAAACTCACCATTGTTATACTCGATGAATTGCTTATCAACGGTTAATGAAGATGTCGCGATCATTGAATTCATAGTAACGGAATTTCGAGCACATATTTGATTGAATGAATGAATGAACGTGATGATCGATGGGAGCGTTTTTTTTAAGGTTTTGATGAACCTGTAACGTGAATGAATGAATGAGGAATGATTGTGATTATGGGAGTTATTGTTTCCTAAAATCATGAGAGTTATTTAGTATCATCTTTAATGACTCCCACTATTATAGGAAACATAACTTTTTTAGTATCATCTTTAATGACTCCCACTATTATAGGAAACAATATCTTTTTTTTATTATTATTTAGCAATGGCGGTTTCAAATATCCCCATGACTCACTAACGCGTTACAATAACAGACTTTAAGAACTAAAGTAACGTCTTCGATAAACTAAAGTAACATATCATAAAAGTAATAAAAGTTTGTCATTAAAATAACGGACATTCTACACTAAAGTAACACAGTATCTGAACTAAAATAACCCAATACCTTTTCTGTGCGCAGACATCATGTGATTAAAATGCAACATTACTATAGTTCAACGTAGAAAAGTAGAAACTAAAAATTTAGTATCATCTTAATGACTCTCATATCCTTTCAAGTATAAACTACAATATATACTCACAGTTTGTTTTTTCCACGATTTGCATATCAGCCATTGAATGAAAAGTAGAAGCCGGATTGAATGAAAAGCAGCGCGATGAAGACGATTATTGACTGAATGTGTTATTGATTGTGTCGTATTGAAATAAATGGCAGCGGCGCGTTGAAGATGATGAATGATTGAATGTAATTTTGAAGAATGAATGATTGAATGAGCGAGAGAACGATGAAGAAGGTGGTTGAAACGGAATTGATGAAAGAGAGAATGAATGAATGAGAATGTTACTTTACTGAAATATTCACCTTCCTATTTTGGTGGATTAAGTATCTTCTTTTTTTTTTTTTTTTTTTTTTTTTTTTTTTTTTTATTAAAACAGTGATTTTATCTCGTCCCTTGATCCATCTCCCATCCAACGGATGGGATGAGGACTCAAGGACTCAACACATATATAGGGACTCATTAGAACCCACCTCTCTCTCTCTCTCTCTCTATATATATATATATATATATATATATATATATATAATTTAATTGACAAAAGAAATAACAAACGCGTTAGTAACGATGCAATGCCATAACAACTAATAACGGTTTGTGCAAATATGAGATGAGATGAAAAGATGCAAATATGAGATGTATGGTTTGAAAAGGTAGTAATACACATGATTAATTAAACACGTGTTGACCTACATCAGAAATCACTACCGAATTTAGAAAATAGAAGAATGTACGACTCGTTGTTTTGGTCGTGATGAGGCTACTCGGTCGAGTGGTCGATGGACTCGATCGAGTAGACCTGTAAAAAGCGATTCTGTTTTGCGTTATGGACCATACTCGGCCGAGTTATTGCCCAACTCGGTCGAGTGCATGGCCACTCGACCGAGTCACTGTGAGACTCGATCGAGTGGGGGTCGTGATAAGCGTTCTGACTCGATTTTGTGATGTCACTCGATCGAGTGAATAAGGCACTCGGTCGAGTGGCATCTGTACGAATTGTAATTCGCTTGCAATTTTACATTGATTTTCGAAATTGCTTTAGATTTTTGATGAATCGACGGTTTTACCGAATTGGGCATAAGTATTGCATGACCTATGCTCGATTCGGGTTTTTTATAAATCGTTGATTTTGTTAAACCGAATATAAATATTGTTGAATTTATACCCGATTCTAAATTTGAATACTCATCGTATCCCATATTCGATTATTGAATCGATATGGGATATTAGAGTGAACTAAAAAAAAGATAAATTAATTTTAGTCGCTTTAAATTAATTATCGTGATGTGAACAAATCACGTTAATTAATTCATATGACTTGATTGTTAGATTCGATATTCAATTATGGAATTGGTATCGAATCTAAAATCGACGCGTTACTTTGAATAAAAACTTGATTCCCTCGACTTCTCCGACATCGAAATAAATCCCTAGGGATTGTGATGTCGGATCCGTGTCAACGGGTTTCGACCCTTATTAAAATTGATTTTAAAAATTGATGAATGCAAAATCGATGATGATGATGATGAGAAACAATAACGAACTGTTGTTTAAGTTAATTTATCTCAATAATCAAATAGTCGGGGTATCGGGATAAGCGACCGACGACGCGTGTGCAGTACACTTGTATATGCGGTTTTCCTTATCCCGGTATCCTTCTTATTCGACACAAATCGATAAATATTTTAATGCTTTGATATTAGTAGTATTATCGATATTATGATGCAACGAAAATAAATAAAAAAAACGAAAAAAAGGTGCGAAAAAGGAAGACGAAGACGACGTGAGAAAGAGAAGAAGGAGAGAAAGGGTTTTGACACCCTGAACCTACATGTTCTTGTCTCGGAACGGACTCGTAGCCGTGGCTTTAACACAAGAGTCTTCGAGGTGGATGAAGGTTGAGTTGTGGTGGCTCGGGATTGATTCCTAAAACTAGGTTTAGGGTTTTGCTAGTGTCGAATTGCTAGGGTTTGATTAGGGTTTTATTAGGGTTTGTAAAAAACGTAGTATGTGTGTGTATGGTTGCTCTAGGGTTTTTTAGGGTTGTGAAAAAGTTGTGTAATTGTGTTGCATGGGGGTTGCTTATATAGGCATGGCTAGGGCACCGGTTTAGGGTTACTCGACCGAGTATGGGGCTAACTCGGTCGAGTGGCCCGTGAAGCCTGCCGTCGGGCTTGAAACACGCCCACTCGATCAAGTGGGTGGGTCACTCGATCGAGTGGCCCAGTCGGGTTGCACGGGTCCATTGTTTTGGACCTTGACTTTGAGTTTGATGGCTTTTGTGTTTGACTTGGAATTTTGATGATTGTATGGCTGTTTTTGTGTGTCTCGGAAACGACTTTGACCGGGGTTGACCCAATCGCAGAAAGTCGGTTTTAATTCCGGTGTCGGTTTTGGTCCAAATTAGTCTTGTTTGATTCGGAATGATCCACTGGGCCTGGATTTGAGGTTGATTTTGTGAGATTTGTGCTCTGTAAGTGTGTTAGCCAGCGTTTAATGGATTTGAGCCCGTATCCGAGTGTGTAGAAGCATGTTAGCGTCCGATCATCATCGGGTGTTTTTTGGAAACTGCCATAGACACCTGGCGGTCAAAATGCGGGTGTCTACAGAGCCCCCACTCTGACTGAGGCTTGGACAAGGCGAAAGTCAGAGTAGCTACCAAGCCCGTTAAGACCTGGTAGGTTTCCGGTCGGGTCGTTTATTGTCCGTTAGACTCGCGTGAAGGGCTCGCCAGCCGCAAGACAGAAATCATACCTGAGCTTGATGATTGTACTCCGTGGGGAATTTGGGCTTGTCGCGTAAGCCCTGGGTGTGCCTGTGTGTTGGCTCATCCCGTGCTATCCCGGAAAATGCTGCTGGGGAGATTTGATGACTTGCATGTCTTCGCTTGAGTCGTACCTGTATAAGTCACATAAAAATGTATGCAACACGTAGGTAGTAAAATGACTCGTGCTGGGGAAAATGATTTTTGAAGTTTTTGAAATTTTGAATTTGAAATCCTGAAAGCAATCACGAGCTAGGTTTTCAAAATGGAAAGGGATATAAAAGAAATTCGCAGTTTAAATAGACTGAAATCTGACCTTGTCGAAAAAGATATTTTTTTTCAAATGGCTAAATTTTGCAAATTTCAAAGTGGAATCTGAAGAGAGGGGCCTACCGACAGACTCGACTCTGGACGCGACAGGACGAGTTGACTGACACGGACCAGACTCTCTAAGGGTTGGACCGTGACTCGGTAGGGGTGTGGGCCGCCTAACAAGACTCTTAAGTTGCGCTATCCCGTAGTCTAGGCGAGTGGCAACACAGTCGTACATCGAAATGGGATAGATATGCTATGGGGGGGACCGCAGTTGTCCGTAATGAGACTGTTTTAGTCTGGTGGCCTTTTCCTATTTTAGGATACTTTTCCAAAGTGGGTGATGCCTCGAGTTCTGACAGATTCTTGTCTTTGACTGAGCCGAGTACTAGGACACAATACAGAAAGGAGGCTAGATTTTGAAAGTATTTATCTGGATTTTGTGAGTGGATGGAGGTCTTCTGTCTAAGAAAATCCCCCAGGACGACAAAGCTAGCTACTGAGAACTGTGGACATGACATAGGTCCACCCCGACGCGGCCACGCGCGGGTTTGGGTAGGCGAATGAATCTCCATATGAGAATGGATCGAATTGAAATTTAGGTCTATGTGGAGTCGCCACTGAATTTTGTGGTTATTCGGAACCATTCGAGCCCACTCTATGTCGTAGCGGGCCGTATACAAAATATGGCCCATTTCCGATGTCAAAGTTTATTGGACTCGTCCCTTTGCATTTGATACCGATACCGACATTATCGGATATCGTGTATTGAATGACTCTCGTGCGCCAATGGTTTTGGGCATCCGGAAACCGAGGTTCTGAGTAAGGAGTGAGGGTACGTGTTGGGAAGCCCACAAAGGACACCCAACCCCGCCCGCACATTAGTGGCCTCTACTAAGAATTCGAATGACTTACAATACGCGCGTTAGTAAAACGGGAAAAATGCTTATGCAAACATTGTTTTTCCTAGGCATGTGAATGTAATTGAAAAGTGGGTTTCTATGTCAATTTAATGCAATTAATTCTACATCAAAGTGGAATTTTAGCATATGGGTTCATTTAGTACAATAAACGAACAATAAATAAATTGACAAAAGAAATAACAAACGCGTTAGTAACGATGTAATAATATAACGAATAATAACGGTTTGTGCAAATGATGAATTGAATTGAATGATGTACAAGATGATGCATGGTTTGAAAAGATAGTATACACATAATTAATTATGCACGTGTTGACTTAAGTCGTAAAATACTATCGAGTTTGAAAATAGAAGAATGTACGACTTATTGTTTTAGTCGTTATAAGGTCACTCGATCGAGTAGACCCGTAAAAGATGATTCTGTTTTGCGTTGCAGACTGTACTCGGCCGAGTTATTGACCAACTCGGTTGAGTACATGGCCACTCGATCGAGTCACTGTGAGACTCGACCGAGTGGGGGTCGAAATAAGCATTCTGACTCGATTTTAGGGTGTCACTCGATCGAGTGACTAAAGCACTCGGTCGAGTGGCACCTGTACGAGCTTGGTTCATTTGCAATTGAATTGTTGATTTTGAAATTGCTTTTGATTTTTGATAATTCGACGATTTTACCGAATCGGACATAAATATTGCACAATTTATTTTCGACTTGGCTTTTTTATAAATCGCGAATTTTGTTGAACCGAATATAAATATTGTTGAATTTATACCCGATTCTAATTATGAATACTCCTTGTATCCCATATTCGATTATTTGAATCGATATGGAATATTAGAGTGAAATAAAAAAAGTAGATTAATTTTAGTCGTCTTAAATTAATTATCGTGATATGAACAAATCACGTTAATTAATTTATGTGACTTGATCGTTAGATTCGATATCCAATTATGGAATTGGTATCGAATCTAAGATCGACGCTTTACTTGAATAAAAAAGGACTTGATTCCCTCGACTTCTCCGACATCGAAATAAATCCCTATTGATTGTGATGTCGGATCCGTGTCAACGGGTTTCGACCCTTATTAAAATTGATTTTAAAAATTGATGAATGCAAAATCGATGATGATGACTAAAATAAAAAACGGATTATTGTTTAAGTTAACTTATTTCAATAATCAAACGATCGGGGTGATGGGATAAGCGACCGACGACGCGTGTGCAGTACACTTGTATATGCGGTTTTCCTTATCCCACCATCACTCACGTTCGACACAAATCAATAAGTATTTTAATGCTTTGATGTTAATAATATTATCGATATTATGATGCAACGGACGAAACAAAAAAAAACGAAAAAAAGAGGATGAGAAGAAGATGAAAACGACGTGAGGAAGAGAAGAAGAAAAGAGAGGGTTTTGACACCCTCAACCTACATGTTCTTGTCTCGGAACGGACTCGTAACCGTGGCTTTAACACAAGAGTCTTCGAGGTGGATGAAGGTTGAGTTGTGGTGGCTCGGGATTGATTCCTAAAACTAGGTTTAGGGTTTTTGCTAGTGTAGAATTGCTAAGGTTTGATTAGGGTTTGTAAAAGACGTAGTATGTGTGTAGGGTTGTCCTAGAGTGTACTAGGGTTGTAAAGGGTGTAAAAGCTAGGGTTTGTAAGAGTTGTCAAAGATTGGTTGCATGTGTGTTGCATGGGGGGTATATATAGGCAAGGCTAGGGCACCCGGTTTAGGGTTACTCGACCGAGTAGGAGGCCAACTCGGTCGAGTGGCCCGTGAAGCCAGCCGTCAGGCTCGAAATAGGCCCACTCGATCGAGTGGGTGGGTCACTCGATCGAGTGGCCTAAAGGGTTGCACGGGTCCATTGATTTGGACCTTGACTTTGGATGTTTTGATGGGTTTTGTGTTTGACTTGGACTTTTGATGATGTGAGGGCTGTTTTGTGTTTCTTGGAAATGACTTTGACCGGGGTTGACCCAATCGCTAAAAGTCGGTTTTAACTCCGGTGTCGGGTTCGGCCCAAATTAGTCTTGTTTGACTCGGAATGATCCACTGGGCCTGGATTTGAGGTCCGTTTGGTGAGATTTGTACTCTGTAAGTGTGTTAGCCAACGATTAATGGATTTGAGCCCGTATCCGAGCGCATAGAAACACGTTAGCGTCCGATCATCATCGGGTGTTTTTTTGGAAACTGCCATAGACACCTGGCGGTCAAAATGCGGGTGTCTACAGAGCCCCCACTCTGACTGAGGCTTGGACAAGGCGAAAGTCAGAGTAGCTACCAAGGCCGTTAAGACCTGGTAGACTTCCGGTCGGGTCGTTTATAGTCCGTTAGACTCGCGTGAAGGGCTCGCCAGCCACAAGACAGAAATCATACCTGAGCTTGATGATTGTACTTCGTGGGGAATTTGGGCTTGTCGCTTAAGCCCTGGGTGTGCCTGTGTGTTGGCTCATCCCGTGCTATCCCGGAAAATGCTGCTGGGGAGATTTGATGACTTGCATGTCTTTGCTTGAGTCGTACCTGTATAAGTCACAAAAAAATGTATGCAACACGTAGGTAGTAAAATGACTCGTGCTGGGGAAAATGAATTTTGAATTTGAAATCCTGAAAGCAATCACGAGCTAGGTTTTCAAAATTGAAAGAGGTAGAAAAGAAATTCGCAGTTTAAATAGACTGAAATCTGACCTTGTCGAAAAAGATCTTTTTTTCAAATAGCTAAATTTTGCAAATTTCAAAGTGGAATTTGAAGAGAGGGGCCTATCGACAGACTCGACTCTGGACACGACAGGACGAGTTGACCGACACGGACTGGACTCTCTAAGGGTTGGACCGTGACTCGGTAGGGGTGTGGGCCGCCTAACAAGACTCTTAGGTTGCGCTATCCCGTAGCCTAGGCGAGTGGCAACACGGTCGTACATCGAAATGGGATAGATGTGCTATAGGGGACTGGCAGTAGCCTGTAATGAGACTGTTTTAGTCTGGTGCCTTCCTGGATTTCCTATTTTAGGATACATTTCCAAAGTGTGTAATGCCTCGAGTCCTGACAGATTCTTGTCTTCGACTGAGCCGAGTACTGGGACACACTACAGAAAGGAGGCTAGATTTTTGTTGGATTTATCTGGATTTTGTGAGTGGATGGAGGTCTTCTGTCTAAGAGAAGCCCCCGGGACAACAAAGCTAGCTGTTGAGAATACGATGGTGTCGTGACCGTAATGACGGCGCTTTTTTGAATATGTGTCAATGTGGGTGGTTGTGCCTCTGTTTGAAAGGCTGCCTACGTATTCACGTGTAGTGAAATCAAACCATGCCGTAGTTCGGTGGATTGAGAGATATATTATGGTGCCTAAGCTAATAGGACTTTGTGTGTAACTAGCCATAGCGATGGTGTAGGCTAGGTGCATTCCCAGTGATGTCTTGATCAAAGGGCTTGAATGGTTAGGATATTAATCCTGTGACTGTGAGCATTCTCTGGGGTAGCCCCCAGAGGTGGTGTGAACTATTTGGGCATGTTTTACGCCGACTGCAAGTTGAGTTCCCGTGTTTGGGGTTGGTAACTGGTTTGGATTGGATTTTAACGAGTTTTGTTCTCGGGATTTTTAACGAGTTCTGCTCTCGGGGATTTTAACGAGTTTTGCTCTCGGGGATTTTAACGAGTTTTGCTCTCGGGGATTTTAACGAGTTCTGCTCTCGGGGATTTTAACGAGTTCTGCTCTCGGGGATTTGACGAGTTCTGCTCTCGAGGATTTGACGAGTTCTGCTCTCGAGGATTTTAACGAGTTCTGCTCTCGGGGATTTTGACGAGTTCTGCTCTCGGGGATTTTGACGAGTTCTGCTCTCGGGGATTTGACGAGTTTTGCTCTCGGGGATTTGACGAGTTTTGCTCTCGGGGATTTGACGAGTTTTACTCTCGGGATTTGACGAGTTTTGATCTCGGGTCTTTGTATGGTGATTGTGAATTTTGTTAGGTAAAGGGGAAGTCGAGTAAAATGGCTCGAACTTTGATCGGGATAGGTTTTAATAATGCGGGATCTGGTTTCCATGTCTGGCCCTAATGGTTAGGGGTATCCTATGGAGCTTGAATCCTCAAAATTCCGGGCTGTCTCTGGCCTGGGTCTCGGGAAGGTCTTGAGGGTTGTAATGTGGGAAGGCTAGATGTGGTGTTAAGCTGACCAGCTTGATTGTCACTCCCCTATTGGATGGTATTGATAATTTTGAATTTGACCGTACCACAGTCAAAGGATTTTCACTTGAGTATTTGATTTTTTGATTTTTTGATTGACCTTGCGGTCATGGGGTTTTGATAATTTTGACCGTACCCTGGTCGTGGGGCTTTCACTTGAATTGACCGTTGACCACGGTCATGGGTATTCTGAATTTTTTTGATGATGGCCTGCTTTTTTGTTTTGGCCCTTTTGCTTTTTTTTTTCATGGACTTTCGATTTTTTTTTTGTCCAGTTTTCTTTTTTGATGGTCTTCTTTTTGCTTTGGCCCTTTCTCTTTTTTTTTGACTTTTGATTGACCTCTCAGCCTCGGTCATGGGTTTTGATTTTGGTTGACCTCTCAGCCCCGCTCATGGGTTTTTTGAGTTTTGGTTGACCTCTCAGCCCCGGTCATGGGTTTTTTGAATGTTGGTTGACCTCTCAGCCCCGGTCTTGGGTTTTTTGAATGTTGGTTGACCTCTCAGCCCCGGTCATGGGTTTTTTGAATTTTTTTTTGTCTAGTTTTTTGTTGGTCAGACTAACACCAAAGGTAGGGATCGGTTGATCTTATCGGATGGGTGTTTGTTGTGGGAAATGGGCTTGCCTCTCGTCTTAGACCCAAACTAGAAGCCTACCCAGATTTGTCATAGGATTCAATATGCTCCTGCTAAGGGTAGTTATGTGGCTTTTCTATACCAGACATGGAATAGGTAAAAGGAAAACACGGGCTCGGTTTCCTGCAGTCATTATAGATGTGCCTATAATAGTCACGTGCATGTGCTCACAGTGTATGATGGTGTTCATCATGTTCTCGGAAACACATAAGGAAAGTGTATATGAGAAAGAATATTGAAAGCTGATTTTATTGAAATTTGAAAAAGATGACAGAATGCAAAATACTCTGACTCTGATTTGGAAATGAGGATGTAGGGTATCCTAGACTCGGACTCAGACTTAGACTCGAATCAAATCCGGACCCGGATGTTTGGTTGGTTGTTTTTTTGGTAATGTCTTTGATTGGAGAGAACGACGGGTGCCACGACTCGCCTAAACTCGGCTTTGCGCAAGTGCAAGAGAGGGGGTCAAACTAGACACGGCCCGGGGTGACGGGTCGAAAAAGACTCTCGGGCCGGGATACTCGAATGTCGACCTAGACGAGGTAACAACCGCAAATTAGACTCGGGCTGCAGAAGGGTGAGTTCGAAAATGGGGCGACCATGTTTGACTCGGGTTAGACCCTCCTAAGACAAATGTGTAGGGTGCGATTCTCAGAGTGACTGTGGTTAATCGCTCCGTCGGAGAATAGCCCCCAAGTGAGGCCAAGAACTTAGATAGGACTCAGATGGTGTGACATCTAAGCGCCTCAAAGGTGGGGTACGTGAGACACGTGTAAGACATGACCCTTAGAGCAACCGTGATTGATCGCTCTGCTAAGGGGTAGCCCCCGAGTGAGGTTGAAGATTTTGTTAAGACTCGATTGTTGACGAGTGACCCTTAGACGTAAGGACCGTGAACCTTTTATTATAGGGCTATGCCTTGTAAAAGGTTGACTCGGAAAAAACACCTAGACGGGTGCCTTGTGCAAGGTGGGCCTTCCTTAGGATTCGGCTATGTGGGCCGTGTCCTGCTCGAAGGAAGGTCCTCGTGAGACATCCCCAGACTTTTAGACTCGAGTGTGTTGACGGACCCTCCTTTGTAGGAGTTTGTCCTATGTAGGTGGGCCTTGCCTTAGTCTAATAAGGCGGACTGGGATAAGGAAGAAACTCGTGATGTCAGATTGACAGAGTTTCGTCGCTAAAGACCTTGACGACTTAAGACACGACCCGACACTGCTAAATATGGGAAGTCCTAAGTAGAAGAAGGTTTTGAAAATTGGTGATTTTTGAAAAAGGACCGAGTGGACTCGGTGAATGGCCAAAATTTCCGAAAAAAGACGAAAAGTCATTGGGCAACGGGTTTTGAAAGTTCGAAAGTATTTTCGAGTTTTGAATCGGGCAGCATACCGTTTAGAAAATAGGCTATTTTGAGTACAATCGTAAGTCCTAAATTTGGTATGTGTCCCGGGTTTTGAAATTGAATAGTTTGAAAAAGATGCAATTTTGAAAAATTGACGGTTTTTGAAAACGACTCGGAAACCAAGTAGCACGTAGTCACACAAGCATTATAACGACGCCAAGTATGCTCTATACTAAGTCTCGGTCGGTCTATAAGGGGTCTATACCAGTGTACATAGTCTAGACGTTGATCGGGACGGACTTCCTAAGTCGAGTTGATCTTAGAACATGCCGCGAAACCCACTCGAATCGACTATGGACACCTTTTGACATATCCATATTGGAGTACGTCAACGGTATAGTGGGACGTCGGTCGCGAGTACCGGTCCGGGAAAATATGGGTTATGCATGAACCGTAGAACTAAAACGCGTATTGTATTTGTCAAACGATTTCTATTCGAGTCTCACCCTAAGGATGCCGATGGTAAGTCACGCATCAGTTAATCCCCAGCGGAGTCGCCAAATTGTGGACATGACATAGGTCCACCCCGACACGGCCACGCGCGGGTTTGGGTAGGCGAATGAATCTCCATATGAGAATGGATCGAATTGAAATTTAGGTCTATGTGGAGTCGCCACCGAATTTTGTGGTTATTCGGAACCATTCGAGCCCACTCTATGTCGTAGTGGGCCGTATACAAAATACGGCCCATTTTCGATGTCAGAGTTTATTGGGCTCGTCCCTTTGCATTTGATACCGATACCGACATTATTGGATATCGTGTATTGAATAACTCTCGTGCGCCAACGGTTTTGGGCATCCGGAAACCGAGGTTCTGAGTAAGGGGTGAGGGTACGTGTTGGGAAGCCCACAAAGGACACCCAACCCCGCCCGCACATTAGCGGCCTCTACTAAGAATTCGAATGACTTACAATACGCGCGTTAGTAAAACGGGAAAAATGCTTATGCAAACATTGTTTTTCCTAGGTATGTGAATGAAATTGAAAAGTGGGTTTCTATGTCAATTTAATGCAATTAATTCTACGTCAAAGTGGAATTTTAGCATGTGGGTTCATTTAGTACAATAAACGAACAAGAAATAAATTGACAAAAGAAATAACAAACGCGTTAGTAACGATGTAATAATATAACGAATAATAACGGTTTGTGCAAATGATGAATTGAATTGAATGATGTACAAGATGATGCGTGGTTTGAAAAGATAGTATACACGTGATTAATTATGCACGTGTTGACTTAAGTCGTAAAATACTATCGAGTTTGAAAATAGAAGAATGTACGACTCATTGTTTTAGTCGTTATAAGGTCACTCGATCGAGTGGTCGATGGACTCGATCGAGTAGACCCGTAAAAGATGATTCTGTTTTGCGTTGCAGACTGTACTCGGCCGAGTTATTGACCAACTCGGTCGAGTACATGGCCACTCGATCGAGTCACTGTGAGACTCGACCGAGTGGGGGTCGAAATAAGCATTCTGACTCGATTTTAGGGTGTCACTCGATTGAGTGACTAAAGCACTCGGTCGAGTGGCACCTGTACGAACTTGGTTCGTTTGCAATTTAATTGTTGATTTTGAAATTGCTTTTGATTTTTGATAATTCGACGGTTTTACCGAATCAGACATAAATATTGCACAATTTATGTTCGACTTGGCTTTTTTATAAATCGCGAATTTTGTTGAACCGAATATAAATATTGTTGAATTTATACCCGATTCTAATTATGAATACTCCTTGTATCCCATATTCGATTATTTGAATCGATATGGAATATTAGAGTGAAATAAAAAAAAGTAGATTAATTTTAGTCGTCTTAATTATCGTGATATGAACAAATCACGTTAATTAATTTATGTGACTTGATCGTTAGATTCGATATCCAATTATGGAATTGGTATCGAATCTAAGATCGACGCTTTACTTGAATAAAAAAGGACTTGATTCCCTCGACTTCTCCGACATCGAAATAAATCCCTAAGGATTGAGATGTCGGATCCGTGTCAACGGGTTTCGACCCTTATTAAAATTGATTTTAAAAATTGATGAATGCAAAATTGATGATGATGACTAAAATAAAAAAATGGATTATTGTTTAAGTTAACTTATTTCAATAATCAAACGATCGGGGTGATGGGATAAGCGACCGACGACGCGTGTGCAGTACACTTGTATATGCGGTTTTCCTTATCCCACCATCACTCACGTTCGACACAAATCAATAAGTATTTTAATGCTTTGATGTTAATAATATTATCGATATTATGATGCAACGGACGAAACAAAAAAAACGAAAAAAAGAGGATGAGAAGAAGATGAAGACGACGTGAGGAAGAGAAGAAGAAAAAAGAGGGTTTGATACCCTCAACCTACATGTTCTTGTCTCGGAACGGACTCGTAACCGTGGCTTTAACACAAGAGTCTTCGAGGTGGATGAAGGTTGAGTTGTGGTGGCTCGGGATTGATTCCTAAAACTAGGTTTAGGGTTTTTGCTAGTGTAGAATTGCTAAGGTTTGATTAGGGTTTGTAAAAGACGTAGTATGTGTGTAGGGTTGTCCTAGAATGTACTAGGGTTGTAAAGGGTGTAAAATCTAGGGTTTGTAAGAGTTGTCAAAGATTGGTTGCATGTGTGTTGCATGGGGGGTATATATAGGCAAGGCTAGGGCACCCGGTTTAGGGTTACTCGACTGATTAGGAGGCCAACTCGGTCGAGTGGCCCGTGAAGCCAGCCGTCAGGCTCGAAATAGGCCCACTCGATCGAGTGGGTGGGTCACTCGATCGAGTGGCCCAAAGGGTTGCACGGGTCCATTGATTTGGACCTTGACTTTGGATGTTTTGATGGGTTTTGTGTTTGACTTGGACTTTTGATGATGTGAGGGCTGTTTTGTGTGTCTCGGAAACGACTTTGACCGGGGTTGACCCAATCGCTAAAAGTCGGTTTTAACTCCGGTGTCGGTTTCGGCCCAAATTAGTCTTGTTTGACTCGGAATGATCCACTGGGCCTGGATTTGAGGTCCGTTTGGTGAGATTTTTACTCCGTAAGTGTGTTAGCCAACGATTAATGGATTTGAGCCCGTATCCGAACGCATAGAAACACGTTAGCGTCCGATCATCATCGGGTGTTTTTTTGGAAACTGCCATAGACACCTGGCGGTCAAAATGCGGGTGTCTACAAGAACATGACAGTGTCGTGCCCGGAATGATAATGCTTTTCGAATGTGTCAATGTGGGTGGTTGTGCCTCTGTTGAAAGGCTGCCTACGTATTCACGTGTAGTGAAATTAAACCATGCCGTAGTTCAGTGTCGGAAGATGTATTATGGTGCCTATTCTAATAGGACTTTTTTGTGTAACTAGCCATAATGACGGTGTAGGCTAGGTGTATTCCCAGTGATGCCTTGATCAAAGGGCTTGAATGGTTAGGATATTAATCTTGTGACTGTGAGCGTTCTCCGGGGTAGCCCCCAGAGGTGGTGTGAACTATTTGGGCATGTTCTATGCCGACTGCAAGTTGAGTTCCCGTGTTCGGGGTTGGTAACTGGTTTGGATGGGATTTTAACAAGTTTTGTTCTCGGGATTTGATGTATTTGGGGATGTGGTGCTAGGAAGTAAATGTCCTTGATAACTCGAAATCTGGAGCTCGGTTCTGTGGAGCTAAGGCTTCGAGAGCCGGTTTGATAATGAAGTAAATGGCCCTGATAACTCGAAATCTGGAGCTCGGTTCTGTGGAGCTAAGGCTTCGAGAGCCGGTTTGATAATGAAGTAAATGGCCTTGATAACTCGAAATCTGGAGCTCGGTTCTGTGGAGCTAAGGCTTCGAGAGCCGGTTTGATAATGAAGTAAATGGCCTTGATGACTCGAAATCTGGAGCTCGGTTCTGTGGAGCTAAGGCTTCGAGAGCTGGTTTGATAATGCGGGATCTGGTTTCCATGTCTGGCCCTAATTGTTAGGGGTATCCTATGGAGCTTGAATCCTCAAAATTCCGGGCTGTCTCTGGCCCGGGTCTCGGGAAGGTCTTGAGGGTTGTAATGTGGGAAGGCTGGGTGTGGTGTTAGCTGACCAGCTTGATTGTTACTCCCCTATTGGATGGCACGGATAATTTTGAATTTGACCGTACCCTGGTCAAAGGATTTTCACTTGAGTTGACCGTGGACCACGGTCATGGGTATTTGATTTTTTTGATTGACCTCTTAGCCGCGGTCATGGGTTTTGATAATTTTGACCGTACCCTGGTCGTGGGGCTTTCACTTGAATTGACCGTTGACCACGGTCATGGGTATTCTGAATTTTTTTGATGATGGCCTGCTTTTTGTTTTGGCCTTTTGCTTTTTTTTTCATGGACTTTCGATTTTTTCTTTTTGTGTCCAGTATTCTTTTTTTGATGGCCTTCTTTTTGCTTTGGCCCTTTTTTTTTTCTTTTTTTTGACTTTTGATTTTTTTGTCCAGTGTTCTTTCGTTTTTTTTTGCCGGTCAGACTAACACCTAAGGTAGGGATTGGTTAGTCTTGTTGGAGGGGTGTTTTATTGTGGGAAATGGGCTTGCCTCCCGTCTTGAACCCAAACTAGGAGATTACCTAGATTTTTCTTAGGATTCGATACCGCTCCTGCTAGGGGTAGTTATGTGGCTTTTCTATACCAGACACGGAGTAGGTAAAAAGAAAACACGGGCTCGATTTCCTGCAGTCATTATAGATGTGCCTATAATAGTCACGTGCGTGTGCTCACAGTGTATGATGGTGTTCATCATGTTCTCGGAAACACATAAGGAAAGTATATATGAGAAAGAATATTGAAAGCTGATTTTATTGAAATTTGTAAAAGAGGACAAAATACAACTGACTCTGACTTTGACTTTGACTTTGGAATAGAACATCCTAGACTCAGACTCAGACTCGGACTTAAATCAAATCCGGACTCTTGGGTGCATGAGAGGTAGATTGGATGCTTCGGTCATCGGGCCCTGTGTAGTCCATGAGGGGCTTTGCAAGTGACAGTGTTTCCAAAACGGGAGTTTTCCCGGCATCGAGGAAGTCTTGAATGAGGTGTTTCAGCTTCCAGCATTGTTCTATATCGTGTCCCCTTCCCCTGTGGAATTTGCAGTAATGCTCGGCGTTCCATGCTTTGGAACGTTTCTCCACAGGTGGGTCGGCTGTTGGGCCTATAGGTAGCACTAGGCCCCTCGGAACCAACCTCTGGAAAGCGACGGTGTAGGACATATCCAAGTGGGTAAATGTCCTTTCCTTTGACTGGTTCTTGATTTTTGGAGAGGTGACTTGAGGGTTACCTCTCTCGGCCTTGCCATGTTGAGGGTATCGGACAGTTTCGTAAGAGTGTTCACCCTTCAAATGGCTTGGTTGGGTGATCGGCTGCTTTGCCCGCTCTAGCTGTGTTAGACGAGATCGGGTTCTTACAAGGTCTTCTTCGATGGTGGTTACCCTGGAACTTAGGTTATCTAGGGCAGTATTGATTTTCGAGAAGATGTTGTTAATGGAGCAAGATAGCATAAGCATACTCCCCTGGATATCCCCTTTCATGACGGCATGGGATTTGTTGTGGTTTGGTAGTGTCTCGTTCATAGGGTCCCTGATTGGAAGAAACGACAGGTGTTAGAACTCGCCTAAGCTCGGCTTTGCGCAAGAGAGAGAGAGGCAAACTAGACATGGCCCGGGGTGACGAGTCGACAAAGACTCTCGGATCGGGATACTTGAATGTTGACCTAGACGAGGTAACGACCGCAAATTAGACTCGAGCTGCAGAAGGGTGAGTCCGAAAATGGGGCGACCATGTTTGAATTGAGTTAGACCCTCCTAAGACGAACGTGTAGGGTACGATTCTCGGAGTGACTGTGATTAGTCACTCCGTCGGAGAATAGCCCCCAATGTGAGACTAAGGACTCAGATGGTGTGGCATCTAAGTGACTCAAAGGTGGGTTCTGTGAGACACGTGTAAGACATGACCCTTGGAGCAACCGTGATTGATCGCCCTGTTAAGGGGTAGCCCCCAAGTGGGGTCGATAATTTTGTTAATACTCGAGTGTTGGACGAGTGACCCTTAGACGTAAGGACCGTGAACCTTTTGTTATAGGGCTATGCCTTGTAAAAGGTTGACTCGGAAAAGACACCTAGATGGGTGACTTGTGAAAGGTGGGCCTTCCTTAGGATTCGGCGATGTGGGCCGAGTCCTGCTCGAAGGAAAGTCCACGCGAGACATCCCCAGACTTTTGAACTCGATCGTGTTGAAGGGCCCTTCCTTTGTAGGGGTTTGTCCTACGTAGGTGGGCCTTGCCTTAGCCTAATAAGGCAGACTGGGATAGGGAAGAAACTCTTGATGTAAGATCGACAGAGTTTCGACGCTACGGAACTTGACAACTTAAGACACGACCCGACACTGCTAAATACGGGAAGTCCTAGAAGTGGAAGGTTTTGAAAATTGATGATTTTTGAAAAGGGACCGAGTGGAATCGGTGAATGACCCAAATTTCCGAAAAAAAGACGAAAAGTCATTGGGCCACGGGTTTTGAAAGTTCGAGTTTTGAATCGGGCAGCATACCGTCTAGAAAATAGGCTATTTTGAGTAAAATCATAAGTCCTAAATTCGGTATGTGTCCCGGGTTTTGAAACAGATGCAATCTTAGAAAAAAGACGGTTTTTGAAAACGACTCGGAGACCAAGTAGCACGTAGTCACACAAGCATTATAACGACGCCATGTATGCTCTATACTAAGTCTCGGTCGGTCTATAGAGGGTCTATACCAGTGTACATAGTCTAGACGTTGATCGGGACGGACTTCCTAAGTCGAGTTGATTTTAGAACATGCCGCGAAACCCACTCGAATCGACTATGGACACCTTTTGACATATCCATATTGGAGTACATCAACGGTATAGTGGGACGTCGGTCGCGAGTACCGGCCCGGGAAAATATGGGTTATGCATGAACCGTAAAACTAAAACGCGTATTGTATTTGTCAAACGATTTCTATTCGAGTCTCACCCTGAGGATGACGATGGTAAGTCACGCATCAGTTAATCCCCAGCGGAGTCGCCAAATTGTGGACATGACATAGGTCCACCCCGACGCGGCCACGCGCGGGTTTGGGTAGGCGAATGAATCTCCATATGAGAATGGATCGAATTGAAATTTAAGTCTATGTGGAGTCGCCACCGAATTTTGTGGTTATTCGGAACCATTCGAGCCCACTCTATGTCGTAGTGGGCCGTATACAAAATACGGCCCATTTCCGATGTCAGAGTTTATTGGGCTCGTCCCTTTGCATTTGATACCGATACCGACATTATCGGATATCGTGTATTGAATGACTCTCGTGCGCCAACGGTTTCGGGCATCCGGAAACCGAGGTTCTGAGTAAGGGGTGAGGGTACGTGTTGGGAAGCCCACAAAGGACACCCAACCTCGCCCGCACATTAGCGGCCTCTACTAAGAATTCGAATGACTTACAATACGCGCGTTAGTAAAACGGGAAAATGATATGCAAAGATTTATTTTCCCTAAACATGTGAATGGAATTGAAACGGGTTTCTAAGTCAATTTAATGCAATTAATTCTACGTCAAAGTGGAATTTTAGCATGTGGGTTCATTTAGTATAATAAACGAACAATAATTTAATTGACAAAAGAAATAACAAACGCGTTAGTAACGATGCAATGCCATAACAACTAATAACGGTTTGTGCAAATATGAGATGAGATGAAAAGATGCAAATATGAGATGTATGGTTTGAAAAGGTAGTAATGCATATGATTAATTAAACACGTGTTGACCTAAATCAGAAATCAATACCGAATTTAGAAAACAGAAGAATGTACGACTCGTTGTTTTGGTCGTGATGAGGCTACTCGGTCGAGTGGTCGATGGACTCGATCGAGTAGACCTGTAAAAAGCGATTCTGTTTTGCGTTATGGACCATACTCGGCCGAGTTATTGCCCAACTCGGTCGAGTGCATGGCCACTCGACCGAGTCACTGTGAGACTCGATCGAGTGGGGGTCGTGATAAGCGTTCTGACTCGATTTTGTGATGTCACTCGATCGAGTGACTAAGGCACTCGGTCGAGTGGTATCTGTACGAATTGTAATTCGCTTGCAATTTTACATTGATTTTCGAAATTGCTTTAGATTTTTGATGAATCGACGGTTTTACCGAATTGGGCATAAGTATTGCATGACCTATGCTCGATTCGGGTTTTTTATAAATCGTTGATTTTGTTAAACCGAATATAAATATTGTTGAATTTATACCCGATTCTAAATTTGAATACTCATCGTATCCCATATTCGATTATTGAATCGATATGGGATATTAGAGTGAACTAAAAAAAAGATAAATTAATTTTAGTCGCTTTAAATTAATTATCGTGATGTGAACAAATCACGTTAATTAGTTCATATGACCTGATTGTTAGATTCGATATTCAATTATGGAATTGGTATCGAATCTAAAATCGACGCGTTACTTTGAATAAAAACTTGATTCCCTCGACTTCTCCGACATCGAAATAAATCCCTAGGGATTGTGATGTCGGATCCGTGTCAACGGGTTTCGACCCTTATTAAAATTGATTTTAAAAATTGATGAATGCAAAATCGATGATGATGATGACGAGAAACAATAACGAATTGTTGTTTAAGTTAATTTATCTCAATAATCAAATAGTCGGGGTATCGGGATAAGCGACCGACGACGCGTGTGCAGTATACTTGTATATGCGGTTTTCCTTATCCCGGTATCCTTCTTATTCGACACAAATCGATAAATATTTTAATGCTTTGATATTAGTAGTATTATCGATATTATGATGCAACGAAAATAAATAAAAAAAACGAAAAAAAAGGTGCGAAAAAGGAAGACGAAGACGACGTGAGAAAGAGAAGAAGGAGAGAAAGGGTTTTGACACCCTCAACCTACATGTTCTTGTCTCGGAACGCACTCGTAACCGTGGCTTTAACACAAGAGTCTTCGAGGTGGATGAAGGTTGAGTTGTGGTGGCTCGGGATTGATTCCTAAAACTAGGTTTAGGGTTTTGCTAGTGTCGAATTGCTAGGGTTTGATTAGGGTTTTATTAGGGTTTGTAAAAAACGTAGTATGTGTGTGTATGGTTGCTCTAGGGTTTTTTAGGGTTGTGAAAAAGTTGTGTAATTGTGTTGCATGGGGGTTGCTTATACAGGCATGGCTAGGGCACCGGTTTAGGGTTACTCGACCGAGTATGGGGCTAACTCGGTCGAGTGGCCCGTGAAGCCTGCCGTCGGGCTTGAAACACGCCCACTCGATCAAGTGGGTGGGTCACTCGATCGAGTGGTCCAGTCGGGTTGCACGGGTCCATTGTTTTGGACCTTGTCTTTGAGTTTGATGGGTTTTGTGTTTGACTTGGACTTTTGATGATTGTATGGCTGTTTTTGTGTGTCTCGGAAACGACTTTGACCGGGGTTGACCCAATCGCAGAAAGTCGGTTTTAATTCCGGTGTCGGTTTTGGTCCAAATTAGTCTTGTTTGACTCGGAATGATCCACTGGGCCTGGATTTGAGGTTGATTTTGTGAGATTTGTGTTCTGTAAGTGTGTTAGCCAGCGATTAATGGATTTGAGCCCGTATCCGAGCGCGTAGAAGCATGTTAGCGTCCGATCATCATCGGGTGTTTTTTGGAAACTGCCATAGACACCTGGCGGTCAAAATGCGAGTGTCTACAACTTGTGATTGTAATTTTTTTGCTGAATTGTTTCTTGTTAGCTCTGTTAGTTTCTTGTTTGTTTGTTACTTGTTTCAGCTTCAATTTGATTGAGGTAGTGCTTTTTGAGTTTTGTGTGTGGAGATGATTCAGGAGCTCTGTTATATTTACATAGAAACTAGCATTAGATTCAACCATCAGATTCTACTCTGTTGTTGCTTTCAGGAAGTACGGAGACATGTACACAATCTTGCACCTTGAACCACAGACGTAGAAATCGTATTATTAGCTCCTAACCTCTTACAGTCTTACCATAGATAAGAATAGCAGGAATTCCTTCAAAAAAACACCTTAAAATTCTACTGCTAGCAGAATTATGAAATTTGTAAGATGTAGGCAACCTTATCCACAATGGTGATTAGGTACACAACCCAAAGGGAAAAAGGATAAAGAGAGATAGAGACGACTTCCTGCAATTCCTTCTCCATTCTGATGACCATCTGACTCCATTCTTTCTGTGTTTGTTTCCTATGCACTCATGATTCTAATTTGTTTGCTGAAATGCTTGTTTCTTGTTTGTTCGCCATTCGTTTTAACTTCAATTGAGTTTTTATCACTTTATGTATGTTAATTTGAGACGACTGAGCTGATTAATTCACTTTTCACTTTTCATACAAATCTCATACCTTTTGAGCTGATTAATTTGAGATGATTAAGCTGGTTTTGGTTTAGATTCGACCCATTTCTATGGCAGATATTCTCAAGAATAAAGACGTCCTAGCTGACTTCATTTCTAAAAAGAAGAAGCGTCCCATAGAAACAAAAGATGAGGCGACCGGGAAGCCTTCCAAGAAACGGTCGAAATTATCCGTCACAATCAAAACAGATGGTGGGGCATTAGCAAAACCACCACAATTGTAAATTTTTTATTTTTATTGTTTCTTATTTCAAGGCATTACTGTAATTATGTGTTAGCTGATGTTAGCTGATGTTAGTTATTCCAAGGTATTACTGTAGTTATTTCAAGGTGTAAATGTAGCTATTCCAAGTCCTTACAGTAGTTATTTCAACCTCAGTTACTCCTACGTTTTAGTATAACTATTCCAATTCAGTAAAATAGTTATGCTGTCTAACGTGGTATGATGTTTGCAGGCCACAGTCAATGATTGTGAAGTGTCGGCCTCATGGTCTTGTGGAGCTGATAAGTAAACTTGGCCAACATCAGTTGGCCGATGTTTGTGAGATTGGGTTTGGGGGGTTACTCGATCTAAAGGTTTCCGTACTCCCATTAGACATAGTGCCATCTTTGGTGAGACAGTTCAACGCTGCTGGCCACATGTTTGAGGCTTCAAGTATCAGATTTTTCCTCACAAAAGATGATGTCCATGACGTCTTTGGGTTGCCAAGGGGTGGCCATGAAGTCGAATTAGTGCCGCCTGGCATCTTATCGACTCAAGACATGTTGAAGCGCAAATGGAGGGAAGATTTTGGCATAAACAACAACAAGGATTGTATCAAGCTGAACCAACTGACTGAATCTATGCTTAAGCACAAAGATAAAGGTGGAGATCAATTCAAGTGTATGTTTGTCTTGTACGCTATGTCATCCTTTCTTGAACCAACGTCAAACCACATCGTTGATTTCTCCCTTCTAAAAGTGGTTGAAGATGTAGGAAGGATATGTGAGTACGATTGGTGCTCATATATTTTTCAGCAGCTAGTCGAGGGAGTGAGTTCGGTTAGGTCCGGAAAGGGCAAGAATTTATGGGGCTGTATACTTGTCTTGTTACTTTCATATTTTCATCGAGTAGAGTTCCGTGGAGAGGCTGCCCCAAGGGATATACCACTGATCAAGCATTGGTCAGACAAGAGTTTAGAGAAGAGGGCAAGGGCGGAACTTAGCACCGGTCGGCTAGGAACCGGTAACTTAATCGAGGGTGTTTACCCTATTTGCAAGCAGTCAACCAGTAAGAATGGTATAATTATTCTATTAATGTCTACATTTAAGAATTTTATATTTAACATGTGTTTTTCGTTTGTCTGGTTAACTGATCCTCCGGTGACTCCGGTGGTCACAACAATCAACAACAATGAAATATTGACAGAGGTTGTGAGTGAACCTCAACCAGGAAAGACTTATTTGGAGTTGCCAGTTGGATTTGAAACCGATGAAAAAATTCAAGCTAGGGCAAAAGATGTAAGTGTCTATATTACCCACATTTTCAAGCCATTACAGTAGTTATTCCAAGGCAATAAAGTAGTTATTCTAACGTTTTACATCAGTTACTCCAATTCATTACAGTAGTTATTCCAATTCATTAAAATAGTTATTCCAACATTAGTTACTCGAATTCATTACAGTAGTTATTCCAAGGCATTACAGTAGTTATTCCAATTCAGTAAAATAGTTATTCCAACATTAGTTACTCCAACTCATTACAGTAGTTATTCCAAGGCATTAAAATAGTTATTCCAACATTAGTTACTCCAATTCATTAAAGTAGTTATTCCATGGCGTTACAGTAGCTATTCCAATTCAGTAAAATAGTTATTTCAACATTAGTTACACCAATTCATTACAGTAGTTATTCCAAGGCATTACAGTAGTTATTCCAACATTAGTTACTCCAATTCATTAAAGTAGTTATTACAAGGCATTACAGTAGTTATTCCAATTCAGTAAAATAGTTATTCCAACATTAGTTACACCAATTCATTACAGTAGTTATTCCAAGGCATTACAGTAGTTATTCCAACATTAGTTACTCCAATTCATTAAAATAGTTATTCCAAGGCATTACAGTAGTTATTCCAATTCATTAAAATAGTTATGTTGTCTAACGTGGTCTGATGTTTGCAGGCCACAGTCAATGATTGTGAAGTGTCGGCCTCATGGTCTTGTGGAGCTGATAAGTAAACTTGGCCAACGTCAGTTGGCCGATGTTCGTGAGATTGGGTTTGGGGGGTTACTCGATCTAAAGGTTTCCGTACTTCCATTAGACATAGTGCCATCTTTGATGAGACAGTTCAACGCTGCTGGCCACATGTTTGAAGCTTCAAGTATCAGATTTTTCCTCACAAAAGATGATGTCCATGACGTCTTTGGGTTGCCAAGGGGTGGCCATGAAGTCGAATTAGTGCCAACTGGGCCTGACATCTTATCGACTCAAGACACGTTGAAGCGCAAATGGAGGGAAGATTTTGGCATAAACAACAAGGATTGTATCAAGCTGAACCAACTGACTGAATCTATGCTTAAGCACAAAGATAAAGGTGGAGATCAATTCAAGCGTATGTTTGTCTTGTACGCTATGTCATCCTTTCTTGAACCAACGTCAAACCACATCGTTGATTTCTCCCCTCTAAAAGTGGTTGAAGATGTAGGAAGGATATGTGAGTACGATTGGTGCTCATATATTTTTCAGCAGCTAGTCGAGGGAGTGAGTTCGGTTAGGTCCGGAAAGGGCAAGAATTTACGGGGTTGTATACTTGTCTTGTTACTTTCATATTTTCATCGAGTAGAGTTCCGTGGAGAGGCTGCCCCAAGGGATATACCACTGATCAAGCATTGGTCAGACAAGAGTTTAGAGAAGAGGGCAAGGGCGGAACTTAGCACCGGTCGGCTAGGAACCGGTAACTTAATCGAGGGTGTTTACCCTATTTGCAAGCAGTCAACCAGTAAGAATGGTATAATTATTCTATTAATGTTCTTCCATTTTTTTCTAATTTGTCTACATTTAAAATTTTTATATTTAACATGTGTTTTTCGTTTGTCTGGTTAACAGATCCTTCGGTGACTCCGGTGGCCACAACAATCAACAACAATGAAATATTGACAGAGGTTGTGAGTGAACCTCAACCAGGAAAGACTTATTTGGAGTTGCCAGCTGGATTTGAAACCGATGAACAAATTCGAGCTAGGGCAGAAGATGTAAGTGTCTATATTACACACATTTTCAAGCCATTACAGTAGTTATTCCAAGGCAATAAAGTAGTTATTCTAACGTTTTACATCAGTTACTCCAATTCATTACAGTAGTTATTCCAAGGCATTATAGTTTTTATTCCAATTCATTAAAATAGTTATTCCAACATTAGTTACTCGAATTCATTATAGTAGTTATTCCAAGGCATTAGAATAGTTATTCCAACATTAGTTACTCCAATTCATTAAAGTAGTTATTCCAATTCAGTAAAATAGTTATTCCAACATTATTTACTCCAATTCATTACAGTAGTTATTCCAAGGCATTACAGTAGTTATTCCAATTCAGTAAAATAGTTATTCCAACATTAGTTACTCCAACTCATTACAGTAGTTATTCCAAGGCATTAAAATAGTTATTCCAACATTAGTTATTCCAATTCATTAAAGTAGTTATTCCAAGGCATTACAGTAGTTATTCCAATTCAGTAAAATAGTTATTCCAACATTAGTTACTCCAATTCATTAAAGTAGTTATTCCAAGGCATTAGAATAGTTATTCCAACATTAGTTACTCCAATTCATTAAAGTAGTTATTCCAATTCAATAAAATAGTTATTCCAACATTAGTTACTCCAATTCATTAAAGTAGTTATTCCAAGGCATTACATAAGCTATTCTAATAATGGATTTGTGTATGCTTCTTATATTTTTTCTGTTATTTTTCAGAATATGCATGCACATTGGCTGATCATGCAACAAGATGTTGATCTCTTTTATAAGAGACATGCTAGTTGGAGTGAGCTGATGAGAGTAGTGGGTTTTCCAAGCTCAAATGATAGAATACCGACAGAAGTGAGCCTTTCATCAACTCCAGAATTTTGGAACGAGAGTGAATTCTTTGACTACATCGATTTCATCACTGAACATGCTTTAAAAATGCATCAAGTGAAAGACAATCTTCCAACCTACGAAGAATATGTCGAAGAGATGACAAGAGAGAAAAGGAATGTTGATGAGGAGCATGAAAATGATTATGTGGATTATGGGAATGTTGACTGCAATTTAGACAATGACAATGCAAACTTCAACAATGATCCTTTGTGTTATTTACATGATTGTGTGGGTGTTGTTCCTCAAGATCTTGGTTGCAGTATAGACTGTGGGCCAGTTGAAAAAGACACAACAGTTGTGTCTTCGTACATGATTGAGAATTACGAGTTATTGAAAGGCCTTCATAGTTTGAGGAAAAATGTTGTTGATTACATTTTCCTCAATGACTATAAATTTTCTCAATCGTAAGTATCAATTTCCTTTTACTTTTTTTTTTCAGTTGGTTGTATATTTTACTATTGTAGACAACTAAATTATTTTATTGAAATCTCAGGGAGGCTTTGGTTGAATTCTCCCATATAAACCTCCTGGCAAGAGATGACTTTCAGTCATTGCATGTTGACAAAATGATATTTACAAATGTGGTGGATTGTTGGTCCTTCCTTCTCAATCGTATGATGATCAAGGCAGATGGAAGCTCTTTATCAAGACTATTTTTAGGGGTTGGCCATTCTGTAAGTGCACACAAACTTTTTTGGTGTAAGTGAAGTTATTTTGTGTTATGAATCATATTTAGAGTATAACTTTTGATTCTCTTGTGTAGCCCACATTAATAAAGTACATTCAAGAGGACAAGATTAACAGCAATCAAGAAGATTATCAGGCCCAAATTTTCACAGCATGGTCTACCTACATTGAGATTATTAATCAAAGCTTGATTCCGATCTGGTAATCATCTTTTTTTTACTCTGCATTCAGTTATTCTAATAACATGAACTAACATGGGTTTTATATTACGTGGCTAATTATATTTATATATATATATATATTTATTTATATATATATATATATATATGTATATGTACTTTAATTTGGTCCATAAATGTGATGATAAACTGATGATGATTGATAAGTGTAGTTTTTAGTGCTTATTTGTTGTGTTTGGTCCCGGTTTCTCTTGTGAAATCGCTCTTTTGAGTGGTTTTTAAGGCTACTTATGCTTCTCCTAGCTTTTTTTAGGTTCCTAGGATCAATATTGAATAAAGGGAACGATTCCAACTCGTTTCCGACACATTTGGAGCCAACGAAGAGAAGGAACGATCACTCGGTGGCCTAGGTTCGATCCCGAGACCTTGGGACCCATTCCCGAGCCCCTTAGACTCGATCCCGAGCACCGAGAATCGATGAGAAGCCCATGAGAAGTAAGGAGTAGGGATGGCAATTTCACCCGCATCCACCCCGCACCCGATCCATCCGAGAAAAATAAATGGGTGAAAACCCGAATAAATGGATGAATAGTGATGGATGAGACGGGTGATGGATTGGGTCGGATGCGGGTGGAGCATCATCCCACCCGTAATCCGTTAACCATCCGACATCCATCCATTTAAAAAATATATTATAAAATTATCCGAGAATAAGAGAATGTCCCCGTTTTCCTAAAACCTTATTCATTTTTATTTCCTAGACTAAACCTAACTCAAATAATACTACCATTGCAACGAGAGGTGTCAAGTCGCAAGGTAGGTCTCGCAAGAAATTGTTTTCGATTTGGTGTTTATTTCACAAAATAATACTTTGTAGTAAAAGTGAGTCATCCGTTAAATCACCCGAACCACCCGTTTCACCCGTGGATGACGGGTGGATCGGATATGGATGACACTCCTAGTGGATGATGGCCGGGTGGATCGGGTGAGAGGATAAAGACGGGTGATGGATGCGGGTGAGGCTTCACCTGATCCGAATCTGACCCATTGTCATCCCTAGCAAGGAGGGACCTTAATGATCATAATGGAGGCCTACAAGACCCTTCCCGACCGGGAAGGAGCAGCTACAGCCCGCGTCAATTCTTTTCTTCTCCTTTGTTCTTGTAACCCTATATATACCCCCCCCCTCTTGTAATCTTATGTTATGTTAGACATTACCCACTAAAACCTAGATTAATTTAGCCTAGATTAGCCTAGATTAGTGTAGATTAGTTTTTAATTAGTCCTTAATCTTAGTTTAATCCTTGTAATATTGGAATTCTTGAAGATCTCTACCAATCTTGACAACATTGGTGGATGTTTAGGTTTTCTTCTATGCAAGTGTTCATCTTTTCTTCTCTTGTTTAGTTGGTATAATCTTTCTTCTCCCTTTACTCTTTTTCTTCCTTTGTTATTCAAGTTTTAATCTTTGTTCATTGTATTGTTCATTGTTCATAGTTTGCACTAGTTTCATTATGGATGTTTTGCTTTTTGTGTTGATTTCTCTTGTTTATATTAATGTTTGTTTAGATATGATTGAGTAGACTTTTTGTGGGGTTATTAGGGTGATTAAGTGTGGATTATGGATGATTAGGGTTTGATTGTGGGTAAAGATGGATTCTTTGTTACTAGTCACATGTTATGCACACTATGTGTATGTTGAAATGCTTGTTAGAGTAGTAGTTGCAAATACTTCTCTTGCTTGTCTTCCTCTTCTCATTGTGTGATTGATTTGTGATTGAATCCTTGTGTATTGGGTAACATCTTGCATAAGTATTCGGGTTTTGTCTTTGACACGAGAGTGCGGACATAGGCTTTGACGCGAGAGCGCGGACCAACCTTAGTAACTAGATGAACCTTGCACCATCGATCTCCCAACTATCCTACTACACTTATGAACCCGACCTAACCCTATTCTTTCCTTATTATATTTCTCCATCATTCTTGTCATTGTTTCCTTTAGTCTTAGTTTATTCTTAGTCGTAGCCTAGCCTTGTGACACGGTGCTCGTATTTGGGTAGACCTTAGTCTAGACACCTCTTACCGTCCCCGTGGACTCGACCCGACTTGCCCTATCTACGTGTTAGGATTAGTTGGTTTTTATTTGTTGGTAGGGATCCACGACAAATCCCTCCCATCAATTTGGCGCCGTTGCCGGGGACGGTGCTAGTTTAGACCTTGTTTGCCTATTTACTTGACTTTGTCTTTTGTTTTTGTGTTTTTCTTTTTTCTTTTTGTTCCTTTGCTTCTTGTGTGTGCGAAGTTTATTTTCTTCTTGTCTAGTGCCCAAAAAGCACTAGACTTCTCACATTTTCTCTTAGTCTATAGTTTGTGCCTATAGGTGGTGACCATCTTCTTCTTTACGACTTAGAGCCGCTTTAACAGACAGTTGCTAGATTGAGAGGTCCTCAACCGGGTACGAGCCACGATTTTCGAGTATAGCATGATGTTTGATCTAAACTCCCAACCTATAGAAGCCACAACAAGCTGTTACTCCTCTTCCTCCATGAATCGAGACTATGCCGTGATGTCTCCAAGGTACCACCAAGCTTCATTTGGTAATCAAAAAACCCGTGGGTATGAGCCTCAAGGATATGGAAGCCAATTTCCCCAAAACCCACCATATTACCAATCACCTCAACCTCACTACCAAGTAGCACTCCAAAACCCCAATGACCATCAAATGCCCAACTTGGAGTTATATAAATCGATTCTTCAATTGCAAAGGAGCCAACAAGAAATGGCCATTCAAATGCAAAAGAACCAAGATGAATTCATGGCCTAATATCAAAGGGAAACCGAGGCGATGGATGCCCGATTAAATGCGTTATCGGTTAAAACCGTAATGTTTTTATCCCGAACGTCACAACTAGATGAAGGGTGCTCACTTGAGCAAAGGGAGCAACCTAATCACGAAGCCGCCGATGAAGCTCCTTTTGGAAGCGAAATTTCCTTTTAAGAACCTCAATCGTCTACCCAAGAAGAGGCAAAAGAGGAGATAATCCTTGATGGAGGAATTTTTGGTGAAGAATTGGGTGAGGATAGTGGGAATTTGAAGATTTTCATTGATGAAAACACCGATATAATAGAGAAAAGTCAAGAGTCTACTCCCTCTACACTTGTTGGACCTTCAATCCCCTCCGCTTGCCCTCCTCTTGAGCTTCATGCCACTTCTTATGAGCCTATTGTAGAGGATGTAGAACTTTGGGATGAGTTGAGTGAGCTGATAAGTGTTGTGAAGTCATGGGACATGAATGAAGAAATCAAGTCGCCCATATGTGATAATCCAATAAAATATTATGAACCCCTTGTGTGTAACTTGGATCTTGGTTTAGAGGAGGTTGAAACCGCTTGCATGAGTTTTAAATCTCTTCTTATTGATGATGTGGGGAAGAACGATGTTTTAGGATTCGGAGATATTGGGCCGGAACTTGTGGATGACTTGGGTTTGTTTGATGAAAAGAAGAGGGTTAAACTCCCTTTTGACCCTTGTGTTAAAAATTCAAGCTTTGGTTATGCTAGGAGACGGTGTTTAGGGAGGAAGAGGTCGGTAAAGCTTGTAGGATGGATAGACCCCGGAGACAACATGAAAGATGACATTGGGTCTTTGGATTACTACTTCTTCCTTCCGGCTTGGAGGCTTTGGAGGATAGCTTGGCTCGGGCACTCTTTGAGACTTCATTATGATGTAGCTCGTGCGTTTGACTTGCTCCTCCGAGCCCTTGATGGCTACGGTTAAGAAGGAAGAGTCCACCATCCTCGGTTTGACGGAGTTCCTAAAGAACCGTCATGTTGTATATTCCTCTTTCCTCTTCTTTAGAGTTATTGTGTTTGTATTTGTGTGGTTTGTTTCTAGGTTTTGTTTGTTTTGTGGAACTCTTGTAATTTGGTATTTTGTTGAGCGATGTGAGGGAGGGATCTTTGATGGATGTCTTTGAGTTTATTTGATAGGTTGATAGTGAAGATGGAGAGTTATGAAGAGTAGTTGATGATAAAAGCTTGGATCTTGGGCAAGGAAGTCGGTTTTTGAAGCTTTTAACAAGCTTTTGGGGACGGGATTCAAGATCCCGATGTATTAGTTGTCATATGGGTGAAGCTATCATGAGGATTGAAGAGGTAGATGAGTCATCTCGGCCGAGAAGAGTTTCATCTCGACCGAGATGAAGTGTGCGTGAAATCCGGAGCTACTGACTACCCATCCCGGCCGAGAAGGAGTTTCATCTCGCCCGAGAAGGGACCTTCCCGACCGAGATGAGTTGCTCTCGCCCGAGATGAGGCCCAGCTCCCCCATTTTGCCTCCCCTTCATCATTTAAGCCCACCCAACCACTTTATACCCCCTCCCAACCTCCCTACCTACCCTTGCACCTATCATATGACCCCTACACTTCATATACATACGTTCATCCCATCTTCTCTTTACTATACACCGAGTTTCACATCAAATCCCACCTCCTTATAACATTGCAAGCTTAGTACTTCAACCATGCAACCATATCGAGAATGAAGAGGAATAACAATAATGAAGACAAGTAATGTGCCGATATCGAACATTGAGACGATGGAGTTAGTGAGTTGCTAACCGATTGGTACGACGACTATCCTTTCTTTTCCGTCTTTTATTGCTTGTTTTCCTTTGCTTGTTCCCTTCCCCTTATACACTTTTGTGTCATGGTGGCCCTCGGGGCCTTGGTAGTCATTGCTCCCGACTCTCGATGACGTGACTACATCGAGAGTCATTTCAAAATCCAAATTTGCAAGAATTTTCACTTTTTCTTTGATTTCTCTTTCTTTTGTTAGGATTTAGTCGGATTCGGGCGGAATCCGGGCTAGGTGACTTGATTACACCTAGTCCTCCCCTCCCATTTCCTTTTTTTTCTTCTTTTTATTTCTCCCCCCATCCATATCTTTTCTTATCTCGGCCCATGGTGACTTGACTACACCCCGGCCGGACACATTCTACCCTTTTCTCCGCTTTATTTTTGATTTTTAGCTTTATTTTCGTAGTTTCTCTTCTTGTTTAGTGTCTCCATACACTACGATCGAGCATGAGGACATTGCTCGGTTTAAGTGTGGGGGAGCGATATCCTAGTGTAGCTTAGTTTTATTTTCGTAGTTTTTTCGAAAAATCTTAAAAATCCCTAAAAATTTGAAAGAATTTCACAAAAATCAAAAATATTTTCTTTTGTGTCTTTTCCTTTTGTGTCGTTGTGTCGTATATTTGTTTTGTTGTGCGTGTTTTGCCTCCCTTTTTCCTTGTAGGTCGCTTAATCACCTTTAACTTTGGAGGGCTTTCAGGACATCCGGTAACATATTTTTATTCCTTTTTCCTCTTTATCTCTTGTGGAGTTTGGAGGAGAATTTGTGATGATGTGTGCTCGGGTGGAGCTTTGTAGAGTTTGAGGTTGATTTGGCGGCTTGTTTGGAAGTTCGAGGTGGTGTTTGTTCTCTTTGTGTGTTTGTTTTGTTTTGTTTTGTTTTGTCATCTTTGTCTCATTTTCTTTCGTCCTTGTTGTGTCTTGTGTAATAAAAAGTTTTCAAAAACCCGGTTTAGAGGCTAGTCTGCAAGAGTTTACTTTCCCTTCCTAGTGATGTGAATCGAGTCTTGGACTTTAGTCTAGTAGAATGACTTTAAATCAATAGTTTTGTTGGTCCTTTACCTTGAGTCCACCTAGTCTACTAGGGATTTACTACGGGATTTGCATTTTGACCATTATGACCACCCACGGTGTGAAAAGGCCTTGGTTTTCGAGTCCCGTCTCTTAGGTGACCATGTTCGAAATTGTTTGATTAGTCCAAGTTTTCCACCTTTTTGTGGGTTTGAAGGGAAAGCGCGCCCTACCTACCCATTTCCCTACCTCCTACACATTTCCACAAAAGAAAGAAAGAAAAGAAAGAAGAAAAAGAAAAGGCAGAACAAATCAAAAAGAAAATACAAAAGAAGAAAAAGAAATGGCATAGCAACTCAAAAGCCAAATGAAAAAAAAAAAGAAAAATGCCAAAAGAAAACCGTCTCACAAAAAGATTCTCACCCACTCAAAATAAGCCTTTTTCCGATCATTACCGTGAAGAGCCTACCTAAGGACCGAGTCCCTAGGAAGGATGATAGCAGTAATGATCGCTCTTCCCTTATTTTGCAAAACTTATCCACCTTTTTACTTGGACTAGTTAGGTAATTTTGAGCATGGGACGACCCTCTTGGCCCATCGCTAAAGGGGGTGGGGTCTCACTTACCTACAGTGTCGACTAACACCGTGGTTCATCCTTTTTCCATCCCGCCGATCGTCCCGTAGTACATTCTTAGAAGGTTAGGAGGAACCTAGGTAAGTTACCAACGTTTTTATTGCTTTGTTGTCATACTATTAGGGTTTAGTTCATAGCGGTTTGTATTATTAGTTCGGGAACGTTGTCACTTGCCTTGAGTCCTTAACCGGTGCCTCTTTCACCACTTTGTAGAGGGAAGCGGTATTTATTTCTTCTTGGGTGCAACTGATTGCTTGTTTGTTTGTATGTTTGGTTGTGTGTTTTTGTGTCCGGTTGCATCCACAGTTTTGTCGCAAGACCTTGCTTGCCTTGCGGAGTGCACTTTTCCTCTAAGTGTACTCGCGTGAGTTGAAAGGGCGTAGGGTGCGCTAATACCCGCTCGGCTAGTATATTAGTTTCTATTAGTTTAGTAGTTAGTTCGTGCTTACTCGAGGGCGAGTAAGGGTTAAGTGTGGGGGAGGTTATAAGTGTAGTTTGTAGTGCCTATTTGTTGTGTTTGGTACCCGTTTCTCTTATGAAATCGCTCTTTGGAGCGGTTTCTGGGCTACTTATGCTTCTTCTAGTTTGTTTTAGGTTCCCAAGACCATTCATGGAGGATTGGAACGATTTCGACTCGTTTACTACACTTTTGACACTTTTGGAGCCAACGAAGAGAAGGAACGATCACTCGGTGCCTTAGATTCGATCCCGAGACCTTGGGACCCATTCCCGAGCCCCTTAGACTCGATCCCGAGCCCCGAGAATCGATGAGAAGCCCATGAGAAGCAAGGAGGGACCTTTATGATCATATTGGAGGCCTACAAGAGCCTTCCCGGCCGAGAACAAGTGCCTTCTCGGTCGGGAAGGAGGGCGAGAAAAGACGAGCCACTGAAGAGCCGTCTCGGCCGAGACCAACCTCATCTCGGTCGAGACCATCCCATCTCGGCCGAGACGCCCTCCTTCTCGGCCGGGATGAGCAGCTGATGCCCCACGCTTCCTCTTTTCTTCTCCTTATTCATTGTAACCCTATATATACCCCCCTCTTGTAATCCTATGTTATGTTAGACATTACCCACTAAACCTGATAAGTGTAGTTTGTAGTGCTTATTTTGTTGTATTTTGGTCCCATTTTCCTTGTGGAATCGCTCCTTGGGAGCGATTTATGGGTGCTTCTTCTAGTTCGTTTTAGGTTCCCGAGACCATTCATGAAGAATTGGAACGATTCCGACGCGTTTCATGCACTTTTGGAGCCAACAAAGAGAAGGAACGATCACTCGATGCCTTGGATTCGACCCCGAGACCTTGGGACCCGATCCCGAGCCTCTTAGAATCGGTGAGAAGCACATGAGAACCAAGGAGGGACCAAAAAGATCATAATGGAGGCCTACAAGGTCCTTCCCGGGCGGGATGATGCCTTCCCGACTGGGAAGGAGTGTGCAATTGAAGCAGCTGCTGTCTTGAGGCCTTCCCGACCGGGAAGGGGCCCATCCCGACCGGGAAGGAGTGTGCAATTGAAGCAGCTGCTGTCTTGAGGCCTTCCCGACCGGGAAGGGGCCCATCCCGACCGGGACCAAGCCTTCCCGGCCGGGAAGGAGCACTTGCTGCGCGTGACTACTTCTTTTCTCCTCCTTCATTCTTGTAACCTTATTAATACTCCTCCCTTGTATTGTTTATGAAACATACATTACCCTAGACTCTCTTAGGCCTCTCTTAAGCATTCAAGCCCTAGATAGTGTTGCATACATTAGTTTTAATCCTCTTTTAATCCTTAGTTAATCTTTGTTAATCTAGTTTAGTTAGTCTTGTATTAAGAAGATTCTTGAAGACTCTTCCAAGCTTGACAACCTTGGAGATTGTTTGGGTTTCTTATTTATGCAAGTTTACATATTTTTCATCATCTTGTTGTTGGTATAATTTCTTATCCCTTGTTCTTTGTTTATTTATTCAAGTTTGAATCTTTACATATTGTTATTGTTCTTATTTGTTCATTATGGATGTTTGGATGCTTGGTTTGGTTTCTCTTGTTTTTGTTAGTCTTAGTCTCATAATGAGTGAGTAGATTACTTGTGGGGTTAGTATGGGGATTAGGGGTAGATTATGGGTGATTAGGGTTGATTAAGGGAAAAGGGTGAATCTTTTGTTGCTAGTCACATATTGGGCACTCTATGTGTTTGTTGAAATGCTTGTGTGGGTAGTAGTGGCCAATGCTTCCTATACTTGTTCTCTTCTTCTCATTGTTTGGCTAGTGTGTGATTGTGTCGGGTTTAGTCTTAGTCACGAGAGTGCGGATTTGGGTTTTGACGCGAGAGCGCGGACCGACCTTGACCTAGGTTTAGACGCGAGAGCGCAAACCAACTCTAGGAACTAGGAGACACCTACACCCTTGATCACCCAATTACCGTACTACACTTGAGAACCCGACCTAACCCTAATCCCTTTATTATTGATTCATCCTTGTTATTAGTCATAATTTCCCTTGTCCTTTGTTCAGTTAGTCTCTAGTTATTCCATTTAGTCTTGTTTTAGCTATTTCATTGTTAGTCTAGTTCATACCTCCTCTCCATCATAGTTTGTCAATTATCGTTCTCTTTGTGTTGTTTTGGTAGCTTAGTCTCATTTTTAGGTTGACTTAGTCTAGACCTTACAATACCGTCTCCGTGGACACGACCCGACTTACCCTAGCTACCCACTAGGTTTAGTTGGTTATTTATTGTTGGTTTGGACCCACGGCAAATCCTTACCATCAATTTGGCGTTGTTGCCGGGGACGGTGCATTGTTTAGACTTAGTTTACTTCTAGCTTGACTTAGTTACCCTTCTTTGTGCTCTTCTATCATCTCTTGTGCATATTTTGTAGGTGTCTCTTGTTTTCTTAGCTTTCTTTTCTCTTTGTTTTTCGTTGTGTTCGTTTATTGTCTTTGCCTAGTGCCCAAAAAGCACTAGGTGGTCTTACGTTTGTTCAAGTGTGTAGTGTATGCCTAGGAGGAGAGGCGACTTCTTTCTCTTCAATCCAGAGCCGGAGAGACTCTTTAGGGCCTTTCGCCAACGGACGATTGATCGGGTTAGACACTCTCAACCGGGTACTAGCAATACCATTGAAGAGCAAGCTCAAGGATCCGACTTGAACGAGTCACCGCGAGAGACCGCCGGAGGGACCTTCATCAATCCCTTTGGTAATTCTAGTCCTAGTTTTCCTTCTACATCTTCTTCAACACCGTCTACACCATCATCTCCCTTACATCCAATTATGCCGAAGTTCTCATCTCACTCCACTTTTACCGAGGATGTCTTGCCGGAACCGAGTACTTTACCGGACACTTATACCGGGAATTTCGTGGCAAAGACACAATTCATCCAACTTGTGGAGAGAAATCAATTTAGTGGTTTGCCCACCGAAGACCCGCACCAACACATGGAGACCTTCTCCGATTATTGCGACGCTATCTCCCAAACCGGGGTTACTCAAGATCAAATCCGTTGGGTACTCTTCCCGTTCTCTCTCATTGGAAAAGCGAAGCAATGGATCAAGAGTCTCGATAGGGCAACCATGGGTATCGATACTTGGAAGAAACTTGCATTGGCGTTCTACCAAAAATTTTACCCTCCGGAGAAGACAAATTTGCTAAGGGCCTCCATCACCAGTTCCCAACAACGGGATGAGGACAGCCTTTATGAAGCTTGGGAACGGTTCAAATCTTTGGTTAGATCATGCCCCCACCATGGACTTTCACAATGGTTCTTAGTCCAACAGTTTTGGAACGGTCTATATGAGGACTCAAGAACCATACTCAATATGGGCTCCAATGGTAGGTTTACCGAGGTCGATGACGATCAAACTTGGGCAAGAATCGAGGAGATGGTGGTGCATAACTCCCAATACTCAAGGCCTAGACAGGCGAATCGAGGAGGTAGGCACGAGGTCGATGCTATTACACAACTAAGCATTGATCTTGGGGCTCAACTAAAAACCCACATGGAGACCATTGACAAGAAGCTCCAAAGCCACCTCAACCAAGTTCAAAGCTCTAGTTCCTCCAACCAACACTCGATTCAAGAAGTTAATGCTTTGGGAGTTGTACCTCCTACACCTTATTATGGGATGTGCGATATTTGCGGGATAGTTGGACATGAGCCTACACATTGTCGAGGAAGTATTGAGCAAGTGAACGCCTTTCAAGCGTTCAAGCAAGGGGCCCCTTATTCTAATACATTCCAAGCTTCCCATCAAGCCTCTCAACAACAAGCTCTACAACCTCGTCCCTATGTTCCACCTCCCTTAAGGGACAACAATCAAGGATACCAAGGTTATCAAGGCAACCCAAGGCCATTCAACAACTTCAAGCAACATAACCAAGGTACATTCAACAATAATCAAGGGTTCCAACATGGGAACTTCAATCAAGGAGGTTTTCAAGGAAACCAAAACTTCCAAGGAAACCAAAACCACAACCAAGGGTATCAAAACTACAACCATGGCAACAATCAAGGCCTTAATCAAGGCAACTCTCATGGGTTCCAAGGGAACCATCAACAACAACAAGCAACTCAAGGTAATAGACAAGAAGGCAAGCCTAGGAGCCGGTCTCCTATTCATGATTATGGTACTCCTTTAGCCCTCACCGATACTCTGCACAATCCGCAATCTCCACCTCGGGATTTCAACATGAAAAAGCAAATGTTGGAGATGCAAAGGAGTCAATTGGAGACAAAAAGATCACAACAAGAGATCATTGCCCAACTTCTAATGGACAACAAGGAAACAAAAACTCATATGAAGATGCTTGAGACTCAAATATCTCAACTTGCTTCGGGAAGTTCTTCAAGACAAAGGGGGCAATTACCTCCTCAAGGTGAAACTCCGAAATTTGAGCATGTAAAAGCTATTACCACGAGGAGTGGTGCATCTTATGATTCCCCCTCATTCCCTAGTGAGCAAGTACCAATGCAAGAAGCAATGAGGAAAGTTGCATCTCCAACTCAAGAAAACTTAAGCATGGAAGATCCAATGGAGGAGCAAGTCTTATGGGAGATTGAGAAACCCCATGAAGACAAGCTTCACCCACTTCAAGGAAAAGACAAAGGTAAAGGGAAAGCGTCATTGGAGAAGTCCACCCTTATCGAGCAAAACAAGGTTCATATCAAGTTGCCTTTCCCAACAAGGCAAATGAAGACTAAGGTGGATGTTCAATTTGACAAATTCCTAGACATTGTGGAGAAATTGGATGTTAGTGTCCCGTTTACCGAGCTACTTACCCAAATCCCGGCATATGGAAGATTTATGAAAGAAATCTTGGCTAGGAAGAGATCCATCGACAAGGAAGAGACCATAGCGTTCACAAGGATGGTGAGCGAGCTTATTCAAGATTCTACGCTTCCCAAGTTGAAGGATCCGTTTAGTTTCTCGATCCCATGCACCATAGGCAACTTCAAGATTGAGAGAGCATTATGTGATTTGGGTGCGAGTGTAAGCATCATTCCGTACTCTATTTGTGAGCGACTTGGAATGAAGTAGCTCAAGTGCACTTCCGTTACACTCCGAATGGCCGATAGTTCACTCAACCGACCATTGGGGATGTTAGAAGATGTGCCAATAAGAATCGGGAAGTTCTTCGTTCCGGTCGATTTTCTTGTACTTGACATGCCGGAAGATGCTATCACTCCTATTATCCTTGGGCGCCCATTTCTACATACCACCGATGCCATGATCGATGTAAAGAACGGTAGGATCACATTTGAGTTAGGCGAAGAAAAGCTCGTATTTGATCTCCAAGGAAACACCTCGCCTACTAATGATGAGTCTTGCAATATGATCCATGCCACGGTAAACATCGATCTAGGGGTTAAGTCGGGACAAAGCTTGAAGAATGACTTCTATGAACTTGAGGATGATGACTCCGAGATTGGGGAGGATGAGTGCCCATATCATGGGTTTGAAGACAAGAGCCATGACAAGAAGAAAGATGAGCCTCCCTTGGGGCCACATGAAGATAGGTGGACGTTTGGGTATATCCCGAAGGATCGCAAGTACAAGTTCAAGCCATTGAACTTAGTAGATCGGGATGCCCCGGGAACGTCGAGACAAGGTCATGAAGAACCTTGGGATGTGGATGGTTATATAAAAAGCTTGATTGAAGACTTTGCAAGAGCCTTCGATTTGTTGCTTCGTGCCCTCGATGGAGATGGAATTGGTTATTGTTGTTATTGAAAAAGAATTGAAGAATTCACCATCCTTGGTTTGACGGAGTTCTACAAGAACCGTCTCATTGTATATATCTCTATCTTGTAGTTTCTTTGGTTTTGTGAATTTCTTGTTATTTGGATTGTTGATGAGCGATGTGAGGGAGGGAATTTGATGTGTATGTGAGCTTTAATTGATAGGTGAAGTGAAGATGATTCCAAGAGAGGAATGGCTATCGATAGAGCATGGATTGAAAGCTAGGGAACTGGTTTTTGAAGCTTACGATAAGCTTTTGGGTTTGTGGAAGGCTAGAAGATTCTTCCCGACCGGGAAGAAGGAGCCATCCCGACCGGGAAGGACCATCCCGATCGGGATGAGGGTGTCAAATTTCGAGTTTCCTGGAGTGCCATTCCGACCGGGAAGGGAGCTTCCCGACCGGGACGGGTGAGGCATCCCGACCGGGACCATCCATCCCAACCGGGATGGTCCCCTACTCCTCTTTATGCCTCTTCTTTGACATTCGAGTCCACCCAACCATTGTACCCCCTCCCAACCTCCCTACTTCTCCTTGTTCCTATCATATGACCCATACACCTCATTTGCATACCATCATTTCATTTCCTCTTCACTTTACACCGAGATTCACATCAAACCCCACCTCCTCACACCATTACAAGCTTGCTACTTCAACCATCCGTTTCTATCAAGTTTGAAGTGGGATGACAATGATGACAACAAGCAAAGTGCCTTTATTGATCATTGAGACGATGGAGCGAGTGAGTTGCTATCCGATGGGTACGGCAACTATCCTTTCTTTTCCGTCTTTTGTCGCTTGTTTTCCCTTAGCTTGTTTATCCCCTTCCCCGTTTACACTTTTATGTCATGGTGTCATGGTGGCCTTCGAGGCCTTGGTAGTTATCGCTTCCGACTCTCGATGACGTGACTACATCGAGAGTCATTTCAAAATCCGAATTTACAAGATTTTCACCCTTTTTGTAGGATTTAGTCGGATTTAGGCGGAATCCGGGCTAGGTGACTTGATTACACCTAGTCATCCCTTCCCATTTCCTTTTATTTCCTTCTTTTTATTTCTTCCTGTGGACATGACATAGGTCCACCCCGACGCGGCCACGCGCGGGTTTGGGGAGGCGAATGAATCTCCATATGAGATGGTCAAATTGAAATTTAAATCGAAGTAGGAGTCGCCACCGAATTTTGTGGTTATTCGGAACCATTCGAGCCCACTCTATGTCGTAGAGGGCCGTATACAAAATACGGCCCATTTCCGATGTCAGAGTTTATTGGGCTCGTCCCTTTGCATTACGATACCGATACCGACATTATCGGATACCGTGTATTGAATGACTCTCGTTGCCAATGGATTCGGACATCCGGAAACCATGGTTCTGAGTAAGGGGTGAGGGTACGTGTTGGGAAGTTCACTAAGAACACCCAACCCCGCCCGCACTTAGCGGCCTTTACTAAGATATCGTTCGTTTTTGGTGTACACGCGTTAGTTCGACGGTTGAATGATATGCAAACATTATTTTCCTAAGCATGTGAGAAAAATAAAAGGGTTGCTAAGTCGTTTAATGCATGTTAAACTAATAACGTCAAAGTTATTTTAGCATGTGAGGTTTTTTTTAGTCTAATAAAACAATAAAATAAATAAATTGCTACAAACACGAGAAAACGAGTTAGTAACGATTGGATAAATTGAATAAAGATGTAAATAAATAATATGCATGATTTTGAAAAAAAGATTTATGACACGTGATGGATTAACACGCGTTGACCGAAGTCAAAAAAAGTATTTATCGAAATATGTCGCGAAAGTCGCTTTTTATGTAAGATTCGAAACGAATAAAAAATAGAAAAGCGAGGAAACGAAAAAAAGAGGCCCGGCGAACCAGGCAACCGCGCGACTCGCGTGGTGGTCTGTCAGTTTTTTTTTATTTGTCGAAAATTGTTAATTCTTATAAATCGCGTACAAATATTGATTAATTTATACCCGATTCATATTTTCGATGTTCGTCGTATTCGATATTCGATTATGAAATCGATATCGAATAGTCGGATGATTTTAGAAAAGGTTTTGAAAAAAACTCGTTTTGGACGAAAAGAGAAAAAAAAAAATTTGAACGAAAAAGTTGTTAATTCTCTCCGCGTTTAAAATCATCGAATTTTGTTAAAAAAGGTAATGATTTTATTAGCATCAACGAGAATTAATTAATTTAGTTCTTGTAGATACGATATTCGATTAGAGAATCGGTATCGTATTTTAAGAACGTTATAAAAAACAGTTTTTTTTTAGTATCGATTATTAGAAAAAAAAATGTGACGAACGACCCATATTAAAATATGACACGACCGACGATACAACGAAAAAAAAAAGACGTGGAGAAGGAAGAGAAAAAAAGGAAAGATTCGGGTTTGATTTACACCCTCAACCTACATGCTTTGCTTTCTCGGTATAGAGCTCGTCGGACGGTGGCTTAGGCATAGGAGCGTCGAGATGATGCGGATGAGTTAAGGTGTCGGTTTTTTGGACGTGTGATGGGACGGGTTTCGGCCGGATGATGGGGTCGTTTCGTCGGTACTTCGAGGCTTCTTCGGGAACACGTCGGTATTTGCTTTGAACTATTTTTACTAGATATCGAGGATGCACGTATGTTAGATGTATGAATATATTTCGGTTTCTCTCAATGTTGAATGGAGGGTCCTATTTATAGGCGCGGAGGTTTAGGAGAGGTGTCTTGCTTGGATAACAAGAAACACCGGTTTGGATAGGAAACGTAGGAAGTCGAGAGGAATGTAAACTCCGTTGCTTGGTGGGGAAGCAAGCATCTCGGCTGGTTGGGGAGTTTTGGCCGAGTATTTGGAGCTCGGTCGGTGTCTGATTCGGTTTCCGGATAGAATTCCTACTTGAGATCGAATTCTATCCTTAAACGGATTTGTTTAATATTTTTTGAAACTGATTTTTGTAGCAGTTGGAGGCCGAATCAGCCACGTGAGGTGTCACGGCTGACTCACGTGTCTCGGGAATATTTTTGACCGGGTTTTGACTTGGTCGCTAAAAGACGGTTTTACCCTTGGTGTCAGAATCGACCCAAATTAGTCTCATTTGACTCGAAACGACCCACTGGGCCTGAATTTGAGGTTGGTTTTGTAAGATTTGTACTCCTTAATAAGCCTAAACCAAATGTCCATGATTTCGAGCCCATATCCGAGTCCATTAAAGCATGTTCGCGTCCTATCATCATCGGGTGTTTGGTGGGACCTACTATAGACACCTGACGGTCAAAATGTGGGTGTCTACAGAGCCCCCACTCTGACTGAGGCTTGGACAAGGCGAAAGTCAGAGTAGCTACCAGGCCTAATCGAGGATTAAGACCTGGCAGACTTCCGATCGGGTCGTTTAAAGTCCATTAGACCTGCGTGAAGGGCCCGCCAGCCGTAAGATAGAAATCATACCTGGATAGATGTCAATAATGTCGCGGAGACTTTCTTCCAAAAAAGTCCTGGGTGTGTCTGTTTACAGACAATCCCATCTTCGAATTGCGCGGGAGCTTGCCTCGGCAGCTATGGGTCTGTCTGTTTACAGCCACATCCCATCTTAGAATTACGCGGGAGCCTGCATTGGAGGCTACGGGTGTACCTGTTTACAGATACATTCAAAAAATGTCGCTTGTATCTTTCCACTGGAGAATTCCTCGGGAGCTGGGGTATCTGTTTGTAAATTGCATGTAATTTTCAGATAAAATACCGACTCACGCTGGCCAAAGGAAATGATTTTTTTTTACTGATTGATTTTTGGAGAAAGATTTTTTTTTGAAATTTTAGAAAATGCCGAAAATTTTGAAAAAAATAGGAATGCTTGGGATGACTTGATTCCTAATCGGATTCTGACACAGACTGCTAAAATCTTCTGGTTAGGCCTGTATGCCTAGATGAAGTAGGGAACATCATAAAAATCCCTATTCCAGGGGTGAATAGGAAAGGGGATTTGTCTATTATAAATAGAGAGTTCTTGCCCTTAATCTTCTCATATTCCAACCCAAATATTTCCTTCTATCTTAAAATCCCTTTAGACTTTTAAGACAAAATAAATTTTTTTGCTATTGGTATTGAACATTTGACCGCGATGCTTCATGCGTGGGCCCAGAATTTTCGAGACGAAGATAAAGTTCAGCTAACTCAGATGGGAATTGTGGCTTTATTCCCGCTTCAGCGACTCAAGGTGGATGCACATTTCCTGGACGCTTGCTTATCCTTTTGGGATACTACCCACCATGTTTTTGCTTTTCCCCGGGGAGAAATATGTCCCCTTCCCGAAGAGATTGCAGCCGTAGGGGGTTGGTGCCCAAACGCTCATCCTGCTATTCCTCCTTTTTACCCTGATCCAAGGAGGAGACTGAGAGATTTTCTTGGGTTGTCTCATGCTGAGACATCTCGTATGGTAAAGGGAAATTCTGTTTCCCTGTTTGACTTGGCTGATAAATTCATGGATCCAAATGGTGCCAAAATTTTTTCTACCCATAGGCGTAGGGCTTTTGCCTTTTGTATGCTGCATCGATACGCTTTCGAAGGTCGGATGGATGCTGGCTCATGTCTAGGTGAAATCAGGCTGATCAGCATAGTAGATCAGACGGAGGCAGGTTACAGCCCAGCCTGGCTGATAACTGGGGAGATCCTTATGGGCCTTGATGCTAGGAGACTTGACCCGGATCGGCAATTAACGGGCAGCATTCGTCTTTTGCAGGTATTTGACCCTTCTTTTTTTTTCGAAATTTTCCGAATTTTTTTTTTAATTTCAGAAAAAAAAAAATTTGATTTGATTTTTCCGAATTTTTTTTTTAATTCGATTTTTTTTCTTTTTTTTTTGAAAATTTTGATTTTTTTTCGATTTTTCGAAAGTTTTTGACTTTTCAAAAATTTTGCAGATCTGGTTATCCGAGCGCCTGTCGATTATAGAGCCCCCGGTGAACATATCCAGATATCGAAGCTGTCAAATTGGCTCACGGTCCCGACGAATAAGCTCGAGTCATCACATAAATCGGAAGTATTGGGATGAAGAGCTAAAATTCCATGGTGGGCCCTTGATTAGATGGAACGTGATCTGGTGGTTCCTCTCGAAGATGACGGGATTAGCTAAACGAGATAAAGCCCGTTACCTGGTGATCTTGTCTTTGGATTGGACCGTCCATATTTACCCAGATCGTCTTCTAGAGCAGTTCGGTTCGTTCCAACAGATCCCCGAAACTGAAGCAATCGTTAGCGTTTCGCTCCAATTTACGGACGCTATGTGTGACACGTGGTTACAACGCTGGTTTACCCGTGTCATGTGGACTATACCTCGCCCTTGTCAAACCGCTTGGGTTTCTAAATCATATCGCAAGTGGGCTTCTGAAGAATCCGAAGAGGCCCGTAAAGCTTTGAAGACTGATGAGGCTTTTGACCTAGCCCGTAGAGAATCAGTAAGGACAATAGATGGTTCTTTGACGAAGAGGAAACTCCAACTACCCTTGTCCGGCCGGAGTCGGGTTCTAAGTCAAAAACTAAGACTCGAGCTAAAGAGACCGGTGCTAGCAACTTGGAGAGAAGACTCGGACCAAAGCTAGCGGTCCGAGACAGACTTGGGCCACGGGACCGGTTACCCGAGAGGATAAGGGCCCGGCTAGGGCCGACCGAGGTGACCGGGGAGTCAAGTTCGAAGAAACGAGCCCGGGTCAAGGAAATTCCCTTGGTAATTCGGGAGCGTTCACCTCCGCGTCGACGCCGGTGGACCGAAAAAGAGATTAAGGACAAGGGAAAGGGAAAAATGCCTTCGATTTTTTATTATTTGAATATTAGTACTATTTGTGTGTTTTTTTTTGTGATTGAATTTTTTGAAAATAATAAAGGAAGTTTATTAAAAACCGTTCCTGTTTTTTTTCGATTGCGGTGGTTGTGCCCTTTTGAGGGGCTGCCTACGTATCCACAAGTAGCGGAATCAAACCAAACGTAGTTCAGACATAAATTGCAATTTCGAAACACATCAAGAATATTGGTTCAAGATGTTTATAATAGTAGAATAAGTAATTCTAACTTTTTGACTTGTCTTTAAAAGTTTATTTTAAAAAGATGTTTTTTTTTTAAATAAACTTTTGCAAATGACATTGAGAGAAACGGGTTAAGGGTAATAACGTTTCAGCTGGTCCAGGTTAGTTGGGTTGACAAACTCATTCCCGTCCAGATCTGTTAGCATCACCGCTCCGCCCGATAGGATCTTCTTTACCAAATAAGGTCCGACCCAGTTAGGTTTGAACTTTCCCCTTGGGTCTACTTGTAATAAAGCTCGTACAGATTTGAGAACTAAGTCTCCTTCTTTGATATTCCTGGGCCTTACCCTTTTGTTGAAGGCCCGTTGAATCCTTTTTTGATAGATTTGTATGTTATTGAGGGCACGAGATCGTCGTTCATCCAAAAGTACTAGCGAGTCATATCGTGCTCGTACCCAATCGGCTTCGGGTACTTGACTTTCGAGTAGGATTCTTAGTGATGGTACCTCTAGCTCAACAGGTTGGACCGCTTCCATCCCGTATGTGAGGTAATACGGTGTTGCCCCGGTCGCAGTACGAATCGAGGTCCAATATCCCCAAAGGGCAAATGGTATCTTGTCGGGCCAGTCCCGATAATTGTCAGCCATCTTTTTTAGTATGGTGACAATAGTCTTGTTAGCTGCTTCCACCGCTCCATTGGTTTGGGGTCGGTAGGGTGAAGACGTATGCCTTTGGATCTTGTACTTGGCTAACAAGGCTGCCGTTTCGGCTTGAAAATGGGTCCCGTGGTCACTAATGAATTCATGAGGGATCCCATACCGGCATATTATCTTATTTTGGATAAATTTGGCAACATGGCTGGCGTTGAGAATACGATAGGATTCCGCTTCGACCCATTTGGTGAAATAGTCGATAGCTACCAAAATGAAGCAGTGTCCTCCGGTTCCTGAGGGGTTTATCTTTACGATTAATCGATTCCCCAGGTTGAAAATGGCTAGGGTGACGTCATGGTGTACAGCAGGGATGGTGGCATATGCTGCACATTAGCGAAAATCTGGCAATTATGGCAATGTCTGACATATAGATGGCAATCGGTTTCCATGCTGTTCCAGTAATATCCGAGTCTCATGATCTTCCTGACTAGCTTCTGAGCGTTCATGTGAGGACCTCACTCGCCGTCATGTACTTCGGCCATGACCTTCTCGGCATTACCCTTATCGACACATAAAAGGAGAGCCCCCTGCGGTGTCTTCTTGTAAAGTTGTCCGTCGTCGGTACGGACGAACTGGGTCGCTAGCCTACGTAAGGCCTTCTTGGCTCGACTGTCGGCCCCGGGTGGATACTCCCCGGTTGTCAGGTATGCTTGGATAGCCTTATACCACGGCTCGGGATCGGGTATCTCGATATCTTCGATGTCGTGGATATATGCTGGCCCGGATTGCCTTTCGACACAGATTGGCATGCTGGTCATATGATCGGGAATGTTTAGTAAAGATGCCATTTTTGAAAGTGCATCTGCGAACAGATTTTCTTCCCGAGGTAGGTATATATACTCTACCTTTTGGAATTGTTTCTCGAGATCCCTTACTCGTGCCTGGTAGGCCACGAGATTAGCATTTCGGGTTTTCCATTTTTGAAGTGCTTGGTTAATGACCAGAGATGAGTCGCCGTGTACTCGGAGGTTTGTGACCCCTAAATCGGAGGGCGGCTTGTAGCCCGTGGATACATGCTTCATACTCAGCATCGTTATTGGTAACGTCAAAGTCCAATTTGATAGACACGGGAGTGTGTTCCCCTCTTGGCGAGATTAGAAGTATCCCGACTCCAAATCCTCGGAAGTTGGATGCCCCATCAAAGTATAAGTCCCATGTTTCGGTGTCAGTATGGAAAATATCTTCATCCGGGAAGGACCAAGTGTCGGTGTGTCCTTCTTCGGTTACAGGACTGTCGGCGAGAAATTCGGCTACTATTCGGCCTTTAATGGCTTTCAATGGTACGAACTTTAGATCGAATTCTGCCAGCATCAGGGTCCATCTCGATATTCTGCCGTTGAGAATGGGCTTTTCGAAAAGGTACTTGATCGGATCCATCCTAGACAGTACTTGTACCTCATAGCTAAGCATGTAATGTCGGAGCTTCTTAGTGGCCCAGACCAAAGCTAAACACGTCTTTTCGAGCATGGTGTACTTACACTCGTACTCTAAAAACTTTTTGCTGATGTAGTATATAGCTCGTTCTTCGGAGTTGACCGTTTGAGCTAGCATAGCCCCCATGGCTGTCTCTGTCGTGGTTAAGTACAGCGACAAAGGCAAACCGGGTTGAGGTGGCATCAGTACCGGCGGTGAAGACAAGATTTCTTTGATTCTGTCAAAGGCTGCTTGACACTTGTCGTACCATAGTAACCGTTCCCCTATTTTCAGCTTCTTGAAGATCGGCTCACAGACCATGGTTAGCTTTGAAATGAACCTACTGATGTATTGGACTTTTCCGAGAAACCCTCTTATCTCCTTTTCGGTCTTAGGAGGTTGCATCTCGGTGATGGCCTTAATTTTGGCTGGATCGACTTCGATACCGCGTTGGCTGACGATATGACCCAGTAATTTGCCGTAGGTTACCCCGAAACTGCATTTTTGAGGGTTTAACCTCATGTTGTATTTGCGTAATCGGGTGAAAAACTTTCTCAGGGCGGTGATGTGACCATCCCTGTCTTTGGTTTTCACGTAAACCTCCACTTCTTTGTGCATCATGTCATGCAATAAAGTTGTGGCGGTTCGTTGGTAGGTGGCCCCGGCATTAATGAGACCAAATGGCATAACAGTATAGCAATAATTACCCCACGGTGTAATAAAGGTGGTCTTATCCATATCTTCCTCTGCCATTTTTATTTGATTGTACCCGGCATACCCATCCATGAATGATAGAAGGGCATGATCAGCTGTGTTATCCACCAGTATATCGATGTGTGGTAACGGAAAATTGCCTTTCGGACTCGCCTTGTTAAGATCCCGAAAGTCTACACAGACACGTACCTTACCGTCTTTTTTAGGGACCGGCACGATGTTCGCAACCCAATCTGGATACTCGGAGACTCGTATGAACCCAGCCTTGAATTGTTTGTCGACTTCCTCCTTGACCTTGAGGGACCATTCGGGCCTCATGCGTCGGAGTTTCTGCTTAACCGGCTTGAACCCTTCCTTGATCGGTATATGGTGCTCGGCTATTTCGCGGTCTATCCCCGGCATGTCCTTGTAGGACCATGCGAAGACGTCTTTGAATTCTTGAAGGAGATCGATGAATTGTTGTTTCTCCCCGGGATCTAGAGATAACCCTATCTTAAGCGTCTGAGGCTCTAAGGTTGTTCCCACGTTGATGGATTCGGTTTCTTCGATTACTGGATTGCGGGACTCCCTTTGCTCTAGCTGCTCGATCAAATGTGGAGGTAAGGATACCTGTTCGTCGGGTTTCTCAATGTCATTGCACAGAATATTTTGAAAATTTAGGAAATTTTGAAAATGAGACAAGTCGTAAGCAGAACGGTTGTTATTATTCATAAATTAAGAGAAAAGCTCGAAAAGAGCTGCCATCTGATCGCTAGTCAGTGGCGAGATAGGTAGGGTGCCCGGGACAGACCCCGAAGCACCAAGAAAAGCTAAAGGGAGAGGGGGAGTTACAGGACTGACCCTAGCACCGGACTCACTAGACTCAATCTCAGACTCTGACTCGGACTCTGACTCAGACTCAGACTCAGATTCTGGCATTTCACCTTCCCCTGTGATTAGCTTGAAAGTCCTTCCTTGACTGTCAGTCCACTTGACAGTCTTCCTCCAGGCTCTCGTTCCTGTCCCGGATCCAGCATCCGAGATTAGCTTGGATGGATCAAAGGTGCGGCTGCGAAGAATGAGACTGACGAGTTCTTCCTTCGATGTCGGGGCCGCGAGTTCCTCTCCAAAAAGTAGCCCCAGTGCGGGCTCAACATTCTTTGCATCTTCGGATCGGCCGAGGGCGAAGATGTCGTCTGGTATGTAATTGCAGACCTGGGCCAAGTGGGTCCCAGGGAGCGTGGTTGTGGGCCGATATAGGCCCGTTTGGACGGACTCGAATACCGGTGTGACAAAGATGACTTTGACGGCTCCGGTTTGGCCCATATTTTCCGGGGTCAAGGTGTAACCCAGACCGGTTTGCATCCTCCCGTTATCGAGGACTTCGAGAATTTTTCCTGCGGGAAGATCGGGCCTTGATGTAGCCACCGGTAGAAAGCCCAGACTTTGCAACATCCGGTCGATGCTAACCGTGAAGTAGGGTCGGAAAAGGTATTCTTCTTCGATAGCCCCTATGAAATCGAACCCCCAAAGATCGGTGCGGCCCGAGGTGTTGCAGTTAGCCACAGTCATAGGTGTGGCTTCTAGAGTGATGACGGTATCGTGCAAAGGTAGCTTGATCTTCCGATGCAGGGTGGAGGACACAGCCCTGGTCGCGTGGATCCATGGTCTTCCTAAAAGAAGGTTAAAGGAAGAAGTTACGTCGATCACTTGAAATTCCAGCTCCTTCTCTATCGGTCCCGTTATAATGGTCAGCTTCACGGCCCCGGCTACTGACTTTGGACTTCCGTCGAAAGCCTGAATGGTTTGAGCTGTAGGAATGTAGTCGGCCTCGGTGATACCGAGGGCTTTGGCAGTCCTCAAGGGGAGGACGTTGACTGCGGACCCGTCGTCGATAAGGGTCATGGGCAGATATTTTCCACGGCAGATTACCGTGATGTAGAGAGCCATGTTGTGAGCCGACCCAAATGATGGCAGATTAGCATCGGAGAAGGTGATGAGTGGGCCTTCTTCTTTAGTTTTCCCCTTTAGGTGGGGCAGAACCGTGGCTACAATTTCAGCTGGAGTAGCCGTAGAGTCGATCTTGACCTGGTCGAGGGCCTTAGTGAGTGCCTCTCGATGTTCCTGAGAGCTGACTAGGAGTTGCCATATAGAGAGGTCAACTCGAGTCCGGCTCAGCTGCTTCACAAGAGCCTTTTCAGTAGTTGGCTCTTCCGGGACGACCTCCGCTTTAGGTGGCGGCTCGGTGATGATGAGGGCGTGACTGCTGGTTAAGGCCTTGGACTTAACCTTCTGGATCTCCTCGGGCGTGATAGGGACGGCTTCTCCCTTAGTGAGATAGACGTCGTCTTCATCGTCGCACCAGATCCCGTTGATTTGCGGGATAAACGGGGAAATGAGATGTGAGCAGTCTATAACTTCCCCGGAGAAGATAGCGTGAGTGGCCAACGGGTTGTCTTTGTTGTTGGGCTTGCCTCCAGGTAAGGGGATTTTCCCGCTTCGATGAGATCCTGGATAAGATGTTTTAGCTTCCAGCATTTCTTGGTATCATATATGTCCCTTGCCCTGATGGTATTGGCAGTAGGCTTTGACGTCGTAGAACTTGGAGCGGCGCTCGACCGGAAGCTCAGGTGTTGGGCCTATCGGGTTGATAAGGCCTTTTGATGAGAGCCTTTGTAAGGCATTCGCATAGGTAGTACCTATGTATGTGAATACACGGGATGTGGTATTCTTCTTGGACGGGGTATCAAGTAGATTTACCTCGTCAAAAATGCTACGAGTAGCGGCGGATGTGGGCTTGCTTGTCGACGAGCTGGCCCCTTGGTATCCCTTGGTGGAGGCCTTAGTGAGGCTTTCCAACCTTAGATCATCCTCGATTCTCGTCCTCATTTCGGTTAGGACCGTGAAGCTAGGTATGATGGCGAACCGGAGATGGATCCGGTAGGCGGGCAGGAGATTCTTGACAAAGGCTTCAACTAGGACTTTTTCACTGGGCTTATCGACCAGTTTGACGCTTTCAGCCCTCCAGCGTTGAAGGTACTTCGTAAACCCTTCCTTTGGTTCCTGGGCCATTACCTCCAGGGTGCGCATCGTGGTTTGGATTTCCGTGTTGTTGGCGTAGTTCCGAGCGAATTCCGTTGCCACGTCATCCCAAGATTTGTATTTCTTGGAATCGAGCCTATAGAACCAGGCTTTCGGGTGCTTCTCGAGCGAGGAGGCAAACAAATGTTTGAACATGTTTGACTTAACCCCCTTAAGGGCCATAAATTCCTTGAAAGCCCGGATATGTAATACCGGGTCTTTAGTTCCGTCGAACATTGGGAGGCCCGTCAGGTTGAGATTGGCGGGCAATTCGTCGGTTAGGGGTGCATAAGTCCGAGCATTCTCCGTATGAATCGAATTGTGGGTCGATAAATGGACCTACTCTTGTAGCTTGAGGACCGCGCTAGTCAATTCGGCTAATGGCCCATGAGTTTCATCTCCACCCTTCGGCCTATCCTGTTCCATGGCGCTTACCCGGGTAACAATAGCGATTTGGTCTCCCCTCATTCGGTCAAGTTGTTCTTGAATCTTGGCCAGCGATAGAGCTCGCAAACTGGGCCGGGCCCATCTCGGTGGCCCGGTCCGGCACGAAAATAAGCACGATCCGACCCGGCACGGTGATGACGTGGCAAAAAGCATGGGCACGGCACGACCGGTTCCAAGTCGGGCCGTGGCGCCAATTTGAAGAAAAGTCTGTGCCTAGGCACGGCCCGGCACGAGGCACGATTGGACCGGCACGACTCTAAATCCCAAAAAAATGAAAAATCATGAAAATTTGGTCGGGCACGACGGCCCGACACGACTTAGGCACGACTTAGGGACGACCTAGGAACCGTGCCTCGGCACATGTTCTCAAAGTCAGGCACGGCCCGACACTGCACGGGGGGCCTACCAGGCACGATTGGGCCGGGCTTGACAGGCACGAAGCACGACTGGGCCGACACGAAGCACGACCCGGCACGTCCGATTTGCCAGCTGTAGCCAGCGAGCCGTTCAGTTGGTCAATAGAGTCCTTAGTCATGGTTCGGGTGTGAGGTGGCCTGTCTGTAAGAACACCGTGTAGTCAGAATCGAACCCAGATCGAAGAGTGCATCCCGAGCAAGAAGAATAAACGACTAGACATGGAAATAGGCTAAAAACCGACTCCTAGACAGGTGACTCAAAGGACGATGGGCTTTCTTTAGGATTTTGGCGGAGTGGGCCTAGTCCTGTGTGAAGAAAGACCTACGTGTGAGCTATTCCCCAGACTTTGGACTCGATTGTGTAAGTGGGCTTCCCTTTGTAGGAGTTTGTCCTACGTAGGTGGGCCGTGCCTTGACAAATAAGGCGGACTTGGGATGGGGTAGAAACCCGTGATATAAGATCGCCGGAGTTTCAACGCTATGGACTCTTAACAACTTATGACAAGACCCGACACTGCTAAATACGGGAAGTCCTAAGAAGAAGAAGGTTTTGAAAAGAGGATTTGGATTTGAAAAACCCGAACAAAGTCGGATTGGAAGGCCCGAATTTGAAAATCGAAAAAAAGGTTATCGGGCCGAGATTTCGGATTTTTGAAAAGGTTTGGACAGCATACCGGCTAGAAAATAGGCTATTTTGAGTCAAAATCATAAGTCCTAAATTCGGTAGCTTTCCGGGTTTGAAAAATGGATGGTTTTCGAAAAAGATGCAAGTTTTTTGAAAACGACGATTTTTGAAAAGACGAGACATGGATCAAGTAGCACGTAGTCACGGAAACAGTATAATGACGCCATGTATGCTCTTAGTCTAAGTCTCGGTCGGTCGAATAGGGTCTATACCAACGACGATAGCTTTCTCGCAAATCAGGACGGTCTTCCTAAGCCGAGTTGGTCTTAGAACCTGCCGTAAAACCCATGCGAGTTCCGCCATCGAAGTCTTTAGTGGGTCCATTTAGGAACGTACCGTGGTATAGTGGGACGTCGGTCACAAGTAACCGGCCCGGGAAAGATTGGGTTATGCATGACCCATTGAACTAAAACGTGTACATTACTATTCGAAAGATTTCTTTTCGAGTCTCACCCTAGAGATGCCGATGGTAAGTGACTCATCAGTTGGTCTCCATAGGAGTCGACAAATTGTGGACATGACATAGGTCCACCCCGACGCGGCCACGCGCGGGTTTGGGGAGGCGAATGAATCTCTATATGAGATGGTCAAATTGAAATTTAAATCGAAGTAGGAGTCGCCACCGAATTTTGTGGTTATTCGGAACCATTCGAGCCCACTCTATGTCGTAGTGGGCCGTATACAAAATACGGCCCATTTCCGATGTCAGAGTTTATTGGGCTCGTCCCTTTGCATTACGATACCGATACCGATATTATCGGATACCGTGTATTGAATGACTCTCGTTGCCAATGGATTCGGACATCTGGAAACCATGGTTCTGGGTAAGGGGTGAGGGTACGTGTTGGGAAGTTCACTAAGAACACCCAACCCCGCCCGCACTTAGCGGCCTTTACTAAGATATCGTTTGTTTTGTTTATGTGCTTGTCTTGTTTTGTTTTATTTCGTTGCCTTTTGTCTCTTTTTCTTTCATTTTCGTTGAGTCTTTGTTTTGTGTGTGTAGTTGTGTCTAGTGTGTAAAAAGGTTTTCGAAAACCCGGTTTTGAGGCTAGTGTGCAAGTGTTTGCTTTCCCTTTTTAGTAGTATGAATCGAGTCTTGGACTTTAGTCTAGTAGAATGACCCTAAATCAATGATTTCGTTGGTCCTTTACCTCGAGTCCACCTAGCTTACTAGGGATTTACTACAGGATTTGCACTTTTGACCATTATGACCACCCATGGTGTGAAAAGGCCTTGGTTGCCGAGTCCCGTCCCTTAGGTGACCGTGTTTGAAATTGCTCGATTAGTCCAAGTTTTTCCCCCTTTTTGTGGGTTTGAAGGGAAGGGCCCGTCCCGACTCACCCATTTCCCTACCTTCTACACATATCCACCAAATAAATTTGCAATTTGTTGAAATCTCTCTTTCTTGTTGCAAAGAAATGCCTACAATTCAAATCAAGCCAAAAGGGCAAAGAAAAGAAAAAGAAAGAAAATGAAAGAAAGAAAAGATTGAAGAAAAAGAAAAGGCACAAAAAGCCAAAAAGAAAATAGAAAAGAAGAAAAAGAAACGGCATGGAAACACACAAAGCAAAAAAATGCAAAAGAAAGAAAAATGCCAAAAGAAAACCGTCTCACAAAAAGAGTCCCCACATCTCAAAAATAAGCCTTTTACCGACTATTACCGTGAAGAGCCTACCAAAGGACCGAGTCCCTAGGAAGGATGATAGCGGTAATGGTCGGTCTTCCCTCATTTTGCAATCTTAGCCACATTTTTACTTGGACTAGTTAAGCGGTTTTGGGCATGGAACGACCCTCTTGGCTCATCGCTAAAGGGGGCCGGTCTTCACTTACCTACAGTGTCGACTAACACCGTGGTTCATCCACTTTCCATCCCGCCGATCGTCCCGTAGTATGTTCTTTGAAAGTTAGGAGGACCTAGGTAAGTTACCAACGTTTTTGTTGCTTTATCGTCATACTATTAGGGTTTAGTTCATCTCAATTTGTCCTATTAGCTTGGGAACGTTGTCACTTGCCTTGAGTCCTAAACCGGTGCTTCTTTCACCGCTTTTTAGAGGGAAGCGGTATTTATTTCTCCTTGGGTGCAACCGTTTACTTGTTTGCTTGTGTGTTTGTTGTTTGTGTGTTTTTTGTGTCCGGTTGCATCCACAGTTTTGTCGCAAGACCTTACTTGCCTTGCGGAGTATACTTTTCCTCTATGTGTACTCGCGTGAGTTGAAAGGGCGTAGGGTGCGCCAATACCCACTCGGCTAGTTTAGTAGTTAGTATGTGCTTACTCGAGGGCGAGTAAGGGTTAAGTGTGGGGGAGTTGATAAGTATAGTTTGTAGTGCCTATTTTGTTGTATTTTGGTCCCACTTTCCTTGTGGAATCGCTCCTTGGGAGCGATTTATGGGCTACTTATGCTTCTTCTAGTTCGTTTTAGGTTCCCGAGACCATTCATGAAGAATTGGAACGATTCCGACGCGTTTCATGCACTTTTGGAGCCAACGAAGAGAAGGAACGATCACTCGATGCCTTGGATTCGACCCCGAGACCTTGGGACCTGATCCCGAGCCTCTTAGACTCGATCCCGAGCCCCGAGAATCGGTGAGAAGCCCATGAGAACCAAGGAGGGCCCAAAAAGATCATAATGGAGGCCTACAAGGTACTTCCCGGGCGGGATGATGCCTTCCCGACCGGGAAGGAGTGTGCAATTGAAGCAACTGCTGTCTTGAGGCCTTCCCGACCGGGAAGGGGGCTTTCCGACCGGGAAGGGGCCCATCCCGACCGGGACCAAGCCTTTCCGGCCGGGAAGGAGCACCTGCTGCGCGTGACTACTTCTTTTCTCCTCCTCCATTCTTGTAACCTTATAAATACTCCTCCCTTGTATTGTTTATGAAACATACACTACCCTAGACACTCTTAGGCCTCTCTGAAGCATTCAAACCCTAGATTAGTGTTCCACACATTAGTTTTAATCCTCTTTTAATCCTTAGTTAATCTTTGTTAATCTAGTTTAGTTAGTCTTGTATTAAGAGGATTCTTGAAGACTCTTCCAAGCTTGACAACCTTGGAGATTGTTTGGGTTTCTTATTTATGCAAGTTTACATCTTTTTCATCATCTTGTTGTTGGTATAATCTCTTATCCCTTGTTCTTTGTTTATTTATTCAAGTTTGAATCTTTACATATTGTTATTGTTCTTATTTGTTCATTATGGATGTTTGGATGCTTGGTTTGGTTTCTCTTGTTTTTGTTAGTCTTAGTCTCATAATGAGTGAGTAGATTACTTGTGGGGTTAGTAGGGGGATTAGGGGTAGATTATGGGTGATTAGGGTTGATTAAGGGAAAATGGTGAATCTTTTGTTGCTAGTCACATATTGGGCATTCTATGTGTTTGTTGAAATGCTTGTGTGGGTAGTAGTGGCCAATGCTTCCTATACTTGTTCTCTTCTTCTCATTGTTTGGCTTGTTTGTGATTGTGTCGGGTTTAGTCTTAGTCACGAGAGTGCGGACTTGGGTTTTGACGCGAGAGCGCGGACCGACCTTGACCTAGGTTTAGATGCGAGAGCGCAAACCGACTCTAGCAACTAGGAGACACCTACACCCTTGATCACCCAATTACCCTACTACACTTAAGAACCCGACCTAACCCTACTCCCTTTATTATTGATTCATCCTTGTTATTAGTCATCATTTCCCTTGTCCTTTGTTTAGTTAGTCTCTAGTTATTCCATTTAGTCTTGTTTTAGCTATTTCATTGTTAGTCTAGTTCATACCTCTTCTCCATCATAGTTTGTCAATTATCGTTCTCTTTGTGTTGTTTTGGTAGCTTAGTCTCGTTTTTAGGTTGACTTAGTCTAGAGCTTACAATACCGTCTCCGTGGACACGACTTAGTTGGTTATTTATTGTTGGTTAGGACCCACGGCAAATCCTTACCATCAAAACCCTAGACTACTTTAGGTTAGATTAGCAAAGATTAGTGTAGATTAGTCTTTAGTTAATCCTTAATCCTAGTTTAATCCTTGTATTAATTGAATTCTTGAAGATCTCTACCAAGATTGACAACCTTGGTTGATGTATTTGGGTTTTCTCTTTTATGCAAGTTTTCCTTCTTCCATTCATCTTCTAGTATGGTATAATCTCTCTTTTCCCTTCTCTTAATCTTGTCTTATCATTCAAGTTTTAATCTCTGTTCATTGTTATGTTCATTGTTCATTGTTTTTACTAGTTTCATTATGAATGTTTTGTTACTTGTGTTGTTTTTTCTTTCTTTGTGTTAGTATTAGTTTGAACATGTGTGAGTAGACTTTTTGTGGGGTTAGTAGTGGGATTAAGTGTTGATTATGGATGATTAGGGTTTGATTGTGGGTAAAGGTGGATTCTTTGTTACTAGTCACATATTATGCACACTATGTGTTTGTTGATATGCTTGTTAGAGTAGTAGTTACAAATACTTCTCTTGCTTGTCTTCCTCTTCTCATGGTGTGATTGATTTGTGGTTGAATCCTTGTGTATTGGGTAACATCTTGCATAAGTATTCGGGTTTTGTCTTTGACACGAGAGTGCGGACATTGGCTTTGACGCGAGAGCGCGGACCGACCTTAGTAACTAGGCGAACCTTGCACCATTGTAGACACCCACATTTTGACCGCTAGGTGTCTATAGTAGGTCCCGCCAAACACCCGATGATGATCGGACGCGAACATGCTTTAATGGACTCGGATATGGGCTCGAAATCATGGACATTTGGTTTAGGCTTATTACGGAGTACATATCTTACAAAACCAACCTCAAATCCAGGCCCAATGGGTCGTTTCGAGTCAAATGAGACTAATTTGGGTCGATTTCGACACCAGGGGTAAAACCGTCTTTTTACGACCGAGTCAAAACCCGGTCAAAAATATTCTCGAGACACGTGAGTCAGCCGTGACACCTCACACGGCTGATTCGGACTCCAATCCTACAAAAAATCAGCTTCAATAAATATTAAACAAATCCGTTTAAGGATAGAATTCGGTCTCAAGTAGGAATTCTATCCGGAAACCGAATCAGACACCGACCGAGCTCCAAATACTCGGCCAAGACAGCCAAAATACTCGGCCAACTCTTCATGACAGCCGAAATACTTGGCTTCCCCACCAAGAAACGAGACTTTCGTTCCCTTTCGAACTCTCGTGTTTCTTATCCAAACCGGTATTTCTTGTCACACAAGCAAGACTACCTCGACCCCTATAAATTGGACCTCCCGTCCAACACAAAGGACAACGATTCTACACAAGAATTACACATCATAAATCTACCATTCACATACCCTTAACATCTAGTAAGAATTCCCGACGTAATCGCGAAGTAGTCTCGAAATACCGACGAAACCGACCCCGTCATCCGGCCGAACCCACCGTCACCTCACACATAAAAAAACGCACCAAACCGACACCTTAACTCATCCCGCATCATCTCGACGCTCTCGTGCCTAAGCCACCGTCCAACGACCTCTATACCGAGAAAGTAAAGCATGTAGGTTGAGGGTGTAAATCAAACCCGATTCTTCTTCTTTCTCTCTCTCTCTCACGTCTTTTTTCCTTTTTTTCGTCTTTCACTTTTTTTTACGGGTCGTCGGTCGTTTCGTAATATGGGTCGTTCGTCACATATTTTTATTTATTACTAATAATCGATACTACAAAAAATTATTTTTATAACGTTCTTAAAATACGATACCGATTCTCTAATCGAATATCGTATCTACAAGAACTAAATTAATTAATTCTCGTTGATGCTAACAAAATCATTACATCTTTTTTAACAAAATTCGATGATTTTAAACGCGGAGAGAAGTAACATCTTTTGCGTTCAGTTTTTTTTTTTTTTTACTTTTCGCTCAAAACAAACTTTTTTTAAAACTTTTTCTAAAACATTCCGACTACTCGATATCGATTTCATAATCGAATATCGAATACGACGAATATCGAAAATATAAATCGAGTGTAAATTAATCCATATTTGTACGCGATTTATAAAAATTGACGATTTTTCGACAAATAAAAAAAACCCGGCAGGCCACCACGCGGGTCGCGCGCCTGTCAGGCGACCCGCGCGGCAGCCGGTTCGCCGGTCCTTTCTTTTTTCTCGTTTCCTCGCTTTCTATTTTTTATTCTTTTCGAACCTTACATAAAAAGCGACTTTCGCGACATATTTCAATAAATACTTTTTTCGACCTCGGTCAACACGTGTTAATCCATCACGTGTCATTAAAACTTTTTTCGAGTCATGCATATTATTTATTCATGTCTTTATTCGATTTATTTAAACGTTACTAACTCGTTTTCTCGTGTTTGTAGCTTTTTATTTGTTTTTATCGTTTTATTAGACTAAAACGACTTCACATGCTAAAATAACTTTGACGTTATTAGTTTAACATACATTAAACGACTTAGCAACCCATTTATTTAATTTTCTCACATGCTTAGGAAAATAATGTTTGCATATCATTCAACCGTCGAACTAACCCGTGTACACCAAAAACGAACGATATCTTAGTAAAGGCCGCTAAGTGCGGGCGGGGTTGGGTGTTCTTAGTGAACTTCCCAACACGTACCCTCACCCCTTACTCAGAACCATGGTTTCCGGATGTCCGAATCCATTGGCAACGAGAGTCATTCAATACACGATATCCGATAATGTCGGTATCGGTATTGTAATGCAAAGGGACGAGCCCAATAAACTCCGACATCGGAAATGGGCCGTATTTTGTATACGGCCCACTACGACATAGAGTGGGCTCGAATGGTTTCGAATAACCATAAAATTCGGTGGCGACTCCTACTTCGATTTAAATTTCAATTTGACCATCTCATATGGAGATTCATTCGCCTCCCCAAACCCGCGCGTGGCCGCGTCGGGGTGGACCTATGTCATGTCCACAACCATCGATCTCCCAACTATCCTACTACACTTATGAACCCGACCTAACCCTATTCTTTCCTTGTTTTATTTCTTTGTCATCTTAGTCATTGTTCCGTTAGTTAGTTGAATCGTTTAGCCTTAGTTGTTTTACCTAGCTTAGTCTTAGTCATAGCTTTATCCCCTTTTTATCGTTCTAGTTTAGCTTAGCCTTGAGATCTAGTCTTGTATTTGGGAAGACCTTAGTCTAGACAGCTCTTACCGTCCCCGTGGACTTGACCCGACTTGCCCTATCTACGTGTTAGGTTTAGTTGGTTTTTATTTGTTGGTGGGGATCCACGCCAAATCCCTCCCATCAATTTGGTGTCGTTGCCCTATCAAATTGATGGGAGGGATTTGCCGTGGATCCCCACCAACAAATAAAAACCAACTAAACCTAACACGTAGATAGGGTAAGTCGGGTCGAGTCCACGGGGGACGGTAAGAGGTGTCTAGACTAAGGTCTACCCAAATACAAGACTAGGTCTCAAGGCTAAGCTAAACTAGAACGATAAAAAGGGGATAAAGCTATGACTAAGACTAAGCTAGGTAAAACAACTAAGGCTAAATGATTCAACTAACTAACGGAACAATGACTAAGATGACAAAGAAATCAAACAAGGAAAAAATAGGGTTTGGTCGGGTTCATAGGTGTAGTAGGATAGTTGGGAGATCGATGGTGCAAGGTTCGCCTAGTTACTAAGGTCGGTCCGCGCTCTCGCGTCAAAGCCAATGTCCGCACTCTCGTGTCAAAGACAAAACCTGAATACTTATGCAAGTTGTTACCCAATACACAAGGATTCAACCACAAATCAATAACACAATTAGAAGAGGAAGACAAGCAAGAGAAGTATTTGCAACTACTACTCTAACAAGCATTTCAACAAACACATAGTGTGCATAATATGTGACCAATAACAAAGAATCCACCTTTACCCACAATCAAACCCTAATCATCCATAATCAACACATAATCCCCCTACTAACCCCACAAAAAGTCTACTCACACATGTTCAAACTAATACTAACACAAAGAAAGAAAAAAATAACACAAGTAACAAAACATTCATAATGAAACTAGTTAAAACAATGAACAATGAACATAACAATGAACAAAGATTAAAACTTGAATGATAAAACAAGATTAAGAGAAGGGAAAAGAGAGATTATACCATACTAGAAGATGAATGGAAGAAGGAAAACTTGCATAAAAGAGAAAACCCAAATACATCAACCAAGGTTGTCAATCTTGGTAGAGATCTTCAAGAATTCAATTAATACAAGGATTAAACTAGGATTAAGGATTAACTAAAGACTAATCTACACTAATCTAGGCTAATCTAACCTAAAGTAGTCTAGGGTTTAGTGGGTAATGTCTAACATAACATAAGATTACAAGAGGGGGGTATATTGATCAACGTATTTTATATCGTATTTTATTGTCCCCCGACAACCTTTTTTAAGCTTTTCTTCTTCCATAATTATATGTTTAATGTCGATTTCTATTAGAAAGTCGATACTGTCGGTTCTCGTGCTACTTTGCATGTTAGATTCAATTTTGAGTATATTTAGGAGTAATAGCTCAGATAGCCGAGACGAGGACGAAGGACGAGGAAGAAAACGGAAAGCCGAGAAGCAAATAGAAGCTCAATAACGAGCTCAGCAGCACCCACTCGATCGAGTAGTGCTAAGCACTCGATCGAGTGCCTCATATCCGTGCTCAAGTTGGAGAGATCACGCATCCACTCGATCGAGTACCCTAGTGCACTCGATCGATTACCCTAGTGCACTCGATCGAGTGCGTTACACCCAGGCCGCAGATTGGATTTTTATTTGTTTAGAATTTTGGGCCTGTTTTGTAAGTCCAACTGATTTATTTTAAATTAGTTGGAGGAGGATTGTCAGACATCACTTTTTATCATATTCAACATTACGTTATTTTTTTCCTAGCATAGAAGACTACGTTCGTTCCCGTTTTCCTTCGCAAGGTTCATCGAATTCCGTTCTTCCCTTTTTAGATCTCGATTGTTTGGTATTGATAATCTTTAATTCTAATTCCAATTTCTATTTCAATTCTCTAGTTTAATTCTTGTCTTAATTCTCTAGTTTAATTCTTGTCTTAATTCGTTCTCAGTTTTCATAGTTATCTGATTTCAGTCTCGTAGTTTAATTTAATTCGCATTCATCATGTTTAATTGCAATTCATATTTTGTTAGTTTAGTTACAATCATCATGAGTAGCTAATTTTTATCTAGGGTTTAAGGGGATCGATGGGTGTTAATTGGGTTATAGAAAATTGACCTGTCTCTGATCATATGAACTGTCGCCTGAATGTTGTTTTAATTCTGATTGATTAATTACTGGCCAGGATTAATTAGTTAGTATCACAATTAGAACTTTTCGTCGACCGGGTTAAGGACAAATTAGGTCACGACATTTCGGGTAGATTAGCTTAATTCTAGCGACCGCAGGTTAAGTTTAGTTCTAAAGTTTGTAGTAGTACCGACCGGACCTACACCTTAGACAGTTCAATAATTGGCCTGTTAGTTGACTCCCTGACCCGATTGATATCCATTGTGAACCTGAGGCCCTAGACCTTTTTATTATTGATTTACCTTTTAGCAATTAGTTGTCAGTCCACTTAAACAAACAGAAAAACAGTGACCCGTAATCTTTAGTCTAGACCTTAGAACAAGTAATTGAGTCCCGTCTCCTGGTGGTTCGACCCCTACTTCACTATCTACATTAGTTAGTGGACCTTAGGGTATCTTTGATTAGGGATACGACTGCCCCTGTCAAATTTTGGCGCCGTTGCCGGGGAGACGGTGTTATTATTTACTTGTTTTGTGTTTCAGTCTTTAGATTGCTTGTCTCGAGGAACTTCAGTTCCTTGAGACCGTTTCTCACATTTTTTCTGTAGTTTCCTCGTATGCCCAGGTCCTCTCGAATTTCAGGCTACGTACCACCATTCGAACCTGAACCAGAGAGAACTCTCCGCAGTTCTAGGAAATTCTACAAGGAGATTGCTGAGACAGAAAGATCAAAATCAGTGGAACATTCAGACGACGAGCATATATCCGAAGCACTGTGCTTTGAAGAGGATAATTCCACTACTGCCCCCGAGACACCGCTAGTCAAGATGCCTCCCAAACTTGCTAGCCATTCCGAGCCGGAGCAAAGTTCCCTACCGAAACCGTTGAAGAGGCCCACGGCCACTACAGGTACCTTTGAGATTCTCCCTGCTTTTATCACGTTGGTGGAGCGAAATCAATTCGGTAGAGGACCCGATGAAGACCCGGCGAAGCACATGAAGCTCTTCACCGATTACTGCTCAACTATCCCACTCCCCGCGGGAGTGACACAAGAAGAGGTGATGGAGATGCTATTCATGTTCTCCCTAGGCGATAACGCGAGAGACTGGATCACGGATCTAGACCGCGTTTCTGAGGGAATCACAGATTGGAACTCCCTAGCCTTAGCTTTTTACAAGCACTACTACACGCCGCAGAAGACCAACATGTTGAGGAGTCAGATTACTAACTTCCGACAGACATCCATGAGAATATCTACGAGGCGTGGGTAAGGTTTAAAAAGCTAGTCGAGGAGTGCCCACATCACGGATTCGAGGTATGGTTTTTGTGCAATCAATTCTATAATGGTTTATATGACGATTGCCGAGCTACGCTCGATTCTGCAGCTAATGGCAGGTTCCAAAACAACGTTGATGATGATAAAGCATGGAAATTGATTGAAGATATGGCTACTCATCACTCACGTTGGGGAAATCCACGAGGTAACACCCGGGGAAATAGTGGTGACTCCGAGTCATCAAATGCCATAGTTAGCCACCTAGCCGCTTTAACTAAGCGGATTGACTCCATGAAGTTTGCTAGAACCCAAAACCAACAACATCAAGGCGGTATGTACCAAGTTAATGCAATGTCTGAGGTTGTTTGTGAGAATTGTGGGAATATGGGTCATTATACCCAAGAGTGTGCGATTTTAGAGACGGCGAATGCATTTCAATCCATGAGACCACACCAACCATACATGAACCAACCGGGCTATGACAAGTCCTTGTTGTCTTATAGGAGTCAAAACGTGCTTACCCCACCACCACCCGGCGGTAACAAAACCGTCCCATATGTAGCACCCCATAACCGACCTTCCCAAAACCATAACAATAATCGACAACAATTTCAGGGAGGGCAACAAAATTGGGGTAACCAACAAAATTGGGGGAACCAACAATGGGGCAATAACCAACCTTGGGGTAACCAACAAGGGTGGGGGAACGAACAACAATTTCAGCCGATCCCACAAAACCAAAACCAAGCTCAAGCTCAAGCTCCAACCAACACCGAGTATGCGGAGATCAAGGCTTTATTGATGCAAGGTATCCAAAGTCATAATAAGCTAGAAACCCAAGTCAACCAGATACTTGCCCATAACAAGATCCTAGACACCCAAGTAGCACAACTTGCCACCCAAAAGCAAGTTAGGCCACCGGGTACTCTACCTCCTCAAGGCGAACAATCACACGAGCAAGCCAATGCAATCACATTGAGAAGCGGAACCCATTATGACGGTCCGAAGATGCCCGAGGAGTACGTTGTGGTTGATGAGACCGAGTTGGAGAAGCAAGAGCTAACGGAAGAAGCATCGAGCAGGCCACGGATGGAGGTCACTCGATCGAGTAACACCACCCCACTCGATCGAGTAGACCCCCAAAAACCTGGCAGAGAGCAATCACGTAGTCAACTCGACCGAGTTACACCTGACTCGATCGAGTTGGAGGTCATTCGACCGAGTAGTATCAGCTCACTCGGTCGAGTAGACCCTCAAAAAGTGGTCAGTAGCCCCCCAGTGATACCACTCGATCGAGTGCTTACAGGTGACTCGATCGAGTATGATGATACTCGACCGAGTCATCCTGGACTCGATCGAGTGGAGACCGTAACGCCAAACTCATCTTCTTTTCATCCCCAGGTTCCAATTAAGGATGTTAATTCTTCTCAAGCGTCCCCGTCTCAAGCCAAGGAGCCTGCGATTCCGATCATACTTCCATTTCCCCACCGACAGCGTAAGACAAAGCTCGATCAACAGTTCGGTAAGTTTATGGAAGTCGTTAAGAATCTGTAGGTAAGTGTTCCTTTTACTGATTTGATCACTCAAGTTCCTGCTTACGCGACATTTATTAAAGAAATACTAACTCGTAAGCGGTCTTTTAGTGAGACTGAGACAGTTGCTTTCACAGAGGAATGCAGCGCGCTACTACAGAGTCGTACTCCGCCCAAGCTCAAGGACCCAGGGAGTTTTTCTATCCCTTGTACTATAGGGACATTAACTATCGATAAAGCCCTGTGTGACTTAGGAGCTAGCGTCAGTGTCATGCCATATTCCATTTCTCAGAAATTGAATATGGGTGTCTTAAAATGTACCAATATGACTCTGCAAATGGCTGATAGATCGGTCAAGTATCCTCTAGGTGTCTTAGAGGATGTTCCGGTCCAAGTAGGGAAATTCTTCATTCCCGTTGACTTTGTAGTCTTAGACATGGCTGAGGACGCCATAATCCCTATTATCCTCGGTCGCCCTTTCCTACACACGGCAGGGGCGATCATCGATGTCAAAAATGGGAAGCTCACACTCTCTATAGGAGATGACACCGTGACTTTTAGTCTCGATCACGCTCTTAAGAAGCCCATGATAGAAGAGTCCTGCTATAGATGTCATTGATTTGGAAATAGAAAATTATATTGACGACTATCTTGGCAGGGACCCTTTGGAGAAACTGCTAACATCCGGCGATGCTGATGCCGAGAAGAGATCATGGAGCGCGGAAGTGGATGAGCTGGAACGCATGCTAAACGGAAAGGAGAGCACTATCGAGAAGGTATACAGTCTCGGCACCCCTAAAAAGGAGGTCGAGGTGAGTAAACCCAAACTAAAACCCCTCCCCTCTAATCTGAAATATGCATTTCTAGATGATAAGGGTCTAAACCCCGTAATTGTCAGCGCTGCACTCACAGATAGCCAACTTTCGGAGTTGTTAGTCATATTACGACGACATAAGAAGGCTATTGGATACAGTATTGATGACCTACGCGGTATTAGTCCCGAGTTTTGCATGCATCGCATTCACTTAGAGGGAGACCATAGACCATCCATTCAGGGACAACGTAGGTTGAACCCGAACATGCAGGATGTGGTTAGGAAGGAGGTTATGAAACTCCTAGATGCTGGCATTGTCTATCCCATTTCCGACTCTAAATGGGTTAGTCCAGTCCAAGTGGTCCCTAAGAAGGGAGGGACCACAGTTATCGCGAACGAGAGGAATGAACTTATTTCTACTCGATTAGTGACTGGATGGAGAATGTGTATTGACTACCGTAAGCTGAACGTAGCTACTAGGAAAGACCATTTCCCACTCCCCTTCATTGACCAGATGCTAGAGCGTCTTGCTTGCCACAAGTACTTTTGCTACTTAGATGGCTACTCGGGATTTTTCCGAATCCCAATTCACCCAGACGACCAGGAGAAAACAACTTTCACCTGTCCCTACGGCACCTTCGCATACCGAAGGATGCCTTTTGGCCTTTGTAATGCCCCGACCACTTTTCAACGTTGTATGATGTCCATATTTTCGGACCTTATCGAGTCTGTCACGGAGGTCTTCATGAATGACTTCAGTGTATATGACATTGATTATGATACATGTCTGCTTAATCTTTCACGGGTCTTACAACGTTGTGAGGAGACCAATTTGGTCTTAATTTGGGAGAAATGTCACTTCATGGTGACCGAGGGAGTCGTTTTGGGTCATTTAGTGTCCGAACGCGGCATCCAAGTGGATAAAGCGAAAGTCGAGGTGGTTGAGCAATTACCATACCCCGTTAATGTTAAGGGTGTGCGGAGTTTTCTTGGTCACGCGGGTTTCTACCGCCGTTTCATCCAAGATTTCTCCAAGATTGCCAAACCTCTGACTCAGCTGCTCCTCAAAGATGCCCCGTTCGTCTTTACTGACGAGTGTGCTCGAGCTTTTGAGAGGATTAAGCAAGCTCTCGTTTCCGCACCTATTATACGAGCTCCCGATTGGGATTTGCCTTTCGAGGTTATGTGCGATGCTAGCGATTACGCTGTAGGAGCCGTGCTCGGGCAAAGGAAAGACAAGGCTTTACATGCGATCTACTATGCTAGTCGGACGCTAGATATGGCGCAGATCAATTATGCTACCACGGAGAAGGAGTTATTGGCCATCATCTATGCTCTAGACAAGTTTCGGGCCTATCTCATTGGCTCGAAGGTGATAGTGTATACAGATCATGCAGCCTTGAAGTACCTTCTAGCGAAGAAGGAGGCCAAACCGAGACTTATTAGATGGATCCTATTACTGCAGGAGTTTGACTTGGAGATCCGTGATAAGTCCGGGGCCGAGAATGTTGTAGCCGATCACCTATCCCGGCTAAGATATGATGGTGGGGATCTCGCCCCAATTGATTATTCGTTCCCAGATGACCATTTGCTTGCTATTACCATGGATACTCCATGGTTTGCTGATTATGCCAACTTCCTAGTTGGAGGAACTCTACCTCCCGACCTTCAGTGTCAGCAGAAGAAGCGATTCTTACATGATGTGAAGCGTTATTTCTGGGACGACTCATATCTCTTCCGAGAAGGTGCAGACGGTTTATTTAGGAGATGTATTCCCAAGAGTGAGGTACATTCTATCGTCACTAGATGCCATTCCTCTCCTTATGGTGGACATCACGGTCCTTCGAAGACCTTTGCGAAGGTAATGCAATCGGTCTTTTATTGGCCCACCATTCTCAAGGATGCCACCACTTTTATCCGTTCCTGCGACGCTTGCCAACGAACGAGAAATATTTCTCGACGACATGAAATGCCTCAAACCGGGATTCTTGAAGTAGAACTATTTGATGTTTGGGGTATAGATTATCAAGGACCGTTCCCCTCTTCTTATGGGAATCGGTATATTTTGGTCGCCGTAGATTATGTTTCGAAGTGGGTGGAAGCCATCGCTTCACCTACTAACGATGCTAACGTGGTGATCCGGATATTTAAGAAGACAATATTCCCGCGTTTTGGGGTCCCACGGGCTGTTATTAGTGATGGTGGTTCACATTTTCATGAACGCAAACTCACTAAGCTATTGAAGAAATACGGTGTTCACCACCGTACAGGGCTAGCCTATCATCCACAAACTAGTGGACAAGTCGAAATTTCGAACCGTGAGATCAAGTCTATTCTCGAGAAGGTTGTCCATACTTCGAGAAAAGATTGGAGTTCGAAGCTCGATGATTCTCTTTGGGCTTACCGGACCGCATTCAAGACTCCTATCGGGACGTCCCCGTATAGGCTTGTTTATGGCAAGGCTTGCCATCTACCTGTAGAGCTCGAGTTTAAGGCTATGTGGGCCTTAAAGGAGCTCAATCTCGATCCGAAGCTAGCCGGAGAGATGCGCCTCATGCAATTGAACGAACTAGATGAATTCCGTCTCCATGCTTATGATAATGCGAGAATTTATAAGGAGCGGACCAAAAGATGGCATGATAAGCACATTATCCTCCGAGAGTTCCATGTCGGCGATAAGGTACTTTTATTTAATTCCCGACTTAGACTCTTTCCCGGGAAACTTAAATCCCGATGGTCTGGACCGTTCACGGTGGCTGAAGTAAATAAATTTGGGTCGGTTACACTCACTACCGACAAAGGCGAAATATTCAAGGTGAACGGTCAAAGCCTCAAGCTCTATCACGAAGGTGCATATGTCGGTGTCGTAGAGGCCATGGACCTCAACGACACTCTCGATTCCACCTAATCCAATTGAGGTAAACCGGTCGAGCGGGACTGTAAAAACCAGCGCTAACCGGGAGGCAACCCGACACCACTTGTATATATTTGTAATTTCCCTTTCCGCAATTTTTATTTCTTATTTTTTTTTTTATTTTTTTTTATCTTGGTAGATCTAATTGGGAGTTAGTATTATTTATCGAGTGAGGACGAGAGAATTTTACGTTTAATTGATTTAATTTCAGGATTTTGAAGCAATTAAAGGAAAAAAAGGCGGGAAGTAGCAGGTGCAGTGGTCACTCGACCGAGTGGACAATGCACTCGGTCGAGTGCCCCGACGGAGCAGCTACTGTCTAGTTTTCATGGGGTCACTCGATCGAGTGTCCCATGCACTCGGTCGAGTGCCCCTGAACCGGGTTCAATAACGATTTTCCGCCCTTCTTTCTTTATTTCTTACTCCTTTTCTCAAATCAGTTTTTCTAATTAAAACCCCTTCCCCCCTTACTAGTCTTAAGAACCCTAACCCCCAATTCACCCAAATCACTCCCAATTCATCAAATCTTCACTCAAATTCCCGATTTTTGCTTCTAATTTGCAATTAGTAGTATCTACTTGTGTTCCTTGGTGTTATTTTGTGAATTTTTCGTCCCCTCTTCCCCCAGTTTCGAAATTTTCGAGCTACTTAAGGTATATTTCGGGTTTTTGATTTCCTCACTTCTTTTCTTGGTTTTATGGTATAATTTCATCCTTAGTTATATACTAATCCCATTGCATGCTTGATTTTGTGTTGATTTCACCACTTTGTGCTCAAAAATTGATTTTTGTGTATAGGGTCTAATTTTGGCTGAAATTTGGTTTTTTTTTTGGGATTTTTATGTAATTCTGTTTTGTTATTATGCTATACTCATGGCAGGAAGAAGGAATCCACCCCGAAACAACAACAGGAACAGGAATGCAAGGCAGCCGGCTGTTCACCCTGTGCCAGGCTATGAAGAAATTGTTTGCAGGGACGAGGCCCAAAGAGCTCCTTTAGTTACCTTGATACCTAGGACGATGGAGGCTACCCGGTGCTGCTCGTCGCAATTCGCAATCGAGCTCGGTTTGAACGAGCAACTATTGCACCTCTTGTCCATGACCGGATTCGGTGGCTTAAGGACACTACGTGAGTTATCTTACCGAGTACTCACTTTAGAATTCTTAAGTTCATTTGAATTTGATAGACAAGAGAGCATGATATCTTTTCGGTTGAACAATGAGGAGCAATCCATCTACCTTAGTGCCTTGTCCGAGTGTCTAAGGCTTACCTCTGACCAGGATGAAGACATCCTAGACATACCCGAGAGTTCGAAAGCACCTCCCTACTTTAAGTTATTTTCGGGTCGTAGTGCAAGTGTCACCGCTATGACACTCAACGCCATCCCACACCCTACTATCCGCCTCTTCTTGCGGATTTTGAGTCATTTGGTTTTTCCACGCTCCGACATGAGTAAACTTCACTCATTGGAGGTGTTGATTTTAGGACACTACCTAAACCCCTTTAGGCAATCCCTGAAGGCGTTTAGTGCACCGGGTATGATTTGTGTCTGAATCGAGCGCCAGATCAGTGGATCTGGACCGCTCGGTTGTGGAGCCATTGTCACCGCGCTAGCAAAGCGCTATGTTACGGGTTTTGGGGATACAATCACTTTTGAGGGTCTCACCGACCGCGTCCCTTTGCTAGACCGTAGCTACCTCTTCTCCACTTTGAAGTGGATTCGGGGCAATCCCCCGAATTTTCTGTGGCGCATCCGGGACAAGGTTTGGATGAAACTCCCGGTTATCGAAGGTACAATTCTACCCCCACTACTTGCATTACAACCCACTCCCGAGGGTGAGAACACACCCGACCCACTGCGCTACCTCATTCCCGAGGAGCTCTTCATTTTCGGCGAGGGCATTCAACCCCCTCGACGTAGGGTCCGTGTAGAGACCGAACCCGATGAGACCGAGCCCCCCAGGGCCACACACACACACACCCCGACCTTCCCGTTCCAGACTCCGGGTGCCGAGTTTCCGCACCCGTATCCATTTATGTATGATCCAGTTTATGAGCACCAACGACGGGTACACGAGGGGATTAATCAGAGCATCGTCAACCGCGAGATCCACGAGTACATGCTTAATCAAGGCATCTCGGCACCTCAGCACTCGTCCTACTGGAGAGGTCCGGGTGACACTAGTGGTATATTCCACGACTACGGGGTTGATCCAGCTGCTTGGGGTCCGGACTACGGGCACACCTACGGCGGCCTAGGAGCACAGTGGTTGAGAGATTTGAGACGACCAGGTCAGCAGGGTGGTACTAGCGGCTCAGGGCAAGGCGATACTGGAGCCGGTCCATCTGGGACCGGTGGAGACGATGAGATGGCTGATTAGCCGGTTTGGGGGAGCTACCATTGTATATACGGTACTTTCTTTCCTTTTTATTTCTGTTTTTATTGCTTTCTTATATTTTTCTTCCCCTTAGGTCGAGTTGTCCTTAGGATTGGCTGTGGAATTTTACTGTCTTATATGCTGTAGAGTCACATTGAGGACACTGTGACATTTAGGTTTGGGGGAGAGTTTGTGTGTTTTTGTGTGCTTTTATTTTCTGTTGTGTGCTTTCAAAAATTTTAAAAATCCAAAAAAATTGAAAAAACAGAAAAATCCAAAAAGATTTTATTTTTGTGTGCTTTGTGTCTGTCTTGTGTCTGTTGTGAAACATGCAAACGGCGATGATGACATTGCGTTTTACATGACCTCTCCTAATTGACAGCTAAATTCGTACCTGAATGCATGTAATACATGAGATGAGATGATTTTGATATGATTGCCTATCGAACCGTTAATTGCCAAATGAATAAGTTTGATCATTTTGTCGGCAAACCACAAAATTTTTGAGGATTTAGAGCTTCCTAGGCCAGTAACATCTATAACTGGTCTCATTTATATTTAGGAATTGAGTGGTTTCTCCTTATGGGATGTGTAACATAAATTTGCATAAATATAACGTCTGTCTCTTGATATTGAATACGTGTTTGGTTTGAGGAGGAGGTACATGAGGAAAGGCATTTCTGTTTTGACAAGCTCCACATAGCCAAAATGACCCATTTTTACTACCCTTTAGATTTAGGTTATTTTTCCTCTGTTTAGCCCGTTTCAGCTGTTGTAAGTCAGTTTTCATGATATTTATATCAATTAGCTACAACCCAGAACAGCCTACCTTACCAGGACAGTCGCAGCGAACTTAATTGGGAATTATTTTACTAATCGGTCATAATTTAGATTTTTACATCTTTTGGATCTTAGTGGGTAATACTGTTATGTGACTTTGTATTCACCTTCCCCTTGTCTGAATTGAAAAAATATAGAAGCATGAAAAATAAAGAAAAGAAAGAAAATGGAATTAGAAAAAGAAGAAAAAGTTCCAAGAAAAAGAAAAGAAAAATATATATGCTTCTTGCAATTTTCGGGGAACGGTCGATAAGTTATAACTAGAATTGAACTGTAATTTAGACGATGGCAAAATTCCCTCTTATGCTCTTTTGAGTTGTTATTTCTAGCTAGTGGCCGGAATTTATAGATGAGGTTTTTAGATGGATAGTTTTTATTGTGTAGCTGCGACTACTGGTTTTAGCTCCACATTTCCATACGTGCTTTAGGCACAATCCATTTTATTCCCTCACATATAAGACACCATTTGTAAGTCCTTGGCATGTATTATGGTCCTGATTGGTGGAACACGTGTTTAATTGGGGAGATTGATTTCATATTTGATTGCATGCATATTTCATAAGTTGAGTGAGTGTCTTTGCTCCTTCTCATCTTCACATTTATACTTACCCGTACTTATGAGTGTCGAGCGACAACCGTAAGGAAGTCCGACATTATTGGTCTTGCAGGATTGAAAATTTGGCAGGCAATTGTTTGATTATGGCATGATTATTGATCTCGTTGCATTCTTGAGCATTATATGTTTTCTCGTCGGTTTTAGTCGATTTTAGGAGATGATGGTAATTCAGCTCTGAGTCGTGTTTCACATCACTTGTCCTCGTTTGTATGTATTAGTTGTTTGCTTGAGGACAAGCAAAGGTTTGGTTTGGGGGAGTTTGATCAACGTATTTTATATCGTATTTTATTGTCCTCGACAACCGTTTTTGAGCTTTTCTTCTTCCATAATTATATGTTTAATGTTGATTTCTATTAGAAAGTCGATACTGTCGGTTCTCGTGCTACTTTGCAGGTTAGATTCAATTTTGAGCATATTTAGGAGTAATAGCTCAGATAGCCAAGGCGAGGACGAAGGACGAGGAAGAAAACGGAAAGCCGAGAAGCAAATAGAAGCTCAATAACGAGCTCAGCAGCACCCACTCGATCGAGTAGTGCTAAGCACTCGATCAAGTGCCTCATATCCGTGCTCAAGTTGGAGAGATCACGCATCCACTCGATCCAGTACCCTAGTGCACTCGATCGAGTGCATTACACCCAGGCCGCAGATTGGATTTTTATTTATTTAGAATTTTGGGCCTGTTTTGTAAGTCCAACTGATTTCTTTTAAATTAGTTGGAGGAGGATTGTCAGACATCACTTTTTATCATATTCAACATTACGTTATTTTTTTCCTAGCATAGAAGACTACGTTCGTTCCCGTTTTCCTTCGCAAGGTTCATCGAATTCCGTTCTTCCCTTTTTAGATCTCGATTGTTTGGTATTGATAATCTTTAATTCTAATTCCAATTTCTATTTCAATTCTCTAGTTTAATTCTTGTCTTAATTCTCTAGTTTAATTCTTGTCTTAATTCGTTCTCAGTTTTCATAGTAAAATAGTTATTCCAACATCAGTTACTCCAATTCATTAAATTATTTATTCCAATGCATTACATAAGCTATTCTAATAATGGATTTTGTGCATGCTGTCTGATGTGATGCATTTTTTATAATTGTGTTTTTATAACTATTACTACTATTTGCCTACTGATGTCTTTTTTTCGTATGCTTAGTGAGGTTGTTTTCCGTTCCAGAAATGTGAGGCAACAAGAGAAGACCTTTGGTCAGCCCGCCACGATGTGAAGACCGAATGGTCCATCATCGAGTGTTGGTCAATTGTGCTAAACTACATGGAGAACATACAAAAAAACATCACCAACCATGATGTTTTTTGGGATTAGGCACATGGTAAGTATGTTATTCCATTTTTTTATGTACGTATGGTCCCTGTTTTCATGGTAAGCTGGAGATCTTGATATCTTTTCAATTGGGGGTGCCTTATAATTGTGTTGTTAGGCTGACTTGTTGTAGTTGACATGTTATGTTCATTATTTCCGATGTTGGCTGCCAGTAGATTTAGAAGCTAACAAACAAACAAAGAAATCGTGTTCTATTCCAATTTTTTAAACAGCTATTCCTATGCATATATAGAGTTATTCCATCCATGAATTCTTTTGAATCTCATGAATACTTTTGATACTCTTATGAAAAAGGATCTACTCTTGAGTATGCTTGAGGATGAAAACGAAGACTCACAAACGGAGCCACGCATGGACAGATTAATTCATTTGTGGGATGAATTCATCATAAACAATCCTACAGGGTGCATGTTAGGTGCGGAATTGGTTTTCATCCCACTATATCTTGAAGAGCACTATTTTTGTGTGTGTGTCAATTTTCCAACAAGACAGGTTGAAGTTCTGGACAACCTGATACATGATAAATGACATGAATCCGTGTTCCACAAGTTAACAACGCTTGCGGTTAGTATTCTTTTTCGCGAATGGTTAATTGTGTACATGAACTTTCAAGTTGTGTTTTTTTGTATTGAATGATTATACTTTTTTTTTGTCTTTCCTTTTTTTCCAAAGTGGCGGGTTGCTTGTCCGACTACTTCGAACAAAAAAAGATACATGGGGCTAGCGATATTGTCAACTTTGAACTCGTCAGCAAAATTTTCAATTGGAGTCAACAAAAATGAATCTGGTTTTTTCCTTATGTTGCACACATTGTACTACTATGGGGTTCATGATCCATTATATGTCGAAAAAAAAGCAAACAGGATTTCCATGTCGATTGAAATGGCTGGAATCATGATCTTTTCTGATGTGAATGAGGAAATAACAGCTTTGAAGACCAAAGTCAAAGATTTCTGTGATGATAAGGAGAACATCCTCAAGGCTGTTACGAGATTACGTGTTGATCACCGTGTTGGAACATTGAGACCAGTGACGGCACGGATTAATCCTCAAGAAAAAGGAAAAATTAGATAGCATGGAGAAGCTGTAGATTGAATTGTGAGCAGATTGAAATGTCGTAGCTATTCTAATGCTTAGAAGTAGTTATTCTAATGCTTAGAACTAGTTATTCTAATTGCAGAATTAGGTTTAACAACATTAGGCTGTCGTATATAATATTTTTGTGAACTATGGCTGTTGGTGATAGGCTATGGCAAACGGACACTGAAAGAGCCTAGTATGGAGGAATTTTGTCGACGGGTGACCATTCTTTGATGGATGTATTGAGCTATTAAGACGAACATATTGATGCAAGTATTGTTTGCTTCTGTTTTACAAAATTATTCTAAGGCTTAAAAGCAGTTATTCCAAGGCATAATACGAAGTATTCCATGAGATAACATGTAGTATTCCAAGAGATAACACCAAGTATTCCAATGCTTAACATCAGTTACTCCAACATGTTTTCATGGTTACTCCAACAATCATTCAAATAATTGATTGAATCAATCAATTATTCATCTTAAATTACTCTAATGTCGTCATTGTTATTCCAATCCTTACAAGCAGTTATTCCAAGACATAACACCAAGTATTCCAAGACATAACACCAAATGTTCCAACTTTTATAACATCAAGTATTCCAAGAGATAACACCAAGTATTCTAATGCTTAAAAGGAGTTACTCCAACATGTTTTCACGGTTACTCCAACATCTATCCAAAAATTATAACACCAAGTATTCCAACTATTATTAAATCAAGTATTCCAAGATATAACATTTATCCAAAAATTATAACATGAAGTATCATATGCTTTCATGCTGTATACTTGTATGAATGTCTTCAACGTCATGTAGTCCCATCCTTTTGACTGAGTCGTAAAGATTTCCGAGGGAGTCCTACATACACACACAAACACATATATTATATTTAACCTCAAGTACTCCAATATTAATATTAATTATTCCAAACACATTAACTCCAATGCATACCTGTTGCTTGACACTTGTTGCTTGACACCAAGATTGGTGCTCTTTCTTCTTCCTGTGCTCCTCCTCTTTCTTCTCTGTCTTCTGTGTCATCTTCTATGTCCACTTCAACACCGTGATCCACATGTTCAACAAATGGATTTGGACAGTTTTGTTTATCATGATTTGTCATTTGTTTGCAGTTTGCACATAACCTTTTTCGCTTTTTAGCGTTCACAATGCTTTGATTTCTGTTTGATAGCAGCCTTTTCCCCGTCCCCTTATTCTTTGAGTGCTTTGGAGGCAAAATTTTAATTTCTGATGAGGAACTGCAACCTATCAACATCTCGATTTCCTTTTCCTTGTTCGTAGGTTGCCCCTTCGGAAGAAAATTTTCCCTGAATTGCCTCAACAACTTCGACAGTTCCTTCATCGTCTCGGTAGGCATCGAGGTAAGAGCACCAATGGTGGCATAAAATTCAGACCAAATTGCTGACATCTCCACTTTTCTCATATCAGTGGCGTTGAAATCCTGAATTAGGACGCCATTTACATCATAAAGCGGTCTTCGGTAAGCATTTTTCGTCCACCTTGGTAGTATGTACTGTTCAGGTATAGTCTCCACTCGTCCCGACAAAACCGAAATGACATGTCTACAAAGCAACCCTTTCATTTCAAATAACTTGCATGAACATGTTGCCTCTTTTGTTTCAGTATTGTACACAACTTGGACGATCTTATGCCTAGCAATATCTTCAATGTCAGCATGCAAAACGTTCTCAATCTTCGTGATATTGTTAATACCACAAGAACAAATGGATTCAGTTACCTCCCGTTGGAACTCATAAAAAATAGTGTGCGTGTAGACTTTAGTTGCATAAGTCTCCAACTTTAAAGGAGTCAAAGTTTGAGGCAACGAACTGTCACTCTCTGTCAAGACACTTTTGATTGTATCTTTGTTGATCCATTGCACTTTGGAACCTCAACCAAAATTCCACAAGTGTTCCATGTATTCCTTCAAATCTCTTAAAGTAACTATTTTCACTTTCCGATCGCTGGGTTGTTCTTAACAAGCAACTTAATGGAATGTTTCTATGGTAGGCAGGTATCCATTGCTCCCTGACGCTATACATGTTGCTTAGCCAAGTGTTCCCCTCCAACTTGTATTCAATAATGATTTTACTCCATTTCTCTTCAAACTCAAGAGGTTCTAGATGTATATCCCAAACAGCTGCATTAATTTGATTCAAGAACTCTGTTTCCCTGCAGTTATTCAAGAATCACAGTCACTCTATTATTCAGTTACTCTACTTCATTTATTTAGTTATTCCAATGCTTTTTAAGAGTTACTTCAACATGTTGCAATTGGAAGACATTTATTCTTAGTAATTCCAATTTGAATCAATTAAGTTGCTTTAATGTGTTGTTATTCTGAGATTCATATACTCAAGTATTCCAATTACTCCAACATACACACTCAGTTACTCCAACACATATATTCAATTACTCAAACACATATATACAACTATTCAACAAATATATTCAATTCTGAGTTACTCTAATGCTCATGTTCAGTTATTCCAATATTAGACATCAGTTACTCTATGCTCATGTTCAGTTATTCCAAAAAGTATTGTACCTGCAAATTGAAGAATCGACTTTACTTGTCAATTTTTCCATGATATGCCAACTGCATAAACGATGCATCGCCGTCTTGAAAACATTATCTGTGATAAAGCAATGAGGTTCTTTATTACCCATGCAATCAAGGAACTTCTCAAACACCCATTTGAAAGACACTTCATCCTCATGTGCAAGCAACGCAGAGGCAAAAGTCAATGACTTTTTGTGATGGTTTACCCCTGTGAAAGGAGTAAACACCATAAAATACTTGTTGGTACCATAAGTGGCGTCGTAAGTTACAACGTCTCCGAACATAAAGTAATTCATCCTTGCCTGCCCATCTGCCCAAAATGCTCTGGAGGAATGATTGTCTTCATCGACATGGTAAGCAAAGTAGAAGCTATCATCGGTTTTCTTCTGGGTTTCAAGATAGTCAATGAACAAATCCGCATCGCGGTCACCAATGTAGAGCTTGATGTCTTTTAGAAAGTTCTTAAAATCTATAAGAGATGCTCCAACATTTTCATACCCATTCGAATTGACACTCATCAATCTAAATGTTTTCGTAGCACCTATGTTCAATTTTGAATTGTTAACCATCGTTTGCTTATGATAAAGCGTCAGGTTTCTTGAAATCTTTTGGAATTCTCTATCCTTCATTGGGCAAAGCATATGGTTATGTTCTTCAACAAACAGATCAATCTTGTATATATCCGTTTTCAAAAGCTACTAACCGTATCTTTGCCTTACAATCAGTTCGATCAACCCTTCGCTTTTGTGGTGAACTAGTTTTGGTCTGAGAGTTGCTCTTCTTTTCTTTTCTTTTCTTTTCTTTTTTTGCTTCTTCACAATAGGGTTGGACAATTGTTCGTCTTGAACCTTTTCAACAGCAGATTCTGCAGAAACCGTCTTTTCAGATACTTTTGTAGTCTTTTTTCGATCTTCTTTTAAACCTTGTAGGTTACACACTATATATAGTCTTCTTATATATTTTTTTACCACCACGAAACCATACTTGCGTGTGCAACCTAGGATCAAAACCACCCTAAGGGAATACATCTTATAAAAATTAATCCCTTCCTCAAGACTTCGGAAACATCTCCCTATTTCAGGTGTGAGCTCATCTTCTACCGTCCTTGTCCAACTATCGCTACCACCCGGAGTGTAAGTCAGACTTAGAGAATTAGTGCTATTTTCAACAGTTGGTGTTGTCATAATAGGAGCATTGTTGCTAACTTAAGTATGATTGCTATCAATGAATTGGGTTTCTTCTGCAAACATATTCAAGTACTCCAATATTCAAATTCAATTACTCCAACACATATATTCAACTATTCCAACACATATATTCAATTCTGAGTTATACATGTTCAGCTATTCCATTTAAGAATCACAGTTACTCTAATGCTCATGTTCAGCTATTCCAATATTAGACATCAGTTACTCCATGTTCATGTTCAGTTATTCCAACATATACTCAAGTATTCCAACACATATACTCAAGTACTCCAATTACTCCAACACATATATTCAATTACTCCAACACATATACTCAAGTACTCCAATTACTCCAACACATATATTCAATTACTCCAACACATATATTCAACTATTCCAACACATATACTCAAGTACTCCAACAACTCCAACATATATACTTAGTTACTCCAACGCATATATTCAACTATTCCAACACATATACTCAAGTACTCCAATTACTCCAACACATATATACTCAATTACTCCAACACATATATTCAAGTACTCCAACACATATACTCAAGTACTCCAATTACTCCAACACATATATTCAATTATTCCAACTTATATATTCAACTTTTCCAACACATATATTCAAGTACTCCAATTACTCCAACACATATATACTCAATTACTCCAACACATATATTCAAGTACTCCAACACATATACTCAAGTACTCCAATTACTCTAACACATATATTCAATTATTTCAACTTATATATTCAACTATTCCAACACATATATTCAAGTACTCAAATTACTCCAACACATATATTCAATTATTTCAACTTATATATTCAAGTATTCCAACACATATATTCAAGTACTCCATAAAATTCCGAGATTACCTTCAAGTTGATTCATGTTTTCTATGTTGAAATTGATATTCATCATAAAGAATTCTGGAGGAAATCAAAAACCAATAGTTAAAAATGAATCCATGCTCAAAAACCGGATAAATTAACTTAAAAAATGAATACCTATTCAAAAACGAATAGGTATTGAATTATAACAACTTTACCTTCATGTTCATCAACAATAGGTTCATGCTCGGTGGAATCCATGCTCATCAAAAAGGAATTTCTGAAAATTGAACGAATTGAATTGAATTTCTGAAAATTGAATTGAATTGAACGAATTGTATACGACTTGAACGAATTCCGTATACAATTGAGCAAATTTTCGAGATAGAACAAAGTAGGATGATAGGATGAATGAATTTCTGGTAAATTAGGATGATGAATTTTTGAGAGGAAATTTGGGGGTTTTTGGGAGAAAAATTTGTTGTAACCCTAAACAGAAGAGAGAGAAAAAGAGGAGAGAGAAAGATAGGCAGTTTGTGTGTTTTTTTTGGGGTTTTGTTATCTTCTGACGATTAATCTCAACCGTTGATCAAGATTAGATCAACGGTTTAGATTGTTAGGATATTTACACCAAAATTGGTGTTTACACCAAATCCCACCTGTATATATATATATATATATATATATATATATATATATATATATATATATATATATATATTAGCTTGGATCACTAAAACAAAGCCCAATTCTAATCTTTGCCCTTGGAATGAGACTTTGTCCTTTGGATCTTCATAGGGTGAAGTTATGCCCTGCGGATTCTCTCCAAAATGAACGAAATACCGTCGGGCGAAGTTTCGCCCGGTGAAAAACCTGACCAAAAACTCAAAAATCTCGTAGGGTGAAATTTCGCCTGGTCAGATCTCATCGTGTGAACCATCGCCTTGTGACTTCAGAGGGCCATAACTCTCTCGTTTGATCTCCGATTGGGGCGTGTGATATGTCGTTGGAAAGCTAAGAAGATAAGATTTCACCTTCAACTAAAATCGCTTCAATCCGAGATATAGAACTCTAGATATATCCATTTGAAGTTTGACCTCTCCGGTGAAGATGCCCAATGGACTATAGTTTTTCCCTTTTGCTGAAGATTTCACCTCTTGGGTTTGGACTTTGGACTTTGAGATGATATTCGGCTCCCTTGTGCCCATGTAAGCTCGAACATGCTCTCGGACAATGGATTCCTATCAAAATAATAGGAAAACTACCCAAAAACACGTAAAATGCACAAGAGAGGTCGCTAGAGTGAGAAAGATTCAAAAAAGAAGATAATCGCACACAAATATCACAAAAGTTATAGGAAAATGAGCTTAGATAGGTTGAAAAATGGTCCAAATTTGACACACGTCAATTCCCCCACACTAAACCGTTGCTCGTCCTCGAGCAAAGACCCAAAAAGAAACTACGCACTAACACTACTAACTAGACTATGCTAAGCCGACACGTGGCAATTAAAGGGCCCGCTCCGTCCCTTCAACTCACATCGAAATACCCTGAGGTATGGTACTCCCATACAAGGCAAGTTGGGTCTTGCTCAAAATTGGAGACACAACTAAACACACACACGCACACAAAACACATAAACGAACAAGAAAAGTTGCATCCAAAGAAGAAAACACCGACTCCCTCATCAAGACGGTGAGAAAGGCACTGATAGCTCACTCGACACAAGTACAAACATTCCAAAGTTAGTTGTTCAAGATGAAATGGACAAAAGCCTAATAGAATGACATTAAAGCACTAAAACGTTGATAATTTATCTTGGTCCTCCTAATCTTCTAATAGCGTACAACGGGGTGTTAAACGGAGTGGAAATTGGTGAACCATGGAGTTAGTAGACACTAGAGGTAAGTGTAATTCCGACCCTTTTTGCAAAAGCAATGAGGCTCGTCCCAAGTTAAAGTGAACCAAAAATAGTCCAAACAAAATGGTGGAGAAATGTTCACAAAATAAAATCTACCGACTAGCCACCGCTATCTTCCTTCCTAGGGACTCGGTCCTTTGGTAGGCTCTTCACGGTGGTAAGTTGGCAAAAAGGCTTAGGCCCTGTTCTTTTCAGCTTATTTTCAACCCGTTTCAGACCAGCTCAACTTCTACCAGCTCAGCCCAGCTCCTATAAGCTTAGCTCTAATATTTTCAGCCCAACTCCAATATTTTCAGCTCCTAAAATAATACTTCAATAATAATAATAATAATAATAATAATAATAATAATAATAATAATAATAATAATAATAATAATAATAATAATAATAATAATAATAATAATAATAATAAATGGAAATATAATAATAAAAAAATATAATAATATAATAATATAATAATAGTAATAACAATAATAATAATACTATATTATTTATTTATTTATTTATATGAAACGGAAGTTGCATTAAAATCGAAACAAATTATAATAAATCATCATCATCCTCATCCTCATCCTCATCCTCATCATCATTATTATGATTATTATTAATTATTATTATTATTATTATTATTATTATTATTATTATTATTCTTGTTGTTGTTGTTGTTGTTGTTGTTGTTGTTGCATTTCGATATTAATGCAAGTTTCTTTTTATAAAAAAATAATAAGAATGATAATGTTGTTGTTGTCGTCGTCGTCGTTGTTTTTATTAGTCATATCTCTTAATATTAATAATAATAACAAATTATTATTATCATCGTCATCATTGTTGTCGTCGTCATCATCATCATCATTGTTATTATTATCGTTATTATTATTATTATTATTATTATTTTCTATTTATTTTTATCATCATTGTTATTATAATAATTATTAATTAATATTATTATGCACTGCATATTATTTTGAGGTATTGAAATAGATATTATATTCAAATATTTACAACTCTGTCTCAATGCCATTTGTGGACATGACATAGCTCCACCTCGACGCGGCTACGCGCGATTTTGGGGAGGCGAATGAATCTCCATATGAGATGGTCAAATTGAAATTTAAATGGAAGTAGGAGTCGCCACCGAACTTTGTGGGAGTTGGGGCCCGTTCGAACCCACTCTATGTCGTAGTGGGCCGTGTACAAAATACGGCCCATTTCCGATGTCAGAGCTTATTGGGTACGTCGCTTTGCATTATGATACCGATACCGACATTATCGGATATCGTGTATTGAATGACTCTCGTTGCCAATGAATTCGGACATCCGGAAACCACGGTTCTGAGTAAGGGGTGAGGGTACGTGTTGGGAAGTTCACTAAGAACACCCAACCCCGCCCGCACTTAGCGGCCTTTACTAAGATATCGTTCGTTTTTGGTGTACACGCGTTAGTTCGATAGTGGAATGATATGCAAACGTTATTTTCCCTAAGCATGTGAGAAAAATTAAATGGGTTGCTAAGTCGTTTAATGCATCTTAAACTAATAACGTCAAAGTTATATTTAGCATGTGAAATTCGTTTTAGTCTAATAAAACAAAAGATGAAAATAAATCGCTACAAACACGAGCAAACAAGTTAGTAACGGTTTGTAAATTGAATAAGAATATAAATACGATAATATGCATGATTTTGAAAAAGGTTTATGACACGTGATGGATTAACACGTGTTGACCGAGGTCAAAAAAAGTATTTATCGAAATCTGAAAATATGTCGCGAAAGTCGCTTTTTTATGTAAGAAACGAAAAGAATAGAAAAACGAGAAAACGAGAAGAAAAAAAGAGCTCGGTTATCAGGCTCTCGCGCGAGTCGCCTGGGAGGGGGGCGACTCGCGCGGGAGTCTGTCCCGGATTTTTATTTTCGAAAATCGTTAATTTTTATAAATCGCGTACAAATATGGATTAATTTATACTCGATTTATATTTTCGATATTCGTCGTATTTGATATTCGATTATGAAATCAATATCATATAGTCGGAATGATTTTAGAAAAAGTTAAAAGAAGTTTGTTTCGAAAAGAATTTGAACGAAAAGAAGAAAAAAATGTTAATTCTCTCCGCGTTAAAATCGTCGTATTTTGTTTAAAAAGATGTAACGATTTTTTTAGCATCAACGAGATTTAATTTAGTTCTTGTTAGATACGATATTCGATTAGAGAATCGATATCGTATTTTAAGAACTTTTGTTTTATGAAAATATTTTTGTAATATCGTTATTAGAAAAAAAAATAGAAAAACTGCGACAATGACCCATATTAAAAAAACGAACCGACGACACGACACAAAAAAAATGAAAAAAACGTGAAAAAGGAAGAGAAAAAGGAAGAATCGGGTTTGATTTTACACCCTCAACCTACATGCTTTGTTTTCTCGGAATAGAGCTCGTCGGAAAGTGGCTTAAACACGGGAGCGTCGAGATGATGTGGGTGAGTTAGGGTGTCGTGTAGGGTGACGGGTTTCGGCCGGTTTTAGGGGTCAGATTCATCGGGTTGTTTTGCTAGATGTCGATGGTGTATGTGTTGTTGTATCGATGATTGATGTGTATAATTGATAGATGAGTTTGATGTTTTTTTTTATTTGTGTGACCGGAGGGTCCTATTTATAGTGAAGTCCTTGATAGGAGCTAGGAGAAGTACTCTTGCTTAGGTGCAAGAAATACCGGTTTGGATAGGAAACGTAAGAGCTTGAAGGGAACGAGAGTCCCGTTTCTTGGTGAGGAAGCCAAGTATCTCGGCTGAAGGAGGGGTTGGCCGAGTATTTTGATGCTCGGTCGGTAAATCGATTTGGTTTTCGGATAAAATTCCTACTTGAGATCGAATTCTATCCTTGAATGGATTTATTTAATATTTTCGAAGCTGATTTTTTGTAGTATTTGAGTCCAAACCGGACGTGTGGTGTCACGATTGGTCCGTGTATATCGGGGAAAAATATCTTTGACCGGGTTTGACCCGGTCGCTAGAAAACGGTTTTGCCCCTGGTGCCGGATTCGACCCAAATTAGTCTTATTTGACTCGAAACGACCTAATAATGGGCATGGATTTGAGGTTGGTTTAGTGAGATATGTACTCCGTAATAAGCCTAAACCAAATGTCCACGATTTCGAGCCCATATCCGAGTTCATTAAAGCATGTTTGCGTCCGATCATCATCGGGCGTTTGGCGGGAACTACTATAGACACCTGGCGGTCAAAATGTGGGTGTATACAGAGCCCCACTCTGACTGAGGCTTGGACAAGGCGAAAGTCAGAGTAGCTACCAGGCCAATCAAGGATTAAGACCTGGCAGACTTCCGATCGGGTCGTTTATAGTCCATTAGACTTGCGTGAAGGGCTCGCCAGCCATAAGATAGAAATCATACCTGGATAGATGCCAATGATGTAGCGGGGACTTTGGCTGAAAAGTCTTGGGTGTGTCTGTTTACAGACACATCCCTTCTCGGATTTGTGTGGGAGCTTGCCTTGGAAGCTATGGGTGTGTCTGTTTACCGACACATCCCATCTTGGAGTTGCGTGGGAACTTGCGACACATCCCATCTTGGAATTGCGTGGGAGCTTGGGTGTATCTGCTGTATGTAGATTGTTCCTCCTGGTTTTTTATTTATGTACCAAATGATTTAGAGCTATTTTCAAGTTCAATAAGACGAGGAGCGGAATTAGTTCTTGATTATACAGATTAAAAAAATTATGTTCGTGATTAGGGTTATCTGCAGCCTCATAACGCCGAATCTCCAACAACAGCAGCAGCAAGAACTACCATGCTTCTCTAGTATGATTTTCTCTCCTTTCTTCAAACCTTAACTCTCTCTTTCTTCGCTAATTATATCATTAGTTTGCACTTTAATCCGTCATTAACGTATGATCTATATTCATGTCATGCTAGATTACATTTTCATCCTTTGATTGATTACTGCTATGTTTTAGCTGGTATGTTTTAGTTGTTACTATCTCTCATTTGCCTTTCCTTTTGCGTTACCAACTTTTCTGCCTGACTTAAGACAACCAAAATTGTTCCTGATGACTTCCTCTATGTCATTCAGGTCTATTTGAATTGCCCTGGTGGAAGCACATATTCTGTCTTAGCAATTTATGATTGCATATGTCTTGGGTAAGTTGTTTAAAGATAGCCATCTATTTTCTTGCAAAGTTTATTATCACCAAGAGATGCTAGTACCATCCATTAAAAAAAATACCATCGAACAAATCATGCCTTTTCTCCATTTCGTTTTGTTCTTTACACTTCAAATTCGTACCCCCTTAATTTTCAGATAAAGCCAAAAATTGGAACAGTTTGCTTTGGCATGCTGCAAGCCAAGGAGCACTTCTTCTTGCGGGTGGAGAAAAGGGGAAGCGATATGCAATGCCAAATTCTCGCGTTATGATCCATCAACCGCAGAGTGGACGTGGGGTAGGCCCTTTTTCTTATTCTTTTGCATAGCATTTTAGGGTGATTAATTTTTTTAATGGATACTGAATCTCGATACTTTATTATGATACTCATTATTTTTATGTGATAGCCTTCTGAGGTATATCCATAAATATCTGTTCACGGCATACTGGCCATCATATGTTAAATGTTTTCATTGTTTGTTTGTTCACAAGTTTCTAAATATTTATCTTCAGAGTTTTCGTTATCTTTGCAGAAACAGTTATTCTTGTTTTCTTTTCATTTGACGAAGTTTATCTTGTCCACTGCCTTCTGGTTGAAAGGCCTTCAGTAGATAGCAGTTGTAAATCCTGTGACAGCACATCTGTCCTGTGCAAGATCTGAGACTGGTCTATGTATTCTGTTGTAGGGTCATGTTGAGGATGTCAGACGTCAAGTGAATGAGGCAGTTCAAACTCGGCATGTTAGTACCGGTTCTTTCTAAACAATATGATCTAATTCACACTTTCTATGGAAAACTTATATCTGTGTGTGAATGCTATGCAAATATTCAAAAGCAATTAATGTAATTGCTTAATGATACTGTAGAAAGTGGACCAAATGTATGCTGCATTTACTGGTCAGTCGCTTGAGAAAGTACAACAGTACACAGAGAGACTGTTTCTTATCCGTCACAGAGGTATGTGAGACACATTTGGTATTTGCTTTGTTTAAGTGGAGAGGCGTCTTTTAAATTCTTAACAAGTACTCCCTCCGTCCCGATCATTTGTTTAGCTATTCCGTTTTTTGGAGTCTCAATTTGTTTACCTTTCTATTTTTAGTCATGCTATTTATGAGTAATTTGATCAACCATCTACATTTTAGTCCACATGTTATCGAATAACAAGATCTAAAAATGGCAATTTGTTGATCGTTAGTAATTGATTAGTGTGATTTAAAGTTACAGGAGCCGACAAGCTTTCAGTTTTCATTTTGACTTTTTCGAGAGTGATGTCATGCGTGTAATCCTGAGCTATTTTACTCAAGACTCTTCAATGAGGTGTAGTGTCGAATTTAAGAGTTTTGTGCTAAATTTTGGGCTTAATTGAAGTGGTTAAGTATCGCGTTCTGTGTCTTGAGACAACATGTATGGGACTTGCGATAGCAAAATAGTTCGGAGATCTTATTAACCAAGCATCTTCTGAAGTTGATTGATTTCAAAGCAGTAACAATTGTATGGCAATGTTATCTGTATTTTGATATTTGTTTTACACTGAAAAGGATGAGGGCACAGCATCGTAAATTCATAATTGTCCGTAATTAGGTTATGTATCAAATATAATGAAGCAATAGAATTGTGACATCTTATATTTTGATGTTTAAGATTTTAGTTAGCAGGAAGTATGATGCTATATGCTAAACAGTTGATTTCTTAATGTTTGGATATATAGAAATTGACATTTCATATTTCTTAAGTGTTAAGTGGTTTGTGTGGGTTATGCTGACAATGGTTCTTGTTTGGCAGGAGTGCAGGACTGACAACATTATTGATACATACTTAGCCTCTGCCATGAAATTAGCCCCAATAGCCTTCCTGGAACAATTATTGGAGGCTTTTGTATAAGGCGTCTGATGTTGCTTTTGAGGACACAGTAGGAATGCTCAATACAAATACTCCATAGTACGTGATTTGTATAAGGTGATTTTTGGAGTTTGTTCTTTTGTAAGATATAATATTTCTTGCAATATATTTTTAATGGTATAAGGAACAATAATATTTCTTTTGTATAAGGAATGCTCCTATTCTATTTTTAATGGAATAAAATGAGTAAATTTCTTCCAATATTTTTTTTCAATTTCTGAATTGTATTAAAGAGGACGGTTCAGTAGAATAACTGTTCTATTTGTAGTTCTATTAAATAGCACGCTTCCGGCAATAACTGCGTTGTTTGTATAGAGTTAAATAGGACGGTTCCGGCTTCAACCGTCCTATTTGTAATCAATTAAATAGCACGGTTTGACTTTCTTTGAACCGTGCTATTTTATTTAATAGGACGTCGACCTAAAGGACGGTTCCTTTTCTATTATTGGATGGATAAGAACCGTCTTATTTAACCATATTTGTAGTAGTGATTGCGTGGGAGCTTGCCTTGGAAGCTCTGGGTGTATCTGCTTACAGATACATCCCATCTTGGAATTGCGTGGGAGCTTGCCTTGGAAGCTCTGGGTGTATCTGCTTACAGATACATCCCATCTTGGAATTGCGTGGGAGCTTGCCTTGGAAACTCAGGGCGTATCCCGATTCCTTAGTAAAAAAATGTTGCCTGAGCCTTCCACTGGGGAGTTTTTGAGAATTCTTCGGGAATCTTGGGTTTACCTGTATGCTTATACATAACAATTTGCATGTAATATTTAGGCGAAACGCCGGCTCACGCTGGGGAAGAAATGATTTTTGGAAAGAAAATGCTGGAGAATTTTTTTTTGGAATTTTTTGGAAATAAGAATGCTTAGGATGACTTGATTCCTGATCAGATTCTGACACGGACTCCTAAAATCCTCTGGTTAGGCATGTATGCCTAGATGAAGTACGATAAAAATTTCTATTTCCGTGGTGACTAGGAAAGGGATTTTCTCAAATGGCTAAGTTTTGCAAATTTTAAAATGAGTATTTGAAGAGAGAGATATACCGACAGACTCGACTCTGGACGCGTGAGGACGAGTTGACAGACACGACTTTGACCCTTTAAGAGTTAGACCGTGACTCGGTAGGGAGTGGGCCACCTAAGATGACAAGACTCTTAAGTTGCGTTATTCTGTAGCCTAGGCGAGTGGCAACATGGTCGAATCCTCAGAATGAGACTGTTTCCGTACGACAGAGCTTTGTGGTAGCAATGCTGTAGACTGGTGTTCTTTTGAATTTTTTAGTTTCGGAGTATGTTCCCGAAGTAGGTATTGCTTCGAGTCCCTGACAAATTCTCGTCTTCAATTGAGCCGAGTACTAGGATACTCTATAGAAAGGAAGCTAGTGTTTGAAAAGTATTTGGATTTTTGTGAGTGGAAGGAAAACTTCTGCCTAAGAGAAGCCCCAGGACGACAAAGCTAGCTGCTGAGAATATGATAGTGTCGTGATGGGAATGATGATGCTTTTTGAATTTGTGTCAATGTGGGTGGTTGTGCCTCTGTTGAAAGGCTGTCTACGTATTCACGTGTGGTGAAATCAAACCAAGCCGTAGTTCAGTGTTGAAAGATGTATTATGATGCCTAGCTAATTAGGGCTTTGTGTGTAACTAGCCATAGCAATGGTGCAGGCTAGGTGTATTCCCAATGATGTCTTGACCAAAGGACTAGAATAGTTAAGATGTTGATTCCGTGACTGTGAGCATTCTCCGGGATAGCCCCCAGAGGCGGTTTGAACTATTTGGGCATGTTCTATGCCGACTGCAAGTTGAGTTCCCGTATTCGGGGTTGGTAACTGGTTTAGATGTTTTTTGGAATGTGGTGCTAGGAAGTAAGTGGCTTTGATGATTCGAAATCTGGAGCTCAATTTTGTGGAGCTGAGGCTTCGAGGGTAGGTATTGCAATGTGGTAGGAAAGGGGGAAGTCGAGTAATAATGACTCGAACTTCGATCGGGCAGGTTTGATAATGCGGGATCTGATTTCCATGTCTGGCCCTAATGGTTAGGGTATCCTATGGAGCTTGAATCCTCAAAATTCTGGGCTGTCTCTAGACTAGGTCTCGAGAAGGTCTTGAGGGTTGTAATGTGGGAAGGCTAAATGTGGTGCTAGCTGACAAGCTTGATTGTCTCTCCCCTATTTGATGGTATGGACATTGATAATTTTGAATTGACCGTTTTCACTACGGTCAGGGATTTTTGAATACATTTTTTTTGGTTGACCTCTTAGCCCTAGTCATGGGATTCTTGATTTGAGTTGACCGTGCCCCGGTCAAAAGGGTTGATCGTACCTGGTCGGGGAATGTTGACGATTCTTTTTGATGGCCAGCCCTTTTGTTTTGGCCTTTTACTTTTTTTTTTGGACTTTTTGATTTTTTTTGTCCAGTTTTTCCTCTTTTGTCGGTCAGACTAACACCTAAGTGTGGACATGACGTAGGTCGACCCCGACGCGGCCACGCGCGGGTTTGGGTAGGCGAATGAATCTCGCGGTAAAATTGTTCTCGGGTTCTAAATTTAAGTCAAAATGGAGTCGCCACCGAATTTTGTGGTTATTCGGAACCATACGAGCCCACTCTATGTCGTCATGGGCTATACACAAAGTAAGCCCACTTCGATTTCAGAGTTTATGGGGCTCGTCCCTTTGCATTGCAATATCGATACCGTTTACACCGGCTTTCGTATATAGAATGACTCTCGTGCGCCAAGGGTTTCGGACATCCGGAAACCAAAGGTTCTGAGTAAGGGGTGAGGGTACGTGTTGGGAAGCCCACTAAGGACACCCAACCCCGCCCGCACATGGCGGCCTCTACTAAGACATCGTTCGTGTTCGTGTACGCGCGCTAGTAAAATAATTAAATGATATGCAAACAACGTTTTCGGGCTAAGCATGTGAATTATTGGTTTGCTACGTCATTTAATGCATCTTGATTCACGTCAAAGTGATTTTGCATGCGAGGTTCATTTATAAAGCGTAAAGCAAGTAAATAAATAAAGCTCGAAAATAAATAGAAATAACGTACAAGTTACACGGTCGGAAATACAACCCGGAATTCACAATACAACATTACGTAAAAATAATAAACGAAATAAAAATAACGCAATGCAAAGATAGGAACGGACCCGTATGTAAACTCGACCGCGAAAAATGTAAATGGACTACCCCGATTAAATACACATTATATCGTGTACTAAACGAAGGACGGAAACATGAGACTGTGGCATATTGCTAGCCCGATCTCATATCCCGTAGCCTTGTCCCGACTTATCATGTCAAAAATTGATCAAAGTCGTTCTATGTGTCGTGATGTGCATGGTTTTGAAAATAGGAAGGTCACGTTATGGTCTTTACACGTGATGACCAAAGTCGATAAAAGAACGGGGCTTGGAATGTGTGTCCAAGCCCTCGGTTTTCGGGTTACAGGACCCACTCGATCGAGTCGTGGGCTGACTCGGTCGAGTGGGTCCTTTACGTGGCTACTGCCCATTTTTATGTGTGCTACTCGATCGAGTAGCATATGTACTCGGTCGAGTAGACCCTGTACGAATGATGATTCGTTTTGTTTTATGACTTGAAATCGATGGTTGGCCAAACCAAATACGAATATCGCATGATTCGTATTTAACTTGGCCTCCGGTACTATAATCGTGTATGAACGACTATAATACCGTTATCGGAGTTTTATGAAAATGTTTTTATTATATTAGAAAGTTTGAATTAGTAACGAAATGTATCCCTCTACGTCACGACATCGAAACTAACCCTTTCGGGTTATGTGATGTCGGTTTTCGCGTCAACGGGTTTCGTACCAATTATAGAAATGAGATCGAATACGTTCAACTACGACCGATCACGATCACGTCACGCCCTTGAGTACATTGGGGCGGGGCTCCTCGAAAGGGCTCCACCTCCGTCGTTGCTCGTAAAGGGATTAGACGGACCTTAGGTGATCATCGTAGTCCAACGTTTTCAAAACCGGTTTTTTTTTTAGTATTAATATATATCTATACACGGTATTATGGTGATATTAGTAATAAAAAGATGATACAAAAATGAAAATGCAAAAAGTGTAATAATGTTAGTGTTAGTGTTAGTGTTACTACGATTATGATTACAATATAAAACACGATGAAGTAAACAAAATGACGGATTAATAGAGATCGAAATGGGGTTTAGGACACCCTCAACATACATGCTAGGTATAGGCCTCGGAAATGGACTCGTAAATAGCGACGGGACGCCGGAGTATCGAGGATGTAAGCGAGTTGTGGTGTGTGTGTGTGTTGCGTCGGTTTCCGAGGGACAAAGGGCTCAGGATTGGTATGTTTTGCTTAGGGTTTCTAAGGCTTGATGTGTAGGTGAGTTGTGGCTGAAAATGTAGGGTGAATGTAGGTAAAAACCTTGTAAAAAAGTTGTCAAATGAATGGGTGTCGTGGGGTATTTATAGGCGTTTCCCCACGACATAAGGGCACTCGATCGAGTGGCCCTAGTGCACTCGATCGAGTGCCCTTCAAAACGGGCCTTATCTAGTTTAAGGCGCTCCACTCGACCGAGTGGGTCAATCCACTCGATCGAGTGGGTCAAGCAAATCGAGACAAAATAGGAAAGAATTGATTTTGTTGTTTTGATTGGTTTTTTGAATTTAGATTTGTGCGCCAGCTGAACTTGGCTGATTTATGAGACGGTTTCGTCTTTGACCGGGTTTTGACCCGGTCGCCAAAAGACGGGATTTATCTTTGGTGTCGGTTTTGGCCCAAATTAGTCTCTTTTTACTCGGAACGACCCACTGGGCCTGAGTTTGAGGTCTGTTTTGTGAGATTTCTACTCCGTTAAAAGTCCATGTCGGATATTATTGATTCCGAGCCCAAATCCGAGTATACCAAGTCACGTTTGCGTCCGATCATCATCGGGTGTTTTTTCGGAGACTACCATAGACACGTGGCAGTCAAAATGCGGGTGTCTACAGAGCCCCCACTCTGACTGAGGCTTGGACAAGGCGAAAGTCAGAGTAGCTACCAAGCCCTTTAAGACCTGGTAGACTTCCGGTCGGGTCGTTTATAGTCCAGTGGACTCGCGTGAAGGGCTCGCCAGCCATAAGCAGAGGGTCATACCTGTCCTGATGATGATAGCTTCGCGGGGAGTCAGACTTGTAGCATAAGTCCTGGGCACGCCTATATGTGGGTCCATCCCGTACCATTTCAGGGAAAATGCCGCCTTGGGCGTTCCGCTGAGGAAGTACGTGAGCTGTACGGGCTTGCTTTTGAAGCTTTGAGTCGTACCTGAGCTGATGATGATGCTCCGTGGGGAGTAAAGCTTGCCTCTTTTGGGGAGTAGGTGTACCCGTATGCCGACACATCATATCTTGGATGTAGCATACCGGGGAAAAGCCGACTTCGTTGGGGAATTTGAATAGTTTCGCGGAGACTTGCTTTTGAAGTCTGGAGTGTACCTGTATGCGGACACATAACAACTTGTATGTAACACGTAGGCAAAACACTGACTCGTGCTGGGGAGATAAAAATATTTGAATTTTTGAAAGGACAAAATTTTGAAAAAACTTTTTATCGCGAAGAAATTTTATCACGGAAAAATTTTGGAGACTCTTAGGAAAGCTCGGAATGGCTTGATTCCTATTCTGGGTTCTAGTTTGAAATCAGGTCTGCGCGCGCATAGGGCCCAGTATGCTGAGGAGGCAGAGTAGTTAGGTTTTCAGTTAGGTTTTCTCATTATAAATATGAGAATCCTTGCTTCAGTTTTCTGCATCTCAGCTCAAATTCTTCTTTTCCTTCTCAAAATCTTTTAGACTTTCAAGAAAGCTAGGAATTCCTGTCATGGGTATCGATCACTTGACAGCTATGCTTCTTGCATGGTCCCAATATTTTCGGGATGAAGAAAAGGTCCGATTGACCCAGATGGGAATTGTCAATTTATTCCCTTTCCAACGTCTAATAGTCGACTCGCATTTCTTGGATGCCTGTTTGTCGTTTTGGGACACCACCCATCACGTATTCGCGTTTCCGAGGGGAGAAATATGCCTTTTACCCGAGGAGGTTACGGCTATTGGTGGTTGGAGTCCTGTTGCTCAGCCAGCTATTCCTCCGTTCTACCCGGATCCAAGGAGACGGTTGAGGGAATTCTTGGGTTTGTCTCATGCTGAGACAAATCGGATGGTGCGGGGAGATAGCGTTTCCTTATTTGATCTGGCTGACAAGTTTATGAACCCTCGAGATGTAAGGGCCACCCCTGCTCACAGGCGTGGGGCGTTTGCCTTTTGCATGCTGCACTGCTATGTCTTCGAAGGGCTGATGGAACTTGACTCGTGCATGGGTCAAATCAGGCTGATTGGAGTGGTTGACCGGATGGAGACTGGTCATAGCCCTGCTTGACTAGCCACAGGGGAAATTATCATGGGTCTGGATGCTAGGCGGCTCGACCCAACCCGACGGTTGACAGGAAGTACCCGTCTCCTGCAGGTATACAGCTCGCGTTTTTTTTTTCACGCGAAATACCTGAAGTACGCAAGTCACTCGATCGAGTGGACCTGTCACTCGATCGAGTGACACCCATATCGAGCTACTGCCTGCTTTCAGAGGGCCGACTCGATCGAGTCATCTGCTGCACTCGATCGAGTGGACCCTGGCGAACCATTCCGTTGCTTATAAAATTTGTGTATTCTTTTCAGATATGGTTGTCGGAGCGACTGTCAATCATAGAGACCCCTCCGAGCATACCCAATTATCGGAGTAGTCAGATCAGCTCAAGAAGGCGAAATATAAGCTCGAGTCATCGGATAGATCGAGCTTACTGGGATGAGGAGCTGGTGTTCCACGGGAGTCCTTTGATCAGGTGGACCGTTGCTTGGTGGTTCCTTTCGAAGTTCACTGGCCTGGCTAAGAGAGACCAAGCTCGCTACCTGGTGATCCTGTCCCTAGACTGGACAGTTCATATTTACCCGGATCGTCTCCTAAGACAGTTCGGTTCGTCTCAGCGCATCCCTGAGACTGAAGCTATTATTAGCGTCTCGCTCCAATTGACGGACGCTATGTGTGACACCTGGTTGCAAAGATGGTTCACTCGTCCTACATGGACTGTACCTAACCCTTGCCAATCCGCTTAGGTGTCACGGGCTTATCAGAAATGGACTTCCGAGGAGTCCGAGGAAGCTCGAAAGGCCTTGAAGCTCGATGAGGCCTTTGAATTGGTTCATCGCGAGACGACAAAGGACAACATGGACTTATTCACCGGGGAATACATTCCTGAAGCTACAGTCCAGGAGGAATCGGGTCTTAAGTCACAAACTAAGACTCGATCTAAAGAAGTCGGTTCTAGCAGCACTCGGGGGCAGACTGACTTGGAGAGACTCCTTGGGCCGAGGTTGGCGGTCCGGGACCGACTAGGTCCGCGTGACCGGCTCCCTGAGCCCGTGAGGGCCCGACTTGGGCCTATTGATGTGGTGGAGGATTCGGGCTCAAACACACGAGCCCGAGCCAGAGAGGTTCCTGTGGTGATTCGGGAACGCCCCCTCCGCGTCGTCGCCAGTGGACGGCTAAGGAGGCCAAGGACAAGGGGAAGGGCAAGATGCCCTAAATGCCGAGTCCTTTAGCTTTATTATTATTATTTAAGTATTATTATTATTATTTTTCTTGTGTGCCCTTTTTTTGTATTTATATATTTTTTGAATTCCTGCACTTTTGTAATTTCCCGAGTTTATCGGGGGGATTTTCTTTTGAATTAATAAAAGAAGTTTATTAATAAACCGCTCCTGTCTTTTCTCGATTGCATTGGTTGTACCCTTTTGAGGGGTTGCCTACGTATCCGCGATTAGCAGAATCAAACCAAACGTAGTTCAGGCTTAGTAAATTTGCAATCTCGAATTACACCAAGACTATTGGTTCAAGATGTTTGCGACAGTAGAATAAGTAATTCTAGCTTATTGACTTGCTTTTTGAAAAGAATGATTTTTATAAAATTTGCTAATGACATTGAGAAGAGGCTAGGGGTAGTAACGCTTCAGTTGGTCCAGGTTGGTCGGGTTGAAAAATTCATTCCCGTCCAGGTCCGTCAGCATCACTGCTCCCCCTGATAGGATCTTCTTCACCAGATATGGTCCAGCCCAATTGGGTTTGAATTTCCCCCTTGGGTCAACCGGTAGTAGAGCTCGATCAGACTTAAGGACTAGATCGCCTTCTTTAATGTGCCTGGGCCTTACTCTCTTGTTGAAGGCCCGTTGGATCCTCTTCTGGTAGATTTGGATATTATTGAGGGCGCGAGATCGTCGTTCGTCTAGTAGAACCAACGAGTCATATCGTGCTCGAACCCAGTCAGCTTCGGGTACTTGGCTTTCTAGCAAAATTCTGAGGGACGGTACTTCTAACTCAACTGGTTGGACTGCTTCCATCCCATAGGTTAGGTAATACGGCGTTGCTCCGGTTGCGGTGTGAATTGACGTTCGGTATCCCCATAGGGCAAAAGATATTTTGTCGGGCCAGTCCCGGTAATTATCAGCCATCTTTTTGAGTATGGTGACAATTGTTTTATTGGCCGCCTCTACTGCTCCATTTGTTTGGGGACGGTAAGGCGAGGAAGTATGCCTTTGGATTTTATATTTGGTCAGCAGGGCCGCAGTCTCGGCTTGAAAACGAGTCCCGTGATCACTGATAAATTCAGAGGGAATCCCATATCGACATATTATCTTGTTCTGGATAAACTTGGTGACATTCTTAGCATTGAGAATGCGATATGATTCAGCTTCGACCCATTTGGTGAAATAGTCGATAGCTACCAAAATAAAGCAGTGCCCACCGGTACCAGAGGGATTTATTTTCCCGATTATGTCAATACCCCATGTTGAGAATGGCCAGGGTGACGTCATGGTATACAGTAGTGATGACGACATATGTTGCACATTGCCAAAGATTTGACAGTTATGACAATGTTTGACATACGACCGGCAGTCGGCCTCCATGGTATTCCAGTAATAACCGAGCCTCATGATTTTCCGGACCAGCATGTGGGCGTTCATATGTGGGCCGTTTTCACCATCATGTACTTCGGCCATAACCTTTTCAGCCTTATACTTGTCAACACAAAGGAGGAGAGCCCCCTATGCCGTCTTTTTGTATAATTGACCATCGTCGGTACGGATGAACTGGGTGGCTAGCCTTCGTAAGGCTTTCTTGGCTCGACCTTCCGTCCCGGGAGGATATTCTCCATTTGTCAGGTACGTTAACACAGCCTGATACCATGGTTCGGGATCAGTTATCTCAATGTCTTCAATATCGCAAATGTACGCCGGCTCGGAGCGTCTTTCGACACAAATTGGCATACTGGTTACGTGGTCGGGAATGTTCAGTAAAGACGCCAATTTTGAGAGTGCATCTGCAAACTGATTCTCTTCCCGGGATAGGTATATGTACTCTACCTTTTGGAATTGTTTCTCGAGATCCCTTACTCGTGCCTGGTAGGCCACGAGATTAGCATTTCGAGTCTTCCATTATTGGAGTGCTTGGTTAATGACCAAGGATGAGTCACCATGTACCCGGAGATTTGTAATCCCCAGATTGGCGGCGGCTTGTAGCCCGTAAATGCATGCTTCGTATTCTGCTGCATTGTTCGTAACATCAAAGTACAGCTTGATGGAGATGGGAGTGTGCTCCCCTTTTGGTGAAATTAGGAGGATCCCGACTCCAAACCCTCGAAAATTGGATGCTCCATCGAAGTATAAGTCCCAAGTTTCAGTATCAGTATGGAAAATATCTTCGTCAGGGAAGGACCAGGTGTCGGTGTGTCCTTCTTCGGTTATCGGGCTGTCGGTGAGAAATTCAGCTACTACTCGACCCTTAATAGCCTTTAACGGTACAAAATTTAAGTCGAACTCTGCCAGCATTAGAGTCCATCTAGAGATTCGACCGTTGAGAATGGGCTTTTCGAAGATGTATTTGATCGGGTCCATTTTGGATAGCACATGGACCTCGTAACTGAGCATATAGTGCCGGAGTTTCTTAGTGGCCCAGACTATAGCCAAACACGTCTTTTCGAGCATGGTATACTTGTACTCATACTCTAAAAACTTCTTGCTGATGTAGTAAATGGCTCTTTCTTCGGAGTCAACTGTCTGAGCCAGCATAGCCCCCATGGCTGTCTCGGTCGTCGTTAGGTATAACGACAGAGGCAAACTGGGTTGAGGTGGCATTAGGACCGGCGGAGCAGACAGAATTTCCTTGATCTTGTCGAAAGCAGCTTGGCACTTGTCATCCCATAGTACCCGTTCTCCCACTTTCAGTTTCTTGAAAATTGGTTCGCACACCATGGTTAGTTTGGAAATGAACCGACTGATCTACTGGACTTTCCCGAGAAATCCCCTTATTTCTTTTTCAGTTTTGGGAGGTTGCATCTCGGTAATGGCTTTGATTTTAGCTGGGTCGACTTCGATACCTCGTTGGCTAACGATATGACCCAGTAATTTGCCTGATGTTACCCCGAAACTGCATTTTTGAGGGTTTAGCCTCATGTTGTACTTGCGTAGTCGGGTGAAGAATTTTCTTAGGGCGGTGATGTGACTGTCCCGTTCTTTGGATTTGACGATAATGTCGTCTACATAAACTTCTACCTCTTTATGCATCATGTCGTGTAATAAAGTGGTAGCGGTCCTCTGATATGTGGCTCCGGCATTAATGAGGCCTAATGGCATGACGGTGTAGCAGTAAGTACCCCAAGGTGTGGTAAAGGTAGTCTTACTCATGTCCTCTTCCGCCATCTTGATTTGATTATACCCGGCATACCCGTCCATGAATGATAGAAGGGCATGATCGGCCGTGTTATCTACCAGTATGTCGATGTGTGGTAACGGAAAATCATCTTTCGGGCTTGCCTTGTTAAGATCCCGAAAATCTACACATACCCGCACCTTACCGTCCTTTTTAGGAACCGGCACGATGTTTGCCACCCAGTCCGGATACTTGTATGAAGCCGGCTTTGAATTGTTTGTCGACTTCTTCTTTTACCTTGAGAGACCACTCGGGCCTCATCCGACGAAGCTTCTGTTTGACCGATTTGCACCCGTCTTTGATTGGTATGTGGTGCTCGGCTATTTTCCGGTCTATCCCCGGCATGTCATTGTAGGACCATGCGAAGACATCCTTGAACTCTTGGAGGAGGCTTATGAACTGTTGTTTCTCCTCGGGACCTAAGGATAACCCTATCTTAAGTATTTGAGGCTCTAAGGTTGTACCCACGTTTATGGACTCGGTTTCTTCGATCACTGGGTTTCGGGACTCCCTTTGCTCTAGTTGCTCGATCAGATGTGGAGGTAAGGGTACCTGTTCGTCTGGTTTCTCAATGTCATAGCATAAAACATTTTTAAAAGCAGAATTTAAAAGAGACAAGTCGTAAGCAGAACGGTTGTTATTATTGATTGAAAATTTGGAGAACAGCTCAAAGAGAGCAGCCATCTGATCATTGGTCAGTGGCGGGATTGGTAGGGCACTCGGGATAAACCCCGAAGTGCCAGCAGCAGGAATGATAAAAGGGAGGGGGGTTACAGGAGTGACTCTAGCACCGACTTCCCTAGACTCGACCTCAGACTCCGACTCAGACTCGGACTCGGACTCAGACTCAGGCATGTCTCCCTCTCCGGTGACCAACTTGTAGATCCTTCCCTGACTGTCAGTCCACTTGACAGTCTTCCTCCAGGCCCTGTTTCCGGTCTCGGAACCAACATCCGAGATTAGCTTGGTCGGGTCAAACCTGTTGCTGCGGAGGATCAGGTTGACCAGGTCTTCCTTCGGAGTTGGGGCTATGACGTCTTCCCCAAATAGTAGCCCTAGGGTGGGCTCGGCATCTTCAGCTCCGTTGGATTGAATGAGGGCGAACACCTCATCCGGGATGTAGTTGCAGTCTCGGGCCAAGTGGGTCCCGAGCTGCATAGCATTCGGCTGGTACAGACCAACCTGAACAGCCCCAAATACCGGTGTGACAAAGTAGTCAGCCAACCGTTGGCTGTAAGGGCTCAAGTGGATACCCTTAATAATGTTGCAGGCCTTCTCAATTCCTGCTCGGACAGCATTGTCGGGAGTTATGGCATACCCGAGACCAAAGTGAGATTCTTCATCTTTGAGAACCTCGATGATCTTCCCAGCTGGAAGATCGGGTCGAGAGGTAGCCCCCGGAAAGTACCCTAGGTTTTGGAGCATCGTGTCGATGCTCGTAGTGAAGTAAGGCCTAAAGAGGTACTCTTCCTCGATCATCCCCACAAAGTCGAACCCCCAGAGGTCCGTGCGTCCCGTGGCGTTACAGCTAGCCACAGTCGTCGGTGTTGCCTCTAAAGTGATGACATCGTTAAATAGAGGCATCTTGATCTTTCGGTGGAGGATGGAGGACACTGCCTTGACCGCGTGGATCCAAGACCTACCTAGGAGCAAGTTGAATGACGAGGTGACGTCGATCACCTGGAATTCGAGCTCCTTTTCTATCGGGCCGATTATGATGGTCAGTTTCACGGCCCCAGCTACCGACTTTGGGCTCCCATCGAAAGCTTGGATTGTCTGAGCAGTCGGGATATAGTCAGCCTCGGTAATGCCGAGGGCTTTTGCGGTCCTTAGAGGAAGGACATTCACAGCGGACCCATCATCAACCAGGGTCATAGGGAGGTATTTTCCTCGGCAAACCACCGTAATGTAGAGGGTCAGATTATGGGAGGCCCCAAATGGCGGTAGGTCGGCTTCAGAGAAAGTGATCATTGGGTCTCCTTCCTTAGCTTTGCCCTTCAGGTGGGGCAGGACCGTGGCTACCATCTCAGCAGGGGTAACCAAAGAGTCAATCTTAATTTGATCGAGAGCCTTTGTAAGTGCTTCTCGATGCTCTTGTGAGCTAACCAGGAGTTGCCATATAGTGAGGCAACTCGGGTTTTCTTCAACTGCTTTACGAGGGCCGTTTCAGCAGTTGGCTCCTCGGGGGCGACTTCCGTCCTGAGTGGCTCAGTGACGGTTGTCGGGATAGGGGTGTCCCTAGAGCTAGTGGCTTGATAGGGACGACCAAGGTGGTTACTGGTTAGGACCCGGGATTTAGTCCTTCGAATCTCCTCGGAGGTTATGGGGACAGCTTCCCCTTTGGCGAGGTAGACGTCGTCCTCGTCGTCGAACCAGATCCCGTTCACTTGCGGGATAAATGGAGAGATAAGGTGAGAGCAATCAATCACCTCCATGGTAAAGATGGCGTGGGAGCTGAAAGGGTTCTCCTTGTTGCTGGGCTTATCTCTGGGTAGCGGGATTTTACCGCTTTTGATCAGGTCCTAGATCAAGTGCTTCAGCTTCCAGCACTTCTCGGTATCATGCCCATTGCCTCGGTGGTACTAGCAATAGGCTTGGGCGTTGTAGTTCTTGGAGCGTCGCTCGACCGGAACTTCAGGAGTTGGGCCTATCGGTTGGATTAGGCCTTTAGAGGATAGCCTTTGTAAGGCATAAGTATAGGTCGTACCTATATCAGTAAAAACCCGAGGTGGGGTGTTCTTCTTGGACGGGGCATCTAGTAGATTAACCGCGTCGAAAATGCTGCGGGTTGCAGCTTGAGGCTTGGTAGTGGAGGAAGAAGCCCCTTGGTAACCCTTAGCAGCGGCCTTAGTGAGGCCTTCCAGTCTTAAGTCATCTTCGATCCTCATACCCATTTCATTAAGGGTGGTGAAATTGGGTATGACAGCATATCGGAGGTGAACCCGGTAGGATGGGAGGAGGTTCTTGACAAAAGCCTCCACCAAAGTCTTCTCACTGGGCTTATCGACCAGTTTCACGCTCTCGGCCCTCCAGCGTTGAAGGTATTTCGTAAAACTTTCTTTCGGCTCTTGGGCCATAACCTCCAGAGATCTCATTGTGGTTTGTATCTCGGTGTTGTCAGCATAGTTCCGAGCGAACTCGGTGGCCACATCATCCCAAGTAGGGTATTTCTTCGGGTCTAGCCTGTAGTACCAGGCCCGAGGGTGCTTTTCAAGAGACGCAGCAAAAAGGTTCTTGAACATGGTAGAGTCCACCCCTTTGATGGCCATGAACTCCTTGAAGGCCCGTACATGTAGTAACGGGTCTTCAGTCCCTTCAAACATGGGCAAACCGGTGAGGTTCAGGTTTGCGGGCAACTTGTCACTTAACGGGTTATACTCGCGACTATTCTCCCGATGGATATTGTTACTTCCAGTCAAGTGAACCTGTTCTTCCAATCGGCGAACCGAGCTAACCAGTTCAGCCAAAGGTTCCGTAACCCCCGTATTTGGAGTCCTTTGCTCCACTGCAGCCAGACGAGTGATGATAGCAATTTGCCCAGCCCTCATTTCATTCAGTTGGGCTTCGATCTCAGTTTGTTTGTCGACCATGGCGTCCACAGAGGTTTTCAGACTGCCTAAAGTAGCTTCCATCCTGCGAGTGTGTCTGGTTGCCGGTGGCCTGTCTGTAAGAACACCACGTAATCAGAAACCGAACCCAGATCTCGGAACCGTAAAAAAAAGTACATCCCGAGCGACCCAAAAAGGAAAAGGACTGAGTGGAAAAGACTCGAGAAAGACACTTAGACGGATGACTCGTAGGTGGTATGACTTCCTTAGGATTTTGGCTTAGTGGGCCTTGTCCCGTTCGAAGGAAGGTCCACGTGAGATTATTCCCCAGACTTTTGACTCGAGTGTGTGGACGGACTTTCCTTTGTAGGGGTATGCCCCACGCGAGTTGGTCGTGCCTTGACAAATAAGGCGGACTCGGGAAAGGGGGGAAACTCGTGATATAAGATCGACGGAGTTTCGACGCTATAAACCCTCTACGTACTATGCAAAGACCCGACACACGGATAGACGGTAGGTCCTATAATAGGGAAGGTCTATTTTAGGAAAGTTGGAGGTTTGAAGTGGGAATATGTAAAGGGTGAACTTCCGATAGTTCGAAAATGGAAAGTGGAATTTCAAAAACCAAGATTAGAATTTTGAAGAAAATTCAGAAAATCAAAGCGGTGTCGGAAATTCGAGAGTTAAAACGGACAGCATGCCGACTAAAGAAAAGGATATTTTGAGTCAAATCGTTGATCCTAAATTTCGGCGGCATTCCGAGTTTTGAAAATTGGATATTTTAAAAAAAAGATGAGTCCCGAAATGGGCAGCATTTCGGGTTTTTCAAATTTGGGCGTTTTGAAAAGTCGGGTCCCGAAACGGACGGTATTTCGGGTTTTTTGAAAGGTGGGTATTTTTGGAAAGATGCAATTTTTGAAATGACGGTTTTTTAAAAATTGACACGGAAACCAAGTAGCATGTAGTCAAACAAGCATTATAACGACGCTTATGTATGCTTTACACTAAGTCTCGGTCGGTCAAAATAGGGTCTATACCAACAACGATGGCTTTCTCGTGTGATGGACGGACTCCCTAAGCCTAGTTGGTCTTAGGACATGCCGCCAAACCGAGACGAGTTCCACCATCGATGTCTTTAGCGCACCCATGTAGGAATGCGCCGTGGTATAGTGGGACGTTGGTATTTATAGGCCCTAGTGCACTCGATCGAGTGCCCTTCAAAACGGGCCTTATCCAGTTTAAGGCGCTCCACTCGACCGAGTGGGTCAATCCACTCGATCGAGTGGGTCAAGCAAATCGAGACAAAATAGGAAAGAATTGATTTTGTTGTTTTGATTGGTTTTTTGAATTTAGATTTGTGCGCCAGCTGAACTTGGCTGATTTATGAGACGGTTTCGTCTTTGACCGGGTTTGACCCGGTCGCCAAAAGACGGGATTTATCTTTGGTGTCGGTTTTGGCCCAAATTAGTCTCTTTTTGCTCGGAACGACCCACTGGGCCTGAATTTGAGGTCTGTTTTGTGAGATTTCTACTCCGTTAAAAGTCCATGTCGGATATTATTGATTCCGAGCCCAAATCCGAGTATACCAAGTCACGTTTGCGTCCGATCATCATCGGGTGTTTTTTCGAAGACTACCATAGACACGTGGCAGTCAAAATGCGGGTGTCTACACTAAGGTAGGGATTGGTCGATCTTATTGGAGGGGTGTTTATTGTGGGGAAATGGGCTTGCCTCCCATCTTGAACCCAAACTAGGAGACTACCTAGATTTGTCATAGGATTCGATACTGCTCATGCTAGGGGTAGTTATGTGGCTTTTCTGTACCAGACATGGAACAGGTAAAAGGAAAACATGGGCTCGGTTTCCTGCAGTCATTATAGATGTGCCTATAATAGTCACGTGCATGTGCTCACAGTGTATGATGTTGTTCATCATGTTCTTGGAAACACATAAGGAAAGTATATAGTAGAGCTGATTTTATTAAATTTTGAAAAGAGGACATAATGCAAAAGACTCTGACTTTGATTTGGAAATGAGGATGTAGGGTATCCTAGATTCGGACTCAAACTTAGACTCGAGTCAAATCCGGACATTCGGATGCTCGGTTTGTTGTTTCTTTTTTGGTAAGGTCTTTGATGAGAGAGCGACAGGTGCCACGACCCGCCTAAACTCGACTTTGCGTAAATGCAAGAGAGGGAGTCAAACTAGACATGGCCCGGAGTGACGGGAATGACTAAGACTCTTGGTCTGGGATACTCGAACGTTCACCTGGACAAGGTAACGACCATGACTTGGACTCGATCATGAGGGTGAGTCCAAAAAAATGGGGCGACCGTGTTTGACCGCGCCGCGTGCTCGGACCAACCGTGGTGACCTAACCCTAGGTGACTCGAGTGTTCGTAGCATAGGTACGACTCGAAGAAGGTATCATAAGGACACCGGTGTAGGATGGACGTGGGGTACTCCCTAGGGTGACCATGGTTGACTGCTCGGGTGGAGGACAGCCCCCGAGTGAGACTAAAGACTCTGGTAAGACTCAGATGGTGTGACATCTAAGTGGCTCGAAAGTGGGGTACGTGAGACAACACGCGTAAGACATGACCCTTAGAGCAACCGTGATTGGTCGCTCTACTGAAGGGTAGCCCCCGAGTGGGACTGAAGACTTTGTTAAGTTTCGAGTCTCGGACGAGTGACCCTTAGATGTAAGGATCACGAACCTTTTGTTGTAGGGCTATGCCTTGTAAAAGGTTGACTCGGAAAAGACACCTAGACGGGTGACTTGTGAAAGGTGGGCCACACTTACAATTCGGCATGTGGGCCGAGCTAAGTCCTGTTCGAAGGAAGGTCAATGTGAGATATTCACCAAACTTTAGACTCGAATGTGTAAACGGGCCCGCTTTTGTAGGAGTACGTCCTACGTAGGTGGACCATGCCTTGACAAATAAGGCGGACTGGGATAGGGAAGAAACCCGTGATGTAAGTTCGACGGAGTTTCGACGCTAGGGATTCTAACAACTTATGACAAGACTCGACACTACTAAATACGGGAGGTCCTAAGAAGAAGAGACTTTTGAAAGGGAAAATTTGGATTTGAAAACCGAACGAAGTTGGATAGGATGGCCCGATTTTTTTTGAAAATCGAAAAAAAACGTTACCGGGCCGAGATTTCGGATTTTTGAAAAGGTTTGGACAGCATACCGGCTAAAAATAGGCGATTTTGAGTCAAACTCATAAGTCCTAAATTCGGTAGCTTTCCGGGTTTTGACAAATGGATGGTTTTCGAAAAGATGCAAGTTTTTTGAAAACGATGGTTTTTGAAAAAGACGACCAAAGAAAATCAAGTAGCACGTAGTCATGGAAATAGTATAATGACACCATGTATGCTCTAAGTCTCGGTCGGTCGAATAGGGTCTATACCAACGACGATAGCTTTCTCGCAAATCAGGACGGTCTTCCTAAGCCGAGTTGGTCTTAGAACCTGCCGTAAAACCCATGCGAGTTCCGCCATCGAAGTCTTTAGTGCGCCCATTTAGGAACGCACCGTGGTATAGTGGGACGTCGGTCACAAGTAACCGGGCCGGGAAGGATTTGGGTTATGCATGAACCATTGAACTAAAACGTGTACACTACTAGTTGAACGATTTCTTTTCGAGTCTCACCCTGAGGATGCCGATGGTAAGTGACTCATCAGTTGATCCCCAGCGGAGTCACCAAATTGTGGATATGACATAGGTCCACCCCGACGCGGCCACGCGCAGGTTTGGGGAGGCGAATGAATCTCCATATGAGATGGTCAAATTGAAATTTAAATCGAAGTAGGAGTCGTCACCGAACTTTGTGGGAGTTCGGGCCCGTTCGAACCCACTCTATGTCGTAGTGATCCGTGTACAAAATACGGTCCATTTCCGATGTCAGAGCTTATTGGGTTCGTCCCTTTGCATTATGATACCGATATCGACATTATCGGATATCGTGTATTGAATGACTCTCGTTGCCAATGGATTCGGACATCCGGAAAACACGGTTCTGAGTAAGGGGTGAGGGTACGTGTTGGGAAGTTCACTAAGAACACCCAACCCCGCCCGCACTTAGAGGCCTTTACTAAGATATCGTTCGTTTTTGGTGTACACGCGTTAGTTCGATAGTGGAATGATTTGCAAACGTTATTTTCCCTAAGCATGTGAGAAAAATTAAATGGGTTGCTAAGTCGTTTAATGCAACTTAAACTAATAACGTCAAAGTTATATTTAGCATGTGAAATTCGTTTTAGTCTAATAAAACAAAAGATGAAAATAAATCGCTACAAAAACGAGCAAACAAGTTAGTAACGGTTTGTAAATCGAATAAGAATATAAATACGATAATATGCATGATTTTGAAAAAGGCTTATGACACGTGATGGATTAACACGTGTTGACCGAGGTCAAAAAAAGTATTTATCGAAATATGAAAATATATCGCGAAAGTCATTTTTTTATGTAAGAAACGAAAAGAATAGAAAAACGAGAAAACGAGAAGAAAAAAAAGAGCTCGGTTATCAGGCTCTCGCGCAAGTCGCCAGGGAGGGGCGCGACTCGCGCGGGAGTCTGTCCCGGATTTTTATTTTCGAAAATCATTAATTTTTATAAATCGCGTACAAATATGGATTAATTTATACTCGATTTATATTTTCGATATTCGTCGTATTCGATATTCGATTATGAAATCGATATCAAATAGTCGGAATGATTTTAGTAAAAGTTAAAAGAAGTTTGTTTCGAAAAGAATTTGAACGAAAGGAAGAAAAAAATGTTAATTCTCTCCGCGTTAAAATCGTTGTATTTTGTTTAAAAAGATGTAACGATTTTTTTAGCATCAACGAGATTTAATTTAGTTCTTGTTAGATACGATATTCGATTAGAGAATCGATATCGTATTTTAAGAATGTTTGTTTTATGAAAATATTTTTGTAATATCGTTATTAAAAAAAATAGAAAAAATGCGACAACGACCCATATTAAAAAAAAAAACGGACCGATGACACGACACAAAAAAAACGAAAAAAACGTGAAAAAGGAAGAGAAAAAGGAAGAATCGGATTTGATTTTACACCCTCAACCTACATGCTTTGTTTTCTCGGAATAGAGCTCGTCGGAAAGTGGCTTAAACACGGGAGCGTCGAGATGATGTGGGTGAGTTAGGGTGTCGTGTAGGGTGACGGGTTTCGGCCGGTTTTAGGGGTCGGATTCGTCGGGTTGTTTTGCTAGATGTCGATGGTGTATGTGTTGTTGTATCGATGATTGATGTGTATAATTGATAGATGAGTTTGATGTTTTTTTTTATTTGTGTGACCGGAGGGTCCTATTTATAGGTGAAGTTCTTGATAGGAGCTAGGAGAAGTACTCTTGCTTAGGTGACAAGAAATACCGGTTTGGATAGGAAATGTAAGAGTTTGAAGGGAACGAGAGTCCCGTTTCTTGGTGAGGAAGCCAAGTATCTCGGCTGAAGGGGGGGTTGGCCGAGTATTTTGATGCTCGGTCGGTAAATCGATTTGGTTTTCGGATAGAATTCCTACTTGAGATCGAATTCTATCCTTGAATAGATTTATTTAATATTTTCGAAGCTGATTTTTTGTAGTATTTGAGTCCAAACCGGACGTGTGGTGTCACGGCTGGTCCGTGTATCTCGGGGAAAAATACCTTTGACCGGGTTTGACCCGGTCGCTAAAAGATGGTTTTGCCCCTGGTGCCGGATTCGACCCAAATTAGTCTTATTTGACTCGAAACGACCTAATGGGTCTGGATTTGAGGTTGGTTTTGTGAGATATGTACTCCGTAATAAGCCTAAACCAAATGTCCACGATTTCGAGCCCATATCCGAGTTCATTAAAGCATGTTTGCGTCCGATCATCATCGGGCGTTTGGCGGGAACTACTATAGACACCTGGCGGTCAAAATGTGGGTGTATACAGAGCCCCACTCTGACTGAGGCTTGGACAAGGCGAAAGTCAGAGTAGCTACCAGGCCAATCAAGGATTAAGACCTGGCAGACTTCCGATCGGGTCGTTTATAGTCCATTAGACTTGCGTGAAGGGCTCGCCAGCCATAAGATAGAAATCATACCTGGATAGATGCCAATGATGTAGCGGGGACTTTGCCTGAAAAGTCTTGGGTGTGTCTGTTTACAGACACATCCCATCTCGAATTTGTGTGGGAGCTTGCCTTGGAAGCTATGGGTGTGTCTGTTTACAGACACATCCCATCTTGGAGTTGCGTGGGAGCTTGCCTTGGAAGCTCTGGGTGTGTCTGTTTACGGACACCTCCCATCTTGGAATTGCGTGGGAGCTTGCCTTGGAAGCTCTGGGTGTATCTGCTTACAGATACATCCCATCTTGGAATTGCATGGGAGCTTGCCTTGGAAGCTCTGGGTGTATCTGCTTACAGATACATCCCATCTTGGAATTGCGTGGGAGCTTGCCTTGGAAGCTCTGGGCATATCCCGATTCCTTAGTAAAAAAATGTTGCCTGAGCCTTCCACTGGGGAGTTTTTGAGAATTCTTTGGGAATCTTGGATGTACCTGTATGCTTATACATAACAATTTGCATGTAATATTTAGGCGAAACGCCGACTCACGCTGGGGAAGAAATGATTTTTGATTGATTTTTGGAAAGAAAATGATGGAAAAAAAAATTGAAATTTTTTGGAAATAAGAATGATTGGGATGACTTGATTCCTGATCAGATTCTGACACGGACTCCTAAAATCCTCTGGTTAGGCCTGTATGTCTAGATGAAGTACGATAAAAATTCCTGTTTCCGTGGTGACTAGGAAAGGGATTTTCTCAAATGGCTAAGTTTTGCAAATTTTGAAATGAGTATTTGAAGAGAGAGATATACCGACAGACTCGACTCTGGACGCGTAAGGACGAGTTGACAGACACGACTTTGACCCTTTAAGGGTTAGACCGTGACTCGGTAGGGAGTGGGCCACCTAAGATGACAAGACTCTTAAGTTGCGTTATTCCGTAGCCTAGGCGAGTGGCAACATGGTCGAATACTCAGAATGAGACTGTTTCCGTACGACAGGGCTTTGTGGTAGCAATGCCGTAGACTGGTGTTCTTTTGAATTTTTTAGTTTCGGAGTATGTTCCCGAAGTAGGTATTGCTTCGAGTCCCAGACAAATTCTCGTCTTCAATTGAGCCGAGTACTAGGATACTCTATAGAAAGGAAGCAAGTGTTTGAAAAGTATTTGGATTTTTGTGAGTGGAAGGAAAACTTCTGCCTAAGAGAAGCCCCCAGGACGACAAAGCTAGCTGCTGAGAACATGACAGTGTCGTGATGGGAATGATGATGCTTTTTGAATTTGTGTCAATGTGGGTGGTTGTGCCTCTGTTGAAAGGCTGCCTACGTATTCACGTGTGGTGAAATCAATCCAAGCCGTAGTTCAGTGTTGAAAGATGTATTATGATGCCTAGCTTATTAGGGCTTTGTGTGTAACTAGCCATAGCAATGGTGCAGGCTAGGTGCATTCCCAATGATGACTTGACCAAAGGACTAGAATAGTTAAGATGTTGATTCCGTGACTGTGAGCATTCTCCGGGATAGCCCCCAGAGGTGGTTTGAACTATTTGGGCATGTTCTATGCCGACTGCAAGTTGAGTTCCCGTATTCGAGGTTGGTAACTGGTTTAGATGTTTTTTGGAATGTGGTGCTAGGAAGTAAGTGGCTTTGATGATTCGAAATCTGGAGCTCAATTTTGTGGAGCTGAGGCTTCGAGGGTAGGTATTGCAATGTGGTAGGAAAAGGGGAAGTCGAGTAATAATGACTCGAACTTCGATCGGGCAGGTATGATAATCCGGGATCTGATTTCCATGTCTGGCCCTAATGGTTAGGGTGTCCTATGGAGCTTGAATCCTCAAAATTCTGGGCTGTCTCTGATCTAGCCTAGGTCTCGAGAAGGTCTTGAGGGTTGTAATGTGGGAAGGCTAAATGTGGTGCTAGCTGACCAGCTTGATTGTCTCTCCCCTATTTGATGGTATGGGCATTGATAATTTTGAATTGACCGTTTTCACTACAGTCATGAGTTTTTGAATACATTTTTTTTCGTTGACCTCTTAGCCCTGGTCATGGGATTCTTGATTTGACTTGAGCGTGCCCCGGTCAAAAGGGTTGATCGTACCTGGTCGGGGAATGTTGACAATTCTTTTTGATGGCCAGCCCTTTTGTTTTGGCCTTTTGCTTTTTTTTTTTTGGACTTTTTGATTTTTTTTTGTCTAGTTTTTCCTCTTTTGTCGGTCGGACTAACACCTACGGTAGGGATTGGTCGATCTTATTGGAGGGGTGTTTATTGTGGGGAAATGGGCTTGCCTCCCATCTTGAACCCAAACTAGGAGACTAGCTAGATTTGTCATAGGATTCGATACTGCTCATGGTAGGGGTAGTTATGTGGCTTTTCTATACCAGACATGGAACAGGTAAAAGGAAAACATGGGCTCGGTTTCTTGCAGTCATTATAGATGTGCCTATAATAGTCACGTGCATGTGCTCACAGTGTATGATGGTGTTCATCATGTTCTCGGAAACACATAAGGAAAGTATATAGTAAAGCTGATTTTATTAAATTTTGAAAAGAGGACAGAATGCAAAAGACTCTGACTTTGATTTGGAAATGAGGATGTAGGGTATCCTAGACTCGGACTCAGACTTAGACTCGAGTCAAATCCGGACTTTCGGATGCTCGGTTGGCTGTTTCTTTTTTGGTAAGGTCTTTGATGAGAGAGCGACATGTGCCACGACTCGCCTAAACTCGGCTTTGCGCAAATGCAAGAGAGGGAGTCAAACTAGACATGGCCCGGGGTGACGGGAATGACTAAGACTCTTGGTCTGGGATACTCGAATGTTGACCTGGACAAGGTAACGACCATGACTTGGACTCGATCATGAGGGTGAGTCCAAAAAAATGAGGCGACCGTGTTTGACCGCGCCGCGTGCTCGGACCGACCGTGGTGACCTAACCCTAGGTGACTCGAGTGTTCGTAGCATAGGTACGACTTGAAGAAGGTATCATAAGGACACCGGTGTAGGATGGACGTGGGGTACTCCCTAGGGTGACCATGGTTGACTGCTCGGGTGGAGGACAGCCCCCGAGTGAGACTAAAGACTCTGGTAAGACTCAGATGGTGTGACATCTAAGTGGCTCGAAAGTGGGGTACGTGAGACAACACGTGTAAGACATGACCCTTAGAGCAACCGTGATTGGTCGCTCTACTGAAGGGTAGCCCTCGAGTGGGACTGAAGACTTTGTTAAGACTCGAGTCTCGGACGAGTGACCCTTAGATTTAAGGATCACGAACCTTTTGTTGTAGGGCTATGCCTTGTAAAAGGTTGCCTCGGAAAAGACACCTAGACGGGTGACTTGTGAAAGGTGGGCCTCCCTTACAATTCGGCATGTGGGCCGAGCTAAGTCCTGTTCGAAGGAAGGTCCATGTGAGAGATTCACCAGACTTTAGACTCGAATGTGTAAACGGGCCCGCTTTTGTAGGAGTACGTCCTACGTAGGTGGACCATGCCTTGACAAATAAGGCGGACTGGGATAGGAAAGAAACCCGTGATGTAAGTTCGACGGAGTTTCGACGCTAGGGATTCTAACAACTTATGACAAGACCCGACACTACTAAATACGGGAGGTCCTAAGAAGAAGAGAGTTTTGAAAGGGAAAATTTGGATTTGAAAACCGAACGAAGTTGGATAGGATGGCCCGATTTTTTTTGAAAATCGAAAAAAAATGTTACCGGGCCAAGATTTCGGATTTTTGAAAAGGTTTGGACAGCATACCGGCTAAAAATAGGCTATTTTGAGTCAAAATCATAAGTCCTAAATTCGGTAGCTTTCCGGGTTTTGAAAAATGGATGGTTTTCGAAAAGATGCAAGTTTTTTGAAAATGATGGTTTTTTGAAAAAGACGACCAAAGAAAATCATGTAGCACCTAGTCATGGAAACAGTATAATGACACCATGTATGCTCTTAGTCTAAGTCTCGGTCGGTCGAATAGGGTCTATACCAACGACGATAGCTTTCTCGCAAATCAGGACGGTCTTCCTAAGCCGAGTTGATCTTAGAACCTGCCGTAAAACCCATGCGAGTTCCGCCATCGAAGTCTTTAGTGCGCCCATTTAGGAACGCACCGTGGTATACTGGGACGTCGGTCACAAGTAAGCGGCCCGGGAAAGATTTGGGTTATGCATGAATCATTGAACTAAAACGTGTACATTACTAGTTGAACGATTTCTTTTCGAGTTTTACCCTGAGGATGCCGATGGTAAGTGACTCATCAGTTGATCCCCAGCGGAGTCGCCAAATTGTGGACATGACATAGGTCCACCCTAACGCGGTCACGCGCGGGTTTGGGGAGGCGAATGAATCTCCATATGAGATGGTTAAATTGAAATTTAAATCGAAGTAGGAGTCGCCACCGAACTTTGTGGGAGTTCGGGCCCGTTCGAACCCACTCTATGTCGTAGTGGGCCGTGTACAAAATACGGCCCATTTACGATGTCAGAGCTTATTGGGTTCGTCCCTTTGCATTATGATACCGATACCGACATTATCGGATATCGTGTATTGAATGACTCTCGTTGCCAATGGATTTGGACATCCGGAAACCACGGTTCTGAGTAAGGGGTGAGGGTACGTATTGGGAAGTTCACTAAGAACACCCAACTCCGCGTTAGTTCGATATCGTTCGTTTTTGTTATACACGCGTTAGTTCGATAGTGGAATGATATGCAAACGTTATTTTCCCTAAGCATGTGAGAAAAATTAAATGGGTTGCTAAGTCGTTTAATGCATCTTAAACTAATAACGTCAAAGTTATATTTAGCATGTGCAATTCGTTTTAGTCTAATAAAACAAAAGATGAAAATAAATCGCTACAAACACGAGCAAACAAGTTAGTAACGGTTTGTAAATCGAATAAGAATATAAATACGATAATATGCATGATCTTGAAAAAGGTTTATGACACGTGATGGATTAACACGTGTTGACCGAGGTCAAAAAAAGTATTTATCGAAATCTGATATGTCGCGAAAGTCGCTTTTTTATGTAAGAAACGAAAAGAATAGAAAAACGAGAAAACGAGAAGAAAAAAAAGAGCTCGGTTATCAGGCTCTCGCGCGAGTCGCCTGGGAGGGGCGCGACTCGCGCGGAAGTCTGTCCCGGATTTTTATTTTCGAAAATCGTTAATTTTTATAAATCGCGTATAAATATGGATTAATTATACTCGATTTATATTTTCGATATTCGTCGTATTCGATATTCGATTATGAAATCGATATCAAATAGTCGGAATGATTTTAGAAAAAGTTAAAAGAAGTTTGTTTCGAAAAGAAGAAAAAAATGTTAATTCTCTCCGCGTTAAAATCGTTGTATTTTGTTTAAAAAGATGTAACGATTTTTTTAGCATCAACGAGATTTAATTTAGTTCTTGTTAGATACGATATTCGATTAGAGAATCGATATCGTATTTTAAGAACGTTTGTTTTATGAAAATATTTTTGTAATATCGTTATTAGAAAAAAAAAATAGAAAAAATGCGACAACGACCCATATTAAAAAAAAAAACGGACCGACGACACGACACAAAAAAAATGAAAAAAACGTGAAAAAGGAAGAATCGGGTTTGATTTTACACCCTCAACCTACATGCTTTGTTTTCTCGGAATAGAGATCGTCGGAAAGTGGCTTAAAAACGGGAGCGTCGAGATGATGTGGGTGAGTTAGGGTGTCGTGTAGGGTGACGGGTTTCGGCCGGTTTTAGGGGTCAGATTCGTCGGGTTGTTTTGCTAGATGTCGATGGTGTATGTGTTGTTGTATCGATGATTGATGTGTATAATTGATAGATGAGTTTGATGTTTTTTTTATTTGTGTGACCGGAGGGTCCTATTTATAGGTGAAGTCCTTGATAGGAGCTAGGAGAAGTACTCTTGCTTAGGTGACAAGAAATACCGGTTTGGATAGGAAACGTAAGAGTTTGAAGGGAACGAGAGTCCCGTTTCTTGGTGAGGAAGCCAAGTATCTCGGCTGAAGGGGGGGTTGGCCGAGTATTTTGATGCTCGGTCGGTAAATCGATTTGGTTTTCGGATAGAATTCCTACTTGAGATCGAATTCTATCCTTGAATGGATTTATTTAATATTTTCGAAGCTGATTTTTTGTAGTATTTGAGTCCAAACCGGACGTGTGGTGTCACGGCTGGTCCGTGTATCTCGGGGAAAAATATCTTTGACCGGGTTTGACCCGGTCGCTAAAAGATGGTTTCGCCCCTGGTGCCGGATTCGACCCAAATTAGTCTTATTTGACTCGAAACGACCTAATGGGCCTGGATTTGAGGTTGGTTTTGTGAGATATGTACTCCGTAATAAGCCTAAACCAAATGTCCACGATTTCGAGCCCATATCCGAGTCCATTAAAGCATGTTTGCGTCCAATCATCATCGGGTGTTTGGCGGGAACTACTATAGACACCTGGCGGTCAAAATGTGGGTGTCTACACCATTACGAATAATTTACGTTTTTTTACACTATTTTTGAGTAAATAGAATATCTAATATATATATATATATATATATATATATATATATATATATATATATATATATATATATATATATATATAGATTCAGGATCCATTGAGGCATCCTAACTCCCTGCAACCGTTGAGGCAGCATCTGGGCCGTTAGATCTGATTGAGATCAACGGACCAGGCTTGATCAAAATTCAAAGCACAAAAACAAACGCGCGCCATCTCCTTCCTTTCCTTTTGAATTAGTCGACCTTTTCTCTCTAGAAATTTGTTTATTTTTTCATTCAAATCATTCGATCATCTTCATCAGTTCCGTTGCAGATCTTCATTGTTTGATCTTCATCATTTTCACTTGCAGATTTAATTGTGCTCACTCGTAAAATCGAGCGTCTTCATCATTTCAATTGCAGATCTTCATCATTCGATTATCATCATTTAAGTTGCAGATTTCATTTTCTTCACTTTGTAAATTCGTTCGTAGAATTGATTTTACGAATTCTGTTCTTGATTATCAAGGAATTCTATGCTTGATTATCAACGATTTCTATTCTTGATTTGATTGTCGTCATTTTCACTTGCAGATTTGATTGTAATCCTGAACAATTCGTTTAGAGAAAACTGATTATGAACCTGCTGATCCAAGAAATTAATATATTTGTTCTAAAGTAGACAACCGATTATCAAGAATTACGTAGATTCTCTACTGATTCTCTGCTGAATTATTTTGATAACTTGTGATGTACATATTTGTCACTGAATAATGTTGATATTTTGATATCAGTTGTACATAATCCATTTGAGGACATCACTAGACATAATTCTATATTAGTTGTACATAAGTCATCTAGTTACATCTTAAAGTAGAAATTTTGTTGCGCTTGTAACAATTTACAAAGTATAGTATATAGGTCATTATGTAATGTATATATTTACATATCAGTTGTACTTAATTTTTCTGAGGATATTACTATACATAATTTTATATTAGTTGTACATAACCCGACTGAGGATATAATTGTACATAATTCTAGATCACATGTACATAACCCATCAGATAATGTACATAATTGCTCTGCTGAATTACGTTTATAACTCATTATGTACATATTTGTCACTATATAATGTATATATTTTCATATCAGTAGTACATATTATGTACACTGTATTCATTATTATGTACAGGACGTAGGATCATTATATAAGGTACATAATTCTATATCAGCTGTACATAACCCATTTGAGGACATCATGGTACATAATTCTATATCAACTGTACATAACCAATCTTAAAACATCAATGTACATATTTCTATATCAGCTGTACATAACCCATTTGAGGACATCTATGGAGCCGCGAAGCGGGTCCGCCTAATCGAACCCTAAACCCTTTTCCGTCCCGTCTTATGCAGTATCCTACTCTTAAGGTTCAGTGCCCCATCTTTGAATCACATCCACGACAGGGTTCACCAATACTCTCTTAGGGTTAAGTTTCTTGCGGGTTTAGTGACCTTGAATAAGGAAAAGGGTTTAGGGTTGGATTAGGCGGAGCCGCGAAGCGGGTCCGCCTAATCCAACCCTAAACCCGTTTCCGTCCCGTCTTATGCAGTACCCTACTCTTAAGGTTCAGTGCCCCATATTTGAATCACATCCACGACAGGGTTCACCAATACCCTCTTAGGGTTCAGTTTCTTGCGGGTTCAGTGACCATGAATAAGGAAAAGGGTTTAGGGTTGGATGAGGCGGAGCCGCGAAGCGGGTCCGCCTGATCCAACCCTAAACCCTTTTCCGTCCCGTCTTATGCAGTACCCTACTCTTAAGGTTCAGTGCCCCATCTTTGAATCACATCCACGACAGGGTTCACCAATACTCTCTTAGGGTTCAGTTTCTTGCGGGTTTAGTGACCTTGAATAAGGAAAAGGGTTTAGGGTTGGATAAGGCGGAGCCGCGAAGCGGGTCCGCCTAATCCAACCCTAAACCCTTTTCCGTCCCGTCTTATGCAGTTGATAAGTGTCATTTGTAGAGCCTATTTCGTAGTGTTTTGGTCCCATTTTCCTTGTAGAATCGCTCCTTGGGAGCGGTTTAGGGGCTTCTTATGCTTCCTTTAGTTCGTTTCAGGTTCCCGAGACCGAATTTGATAGAGTTGGAGCGATTCCGACTCGATACATACACATTTTGGAGCCAACGGAGTAGAGGAACGATGACTCGATGCCTTGGAATCGACCCCGAGACCTTGGGACCCAATCCCGAGCCTCCGAGACCCGATCCCGAGTCCCGAGAATCAGTGAGAAGTCAATGAGAACCAAGGAGGGACCAAAAAGATCATAATGGAGGCCTACAAGGCTCATCCCGTTCGGGATAAGCTCATCCCGTTCGGGATGAGGTGCACAAACAATAAGGCCACTGACCAGGGCCCATCCCGATCGGGATGGTGGCGTCCCGACCAGGACCGACCTCGTCCCGACCGGGACCACCCCGTCCCGGCCGGGACGGGCGTACTGCTACCGTGCCTTGCTTTCTTTCTTCTCCTTTCATTCTTAAACCCTATATATACCCTTCCCTTGTTATGTAAAGGAGATGCACTTCATTAGACATAAAACCCTAGACTACTTTAGGTTAGATTAGATTAGATTAGTGTAGATTATTCGGTAAATAGTAGTTAATCTTAGATTAGTACTTGTATTAAGGGAATTCTTCAAGATCTTCTCCAAGCTTGACAACCTTGGATGTTTGTTTTGGGTTTTCTTCATTAATGCAAGTTTTGTTCTTTCTCCTTCACTAGTTTGGTATATTCCTTTCCTTTTCCTCTTAATCTTTATTTATGTTATTCAAGTTTCAATCTTTGATTGTAGTTAATAGTTTTCATTAGTTTGTAGATGTTTGTGTTGTTTCTTTTGTTAATCCATCTTGTTAGTGTTAGTTGTAGTTTGATTATGTTAGAGTAGTGTTCTTGCTAGGGTTAGTAGGACGATTTTGGTGTTAATTGGGTGATTAAGGGTTTGTTAGAGATGTTAGTGGAAGATTTGGGTTTCCTCTTGTTTGATGCACATCACATGTTTGTTGAATTGCTTGAATGACTAAGTATGTGCGAATGCTTGTTTTCTTGCCTTTCTTTCGTGGGTGTTAGTTTGTTGTGGGTTCGGTCCCCTCACTAAGTTGCGAGAGCCCGGTGAGGACGATCCCTAGGCCGGTCTAAGTAGCGAGAGCCTGGATTCGACCTAGGACCATAGCGCGCTAGAACCCCGTTTGTCGTGTGTGTCGCCGAGATGGGTTCTAGGTGGAACCTCTAGGTGAGTCTAAGTTGCGAGAGCCCAGGCCAACCTAGATTACCCTACTACCTCCTTCACTCTAGTTCTCCCATGACCATTCCGTTACCCCTTTGACCCCGACCTAATCCTAGCCCGTTTTCCTTAGTTGTTCTCCTTAGTCATAGCCTAGTCTTCTTCCCCCTCTACCATCCTTAGCTTAGCTCGTTGGCTTAGTCTCGTATTTGGGCCGACCTAGTCTAGTCGCCTCTTACCGTCCCCGTGCATTCGACCCGGCTTACCCTATCTACCATAGGTTTAGCCGGTTTTATTATTGACGGTTGGGATTCCACGACAAATCCCTCTCATCAGCAGTACCCTACTCTTAAGGTTCAGTGCCCCATCTTTGAATCACATCCACGACAGGGTTCACCAATACCCTCTTAGGGTTCAGTTTCTTGCGGGTTTAGTGACCTTGAATAAGGAAAAGGGTTTAGGGTTGGATTAGGCGGAGCCGCAAAGCGGGTCCGCCTAATCCAACCTTAAACCCTTTTCCGTCCCGTCTTATGCAGTACCCTACTCTTAAGGTTCAGTGCCCCATCCTTGAATCACATCCACGACAGGGTTCACCAATACTCTCTTAGGGTTCAGTTTCTTGCGGGTTTAGTGACCTTGAATAAGGAAATGGGTTTAGGGTTGGATAAGGCGGAGCCGCGAAGCGGGTCCGCCTAATCCAACCCTAAACCCTTTTCCGTCCCGTCTTATGCAGTTGATAAGTGTCATTTGTAGTGCCTATTTCGTAGTGTTTTGGTCCCATTTTCCTTGTAGAATCGCTCCTTGGGAGCGGTTTAGGGGCTTCTTATGCTTCCTTTAGTTCGTTTCAGGTTCCCGAGACCGATTTGGAAGAGTTGCAGCGATTCCGACTCGATACATACACATTTTGGAGCCAACGGAGTAGAGGAACGATGACTCGATGCCTTGGAATCAACCCCGAGACCTTGGGACCCAATCCCGAGCCTCCGAGACCCGATCCCGAGTCCTGAGAATCGGTGAGAAGTCCATGAGAACCAAGGAGGGACCAAAAAGATCATAATGGAGGCCTACAAGGCTCATCCCGTTCGGGATGAGGTGCACAAACAAGGAGGCCACTGACCAGGGCCCATCCCGATCGGGATGGTGGCGTCCCGACCGGGACCGACCTCGTCCCGACGGGGACCACCCCGTCCCGGCCGGGACGGGCCTGCTGCTGCCGTGCCTTGCTTTCTTTCTTCTCCTTTCATTCTTAAACCCTATATATACCCTTCCCTTGTTATGTAAAGGAGATGCACTTCATTAGACATAAAACCCTGGACTACTTTTGGTTAGATTAGTTTAGATTAGTGTAGATTAGTCGGTAAATAGTAGTTAATCTTAGATTAGTACTTGTATTAAGGGAATTCTTCAAGATCTTCTCCAAGCTTGACAACCTTGGATGTTTGTTTTGGGTTTTCTTCATTAATGCAAGTTTTGTTCTTTCTCCTTCACTAGTTTGGTATATTCCTTTCCTTTTCCTCTTAATCTTTATTTATTATTCAAGTTTCAATCTTTGATTGTAGTTAATAGTTTTCATTAGTTTGTAGATGTTTGTGTTGTTTCTTTTGTTAATCCATCTTGTTAGTGTTAGTTGTAGTTTGATTATGTTAGACTAGTGTTCTTGCTAGGGTTAGTAGGACGATTTGGGTGTTAATTGGGTGATTAAGGGTTTGTTAGAGATGTTGGTGGAAGATTTGGGTTTCCTCTTGTTTGATGCACATAACATGTTTGTTGAATTGGTTGTAAGGGTTAATGCTTGTTTTCTTGCCTTTCTTTCGTGGGTGTTAGTTTTTTGTGGGTTCGGTCCCCTCACTAAGTTGCGAGAGCCCGGTGAGGACGATCCCTAGGCCGGTCTAAGTAGCGAGAGCCCGGATTCGACCTAGGACCATAGCGCGCTAGAACCCCGTTTGTCGTGTGTGTCGTCGAGATGGGTTCTAGGTGGAACCTCTAGGTGAGTCTAAGTTGCGAGAGCCCGGGCCAACCTAGATTACTCTACTACCTCCTTCACTCTAGTCCTCCCTTGACATTCCGTTACCCCTTTGACCCCGACCTAATCCTAGCCCGTTTTCCTTAGTTGTTCTCCTTAGTCATAGCCTAGTCTTCTTCCCCCTCTACCATCCTAAGCTTAGCTCGTTGGCTTAGTCTCGTATTTTGGCCGACCTAGTCTAGACGCCTCTTACCGTCCCCGTGGATTCGACCCGACTTACCCTATCTGTGGACATGACGTAGGTCCACCCCGACGCGGCCACACGCGGGTTTGGGTAGGCGAATGCACATCCATATGAGAATGGATCGAATTGAAATTTAAGTCGAAATGGAGTCGCCACCGAATTTTATGGTCATTCGGAACCGTTCGAGCCCACTCTATATCGCTATGGATCATACACAAAGTATGGCCCATTTCGGTTTTAGAGTTTATTGGGCTCGTCTCTTTGCATTGCGATACCGATACCATCTATACCGGTAATCGTGTAAAGAATGACTCTCGTGCACCAACTGTTTCGGGCATCCGGAAACCGAGGTTCTGGGTAAGGGGTGAGGGTACGTGTTGGGAAGCCCACTAAGGACACCCAACCCCGCCCGCACTTAGCGGCCTCTACTAAGACATCGTTTGACTTTCTAATATGCGCGTTAGTGATTCGGTGAAATGATATGCAAACAGCGTTTTAGCATGCGACTTAAATGTGAGCTACGTCAATTTAATGCATCTAAATTATTGTCGAAGTGATTTAGCATGCGAAGGTTCATTTAAAAGCGGTAAAACGCAAATAAATAAAGCAAAAATAAATCGGTTACAAGTTACACGGGCGGAATACAATCCGGAATTCACAATACGACGTACAATAATATAGAATACATAATTGAAATGACAAGCAATAATTACAAACGGACCCGTGTATAAATTAGACCGTGAATTTGTGTATATGGACTAAATTCAATTTAATACATATTGTTTTATATATTTATCGAAGGACGGGGATATAGAACCTAGGCGTGATGCTAGCCCGATCCCAAATCCCGATGCCTTGTCCCAACTTATCACGTCGAAAAATCGATCAAAGTTGTCCTAGGTGCCGTGATATGCGTGAGTTTTGAAGAAAGGAAGGTCACGTGATTGTCTTTACAAGTGATGACTTAGAGTCGTAAAAAAGTCGAGCCTCGAAATGTGTGTCGAGGCTCTCGGTTTTCTGGGTTACAGGACCCACTCGATCGAGTCGTGGGCTGACTCGGTCGAGTGCGTCCTTTACGTAGCTACTGCCCGTTTTTATGGGTGCTACTCGATCGAGTAGCATTCGTACTCGGTCGAGTAGCCCCTGTACGAATGATAATTCGTTTCTTTTTATGATTTAAAATCGGTGATCGGCTAAATCAAATACAAATATCGCACGATTCGTATTTGACTTAGCCTCCGGTATTGTAATCGTGTATGAACGATTGTAATACCGTCACCGGAGTTTTAGGAAAACGTTTATTGCTAGTTTAGAAATTTTGAATTAGTGACGAAAGATGTCCCTTTACGTCACGACATCGAAACTAATTCTTGCGAATCATGTGATGTCGGTTCTCGTGTCAACGGGTTTCGTACCAATTGGAAATGGGATTAAATGCGTTCAACTATGACTTTAGGTTGATTATCATAGTCCAACGCATTCGAAACCGAATTTTCATACTAAAATATATTTACGCGATATTATGACGATAATGATGATGAAGAAAAGATGACGCAAAAATGAAGACGCGAAAGTACGACAATATTAATGCTAGTGTTACTATTATGATTACGATTATAAATACGATACGAAAATACGATAAATAAAATGAAAATGAGACTAGAAAAAAGAGATCGAGATGGGGTTTAGGACACCCTCAACATACATGCTTAGTAAGGACCTCGGAAATGGACTCGTAATATCGGCGCGGGCTTGGGAGTATCGAGGACGTATGCGAGTTATGGTGTGTATATGTGTGTGTGTTTCGCCGGTTCTCCGAGGGACGAGGGGCTCGGGTTTTTGCCTAAGGTTGCTAGGGACGTAGTATTGTGTGTATGGGATGAGTATGCATGCAACAAGTCGTGAAGGTTGTAAGAGTTGTGTAGTTGCAAAAAAAGTGTGTGTTGTGCATGGGGGTCATGGGGTATTTATAGGGAGCCCCGACCCTGGGTCACTCGATCGAGTGGCGCGGGTGCACTCGGTCGAGTGCCCTCGTGAATGAACCTGGACTGGTTCAGAGAGGCTCCACTCGATCGAGTGGTTAATCCACTCGACCGAGTGGATCAATCAAGCCACAAAATTTAAGGCTTGATTAGCCTTAATTTGATTGTGATTGATTTTAATTGATTGTGATTAATTTTGGCTGATTTTTGGATGATTTTGGTTGATTTTCGAACCTGGTGCATGTTTCGAGAATGCATCCGGTCGTTTTTGTGTGTCGGGTTTGTCTTGACCGGGTTTTGACCCGGTCGCTAAAAGACGGGAATAATTTTTGGTGTCGGTTTTGACCCAAATTAGTCTTATTTTGCTCGGAACGACCCACTGGGCCTGATTTTGAGATTGGTTTTGTGAGATTTTTACTCCGCTAAAAAGTCCATGTCGGATATTACTGATTCCGAGCCCAAGTCCGAATATACCAAGTCACGTTTGCGTCCGACCATCATCGGGTGTTCTTTGGAAACTGCTATAGACACCTGGCGGTCAAAATTTGGGTGTCTACAGAGCCCCCACTCTGACTGAGGCTTGGACAAGGCGAAAGTCAGAGTAGCTACCAAGTCAATTAAGACCTGGTAGACTTCCGATCGGGTCGTTTATAGTCCATTAGACTTGCGTGAAGGGCTCGCCAGCCATAAGTTAGAAATCATACCTGAGCTGCTGATAATATCTCCGTGGAGAATCGGACCTGTCGCATAAGTCCTGGGTGCGCCTATATGTGGGCCCATCCCGTACCATTCCGGGGAAAATGCCGCCTTGGGCTTTCGCTGGGGAGATTTAGAGGGTTGTATGTCCATGTTCTGAGTCGCACCTGTATAAGTCACATAAAATGTATGCAACACGTAGGTAGTAAAAATGACTCGCGCTGGGGAATAAAAAGAAAAATTTGGATGATTGAAAAATTTTGATTTTTTTTTTAAAAATGTGTATTGACTTTCTGGATTTCGACAGACTGCTCGGGATGACTAAATTTCTGTGTCTGCGAGGAAAAGTTATGGGTCGGGCCTGTATGTCTAGGCCCGCTTGGGCCAAGGAGGCACAGCTGCAGGAGATGCTCCAGGGTTTTTATGTTATAAATACATCACCCTGGCTCCTTCCTTTGTCACAACTTAAAAAAGCTTCATCTTCCCCTCAAAAGAAAACCTTATTCCTTTCAAGAAATTTTATCATGGCTATCGATCGTCTGATGAACATGCTGCAAGACTGGGCACACCGTTTTAGGGATGCGAGCAAAGTAGCTTTGAGGCAGTCAGGCATAACTCAGTTGTTCACGTTTCGTCAAATGCACGTGGACCGCCATTTCCTCGACGCCTGTCTGACCTTCTGGGATGACACTTACCATGTTTTCGCCTTCCCTCGGGGCGAGATCTGTCCTCTCCCTGAGGAAATTGCTGCCATAAGAGGGTGGAATCCACTACTCCGCCCTGCCGTCCCTTTCTCGGTTCGGGACCCCAGGAGAAAACTACGGGAATTTTTGGGGCTTTCCCACGCTGAGGTATCTCGCATGCTTGAAGGGGATACCGTTTCTCTGCTTGCCTTAGCTGAGAAGTTTATGAACCCGTATGACATCCGGGTTACGCCCATTCATAGCCGTAGGGCGTTCGCCTTCTGTATGCTGCATGTGTATGCCTTCGAAGGCCATATGGACCTGTTGTCTTGCATGGGTAGCGTTCGTCTTCTCGTCATTGCTGACCTTATGGAGACGGAGTGTAGTCCCGCATTGTTGATAACGGGGGAAATTATTCACGGCTTGGACAACCGAAAGAGGGATGAGTCAGCCCGTTTCACTGGGAGCACCCGTCTGCTGCAGGTATATCGCTTTTCTCCTTTTCGATTTTTTTCGATTTTTTTTTTTTTTTTCGCGACATGCTGCTACAGGGGGGCACTCGACCGAGTCACCCTGGCACTCGATCGAGTGCTCTCGTTAAGGAGCATTCTGCCTCGTTTTAGGGGTGCCACTCGATCGAGTGACCCCGGCACTCGATCGAGTGCCCTTATGCGGACGCTGAATTGTCCGAAATCTCATAAGCGTTGCTTTTTCTTTTCAGCTCTGGCTATTTGAAAGGTTGTCCAAGATCGAGCCTCCTCCCAACCCAAGTGAATATTGGTTCAATCAGGTGATGACAAGGAGACGGCCTACCGATTCATCTTGCCTTGTTACCCAGAAATATTGGGAGGAAGAATTAACATTCCATCGTGGTCCGTTGATACGATGGGTGGTTCCATGGTGGCCTATTTATGCTTGGACGGGTCTGGCGTCTGGAGACAAGGCGCGCTACCTGGTGATTCTGTCCTTTAGTCACACAGTTCACCTCTACCCAGACCGCATACTCAGACAGTATGGGTGGACTCAGCGCATCCCGGAGAACGAGGCAGTTGTGAGTGCACCTACCCAGCTGACCGATATTTTATGTGACACCTGGATTCAGAGGTGGTATACTAGAGTTACTTGGTCCGTTCCCAAGTCGCTTCACTCTACCTGGGTGTCTTATTCCTACGAAAGGTGGACCAAAGCCGAGACTGCCGAAGCTCGTGCTGCTCTGAAGATTGACGAGGGCTTCGACCTGCTTAGGCGAGAAAAAGTCAAAGACAACCGGGATTTCTTTGCTGAAGGGGAGACTCAAGCTCCGATAGTCCGTCTGAGGCCAAGTCAGAGAAGAGGAACTAGGACTCAAGCTAGGGGGTCCAATGCTAGAGGTGTTCAGGGGGAGGTGAGTCCCCAGACCGACTTGGAGAGAAAACTAGGGCCGAGACTTTCAGCCCAGGACCGACTTGGTCCTAAGGATAGGTTGCCGGAGCATGTACGGGCTCGACTTGGGCCTGTGACTATAGCTAAAGATCCTCTGTCAAAGAAGAGGATTCGAGCTAAGGAGGTTCCCGTTATTATTCGGGAGCGCCCGCCTCCGCCCCCGCCTCGACGTCCCCGGGCTCCTCAAGACCCGAAAGACAAAGGCAAGGGCAAGATGCCCGGTTACCACTAGTCTCTCTTTTATTATTATTTGAAATATTATTACTATTTTTGTAGTGTGTTTTTTTTCGTGGCTTTTTGTAATTTTGAAATACCGAGTTTATCGGTGTCTTTTTTTTTTGGAATAATAAAAGTATTATTAGTGAAACCGTTTCTGTCTTTTTTCGTCATTGCAGTGGTTGTGCCCTTTTGAGGGGTTGCCTACGTATCCACGGTTAGTGGAATCAAACCAAACGTAGTTCAGGCGTAGATTTTTTGCAATTTCGAAATACACCAAGACTATGAGTTCAAGATGCGCGACAGTAGGATAAATAATCCTAACTTATTGACTTGCTTATAAATTTTGAAAAAGATGTTTTTAAATAATTTTTTACAAATGACATTTGAGATAAGGTTCAGCTGGTCTAGGTTGGTTGGGTTGACAAATTCGTTCCCGTCCAGGTCCGTTAGCATTATGGCTCCTCCTGATAGAACCTTCTTGACTAGGTATGGCCCAGCCCAATTGGGTTTGAATTTTCCCCTTGGGTCAACCGGTAGTAAGGCACGAACCGATTTTAGGACCAAATCGCCTTCTTTGATGTTCCTGGACCTGACTCTCTTGTTAAAGGCCCGCTTGATTTTTTTTTGATATATTTGGATGTTATTGAGAGCCCGCGACCGTCGTTCGTCCAAGAGTATTAACGAGTCATATCGAGCTTGAACCCAATCCGCTTCGGGCACTTGTCTTTCTAGTAGAATTCTGTGAGACGGTATCTCCAATTCGACCGACTGGACTGCCTTCATGCCATATGTTAAATAATATGGAGTTGCCCCGGTTGCAGTTCGGATCGATGTCCGGTACCCCCACAGGGCAAAGGGTATTTTGTCGGGCCAGTCCCGATAATTATCAGCCATCTTTTTAAGTATGGTGACAATTGTCTTATTAGCAGCTTCTACCGCTCCATTTGTTTGAGGGCGGCACGGCGAAGATGTATGCCTCTGGATTTTGTATTTCTCTAGCAAAGTAGCGGTTTCGGCTTGGAAGTGGGTCCCGTGATCACTGATAAACTCATGTGGGATCCCATATCGGCATATGATTTTATTCTGGATGAACTTGGCTACATGCTTGGCGTTCAAGACACGGTATGATTCCGCTTCGACCCACTTGGTGAAATAGTCGATAGCTACCAAAATAAAACAGTGACCTCTCGTCCCGGAAGGGTTTACTTTCCCAATTATGTCAATCCCCCATGTCGAAAATGGCCATGGCGAGGTCATGGTGTACAGTAGGGACGATGGCATGTGTTGAACATTACCGAAAATTTGACAATTATGGCAGTGCTTGACATATGATTGACAGTCGGCCTCCATACTGTTCCAGTAGTATCCGAGCCTCATGATTTTTCGGGCTAGCATATGAGCGTTCATATGCGGACCGTTTTCGCCGTCGTGTACTTCGGGCATCACTTTTTCGGCCTGTGTTTTGTTGATACATAGGAGTAAAGCCCCCTGTGCCGTCTTTTTGTATAACTGACCGTCGTCCGTACGTATGAATTGGGTGGCCAGTCTTCGCAGGGCTTTCTTGGCCCGATTTTCAGTTCCTGGTGGATATTCTCCCGTAGTCAAATAGGTTAGAACAGCCTGATACAAAGGTTCTGGATCGGTGATCTCAATATCTTGAATGGCGTTGACATACGCCGGCTCGGACCGTCTTTCGATACAGATTTGCATACTGGGCATATGTTCCGGGATGTTTAGTAAGGATGCTAATTTGGAAAGTGCGTCCGCGAACTGATTTTCTTCACGCAGCAGATAAATATATTCTACCTTCTGGAATTGTTTCTCCAGAACCCTTACTCGTGCTTGGTAAGCCACGAGATTGGCGTTCCGAGTTTTCCATTTTTGAAGGGCTTGATTGATGACTAGGGACGAGTCCCCGTGAACCCGGAGATTTGTAATTCCCAAATCAGCAGCTGCTTGCAACCCGTGGATACATGCTTCATACTCGGCCGCATTGTTTGTCACATCAAAGTCTAATTTGATGGATAACGGTGTGTGCTCCCCTTGTGGTGATATAAGGAGAATTCCGACTCCGAACCCTCGAAAGTTGGATGCTCCATCGAAATACAGATCCCATGTTTCGGTGTCAGTATGGAATATGTCCTCGTCAGGAAAGGCCCAAGTATCGGTATGGCCCTCCTCAGATATCGGGCTGTCGGCGAGGAATTCGGCTACCACCCGGCCTTTGATGGCTTTTAACGGCACAAACTTGAGGTCAAACTCAGTTAGCATTAAGGTCCATCTGGACATTCTTCCATTAAGGATGGGCTTTTCGAACAGATATTTGATTGGATACATTTTGGACAGGACATGTACCTCGTGACTGAGCATGTAGTGTCTGAGCTTTTTAGTGGCCCAAACCAGAGCTAGGCACGTTTTCTCGAGCATTGTATATTTGCATTCGTATTCCAGGAATTTTTTACTGATGTAATAAATAGCCCGTTCTTCTGAATCGACTGTCTGGGCCAGCAGAGCCCCCATGGCCGTCTCAGTCGTTGTTAGGTATAACGACAGAGGCAAACCGGGTTGAGGTGGCATTAATACCGGCGGAGCAGACAGGATCTCCTTGATTCTGTCGAAAGCCATCTGACATTTATCGTCCCATAGTACCCGTTCCCCTATCTTCAGTTTCTTGAAAATGGGTTCACACACCATGGTTAGCTTCGAAATAAATCGGCTGATGTATTGGACTTTCCCGAGAAACCCCCTTATTTCTTTTTCGGTCTTAGGTGGTTGCATCTCGGTGATGGCTTTGATTTTAGCTGGGTCGACCTCGATGCCGCGTTGGCTAATGATATGGCCCAGTAATTTGCCTGATGTTACTCCGAAACTGCACTTTTGGGGGTTCAACCTCATGTTGTACTTACGTAATCGGGTGAAAATTTTTCTTAGGGCAGCAACATGCCCATCTCGGTTTTTAGACTTAACAATCATGTCATCGACGTAGACCTCCACTTCCTTATGCATCATGTCATGTAACAGGGTCATGGCTGTCCGTTGATAAGTGGCCCCGGCATTAATGAGCCCAAATGGCATAACTGTATAACAATAAGTACCCCATGGTGTAGTGAAAGTGGTTTTACCCATATCTTCTTCTGCCATCTTGATTTGGTTATACTCGGCATACCCGTCCATAAATGATAGAAGAGCGTGATCAGCCGTGTTGTCCACCAATATGTCGATGTGTGGCAACGGAAAATCGTCTTTTGGGCTAGCCTTGTAAAGGTCTCGGAAATCTACACATACCCGAACCTTGCCGTCCTTCTTGGGTACCGGCACGATGTTCGCAACCCAGTCTGGATATTCAGACACTTGTATAAAGCCTGCTTTGAATTGTTTGTCTACTTCTTCCTTGACTTTGAGAGACCACTCGGTTTTCATTCTTCGAAGCTTCTGTTTTACCGGTTTGTATCCATCTTTGATGGGTATGCGGTGTTCAGCTATTTCCCGATCTATCCCCGACATGTCCTCGTAGGACCATGCGAAGACATCTTTGAATTCTTGGAGGAGGTTTGTGAATTGTTGTTTCTCCTCGGGATCTAAGGATAACCCTATCTTAAGCATCTGGGGCTCTAAGGTTGTTCCCACATTGATAGACTCAGTTTCTTCGGTTACCGGGTCTTGGGATTCCCTCTGTTCTAGTTGCTCGATCAGATGTGGAGGCAAGGACACCTGTTCTTCGGGTTTCTCAATGTCATTGCAAAAAATATTTTTGAAATTGGAAGTATTTTGAAAATAAGACAAGTCATAAGCGGAACGGTTTTCGTTATTATTGATGGAAAATTTGGAAAACAGCTCGAAGAGAGCAGCCATCTAATCATTGGTCAGAGGCGGGATTGGGAGTGCTTTCGGGACAGACCCCGAGGCTCCGGAGGTAATGACTACAGGGAGGGGGGTTACAATCTGGACTCTAGCATTAGACCCCTCAGACTCGAATACAGACCCTGACTCAGACTCTGACTCAGACTCAGAATCGGTGTCTGGCATGTCTCCTTCCCCGGTGGTCAGCTTGTAGACTTGACCTTGGCTGTCGGTCCACTTGACGGTCTTCTTCCACCTTCTTTTCCCGGTATCAGCACCGACTTCCGAGATCAGTTTTGAAGGGTCGAACCTGTTGCTTCGAAGGATCAGGTTCACCAAGTCTTCTTTGGGGTTCGGAACAGCTTTGTCTTCCCCGAATAAGAGCCCCAGCACGGGCTCGGCATTGTCAGCACCCTCCTTGGATTTAGCTTGGATGAGGGCGAATATGTCATCTGGAATGTAGTTGCATTCCCGAGCTAGTTCAATCTCGGGATATGTGATAGTTGGTTGATACAGGCCAACTTGAATAGCCCCGAATACCGGTGTGACGAAATAGTCAGACAACCTGGGGCTATAAGGGCCCAAGTAGGTACCCTTGATGATGTTGCAGGCCTTTTCAATTCCTGCTCGGACCACATTTCCCGGGCTTATAGCATACCCTAAGCCGAAGTGAGATTCCCCGTCATTCAGGACTTCGATAATCTTCCCAGCTGGAAGATATGGCCTCGAAGTAGCCACCGGTAAATATCCCAAATTCTGCAACATCGTGTCAATGCTTGTGGTGAAATAGGGCCTAAAAAGGTACTCTTCTTCAATCATCCCTACAAAATCGAATCCCCACAGGTTGGTGCGCTCCGTGGCGTTACAGCTAGACACAGTCATAGGGGTTGCTTCTAGGGTGATAATGCCGTCTTGCAAGGGCATCTTGATCTTTCGGTGAAGAGTAGAAGATACCGCTTTTACAACGTGGATCCATGGCCTTCCTAGGAGCAGATTAAAGGAGGAGGTGACATCGATCACCTGGAATTCTAGCTCTTTTTCGATTGGGCCCGTTGTAATAGTCAGCTTGACGGCCCCAGAAACCGCCTTTGGGCTTCCATCAAAAGCTTGGATAGTATGAGCAGTTGGTATGTAGTCGGCCTCGGTAATCCCGAGGGCTTTGGCAGTCCTTAGCGGGAGGACATTCACAGCAGACCCGTCGTCGACGAGGGTCATTGGGAGGTACTTACCCCGGCAAATCACTGTGATATATAGGGCCAGATTGTGAGAGGCCCCGAACGGTGGCAGGTCGGCATCTGAGAAGGTGACTAATGGGCCTTCTTCTTTACCCTCAAGGTAGGGTAGGATGGTGGCTACCATTTCAGTAGGGGTAACCTGGGAATCGACCTTGATCTGATCGAGAGCCTTAGTAAGTGCCTCTCGATGTTCTTGTGAACTAACCAAGAGTTGCCATATAGTGAGGTCAACCCGAGCTCTTTTCAATTGTTTGACAAGAGCCGTGTCGGTTCTTGGCTCTTCAATGGTATCTCCCGTTCTGGTAAGTTCAGTGACGGTTGCCTGGATCGAGCCGTCTTTGGTGAGGCGATTACTGGCTAAGGCTTTGGACTTAGCCTTCCTAATCTCTTCGGGAGTGATAGGGACAGCTTCCCCCTTGGTGAGGTACACATCTTCCTCATCATCAAACCAGATCCCATTGATTTGTGGGATGAAAGGAGAGATAAGGTGAGAGCAGTCAATTATCTCACCGGTGAAGATGGCATGAGAGCTAAAGGGGTTGTCCTTGTTGCTTGGCTTGTCCCCGGGTAATGGTATTTTCCCGCTCTCAATTAAATCCTGAATCAGATGCTTCGGCTTCCAACACTTCTCGATATCATGTCCATTGCCCCGATGGTATTGGCAATAGGCTTGGGCATTGTAGCTTTTGAAGCGTTTTTCAACTGGGACTTCAAGAGTTGGGCCTATCGGTTGGACCAGGCCTTTGGAAGACAACCTTTGTAAGGCATATGTATAGGTAGTCCCTATATCAGTAAATACCCTAGGAGGGGTATTTCTTTTGGATGAGGCATCCAAAAGATTAACCGTGTCGAAGATGCTTCGGGTTGCGACCGGAGGCTTGGTGGTGGATGAGGAAGCCCCTTGGTATCCCTTGCTAGGGGCCTTAGTCAGGCTCTCTAGTCTTAGATCATCTTCAATTCTCATGCCCATTTCAGTAAGAGTGGTGAAATTGGGTATGACAGCATACCGGAGGTGGACCCGGTAGGAAGGGAGGAGGTTCTTGACAAAGGCCTCCACTAAGGTCTTCTCACTAGGCTTATCGACTAGTTTCACAGTCTCGGCCCTCCAACGTTGGAGGTATTTGGTAAAGCCCTGTTTAGGTTCTTGGGCCATAACCTCTAGGGACCGCATGGTGGTCTGAATCTCGGTGTTATCAGCATAGTTCCGAGCGAATTCCGTACCCACATCGTCCCAGGTTGAGAACTTCTTTGGGTCTAGCCTGTAGTACCAGGCCTTTGGGTGTTTCTCCAGAGATGCAGCAAAGAGGTTTTTGAACATAGAAGAGTCCACTCCCTTAATAGCCATGAACTCCTTGAAGGCCCGCACATGTAGTAGCGGGTCTTCAGTCCCTTCGAACATAGGTAGGCCCATGAGATTCAGGTTCGCGGGCAGTTTGTCACTTAATGGGTTATAATCCCGGCTATTCTCCCGATGGATGTTGTTACTCCCAGTTAAATGGACTTGTTCCTCTAGTCGGCGCACCGAACTAACCAAATCAGCCAACGACCCAGTAAGCTCGACACTTGGAGTCCTGTGCTCCACCGTAGCTAGGCGAGCAACGATCGCCACCTGTCCAGCCCTCATTTCAGTCAGTTGGGCATCAATGTCGGTCTGTTTCTCGACCATGGCGTCCACAGAGATTTTTAGATCAGCCAAAGCAGCTTCCATTTTGCGGGTGAGCCTGGTGGATGGTGGCCTGTCTGTAAGAACACCACGTAATCAGGAGCCGAACCCAAATCTTGGAACCAAAACAAGTACATCCCGAGCGACCCAAAAGAAAAGGACTCGAGAAAAACATCTAGACGGATGACTCATAAGTGGTATGACTTCCTTAATATTTCGGCCTTGGTGGGCCTAGTCTTGTTCGAAGGAAGGTTCACGTGAGACTATTACCCAGACTTTGGATCTAAGTGTATAGACGGGCCCTCCTTTGTAGGAGTATGTCCTACGTAGATGGGCCTTGCCTTAGTCTAATAAGGCAGACTGGGGGGGGGGAGGGAGGAAACTCGTGATATAAGATCGACAAAGTTTCGACGCTATAGACCTTGACGACTTATGACCCGACACTGCTAAATACGGGAAGTCCTAAGGAGAGGAAGGTTTTGAAAAGGATTATTTTGGAAAGTCCGAGAAAACTCGGGGAAAGGCCCGATTTTTTTTTTTAGAAAATCGGAAAGTACATCGGGCCTTGGTTTTGAAAGTTCGAAAATATTTTCGAGTTTTGAATTGGACAGCATACCGGCTAGAAAATGGGCTATTTTGAGTGAAATCATAAGTCCTAAATTCGGTATGTGTCCCGGGTTTTGAAATTTGAATATATTTTGAAAAGTTGCATTTTTGAAAATGACGGTTTTTGAAAATAACGTTTTTGGAAAATCGACACGGAAACCAAGTAGCACATAGTCACGTAAGCATTATAACGACGCCATGTATGCTTTACACTAAGTCTCGGTAGGTCTATAGAGGGTCTATACCAGTGCTCATAGTCTAGTCGAGAAACAGGACGGACTTCCTAAGTCGAGTGGAGCTTAGAACATGCCGCAAAGTCCATACGAATCGACTATGAATACCTTTAACGTATCCAAGGCGGAATACATCGTGGTATAGTGGGACGTCGGTCACCAGTACCGGCCCGGGAAAATATGGGGCCATGCATGAACCGTAAAACTAAAACGCATATTGTATTTGTCAAACGATTTCTATTCGAGTCTCACCCTGAGGATGCCGATGGTTAGGCACTCATCGGTTAATCCCCAGCGGAGTCGCCAAATTGTGGACATGACGTAGGTCCACCCCGACGCGGCCACACGCGGGTTTGGGTAGGCGAATGCACCTCCATATGAGAATGGATCGAATTGAAATTTAAGTCGAAATGGAGTCGCCACCGAATTTTATGGTCATTCGGAACCGTTCGAGCCCACTCTATATCGCTATGGATCATACACAAAGTATGGCCCATTTCGGTTTTAGAGTTTATTGGGCTCGTCCCTTTGCATTGCGATACCGATACCATCTATACCGGTAATCGTGTAAAGAATGACTCTCGTGCATCAACGGTTTCGGGCATCCGGAAACCGAGGTTCTGAGTAAAGGGTGAGGGTACGTGTTGGGAAGCCCACTAAGGACACCCAACCCCGCCCGCACTTAGCGGCCTCTACTAAGACATCGTTTGACTTTCTAATATGCGCGTTAGTGATTCGGTGAAATGATATGCAAACAGCGTTTTAGCATGCGAATTAAATGTGAGCTACGTCAATTTAATGCATCTAAATTATTGTCGAAGTGATTTAGCATGCGAAGGTTCATTTAAAAGCGGTAAAACGCAAATAAATAAAGCAAAAATAAATCGGTTACAAGTTACACGGGCGGAATACAACCCGGAATTCACAATACGACGTACAATAATATAGAATACATAATTGAAATGACAAGCAATAATTACAAACGGACCCGTGTATAAATTAGACCGTGAATTTGTGTATATGGACTAACTTCAATTTAATACATATTGTTTTATATATTTATCGAAGGACGGGGATATAGAACCTAGGCGTGATGCTAGCCCGATCCCAAATCCCGATGCCTTGTTCCAACTTATCACGTCGAAAAATCGATCAAAGTTGTCCTAGGTGCCGTGATATGCGTGAGTTTTGAAGAAAGGAAGGTCACGTGATTGTCTTTACACGTGATGACTTAGAGTCGTAAAAAATTCGGGCCTCGAAATGTGTGTCGAGGCTCTCGGTTTTCTGGGTTACAAGACCCACTCGATCGAGTCGTGGGCTGACTCGGTCGAGTGCGTCCTTTACATAGCTACTGCCCGTTTTTATGGGTGCTACTCGATCGAGTAGCATTCGTACTCGGTCGAGTAGCCCCTGTACGAATGATAATTCGTTTCTTTTTATGATTTAAAATCGGTGATCGGCTAAATCAAATACAAATATCGCACGATTCGTATTTGACTTAGCCTCCGGTATTGTAATCGTGTATGAACGATTGTAATACCGTCACCGGAGTTTTAGGAAAACGTTTATTGCTAGTTTAGAAATTTTGAATTAGTGACGAAAGATGTCCCTTTACGTCACGACATCGAAACTAATTCTTGCGAATCATGTGATGTCGGTTCTCGTGTCAACGGGTTTCGTACCAATTGGAAATGGGATTAAATGCGTTCAACTATGACTTTAGGTTGATTATCATAGTCCAACGCATTCGAAACCGAATTTTCATACTAAAATATATTTACGCGATATTATGACGATAATGATGATGAAGAAAAGATGACGCAAAAATGAAGACGCGAAAGTACGACAATATTAATGCTAGTGTTACTATTATGATTACGATTATAAATACGATACGAAAATACGATAAATAAAATGAAAATGAGACTAGAAAAAAGAGATCGAGATGGGGTTTAGGACACCCTCAACATACATGCTTAGTAAGGACCTCGGAAATGGACTCGTAATAGCGGCGCGGGCTTGGGAGTATCGAGGACGTATGCGAGTTATGGTGTGTATATGTGTGTGTGTTTCCCCGGTTCTCCGAGGGACGAGGGGCTCGGGTTTGATGTGTTTTTGCCTAAGGTTGCTAGGGACGTAGTATTGTGTGTATGGGATGAGTATGCATGCAACAAGTCGTGAAGGTTGTAAGAGTTGTGTAGTTGCAAAAAAAGTGTGTGTTGTGCATGGGGGTCATGGGGTATTTATAGGGAGCCCCGACCCTGGGTCACTCGATCGAGTGGCGCGGGTGCACTCGGTCGAGTGCCCTCGTGAATGAACCTGGACTGGTTCAGAGAGGCTCCATTCGATCGAGTGGTCAATCCACTCGACCGAGTGGATCAATCAAGCCGCAAAATTTGAGGCTTGATTAGCCTTAATTTGATTGTGATTGATTTTAATTGATTGTGATTAATTTTGGCTGATTTTTGGATGATTTTGGTTGATTTTCGAACCTGGTGCATGTTTCGAGAATGCATCCGGTCGTTTTTGTGTGTCGGGTTTGTCTTGACCGGGTTTTGACCCGGTCGCTAAAAGACGGGAATTATTTTTGGTGTCGGTTTTTACCCAAATTAGTCTTATTTTGCTCGGAACGACCCACTGGGCCTGATTTTGAGGTTGGTTTTGTGAGATTTTTACTCCGCTAAAAGTCCATGTCGGATATTACTGATTCTGAGCCCAAGTCCGAATATACCAAGTCACGTTTGCGTCCGATCATCATCGGGTGTTTTTTGGAAACTGCTATAGACACCTGGCGGTCAAAATTTGAGTGTCTACACTATCTACCATAGGTTTAGCCGGTTTTATTATTGACGGTTGGGATTCCACGACAAATCCCTCTCATCAGCAGTACCCTACTCTTAAGGTTCAGTGCCCCATCTTTGAATCACATCCACGACAGGGTTCACCAATACCCTCTTAGGGTTCAGTTTCTTGCGGGTTTAGTGACCTTGAATAAGGAAAAGGGTTTAGGGTTGGATTAGGCGGAGCCGCGAAGCGGGTCCGCCTAATCCAACCCTAAACCCTTTTCCATCCCGTCTTATGCAGTACCCTACTCTTAAGGTTCAGTGCCCCATCCTTGAATCACATCCACGACAGGGTTCACCAATACTCTCTTAGGGTTCAGTTTCTTGCGGGTTTAGTGACCTTGAATAAGGAAAAGGGTTTAGGGTTGGATAAGGCGGAGCCGCGAAGCGGGTCCGCCTAATCCAACCCTAAACCCTTTTCCGTCCCGTCTTATGCAGTTGATAAGTGTCATTTGTAGTGCCTATTTCGTAGTGTTTTGGTCCCATTTTCCTTGTAGAATCGCTCCTTGGGAGCAATTTAGGTGCTTCTTATGCTTCCTTTAGTTCGTTTCAGGTTCCCGAGACCGACTTGGAAGAGTTGGAGCGATTCCGACTCGATACATACACATTTTGGAGCCAACGGAGTAGAGGAACGATGACTCGATGCCTTGGAATCGACCCCGAGACCTTGGGACCCAATCCCGAGCCTCCGAGACCCGATCCCGAGTCCCGAGAATCGGTGAGAAGTCCATGAGAACCAAGGAGGGACCAAAAAGATCATAATGGAGGCCTACAAGGCTCATCCCGTTCGGGATAAGCTCATCCCGTTCGGGATGAGGTGCACAAACAAGGAGGCCACTGACCAGGGCCCATCCCGATCGGGATGGTGGCGTCGTGATCGGGACCGACCTCGTCCCGACCGGGACAACCCCGTCCCGGCCGGGACGGGCCTGCTGCTGCCGTGCCTTGCTTTCTTTCTTCTCCTTTCATTCTTAAACCCTATATATACCCTTCCCTTGTTATTTAAAGGAGATGCACTTCATTAGACATAAAACCCTAGACTACTTTAGGTTAGATTAGATTAGATTAGTGTAGATTAGTCGGTAATTAGTAGTTAATCTTAGATTAGTACTTGTATTAAGGAAATTCTTCAAGATCTTCTCCAAGCTTGACAACCTTGGATGTTTGTTTTGGGTTTTCTTCATTAATGCAAGTTTTGTTCTTTCTCCTTCACTAGTTTGGTATATTCCTTTCCTTTTCCTCTTAATCTTTATTTATGTTATTCAAGTTTCAATCTTTGATTGTAGTTAATAGTTTTCATTAGTTTGTAGATGTTTGTGTTGTTTCTTTTGTTAATCCATCTTGTTAGTGTTAGTTGTAGTTTGATTATGTTAGAGTAGTGTTCTTGCTAGGGTTAGTAGGACGATTTGGGTGTTAATTGGGTGATTATGGGTTTGTTAGAGATGTTGGTGGAAGATTTGGGTTTCCTCTTGTTTGATGCACATAACATGTTTGTTGAATTGCTTGAATGACTAAGTATGTGCGAATGCTTGTTTTCTTGCCTTTCTTTCGTGGGTGTTAGTTTGTTGTGGGTTCGGTCCCCTCACTAAGTTGCGAGAGCCCGGTGAGGACGATCCCTAGGCCGGTCTAAGTAGCGAGAGCCCGGATTCGACCTAGGACCATAGCGCGCTAGAACCCCGTTTGTCGTGTGTGTCGCCGAGATGGGTTCTAGGTGGAACCTCTAGGTGAGTCTAAGTTGCGAGAGCCCAGGCCAACCTAGATTACCCTACTACCTCCTTCACTCTAGTCCTCCCTTGACCATTCCGTTACCCCTTTGACCCCGACCTAATCCTAGCCCATTTTCCTTAGTTGTTCTCCTTAGTCATAGCCTAGTCTTCTTCCCCCTCTACCATCCTTAGCTTAGCTCGTTTTCTTAGTCTCGTATTTGGGCCGACCTAGTCTAGACGCCTCTTACCGTCCCCGTGGATTCGACCCGACTTACCCTATCTACCATAGGTTTAGCCGGTTTTATTATTGACGGTTGGGATTCCATGACAAATCCCTCTCATCAATTTGGCGCCGTTGCCAGGGATCGGTGCTAGTTTAGACTTTGTTTTCCTATTTGCTTGACTTTGTCTTTGTGTTTGTGTTTTCTTTTTTCTTTTGGTTACTTTGCTTCCAGTGTGTGTGTGGTTTATTTCTCTCTTGTCTAGTGCCCAAAAAGCACTAGACTTCTCACGTTTGTTCTTAGTCTACAGTTTGTGCTTAGAGGTGGTGATTATCTTCTTCTTGCAACTCAGAGCCGCTTAAACGGACGGTTGCTAGGATGAGTGGTTTCCAACAGGGTATGGACTACGATTTTCGAGCGAGCATGGGGTTTGATCTAAACTCCACACACTCGGGAGCCGATATGAGCTACTCCTCTTCTTCCATGAACCAAGGGTATGACATGACGTCCCCCTACCATTATCAAGCTTCTTGGGGTAATCAAGATGGGCATGATCTTCAAGGATATGAAACCGGCTACCAACAAGTGAACGATTACCAATCCTACGAGCATGGTGTCTATTACTCGAGCTATGATTGTGACCCCACCATGTACACTCAAGATTCACCTTGTGGAAGCCAATACCCCCAAGACCTACAATATTACCCTCCACCCCAACCACAATATGAACCCTATGACCCACAATACTACCAACCACCCCAACCTTGCTACCAACAATATGATGCCCCACCCTATGGGCATCATCAAGATTATCAAGGAGCTTTACAAGACCCCAATGACCACCAATCGTCAAACCTAGAGTTACATCAATCGATGCTTCAAATGCAAAAGAGCCTTCAAGAAACGGCCATTCAATTTAAAAAGGAACAAGATGATTTAATGGTCCAAATGCGAAGGGCAAACGAGGCGAGGAATGCTCAATTAAATGCATTATCGGTTCAAGCCGTAATGTCTTTATCCCGAGCATCGTATTTAGATGGAGGGTGCCCACTTGAGAAAGAGGAGCAACCGAATTACGAAGCCGCCGATGTAGTTCCCTTTGATAGAGAAGTTTGCTTTGAAGAACCTCAATCGTCTACCCAAAATGAGACGAATGAGGAGATGACTCTTGGTGAAGGCATCGTTGGTGAAGAATTGGAGGAGGATAGTGAGTGGGATGGTTTGGTGGAGTTTGTAGAGTTGTTGGGTGAAATTGTGAGCCTCGAGTTGCCCTTGTCCGAGAATGTGGATAAGCAACAAGAGCCCCTAGAAAGTGAGCCAAGCAATGACTTGGAGGAGATTGAAACCGCCGGTAGAAGTTTCGATCCTATCCTCCAAGATGATGTGGGGCCGAGTGATGAAGATGGGGAACCACAACTTGAGGCAAGTGTGGGGGTGTGCAATGAAGAGATGAGGCCAAAACCGCTTTTTGTGCCTCGATTCTTGGAGATGAAGCTTGCTTGTGATTGGAGGCAATGCTTAGGGAGGAAGAGACCGGTGAAGCTCGTAGGATGGAGAGACCCCGGAGACTACTTTGAAGATGATGTCGGGTCTTGGGATTCCTACTTCTTGCCTCCTCCTTGGAGGCCGTGGAGGTCGGTTAAGCTCGAGCGCTTCTTGGGCCTTCACTATGACGTCGGTAGCGCGTTCGACTTGCTCCTCCATGCCCTTGAGGGCTACGGTTGAAGAAGAGTCCACCATCCTAGGTTTGACGGAGTTCCTAAAAGAACCGTCATGTTGTATATTCCCATCTCCTCTTCTTCAGAATACTTGTGCTTGTATTTGTGTTTTATCTCTTGATTTTGTTAGTTTTGTGATATTCTTGTAATATTGGATTTTTGATGAGCGATGTGAGGGAGTGAATTTGATGTGTCCTTCGAGTTTATTGTGATAGGTGAAGTGAAGGTGACTCCTAGAAAGGAGTGGTTGATGATGGAGTTTGATTTGCGAGCGAGGAAGTCGGTTTTTGAAGCTTATGATAAGTTTTTGGGCTTGGGGAAGCAAAGAAGACTCATCCCGACCGGGAAGGATAAGGAATCCCGACCGGGAAGGAGCCATCCCAATCGGGATGAAGGTGCTGAAAATCGGATTCACTGGAGTGCGTTCCCGACCGGGACGAGGGCTTCCCGATCGGGAAGGGTTTATCAACCCGATCGGGACCATCCATCCCGATCGGGATGGTCCCCTTTGACTCCACCCATCCATTACACCCCCTCCCAACCTCCCTACTCCTCCTTACTCCTATCATATGACCCGTACACCTCACCTTACACTGAGATCCACATCAAATCCCACCCCCTACCATTACTACCCCAACCATGCGGTTCTATCAAGCTTGAAGCGGGATAGCAAAGATGAAGACAAGCAAGTGCCTATATTGATCTATGAGACGATGGAGAGAGTGAGTTGCTAACCTATGGTACGGCAACTATCCTTTCTTTTCCGTTTTTGTTGTTGCTTGTTTTCCTTTGTTTATTCCCTTCCCCTTGTACACTTATGTGTCTTAATGTCATGGTGGCCTTCGAGGCCTCGGTAGTGGTTGCTCCCGACTCCCGACGATGTGATTGCGTCGAGAGTCAATTGAAAAATCCAAATTTTACAAGTTTTTCACTCTTTCTTTTTTGAGGATTTAGTCGGATTTAGGCGGAATCCGGGCTAGGTGACTTGATTACACCTAGCCCTCCCCTCCCATTTCCTTTTATTTCCTTCTTTTATTTTCTTCCCCCTTCGATATCTTTTTCTCATCTCGGCCCATGGTGACTTGACTACACCCCGGCCGGACACCTTCTACCCTTTTCTTCACTTTATTTTTGATTTTTAGCTTTATTTTCGTAGTTTCTTTTCTTTTTCTTTTGTCTCTCCGCACCCTACGATCGAGCATGAGGACATGGCTCGATTTAAGTGTGGGGGAGCGATATTCAAGTATAGTAAGTTTTATTTTCGTAGTTTTTCCGAAAAAATCTTTAAAAACCTTAAAAATTTGAAAAAATTTCACAAAAAAATCAAAAAGATTTTTCTTTTGTGTGTTTTCCTTTTGTGTCATTGTGTCGTACATTTGTTTTGCGTCCGTGTTTTGCCTCCCTTTCTCTTATAGGTTGCTTTAATCGCCGATGACTTTGGAAAGCTCTAAAGACATCCGGTAACATCTTCTAACCCTCTTTCCCTCATTATTCCTTGTGATGTTTGGAGAAGGTTGTGTTGAGGTGTGCTCGGGTGGAGCGTGTACATTCTTGTGGCGGATTTGGTGACTTGTATGGATTATCGGGGTGGTGTTTGTTATATGTTTGTTTTGTTATGTTTTGTTTTTGTTGCCTTTGTTTCTTTTCCTTTCGTTTTCGTCATGTCTTCGTTTTGTGTTGTGTTGTGTGTCTTGTGCGTAAACCGTTTTCGAAAACCCGGTTTAGAGGCTAGTGTGTGAGTGTCTATTTTCCCTTCCTAGTTGTATAAATCGAGTCTTGGACTTTAATCTAGTAGAATAACCCTAAATCAATGATTTCGTTGGTCCTTTACCTTGAGTCCACCTAGCTTACTAGGAATTTACTGCGGGATTTGCACCTTTGACCATTATGACCACCCACGGTGTGAAAAGGCCTTGGTTACCGAGTCTCGTCCCCTAGGTGACCGTGTTTAGGATCGTTTGATTAGTCCAAGTTCTCCACTTTTTGTGTGTTTGAAGGGTCTTGGCCCGTCCCGACTTACCCATTCACCTACATCTCATACATATCCACACAATAACTTGCAAATTGTTGATTCTCTCTTTCTTGTTATACAAAGGAAGTGCCAAAAAGCCAAATCTTGCCAAAAAGGGCAAAGAAAAGAAAAGAAAGAAAAATGAAAGAAATAAAAGAATGAAGAAAAAGAAAAGGCACAAAAGCCAAAAAGAAAATAGAAAAGAAGAAAAAGAAGTGGCATGGCAACAAACAAGGCAAAAATGCAAAAGAAAGAAAAATGCCAAAAAGAAAACCCGGCTCACAAAAATAATCCAAACATCTCAAAATAAGCCTTTTTCCGACTTTTGCCGTGAAGAGCCTACCAAAGGACCGAGTCCCTAGGAAGGATGATAGCGGCATTAGTCGGTCTTCCCTTATTTTGCATTATCTCCACCTTTTTACTTGGACTAGTTAGGCGGTTTTGGACACGGGACGACCCTCTTGGCTAACGCTAAAGGGGGCGGGGTCTCACTTACCTACATTGTCGACTAACACCGTGGTTCCTCACTTTTCCACTCCGCCGATCGTCCCGTAGTACGTTTTTAGAAAGTTAGGAGGACCTAGGTAAGTTACCAACGTTTTGGTTGCTTTATCGTCATACTATTAGGGTTTAGTTCACCTTGGTTTGTATGTTTAGCTTGGGAACGTTGTCACTTGCCTCGAGTCCTAAACCGGTGTTTCATTCACCGCTTTTTGAGGGAAGCGGTATTTCTTTTGTTTTGGGTGCAACCATTTATCTGTTTGTTTGTGTGTTTGTTTGTTTGTGTGTTTTGTGTCCGGTTGCATCCACAGTTTTGTCGCAAGACCCAACTTGCCTTGCGGAGTGCACTTGTCCTCTAAGTGCACTCGCGTGAGTTGAAGGGGCGTAGGGTGCGCTAATACCCACTCGGATAGTTTAGTAGTAGTTTGTGCTTACTCGAGGGCGAGTAAGGGTTAAGTGTGGGGGAGTTGATAAGTGTCATTTGTAGTGCCTATTTCGTAGTGTTTTGGTCCCATTTTCCTTGTAGAATCGCTCCTTGGGAGCGGTTTAGGGGCTTCTTATGCTTCCTTTAGTTCGTTTCAGGTTCTCGAGACCGATTTGGAAGAGTTGGAGCGATTCCGACTCGATACATACACATTTTGGAGCCAACGGAGTAGAGGAACGATGACTCGATGCCTTGGAATCGACCCCGAGACCTTGGGACCCAATCCCGAGCCTCCAAGACCCGATCCCGAGTCCCGAGAATCGGTGAGAAGTCCATGAGAACCAAGGAGGGACCAAAAAGATCATAATGGAGGCCTACAAGGCTCATCCCGTTCGGGATAAGCTCATCCCGTTCGGGATGAGGTGCACAAACAAGGAGGCCACTGACCAGGGCCCATCTCGATCGGGATGGTGGCGTCCAGACCGGGACCGACCTCGTCCCGACGGGGACCACCCCGTCTCGGCCGGGACGGGCCTGCTGCTGCCGTGCCTTGCTTTCTTTCTTCTCCTTTCATTCTTAAACCCTATATATACCCTTCCCTTGTTCTGTAAAGGAGATGCACTTCATTAGACATAAAACCCTAGACTACTTTAGGTTAGATTAGATTAGATTAGTGTAGATTAGTCGGTAATTAGTAGTTAATCTTAGATTAGTACTTGTATTAAGGGAATTCTTCAAGATCTTCTCCAAGCTTGACAACCTTGGATGTTTGTTTTGGGTTTTCTTCATTAATGCAAGTTTTGTTCTTTCTCCTTCACTAGTTTGGTATATTCCTTTCCTTTTCCTCATAATCTTTTTTTATGTTATTCAGGTTTCAATCTTTGATTGTAGTTAATAGTTTTCATTAGTTTGTAGATGTTTGTGTTGTTTCTTTTGTTAATCCATCTTGTTAGTGTTAGTTGTAGTTTGATTATGTTAGAGTAGTGTTCTTGCTAGGGTTAGTAGGACGATTTGGGTGTTAATTGGGTGATTAAGGGTTTGTTAGGGATGTTGGAGGAAGATTTGGGTTTCCTCTTGTTTGATGCACATAACATGTTTGTTGAATTGCTTGAATGACTAAGTATGTGCGAATGCTTGTTTTCTTGCCTTTCTTTCGTGGGTGTTAGTTTGTTGTGGGTTCGGTCCCCTCACTAAGTTGCGAGAGCCCGGTGAGGACGATCCCTAGGCCGGTCTAAGTAGCGAGAGCCCAGATTCGACCTAGGACCATAGCGCTAAAACCCCGTTTGTCGTGTGTGTCGCCGAGATGGGTTCTAGGTGGAACCTCTAGGTGAGTCTAAGTTGCGAGAGCCCGGGCCAACCTAGATTACCCTACTACCTCCTTCACTCTAGTCCTCCCTTGACCATTCCGTTACCCCTTTGACCCCGACCTAATCCTAGACCGTTTTCCTTAGTTGTTCTCCTTAGTCATAGCCTAGTCTTCTTCCCCCTCTACCGTCCTTAGCTTAGCTCGTTGGCTTAGTCTCGTATTTGGGCCGACCTAGTCTAGACGCCTCTTACCATCCCCGTGGATTCGACCCGACTTACCCTATCTAACATAGGTTTAGCCGGTTTTATTATTGACGGTTGGGATTCCACGACAAATCCCTCTCATCAGTACTACCCTACTCTTAAGGTTCAGTACCCCATCTTTGAATCACATCCACGACAGGGTTCACCAATACCCTCTTAGGGTTCAGTTTCTTGCGGGTTTAGTGACCTTGAATAAGGAAAAGGGTTTAGGGTTGGATTAGACGGAGCCGCGAAGCGGGTCCGCCTAATCCAACCCTAAACCCTTTTCGGTCCCGTCTTATGCAGTACCCTACTCTTAAGGTTCGGTGCCCCATCCTTGAATCACATCCACGACAGGGTTCACCAATACCTTCTTAGGGTTCAGTTTCTTGCGGGTTTAGTGACCTTGAATAAGGAGAAGGGTTTAGGGTTGGATTAGGCGGAGCCGCAAAGCGGTTCCGCCTAATCCAACCCTAAACCCTTTTCCGTCCCGTCTTATGCAGTACCCTACTCTTAAGGTTTAGTGCCCCATCTTTGAATCACATCCACGACAAGGTTCACCAATACCCTCTTAGGGTTCAGTTTCTTGCGGGTTTAGTGACCTTGAATAAGGAAAAGGGTTTAGGGTTGGATTAGGCGGAGCCGCGAAGCGGGTCCACCTAATCCAACCCTAAACCCGTTTCCGTCCCTTCTTATGCAGTACCCTACTCTTAAGGTTCAGTGCCCCATCTTTGAATCACATCCACGACACGGTTCACCAATACCCTCTTGGGGTTCAGTTTCTTGCGGGTGTAGTGACCTTGAATAAGGAAAAAGGGTTTAGGGTTGGATTAGGCGGAGCCGCGAAGCGGATCCGCCTAATCCAACCCTAAACCCTTTTCCGTCCCGTCTTATGCAGTACCCTACTCTTAAGGTTTAGTGCCCCATCCTTGAGTCACATCCACGACAGGGTTCACCAATACTCTCTTAGGGTTCAGTTTCTTGCTGGTTTAGTGACCTTGAATAAGGAAAAGGGTTTAGGGTTGGATTAGGCGGAGCCGCGAAGCGGGTCCGCCTAATGCAACCCTAAACCCTTTTCCGTCCCGTCTTATGCAGTACCCTACTCTTAAGGTTCAGTGCCCCATCTTTGAATCACATCCACGACAGGGTTCACCAATACCCTCTTAGGGTTCAGTTTCTTGCGGGTTTAGTGACCATGAATAAGGAAAAGGGTTTAGGGTTGGATTAGGCAGAGCCGCGAAGCGGGTCCGCCTAATCCAACCCTAAACCCTTTTCCGTCCCGTCTTATGCATTACCCTACTCTTAAGGTTCAGTGCCCCATATTTGAATCACATCCTCGACAGGGTTCACCAGTACTCTCTTAGGGTTCAGTTTCTTGCGGGTTTAGTGACCTTGAATAAGCAAAAGGGTATAGGGTTGGATTAGGCGGAGCCGCGAAGCGGGTCCGCCTAATACAACCCTAAACCCTTTTCCGTCCCGTTTTATGCAGTACCCTACTCTTAAGGTTCAGTGCCCCATCTTTGAATCACATACACGACAGGGTTCACCAATACCCTCTTAGGGTTCAGTTTCTTGCGGGTTTAGTGACCTTGAATAAGGAAAAGGGTTTAGGGTTGGATTAGGCGGAGCCGCGAAGCGGGTCCGCCTAATCCAACCCTAAACCCTTTTCCTTCCCGTCTTATGCAGTACCCTACTCTTAAGGTTCAGTGCCCCATCCTTGAATCACATCCACGACAGGGTTCACCAATACTCTCTTAGGGTTCAGTTTCTTGCGGGTTTAGTGACCTTGAATAAGGAAAAGGGTTTAGGGTTGGATTAGGCGGAGCTGCGAAGCGGGTCCGCCATTTCCAACCCTAAACCCTTTTTCGTCCCGTCTTATGCAGTACCCTACTCTTAAGGTTCAGTGCCCCATCTTTGAATCACATACACGACAGGGTTCACCAATACCCTCTTAGGGTTCAGTTTCTTGCGGGTTTAGTGACCTTGAATAAGGAAAAGGGTTTAGGGTTGGATTAGGCGGAGCTGCGAAGCGGGTCCGCCATTTCCAACCCTAAACCCTTTTTCGTCCCGTCTTATGCAGTACCCTACTCTTAAGGTTCGGTGCCCCATCTTTGAATCACATCCACGACACGGTTCACCAATACCCTCTTGGGGTTCAGTTTCTTGCGGGTGTAGTGACCTTGAATAAGGAAAAAGGGTTTAGGGTTGGATTAGGCGGAGCCGCGAAGCGGATCCGCCTAATCCAACCCTAAACCCTTTTCCGTCCCGTCTTATGCAGTACCCTACTCTTAAGGTTTAGTGCCCCATCCTTGAATCACATCCACGACAGGGTTCACCAATACTCTCTTAGGGTTCAGTTTCTTGCTGGTTTAGTGACCTTGAATAAGGAAAAGGGTTTAGGGTTGGATTAGGCGGAGCCGCGAAGCGGGTCCGCCTAATGCAACCCTAAACCCTTTTCCGTCCCGTCTTATGCAGTACCCTACTCTTAAGGTTCAGTGCCCCATCTTTGAATCACATCCACGACAGGGTTCACCAATACCCTCTTAGGGTTCAGTTTCTTGCGGGTTTAGTGACCATGAATAAGGAAAAGGGTTTAGGGTTGGATTAGGCAGAGCCGCGAAGCGGGTCCGCCTAATCCAACCCTAAACCCTTTTCCGTCCCGTCTTATGCATTACCCTACTCTTAAGGTTCAGTGCCCCATATTTGAATCACATCCTCGACAGGGTTCACCAGTACTCTCTTAGGGTTCAGTTTCTTGCGGGTTTAGTGACCTTGAATAAGCAAAAGGGTATAGGGTTGGATTAGGCGGAGCCGCGAAGCGGGTCCGCCTAATCCAACCCTAAACCCTTTTCCGTCCCGTTTTATGCAGTACCCTACTCTTAAGGTTCAGTGCCCCATCTTTGAATCACATACACGACAGGGTTCACCAATACCCTCTTAGGGTTCAGTTTCTTGCGGGTTTAGTGACCTTGAATAAGGAAAAGGGTTTAGGGTTGGATTAGGCGGAGCCGCGAAGCGGGTCCGCCTAATCCAACCCTAAACCCTTTTCCTTCCCGTCTTATGCAGTACCCTACTCTTAAGGTTCAGTGCCCCATCCTTGAATCACATCCACGACAGGGTTCACCAATACTCTCTTAGGGTTCAGTTTCTTGCGGGTTTAGTGACCTTGAATAAGGAAAAGGGTTTAGGGTTGGATTAGGCGGAGCTGCGAAGCGGGTCCGCCATTTCCAACCCTAAACCCTTTTTCGTCCCGTCTTATGCAGTACCCTACTCTTAAGGTTCAGTGCCCCATCTTTGAATCACATACACGACAGGGTTCACCAATACCCTCTTAGGGTTCAGTTTCTTGCGGGTTTAGTGACCTTGAATAAGGAAAAGGGTTTAGGGTTGGATTAGGCGGAGCCGCGAAGCGGGTCCGCCTAATCCAACCCTAAACCCTTTTCCTTCCCGTCTTATGCAGTACCCTACTCTTAAGGTTTAGTGCCCCATCCTTGAATCACATCCACGACAGGGTTCACGAATACCCTCTTAGGGTTCAGTTTCTTGCGGGTTTAGTGACCTTGAATAAGGAATAGGGTTTAGGGTTGGATTAGGCGGAGCTGCGAAGCGGGTCCGCCTAATCCAACCCTAAACCCTTTTTCGTCCCGTCTTATGCAGTACCCTACTCTTAAGGTTCAGTGCCCCATCCTTGAATCACATCCACGACAGGGTTCACCAATACTCTCTTAGGGTTCAGTTTCTTGCGGGTTTAGTGAACTTGAATAAGGAAAAGGGTTTAGGGTTGGATTAGGCGGAGCCGCGAAGCGGGTCCGCCTAATGCAACCCTAAACCCTTTTCCGTCCCGTCTTATGCAGTACCCTACTCTTAAGGTTTAGTGCCCCATATTTGAATCACATCCTCGACAGGGTTCACCAATACCCTCTTAGGGATCAGTTTCTTGCGGGTTTAGTGACCATGAATAAGGAAAAGGGTTTAGGGTTGGATTAGGCGGCGCCGCGAAGCGGGTCCGCCTAATCCAACCCTAAACCCTTTTCCGTCCCGTCTTATGCAGTACCCTACTCTTAAGGTTCATTGCCCCATCCTTGAATCACATTCACGACAGGGTTCACCAATACTCTCTTAGGGTTCAGTTTCTTGCGGGTTTAGTGACCTTGAATAAGGAAAAGGGTTTAGGGTTGGATTAGGCGGAGCTGCGAAGCGGGTCCGCCATTTCCAACCCTAAACCCTTTTTCGTCCCGTCTTATGCAGTACCCTACTCTTAAGGTTCAGTGCCCCATCTTTGAATCACATACACGACAGGGTTCACCAATACCCTCTTAGGGTTCAGTTTCTTGCGGGTTTAGTGACCTTGAATAAGGAAAAGGGTTTAGGGTTGGATTAGGCGGAGCTGCGAAGCGGGTCCGCCATTTCCAACCCTAAACCCTTTTTCGTCCCGTCTTATGCAGTACCCTACTCTTAAGGTTCGGTGCCCCATCTTTGAATCACATCCACGACACGGTTCACCAATACCCTCTTGGGGTTCAGTTTCTTGCGGGTGTAGTGACCTTGAATAAGGAAAAAGGGTTTAGGGTTGGATTAGGCGGAGCCGCGAAGCGGATCCGCCTAATCCAACCCTAAACCCTTTTCCGTCCCGTCTTATGCAGTACCCTACTCTTAAGGTTTAGTGCCCCATCCTTGAATCACATCCACGACAGGGTTCACCAATACTCTCTTAGGGTTCAGTTTCTTGCTGGTTTAGTGACCTTGAATAAGGAAAAGGGTTTAGGGTTGGATTAGGCGGAGCCGCGAAGCGGGTCCGCCTAATGCAACCCTAAACCCTTTTCCGTCCCGTCTTATGCAGTACCCTACTCTTAAGGTTCAGTGCCCCATCTTTGAATCACATCCACGACAGGGTTCACCAATACCCTCTTAGGGTTCAGTTTCTTGCGGGTTTAGTGACCATGAATAAGGAAAAGGGTTTAGGGTTGGATTAGGCAGAGCCGCGAAGCGGGTCCGCCTAATCCAACCCTAAACCCTTTTCCGTCCCGTCTTATGCATTACCCTACTCTTAAGGTTCAGTGCCCCATATTTGAATCACATCCTCGACAGGGTTCACCAGTACTCTCTTAGGGTTCAGTTTCTTGCGGGTTTAGTGACCTTGAATAAGCAAAAGGGTATAGGGTTGGATTAGGCGGAGCCGCGAAGCGGGTCCGCCTAATCCAACCCTAAACCCTTTTCCGTCCCGTTTTATGCAGTACCCTACTCTTAAGGTTCAGTGCCCCATCTTTGAATCACATACACGACAGGGTTCACCAATACCCTCTTAGGGTTCAGTTTCTTGCGGGTTTAGTGACCTTGAATAAGGAAAAGGGTTTAGGGTTGGATTAGGCGGAGCCGCGAAGCGGGTCCGCCTAATCCAACCCTAAACCCTTTTCCTTCCCGTCTTATGCAGTACCCTACTCTTAAGGTTCAGTGCCCCATCCTTGAATCACATCCACGACAGGGTTCACCAATACTCTCTTAGGGTTCAGTTTCTTGCGGGTTTAGTGACCTTGAATAAGGAAAAGGGTTTAGGGTTGGATTAGGCGGAGCTGCGAAGCGGGTCCGCCATTTCCAACCCTAAACCCTTTTTCGTCCCGTCTTATGCAGTACCCTACTCTTAAGGTTCAGTGCCCCATCTTTGAATCACATACACGACAGGGTTCACCAATACCCTCTTAGGGTTCAGTTTCTTGCGGGTTTAGTGACCTTGAATAAGGAAAAGGGTTTAGGGTTGGATTAGGCGGAGCCGCGAAGCGGGTCCGCCTAATCCAACCCTAAACCCTTTTCCTTCCCGTCTTATGCAGTACCCTACTCTTAAGGTTTAGTGCCCCATCCTTGAATCACATCCACGACAGGGTTCACGAATACCCTCTTAGGGTTCAGTTTCTTGCGGGTTTAGTGACCTTGAATAAGGAATAGGGTTTAGGGTTGGATTAGGCGGAGCTGCGAAGCGGGTCCGCCTAATCCAACCCTAAACCCTTTTTCGTCCCGTCTTATGCAGTACCCTACTCTTAAGGTTCAGTGCCCCATCCTTGAATCACATCCACGACAGGGTTCACCAATACTCTCTTAGGGTTCAGTTTCTTGCGGGTTTAGTGAACTTGAATAAGGAAAAGGGTTTAGGGTTGGATTAGGCGGAGCCGCGAAGCGGGTCCGCCTAATGCAACCCTAAACCCTTTTCCGTCCCGTCTTATGCAGTACCCTACTCTTAAGGTTTAGTGCCCCATATTTGAATCACATCCTCGACAGGGTTCACCAATACCCTCTTAGGGATCAGTTTCTTGCGGGTTTAGTGACCATGAATAAGGAAAAGGGTTTAGGGTTGGATTAGGCGGCGCCGCGAAGCGGGTCCGCCTAATCCAACCCTAAACCCTTTTCCGTCCCGTCTTATGCAGTACCCTACTCTTAAGGTTCATTGCCCCATCCTTGAATCACATTCACGACAGGGTTCACCAATACTCTCTTAGGGTTCAGTTTCTTGCGGGTTTAGTGACCTTGAATAAGGAAAAAGGTTTAGGGTTGGATTAGGCGGAGCTGCGAAGCGGGTCCGCCATTTCCAACCCTAAACCCTTTTTCGTCCCGTCTTATGCAGTACCCTACTTTTAAGGTTCAGTGCCCCATCTTTGAATCACATACACGACAGGGTTCACCAATACCCTCTTAGGGTTCAGTTTCTTGCGGGTTTAGTGACCTTGAATAAGGAAAAGGGTTTAGGGTTGGATTAGGCGGAGCCGCGAAGCGGGTCCGCCTAATCCAACCCTAAACCCTTTTCCTTCCCGTCTTATGCAGTACCCTACTCTTAAGGTTCAGTGCCCCATCCTTGAATCACATCCACGACAGGGTTCACCAATACCCTCTTAGGGTTCAGTTTCTTGCGGGTTTAGTGACCTTGAATAAGGAAAAGAGTTTACGGTTGGATTAGGCGGAGCTGCGAAGCGGGTCCGCCTAATCCAACCCTAAACCCTTTTCCGTCCCGTCTTATGCAGTACCCTACTCTTAAGGTTCAGTGCCCCATCCTTGAATCACATCCACGACAGGGTTCACCAATACTCTCTTAGGGCTCAGTTTCTTGCGGGTTTAGTGACCTTGAATAAGGAAAAGGGTTTAGGGTTGGATTAGGCGGAGCCGCGAAGCGGGTCCGCCTAATGCAACACTAAACCCTTTTCCGTCCCGTCTTATGCAGTACCCTACTCTTAAGGTTCAGTTCCCCATCTTTGAATCACATCCACGACAGGGTTCACCAATACCCTCTTAGGGATCAGTTTCTTGCGGGTTTAGTGACCATGAATAAGGAAAAGGGTTTAGGGTTGGATTAGGCGGAGCCGCGAAGCGGGTCCGCCTAATCCAACCCTAAACCCTTTTCCGTCCCGTCTTATGCAGTACCCTACTCTTAAGGTTCAGTGCCCCATCCTTGAATCACATTCACGACAAGGTTCACCAATACTCTCTTAGGGTTCAGTTTCTTGCGGGTTTAGTGACCATGAATAAGGAAAAGGGTTTAGGGTTGGATTAGGCGGAGCCGCGAAGCGGGTCCGCCTAATCCAACCCTAAACCCTTTTCGTCCCGTCTTATGCAGTACCCTACTCTTAAGGTTCAGTGCCCCATATTTGAATCACATCCACGACAGGGTTCACCAATACCCTCTTAGGGTTCAGTTTCTTGCGGGTTTAGTGACCTTGAATAAGGAAAAGGGTTTAGGGTTGGATTAGGCGGAGCCGCAAAGCGGTTCCGCCTAATCCAACCCTAAACCCTTTTCCGTCCCGTCTTATGCAGTACCCAACTCTTAACGTTCAGTGCCCCATATTTGAATCACATCCACGACAAGGTTCACCAATACCCTCTTAGGGTTCAGTTTCTTGCGGGTTTAGTGACCTTGAATAAGGAAAAGGGTTTAGGGTTGGATTAGGCGGAGCCGCGAAGCGGGTCCGCCTAATCCAACCCTAAACCCTTTTCAGTCCCGTCTTATGCAGTACCCTACTCTTAAGGTTCAGTGCCCCATCCTTGAATCACATCCACGACAGGGTTCACCAATACTCTCTTAGGGTTCAGTTTATTGCTGGTTTAGTGACCTTGAATAAGGAAAAGGGTTTAGGGTAGGATTAGGCGGAGCCGCGAAGCGGGTCCGCCTAATTCAACCCTAAACCCTTTTCCGTCCCGTCTTATGCAGTACCCTACTCTTAAGGTTCAGTGCCCCATCTTTGAATCACATCCACGACAGGGTTCACCAATACCCTCTTAGGGTTCAGTTTCTTGCGGGTTTAGTGAACTTGAATAAGGAAAAGGGTTTAGGGTTGGATTAGGCGGAGCCGCGAAGCGGGTCCGCCTAATGCAACCCTAAACCCTTTTCCGTCCCGTCTTATGCAGTACCCTACTCTTAAGGTTCAGTGCCCCATATTTGAATCACATCCTCGACAGGGTTCACCAATACCCTCTTAGTGATCAGTTTCTTGCGGGTTTAGTGACCATGAATAAGGAAAAGGGTTTAGGGTTGGATTAGGCGGCGCCGCGAAGCGGGTCCGCCTAATCCAACCCTAAACCCTTTTCCGTCCCGTCTTATGCAGTACCCTACTCTTAAGGTTCATTGCCCCATCCTTGAATCACATTCACGACAGGGTTCACCAATACTCTCTTAGGGTTCAGTTTCTTGCGGGTTTAGTGACCTTGAATAAGGAAAAGGGTTTAGGGTTGGATTAGGCGGAGCTGCGAAGCGGGTCCGCCATTTCCAACCCTAAACCCTTTTTCGTCCCGTCTTATGCAGTACCCTACTTTTAAGGTTCAGTGCCCCATCTTTGAATCACATACACGACAGGGTTCACCAATACCCTGTTAGGGTTCAGTTTCTTGCGGGTTTAGTGACCTTGAATAAGGAAAAGTGTTTAGGGTTGGATTAGGCGGAGCCGCGAAGCGGGTCCGCCTAATCCAACCCTAAACCCTTTTCCTTCCCGTCTTATGCAGTACCCTACTCTTAAGGTTCAGTGACCCATCCTTGAATCACATCCACGACAGGGTTCACCAATACCCTCTTAGGGTTCAGTTTCTTGCGGGTTTAGTGACCTTGAATAAGGAAAAGAGTTTACGGTTGGATTAGGCGGAGCTGCGAAGCGGGTACGCCTAATCCAACCCTAAACCCTTTTCCGTCCCGTCTTATGCAGTACCCTACTCTTAAGGTTCAGTGCCCCATCCTTGAATCACATCCACGACAGGGTTCACCAATACCCTCTTAGGGTTCAGTTTCTTGCGGGTTTAGTGACCTTGAATAAGGAAAAGAGTTTACGGTTGGATTAGGCGGAGCTGCGAAGCGGGTCCGCCTAATCCAACCCTAAACCCTCTTCCTTCCCGTCTTATGCAGTACCCTACTCTTAAGGTTCAGTGCCCCATCCTTGAATCACATTCACGACAAGGTTCACCAATACTCTCTTAGGGTTCAGTTTCTTGCGTGTTTAGTGACCATGAATAAGGAAAAGGGTTTAGGGTTGGATTAGGCGGAGCCGCGAAGCGGGTCCGCCTAATCCAACCCTAAACCCTTTTCGTCCCGTCTTATGCAGTACCCTACTCTTAAGGTTCAGTGCCCCATATTTGAATCACATCCACGACAGGGTTCACCAATACCCTCTTAGTGTTCAGTTTCTTGCGGGTTTAGTGACCTTGAATAAGGAAAAGGGTTTAGGGTTGGATTAGGCGGAGCCGCAAAGCGGTTCCGCCTAATCCAACCCTAAACCCTTTTCCGTCCCGTCTTATGCAGTACCCAACTCTTAACGTTCAGTGCCCCATATTTGAATCACATCCACGACAAGGTTCACCAATACCCTCTTAGGGTTCAGTTTCTTGCGGGTTTAGTGACCTTGAATAAGGAAAAGGGTTTAGGGTTGGATTAGGCGGAGCCGCGAAGCGGGTCCGCCTAATCCAACCCTAAACCCTTTTCGTCCCGTCTTATGCAGTACCCTACTCTTAAGGTTCAGTGCCCCATATTTGAATCACATCCACGACAGGGTTCACCAATACCCTCTTAGGGTTCAGTTTCTTGCGGGTTTAGTGACCTTGAATAAGGAAAAGGGTTTAGGGTTGGATTAGGCGGAGCCGCAAAGCGGTTCCGCCTAATCCAACCCTAAACCCTTTTCCATCCCGTCCTATGCAGTACCCTACTCTTAAGGTTCAGTGCCCCATCTTTGAATCACATCCACGACAGGGTTCACCAATACCCTCTTAGGGTTCAGTTTCTTGCGGGTTTAGTGAACTTGAATAAGGAAAAGGGTTTAGGGTTGGATTAGGCGGAGCCGCGAAGCGGGTCCGCCTAATGCAACCCTAAACCCTTTTCCGTCCCGTCTTATGCAGTACCCTACTCTTAAGGTTCAGTGCCCCATATTTGAATCACATCCTCGACAGGGTTCACCAATACCCTCTTAGGGATCAGTTTCTTGCGGGTTTAGTGACCATGAATAAGGAAAAGGGTTTAGGGTTGGATTAGGCGGCGCCGCGAAGCGGGTCCGCCTAATCCAACCCTAAACCCTTTTCCGTCCCGTCTTATGCAGTACCCTACTCTTAAGGTTCATTGCCCCATCCTTGAATCACATTCACGACAGGGTTCACCAATACTCTCTTAGGGTTCAGTTTCTTGCGGGTTTAGTGACCTTGAATAAGGAAAAGGGTTTAGGGTTGGATTAGGCGGAGCTGCGAAGCGGGTCCGCCATTTCCAACCCTAAACCCTTTTTCGTCCCGTCTTATGCAGTACCCTACTTTTAAGGTTCAGTGCCCCATCTTTGAATCACATACACGACAGGGTTCACCAATACCCTGTTAGGGTTCAGTTTCTTGCGGGTTTAGTGACCTTGAATAAGGAAAAGGGTTTAGGGTTGGATTAGGCGGAGCCGCGAAGCGGGTCCGCCTAATCCAACCCTAAACCCTTTTCCTTCCCGTCTTATGCAGTACCCTACTCTTAAGGTTCAGTGCCCCATCCTTGAATCACATCCACGACAGGGTTCACCAATACCCTCTTAGGGTTCAGTTTCTTGCGGGTTTAGTGACCTTGAATAAGGAAAAGAGTTTACGGTTGGATTAGGCGGAGCTGCGAAGCGGGTCCGCCTAATCCAACCCTAAACCCTTTTCCGTCCCGTCTTATGCAGTACCCTACTCTTAAGGTTCAGTGCCCCATCCTTGAATCACATCCACGACAGGGTTCACCAATACCCTCTTAGGGTTCAGTTTCTTGCGGGTTTAGTGACCTTGAATAAGGAAAAGAGTTTACGGTTGGATTAGGCGGAGCTGCGAAGCGGGTCCGCCTAATCCAACCCTAAACCCTTTTCCGTCCCGTCTTATGCAGTACCCTACTCTTAAGGTTCAGTGCCCCATCCTTGAATCACATTCACGACAAGGTTCACCAATACTCTCTTAGGGTTCAGTTTCTTGCGGGTTTAGTGACCATGAATAAGGAAAAGGGTTTAGGGTTGGATTAGGCGGAGCCGCGAAGCGGGTCCGCCTAATCCAACCCTAAACCCTTTTCGTCCCGTCTTATGCAGTACCCTACTCTTAAGGTTCAGTGCCCCATATTTGAATCACATCCACGACAGGGTTCACCAATACCCTCTTAGGGTTCAGTTTCTTGCGGGTTTAGTGACCTTGAATAAGGAAAAGGGTTTAGGGTTGGATTAGGCGGAGCCGCAAAGCGGTTCCGCCTAATCCAACCCTAAACCCTTTTCCGTCCCGTCTTATGCAGTACCCAACTCTTAACGTTCAGTGCCCCATATTTGAATCATATCCACGACAAGGTTCACCAATACCCTCTTAGGGTTCAGTTTCTTGCGGGTTTAGTGACCTTGAATAAGGAAAAGGGTTTAGGGTTGGATTAGGCGGAGCCGCGAAGCGGGTCCGCCTAATCCAACCCTAAACCCTTTTCAGTCCCGTCTTATGCAGTACCCTACTCTTAAGGTTCAGTGCCCCATCCTTGAATCACATCCACGACAGGGTTCACCAATACTCTCTTAGGGTTCAGTTTATTGCTGGTTTAGTGACCTTGAATAAGGAAAAGGGTTTAGGGTTGGATTAGGCGGAGCCGCAAAGCGGGTCCGCCATTTCCAACCCTAAACCCTTTTTCGTCCCGTCTTATGCAGTACCCTACTTTTAAGGTTCAGTGCCCCATCTTTGAATCACATACACGACAGGGTTCACCAATACCCTCTTAGGGTTCAGTTTCTTGCGGGTTTAGTGACCTTGAATAAGGAAAAGGGTTTAGGGTTGGATTAGGCTGAGCCGCGAAGCGGGTCCGCCTAATCCAACCCTAAACCCTTTTCCTTCGCGTCTTATGCAGTACCTTACTCTTAAGGTTCAGTGCCCCATCCTTGAATCACATCCACGACAGGGTTCACCAATACCCTCTTAGGGTTCAGTTTCTTGCGGGTTTAGTGACCATGAATAAGGAAAAGGGTTTAGGGTTGGATTAGGCGGAGCTGCGAAGCGGGTCCGCCATTTCCAACCCTAAACCCTTTTTCGTCCCGTATTATGCAGTACCCTACTTTTAAGGTTCAGTGCCCCATCTTTGAATCACATACACGACAGGGTTCACCAATACCCTGTTAGGGTTCAGTTTCTTGCGGGTTTAGTGACCTTGAATAAGGAAAAGGGTTTAGGGTTGGATTAGGCGGAGCCGCGAAGCGGGTCCGCCTAATCCAACCCTAAACCCTTTTCCTTCCCGTCTTATGCAGTACCCTACTCTTAAGGTTCAGTGCCCCATCCTTGAATCACATCCACGACAGGGTTCAACAATACTCTCTTAGGGCTCAGTTTCTTGCGGGTTTAGTGACCTTGAATAAGGAAAAGGGTTTAGGGTTGGATTAGGCGGAGCCGCGAAGCGGGTCCGCCTAATGCAACCCTAAACCCTTTTCCGTCCCGTCTTATGCAGTACCCTACTCTTAAGGTTCAGTGCCCCATCCTTGAATCACATCCACGACAGGGTTCACCAATACCCTCTTAGGGTTCAGTTTCTTGCGGGTTTAGTGTCCTTGAATAAGGAAAAGAGTTTACGGTTGGATTAGGCGGAGCTGCGAAGCGGGTCCGCCTAATCCAACCCTAAACCCTTTTCAGTCCCGTCTTATGCAGTACCCTACTCTTAAGGTTCAGTGCCCCATCCTTGAATCACATCCACGACAGGGTTCACCAATACTCTCTTAGGGTTCAGTTTATTGCTGGTTTAGTGACCTTGAATAAGGAAAAGGGTTTAGGGTAGGATTAGGCGGAGCCGCGAAGCGGGTCCGCCTAATGCAACCCTAAACCCTTTTCCGTCCCGTCTTATGCAGTACCCTACTCTTAAGGTTCAGTGCCCCATCTTTGAATCACATCCACGACAGGGTTCACCAATACCCTCTTAGGGTTCAGTTTCTTGCGGGTTTAGTGAACTTGAATAAGGAAAAGGGTTTAGGGTTGGATTAGGCGGAGCCGCGAAGCGGGTCCGCCTAATGCAACCCTAAACCCTTTTCCGTCCCGTCTTATGCAGTGCCCTAATGTTAAGGTTCAGTGCCCCATCCTTGAATCACATCCACGACAGGGTTCACCAATACCCTCTTAGGGATCAGTTTCTTGCGGGTTTAGTGACCATGAATAAGGAAAAGGGTTTAGGGTTGGATTAGGCGGCGCCGCGAAGCGGGTCCGCCTAATCCAACCCTAAACCCTTTTCCGTCCCGTCTTATGCAGTACCCTACTCTTAAGGTTCATTGCCCCATCCTTGAATCACATTCACGACAGGGTTCACCAATACTCTCTTAGGGTTCAGTTTCTTGCGGGTTTAGTGACCTTGAATAAGGAAAAGGGTTTAGGGTTGGATTAGGCGGAGCTGCGAAGCGGGTCCGCCATTTCCAACCCTAAACCCTTTTTCGTCCCGTCTTATGCAGTACCCTACTTTTAAGGTTCAGTGCCCCATCTTTGAATCACATACACGACAGGGTTCACCAATACCCTGTTAGGGTTCAGTTTCTTGCGGGTTTAGTGACCTTGAATAAGGAAAAGGGTTTAGGGTTGGATTAGGCGGAGCCGCGAAGCGGGTCCGCCTAATCCAACCCTAAACCCTTTTCCTTCCCGTCTTATGCAGTACCCTACTCTTAAGGTTCAGTGCCCCATCCTTGAATCACATTCACGACAAAGTTCACCAATACTCTCTTAGGGTTCAGTTTCTTGCGGGTTTAGTGACCTTGAATAAGGAAAAGGGTTTAGGGTTGGATTAGGCGGAGCCGCGAAGCGGGTCCGCCTAATCCAACCCTAAACCCTTTTCCTTCCCGTCTTATGCAGTACCCTACTCTTAAGGTTCAGTGCCCCATCCTTGAATCACATCCACGACAGGGTTCTCCAATACCCTCTTAGGGTTTAGTTTCTTGCGGGTTTAGTGACCTTGAATAAGGAAAAGAGTTTACGGTTGGATTAGGCGGAGCTGCGAAGCGGGTCCGCCTAATCCAACCCTAAACCCTTTTTCGTCCCGTCTTATGCAGTACCCTACTTTTAAGGTTCAGTGCCCCATCTTTGAATCACATACACGACAGGGTTCACCAATACCCTGTTAGGGTTCAGTTTCTTGCGGGTTTAGTGACCTTGAATAAGGAAAAGGGTTTAGGGTTGGATTAGGCGGAGCCGCGAAGCGGGTCCGCCTAATCCAACCCTAAACCCTTTTCCGTCCCGTCTTATGCAGTACCCTACTCTTAAGGTTCAGTGCCCCATCCTTGAATCACATTCACGACAAGGTTCACCAATACTCTCTTAGGGTTCAGTTTCTTGCGGGTTTAGTGACCATGAATAAGGAACAGGGTTTAGGGTTGGATTAGGCGGAGCTGCGAAGCGGGTCCGCCATTTCCAACCCTAAACCCTTTTTCGTCCCGTCTTATGCAGTACCCTACTTTTAAGGTTCAGTGCCCCATCTTTGAATCACATACACGACAGGGTTCACCAATACCCTGTTAGGGTTCAGTTTCTTGCGGGTTTAGTGACCTTGAATAAGGAAAAGGGTTTAGGGTTGGATTAGGCGGAGCCGCGAAGCGGGTCCGCCTAATCCAACCCTAAACCCTTTTCCTTCCCGTCTTATGCAGTACCCTACTCTTAAGGTTCAGTGCCCCATCCTTGAATCACATCCACGACAGGGTTCTCCAATACCCTCTTAGGGTTCAGTTTCTTGCGGGTTTAGTGACCTTGAATAAGGAAAAGAGTTTACGGTTGGATTAGGCGGAGCTGCGAAGCGGGTCCGCCTAATCCAACCCTAAACCCTTTTCCGTCCCGTCTTATGCAGTACCCTACTCTTAAGGTTCAGTGCCCCTTCCTTGAATCACATCCACGACAGGGTTCACCAATACTCTCTTAGGGCTCAGTTTCTTGCGGGTTTAGTGACCTTGAATAAGGAAAAGGGTTTAGGGTTGGATTAGGCGGAGCCGCGAAGCGGGTCCGCCTAATGCAACCCTAAACCCTTTTCCGTCCCGTCTTATGCAGTACCCTACTCTTAAGGTTCAGTGCCCCATCTTTGAATCACATCCACGACAGGGTTCACCAATACCCTCTTAGGGATCAGTTTCTTGCGGGTTTAGTGACCATGAATAAGGAAAAGGGTTTAGGGTTGGATTAGGCGGAGCCGCAAAGCGGGTCCGCCTAATCCAACCCTAAACCCTTTTCCGTCCCGTCTTATGCAGTACCCTACTCTTAAGGTTCAGTGCCCCATCCTTGAATCACATTCACGACAAGGTTCACCAATACTCTCTTAGGGATCAGTTTCTTGCGGGTTTAGTGACCATGAATAAGGAAAAGGGTTTAGGGTTGGATTAGGCGGAGCCGCGAAGCGGGTCCGCCTAATCCAACCCTAAACCCTTTTCCGTCCCGTCTTATGCAGTACCCTACTCTTAAGGTTCAGTGCCCCATCCTTGAATCACATTCACGACAAGGTTCACCAATACTCTCTTAGGGTTCAGTTTCTTGCGGGTTTAGTGACCATGAATAAGGAAAAGGGTTTAGGGTTGGATTAGGCGGAGCTGCGAAGCGGGTCCGCCATTTCCAACCCTAAACCCTTTTTCGTCCCGTCTTATGCAGTACCCTACTTTTAAGGTTCAGTGCCCCATCTTTGAATCACATACACGACAGGGTTCACCAATACCCTGTTAGGGTTCAGTTTCTTGCGGGTTTAGTGACCTTGAATAAGGAAAAGGGTTTAGGGTTGGATTAGGCGGAGCCGCGAAGCGGGTCCGCCTAATCCAACCCTAAACCCTTTTCCTTCCCGTCTTATGCAGTACCCTACTCTTAAGGTTCAGTGCCCCATCCTTGAATCACATCCACGACAGGGTTCACCAATACCCTCTTAGGGTTTAGTTTCTTGCGGGTTTAGTGACCTTGAATAAGGAAAAGAGTTTACGGTTGGATTAGGCGGAGCTGCGAAGCGGGTCCGCCTAATCCAACCCTAAACCCTTTTCCGTCCCGTCTTATGCAGTACCCTACTCTTAAGGTTCAGTGCCCCATCTTTGAATCACATCCACGACAGGGTTCACCAATACCCTCTTAGGGATCAGTTTCTTGCGGGTTTAGTGACCATGAATAAGGAAAAGGGTTTAGGGTTGGATTAGGCGGAGCCGCGAAGCGGGTCCGCCTAATCCAACCCTAAACCCTTTTCCGTCCCGTCTTATGCAGTACCCTACTCTTAAGGTTCAGTGCCCCATCCTTGAATCACATTCACGACAAGGTTCACCAATACTCTCTTAGGGATCAGTTTCTTGCGGGTTTAGTGACCATGAATAAGGAAAAGGGTTTAGGGTTGGATTAGGCGGAGCCGCAAAGCGGGTCCGCCTAATCCAACCCTAAACCCTTTTCCGTCCCGTCTTATGCAGTACCCTACTCTTAAGGTTCAGTGCCCCATCTTTGAATCACATCCACGACAGGGTTCACCAATACCCTCTTAGGGATCAGTTTCTTGCGGGTTTAGTGACCATGAATAAGGAAAAGGGTTTAGGGTTGGATTAGGCGGAGCCGCAAAGCGGGTCCGCCTAATCCAACCCTAAACCCTTTTCCGTCCCGTCTTATGCAGTACCCTACTCTTAAGGTTCAGTGCCCCATCCTTGAATCACATTCACGACAAGGTTCACCAATACTCTCTTAGGGATCAGTTTCTTGCGGGTTTAGTGACCATGAATAAGGAAAAGGGTTTAGGGTTGGATTAGGCGGAGCCGCGAAGCGGGTCCGCCTAATCCAACCCTAAACCCTTTTCCGTCCCGTCTTATGCAGTACCCTACTCTTAAGGTTCAGTGCCCCATCCTTGAATCACATTCACGACAAGGTTCACCAATACTCTCTTAGGGTTCAGTTTCTTGCGGGTTTAGTGACCATGAATAAGGAAAAGGGTTTAGGGTTGGATTAGGCGGAGCTGCGAAGCGGGTCCGCCATTTCCAACCCTAAACCCTTTTTCGTCCCGTCTTATGCAGTACCCTACTTTTAAGGTTCAGTGCCCCATCTTTGAATCACATACACGACAGGGTTCACCAATACCCTGTTAGGGTTCAGTTTCTTGCGGGTTTAGTGACCTTGAATAAGGAAAAGGGTTTAGGGTTGGATTAGACGGAGCCGCGAAGCGGGTCCGCCTAATCCAACCCTAAACCCTTTTCCTTCCCGTCTTATGCAGTACCCTACTCTTAAGGTTCAGTGCCCCATCCTTGAATCACATCCACGACAGGGTTCACCAATACCCTCTTAGGGTTCAGTTTCTTGCGGGTTTAGTGACCTTGAATAAGGAAAAGAGTTTACGGTTGGATTAGGCGGAGCTGCGAAGCGGGTCCGCCTAATCCAACCCTAAACCCTTTTCCGTCCCGTCTTATGCAGTACCCTACTCTTAAGGTTCAGTGCCCCATCCTTGAATCACATCCACGACAGGGTTCACCAATACTCTCTTAGGGCTCAGTTTCTTGCGGGTTTAGTGACCTTGAATAAGGAAAAGGGTTTAGGGTTGGATTAGGCGGAGCCGCGAAGCGGGTCCGCCTAATGCAACCCTAAACCCTTTTCCGTCCCGTCTTATGCAGTACCCTACTCTTAAGGTTCAGTGCCCCATCTTTGAATCACATCCACGACAGGGTTCACCAATACCCTCTTAGGGATCAGTTTCTTGCGGGTTTAGTGACCATGAATAAGGAAAAGGGTTTAGGGTTGGATTAGGCGGAGCCGCAAAGCGGGTCCGCCTAATCCAACCCTAAACCCTTTTCCGTCCCGTCTTATGCAGTACCCTACTCTTAAGGTTCAGTGCCCCATCCTTGAATCACATTCACGACAAGGTTCACCAATACTCTCTTAGGGTTCAGTTTCTTGCGGGTTTAGTGACCATGAATAAGGAAAAGGGTTTAGGGTTGGATTAGGCGGAGCCGCGAAGCGGGTCCGCCTAATCCAACCCTAAACCCTTTTCCGTCCCGTCTTATGCAGTACCCTACTCTTAAGGTTCAGTGCCCCATATTTGAATCACATCCACGACAGGGTTCACCAATACCCTCTTAGGGTTCAGTTTCTTGCGGGTTTAGTGACCTTGAATAAGGAAAAGGGTTTAGGGTTGGATTAGGCGGAGCCGCAAAGCGGTTCCGCCTAATCCAACCCTAAACCCTTTTCCGTCCCGTCTTATGCAGTACCCAACTCTTAACGTTCATTGCCCCATATTTGAATCACATCCACGACAAGGTTCACCAATACCCTCTTAGGGTTCAGTTTCTTGCGGGTTTAGTGACCTTGAATAAGGAAAAGGGTTTAGGGTTGGATTAGGCAGAGCCACGAAGCGGGTCCGCCTAATCCAACCCTAAACCCTTTTTCGTCCCGTCTTATGCAGAACCCTACTCTTAAGGTTCAGTGCCCTATATTTGAATCACATCCACGACAGGGTTCACCAGTACTCTCTTAGGGTTCAGTTTCTTGCGGGTTTAGTGACCTTGAATAAGGAAAAGGGTTTAGGGTTGGATTAGGCGGAGCCGCGAAGCGGGTCCGCCTAATCCAACCCTAAACCATTTTTCCGTCCCGTCTTATGCAGTACCCTACTCTTAAGGTTCAGTGCCCCATCTTTGAATCACATCCACGACACGGTTCACCAATACCCTCTAGGGGTTCAGTTTCTTGCGGGTGTAGTGACCTTGAATAAGGAATAGGGTTTAGGGTTGGATTAGGCGGAGCTGCGAAGCGGGTCCGCCATTTCCAACCCTAAACCCTTTTTCGTCCCGTCTTATGCAGTACCCTACTTTTAAGGTTCAGTGCCCCATCTTTGAATCACATACACGACAGGGTTCACCAATACCCTCTTAGGGTTCAGTTTCTTGCGGGTTTAGTGACCTTGAATAAGGAAAAGGGTTTAGGGTTGGATTAGGCTGAGCCGCGAAGCGGGTCCGCCTAATCCAACCCTAAACCCTTTTCCTTCCCGTCTTATTCAGTACCTTACTCTTAAGGTTCAGTGCCCCATCCTTGAATCACATCCACGACAGGGTTCACCAATACTCTCTTAGGGCTCAGTTTCTTGCGGGTTTAGTGACCTTGAATAAGGAAAAGGGTTTAGGGTTGGATTAGGCGGAGCCGCGAAGCGGGTCCGCCTAATGCAACCCTAAACCCTTTTCCGTCCCGTCTTATGCAGTACCCTACTCTTAAGGTTCAGTGCCCCATCTTTGAATCACATCCACGACAGGGTTCACCAATACCCTCTTAGGGATCAGTTTCTTGCGGGTTTAGTGACCATGAATAAGGAAAAGGGTTTAGGGTTGGATTAGGCGGAGCCGCAAAGCGGGTCCGCCTAATCCAACCCTAAACCCTTTTCCGTCCCGTCTTATGCAGTACCCTACTCTTAAGGTTCAGTGCCCCATCCTTGAATCACATTCACGACAAGGTTCACCAATACTCTCTTAGGGATCAGTTTCTTGCGGGTTTAGTGACCATGAATAAGGAAAAGGGTTTAGGGTTGGATTAGGCGGAGCCGCGAAGCGGGTCCGCCTAATCCAACCCTAAACCCTTTTCCGTCCCGTCTTATGCAGTACCCTACTCTTAAGGTTCAGTGCCCCATCCTTGAATCACATTCACGACAAGGTTCACCAATACTCTCTTAGGGTTCAGTTTCTTGCGGGTTTAGTGACCATGAATAAGGAAAAGGGTTTAGGGTTGGATTAGGCGGAGCTGCGAAGCGGGTCCGCCATTTCCAACCCTAAACCCTTTTTCGTCCCGTCTTATGCAGTACCCTACTTTTAAGGTTCAGTGCCCCATCTTTGAATCACATACACGACAGGGTTCACCAATACCCTGTTAGGGTTCAGTTTCTTGCGGGTTTAGTGACCTTGAATAAGGAAAAGGGTTTAGGGTTGGATTAGGCGGAGCCGCGAAGCGGGTCCGCCTAATCCAACCCTAAACCCTTTTCCTTCCCGTCTTATGCAGTACCCTACTCTTAAGGTTCAGTGCCCCATCCTTGAATCACATCCACGACAGGGTTCACCAATACCCTCTTAGGGTTTAGTTTCTTGCGGGTTTAGTGACCTTGAATAAGGAAAAGAGTTTACGGTTGGATTAGGCGGAGCTGCGAAGCGGGTCCGCCTAATCCAACCCTAAACCCTTTTCCGTCCCGTCTTATGCAGTACCCTACTCTTAAGGTTCAGTGCCCCATCTTTGAATCACATCCACGACAGGGTTCACCAATACCCTCTTAGGGATCAGTTTCTTGCGGGTTTAGTGACCATGAATAAGGAAAAGGGTTTAGGGTTGGATTAGGCGGAGCCGCGAAGCGGGTCCGCCTAATCCAACCCTAAACCCTTTTCCGTCCCGTCTTATGCAGTACCCTACTCTTAAGGTTCAGTGCCCCATCCTTGAATCACATTCACGACAAGGTTCACCAATACTCTCTTAGGGATCAGTTTCTTGCGGGTTTAGTGACCATGAATAAGGAAAAGGGTTTAGGGTTGGATTAGGCGGAGCCGCAAAGCGGGTCCGCCTAATCCAACCCTAAACCCTTTTCCGTCCCGTCTTATGCAGTACCCTACTCTTAAGGTTCAGTGCCCCATCTTTGAATCACATCCACGACAGGGTTCACCAATACCCTCTTAGGGATCAGTTTCTTGCGGGTTTAGTGACCATGAATAAGGAAAAGGGTTTAGGGTTGGATTAGGCGGAGCCGCAAAGCGGGTCCGCCTAATCCAACCCTAAACCCTTTTCCGTCCCGTCTTATGCAGTACCCTACTCTTAAGGTTCAGTGCCCCATCCTTGAATCACATTCACGACAAGGTTCACCAATACTCTCTTAGGGATCAGTTTCTTGCGGGTTTAGTGACCATGAATAAGGAAAAGGGTTTAGGGTTGGATTAGGCGGAGCCGCGAAGCGGGTCCGCCTAATCCAACCCTAAACCCTTTTCCGTCCCGTCTTATGCAGTACCCTACTCTTAAGGTTCAGTGCCCCATCCTTGAATCACATTCACGACAAGGTTCACCAATACTCTCTTAGGGTTCAGTTTCTTGCGGGTTTAGTGACCATGAATAAGGAAAAGGGTTTAGGGTTGGATTAGGCGGAGCTGCGAAGCGGGTCCGCCATTTCCAACCCTAAACCCTTTTTCGTCCCGTCTTATGCAGTACCCTACTTTTAAGGTTCAGTGCCCCATCTTTGAATCACATACACGACAGGGTTCACCAATACCCTGTTAGGGTTCAGTTTCTTGCGGGTTTAGTGACCTTGAATAAGGAAAAGGGTTTAGGGTTGGATTAGACGGAGCCGCGAAGCGGGTCCGCCTAATCCAACCCTAAACCCTTTTCCTTCCCGTCTTATGCAGTACCCTACTCTTAAGGTTCAGTGCCCCATCCTTGAATCACATCCACGACAGGGTTCACCAATACCCTCTTAGGGTTCAGTTTCTTGCGGGTTTAGTGACCTTGAATAAGGAAAAGAGTTTACGGTTGGATTAGGCGGAGCTGCGAAGCGGGTCCGCCTAATCCAACCCTAAACCCTTTTCCGTCCCGTCTTATGCAGTACCCTACTCTTAAGGTTCAGTGCCCCATCCTTGAATCACATCCACGACAGGGTTCACCAATACTCTCTTAGGGCTCAGTTTCTTGCGGGTTTAGTGACCTTGAATAAGGAAAAGGGTTTAGGGTTGGATTAGGCGGAGCCGCGAAGCGGGTCCGCCTAATGCAACCCTAAACCCTTTTCCGTCCCGTCTTATGCAGTACCCTACTCTTAAGGTTCAGTGCCCCATCTTTGAATCACATCCACGACAGGGTTCACCAATACCCTCTTAGGGATCAGTTTCTTGCGGGTTTAGTGACCATGAATAAGGAAAAGGGTTTAGGGTTGGATTAGGCGGAGCCGCAAAGCGGGTCCGCCTAATCCAACCCTAAACCCTTTTCCGTCCCGTCTTATGCAGTACCCTACTCTTAAGGTTCAGTGCCCCATCCTTGAATCACATTCACGACAAGGTTCACCAATACTCTCTTAGGGTTCAGTTTCTTGCGGGTTTAGTGACCATGAATAAGGAAAAGGGTTTAGGGTTGGATTAGGCGGAGCCGCGAAGCGGGTCCGCCTAATCCAACCCTAAACCCTTTTCCGTCCCGTCTTATGCAGTACCCTACTCTTAAGGTTCAGTGCCCCATATTTGAATCACATCCACGACAGGGTTCACCAATACCCTCTTAGGGTTCAGTTTCTTGCGGGTTTAGTGACCTTGAATAAGGAAAAGGGTTTAGGGTTGGATTAGGCGGAGCCGCAAAGCGGTTCCGCCTAATCCAACCCTAAACCCTTTTCCGTCCCGTCTTATGCAGTACCCAACTCTTAACGTTCATTGCCCCATATTTGAATCACATCCACGACAAGGTTCACCAATACCCTCTTAGGGTTCAGTTTCTTGCGGGTTTAGTGACCTTGAATAAGGAAAAGGGTTTAGGGTTGGATTAGGCAGAGCCACGAAGCGGGTCCGCCTAATCCAACCCTAAACCCTTTTTCATCCCGTCTTATGCAGAACCCTACTCTTAAGGTTCAGTGCCCCATATTTGAATCACATCCACGACAGGGTTCACCAGTACTCTCTTAGGGTTCAGTTTCTTGCGGGTTTAGTGACCTTGAATAAGGAAAAGGGTTTAGGGTTGGATTAGGCGGAGCCGCGAAGCGGGTCCGCCTAATCCAACCCTAAACCATTTTTCCGTCCCGTCTTATGCAGTACCCTACTCTTAAGGTTCAGTGCCCCATCTTTGAATCACATCCACGACACGGTTCACCAATACCCTCTTGGGGTTCAGTTTCTTGCGGGTGTAGTGACCTTGAATAAGGAATAGGGTTTAGGGTTGGATTAGGCGGAGCTGCGAAGCGGGTCCGCCATTTCCAACCCTAAACCCTTTTTCGTCCCGTCTTATGCAGTACCCTACTTTTAAGGTTCAGTGCCCCATCTTTGAATCACATACACGACAGGGTTCACCAATACCCTCTTAGGGTTCAGTTTCTTGCGGGTTTAGTGACCTTGAATAAGGAAAAGGGTTTAGGGTTGGATTAGGCTGAGCCGCGAAGCGGGTCCGCCTAATCCAACCCTAAACCCTTTTCCTTCCCGTCTTATGCAGTACCTTACTCTTAAGGTTCAGTGCCCCATCCTTGAATCACATCCACGACAGGGTTCACCAATACCCTCTTAGGGTTCAGTTTCTTGCGGGTTTAGTGACCTTGAATAAGGAAAAGGGTTTAGGGTTGGATTAGGCGGAGCTGCGAAACGGGTCCGCCTAATCCAACCCTAAACCCTTTTCCGTTCCGTCTTATGCAGTACCCTACTGTTAAGGTTCAGTGCCCCATCCTTGAATCACATCCACGACAGGGTTCACCAATACTCTCTTAGGGTTCAGTTTCTTGCGGGTTTAGTGACCTTGAATAAGGAAAAGGGTTTAGGGTTGGATTAGGCGAAGCCGCGAAGCGGGTCCGCCTAATGCAACCCTAAACCCTTTTCCGTCCCGTCTTATGCAGTACCCTACTCTTAAGGTTCAGTGCCCCATCTTTGAATCACATCCACGACAGGGTTCACCAATACTCTCTTAGGGATCAGTTTCTTGCGGGTTTAGTGACCATGAATAAGGAAAAGGGTTTAGGGTTGGATTAGGCGGAGCCGCGAAGCGGGTCCGCGAAATCCAACCCTAAACCCTTTTCCGTCCCGTCTTATGCAGTACCCTACTCTTAAGGTTCAGTGCCCCATCCTTGAATCACATTCACGACAAGGTTCACCAATACTCTCTTAGGGTTCAGTTTCTTGCGGGTTTAGTGACCATGAATAAGGAAAAGGGTTTAGGGTTGGATTAGGCGGAGCCGCGAAGCGGGTCCGCCTAATCCAACCCTAAACCCTTTTCCGTCCCGTCTTATGCAGTACCCTACTCTTAAGGTTCAGTGCCCCATATTTGAATCACATCCACGACAGGGTTCACCAATACCCTCTTAGGGTTCAGTTTCTTGCGGGTTTAGTGACCTTGAATAAGGAAAAGGGTTTAGGGTTGGATTAGGCGGAGCCGCAAAGCGGTTCCGCCTAATCCAACCCTAAACCCTTTTCCGTCCCGTCTTATGCAGTACCCAACTCTTAACGTTCATTGCCCCATATTTGAATCACATCTACGACAAGGTTCACCAATACCCTCTTAGGGTTCAGTTTCTTGCGGGTTTAGTGACCTTGAATAAGGAAAAGGGTTTAGGGTTGGATTAGGCGGAGCCGCGAAGCGGGTCCGCCTAATCAAACCCTAAACCCTTTTCAGTCCCGTCTTATGCAGTACCCTACTCTTAAGGTTCAGTGCCCCATCCTTGAATCACATCCACGACAGGGTTCACCAATACTCTCTTAGGGTTCAGTTTATTGCTGGTTTAGTGAACTTGAATAAGGAAAAGGGTTTAGGGTTGGATTAGGCGGAGCCGCGAAGCGGGTCCGCCTAATGCAACCCTAAACCTTTTTCCGTCCCGTCTTATGCAGTACCCTACTCTTAAGGTTCAGTGCCCCATATTCGAATCACATCCTCGACACGGTTCACCAATACCCTCTTAGGGATCAGTTTCTTGCGGGTTTAGTGACCATGAATATGGAAAAGGGTTTAGGGTTGGATTAGGCGGAGCCGCGAAGCGGGTCCGCCTAATCAAACCCTAAACCCTTTTCAGTCCCGTCTTATGCAGTACCCTACTCTTAAGGTTCAGTGCCCCATCCTTGAATCACATCCACGACAGGGTTCACCAATACCCTCTTAGGGTTCAGTTTCTTGCGGGTTTAGTGACCTTGAATAAGGAAAAGGGTTTAGGGTTGGATTAGATGAAGCCGCGAAGCGGGTCCGCCTAATGCAACCCTAAACCCTTTTCCGTCCCGTCTTATGCAGTACCCTACTCTTAAGGTTCAGTGCCCCATCTTTGAATCACATCCACGACAGGGTTCACCAATACTCTCTTAGGGATCAGTTTCTTGCGGGTTTAGTGACCATGAATAAGGAAAAGGGTTTAGGGTTGGATTAGGCGGAGCCGCGAAGCGGGTCCGCGAAATCCAACCCTAAACCCTTTTCCGTCCCGTCTTATGCAGTACCCTACTCTTAAGGTTCAGTGCCCCATCCTTGAATCACATTCACGACAAGGTTCACCAATACTCTCTTAGGGTTCAGTTTCTTGCGGGTTTAGTGACCATGAATAAGGAAAAGGGTTTAGGGTTGGATTAGGCGGAGCCGCGAAGCGGGTCCGCCTAATCCAACCCTAAACCCTTTTCCGTCCCGTCTTATGCAGTACCCTACTCTTAAGGTTCAGTGCCCCATATTTGAATCACATCCACGACAGGGTTCACCAATACCCTCTTAGGGTTCAGTTTCTTGCGGGTTTAGTGACCTTGAATAAGGAAAAGGGTTTAGGGTTGGATTAGGCGGAGCCGCAAAGCGGTTCCGCCTAATCCAACCCTAAACCCTTTTCCGTCCCGTCTTATGCAGTACCCAACTCTTAACGTTCATTGCCCCATATTTGAATCACATCTACGACAAGGTTCACCAATACCCTCTTAGGGTTCAGTTTCTTGCGGGTTTAGTGACCTTGAATAAGGAAAAGGGTTTAGGGTTGGATTAGGCGGAGCCGCGAAGCGGGTCCGCCTAATCAAACCCTAAACCCTTTTCAGTCCCGTCTTATGCAGTACCCTACTCTTAAGGTTCAGTGCCCCATCCTTGAATCACATCCACGACAGGGTTCACCAATACTCTCTTAGGGTTCAGTTTATTGCTGGTTTAGTGAACTTGAATAAGGAAAAGGGTTTAGGGTTGGATTAGGCGGAGCCGCGAAGCGGGTCCGCCTAATGCAACCCTAAACCTTTTTCCGTCCCGTCTTATGCAGTACCCTACTCTTAAGGTTCAGTGCCCCATATTCGAATCACATCCTCGACACGGTTCACCAATACCCTCTTAGGGATCAGTTTCTTGCGGGTTTAATGACCATGAATATGGAAAAGGGTTTAGGGTTGGATTAGGCGGAGCCGCGAAGCGGGTCCGCCTAATCAAACCCTAAACCCTTTTCAGTCCCGTCTTATGCAGTACCCTACTCTTAAGGTTCAGTGCCCCATCCTTGAATCACATCCACGACAGGGTTCACCAATACCCTCTTAGGGTTCAGTTTCTTGCGGGTTTAGTGACCTTGAATAAGGAAAAGGGTTTAGGGTTGGATTAGGCGGAGCCGCGAAGCGGTTCCGCCTAATCCAACCCTAAACCCTTTTCCGTCCCGTCTTATGCAGTACCCTACTCCTAACGTTCAGTGCCCCATATTTGAATCACATCCACGACAAGGTTCACCAATACCCTCTTAGGGTTCAGTTTCTTGCGGGTTTAGTGACCTTGAATAAGGAAAAGGGTTTAGGGTTGGATTAGGCGGAGCCGCGAAGCGGGTCCGCCTAATCAAACCCTAAACCCTTTTCAGTCCCGTCTTATGCAGTACCCTACTCTTAAGGTTCAGTGCCCCATCCTTGAATCACATCCACGACAGGGTTCACCAATACTCTCTTAGGGTTCAGTTTATTGCTGGTTTAGTGAACTTGAATAAGGAAAAGGGTTTAGGGTTGGATTAGGCGGAGCCGCGAAGCGGGTCCGCCTAATGCAACCCTAAACCTTTTTCCGTCCCGTCTTATGCAGTACCCTACTCTTAAGGTTCAGTGCCCCATATTTGAATCACATCCTCGACAGGGTTCACCAATACCCTCTTAGGGATCAGTTTCTTGCGGGTTTAGTGACCATGAATATGGAAAAGGGTTTAGGGTTGGATTAGGCGGAGCCGCGAAGCGGGTCCGCCTAATCAAACCCTAAACCCTTTTCAGTCCCGTCTTATGCAGTACCCTACTCTTAAGGTTCAGTGCCCCATCCTTGAATCACATCCACGACAGGGTTCACCAATACCCTCTTAGGGTTCAGTTTCTTGCGGGTTTAGTGACCTTGAATAAGGAAAAGGGTTTAGGGTTGGATTAGGCGGAGCCGCGAAGCGGTTCCGCCTAATCCAACCCTAAACCCTTTTCCGTCCCGTCTTATGCAGTACCCTACTCCTAACGTTCAGTGCCCCATATTTGAATCACATCCACGACAAGGTTCACCAATACCCTCTTAGGGTTCAGTTTCTTGCGGGTTTAGTGACCTTGAATAAGGAAAAGGGTTTAGGGTTGGATTAGGCGGAGCCGCGAAGCGGGTCCGCCTAATGCAACCCTAAACCCTTTTCCGTCCCGTCTTATGCAGTACCCTACTCTTAAGGTTCAGTGCCCCATCTTTGAATCACATCCACGACAGGGTTCACCAATACCCTCTTAGGGTTCAGTTTCTTGCGGGTTTAGTGACCATGAATAAGGAAAAGGGTTTAGGGTTGGATTAGGCAGAGCCACGAAGCGGGTCCGCCTAATCCAACCCTAAACCCTTTTTCGTCCCGTCTTATGCAGAACCCTACTCTTAAGGTTCAGTGCCCCATATTTGAATCACATCCACGACAGGGTTCACCAGTACTCTCTTAGGGTTCAGTTTCTTGCGGGTTTAGTGACCTTGAATAAGGAAAAGGGTTTAGGGTTGGATTAGGCGGAGCCGCGAAGCGGGTCCGCCTAATCCAACCCTAAACCATTTTTCCGTCCCGTCTTATGCAGTACCCTACTCTTAAGGTTCAGTGCCCCATCTTTGAATCACATCCACGACACGGTTCACCAATACCCTCTTGGGGTTCAGTTTCTTGCGGGTGTAGTGACCTTGAATAAGGAATAGGGTTTAGGGTTGGATTAGGCGGAGCTGCGAAGCGGGTCCGTCATTTCCAACCCTAAACCCTTTTTCGTCCCGTCTTATGCAGTACCCTACTTTTAAGGTTCAGTGCCCCATCTTTGAATCACATACACGACAGGGTTCACCAATACCCTCTTAGGGTTCAGTTTCTTGCGGGTTTAGTGACCTTGAATAAGGAAAAGGGTTTAGGGTTGGATTAGGCTGAGCCGCGAAGCGGGTCCGCCTAATCCAACCCTAAACCCTTTTCCTTCCCGTCTTATGCAGTACCTTACTCTTAAGGTTCAGTGCCCCATCCTTGAATCACATCCACGACAGGGTTCACCAATACCCTCTTAGGGTTCAGTTTCTTGCGGGTTTAGTGACCTTGAATAAGGAAAAGGGTTTAGGGTTGGATTAGGCGGAGCTGCGAAACGGGTCCGCCTAATCCAACCCTAAACCCTTTTCCGTTCCGTCTTATGCAGTACCCTACTGTTAAGGTTCAGTGCCCCATCCTTGAATCACATCCACGACAGGGTTTACCAATACTCTCTTAGGGTTCAGTTTCTTGCGGGTTTAGTGACCTTGAATAAGGAAAAGGGTTTAGGGTTGGATTAGGCGAAGCCGCGAAGCGGGTCCGCCTAATGCAACCCTAAACCCTTTTCCGTCCCGTCTTATGCAGTACCCTACTCTTAAGGTTCAGTGCCCCATCTTTGAATCACATCCACGACAGGGTTCACCAATACTCTCTTAGGGATCAGTTTCTTGCGGGTTTAGTGACCATGAATAAGGAAAAGGGTTTAGGGTTGGATTAGGCGGAGCCGCGAAGCGGGTCCGCGTAATCCAACCCTAAACCCTTTTCCGTCCCGTCTTATGCAGTACCCTACTTTTAAGGTTCAGTGCCCCATCCTTGAATCACATTCACGACAGGGTTCACCAATACTCTCTTAGGGTTCAGTTTCTTGCGGGTTTAGTGACCATGAATAAGGAAAAGGGTTTAGGGTTGGATTAGGCGGAGCCGCGAAGTGGGTCCGCCTAATCCAACCCTAAACCATTTTTCCATCCCGTCTTATCCAGTACCCTACTCTTAAGGTTCAGTGCCCCATCTTTGAATCACATCCACGACACGGTTTACCAATACCCTCTTAGGGTTCAGTTTCTTGCGGGTGTAGTGACCTTGAATAAGGAAAAGGGTTTAGGGTTGGATTAGGCGGAGCCGCGAAGCGGGTCCGCCATATCCAACCCTAAACCCTTTTTCGTCCCGCCTTATGCAGTACCCTACTCTTAAGGTTCAGTGCCCCATATTTGAATCACATCCACGACAGGGTTCACCAATACTCTCTTAGGGTTCAGTTTCTTGCGGGTTTAGTGACCTTGAATAAGGAAAAGGGTTTAGGGTTGGATTAGGCGGAGCCGCGAAGCGGGTCCGCCTAATCCAACCCTAAACCATTTTTCCATCCCGTCTTATCCAGTACCCTACTCTTAAGGTTCAGTGCCCCATCTTTGAATCACATCCACGACACGGTTTACCAATACCCTCTTAGGGTTCAGTTTCTTGCGGGTGTAGTGACCTTGAATAAGGAAAAGGGTTTAGGGTTGGATTAGGCGGAGCCGCGAAGCGGGTCCGCCATATCCAACCCTAAACCCTTTTTCGTCCCGTCTTATGCAGTACCCTACTCTAAAGGTTCAGTGCCCCATCTTTGAATCACATCCACGACACGGTTCACCAATACCCTCTTGGGGTTCAGTTTCTTGCGGGTGTAGTGACCTTGAATAAGGAATAGGGTTTAGGGTTGGATTAGGCGGAGCCGCGAAGCGGGTCCGCCATTTCCAACCCTAAACCCTTTTTCGTCCCGTCTTATGCAGTACCCTACTTTTAAGGTTCAGTGCCCCATCCTTGAATCACATCCACGACAGGGTTCACCAATACTCTCTTAGGGTTCAGCTTCTTGCGGGTTTAGTGACCTTGAATAAGGAAAAGGGTTTAGGGTTGGATTAGGTGGAGCCGCGAAGCGGGTCCGCCATATCCAACCCTAAACCCTTTTTCGTCCCGTCTTATGCAGTACCCTACTCTTAAGGTTCAGTGCCCCATCTTTGAATCACATCCACGACAGGGTTCACCAATACTCTCTTAGGGATCAGTTTCTTGCGGGTTTAGTGACCATGAATAAGGAAAAGGGTTTAGGGTTGGATTAGGCGGAGCCGCGAAGCGGGTCCGCGTAATCCAACCCTAAACCCTTTTTCGTCCCGTCTTATGCAGTACCCTACTCTTAAGGTTCAGTGCCCCATCCTTGAATCACATTCACGACAGGGTTCACCAATACTCTCTTAGGGTTCAGTTTCTTGCGGGTTTAGTGACCATGAATAAGGAAAAGGGTTTAGGGTTGGATTAGGCGGAGCCGCGAAGTGGGTCCGCCTAATCCAACCCTAAACCATTTTTCCATCCCGTCTTATCCAGTACCCTACTCTTAAGGTTCAGTGCCCCATCTTTGAATCACATCCACGACACGGTTTACCAATACCCTCTTAGGGTTCAGTTTCTTGCGGGTGTAGTGACCTTGAATAAGGAAAAGGGTTTAGGGTTGGATTAGGCGGAGCCGCGAAGCGGGTCCGCCATATCGAACCCTAAACCCTTTTTCGTCCCGTCTTATGCAGTACCCTACTCTTAAGGTTCAGTGCCCCATATTTGAATCACATCCACGACAGGGTTCACCAATACTCTCTTAGGGTTCAGTTTCTTGCGGGTTTAGTGACCTTGAATAAGGAAAAGGGTTTAGGGTTGGATTAGGCGGAGCCGCGAAGCGGGTCCGCCTAATCCAACCCTAAACCATTTTTCCATCCCGTCTTATCCAGTACCCTACTCTTAAGGTTCAGTGCCCTATCTTTGAATCACATCCACGACACGGTTTACCAATACCCTCTTAGGGTTCAGTTTCTTGCGGGTGTAGTGACCTTGAATAAGGAAAAGGGTTTAGGGTTGGATTAGGCGGAGCCGCGAAGCGGGTCCGCCATATCCAACCCTAAACCCTTTTTCGTCCCGTCTTATGCAGTACCCTACTCTTAAGGTTCAGTGCCCCATCTTTGAATCACATCCACGACACGGTTCACCAATACCCTCTTCGGGTTCAGTTTCTTGCGGGTGTAGTGACCTTGAATAAGGAATAGGGTTTAGGGTTGGATTAGGCGGAGCCGCGAAGCGGGTCCGCCATTTCCAACCCTAAACCCTTTTTCGTCCCGTCTTATGCAGTACCCTACTCTTAAGGTTCAGTGCCCCATCTTTGAATCACATACACGACAGGGTTCACCAATACCCTCTTAGGGTTCAGTTTCTTGCGGGTTTAGTGACCTTGAATAAGGAAAAGGGTTTAGGGTTGGATTAGGCGGAGCCGCGAAGCGGGTCCGCCTAATCCAACCCTAAACCCTTTTCCTTCCCGTCTTATGCAGTACCCTACTCTTAAGGTTCAGTGCCCCATCCTTGAATCACATCCACGACAGGGTTCACCAATACCCTCTTAAGGTTCAGTTTCTTGCGGGTTTAGTGATCTTGAATAAGGAAAAGGGTTTAGGGTTGGATTAGGCGGAGCCGCGAAGCGGGTCCGCCTAATGCAACCCTAAACCTTTTTCCGTCCCGTCTTATGCAGTACCCTACTCTTAAGGTTCAGTGCCCCATATTTGAATCACATCCTCGACAGGGTTCACCAATACCCTCTTAGGGATCAGTTTCTTGCGGGTTTAGTGACCATGAATATGGAAAAGGGTTTAGGGTTGGATTAGGCGGAGCCGCGAAGCGGGTCCGCCTAATCAAACCCTAAACCCTTTTCAGTCCCGTCTTATGCAGTACCCTACTCTTAAGGTTCAGTGCCCCATCCTTGAATCACATCCACGACAGGGTTCACCAATACCCTCTTAGGGTTCAGTTTCTTGCGGGTTTAGTGACCTTGAATAAGGAAAAGGGTTTAGGGTTGGATTAGGCGGAGCCGCGAAGCGGTTCCGCCTAATCCAACCCTAAACCCTTTTCCGTCCCGTCTTATGCAGTACCCTACTCCTAACGTTCAGTGCCCCATATTTGAATCACATCCACGACAAGGTTCACCAATACCCTCTTAGGGTTAAGTTTCTTGCGGGTTTAGTGACCTTGAATAAGGAAAAGGGTTTAGGGTTGGATTAGGCGGAGCCGCGAAGCGGGTCCGCCTAATGCAACCCTAAACCCTTTTCCGTCCCGTCTTATGCAGTACCCTACTCTTAAGGTTCAGTGCCCCATCTTTGAATCACATCCACGACAGGGTTCACCAATACCCTCTTAGGGTTCAGTTTCTTGCGGGTTTAGTGACCATGAATAAGGAAAAGGGTTTAGGGTTGGATTAGGCAGAGCCACGAAGCGGGTCCGCCTAATCCAACCCTAAACCCTTTTTCGTCCCGTCTTATGCAGAACCCTACTCTTAAGGTTCAGTGCCCCATATTTGAATCACATCCACGACAGGGTTCACCAGTACTCTCTTAGGGTTCAGTTTCTTGCGGGTTTAGTGACCTTGAATAAGGAAAAGGGTTTAGGGTTGGATTAGGCGGAGCCGCGAAGCGGGTCCGCCTAATCCAACCCTAAACCATTTTTCCGTCCCGTCTTATGCAGTACCCTACTCTTAAGGTTCAGTGCCCCATCTTTGAATCACATCCACGACACGGTTCACCAATACCCTCTTGGGGTTCAGTTTCTTGCGGGTGTAGTGACCTTGAATAAGGAATAGGGTTTAGGGTTGGATTAGGCGGAGCTGCGAAGCGGGTCCGCCATTTCCAACCCTAAACCCTTTTTCGTCCCGTCTTATGCAGTACCCTACTTTTAAGGTTCAGTGCCCCATCTTTGAATCACATACACGACAGGGTTCACCAATACCCTCTTAGGGTTCAGTTTCTTGCGGGTTTAGTGACCTTGAATAAGGAAAAGGGTTTAGGGTTGGATTAGGCTGAGCCGCGAAGCGGGTCCGCCTAATCCAACCCTAAACCCTTTTCCTTCCCGTCTTATGCAGTACCTTACTCTTAAGGTTCAGTGCCCCATCCTTGAATCACATCCACGACAGGGTTCACCAATACCCTCTTAGGGTTCAGTTTCTTGCGGGTTTAGTGACCTTGAATAAGGAAAAGGGTTTAGGGTTGGATTAGGCGGAGCTGCGAAACGGGTCCGCCTAATCCAACCCTAAACCCTTTTCCGTTCCGTCTTATGCAGTACCCTACTGTTAAGGTTCAGTGCCCCATCCTTGAATCACATCCACGACAGGGTTCACCAATACTCTCTTAGGGTTCAGTTTCTTGCGGGTTTAGTGACCTTGAATAAGGAAAAGGGTTTAGGGTTGGATTAGGCGAAGCCGCGAAGCGGGTCCGCCTAATGCAACCCTAAACCCTTTTCCGTCCCGTCTTATGCAGTACCCTACTCTTAAGGTTCAGTGCCCCATCTTTGAATCACATCCACGACAGGGTTCACCAATACTCTCTTAGGGATCAGTTTCTTGCGGGTTTAGTGACCATGAATAAGGAAAAGGGTTTAGGGTTGGATTAGGCGGAGCCGCGAAGCGGGTCCGCGTAATCCAACCCTAAACCCTTTTCCGTCCCGTCTTATGCAGTACCCTACTTTTAAGGTTCAGTGCCCCATCCTTGAATCACATTCACGACAGGGTTCACCAATACTCTCTTAGGGTTCAGTTTCTTGCGGGTTTAGTGACCATGAATAAGGAAAAGGGTTTAGGGTTGGATTAGGCGGAGCCGCGAAGTGGGTCCGCCTAATCCAACCCTAAACCATTTTTCCATCCCGTCTTATCCAGTACCCTACTCTTAAGGTTCAGTGCCCCATCTTTGAATCACATCCACGACACGGTTTACCAATACCCTCTTAGGGTTCAGTTTCTTGCGGGTGTAGTGACCTTGAATAAGGAAAAGGGTTTAGGGTTGGATTAGGCGGAGCCGCGAAGCGGGTCCGCCATATCCAACCCTAAACCCTTTTTCGTCCCGCCTTATGCAGTACCCTACTCTTAAGGTTCAGTGCCCCATATTTGAATCACATCCACGACAGGGTTCACCAATACTCTCTTAGGGTTCAGTTTCTTGCGGGTTTAGTGACCTTGAATAAGGAAAAGGGTTTAGGGTTGGATTAGGCGGAGCCGCGAAGCGGGTCCGCCTAATCCAACCCTAAACCATTTTTCCATCCCGTCTTATCCAGTACCCTACTCTTAAGGTTCAGTGCCCCATCTTTGAATCACATCCACGACACGGTTTACCAATACCCTCTTAGGGTTCAGTTTCTTGCGGGTGTAGTGACCTTGAATAAGGAAAAGGGTTTAGGGTTGGATTAGGCGGAGCCGCGAAGCGGGTCCGCCATATCCAACCCTAAACCCTTTTTCGTCCCGTCTTATGCAGTACCCTACTCTAAAGGTTCAGTGCCCCATCTTTGAATCACATCCACGACACGGTTCACCAATACCCTCTTGGGGTTCAGTTTCTTGCGGGTGTAGTGACCTTGAATAAGGAATAGGGTTTAGGGTTGGATTAGGCGGAGCCGCGAAGCGGGTCCGCCATTTCCAACCCTAAACCCTTTTTCGTCCCGTCTTATGCAGTACCCTACTTTTAAGGTTCAGTGCCCCATCCTTGAATCACATCCACGACAGGGTTCACCAATACTCTCTTAGGGTTCAGCTTCTTGCGGGTTTAGTGACCTTGAATAAGGAAAAGGGTTTAGGGTTGGATTAGGTGGAGCCGCGAAGCGGGTCCGCCATATCCAACCCTAAACCCTTTTTCGTCCCGTCTTATGCAGTACCCTACTCTTAAGGTTCAGTGCCCCATCTTTGAATCACATCCACGACAGGGTTCACCAATACTCTCTTAGGGATCAGTTTCTTGCGGGTTTAGTGACCATGAATAAGGAAAAGGGTTTAGGGTTGGATTAGGCGGAGCCGCGAAGCGGGTCCGCGTAATCCAACCCTAAACCCTTTTTCGTCCCGTCTTATGCAGTACCCTACTCTTAAGGTTCAGTGCCCCATCCTTGAATCACATTCACGACAGGGTTCACCAATACTCTCTTAGGGTTCAGTTTCTTGCGGGTTTAGTGACCATGAATAAGGAAAAGGGTTTAGGGTTGGATTAGGCGGAGCCGCGAAGTGGGTCCGCCTAATCCAACCCTAAACCATTTTTCCATCCCGTCTTATCCAGTACCCTACTCTTAAGGTTCAGTGCCCCATCTTTGAATCACATCCACGACACGGTTTACCAATACCCTCTTAGGGTTCAGTTTCTTGCGGGTGTAGTGACCTTGAATAAGGAAAAGGGTTTAGGGTTGGATTAGGCGGAGCCGCGAAGCGGGTCCGCCATATCGAACCCTAAACCCTTTTTCGTCCCGTCTTATGCAGTACCCTACTCTTAAGGTTCAGTGCCCCATATTTGAATCACATCCACGACAGGGTTCACCAATACTCTCTTAGGGTTCAGTTTCTTGCGGGTTTAGTGACCTTGAATAAGGAAAAGGGTTTAGGGTTGGATTAGGCGGAGCCGCGAAGCGGGTCCGCCTAATCCAACCCTAAACCATTTTTCCATCCCGTCTTATCCAGTACCCTACTCTTAAGGTTCAGTGCCCTATCTTTGAATCACATCCACGACACGATTTACCAATACCCTCTTAGGGTTCAGTTTCTTGCGGGTGTAGTGACCTTGAATAAGGAAAAGGGTTTAGGGTTGGATTAGGCGGAGCCGCGAAGCGGGTCCGCCATATCCAACCCTAAACCCTTTTTCGTCCCGTCTTATGCAGTACCCTACTCTTAAGGTTCAGTGCCCCATCTTTGAATCACATCCACGACACGGTTCACCAATACCCTCTTCGGGTTCAGTTTCTTGCGGGTGTAGTGACCTTGAATAAGGAATAGGGTTTAGGGTTGGATTAGGCGGAGCCGCGAAGCGGGTCCGCCATTTCCAACCCTAAACCCTTTTTCGTCCCGTCTTATGCAGTACCCTACTCTTAAGGTTCAGTGCCCCATCTTTGAATCACATCCACGACAGGGTTCACCAATACCCTCTTAGGGTTCAGTTTCTTGCGGGTTTAGTGACCATGAATAAGGAAAAGGGTTTAGGGTTGGATTAGGCAGAGCCGCGAAGCGGGTCCGCCTAATCCAACCCTAAACCCTTTTCCGTCCCGTCTTATGCAGTACCCTACTCTTAAGGTTCAGTGCCCCATATTTGAATCACATCCACGACAGGGTTCACCAGTACTCTCTTAGGGTTCAGTTTCTTGCGGGTTTAGTGACCTTGAATAAGGAAAAGGGTTTAGGGTTGGATTAGGCGGAGCCGCGAAGCGGGTCCGCCTAATCCAACCCTAAACCATTTTTCCGTCCCGTCTTATGCAGTACCCTACTCTTAAGGTTCAGTGCCCCATCTTTGAATCACATCCACGACACGGTTCACCAATACCCTCTTGGGGTTCAGTTTCTTGCGGGTGTAGTGACCTTGAATCAGAAATAGGGTTTAGGGTTGGATTAGGCGGAGCCGCGAAGCGGGTCCGCCATTTCCCACCCTAAACCCTTTTTCGTCCCGTCTTATGCAGTACCCTACTTTTAAGGTTCAGTGCCCCATCTTTGAATCACATACACGACAGGGTTCACCAATACCCTGTTAGGGTTCAGTTTCTTGCGGGTTTAGTGACCATGAATAAGGAAAAGGGTTTAGGGGTTGATTAGGCGGAGCCGCGAAGCGGGTCCGCCTAATCCAACCCTAAACCCTTTTCCGTCCCGTCTTATGCAGTACCCTACTCTTAAGGTTCAGTGCCCCATCTTTGAATCACATCCACGACACGGTTTACCAATACACTCTTAGGGTTCAGTTTCTTGCGGGTGTAGTGACCTTGAATAAGGAAAAGGGTTTAGGGTTGGATTAGGCGGAGCCGCGAAGCGGGTCCGCCATATCCAACCCTAAACCCTTTTTCGTCCCGTCTTATGCAGTACCCTACTCTTAAAGTTCAGTGCCCCATCTTTCAATCACATCCACGACACGGTTCACCAATACCCTCTTGGGGTTCAGTTTCTTGCGGGTGTAGTGACCTTGAATAAGGAATAGGGTTTAGGGTTGGATTAGGCAGAGCCGCGAAGCGGGTCCGCCATTTCCAACCCTAAACCCTTTTTCGTCCCGTCTAATGCAGTACCCTACTCTTAAGGTTCAGTGCCCCATCTTTGAATCACATCCACGACAGGGTTCACCAATACCCTCTTAGGGTTCAGTTTCTTGCGGGTTTAGTGACCATGAATAAGGAAAAGGGTTTAGGGTTGGATTAGGCAGAGCCGCGAAGCGGGTCCGCCTAATCCAACCCTAAACCCTTTTCCGTCCCGTCTTATGCAGTACCCTACTCTTAAGGTTCAGTGCCCCATATTTGAATCACATCCACGACAGGGTTCACCAGTACTCTCTTAGGGTTCAGTTTCTTGCGGGTTTAGTGACCTTGAATAAGGAAAAGGGTTTAGGGTTGGATTAGGCGGAGCCGCGAAGCGGGTCCGCCTAATCCAACCCTAAACCATTTTTCCGTCCTGTCTTATGCAGTACCCTACTCTTAAGGTTCAGTGCCCCATCTTTGAATCACATCCACGACACGGTTCACCAATACCCTCTTGGGGTTTAGTTTCTTGCGGGTGTAGTGACCTTGAATAAGAAATAGGGTTTAGGGTTGGATTAGGCGGAGCCGCGAAGCGGGTCCGCCATTTCCCACCCTAAACCCTTTTTCGTCCCGTCTTATGCAGTACCCTACTTTTAAGGTTCAGTGCCCCATCTTTGAATCACATACACGACAGGGTTCACCAATACCCTCTTAGGGTTCAGTTTCTTGCGGGTTTAGTGACCATGAATAAGGAAAAGGGTTTAGGGGTTGATTAGGCGGAGCCGCGAAGCGGGTCCGCCTAATCCAACCCTAAACCCTTTTCCGTCCCGTCTTATGCAGTACCCTACTCTTAAGGTTCAGTGCCCCATCTTTGAATCACATCCACGACACGGTTTACCAATACCCTCTTAGGGTTCAGTTTCTTGCGGGTGTAGTGACCTTGAATAAGGAAAAGGGTTTAGGGTTGGATTAGGCGGAGCCGCGAAGCGGGTCCGCCATATCCAACCCTAAACCCTTTTTCGTCCCGTCTTATGCAGTACCCTACTCTTAAGGTTCAGTGCCCCATCTTTGAATCACATCCACGACACGGTTCACCAATACCCTCTTGGGGTTCAGTTTCTTGCGGGTGTAGTGACCTTGAATAAGGAATAGGGTTTAGGGTTGGATTAGGCAGAGCCGCGAAGCGGGTCCGCCATTTCCAACCCTAAACCCTTTTTCGTCCCGTCTTATGCAGTACCCTACTCTAAAGGTTCAGTGCCCCATCTTTGAATCACATACACGACAGGGTTCACCAATACCCTGTTAGGGTTCAGTTTCTTGCGGGTTTAGTGACCTTGAATAAGGAAAAGGGTTTAGGGTTGGATTACGCGGAGCCGCGAAGCGGGTCCGCCTAATCCAACCCTAAACCCTTTTCCTTCCCGTCTTATGCAGTTCTCTACTCTTAAGGTTCAGTGCCCCATCCTTGAATCACATACACGACAGGGTTCACCAATACCCTCTTAGGGTTCAGTTTCTTGCGGGTTTAGTGATCTTGAATAAGGAAAAGGGTTTAGGGTTGGATTAGGCAGAGCTGCGAAGCGGGTCCGCCTTATCCAACCCTAAACCCTTTTCCGTCCCGTCTTATGCAGTACCCTACTCTTAAGGTTCAGTGCCCCATCCTTGAATCACATCCACGACAGGGTTCACCAATACCTCTTAGGGTTCAGTTTCTTGCGGGTTTAGTGACCTTGAATAAGGAAAAGGGTTTAGGGTTGGATTAGGCGGAGCCGCGAAGCGGGTCCGCTATATCCAACCCTAAACCCTTTTTCGTCCCGTCTTATGCAGTACCCTACTCTTAAGGTTCAGTGCCCCATATTTGAATCACATCCACGACACGGTTCACCAATACCCTCTTGGGGTTCAGTTTCTTGCGGGTGTAGTGACGTTGAATAAGGAATAGGGTTTAGGGTTGGATTAGGCGGAACCGCGAAGCGGGTCCGCCATTTCCAACCCTAAACCCTTTTTCGTCCCGTCTTATGCAGTACCCTACTCTTAAGGTTCAGTGCCCCATCTTTGAATCACATCCACGACAGGGTTCACCAATACCCTCTTAGGGTTCAGTTTCTTGCGGGTTTAGTGACCATGAATAAGGAAAGGGGTTTAGGGTTGGATTAGGCAGAGCCGCGAAGCGGGTCCGCCTAATCCAACCCTAAACCCTTTTTCGTCCCGTCTTATGCAGTACCCTACTCTTAAGGTTCAGTGCCCCATATTTGAATCACATCCACGACAGGGTTCACCAGTACTCTCTTAGGGTTCAGTTTCTTGCGGGTTTAGTGACCTTGAATAAGGAAAAGGGTTTAGGGTTGGATTAGGCGGAGCCGCGAAGCGGGTCCGCCTAATCCAACCCTAAACCATTTTTCCGTCCTGTCTTATGCAGTACCCTACTCTTAAGGTTCAGTGCCCCATCTTTGAATCACATCCACGACACGGTTCACCAATACCCTCTTGGGGTTCAGTTTCTTGCGGGTGTAGTGTCCTTGAATAAGAAATAGGGTTTAGGGTTGGATTAGGCGGAGCCGCGAAGCGGGTCCGCCATTTCCCACCCTAAACCCTTTTTCGTCCCGTCTTATGCAGTACCCTACTCTTAAGGTTCAGTGCCCCATCTTTGAATCACATCCACGACACGGTTTACCAATACCCTCTTAGGGTTCAGTTTCTTGCGGGTGTAGTGACCTTGAATAAGGAAAAGGGTTTAGGGTTGGATTAGGCGGAGCCGCGAAGCGGGTCCGCCATATCCAACCCTAAACCCTTTTTCGTCCCGTCTTATGCAGTACCCTACTCTTAAGGTTCAGTGCCCCATCTTTGAATCACATCCACGACACGGTTCACCAATACCCTCTTGGGGTTCAGTTTCTTGCGGGTGTAGTGACCTTGAATAAGGAATAGGGTTTAGGGTTGGATTAGGCAGAGCCGCGAAGCGGGTCCGCCATTTCCAACCCTAAACCCTTTTTCGTCCCGTCTTATGCAGTACCCTACTCTAAAGGTTCAGTGCCCCATCTTTGAATCACATACACGACAGGGTTCACCAATACCCTCTTAGGGTTCAGTTTCTTGCGGGTTTAGTGACCTTGAATAAGGAAAAGGGTTTAGGGTTGGATTACGCGGAGCCGCGAAGCGGGTCCGCCTAATCCAACCCTAAACCCTTTTCCTTCCCGTCTTATGCAGTTCTCTACTCTTAAGGTTCAGTGCCCCATCCTTGAATCACATACACGACAGGGTTCACCAATACCCTCTTAGGGTTCAGTTTCTTGCGGGTTTAGTGATCTTGAATAAGGAAATGGGTTTAGGGTTGGATTAGGCAGAGCTGCGAAGCGGGTCCGCCTTATCCAACCCTAAACCCTTTTCCGTCCCGTCTTATGCAGTACCCTACTCTTAAGGTTCAGTGCCCCATCCTTGAATCACATCCACGACAGGGTTCACCAATACCTCTTAGGGTTCAGTTTCTTGCGGGTTTAGTGACCTTGAATAAGGAAAAGGGTTTAGGGTTGGATTAGGCGGAGCCGCGAAGCGGGTCCGCTATATCCAACCCTAAACCCTTTTTCGTCCCGTCTTATGCAGTACCCTACTCTTAAGGTTCAGTGCCCCATCTTTGAATCACATCCACGACACGGTTCACCAATACCCTCTTGGGGTTCAGTTTCTTGCGGGTGTAGTGACGTTGAATAAGGAATAGGGTTTAGGGTTGGATTAGGCGGAGCCGCGAAGCGGGTCCGCCATTTCCAACCCTAAACCCTTTTTCGTCCCGTCTTATGCAGTACCCTACTCTAAAGGTTCAGTGCCCCATCTTTGAATCACATACACGACAGGGTTCACCAATACCCTCTTAGGGTTCAGTTTCTTGCGGGTTTAGTGACCTTGAATAAGGAAAAGGGTTTAGGGTTGGATTAGGCGGAGCCGCGAAGCGGGTCCGCCTAATGCAACCCTAAACCCTTTTCCTTCCCGTCTTATGCAGTACCCTACTCTTAAGGTTCAGTGCCCCATCCTTGAATCACATACACGACAGGGTTCACCAATACCCTCTCAGGGTTCAGTTTCTTGCGGGTTTAGTGATCTTGAATAAGGAAAAGGGTTTAGGGTTGGATTAGGCGGAGCTGCGAAGCGGGTCCGCCTTATCCAACCCTAAACCCTTTTCTGTCCCGTCTTATGCAGTACCCTACTCTTAAGGTTCAGTGCCCCATCCTTGAATCACATACACGACAGGGTTCACCAATACTCTCTTAGGGTTCAGTTTCTTGCGGGTTTAGTGACCTTGAATAAGGAAAAGGGTTTAGGGTTGGATTAGGCGGAGCCGCGAAGCGGGTCCGCTATATCCAACCCTAAACCCTTTTTCGTCCCGTCTTATGCAGTACCCTACTCTTAAGGTTCAGTGCCCCATCTTTGAATCACATCCACGACACGGTTCACCAATACCCTCTTGGGGTTCAGTTTCTTGCGGGTGTAGTGACCTTGAATAAGGAATAGGGTTTAGGGTTGGATTAGGCAGAGCCGCGAAGCGGGTCCGCCATTTCCAACCCTAAACCCTTTTTCGTCCCGTCTTATGCAGTACCCTACTCTAAAGGTTCAGTGCCCCATATTTGAATCACATACACGACAGGGTTCACCAATACCCTCTTAGGGTTCAGTTTCTTGCGGGTTTAGTGACCTTGAATAAGGAAAAGGGTTTAGGGTTGGATTACGCGGAGCCGCGAAGCGGGTCCGCCTAATCCAACCCTAAACCCTTTTCCTTCCCGTCTTATGCAGTTCTCTACTCTTAAGGTTCAGTGCCCCATCCTTGAATCACATACACGACAGGGTTCACCAATACCCTCTTAGGGTTCAGTTTCTTGCGGGTTTAGTGATCTTGAATAAGGAAAAGGGTTTAGGGTTGGATTAGGCAGAGCTGCGAAGCGGGTCCGCCTTATCCAACCCTAAACCCTTTTCCGTCCCGTCTTATGCAGTACCCTACTCTTAAGGTTCAGTGCCCCATCCTTGAATCACATCCACGACAGGGTTCACCAATACCTCTTAGGGTTCAGTTTCTTGCGGGTTTAGTGACCTTGAATAAGGAAAAGGGTTTAGGGTTGGATTAGGCGGAGCCGCGAAGCGGGTCCGCTATATCCAACCCTAAACCCTTTTTCGTCCCGTCTTATGCAGTACCCTACTCTTAAGGTTCAGTGCCCCATCTTTGAATCACATCCACGACACGGTTCACCAATACCCTCTTGGGGTTCAGTTTCTTGCGGGTGTAGTGACGTTGAATAAGGAATAGGGTTTAGGGTTGGATTAGGCGGAGCCGCGAAGCGGGTCCGCCATTTCCAACCCTAAACCCTTTTTCGTCCCGTCTTATGCAGTACCCTACTCTTAAGGTTCAGTGCCCCATCTTTGAATCACATCCACGACAGGGTTCACCAATACCCTCTTAGGGTTCAGTTTCTTGCGGGTTTAGTGACCATGAATAAGGAAAAGGGTTTAGGGTTGGATTAGGCAGAGCCGCGAAGCGGGTCCGCCTAATGCAACCCTAAACCCTTTTCCGTCCCGTCTTATGCAGTACCCTACTCTTAAGGTTCAGTGCCCCATCCTTGAATCACATCCACGACAGGGTTCACCAATACCTCTTAGGGTTCAGTTTCTTGCGGGTTTAGTGACCTTGAATAAGGAAAAGGGTTTAGGGTTGGATTAGGCGGAGCCGCGAAGCGGGTCCGCTATATCCAACCCTAAACCCTTTTTCGTCCCGTCTTATGCAGTACCCTACTCTTAAGGTTCAGTGCCCCATCTTTGAATCACATCCACGACACGGTTCACCAATACCCTCTTGGGGTTCAGTTTCTTGCGGGTGTAGTGACGTTGAATAAGGAATAGGGTTTAGGGTTGGATTAGGCGGAGCCGCGAAGCGGGTCCGCCATTTCCAACCCTAAACCCTTTTTCGTCCCGTCTTATGCAGTACCCTACTCTAAAGGTTCAGTGCCCCATCTTTGAATCACATACACGACAGGGTTCACCAATACCCTCTTAGGGTTCAGTTTCTTGCGGGTTTAGTGACCTTGAATAAGGAAAAGGGTTTAGGGTTGGATTAGGCGGAGCCGCGAAGCGGGTCCGCCTAATCCAACCCTAAACCCTTTTCCTTCCCGTCTTATGCAGTACCCTACTCTTAAGGTTCAGTGCCCCATCCTTGAATCACATACACGACAGGGTTCACCAATACCCTCTTAGGGTTCAGTTTCTTGCGGGTTTAGTGATCTTGAATAAGGAAAAGGGTTTAGGGTTGGATTAGGCGGAGCTGCGAAGCGGGTCCGCCTTATCCAACCCTAAACCCTTTTCCGTCCCGTCTTATGCAGTACCCTACTCTAAAGGTTCAGTGCCCCATCTTTGAATCACATACACGACAGGGTTCACCAATACCCTCTTAGGGTTCAGTTTCTTGCGGGTTTAGTGACCTTGAATAAGGAAAAGGGTTTAGGGTTGGATTACGCGGAGCCGCGAAGCGGGTCCGCCTTATCCAACCCAAAACCCTTTTCCGTCCTGTCTTATGCAGTACCCTACTCTTTAGGTTCAGTGCCCCATCCTTGAATCACATCCACGACAGGGTTCACCAATACCTCTTAGGGTTCAGTTTCTTGCGGGTTTAGTGACCTTGAATAAGGAAAAGGGTTTAGGGTTGGATTAGGCGGAGCCGCGAAGCGGGTCCGCCATTTCCAACCCTAAACCCTTTTTCGTCCCGTCTTATGCAGTACCCTACTCTAAAGGTTCAGTGCCCCATCTTTGAATCACATACACGACAGGGTTCACCAATACCCTCTTAGGGTTCAGTTTCTTGCGGGTTTAGTGACCTTGAATAAGGAAAAGGGTTTAGGGTTGGATTAGGCGGAGCCGCGAAGCGGGTCCGCCTAATCCAACCCTAAACCCTTTTCCTTCCCGTCTTATGCAGTACCCTACTCTTAAGGTTCAGTGCCCCATCCTTGAATCACATACACGACAGGGTTCACCAATACCCTCTTAGGGTTCAGTTTCTTGCGGGTTTAGTGATCTTGAATAAGGAAAAGGGTTTAGGGTTGGATTAGGCGGAGCTGCGAAGCGGGTCCGCCTTATCCAACCCTAAACCCTTTTCCGTCCCGTCTTATGCAGTACCCTACTCTTAAGGTTCAGTGCCCCATCCTTGAATCACATCCACGACAGGGTTCACCAATACCTCTTAGGGTTCAGTTTCTTGCGGGTTTAGTGACCTTGAATAAGGAAAAGGGTTTAGGGTTGGATTAGGCAGAGCCGCGAAGCGGGTCCGCTATATCCAACCCTAAACCCTTTTTCGTCCCGTCTTATGTAGTACCCTACTCTTAAGGTTCAGTGCCCCATCTTTGAATCACATCCACGACACGGTTCACCAATACCCTCTTGGGGTTCAGTTTCTTGCGGGTGTAGTGACCTTGAATAAGGAATAGGGTTTAGGGTTGGATTAGGCAGAGCCGCGAAGCGGGTCCGCCATTTCCAACCCTAAACCCTTTTTCGTCCCGTCTTATGCAGTACCCTACTCTAAAGGTTCAGTGCCCCATCTTTGAATCACATACACGACAGGGTTCACCAATACCCTCTTAGGGTTCAGTTTCTTGCGGGTTTAGTGACCTTGAATAAGGAAAAGGGTTTAGGGTTGGATTACGCGGAGCCGCGAAGCGGGTCCGCCTAATCCAACCCTAAACCCTTTTCCTTCCCGTCTTATGCAGTTCTCTACTCTTAAGGTTCAGTGCCCCATCCTTGAATCACATACACGACAGGGTTCACCAATACCCTCTTAGGGTTCAGTTTCTTGCGGGTTTAGTGATCTTGAATAAGGAAAAGGGTTTAGGGTTGGATTAGGCAGAGCTGCGAAGCGGGTCCGCCTTATCCAACCCTAAACCCTTTTCCGTCCCGTCTTATGCAGTACCCTACTCTTAAGGTTCAGTGCCCCATCCTTGAATCGCATCCACGACAGGGTTCACCAATACCTCTTAGGGTTCAGTTTCTTGCGGGTTTAGTGACCTTGAATAAGGAAAAGGGTTTAGGGTTGGATTAGGCGGAGCCGCGAAGCGGGTCCGCTATATCCAACCCTAAACCCTTTTTCGTCCCGTCTTATGCAGTACCCTACTCTTAAGGTTCAGTGCCCCATCTTTGAATCACATCCACGACACGGTTCACCAATACCCTCTTGGGGTTCAGTTTCTTGCGGGTGTAGTGACGTTGAATAAGGAATAGGGTTTAGGGTTGGATTAGGCGGAGCCGCGAAGCGGGTCCGCCATTTCCAACCCTAAACCCTTTTTCGTCCCGTCTTATGCAGTACCCTACTCTAAAGGTTCAGTGCCCCATCTTTGAATCACATACACGAGACAGGGTTCACCAATACCCTCTTAGGGTTCAGTTTCTTGCGGGTTTAGTGACCTTGAATAAGGAAAAGGGTTTAGGGTTGGATTAGGCGGAGCCGCGAAGCGGGTCCGCCTAATCCAACCCTAAACCCTTTTCCTTCCCGTCATATGCAGTACCCTACTCTTAAGGTTCAGTGCCCCATCCTTGAATCACATACACGACAGGGTTCACCAATACCCTCTTAGGGTTCAGTTTCTTGCGGGTTTAGTGATCTTGAATAAGGAAAAGGGTTTAGGGTTGGATTAGGCGGAGCTGCGAAGCGGGTCCGCCTTATCCAACCCTAAACCCTTTTCCGTCCCGTCTTATGCAGTACCCTACTCTTAAGGTTCAGTGCCCCATCCTTGAATCACATCCACGACAGGGTTCACCAATACCTCTTAGGGTTCAGTTTCTTGCGGGTTTAGTGACCTTGAATAAGGAAAAGGGTTTAGGGTTGGATTAGGCAGAGCCGCGAAGCGGGTCCGCTATATCCAACCCTAAACCCTTTTTCGTCCCGTCTTATGTAGTACCCTACTCTTAAGGTTCAGTGCCCCATCTTTGAATCACATCCACGACACGGTTCACCAATACCCTCTTGGGGTTCAGTTTCTTGCGGGTGTAGTGACCTTGAATAAGGAATAGGGTTTAGGGTTGGATTAGGCAGAGCCGCGAAGCGGGTCCGCCATTTCCAGCCCTAAACCCTTTTTCGTCCCGTCTTATGCAGTACCCTACTCTAAAGGTTCAGTGCCCCATCTTTGAATCACATACACGACAGGGTTCACCAATACCCTCTTAGGGTTCAGTTTCTTGCGGGTTTAGTGACCTTGAATAAGGAAAAGGGTTTAGGGTTGGATTACGCGGAGCCGCGAAGCGGGTCCGCCTTATACAACCCTAAACCCTTTTCCGTCCCGTCTTATGCAGTACCCTACTCTTAAGGTTCAGTGCCCCATCCTTGAATCACATCCACGACAGGGTTCACCAATACCTCTTAGGGTTCAGTTTCTTGCGGGTTTAGTGACCTTGAATAAGGAAAAGGGTTTAGGGTTGGATTAGGCGGAGCCGCGAAGCGGGTCCGCTATATCCAACCCTAAACCCTTTTTCGTCCCGTCTTATGCAGTACCCTACTCTTAAGGTTCAGTGCCCCATCTTTGAATCACATCCACGACACGGTTCACCAATACCCTCTTGGGGTTCAGTTTCTTGCGGGTGTAGTGACGTTGAATAAGGAATAGGGTTTAGGGTTGGATTAGGCGGAGCCGCGAAGCGGGTCCGCCATTTCCAACCCTAAACCCTTTTTCGTCCCGTCTTATGCAGTACCCTACTCTAAAGGTTCAGTGCCCCATCTTTGAATCACATACACGACAGGGTTCACCAATACCCTCTTAGGGTTCAGTTTCTTGCGGGTTTAGTGACCTTGAATAAGGAAAAGGGTTTAGGGTTGGATTAGGCGGAGCTGCGAAGCGGGTCCGCCTAATCCAACCCTAAACCCTTTTCCTTCCCGTCTTATGCAGTACCCTACTCTTAAGGTTCAGTGCCCCATCCTTGAATCACATACACGACAGGGTTCACCAATACCCTCTTAGGGTTCAGTTTCTTGCGGGTTTAGTGATCTTGAATAAGGAAAAGGGTTTAGGGTTGGATTAGGCGGAGCTGCGAAGCGGGTCCGCCTTATCCAACCCTAAACCCTTTTCCGTCCCGTCTTATGCAGTACCCTACTCTTAAGGTTCAGTGCCCCATCCTTGAATCACATCCACGACAGGGTTCACCAATACCTCTTAGGGTTCAGTTTCTTGCGGGTTTAGTGACCTTGAATAAGGAAAAGGGTTTAGGGTTGGATTAGGCAGAGCCGCGAAGCGGGTCCGCTATATCCAACCCTAAACCCTTTTTCGTCCCGTCTTATGTAGTACCCTACTCTTAAGGTTCAGTGCCCCATCTTTGAATCACATCCACGACACGGTTCACCAATACCCTCTTGGGGTTCAGTTTCTTGCGGGTGTAGTGACCTTGAATAAGGAATAGGGTTTAGGGTTGGATTAGGCAGAGCCGCGAAGCGGGTCCGCCATTTCCAGCCCTAAACCCTTTTTCGTCCCGTCTTATGCAGTACCCTACTCTAAAGGTTCAGTGCCCCATCTTTGAATCACATACACGACAGGGTTCACCAATACCCTCTTAGGGTTCAGTTTCTTGCGGGTTTAGTGACCTTGAATAAGGAAAAGGGTTTAGGGTTGGATTACGCGGAGCCGCGAAGCGGGTCCGCCTTATACAACCCTAAACCCTTTTCCGTCCCGTCTTATGCAGTACCCTACTCTTAAGGTTCAGTGCCCCATCCTTGAATCACATCCACGACAGGGTTCACCAATACCTCTTAGGGTTCAGTTTCTTGCGGGTTTAGTGACCTTGAATAAGGAAAAGGGTTTAGGGTTGGATTAGGCGGAGCCGCGAAGCGGGTCCGCTATATCCAACCCTAAACCCTTTTTCGTCCCGTCTTATGCAGTACCCTACTCTTAAGGTTCAGTGCCCCATCTTTGAATCACATCCACGACACGGTTCACCAATACCCTCTTGGGGTTCAGTTTCTTGCGGGTGTAGTGACGTTGAATAAGGAATAGGGTTTAGGGTTGGATTAGGCGGAGCCGCGAAGCGGGTCCGCCATTTCCAACCCTAAACCCTTTTTCGTCCCGTCTTATGCAGTACCCTACTCTAAAGGTTCAGTGCCCCATCTTTGAATCACATACACGACAGGGTTCACCAATACCCTCTTAGGGTTCAGTTTCTTGCGGGTTTAGTGACCTTGAATAAGGAAAAGGGTTTAGGGTTGGATTAGGCGGAGCTGCGAAGCGGGTCCGCCTAATCCAACCCTAAACCCTTTTCCTTCCCGTCTTATGCAGTACCCTACTCTTAAGGTTCAGTGCCCCATCCTTGAATCACATACACGACAGGGTTCACCAATACCCTCTTAGGGTTCAGTTTCTTGCGGGTTTAGTGATCTTGAATAAGGAAAAGGGTTTAGGGTTGGATTAGGCGGAGCTGCGAAGCGGGTCCGCCTTATCCAACCCTAAACCCTTTTCCGTCCCGTCTTATGCAGTACCCTACTCTTAAGGTTCAGTGCCCCATCCTTGAATCACATCCACGACAGGGTTCACCAATACCTCTTAGGGTTCAGTTTCTTGCGGGTTTAGTGACCTTGAATAAGGAAAAGGGTTTAGGGTTGGATTAGGCAGAGCCGCGAAGCGGTTCCGCTATATCCAACCCTAAACCCTTTTTCGTCCCGTCTTATGTAGTACCCTACTCTTAAGGTTCAGTGCCCCATCTTTGAATCACATCCACGACACGGTTCACCAATACCCTCTTGGGGTTCAGTTTCTTGCGGGTGTAGTGACCTTGAATAAGGAATAGGGTTTAGGGTTGGATTAGGCAGAGCCGCGAAGCGGGTCCTCCATTTCCAACCCTAAACCCTTTTTCGTCCCGTCTTATGCAGTACCCTACTCTAAAGGTTCAGTGCCCCATCTTTGAATCACATACACGACAGGGTTCACCAATACCCTCTTAGGGTTCAGTTTCTTGCGGGTTTAGTGACCTTGAATAAGGAAAAGGGTTTAGGGTTGGATTACGCGGAGCCGCGAAGCGGGTCCGCCTAATCCAACCCTAAACCCTTTTCTTTCCCGTCTTATGCAGTTCTCTACTCTTAAGGTTCAGTGCCCCATCCTTGAATCACATACACGACAGGGTTCACCAATACCCTCTTAGGGTTCAGTTTCTTGCGGGTTTAGTGATCTTGAATAAAGAAAAGGGTTTAGGGTTGGATTAGGCAGAGCTGCGAAGCGGGTCTGCCTTATCCAACCCTAAACCCTTTTCCGTCCCGTCTTATGCAGTACCCTACTCTTAAGGTTCAGTGCCCCATCCTTGAATCACATCCACGACAGGGTTCACCAATACCTCTTAGGGTTCAGTTTCTTGCGGGTTTAGTGACCTTGAATAAGGAAAAGGGTTTAGGGTTGGATTAGGCAGAGCCGCGAAGCGGGTCCGCTATATCCAACCCTAAACCCTTTTTCGTCCCGTCTTATGTAGTACCCTACTCTTAAGGTTCAGTGCCCCATCTTTGAATCACATCCACGACACGGTTCACCAATACCCTCTTGGGGTTCAGTTTCTTGCGGGTGTAGTGACCTTGAATAAGGAATAGGGTTTAGGGTTGGATTAGGCAGAGCCGCGAAGCGGGTCCGCCATTTCCAGCCCTAAACCCTTTTTCGTCCCGTCTTATGCAGTACCCTACTCTAAAGGTTCAGTGCCCCATCTTTGAATCACATACACGACAGGGTTCACCAATACCCTCTTAGGGTTCAGTTTCTTGCGGGTTTAGTGACCTTGAATAAGGAAAAGGGTTTAGGGTTGGATTACGCGGAGCCGCGAAGCGGGTCCGCCTTATCCAACCCTAAACCCTTTTCCGTCCCGTCTTATGCAGTACCCTACTCTTAAGGTTCAGTGCCCCATCCTTGAATCACATCCACGACAGGGTTCACCAATACCTCTTAGGGTTCAGTTTCTTGCGGGTTTAGTGACCTTGAATAAGGAAAAGGGTTTAGGGTTGGATTAGGCGGAGCCGCGAAGCGGGTCCGCTATATCCAACCCTAAACCCTTTTTCGTCCCGTCTTATGCAGTACCCTACTCTTAAGGTTCAGTGCCCCATCTTTGAATCACATCCACGACACGGTTCACCAATACCCTCTTGGGGTTCAGTTTCTTGCGGGTGTAGTGACGTTGAATAAGGAATAGGGTTTAGGGTTGGATTAGGCGGAGCCGCGAAGCGGGTCCGCCATTTCCAACCCTAAACCCTTTTTCGTCCCGTCTTATGCAGTACCCTACTCTAAAGGTTCAGTGCCCCATCTTTGAATCACATACACGACAGGGTTCACCAATACCCTCTTAGGGTTCAGTTTCTTGCGGGTTTAGTGACCTTGAATAAGGAAAAGGGTTTAGGGTTGGATTAGGCGGAGCCGCGAAGCGGGTCCGCCTAATCCAACCCTAAACCCTTTTCCTTCCCGTCTTATGCAGTACCCTACTCTTAAGGTTCAGTGCCCCATCCTTGAATCACATACACGACAGGGTTCACCAATACCCTCTTAGGGTTCAGTTTCTTGCGGGTTTAGTGATCTTGAATAAGGAAAAGGGTTTAGGGTTGGATTAGGCGGAGCTGCGAAGCGGGTCCGCCTTATCCAACCCTAAACCCTTTTCCGTCCCGTCTTATGCAGTACCCTACTCTTAAGGTTCAGTGCCCCATCCTTGAATCACATCCACGACAGGGTTCACCAATACCTCTTAGGGTTCAGTTTCTTGCGGGTTTAGTGACCTTGAATAAGGAAAAGGGTTTAGGGTTGGATTAGGCGGAGCCGCGAAGCGGGTCCGCTATATCCAACCCTAAACCCTTTTTCGTCCCGTCTTATGCAGTACCCTACTCTTAAGGTTCAGTGCCCCATCTTTGAATCACATCCACGACACGGTTCACCAATACCCTCTTGGGGTTCAGTTTCTTGCGGGTGTAGTGACGTTGAATAAGGAATAGGGTTTAGGGTTGGATTAGGCGGAGCCGCGAAGCGGGTCCGCCATTTCCAACCCTAAACCCTTTTTCGTCCCGTCTTATGCAGTACCCTACTCTAAAGGTTCAGTGCCCCATCTTTGAATCACATACACGACAGGGTTCACCAATACCCTCTTAGGGTTCAGTTTCTTGCGGGTTTAGTGACCTTGAATAAGGAAAAGGGTTTAGGGTTGGATTAGGCGGAGCCGCGAAGCGGGTCCGCCTAATCCAACCCTAAACCCTTTTCCTTCCCGTCTTATGCAGTACCCTACTCTTAAGGTTCAGTGCCCCATCCTTGAATCACATACACGACAGGGTTCACCAATACCCTCTTAGGGTTCAGTTTCTTGCGGGTTTAGTGATCTTGAATAAGGAAAAGGGTTTAGGGTTGGATTAGGCGGAGCTGCGAAGCGGGTCCGCCTTATCCAACCCTAAACCCTTTTCCGTCCCGTCTTATGCAGTACCCTACTCTTAAGGTTCAGTGCCCCATCCTTGAATCACATCCACGACAGGGTTCACCAATACCTCTTAGGGTTCAGTTTCTTGCGGGTTTAGTGACCTTGAATAAGGAAAAGGGTTTAGGGTTGGATTAGGCAGAGCCGCGAAGCGGTTCCGCTATATCCAACCCTAAACCCTTTTTCGTCCCGTCTTATGTAGTACCCTACTCTTAAGGTTCAGTGCCCCATCTTTGAATCACATCCACGACACGGTTCACCAATACCCTCTTGGGGTTCAGTTTCTTGCGGGTGTAGTGACCTTGAATAAGGAATAGGGTTTAGGGTTGGATTAGGCAGAGCCGCGAAGCGGGTCCGCCATTTCCAACCCTAAACCCTTTTTCGTCCCGTCTTATGCAGTACCCTACTCTTAAGGTTCAGTGCCCCATATTTGAATCACATCCACGACAGGGTTCACCAGTACTCTCTTAGGGTTCAGTTTCTTGCGGGTTTAGTGACCTTGAATAAGGAAAAGGGTTTAGGGTTGGATTAGGCGGAGCCGCGAAGCGGGTCCGCCTAATCCAACCCTAAACCATTTTTCCGTCCCGTCTTATGCAGTACCCGACTCTTAAGGTTCAGTGCCCCATCTTTGAATCACATCCACGACACGGTTCACCAATACCCTCTTGGGGTTCAGTTTCTTGCGGGTGTAGTGACCTTGAATAAGGAATAGGATTTAGGGTTGGATTAGGCGGAGCCGCGAAGCGGGTCCGCCATTTCCAACCCTAAACCCTTTTTCGTCCCGTCTTATGCAGTACCCTACTCTAAAGGTTCAGTGCCCCATCTTTGAATCACATACACGACAGGGTTCACCAATACCCTCTTAGGGTTCAGTTTCTTGCGGGTTTAGTGACCTTGAATAAGGAAAAGGGTTTAGGGTTGGATTACGCGGAGCCGCGAAGCGGGTCCGCCTTATCCAACCCTAAACCCTTTTCCGTCCCGTCTTATGCAGTACCCTACTCTTAAGGTTCAGTGCCCCATCCTTGAATCACATCCACGACAGGGTTCACCAATACCTCTTAGGGTTCAGTTTCTTGCGGGTTTAGTGACCTTGAATAAGGAAAAGGGTTTAGGGTTGGATTAGGCGGAGCCGCGAAGCGGGTCCGCTATATCCAACCCTAAACCCTTTTTCGTCCCGTCTTATGCAGTACCCTACTCTTAAGGTTCAGTGCCCCATCTTTGAATCACATCCACGACACGGTTCACCAATACCCTCTTGGGGTTCAGTTTCTTGCGGGTGTAGTGACGTTGAATAAGGAATAGGGTTTAGGGTTGGATTAGGCGGAGCCGCGAAGCGGGTCCGCCATTTCCAACCCTAAACCCTTTTTCGTCCCGTCTTATGCAGTACCCTACTCTAAAGGTTCAGTGCCCCATCTTTGAATCACATACACGACAGGGTTCACCAATACCCTCTTAGGGTTCAGTTTCTTGCGGGTTTAGTGACCTTGAATAAGGAAAAGGGTTTAGGGTTGGATTAGGCGGAGCCGCGAAGCGGGTCCGCCTAATCCAACCCTAAACCCTTTTCCTTCCCGTCTTATGCAGTACCCTACTCTTAAGGTTCAGTGCCCCATCCTTGAATCACATACACGACAGGGTTCACCAATACCCTCTTAGGGTTCAGTTTCTTGCGGGTTTAGTGATCTTGAATAAGGAAAAGGGTTTAGGGTTGGATTAGGCGGAGCTGCGAAGCGGGTCCGCCTTATCCAACCCTAAACCCTTTTCCGTCCCGTCTTATGCAGTACCCTACTCTTAAGGTTCAGTGCCCCATCCTTGAATCACATCCACGACAGGGTTCACCAATACCTCTTAGGGTTCAGTTTCTTGCGGGTTTAGTGACCTTGAATAAGGAAAAGGGTTTAGGGTTGGATTAGGCAGAGCCGCGAAGCGGTTCCGCTATATCCAACCCTAAACCCTTTTTCGTCCCGTCTTATGTAGTACCCTACTCTTAAGGTTCAGTGCCCCATCTTTGAATCACATCCACGACACGGTTCACCAATACCCTCTTGGGGTTCAGTTTCTTGCGGGTGTAGTGACCTTGAATAAGGAATAGGGTTTAGGGTTGGATTAGGCAGAGCCGCGAAGCGGGTCCGCCATTTCCAACCCTAAACCCTTTTTCGTCCCGTCTTATGCAGTACCCTACTCTTAAGGTTCAGTGCCCCATATTTGAATCACATCCACGACAGGGTTCACCAGTACTCTCTTAGGGTTCAGTTTCTTGCGGGTTTAGTGACCTTGAATAAGGAAAAGGGTTTAGGGTTGGATTAGGCGGAGCCGCGAAGCGGGTCCGCCTAATCCAACCCTAAACCATTTTTCCGTCCCGTCTTATGCAGTACCCGACTCTTAAGGTTCAGTGCCCCATCTTTGAATCACATCCACGACACGGTTCACCAATACCCTCTTGGGGTTCAGTTTCTTGCGGGTGTAGTGACCTTGAATAAGGAATAGGATTTAGGGTTGGATTAGGCGGAGCCGCGAAGCGGGTCCGCCATTTCCAACCCTAAACCCTTTTTCGTCCCGTCTTATGCAGTACCCTACTCTAAAGGTTCAGTGCCCCATCTTTGAATCACATACACGACAGGGTTCACCAATACCCTCTTAGGGTTCAGTTTCTTGCGGGTTTAGTGACCTTGAATAAGGAAAAGGGTTTAGGGTTGGATTACGCGGAGCCGCGAAGCGGGTCCGCCTAATCCAACCCTAAACCCTTTTCTTTCCCGTCTTATGCAGTTCTCTACTCTTAAGGTTCAGTGCCCCATCCTTGAATCACATACACGACAGGGTTCACCAATACCCTCTTAGGGTTCAGTTTCTTGCGGGTTTAGTGATCTTGAATAAGGAAAAGGGTTTAGGGTTGGATTAGGCAGAGCTGCGAAGCGGGTCTGCCTTATCCAACCCTAAACCCTTTTCCGTCCCGTCTTATGCAGTACCCTACTCTTAAGGTTCAGTGCCCCATCCTTGAATCACATCCACGACAGGGTTCACCAATACCTCTTAGGGTTCAGTTTCTTGCGGGTTTAGTGACCTTGAATAAGGAAAAGGGTTTAGGGTTGGATTAGGCAGAGCCGCGAAGCGGGTCCGCTATATCCAACCCTAAACCCTTTTTCGTCCCGTCTTATGTAGTACCCTACTCTTAAGGTTCAGTGCCCCATCTTTGAATCACATCCACGACACGGTTCACCAATACCCTCTTGGGGTTCAGTTTCTTGCGGGTGTAGTGACCTTGAATAAGGAATAGGGTTTAGGGTTGGATTAGGCAGAGCCGCGAAGCGGGTCCGCCATTTCCAGCCCTAAACCCTTTTTCGTCCCGTCTTATGCAGTACCCTACTCTAAAGGTTCAGTGCCCCATCTTTGAATCACATACACGACAGGGTTCACCAATACTCTCTTAGGGTTCAGTTTCTTGCGGGTTTAGTGACCTTGAATAAGGAAAAGGGTTTAGGGTTGGATTACGCGGAGCCGCGAAGCGGGTCCGCCTTATCCAACCCTAAACCCTTTTCCGTCCCGTCTTATGCAGTACCCTACTCTTAAGGTTCAGTGCCCCATCCTTGAATCACATCCACGACAGGGTTCACCAATACCTCTTAGGGTTCAGTTTCTTGCGGGTTTAGTGACCTTGAATAAGGAAAAGGGTTTAGGGTTGGATTAGGCGGAGCCGCGAAGCGGGTCCGCTATATCCAACCCTAAACCCTTTTTCGTCCCGTCTTATGCAGTACCCTACTCTTAAGGTTCAGTGCCCCATCTTTGAATCACATCCACGACACGGTTCACCAATACCCTCTTGGGGTTCAGTTTCTTGCGGGTGTAGTGACGTTGAATAAGGAATAGGGTTTAGGGTTGGATTAGGCGGAGCCGCGAAGCGGGTCCGCCATTTCCAACCCTAAACCCTTTTTCGTCCCGTCTTATGCAGTACCCTACTCTAAAGGTTCAGTGCCCCATCTTTGAATCACATACACGACAGGGTTCACCAATACCCTCTTAGGGTTCAGTTTCTTGCGGGTTTAGTGACCTTGAATAAGGAAAAGGGTTTAGGGTTGGATTAGGCGGAGCCGCGAAGCGGGTCCGCCTAATCCAACCCTAAACCCTTTTCCTTCCCGTCTTATGCAGTACCCTACTCTTAAGGTTCAGTGCCCCATCCTTGAATCACATACACGACAGGGTTCACCAATACCCTCTTAGGGTTCAGTTTCTTGCGGGTTTAGTGATCTTGAATAAGGAAAAGGGTTTAGGGTTGGATTAGGCGGAGCTGCGAAGCGGGTCCGCCTTATCCAACCCTAAACCCTTTTCCGTCCCGTCTTATGCAGTACCCTACTCTTAAGGTTCAGTGCCCCATCCTTGAATCACATCCACGACAGGGTTCACCAATACCTCTTAGGGTTCAGTTTCTTGCGGGTTTAGTGACCTTGAATAAGGAAAAGGGTTTAGGGTTGGATTAGGCAGAGCCGCGAAGCGGTTCCGCTATATCCAACCCTAAACCCTTTTTCGTCCCGTCTTATGTAGTACCCTACTCTTAAGGTTCAGTGCCCCATCTTTGAATCACATCCACGACACGGTTCACCAATACCCTCTTGGGGTTCAGTTTCTTGCGGGTGTAGTGACCTTGAATAAGGAATAGGGTTTAGGGTTGGATTAGGCAGAGCCGCGAAGCGGGTCCGCCATTTCCAACCCTAAACCCTTTTTCGTCCCGTCTTATGCAGTACCCTACTCTAAAGGTTCAGTGCCCCATCTTTGAATCACATACACGACAGGGTTCACCAATACCCTCTTAGGGTTCAGTTTCTTGCGGGTTTAGTGACCTTGAATAAGGAAAAGGGTTTAGGGTTGGATTACGCGGAGCCGCGAAGCGGGTCCGCCTAATCCAACCCTAAACCCTTTTCTTTCCCGTCTTATGCAGTTCTCTACTCTTAAGGTTCAGTGCCCCATCCTTGAATCACATACACGACAGGGTTCACCAATACCCTCTTAGGGTTCAGTTTCTTGCGGGTTTAGTGATCTTGAATAAGGAAAAGGGTTTAGGGTTGGATTAGGCAGAGCTGCGAAGCGGGTCTGCCTTATCCAACCCTAAACCCTTTTCCGTCCCGTCTTATGCAGTACCCTACTCTTAAGGTTCAGTGCCCCATCCTTGAATCACATCCACGACAGGGTTCACCAATACCTCTTAGGGTTCAGTTTCTTGCGGGTTTAGTGACCTTGAATAAGGAAAAGGGTTTAGGGTTGGATTAGGCGGAGCCGCGAAGCGGGTCCGCTATATCCAACCCTAAACCCTTTTTCGTCCCGTCTTATGCAGTACCCTACTCTTAAGGTTCAGTGCCCCATCTTTGAATCACATCCACGACACGGTTCACCAATACCCTCTTGGGGTTCAGTTTCTTGCGGGTGTAGTGACGTTGAATAAGGAATAGGGTTTAGGGTTGGATTAGGCGGAGCCGCGAAGCGGGTCCGCCATTTCCAACCCTAAACCCTTTTTCGTCCCGTCTTATGCAGTACCCTACTCTAAAGGTTCAGTGCCCCATCTTTGAATCACATACACGACAGGGTTCACCAATACCCTCTTAGGGTTCAGTTTCTTGCGGGTTTAGTGACCTTGAATAAGGAAAAGGGTTTAGGGTTGGATTAGGCGGAGCTGCGAAGCGGGTCCGCCTTATCCAACCCTAAACCCTTTTCCGTCCCGTCTTATGCAGTACCCTACTCTTAAGGTTCAGTGCCCCATCCTTGAATCACATCCACGACAGGGTTCACCAATACCTCTTAGGGTTCAGTTTCTTGCGGGTTTAGTGACCTTGAATAAGGAAAAGGGTTTAGGGTTGGATTAGGCAGAGCCGCGAAGCGGGTCCGCTATATCCAACCCTAAACCCTTTTTCGTCCCGTCTTATGCAGTACCCTACTCTTAAGGTTCAGTGCCCCATCTTTGAATCACATCCACGACACGGTTCACCAATACCCTCTTGGGGTTCAGTTTCTTGCGGGTGTAGTGACGTTGAATAAGGAATAGGGTTTAGGGTTGGATTAGGCGGAGCCGCGAAGCGGGTCCGCCATTTCCAACCCTAAACCCTTTTTCGTCCCGTCTTATGCAGTACCCTACTCTTAAGGTTCAGTGCCCCATCTTTGAATCACATCCACGACAGGGTTCACCAATACCCTCTTAGGGTTCAGTTTCTTGCGGGTTTAGTGACCATGAATAAGGAAAAGGGTTTAGGGTTGGATTAGGCGGAGCCGCGAAGCGGGTCCGCCTAATCCAACCCTAAACCATTTTTCCGTCCTGTCTTATGCAGTACCCTACTCTTAAGGTTCAGTGCCCCATCTTTGAATCACATCCACGACACGGTTCACCAATACGCTCTTGGGGTTCAGTTTCTTGCGGGTGTAGTGACCTTGAATAAGAAATAGGGTTTAGGGTTGGATTAGGCGGAGCCGCGAAGCGGGTCCGCCATTTCCCACCCTAAACCCTTTTTCGTCCCGTCTTATGCAGTACCCTACTTTTAAGGTTCAGTGCCCCATCTTTGAATCACATACACGACAGGGTTCACCAATACCCTCTTAGGGTTCAGTTTCTTGCGGGTTTAGTGACCATGAATAAGGAAAAGGGTTTAGGGGTTGATTAGGCGGAGCCGCGAAGCGGGTCCGCCTAATCCAACCCTAAACCCTTTTCCGTCCCGTCTTATGCAGTACCCTACTCTTAAGGTTCAGTGCCCCATCTTTGAATCACATCCACGACACGGTTTACCAATACCCTCTTAGGGTTCAGTTTCTTGCGGGTGTAGTGACCTTGAATAAGGAAAAGGGTTTAGGGTTGGATTAGGCGGAGCCGCGAAGCGGGTCCGCCATATCCAACCCTAAACCCTTTTTCGTTCCGTCTTATGCAGTACCCTACTCTTAAGGTTCAGTGCCCCATCTTTGAATCACATCCACGACACGGTTCACCAATACCCTCTTGGGGTTCAGTTTCTTGCGGGTGTAGTGACCTTGAATAAGGAATAGGGTTTAGGGTTGGATTAGGCAGAGCCGCGAAGCGGGTCCGCCATTTCCAACCCTAAACCCTTTTTCGTCCCGTCTTATGCAGTACCCTACTCTAAAGGTTCAGTGCCCCATCTTTGAATCACATACACGACAGGGTTCACCAATACCCTCTTAGGGTTCAGTTTCTTGCGGGTTTAGTGACCTTGAATAAGGAAAAGGGTTTAGGGTTGGATTACGCGGAGCCGCGAAGCGTGTCCGCCTAATCGAACCCTAAACCCTTTTCCTTCCCGTCTTATGCAGTTCTCTACTCTTAAGGTTCAGTGCCCCATCCTTGAATCACATACACGACAGGGTTCACCAATACCCTCTTAGGGTTCAGTTTCTTGCGGGTTTAGTGATCTTGAATAAGGAAAAGGGTTTAGGGTTGGATTAGGCAGAGCTGCAAGCGGGTCCGCCTTATCCAACCCTAAACCCTTTTCCGTCCCGTCTTATGCAGTACCCTACTCTTAAGGTTCAGTGCCCCATCCTTGAATCACATCCACGACAGGGTTCACCAATACCTCTTAGGGTTCAGTTTCTTGCGGGTTTAGTGACCTTGAATAAGGAAAAGGGTTTAGGGTTGGATTAGGCGGAGCCGCGAAGCGGGTCCGCTATATCCAACCCTAAACCCTTTTTCGTCCCGTCTTATGCAGTACCCTACTCTTAAGGTTCAGTGCCCCATCTTTGAATCACATCCACGACACGGTTCACCAATACCCTCTTGGGGTTCAGTTTCTTGCGGGTGTAGTGACGTTGAATAAGGAATAGGGTTTAGGGTTGGATTAGGCGGAGCCGCGAAGCGGGTCCGCCATTTCCAACCCTAAACCCTTTTTCGTCCCGTCTTATGCAGTACCCTACTCTTAAGGTTCAGTGCCCCATCTTTGAATCACATCCACGACACGGTTCACCAATACGCTCTTGGGGTTCAGTTTCTTGCGGGTGTAGTGACCTTGAATAAGAAATAGGGTTTAGGGTTGGATTAGGCGGAGCCGCGAAGCGGGTCCGCCATTTCCCACCCTAAACCCTTTTTCGTCCCGTCTTATGCAGTACCCTACTTTTAAGGTTCAGTGCCCCATCTTTGAATCACATACACGACAGGGTTCACCAATACCCTCTTAGGGTTCAGTTTCTTGCGGGTTTAGTGACCATGAATAAGGAAAAGGGTTTAGGGGTTGATTAGGCGGAGCCGCGAAGCGGGTCCGCCTAATCCAACCCTAAACCCTTTTCCGTCCCGTCTTATGCAGTACCCTACTCTTAAGGTTCAGTGCCCCATCTTTGAATCACATCCACGACACGGTTTACCAATACCCTCTTAGGGTTCAGTTTCTTGCGGGTGTAGTGACCTTGAATAAGGAAAAGGGTTTAGGGTTGGATTAGGCGGAGCCGCGAAGCGGGTCCGCCATATCCAACCCTAAACCCTTTTTCGTCCCGTCTTATGCAGTACCCTACTCTTAAGGTTCAGTGCCCCATCTTTGAATCACATCCACGACACGGTTCACCAATACCCTCTTGGGGTTCAGTTTCTTGCGGGTGTAGTGACCTTGAATAAGGAATAGGGTTTAGGGTTGGATTAGGCAGAGCCGCGAAGCGGGTCCGCCATTTCCAACCCTAAACCCTTTTTCGTCCCGTCTTATGCAGTACCCTACTCTAAAGGTTCAGTGCCCCATCTTTGAATCACATACACGACAGGGTTCACCAATACCCTCTTAGGGTTCAGTTTCTTGCGGGTTTAGTGACCTTGAATAAGGAAAAGGGTTTAGGGTTGGATTACGCGGAGCCGCGAAGCGTGTCCGCCTAATCCAACCCTAAACCCTTTTCCTTCCCGTCTTATGCAGTTCTCTACTCTTAAGGTTCAGTGCCCCATCCTTGAATCACATACACGACAGGGTTCACCAATACCCTCTTAGGGTTCAGTTTCTTGCGGGTTTAGTGATCTTGAATAAGGAAAAGGGTTTAGGGTTGGATTAGGCAGAGCTGCAAGCGGGTCCGCCTTATCCAACCCTAAACCCTTTTCCGTCCCGTCTTATGCAGTACCCTACTCTTAAGGTTCAGTGCCCCATCCTTGAATCACATCCACGACAGGGTTCACCAATACCTCTTAGGGTTCAGTTTCTTGCGGGTTTAGTGACCTTGAATAAGGAAAAGGGTTTAGGGTTGGATTAGGCGGAGCCGCGAAGCGGGTCCGCTATATCCAACCCTAAACCCTTTTTCGTCCCGTCTTATGCAGTACCCTACTCTTAAGGTTCAGTGTCCCATCTTTGAATCACATCCACGACACGGTTCACCAATACCCTCTTGGGGTTCAGTTTCTTGCGGGTGTAGTGACGTTGAATAAGGAATAGGGTTTAGGGTTGGATTAGGCGGAGCCGCGAAGCGGGTCCGCCATTTCCAACCCTAAACCCTTTTTCGTCCCGTCTTATGCAGTACCCTACTCTAAAGGTTCAGTGCCCCATCTTTGAATCACATACACGACAGGGTTCACCAATACCCTCTTAGGGTTCAGTTTCTTGCGGGTTTAGTGACCTTGAATAAGGAAAAGGGTTTAGGGTTGGATTAGGCGGAGCCGCGAAGCGGGTCCGCCTAATCCAACCCTAAACCCTTTTCCTTCCCGTCTTATGCAGTACCCTACTCTTAAGGTTCAGTGCCCCATCCTTGAATCACATACACGACAGGGTTCACCAATACCCTCTTAGGGTTCAGTTTCTTGCGGGTTTAGTGATCTTGAATAAGGAAAAGGGTTTAGGGTTGGATTAGGCGGAGCTGCGAAGCGGGTCCGCCTTATCCAACCCTAAACCCTTTTCCGTCCCGTCTTATGCAGTACCCTACTCTTAAGGTTCAGTGCCCCATCCTTGAATCACATCCACGACAGGGTTCACCAATACTCTCTTAGGGTTCAGTTTCTTGCGGGTTTAGTGACCTTGAATAAGGAAAAGGGTTTAGGGTTGGATTAGGCGGAGCCGCGAAGCGGGTCCGCTATATCCAACCCTAAACCCTTTTTCGTCCCGTCTTATGCAGTACCCTACTCTTAAGGTTCAGTGCCCCATCTTTGAATCACATCCACGACACGGTTCACCAATACCCTCTTGGGGTTCAGTTTCTTGCGGGTGTAGTGACCTTGAATAAGGAATAGGGTTTAGGGTTGGATTAGGCAGAGCCGCGAAGCGGGTCCGCCATTTCCAACCCTAAACCCTTTTTCGTCCCGTCTTATGCAGTACCCTACTCTAAAGGTTCAGTGCCCCATCTTTGAATCACATACACGACAGGGTTCACCAATACCCTCTTAGGGTTCAGTTTCTTGCGGGTTTAGTGACCTTGAATAAGGAAAAGGGTTTAGGGTTGGATTACGCGGAGCCGCGAAGCGGGTCCGCCTAATCCAACCCTAAACCCTTTTCCTTCCCGTCTTATTCAGTTCTCTACTCTTAAGGTTCAGTGCCCCATCCTTGAATCACATACACGACAGGGTTCACCAATACCCTCTTAGGGTTCAGTTTTTTGCGGGTTTAGTGATCTTGAATAAGAAAAAGGGTTTAGGGTTGGATTAGGCAGAGCTGCGAAGCGGGTCCGCCTTATCCAACCCTAAACCCTTTTCCGTCCCGTCTTATGCAGTACCCTACTCTTAAGGTTCAGTGCCCCATCCTTGAATCACATCCACGACAGGGTTCACCAATACCTCTTAGGGTTCAGTTTCTTGCGGGTTTAGTGACCTTGAATAAGGAAAAGGGTTTAGGGTTGGATTAGGCGGAGCCGCGAAGCGGGTCCGCTATATCCAACCCTAAACCCTTTTTCGTCCCGTCTTATGCAGTACCCTACTCTTAAGGTTCAGTGCCCCATCTTTGAATCACATCCACGACACGGTTCACCAATACCCTCTTGGGGTTCAGTTTCTTGCGGGTGTAGTGACGTTGAATAAGGAATAGGGTTTAGGGTTGGATTAGGCGGAGCCGCGAAGCGGGTCCGCCATTTCCAACCCTAAACCCTTTTTCGTCCCGTCTTATGCAGTACCCTACTCTAAAGGTTCAGTGCCCCATCTTTGAATCACATACACGACAGGGTTCACCAATACCCTCTTAGGGTTCAGTTTCTTGCGGGTTTAGTGACCTTGAATAAGGAAGAGGGTTTAGGGTTGGATTAGGCGGAGCCGCGAAGCGGGTCCGCCTAATCCAACCCTAAACCCTTTTCCTTCCCGTCTTATGCAGTACCCTACTCTTAAGGTTCAGTGCCCCATCCTTGAATCACATCCACGACAGGGTTCACCAATACTCTCTTAGGGTTCAGTTTCTTGCGGGTTTAGTGACCTTGAATAAGGAAAAGGGTTTAGGGTTGGATTAGGCGGAGCCGCGAAGCGGGTCCGCCTAATCCAACCCTAAACCATTTTTCCGTCCCGTCTTATGCAGTACCCGACTCTTAAGGTTCAGTGCCCCATCTTTGAATCACATCCACGACACGGTTCACCAATACCCTCTTGGGGTTCAGTTTCTTGCGTGTGTAGTGACCTTGAATAAGGAATAGGGTTTAGGGTTGGATTAGGCGGAGCCGCGAAGCGGGTCCGCCATTTCCAACCCTAAACCCTTTTTCGTCCCGTCTTATGCAATACCCTACTTTTAAGGTTCAGTGCCCCATCTTTGAATCACATACACGACAGGGTTCACCAATACCCTCTTAGGGTTCAGTTTCTTGCGGGTTTAGTGACCTTGAATAAGGAAAAGGGTTTAGGGTTGGATTAGGCGGAGCCGCGAAGGGGGTCCGCCTAATCCAACCCTAAACCCTTTTCCTTCCCGTCTTATGCAGTACCCTACTCTTAAGGTTCAGTGCCCCATCCTTGAATCACATCCACGACAGGGTTCACGAATACCCTCTTAGGGTTCAGTTTCTTGCGGGTTTAGTGACCTTGAATAAGGAAAAGGGTTTAGGGTTGGATTAGGCGGAGCTGCGAAGCGGGTCCGCCTAATCCAACCCTAAACCCTTTTCCGTCCCGTCTTATGCAGTACCCTACTCTTAAGGTTCAGTGCCCCATATTTGAATCACATCCACGACAGGGTTCACCAGTACTCTCTTAGGGTTCAGTTTCTTGCGGGTTTAGTGACCTTGAATAAGGAAAAGGGTTTAGGGTTGGATTAGGCGGAGCCGCGAAGCGGGTCCGCTATATCCAACCCTAAACCCTTTTTCGTCCCGTCTTATGCAGTACCCTACTCTTAAGGTTCAGTGCCCCATCTTTGAATCACATCCACGACACGGTTCACCAATACCCTCTTGGGGTTCAGTTTCTTGCGGGTGTAGTGACCTTGAATAAGGAATAGGGTTTAGGGTTGGATTAGGCAGAGCCGCGAAGCGGGTCCGCCATTTCCAACCCTAAACCCTTTTTCGTCCCGTCTTATGCAGTACCCTACTCTAAAGGTTCAGTGCCCCATCTTTGAATCACATACACGACAGGGTTCACCAATACCCTCTTAGGGTTCAGTTTCTTGCGGGTTTAGTGACCTTGAATAAGGAAAAGGGTTTAGGGTTGGATTACGCGGAGCCGCGAAGCGGGTCCGCCTAATCCAACCCTAAACCCTTTTCCTTCCCGTCTTATTCAGTTCTCTACTCTTAAGGTTCAGTGCCCCATCCTTGAATCACATACACGACAGGGTTCACCAATACCCTCTTAGGGTTCAGTTTCTTGCGGGTTTAGTGATCTTGAATAAGAAAAAGGGTTTAGGGTTGGATTAGGCAGAGCTGCGAAGCGGGTCCGCCTTATCCAACCCTAAACCCTTTTCCGTCCCGTCTTATGCAGTACCCTACTCTTAAGGTTCAGTGCCCCATCCTTGAATCACATCCACGACAGGGTTCACCAATACCTCTTAGGGTTCAGTTTCTTGCGGGTTTAGTGACCTTGAATAAGGAAAAGGGTTTAGGGTTGGATTAGGCGGAGCCGCGAAGCGGGTCCGCTATATCCAACCCTAAACCCTTTTTCGTCCCGTCTTATGCAGTACCCTACTCTTAAGGTTCAGTGCCCCATCTTTGAATCACATCCACGACACGGTTCACCAATACCCTCTTGGGGTTCAGTTTCTTGCGGGTGTAGTGACGTTGAATAAGGAATAGGGTTTAGGGTTGGATTAGGCGGAGCCGCGAAGCGGGTCCGCCATTTCCAACCCTAAACCCTTTTTCGTCCCGTCTTATGCAGTACCCTACTCTAAAGGTTCAGTGCCCCATCTTTGAATCACATACACGACAGGGTTCACCAATACCCTCTTAGGGTTCAGTTTCTTGCGGGTTTAGTGACCTTGAATAAGGAAGAGGGTTTAGGGTTGGATTAGGCGGAGCCGCGAAGCGGGTCCGCCTAATCCAACCCTAAACCCTTTTCCTTCCCGTCTTATGCAGTACCCTACTCTTAAGGTTCAGTGCCCCATCCTTGAATCACATCCACGACAGGGTTCACCAATACTCTCTTAGGGTTCAGTTTCTTGCGGGTTTAGTGACCTTGAATAAGGAAAAGGGTTTAGGGTTGGATTAGGCGGAGCCGCGAAGCGGGTCCGCCTAATCCAACCCTAAACCATTTTTCCGTCCCGTCTTATGCAGTACCCGACTCTTAAGGTTCAGTGCCCCATCTTTGAATCACATCCACGACACGGTTCACCAATACCCTCTTGGGGTTCAGTTTCTTGCGTGTGTAGTGACCTTGAATAAGGAATAGGGTTTAGGGTTGGATTAGGCGGAGCCGCGAAGCGGGTCCGCCATTTCCAACCCTAAACCCTTTTTCGTCCCGTCTTATGCAGTACCCTACTTTTAAGGTTCAGTGCCCCATCTTTGAATCACATACACGACAGGGTTCACCAATACCCTCTTAGGGTTCAGTTTCTTGCGGGTTTAGTGACCTTGAATAAGGAAAAGGGTTTAGGGTTGGATTAGGCGGAGCCGCGAAGGGGGTCCGCCTAATCCAACCCTAAACCCTTTTCCTTCCCGTCTTATGCAGTACCCTACTCTTAAGGTTCAGTGCCCCATCCTTGAATCACATCCACGACAGGGTTCACGAATACCCTCTTAGGGTTCAGTTTCTTGCGGGTTTAGTGACCTTGAATAAGGAAAAGGGTTTAGGGTTGGATTAGGCGGAGCTGCGAAGCGGGTCCGCCTAATCCAACCCTAAACCCTTTTCCGTCCCGTCTTATGCAGTACCCTACTCTTAAGGTTCAGTGCCCCATATTTGAATCACATCCACGACAGGGTTCACCAGTACTCTCTTAGGGTTCAGTTTCTTGTGGGTTTAGTGACCTTGAATAAGGAAAAGGGTTTAGGGTTGGATTAGGCGGAGCCGCGAAGCGGGTCCGCCTAATCCAACCCTAAACCATTTTTCCGTCCCGTCTTATGCAGTACCCGACTCTTAAGGTTCAGTGCCCCATCTTTGAATCACATCCACGACACGGTTCACCAATACCCTCTTGGGGTTCAGTTTCTTGCGGGTGTAGTGACCTTGAATAAGGAATAGGGTTTAGGGTTGGATTAGGCGGAGCCGCGAAGCGGGTCCGCCATTTCCAACCCTAAACCCTTTTTCGTCCCGTCTTATGCAGTACCCTACTTTTAAGGTTCAGTGCCCCATCTTTGAATCACATACACGACAGGGTTCACCAATACCCTCTTAGGGTTCAGTTTCTTGCGGGTTTAGTGACCTTGAATAAGGAAAAGGGTTTAGGGTTGGATTAGGCGGAGCCGCGAAGGGGGTCCGCCTAATCCAACCCTAAACCCTTTTCCTTCCCGTCTTATGCAGTACCCTACTCTTAAGGTTCAGTGCCCCATCCTTGAATCACATCCACGACAGGGTTCACGAATACCCTCTTAGGGTTCAGTTTCTTGCGGGTTCAGTGACCTTGAATAAGGAAAAGGGTTTAGGGTTGGATTAGGCGGAGCTGTGAAGCTGGTCCGCCTAATCCAACCCTAAACCCTTTTCCGTCCCGTCTTATGCAGTACCCTACTCTTAAGGTTCAGTGCCCCATATTTGAATCACATCCACGACAGGGTTCACCAGTACTCTCTTAGGGTTCAGTTTCTTGCGGATTTAGTGACCTTGAATAAGGAAAAGGGTTTAGGGTTGGATTAGGCGGAGCCGCGAAGCGGGTCCGCTATATCCAACCCTAAACCCTTTTTTGTCCCGTCTTATGCAGTACCCTACTCTTAAGGTTCAGTGCCCCATCTTTGAATCACATCCACGACACGGTTCACCAATACCCTCTTGGGGTTCAGTTTCTTGCGGGTGTAGTGACGTTGAATAAGGAATAGGGTTTAGGGTTGGATTAGGCGGAGCCGCGAAGCGGGTCCGCCATTTCCAAACCTAAACCCTTTTTCGTCCCGTCTTATGCAGTACCCTACTCTAAAGGTTCAGTGCCCCATCTTTGAATCACATACACGACAGGGTTCACCAATACCCTCTTAGGGTTCAGTTTCTTGCGGGTTTAGTGACCTTGAATAAGGAAAAGGGTTTAGGGTTGGATTAGGCGGAGCCGCGAAGCGGGTCCGCCTAATCCAACCCTAAACCCTTTTCCTTCCCGTCTTATGCAGTACCCTATTCTTAAGGTTCAGTGCCCCATCCTTGAATCACATCCACGACAGGGTTCACCAATACCCTCTTAGGGTTCAGTTTCTTGCGGGTTTAGTGATCTTGAATAAGGAAAAGGGTTTAGGGTTGGATTAGGCGGAGCCGCGAAGCGGGTCCACCTAATCCAACCCTAAACCATTTTTCCGTCCCGTCTTATGCAGTACCCGACTCTTAAGGTTCAGTGCCCCATCTTTGAATCACATCCACGACACGGTTCACCAATACCCTCTTGGGGTTCAGTTTCTTGCGTGTGTAGTGACCTTGAATAAGGAATAGGGTTTAGGGTTGGATAAGGCGGAGCCGCGAAGCGGGTCCGCCATTTCCAACCCTAAACCCTTTTTCGTCCCGTCTTATGCAGTACCCTACTTTTAAGGTTCAGTGCCCCATCTTTGAATCACATACACGACAGGGTTCACCAATACCCACTTAGGGTTCAGTTTCTTGCGGGTTTAGTGACCTTGAATAAGGAAAAGGGTTTAGGGTTGGATTAGGCGGAGCCGCGAAGGGGGTCCGCCTAATCCAACCCTAAACCCTTTTCCTTCCCGTCTTATGCAGTACCCTACTCTTAAGGTTCAGTGCCCCATCCTTGAATCACATCCACGACAGGGTTCACGAATACCCTCTTAGGGTTCAGTTTCTTGCGGGTTTAGTGACCTTGAATAAGGAAAAGGGTTTAGGGTTGGATTAGGCGGAGCTGCGAAGCGGGTCCGCCTAATCCAACCCTAAACCCTTTTCCGTCCCGTCTTATGCAGTACCCTACTCTTAAGGTTCAGTGCCCCATATTTGAATCACATCCACGACAGGGTTCACCAGTACTCTCTTAGGGTTCAGTTTCTTGCGGGTTTAGTGACCTTGAATAAGGAAAAGGGTTTAGGGTTGGATTAGGCGGAGCCGCGAAGCGGGTCCGCCTAATCCAACCCTAAACCATTTTTCCGTCCCGTCTTATGCAGTACCCGACTCTTAAGGTTCAGTGCCCCATCTTTGAATCACATCCACGACACGGTTCACCAATACCCTCTTGGGGTTCAGTTTCTTGCGGGTGTAGTGACCTTGAATAAGGAATAGGGTTTAGGGTTGGATTAGGCGGAGCCGCGAAGCGGGTCCGCCATTTCCAACCCTAAACCCTTTTTCGTCCCGTCTTATGCAGTACCCTACTTTTAAGGTTCAGTGCCCCATCTTTGAATCACATACACGACAGGGTTCACCAATACCCTCTTAGGGTTCAGTTTCTTGCGGGTTTAGTGACCTTGAATAAGGAAAAGGGTTTAGGGTTGGATTAGGCGGAGCCGCGAAGGGGGTCCGCCTAATCCAACCCTAAACCCTTTTCCTTCCCGTCTTATGCAGTACCCTACTCTTAAGGTTCAGTGCCCCATCCTTGAATCACATCCACGACAGGGTTCACGAATACCCTCTTAGGGTTCAGTTTCTTGCGGGTTTAGTGACCTTGAATAAGGAAAAGGGTTTAGGGTTGGATTAGGCGGAGCTGCGAAGCGGGTCCGCCTAATCCAACCCTAAACCCTTTTCCGTCCCGTCTTATGCAGTACCCTACTCTTAAGGTTCAGTGCCCCATATTTGAATCACATCCACGACAGGGTTCACCAGTACTCTCTTAGGGTTCAGTTTCTTGCGGGTTTAGTGACCTTGAATAAGGAAAAGGGTTTAGGGTTGGATTAGGCGGAGCCGCGAAGCGGGTCCGCTATATCCAACCCTAAACCCTTTTTCGTCCCGTCTTATGCAGTACCCTACTCTTAAGGTTCAGTGCCCCATCTTTGAATCACATCCACGACACGGTTCACCAATACCCTCTTGGGGTTCAGTTTCTTGCGGGTGTAGTGACGTTGAATAAGGAATAGGGTTTAGGGTTGGATTAGGCGGAGCCGCGAAGCGGGTCCGCCATTTCCAAACCTAAACCCTTTTTCGTCCCGTCTTATGCAGTACCCTACTCTAAAGGTTCAGTGCCCCATCTTTGAATCACATACACGACAGGGTTCACCAATACCCTCTTAGGGTTCAGTTTCTTGCGGGTTTAGTGACCTTGAATAAGGAAGAGGGTTTAGGGTTGGATTAGGCGGAGCCGCGAAGCGGGACCGCCTAATCCAACCCTAAACCCTTTTCCTTCCCGTCTTATGCAGTACCCTACTCTTAAGGTTCAGTGCCCCATCCTTGAATCACATACACGACAGGGTTCACCAATACCCTCTTAGGGTTCAGTTTCTTGCGGGTTTAGTGATCTTGAATAAGGAAAAGGGTTTAGGGTTGGATTAGGCGGAGCTGCGAAGCGGGTCCGCCTTATCCAACCCTAAACCCTTTTCCGTCCCGTCTTATGCAGTACCCTACTCTTAAGGTTCAGTGCCCCATCCTTGAATCACATCCACGACAGGGTTCACCAATACTCTCTTAGGGTTCAGTTTCTTGCGGGTTTAGTGACCTTGAATAAGGAAAAGGGTTTAGGGTTGGATTAGGCGGAGCCGCGAAGCGGGTCCGCTATATCCAACCCTAAACCCTTTTTCGTCCCGTCTTATGCAGTACCCTACTCTTAAGGTTCAGTGCCCCATCTTTGAATCACATCCACGACACGGTTCACCAATACCCTCTTGGGGTTCAGTTTCTTGCGGGTGTAGTGACCTTGAATAAGGAATAGGGTTTAGGGTTGGATTAGGCGGAGCCGCGAAGCGGGTCCGCCATTTCCAACCCTAAACCCTTTTTCGTCCCGTCTTATGCAGTACCCTACTCTTAAGGTTCAGTGCCCCATCTTTGAATCACATACACGACATGGTTCACCAATACCCTCTTAGGGTTCAGTTTCTTGCGGGTTTAGTGACGTTGAATAAGGAATAGGGTTTAGGGTTGGATTAGGCGGAGCCGCGAAGCGGGTCCGCCATTTCCAACCCTAAACCCTTTTTCGTCCCGTCTTATGCAGTACCCTACTCTAAAGGTTCAGTGCCCCATCTTTGAATCACATACACGACAGGGTTCACCAATACCCTCTTAGGGTTCAGTTTCTTGCGGGTTTAGTGACCTTGAATAAGGAAAAGGGTTTAGGGTTGGATTAGGCGGAGCCGCGAAGCGGGTCCGCCTAATCCAACCCTAAACCCTTTTCCTTCCCGTCTTATGCAGTACCCTACTCTTAAGGTTCAGTGCCCCATCCTTGAATCACATACACGACAGGGTTCACCAATACCCTCTTAGGGTTCAGTTTCTTGCGGGTTTAGTGACCATGAATAAGGAAAAGGGTTTAGGGTTGGATTAGGCAGAGCCGCGAAGCGGGTCCGCCTAATCCAACCCTAAACCCTTTTCCGTCCCGTCTTATGCAGTACCCTACTCTTAAGGTTCAGTGCCCCATATTTGAATCACATCCACGACAGGGTTCACCAGTACTCTCTTAGGGTTCAGTTTCTTGCGGGTTTAGTGACCTTGAATAAGGAAAAGGGTTTAGGGTTGGATTAGGCGGAGCCGCGAAGCGGGTCCGCCTAATCCAACCCTAAACCATTTTTCCGTCCCGTCTTATGCAGTAACCGACTCTTAAGGTTCAGTGCCCCATCTTTGAATCACATCCACGACACGGTTCACCAATACCCTCTTGGGGTTCAGTTTCTTGCGTGTGTAGTGACCTTGAATAAGGAATAGGGTTTAGGGTTGGATTAGGCGGAGCCGCGAAGCGGGTCCGCCATTTCCAACCCTAAACCCTTTTTCGTCCCGTCTTATGCAGTACCCTACTTTTAAGGTTCAGTGCCCCATCTTTGAATCACATACACGACAGGGTTCACCAATACCCTCTTAGGGTTCAGTTTCTTGCGGGTTTAGTGACCTTGAATAAGGAAAAGGGTTTAGGGTTGGATTAGGCGGAGCCGCGAAGGGGGTCCGCCTAATCCAACCCTAAACCCTTTTCCTTCCCGTCTTATGCAGTACCCTACTCTTAAGGTTCAGTGCCCCATCCTTGAATCACATCCACGACAGGGTTCACGAATACCCTCTTAGGGTTCAGTTTCTTGCGGGTTTAGTGACCTTGAATAAGGAAAAGGGTTTAGGGTTGGATTAGGCGGAGCTGCGAAGCGGGTCCGCCTAATCCAACCCTAAACCCTTTTCCGTCCCGTCTTATGCAGTACCCTACTCTTAAGGTTCAGTGCCCCATATTTGAATCACATCCACGACAGGGTTCACCAGTACTCTCTTAGGGTTCAGTTTCTTGCGGGTTTAGTGACCTTGAATAAGGAAAAGGGTTTAGGGTTGGATTAGGCGGAGCCGCGAAGCGGGTCCGCCTAATCCAACCCTAAACCATTTTTCCGTCCCGTCTTATAAAGTACCCGACTCTTAAGGTTCAGTGCCCCTTCTTTGAATCACATCCACGACACGGTTCACCAATACCCTCTTGGGGTTCAGTTTCTTGCGGGTGTAGTGACCTTGAATAAGGAATAGGGTTTAGGGTTGGATTAGGCGGAGCCGCGAAGCGGGTCCGCCATTTCCAACCCTAAACCCTTTTTCGTCCCGTCTTATGCAGTACCCTACTTTTAAGGTTCAGTGCCCCATCTTTGAATCACATACACGACAGGGTTCACCAATACCCTCTTAGGGTTCAGTTTCTTGCGGGTTTAGTGACCTTGAATAAGGAAAAGGGTTTAGGGTTGGATTAGGCGGAGCCGCGAAGGGGGTCCGCCTAATCCAACCCTAAACCCTTTTCCGTCCCGTCTTATGCAGTACCCTACTCTTAAGGTTCAGTGCCCCATATTTGAATCACATCCACGACAGGGTTCACCAGTACTCTCTTAGAGTTCAGTTTCTTGCGGGTTTAGTGACCTTGAATAAGGAAAAGGGTTTAGGGTTGGATTAGGCGGAGCCGCGAAGCGGGTCCGCTATATCCAACCCTAAACCCTTTTTCGTCCCGTCTTATGCAGTACCCTACTCTTAAGGTTCAGTGCCCCATCTTTGAATAACATCCACGACACGGTTCACCAATACCCTCTTGGGGTTCAGTTTCTTGCGGGTGTAGTGACGTTGAATAAGGAATAGGGTTTAGGGTTGGATTAGGCGGAGCCGCGAAGCGGGTCCGCCATTTCCAACCCTAAACCCTTTTTCGTCCCGTCTTATGCAGTACCCTACTCTAAAGGTTCAGTGCCCCATCTTTGAATCACATACACGACAGGGTTCACCAATACCCTCTTAGGGTTCAGTTTCTTGCGGGTTTAGTGACCTTGAATAAGGAAGAGGGTTTAGGGTTGGATTAGGCGGAGCCACGAAGCGGGTCCGCCTAATCCAACCCTAAACCCTTTTCCTTCCCGTCTTATGCAGTACCCTACTCTTAAGGTTCAGTGCCCCATCCTTGAATCACATACACGACAGGGTTCACCAATACCCTCTTAGGGTTCAGTTTCTTGCGGGTTTAGTGATCTTGAATAAGGAAAAGGGTTTAGGGTTGGATTAGGCGGAGCTGCGAAGCGGGTCCGCCTTATCCAACCTTAAACCCTTTTCCGTCCCGTCTTATGCAGTACCCTACTCTTAAGGTTCAGTGCCCCATCCTTGAATCACATCCACGACAGGGTTCTCCAATACTCTCTTAGGGTTCAGTTTCTTGCGGGTTTAGTGACCTTGAATAAGGAAAAGGGTTTAGGGTTGGATTAGGCGGAGCCGCGAAGCGGGTCCGCTATATCCAACCCTAAACCCTTTTTCGTCCCGTCTTATGCAGTACCCTACTCTTAAGGTTCAGTGCCCCATCTTTGAATCACATCCACGACACGGTTCACCAATACCCTCTTGGGGTTCAGTTTCTTGCGGGTGTAGTGACCTTGAATAAGGAATAGGGTTTAGGGTTGGAATAGGCGGAGCCGCGAAGCGGGTCCGCCATTTCCAACCCTAAACCCTTTTTCGTCCCGTCTTATGCAGTACCCTACTCTTAAGGTTCAGTGCCCCATCTTTGAATCACATACACGACATGGTTCACCAATACCCTCTTAGGGTTCAGTTTCTTGCGGGTTTAGTGACGTTGAATAAAAAATAGGGTTTAGGGTTGGATTAGGCGGAGCCGCGAAGCGGGTCCGCCATTTCCAACCCTAAACCCTTTTTCGTCCCGTCTTATGCAGTACCCTACTCTAAAGGTTCAGTGCCCCATCTTTGAATCACATACACGACAGGGTTCACCAATACCCTCTTAGGGTTCAGTTTCTTGCGGGTTTAGTGACCTTGAATAAGGAAAAGGGTTTAGGGTTGGATTAGGCGGAGCCGCGAAGCGGGTCCGCCTAATCCAACCCTAAACCCTTTTCCTTCCCGTCTTATGCAGTACCCTACTCTTAAGGTTCAGTGCCCCATCCTTGAATCACATACACGACAGGGTTCACCAATACCCTCTTAGGGTTCATTTTCTTGCGGGTTTAGTGATCTTGAATAAGGAAAAGGGTTTAGGGTTGGATTAGGCGGAGCTGCGAAGCGGGTCCGCCTTATCCAACCCTAAACCCTTTTCCGTCCCGTCTTATGCAGTACCCTACTCTTAAGGTTCAGTGCCCCATCCTTGAATCACATCCACGACAGGGTTCACCAATACTCTCTTAGGGTTCAGTTTCTTGCGGGTTTAGTGACCTTGAATAAGGAAAAGGGTTTAGGGTTGGATTAGGCGGAGCCGCGAAGCGGGTCCGCCTAATCCAACCCTAAACCCTTTTCATTCCCGTCTTATGCAGTACCCTACTCTTAAGGTTCAGTGCCCCATCCTTGAATCACATACACGACAGGGTTCACCAATACCCTCTTAGGGTTCAGTTTCTTGCGGGTTTAGTGATCTTGAATAAGGAAAAGGGTTTAGGGTTGGATTAGGCGGAGCTGCGAAGCGGGTCCGCCTTATCCAACCCTAAACCCTTTTCCGTCCCGTCTTATGCAGTACCCTACTCTTAAGGTTCAGTGCCCCATCCTTGAATCACATCCACGACAGGGTTCACCAATACTCTCTTAGGGTTCAGTTTCTTGCGGGTTTAGTGACCTTGAATAAGGAAAAGGGTTTAGGGTTGGATTAGACGGAGCCGCGAAGCGGGTCCGCTATATCCAACCCTAAACCCTTTTTCGTCCCGTCTTATGCAGTACCCTACTCTTAAGGTTCAGTGCCCCATCTTTGAATCACATCCACGACACGGTTCACCAATACCCTCTTGGGGTTCAGTTTCTTGCGGGTGTAGTGACCTTGAATAAGGAATAGGGTTTAGGGTTGGATTAGGCGGAGCCGCGAAGCGGGTCCGCCATTTCCAACCCTAAACCCTTTTTCGTCCCGTCTTATGCAGTACCCTACTCTTAAGGTTCAGTGCCCCATATTTGAATCACATCCACGACAGGGTTCACCAGTACTCTCTTAGGGTTCAGTTTCTTGCGGGTTTAGTGACCTTGAATAAGGAAAAGGGTTTAGGGTTGGATTAGGCGGAGCCGCGAAGCGGGTCCGCCTAATCCAACCCTAAACCATTTTTCCGTCCCGTCTTATGCAGTACCCGACTCTTAAGGTTCAGTGCCCCATCTTTGAATCACATCCACGACACGGTTCACCAATACCCTCTTGGGGTTCAGTTTCTTGCGGGTGTAGTGACCTTGAATAAGGAATAGGATTTAGGGTTGGATTAGGCGGAGCCGCGAAGCGGGTCCGCCATTTCCAACCCTAAACCCTTTTTCGTCCCGTCTTATGCAGTACCCTACTTTTAAGGTTCAGTGCCCCATCTTTGAATCACATACACGACAGGGTTCACCAATACTCTCTTAGGGTTCAGTTTCTTGCGGGTTTAGTGACCTTGAATAAGGAAAAGGGTTTAGGGTTGGATTAGGCGGAGCCGCGAAGGGGGTCCGCCTAATCCAACCCTAAACCCTTTTCCTTCCCGTCTTATGCAGTACCCTACTCTTAAGGTTCAGTGCCCCATCCTTGAATCACATCCACGACAGGGTTCACCAATACTCTCTTAGGGTTCAGTTTCTTGCGGGTTTAGTGACCTTGAATAAGGAAAAGGGTTTAGGGTTGGATTAGGCGGAGCCGCGAAGCGGGTCCGCCTAATGCAACCCTAAACCCTTTTCCGTCCCGTCTTATGCAGTACCCTACTCTTAAGGTTCAGTGCCCCATCTTTGAATCACATCCAAGACAGGGTTCACCAATACCCTCTTAGGGTTCAGTTTCTTGCGGGTTTAGTGACCATGAATAAGGAAAAGGGTTTAGGGTTGGATTAGGCAGAGCCGCGAAGCGGGTCCGCCTAATCCAACCCTAAACCCTTTTCCGTCCCGTCTTATGCAGTACCCTACGCTTAAGGTTCAGTGCCCCATATTTGAATCACATCCACGACAGGGTTCACCAGTACTCTCTTAGGGTTAAGTTTCTTGCGGGTTTAGTGACCTTGAATAAGGAAAAGGGTTTAGGGTTGGATTAGGCGGAGCCGCGAAGCGGGTCCGCCTAATCCAACCCTAAACCATTTTTCCGTCCCGTCTTATGCAGTACCCGACTCTTAAGGTTCAGTGCCCCATCTTTGAATCACATCCACGACACGGTTCACCAATACCCTCTTGGGGTTCAGTTTCTTGCGGGTGTAGTGACCTTGAATAAGGAATAGGGTTTAGGGTTGGATTAGGCGGAGCCGCGAAGCGGGTCCGCCATTTCCAACCCTAAACCCTTTTTCGTCCCGTCTTATGCAGTACCCTACTTTTAAGGTTCAGTGCCCCATCTTTGAATCACATACACGACAGGGTTCACCAATACCCTCTTAGGGTTCAGTTTCTTGCGGGTTTAGTGACCTTGAATAAGGAAAAAGGTTTAGGGTTGGATTAGGCGGAGCCGCGAAGGGGGTCCGCCTAATCCAACCCTAAACCCTTTTCCTTCCCGTCTTATGCAGTACCCTACTCTTAAGGTTCAGTGCCCCATCCTTGAATCAGATCCACGACAGGGTTCACGAATACCCTCTTAGGGTTCAGTTTCTTGCGGGTTTAGTGACCTTGAATAAGGAAAAGGGTTTAGGGTTGGATTAGGCGGAGCTGCGAAGCGGGTCCGCCTAATCCAACCCTAAACCCTTTTCCGTCCCGTCTTATGCAGTACCCTACTCTTAAGGTTCAGTGCCCCATATTTGAATCACATCCACGACAGGGTTCACCAGTACTCTCTTAGGGTTCAGTTTCTTGCGGGTTTAGTGACCTTGAATAAGGAAAAGGGTTTAGGGTTGGATTAGGCGGAGCCGCGAAGCGGGTCCGCCATTTCCAACCCTAAACCCTTTTTCGTCCCGTCTTATGCAGTACCCTACTTTTAAGGTTCAGTGCCCCATCTTTGAATCACATATACGACAGGGTTCACCAATACCCTCTTAGGGTTCAGTTTCTTGCGGCTTTAGTGACCTTGAATAAGGAAAAGGGTTTAGGGTTGGATTTGGCAGAGCTGCGAAGCGGGTCCGCCTAATCCAACCCTAAACCCTTTTCCTTCCCGTCTTATGCAGTACCCTACTCTTAAGGTTCAGTGCCCCATCCTTGAATCACATCCACGACAGGGTTCACCAATACTCTCTTAGGGTTCAATTTCTTGCGGGTTTAGTGACCTTGAATAAGGAAAAGGGTTTAGGGTTGGCGGGTCCGCCTAATGCAACCCTAAACCCTTTTCCGTCCCGTCTTATGCAGTACCCTACTCTTAAGGTTCAGTGCCCCATCTTTGAATCACATCCACGACAGGGTTCACCAATACCCTCTTAGGTTTCAGTTTCTTGCGGGTTTAGTGACCATGAATAAGGAAAAGGGTTTAGGGTTAGATTAGGCAGAGCCGCGAAGCGGGTCTGCCTAATCCAACCCTAAACCCTTTTCCGTCCCGTCTTATGCAGTACCCTACTCTTAAGGTTCAGTGCCCCATATTTGAATCACATCCACGACAGGGTTCACCAGTACTCTCTTAGGGTTCAGTTTCTTGCGGGTTTAGTGACCTTGAATAAGGAAAAGGGTTTAGGGTTGGATTAGGCGGAGCCGCGAAGCGGGTCCGCCTAATCCAACCCTAAACCATTTTTCCGTCCCGTCTTATGCAGTACCCTACTCTTAAGGTTCAGTGCCCCATCTTTGAATCACATCCACGACAGGGTTCACCAATACCCTCTTAAGGTTCAGTTTCTTGCGGGTTTAGTGACCTTGCATAAGGAAAAGGGTTTAGGGTTGGATTAGGCGGAGCCGCGAAGCGGGTCCGCCTAATCCAACCCTAAACCCTTTTCCTTCCCGTCTTATGCAGTACCCTACGCTTAAGGTTCAGTGCCCCATCCTTGAATCACATCCACGACAGGGTTCACCAATACCCTCTTAGGGTTCAGTTCTTGCGGGTTTAGTGACCTTGAGTAAGGAAAAGGGTTTAGGGTTGGATTAGGCGGAGCTGCGAAGCGGGTCCGCCTAATCCAACCCTAAACCCTTTTCCGTCCCGTCTTATGCAGTACCCTACTCTTAAGGTTCAGTGCCCCATCCTTGAATCACATCCTCGACAGGGTCCACCAATACTCTCTTAGGGTTCAGTTTCTTGCGGGTTTAGTGACCTTGAATAAGGAAAAGGGTTTAGGGTTGGATTAGGCGGAGCCGCGAAGCGGGTCCGCCTAATGTAACCCTAAACCCTTTTCCGTCCCGTCTTATGCAGTACCCTACTCTTAAGGTTCAGTGCCCCATCTTTGAATCACATCCACGACAGGGTTCACCAATACCCTCTTAGGGTTCAGTTTCTTGCGGGTTTAGTGACCATGAATAAGGAAAAGGGTTTAGGGTTGGATTAGGCAGAGCCGCGAAGCGGGTCCGCCTAATCCAACCCTAAACCCTTTTCCGTCCCGTCTTATGCAGTACCCTACTCTTAAGGTTCAGTGCCCCATATTTGAATCACATCCACGACAGGGTTCACCAGTACTCTCTTAGGGTTCAGTTTCTTGCGGGTTTAGTGACCTTGAATAAGGAAAAGGGTTTAGGGTTGGATTAGGCGGAGCCGCGAAGCGGGTCCGCCTAATCCAACCCTAAACCATTTTTCCGTCCCGTCTTATGCAGTACCCTACTCTTAAGGTTCAGTGCCCCATCTTTGAATCACATCCACGACACGGTTCACCAATACCCTCTTGGGGTTCAGTTTCTTGCGGGTGTAGTGACCTTGAATAAGGAATAGGGTTTAGGGTTGGATTAGGCGGAGCCGCGAAGCGGGTCCGCCATTTCCAACCCCAAACCCTTTTTCGTCCCGTCTTATGCAGTACCCTACTCTTAAGGTTCAGTGCCCCATCTTTGAATCACATCCACGACACGGTTCACCAATACCCTCTTGGGGTTCAGTTTCTTGCGGGTGTAGTGACCTTGAATAAGGAATAGGGTTTAGGGTTGGATTAGGCGGAGCCGCGAAGCGGGTCCGCCATTTCCAACCCTAAACCCTTTTTCGTCCCGTCTTATTCAGTACCCTACTTTTAAGGTTCAGTGCCCCATCTTTGAATCACATACACGACAGGGTTCACCAATACCCTCTTAGGGTTCAGTTTCTTGCGGGTTTAGTGACCTTGAATAAGGAAAAGGGTTTAGGGTTGGATTAGGCGGAGCCGCGAAGCGGGTCCGCCTAATCCAACCCTAAACCCTTTTCCTTCCCTTCTTATGCAGTACCCTACTCTTAAGGTTCAGTGCCCCATCCTTGAATCACATCCACGACAGGGTTCACCAATACCCTCTAAGGTTCAGTTTCTTGCGGGTTTAGTGACCATGAATAAGGAAAAGGGTTTAGGGTTGGATTAGGCAGAGCCGCGAAGCGGGTCCGCCTAATCCAACCCTAAACCATTTTTCCGTCCCGTCTTATGCAGTACCCTACTCTTAAGGTTCAGTGCCCCATCTTTGAATCACATCCACGACACGGTTCACCAATACCCTCTTGGGGTTCAGTTTCTTGCGGGTGTAGTGACCTTGAATAAGGAATAGGGTTTAGGGTTGGATTAGGCGGAGCCGCGAAGCGGGTCCGCCTAATGCAACCCTAAACCCTTATTCGTCCCGTCTTATGCAGTACCCTACTTTTAAGGTTCAGTGCCCCATCTTTGAATCACATACACGACAGGGTTCACGAATACCCTCTTAGGGTTCAGTTTCTTGCGGGTTTAGTGACCTTGAATAAGGAAAAGGGTTTAGGGTTGGATTAGGCGGAGCCGCGAAGCGGGTCCGCCTAATCCAACCCTAAACCCTTTTCCTTCCCGTCTTATGCAGTACCCTACTCTTAAGGTTCAGTGCCCCATCCTTGAATCACATCCACGACAGGGTTCACCAATACCCTCTTAGGGTTCAGTTTCTTGCGGGTTTAGTGACCTTGAATAAGGAAAAGGGTTTAGGGTTGGATTAGGCGGAGCTGCGAAGCGGGTCCGCCTAATCCAACCCTAAACCCTTTTCCGTCCCGTCTTATGTAGTACCCTACTCTTAAGGTTCAGTGCCCCATATTTGAATCACATCCACGACAGGGTTCACCAGTACTCTCTTAGGGTTCAGTTTCTTGCGGGTTTAGTGACCTTGAATAAGGAAAAGGGTTTAGGGTTGGATTAGGCGGAGCCGCGAAGCGGGTCCGCCATTTCCAACCCTAAACCCTTTTTCGTCCCGTCTTATGCAGTACCCTACTTTTAAGGTTCAGTGCCCCAACTTTGAATCACCTACACGACAGGGTTCACCAATACCCTCTTAGGGTTCTTTTTCTTGCGGGTTTAGTGACCTTGAATAAGGAAAAGGGTTTAGGGTTGGATTAGGCGGAGCTGCGAAGCGGGTCCGCCTAATCCAACCCTAAACCCTTTTCCGTCCCGTCTTATGCAGTACCCTACTCTTAAGGTTCAGTGCCCCATATTTTAATCACATCCACGACAGGGTTCACCAATACCCTCTTAGGGTTCAGTTTCTTGCGGGTTTAGTGACCTTGAATAAGGAAAAGGGTTTAGGGTTGGATTAGGCGGAGCCGCGAAGCGGGTCCGCCTAATGCAACCCTAAACCCTTTTCCGTCCTGTCTTATGCAGTACCCTACTCTTAAGGTTCAGTGCCCCATCTTTGAATCACATCCACGACAGGGTTCACCAATACCCTCTTAGGGTTCAGTTTCTTGCGGGTTTAGTGACCATGAATAAGGAAAAGGGTTTAGGGTTGGATTAGGCAAAGCCGCGAAGCGGGTCCGCCTAATCCAACCCTAAACCCTTTTCCGTCCCGTCTTATGCAGTACCCTACTCTTAAGGTTCAGTGCCCCATATTTGAATCACATCCACGACAGGGTTCACCAGTACTCTCTTAGGGTTCAGTTTCTTGCGGGTTTAGTGACCTTGAATAAGGAAAAGGGTTTAGGGTTGGATTAGGCGGAGCCGCGAAGCGGGTCCGCCTAATCCAACCCTAAACCATTTTTCCGTCCCGTCTTATGCAGTACCCTACTCTTAAGGTTCAGTGCCCCATCTTTGAATAACATCCACGACACGGTTCACCAATACCCTCTTGGGGTTCAGTTTCTTGCGGGTGTAGTGACCTTGAATAAGGAATAGGGTTTAGGGTTGGATTAGGCGGAGCCGCGAAGCGGGTCCGCCATTTCCAACCCCAAACCCTTTTTCGTCCCGTCTTATGCAGTACCCTACTCTTAAGGTTCAGTGCCCCATATTTGAATCACATCCACGACAGGGTTCACCTGTACTCTCTTAGGGTTCAGTTTCATGCGGGTTTAGTGACCTTGAATAAGGAAAAGGGTTTAGGGTTGGATTAGGCGGAGCCGCGAAGCGGGTCCGCCATTTCCAACCCTAAACCCTTTTTCGTCCCGTCTTATGCAGTACCCTACTTTTAAGGTTCAGTGCCCCATCTTTGAATCACATACACGACAGGGTTCACCAATACCCTCTTAGGGTTCAGTTTCTTGCGGGTTTAGTGACCTTGAATAAGGAAAAGGGTTTAGGGTTGGATTAGGCGGAGCTGCGAAGCGGGTCCGCCTAATCCAACCCTAAACCCTTTTCCGTCCCGTCTTATGCAGTACCCTACTCTTAAGGTTCAGTGCCCCATATTTGAATCACATCCACGACAGGGTTCACCAGTACTCTCTTAGGGTTCAGTTTATTGCGGGTTTAGTGACCTTGAATAAGGAAAAGGGTTTAGGGTTGGTATAGGCGGAGCCGCGAAGCGGGTCCGCCATTTCCAACCCTAAACCCTTTTTCGTCCCGTCTTATGCAGTACCCTACTTTTAAGGTTCAGTGCCCCATCTTTGAATCACATACACGACAGGGTTCACCAATACCCTCTTAGGGTTCAGTTTCTTGCGGGTGTAGTGACCTTGAATAAGGAATAGGGTTTAGGGTTGGATTAGGCGGAGCCGCGAAGCGGGTCCGCCTAATGCAACCCTAAACCCTTTTTCGTCCCGTCTTATGCAGTACCCTACTTTTAAGGTTCAGTGCCCCATCTTTGAATCACATACACGACAGGGTTCACGAATACCCTCTTAGGGTTCAGTTTCTTGCGGGTTTAGTGACCTTGAATAAGGAAAAGGGTTTAGGGTTGGATTAGGCGGAGCCGCGAAGCGGGTCTGCCTAATCCAACCCTAAACCCTTTTCCGTCCCGTCTTATGCAGTACCCTACTCTTAAGGTTCAGTGCCCCATCCTTGAATCACATCCACGACAGGGTTCACCAATACCCTCTTAGGGTTCAGTTTCTTGCGGGTTTAGTGACCATGAATAAGGAAAAGGGTTTAGGGTTGGATTAGGCAGAGCCGCGAAGCGGGTCCGCCTAATCCAACCCTAAACCCTTTTCCGTCCCGTCTAATGCAGTACCCTACTCTTAAGGTTCAGTGCCCCATATTTGAATCACATCCACGACAGGGTTCACCTGTACTCTCTTAGGGTTCAGTTTCATGCGGGTTTAGTGACCTTGAATAAGGAAAAGGGTTTAGGGTTGGATTAGGCGGAGCCGCGAAGCGGGTCCGCCATTTCCAACCCTAAACCCTTTTTCGTCCCGTCTTATGCAGTACCCTACTTTTAAGGTTCAGTGCCCCATCTTTGAATCACATACACGACAGGGTTCACCAATACCCTCTTAGGGTTCAGTTTCTTGCGGGTTTAGTGACCTTGAATAAGGAAAAGGGTTTAGGGTTGGATTAGGCGGAGCTGCGAAGCGGGTCCGCCTAATCCAACCCTAAACCCTTTTCCGTCCCGTCTTATGGAGTACCCTACTCTTAAGGTTCAGTGCCCCATATTTGAATCACATCCACGACAGGGTTCACCAGTACTCTCTTAGGGTTCAGTTTATTGCGGGTTTAGTGACCTTGAATAAGGAAAAGGGTTTAGGGTTGGTATAGGCGGAGCCGCGAAGCGGGTCCGCCATTTCCAACCCTAAACCCTTTTTCGTCCCGTCTTATGCAGTACCCTACTTTTAAGGTTCAGTGCCCCATCTTTGAATCACATACACGACAGGGTTCACCAATACCCTCTTAGGGTTCAGTTTCTTGCGGGTGTAGTGACCTTGAATAAGGAATAGGGTTTAGGGTTGGATTAGGCGGAGCCGCGAAGCGGGTCCGCCTAATGCAACCCTAAACCCTTTTTCGTCCCGTCTTATGCAGTACCCTACTTTTAAGGTTCAGTGCCCCATCTTTGAATCACATACACGACAGGGTTCACGAATACCCTCTTAGGGTTCAGTTTCTTGCGGGTTTAGTGACCTTGAATAAGGAAAAGGGTTTAGGGTTGGATTAGGCGGAGCCGCGAAGCGGGTCTGCCTAATCCAACCCTAAACCCTTTTCCGTCCCGTCTTATGCAGTACCCTACTCTTAAGGTTCAGTGCCCCATCCTTGAATCACATCCACGACAGGGTTCACCAATACCCTCTTAGGGTTCAGTTTCTTGCGGGTTTAGTGACCATGAATAAGGAAAAGGGTTTAGGGTTGGATTAGGCAGAGCCGCGAAGCGGGTCCGCCTAATCCAACCCTAAACCCTTTTCCGTCCCGTCTTATGCAGTACCCTACTCTTAAGGTTCAGTGCCCCATATTTGAATCACATCCACGACAGGGTTCACCTGTACTCTCTTAGGGTTCAGTTTCTTGCGGGTTTAGTGACCTTGAATAAGGAAAAGGGTTTAGGGTTGGATTAGGCGGAGCCGCGAAGCGGGTCCGCCATTTCCAACCCTAAACCCTTTTTCGTCCCGTCTTATGCAGTACCCTACTTTTAAGGTTCAGTGCCCCATCTTTGAATCACATACACGACAGGGTTCACCAATACCCTCTTAGGGTTCAGTTTCTTGCGGGTTTAGTGACCTTGAATAAGGAAAAGGGTTTAGGGTTGGATTAGGCGGAGCTGCGAAGCGGGTCGCCTAATCCAACCCTAAACCCTTTTCCGTCCCGTCTTATGCAGTACCCTACTCTTAAGGTTCAGTGCCCCATATTTGAATCACATCCACGACAGGGTTCACCAGTACTCTCTTAGGGTTCAGTTTATTGCGGGTTTAGTGACCTTGAATAAGGAAAAGGGTTTAGGGTTGGATTAGGCGGAGCCGCGAAGCGGGTCCGCCATTTCCAACCCTAAACCCTTTTTCGTCCCGTCTTATGCAGTACCCTACTTTTAAGGTTCAGTGCCCCATCTTTGAATCACATACACGACAGGGTTCACCAATACCCTCTTAGGGTTCAGTTTCTTGCGGGTGTAGTGACCTTGAATAAGGAATAGGGTTTAGGGTTGGATTAGGCGGAGCCGCGAAGCGGGTCCGCCTAATGCAACCCTAAACCCTTTTTCGTCCCGTCTTATGCAGTACCCTACTTTTAAGGTTCAGTGCCCCATCTTTGAATCACATACACGACAGGGTTCACGAATACCCTCTTAGCGTTCAGTTTCTTGCGGGTTTAGTGACCTTGAATAAGGAAAAGGGTTTAGGGTTGGATTAGGCGGAGCCGCGAAGCGGGTCCGCCTAATCCAACCCTAAACCCTTTTCCGTCCCGTCTTATGCAGTACCCTACTCTTAAGGTTCAGTGCCCCATCCTTGAATCACATCCACGACAGGGTTCACCAATACCCTCTTAGGGTTCAGTTTCTTGCGGGTTTAGTGACCTTGAATAAGGAAAAGGTTTTAGGGTTGGATTAGGCGGAGCTGCGAAGCGGGTCCGCCTAATCCAACCCTAAACCCTTTTCCGTCCCGTCTTATGTAGTACCCTACTCTTAATGTTCAGTGCCCCATATTTGAATCACATCCACGACAGGGTTCACCAGTACTCTCTTAGGGTTCAGTTTCTTGCGGGTTTAGTGACCTTGAATAAGGAAAAGGGTTTAGGGTTGGATTAGGCGGAGCCGCGAAGCGGGTCCGCCATTTCCAACCCTAAATCCTTTTTCGTCCTGTCTTATGCAGTACCCTACTTTTAAGGTTCAGTGCCCCATCTTTGAATCACATACACGACAGAGTTCACCAATACCCTCTTAGGGTTCTTTTTCTTGCGGGTTTAGTGACCTTGAATAAGGAAAAGGGTTTAGGGTTGGATTAGGCGGAGCTGCGAAGCGGGTCCGCCTAATCCAACCCTAAACCCTTTTCCGTCCCGTCTTATGCAGTACCCTACTCTTAAGGTTCAGTGCCCCATATTTGAATCACATCCACGACAGGGTTCACCAATACCCTCTTAGGGTTCAGTTTCTTGCGGGTTTAGTGACATTGAATAAGGAAAAGGGTTTAGGGTTGGATTAGGCGGAGCCGCGAAGCGGGTCCGCCTAATGCAACCCTAAACCCTTTTCTGTCCCGTCTTATGCAGTACCCTACTCTTAAGGTTCAGTGCCCCATCTTTGAATCACATCCACGACAGGGTTCACCAATACCCTCTTAGGGTTCAGTTTCTTGCGGGTTTAGTGACCATGAATAAGGAAAAGGGTTTAGGGTTGGATTAGGCAGAGCCGCGAAGCGGGTCCGCCTAATCCAACCCTAAACCCTTTTCCGTCCCGTCTTATGCAGTACCCTACTCTTAAGGTTCAGTGCCCCATATTTGAATCACATCCACGACAGGGTTCACCAGTACTCTCTTAGGGTTCAGTTTCTTGCGGGTTTAGTGACCTTGAATAAGGAAAAGGGTTTAGGGTTGGATTAGGCGGAGCCGCGAAGCGGGTCCGCCTAATCCAACCCTAAACCATTTTTCCGTCCCGTCTTATGCAGTACCCTACTCTTAAGGTTCAGTGCCCCATCTTTGAATAACATCCACGACACGGTTCACCAATACCCTCTTGGGGTTCAGTTTCTTGCGGGTGTAGTGACCTTGAATAAGGAATAGGGTTTAGGGTTGGATTAGGCGGAGCCGCGAAGCGGGTCCGCCATTTCCAACCCTAAACCCTTTTTCGTCCCGTCTTATGCAGTACCCTACTTTTAAGGTTCAGTGCCCCATCTTTGAATCACATACACGACAGGGTTCACCAATACCCTCTTAGGGTTCAGTTTCCTGCTGGTTTAGTGACCTTGAATAAGGAAAAGGGTTTAGGGTTGGATTAGGCGGAGCCGCGAAGCGGGTCCGCCATTTCCAACCCTAAACCCTTTTTCGTCCCGTCTTATGCAGTACCCTACTTTTAAGGTTCAGTGCCCCATCTTTGAATCACATACACGACAGGGTTCACCAATACCCTCTTAGGGTTCAGTTTCTTGCGGGTTTAGTGACCATGAATAAGGAAAAGGGTTTAGGGTTGGATTAGGCAGAGCCGCGAAGCGGGTCCGCCTAATCCAACCCTAAACCCTTTTTCGTCCCGTCTTATGCAGTACCCTACTCTTAAGGTTCAGTGCCCCATATTTGAATCACATCCACGACAGGGTTCACCAGTACTCTCTTAGGGTTCAGTTTCTTGCGGGTTTAGTGACCTTGAATAAGGAAAAGGGTTTAGGGTTGGATTAGGCGGAGCCGCGAAGCGGGTCCGCCTAATCCAACCCTAAACCATTTTTCCGTCCCGTCTTATGCAGTACCCTACTCTTAAGGTTCAGTGCCCCATCTTTGAATAACATCCACGACACGGTTCACCAATACCCTCTTGGGGTTCAGTTTCTTGCGGGTGTAGTGACCTTGAATAAGGAATAGGGTTTAGGGTTGGATTAGGCGGAGCCGCGAAGCGGGTCCGCCATTTCCAACCCTAAACCCTTTTTCGTCCCGTCTTATGCAGTACCCTACTTTTAAGGTTCAGTGCCCCATCTTTGAATCACATACACGACAGGGTTCACCAATACCCTCTTAGGGTTCAGTTTCCTGCTGGTTTAGTGACCTTGAATAAGGAAAAGGGTTTAGGGTTGGATTAGGCGGAGCCGCGAAGCGGGTCCGCCATTTCCAACCCTAAACCCTTTTTCGTCCCGTCTTATGCAGTACCCTACTTTTAAGGTTCAGTGCCCCATCTTTGAATCACATACACGACAGGGTTCACCAATACCCTCTTAGGGTTCAGTTTCTTGCGGGTTTAGTGACCTTGAATAAGGAAAAGGGTTTAGGGTTGGATTAGGCGGAGCTGCGAAGCGGGTCCGCCTAATCCAACCCTAAACCCTTTTCCGTCCCGTCTTATGCAGTACCCTACTCTTAAGGTTCAGTGCCCCATATTTGAATCACATCCACGACAGGGTTCACCAATACCCTCTTAGGGTTCAGTTTCTTGCGGGTTTAGTGACCTTGAATAAGGAAAAGGGTTTAGGGTTGGATTAGGCGGAGCTGCGAAGCGGGTCCGCCTAATCCAACCCTAAACCCTTTTCCGTCCCGTCTTATGCAGTACCCTACTCTTAAGGTTCAGTGCCCCATCCTTGAATCACATCCACGACAGGGTTCACCAATACTCTCTTAGGGTTCAGTTTCTTGCGGGTTTAGTGACCTTGAATAAGGAAAAGGGTTTAGGGTTGGATTAGGCGGAGCCGCGAAGCGGGTCCGCCTAATGCAACCCTAAACCCTTTTCCGTCCCGTCTTATGCAGTACCCTACTCTTAAGGTTCAGTGCCCCATCTTTGAATCACATCCACGACAGGGTTCACCAATACCCTCTTAGGGTTCAGTTTCTTGCGGGTTTAGTGACCATGAATAAGGAAAAGAGTTTAGGGTTGGATTAGGCAGAGCCGCGAAGCGGGTCCGCCTAATCCAATCCTAAACCCTTTTCCGTCCCGTCTTATGCAGTACCCTACTTTTAAGGTTCAGTGCCCCATCTTTGAATCACATACACGACAGGGTTCACCAATACCCTCTTAGGGTTCAGTTTCCTGCTGGTTTAGTGACCTTGAATAAGGAAAAGGGTTTAGGGTTGGATTAGGCGGAGCTGCGAAGCGGGTCCGCCTAATCCAACCCTAAACCCTTTTCCGTCCCGTCTTATGCAGTACCGTACTCTTAAGGTTCAAAGCCCCATCCTTGAATCACATTCACGACAGGGTTCACCAATACTCTCTTAGGGTTCAGTTTCTTGCGGGTTTAGTGACCATGAATAAGGAAAAGGGATTAGGGTTGGATTAGGCGGAGCCGCGAAGCGGGTCCGCCTAATCCAACCCTAAACCCTTTTCCGTCCCGTCTTATGCAATACCCTACTCTTAAGGTTCAGTGCCCCATCTTTGAATCACATCCACGACACGGTTCACCAATACCCTCTTGGGGTTCAGTTTCTTGCGGGTGTAGTGACCTTGAATAAGGAATAGGGTTTAGGGTTGGATTAGGCGGAGCCGCGAAGCGGGTCCGCCATTTCCAACCCTAAATCCTTTTTCGTCCCGTCTTGTGCAGTACCCTACTTTTAAGGTTCAGTGCCCCATCTTTGAATCACATACACGACAGGGTTCACCAATACCCTCTTAGGGTTCAGTTTCTTGCGGGTTTAGTGACCTTGAATAAGGAAAAGGGTTTAGGGTTGGATTAGGCGGAGCTGCGAAGCGGGTCCGCCTAATCCAACCCTAAACCCTTTTTCGTCCCTTCTTATGCAGTACCCTACTCTTAAGGTTCAGTGCCCCATATTTGAATCACATCCACGACAGGGTTCACCAATACCCTCTTAGGGTTCAGTTTCTTGCGGGTTTAGTGACCTTGAATAAGGAAAAGGGTTTAGGGTTGGATTAGGCGGAGCCGCGAAGCGGGTCCGCCTAATCCAACCCTAAACCATTTTTCCGTCCCGTCTTATGCAGTACCCTACTCTTAAGGTTCAGTGCCCCATCTTTGAATAACATCCACGACACGGTTCACCAATACCCTCTTGGGGTTCAGTTTCTTGCGGGTGTAGTGACCTTGAATAAGGAATAGGGTTTAGGGTTGGATTAGGCGGAGCCGCGAAGCGGGTCCGCCATTTCCAACCCTAAACCCTTTTTCGTCCCGTCTTATGCAGTACCCTACTTTTAAGGTTCAGTGCCCCATCTTTGAATCACATACACGACAGGGTTCACCAATACCCTCTTAGGGTTCAGTTTCCTGCGGGTTTAGTGACCTTGAATAAGGAAAAGGGTTTAGGGTTGGATTAGGCGGAGCCGCGAAGCGGGTCCGCCATTTCCAACCCTAAACCCTTTTTCGTCCCGTCTTATGCAGTACCCTACTTTTAAGGTTCAGTGCCCCATCTTTGAATCACATACACGACAGGGTTCACCAATACCCTCTTAGGGTTCAGTTTCTTGCGGGTTTAGTGACCTTGAATAAGGAAAAGGGTTTAGGGTTGGATTAGGCGGAGCTGCGAAGCGGGTCCGCCTAATCCAACCCTAAACCCTTTTCCGTCCCGTCTTATGCAGTACCCTACTCTTAAGGTTCAGTGCCCCATATTTGAATCACATCCACGACAGGGTTCACCAATACCCTCTTAGGGTTCAGTTTCTTGCGGGTTTAGTGACCTTGAATAAGGAAAAGGGTTTAGGGTTGGATTAGGCGGAGCTGCGAAGCGGGTCCGCCTAATCCAACCCTAAACCCTTTTCCGTCCCGTCTTATGCAGTACCCTACTCTTAAGGTTCAGTGCCCCATCCTTGAATCACATCCACGACAGGGTTCACCAATACTCTCTTAGGGTTCAGTTTCTTGCGGGTTTAGTGACCTTGAATAAGGAAAAGGGTTTACGGTTGGATTAGGCGGAGCCGCGAAGCGGGTCCGCCTAATGCAACCCTAAACCCTTTTCCGTCCCGTCTTATGCAGTACCCTACTCTTAAGGTTCAGTGCCCCATCTTTGAATCACATCCACGACAGGGTTCACCAATACCCTCTTAGGGTTCAGTTTCTTGCGGGTTTATTGACCATGAATAAGGAAAAGAGTTTAGGGTTAGATTAGGCAGAGCCGCGAAGCGGGTCTGCCTAATCCAATCCTAAACCCTTTTCCGTCCCGTCTTATGCAGTACCCTACTCTTAAGGTTCAAAGCCCCATCCTTGAATCACATTCACGACAGGGTTCACCAATACTCTCTTAGGGTTCAGTTTCTTGCGGGTTTAGTGACCATGAATAAGGAAAAGGGATTAGGGTTGGATTAGGCGGAGCCGCGAAGCGGGTCCGCCTAATCCAACCCTAAACCATTTTTCCGTCCCGTCTTATGCAATACCCTACTCTTAAGGTTCAGTGCCCCATCTTTGAATCACATCCACGACACGGTTCACCAATACCCTCTTGGGGTTCAGTTTCTTGCGGGTGTAGTGACCTTGAATAAGGAATAGGGTTTAGGGTTGGATTAGGCGGAGCCGCGAAGCGGGTCCGCCATTTCCAACCCTAAATCCTTTTTCGTCCCGTCTTGTGCAGTACCCTACTTTTAAGGTTCAGTGCCCCATCTTTGAATCACATACACGACAGGGTTCACCAATACCCTCTTAGGGTTCAGTTTCTTGCGGGTTTAGTGACCTTGAATAAGGAAAAGGGTTTAGGGTTGGATTAGGCGGAGCTGCGAAGCGGGTCCGCCTAATCCAACCCTAAACCCTTTTTCGTCCCTTCTTATGCAGTACCCTACTCTTAAGGTTCAGTGCCCCATATTTGAATCACATCCACGACAGGGTTCACCAATACCCTCTTAGGGTTCAGTTTCTTGCGGGTTTAGTGACCTTGAATAAGGAAAAGGGTTTAGGGTTGGATTAGGCGGAGCCGCGAAGCGGGTCCGCCTAATCCAACCCTAAACCATTTTTCCGTCCCGTCTTATGCAGTACCCTACTCTTAAGGTTCAGTGCCCCATCTTTGAATAACATCCACGACACGGTTCACCAATACCCTCTTGGGGTTCAGTTTCTTGCGGGTGTAGTGACCTTGAATAAGGAATAGGGTTTAGGGTTGGATTAGGCGGAGCCGCGAAGCGGGTCCGCCATTTCCAACCCTAAACCCTTTTTCGTCCCGTCTTATGCAGTACCCTACTTTTAAGGTTCAGTGCCCCATCTTTGAATCACATACACGACAGGGTTCACCAATACCCTCTTAGGGTTCAGTTTCCTGCGGGTTTAGTGACCTTGAATAAGGAAAAGGGTTTAGGGTTGGATTAGGCGGAGCCGCGAAGCGGGTCCGCCATTTCCAACCCTAAACCCTTTTTCGTCCCGTCTTATGCAGTACCCTACTTTTAAGGTTCAGTGCCCCATCTTTGAATCACATACACGACAGGGTTCACCAATACCCTCTTAGGGTTCAGTTTCTTGCGGGTTTAGTGACCTTGAATAAGGAAAAGGGTTTAGGGTTGGATTAGGCGGAGCTGCGAAGCGGGTCCGCCTAATCCAACCCTAAACCCTTTTCCGTCCCGTCTTATGCAGTACCCTACTCTTAAGGTTCAGTGCCCCATATTTGAATCACATCCACGACAGGGTTCACCAATACCCTCTTAGGGTTCAGTTTCTTGCGGGTTTAGTGACCTTGAATAAGGAAAAGGGTTTAGGGTTGGATTAGGCGGAGCTGCGAAGCGGGTCCGCCTAATCCAACCCTAAACCCTTTTCCGTCCCGTCTTATGCAGTACCCTACTCTTAAGGTTCAGTGCCCCATCCTTGAATCACATCCACGACAGGGTTCACCAATACTCTCTTAGGGTTCAGTTTCTTGCGGGTTTAGTGACCTTGAATAAGGAAAAGGGTTTACGGTTGGATTAGGCGGAGCCGCGAAGCGGGTCCGCCTAATGCAACCCTAAACCCTTTTCCGTCCCGTCTTATGCAGTACCCTACTCTTAAGGTTCAGTGCCCCATCTTTGAATCACATCCACGACAGGGTTCACCAATACCCTCTTAGGGTTCAGTTTCTTGCGGGTTTATTGACCATGAATAAGGAAAAGAGTTTAGGGTTAGATTAGGCAGAGCCGCGAAGCGGGTCCGCCTAATCCAATCCTAAACCCTTTTCCGTCCCGTCTTATGCAGTACCCTACTCTTAAGGTTCAAAGCCCCATCCTTGAATCACATTCACGACAGGGTTCACCAATACTCTCTTAGGGTTCAGTTTCTTGCGGGTTTAGTGACCATGAATAAGGAAAAGGGATTAGGGTTGGATTAGGCGGAGCCGCGAAGCGGGTCCGCCTAATCCAACCCTAAACCATTTTTCCGTCCCGTCTTATGCAATACCCTACTCTTAAGGTTCAGTGCCCCATCTTTGAATCACATCCACGACACGGTTCACCAATACCCTCTTGGGGTTCAGTTTCTTGCGGGTGTAGTGACCTTGAATAAGGAATAGGGTTTAGGGTTGGATTAGGCGGAGCCGCGAAGCGGGTCCGCCATTTCCAACCCTAAATCCTTTTTCGTCCCGTCTTGTGCAGTACCCTACTTTTAAGGTTCAGTGCCCCATCTTTGAATCACATACACGACAGGGTTCACCAATACCCTCTTAGGGTTCAGTTTCTTGCGGGTTTAGTGACCTTGAATAAGGAAAAGGGTTTAGGGTTGGATTAGGCGGAGCTGCGAAGCGGGTCCGCCTAATCCAACCCTAAACCCTTTTTCGTCCCTTCTTATGCAGTACCCTACTCTTAAGGTTCAGTGCCCCATATTTGAATCACATCCACGACAGGGTTCACCAATACCCTCTTAGGGTTCAGTTTCTTGCGGGTTTAGTGACCTTGAATAAGGAAAAGGGTTTAGGGTTGGATTAGGCGGAGCCGCGAAGCGGGTCCGCCTAATCCAACCCTAAACCATTTTTCCGTCCCGTCTTATGCAGTACCCTACTCTTAAGGTTCAGTGCCCCATCTTTGAATAACATCCACGACACGGTTCACCAATACCCTCTTGGGGTTCAGTTTCTTGCGGGTGTAGTGACCTTGAATAAGGAATAGGGTTTAGGGTTGGATTAGGCGGAGCCGCGAAGCGGGTCCGCCATTTCCAACCCTAAACCCTTTTTCGTCCCGTCTTATGCAGTACCCTACTTTTAAGGTTCAGTGCCCCATCTTTGAATCACATACACGACAGGGTTCACCAATACCCTCTTAGGGTTCAGTTTCTTGCGGGTTTAGTGACCTTGAATAAGGAAAAGGGTTTAGGGTTGGATTAGGCGGAGCTGCGAAGCGGGTCCGCCTAATCCAACCCTAAACCCTTTTTCGTCCCTTCTTATGCAGTACCCTACTCTTAAGGTTCAGTGCCCCATATTTGAATCACATCCACGACAGGGTTCACCAATACCCTCTTAGGGTTCAGTTTCTTCCGGGTTTAGTGACCTTGAATAAGGAAAAGGGTTTAGGGTTGGATTAGGCGGAGCTGCGAAGCGGGTCCGCCTAATCCAACCCTAAACCCTTTTCCGTCCCGTCTTATGCAGTACCCTACTCTTAAGGTTCAGTGCCCCATCCTTGAATCACATCCACGACAGGGTTCACCAATACTCTCTTAGGGTTCAGTTTCTTGCTGGTTTAGTGACCTTGAATAAGGAAAAGGGTTTAGGGTTGGATTAGGCGGAGCCGCGAAACGGGTCCGCCTAATGCAACCCTAAACCCTTTTCCGTCCCGTCTTATGCAGTACCCTACTATTAAGGTTCAGTGCCCCATCTTTGAATCACATCCACGACAGGGTTCACCAATACCCTCTTAGGGTTCAGTTTCTTGCGGGTTTAGTGACCATGAATAAGGAAAAGGGTTTAGGGTTGGATTAGGCAGAGCCGCGAAGCGGGTCCGCCTAATCCAACCCTAAACCCTTTTCCGTCCCGTCTTATGCAGTACCCTACTCTTAAGGTTCAGTGCCCCATATTTGAATCACATCCACGACAGGGTTCACCTGTACTCTCTTAGGGTTCAGTTTCTTGCGGGTTTAGTGACCTTGAATAAGGAAAAGGGTTTAGGGTTGGATTAGGCGGAGCCGCGAAGCGGGTCCGCCATTTCCAACCCTAAACCCTTTTTCGTCCCGTCTTATGCAGTACCCTACTTTTAAGGTTCAGTGCCCCATCTTTGAATCACATACACGACAGGGTTCACCAATACCCTCTTAGGGTTCAGTTTCCTGCGGGTTTAGTGACCTTGAATAAGGAAAAGGGTTTAGGGTTGGATTAGGCGGAGCCGCGAAGCGGGTCCGCCATTTCCAACCCTAAACCCTTTTTCGTCCCGTCTTATGCAGTACCCTACTTTTAAGGTTCAGTGCCCCATCTTTGAATCACATACACGACAGGGTTCACCAATACCCTCTTAGGGTTCAGTTTCTTGCGGGTTTAGTGACCTTGAATAAGGAAAAGGGTTTAGGGTTGGATTAGGCGGAGCTGCGAAGCGGGTCCGCCTAATCCAACCCTAAACCCTTTTCCGTCCCGTCTTATGCAGTACCCTACTCTTAAGGTTCAGTGCCCCATATTTGAATCACATCCACGACAGGGTTCACCAATACCCTCTTAGGGTTCAGTTTCTTGCGGGTTTAGTGACCTTGAATAAGGAAAATGGTTTAGGGTTGGATTAGGCGGAGCTGCGAAGCGGGTCCGCCTAATCCAACCCTAAACCCTTTTCCGTCCCGTCTTATGCAGTACCCTACTCTTAAGGTTCAGTGCCCCATCCTTGAATCACATCCACGACAGGGTTCACCAATACTCTCTTAGGGTTCAGTTTCTTGCGGGTTTAGTGACCTTGAATAAGGAAAAGGGTTTACGGTTGGATTAGGCGGAGCCGCGAAGCGGGTCCGCCTAATGCAACCCTAAACCCTTTTCCGTCCCGTCTTATGCAGTACCCTACTCTTAAGGTTCAGTGCCCCATCTTTGAATCACATCCACGACAGGGTTCACCAATACCCTCTTAGGGTTCAGTTTCTTGCGGGTTTAGTGACCATGAATAAGGAAAAGAGTTTAGGGTTGGATTAGGCAGAGCCGCGAAGCGGGTCCGCCTAATCCAATCCTAAACCCTTTTCCGTCCCGTCTTATGCAGTACCCTACTCTTAAGGTTCAAAGCCCCATCCTTGAATCACATTCACGACAGGGTTCACCAATACTCTCTTAGGGTTCAGTTTCTTGCGGGTTTAGTGACCATGAATAAGGAAAAGGGATTAGGGTTGGATTAGGCGGAGCCGCGAAGCGGGTCCGCCTAATCCAACCCTAAACCATTTTTCCGTCCCGTCTTATGCAATACCCTACTCTTAAGGTTCAGCGCTCCATCTTTGAATCACATCCACGACACGGTTCACCAATACCCTCTTGGGGTTCAGTTTCTTGCGGGTGTAGTGACCTTGAATAAGGAATAGGGTTTAGGGTTGGATTAGGCGGAGCCGCGAAGCGGGTCCGCCATTTCCAACCCTAAATCCTTTTTCGTCCCGTCTTATGCAGTACCCTACTTTTAAGGTTCAGTGCCCCATCTTTGAATCACATACACGACATGGTTCACCAATACCCTCTTAGGGTTCAGTTTCTTGCGGGTTTAGTGACCTTGAATAAGGAAAAGGGTTTAGGGTTGGATTAGGCGGAGCTGCGAAGCGGGTCCGCCTAATCCAACCCTAAACCCTTTTTCGTCCCTTCTTATGCAGTACCCTACTCTTAAGGTTCAGTGCCCCATATTTGAATCACATCCACGACAGGGTTCACCAATACCCTCTTAGGGTTCAGTTTCTTCCGGGTTTAGTGACCTTGAATAAGGAAAAGGGTTTAGGGTTGGATTAGGCGGAGCTGCGAAGCGGGTCCGCCTAATCCAACCCTAAACCCTTTTCCGTCCCGTCTTATGCAGTACCCTACTCTTAAGGTTCAGTGCCCCATCCTTGAATCACATCCACGACAGGGTTCACCAATACTCTCTTAGGGTTCAGTTTCTTGCTGGTTTAGTGACCTTGAATAAGGAAAAGGGTTTAGGGTTGGATTAGGCGGAGCCGCGAAACGGGTCCGCCTAATGCAACCCTAAACCCTTTTCCGTCCCGTCTTATGCAGTACCCTACTATTAAGGTTCAGTGCCCCATCTTTGAATCACATCCACGACAGGGTTCACCAATACCCTCTTAGGGTTCAGTTTCTTGCGGGTTTAGTGACCATGAATAAGGAAAAGGGTTTACGGTTGGATTAGGCAGAGCCGCGAAGCGGGTCCGCCTAATCCAACCCTAAACCCTTTTCCGTCCCGTCTTATGCAGTACCCTACTCTTAAGGTTCAGTGCCCCATATTTGAATCACATCCACGACAGGGTTCACCTGTACTCTCTTAGGGTTCAGTTTCTTGCGGGTTTAGTGACCTTGAATAAGGAAAAGGGTTTAGGGTTGGATTAGGCGGAGCCGCGAAGCGGGTCCGCCATTTCCAACCCTAAACCCTTTTTCGTCCCGTCTTATGCAGTACCCTACTTTTAAGGTTCAGTGCCCCATCTTTGAATCACATACACGACAGGGTTCACCAATACCCTCTTAGGGTTCAGTTTCCTGCGGGTTTAGTGACCTTGAATAAGGAAAAGGGTTTAGGGTTGGATTAGGCGGAGCCGCGAAGCGGGTCCGCCATTTCCAACCCTAAACCCTTTTTCGTCCCGTCTTATGCAGTACCCTACTTTTAAGGTTCAGTGCCCCATCTTTGAATCACATACACGACAGGGTTCACCAATACCCTCTTAGGGTTCAGTTTCTTGCGGGTTTAGTGACCTTGAATAAGGAAAAGGGTTTAGGGTTGGATTAGGCGGAGCTGCGAAGCGGGTCCGCCTAATCCAACCCTAAACCCTTTTCCGTCCCGTCTTATGCAGTACCCTACTCTTAAGGTTCAGTGCCCCATATTTGAATCACATCCACGACAGGGTTCACCAATACCCTCTTAGGGTTCAGTTTCTTGCGGGTTTAGTGACCTTGAATAAGGAAAATGGTTTAGGGTTGGATTAGGCGGAGCTGCGAAGCGGGTCCGCCTAATCCAACCCTAAACCCTTTTCCGTCCCGTCTTATGCAGTACCCTACTCTTAAGGTTCAGTGCCCCATCCTTGAATCACATCCACGACAGGGTTCACCAATACTCTCTTAGGGTTCAGTTTCTTGCGGGTTTAGTGACCTTGAATAAGGAAAAGGGTTTACGGTTGGATTAGGCGGAGCCGCGAAGCGGGTCCGCCTAATGCAACCCTAAACCCTTTTCCGTCCCGTCTTATGCAGTACCCTACTCTTAAGGTTCAGTGCCCCATCTTTGAATCACATCCACGACAGGGTTCACCAATACCCTCTTAGGGTTCAGTTTCTTGCGGGTTTAGTGACCATGAATAAGGAAAAGAGTTTAGGGTTGGATTAGGCAGAGCCGCGAAGCGGGTCCGCCTAATCCAATCCTAAACCCTTTTCCGTCCCGTCTTATGCAGTACCCTACTCTTAAGGTTCAAAGCCCCATCCTTGAATCACATTCACGACAGGGTTCACCAATACTCTCTTAGGGTTCAGTTTCTTGCGGGTTTAGTGACCATGAATAAGGAAAAGGGATTAGGGTTGGATTAGGCGGAGCCGCGAAGCGGGTCCGCCTAATCCAACCCTAAACCATTTTTCCGTCCCGTCTTATGCAATACCCTACTCTTAAGGTTCAGTGCCCCATCTTTGAATCACATACACGACATGGTTCACCAATACCCTCTTAGGGTTCAGTTTCTTGCGGGTTTAGTGACCTTGAATAAGGAAAAGGGTTTAGGGTTGGATTAGGCGGAGCTGCGAAGCGGGTCCGCCTAATCCAACCCTAAACCCTTTTTCGTCCCTTCTTATGCAGTACCCTACTCTTAAGGTTCAGTGCCCCATATTTGAATCACATCCACGACAGGGTTCACCAATACCCTCTTAGGGTTCAGTTTCTTCCGGGTTTAGTGACCTTGAATAAGGAAAAGGGTTTAGGGTTGGATTAGGCGGAGCTGCGAAGCGGGTCCGCCTAATCCAACCCTAAACCCTTTTCCGTCCCGTCTTATGCAGTACCCTACTCTTAAGGTTCAGTGCCCCATCCTTGAATCACATCCACGACAGGGTTCACCAATACTCTCTTAGGGTTCAGTTTCTTGCTGGTTTAGTGACCTTGAATAAGGAAAAGGGTTTAGGGTTGGATTAGGCGGAGCCGCGAAACGGGTCCGCCTAATGCAACCCTAAACCCTTTTCCGTCCCGTCTTATGCAGTACCCTACTATTAAGGTTCAGTGCCCCATCTTTGAATCACATCCACGACAGGGTTCACCAATACCCTCTTAGGGTTCAGTTTCTTGCGGGTTTAGTGACCATGAATAAGGAAAAGGGTTTAGGGTTGGATTAGGCAGAGCCGCGAAGCGGGTCCGCCTAATCCAACCCTAAACCCTTTTCCGTCCCGTCTTATGCAGTACCCTACTCTTAAGGTTCAGTGCCCCATATTTGAATCACATCCACGACAGGGTTCACCTGTACTCTCTTAGGGTTCAGTTTCTTGCGGGTTTAGTGACCTTGAATAAGGAAAAGGGTTTAGGGTTGGATTAGGCGGAGCCGCGAAGCGGGTCCGCCATTTCCAACCCTAAACCCTTTTTCGTCCCGTCTTATGCAGTACCCTACTTTTAAGGTTCAGTGCCCCATCTTTGAATCACATACACGACAGGGTTCACCAATACCCTCTTAGGGTTCAGTTTCTTGCGGGTTTAGTGACCTTGAATAAGGAAAAGGGTTTAGGGTTGGATTAGGCGGAGCTGCGAAGCGGGTCCGCCTAATCCAACGCTAAACCCTTTTCCGTCCCGTCTTATGTAGTACCTACTCTTAAGGTTCAGTGCCCCATCTTTGAATCACATACACGACAGGGTTCACCAATACCCTCTTAGGGTTCAGTTTCTTACGGGTTTAGTGACCTTGAATAAGGAAAAGGGTTTAGGGTTGGATTAGGCGGAGCTGCGAAGCGGGTCCGCCTAATCCAACCCTAAACCCTTTTCCGTCCCGTCTTATGCAGTACCCTACTCTTAAGGTTCAGTGCCCCATATTTGAATCACATCCACGACAGGGTTCACCAATACCCTCTTAGGGTTCAGTTTCTTGCGGGTTTAGTGACCTTGAATAAGGAAAAGGGTTTAGGGTTGGATTAGGCAGGAGCTGCGAAGCGGGTCCGCCTAATCCAACCCTAAACCCTTTTCCGTCCCGTCTTATGCAGTACCCTACTCTTAAGGTTCAGTGCCCCATCCTTGAATCACATCCACGACATGGTTCACCAATACTCTCTTAGGGTTCAGTTTCTTGCGGGTTTAGTGACCTTGAATAAGGAAAAGGGTTTAGGGTTGGATTAGGCGGAGCCGCGAAGCGGGTCCGCCTAATGCAACCCTAAACCCTTTTCCGTCCCGTCTTATGCAGTACCCTACTCTTAAGGTTCAGTGCCCCATCTTTGAATCACATCCACGACAGGGTTCACCAATACCCTCTTAGGGTTCAGTTTCTTGCGGGTTTAGTGACCATGAATAAGGAAAAGGGTTTAGGGTTGGATTAGGCAGAGCCGCGAAGCGGGTCTGCCTAATCCAACCCTAAACCCTTTTCCGTCCCGTCTTATGCAGTTCTTACTCTTAAGGTTCAAAGCCCCATCCTTGAATCACATTCACGACAGGGTTCACCAATACTCTCTTAGGGTTCAGTTTCTTGCGGGTTTAGTGACCATGAATAAGGAAAAGGGTTTAGGGTTGGATTAGGTGGAGCCGCGAAGCGGGTCCGCCTAATCCAACCCTAAACCATTTTTCCTTCCCGTCTTATGCAATACCCTACTCTTAAGGTTCAGTGCCCCATCTTTGAATCACATCCACGACACGGTTCACCAATACCCTCTTGGGGTTCAGTTTCTTGCGGGTGTAGTGACCTTGAATAAGGAATAGGGTTTAGGGTTGGATTAGGCGGAGCCGCGAAGCGGGTCCGCCATTTCCAACCCTAAACCCTTTTTCGTCCCGTCTTATGCAGTACCCTACTTTTAAGGTTCAGTGCCCCATCTTTGAATCACATACACGACAGTGTTCACCAATACCCTCTTAGGGTTCAGTTTCTTGCGGGTTTAGTGACCTTGAATAAGGAAAAAGGGTTTAGGGATGGATTAGGCGGAGCCGCGAAGCGGGTCCGCCATATCCAACCCTAAACCCTTTTTCGTCCCGTCTTATGCAGTACCCTACTCTTAAGGTTCAGTGCCCCATCTTTGAATCACATCCACGACACGGTTCACCAATACCCTCTTGGGGTTCAGTTTCTTGCGGGTGTAGTGACCTTGAATAAGGAATAGGGTTTAGGGTTGGATTAGGCGGAGCCGCGAAGCGGGTCCGCCATTTCCAACCCTAAACCCTTTTTCGTCCCGTCTTATGCAGTACCCTACTCTTAAGGTTCAGTGCCCCATCCTTGAATCACATCCACGACAGGGTTCACCAATACTCTCTTAGGGTTCAGTTTCTTGCGGGTTTAGTGACCTTGAATAAGGAAAAGGGTTTAGGGTTGGATTAGGCGGAGCCGCGAAGCGGGTCCACCTAATGCAACCCTAAACCCTTTTCCGTCCCGTCTTATGCAGTACCCTACTCTTAAGGTTCAGTGCCCCATCTTTGAATCACATCCACGACAGGGTTCACCAATACCCTCTTAGGGTTCAGTTTCTTGCGGGTTTAGTGACCATGAATAAGGAAAAGGGTTTAGGGTTGGATTAGGCAGAGCCGCGAAGCGGGTCCGCCTAATCCAACCCTAAACCCTTTTCCGTCCCGTCTTATGCAGTACCCTACTCTTAAGGTTCAGTGCCCCATCCTTGAATCACATCCACGACAGGGTTCACCAATACTCTCTTAGGGTTCAGTTTCTTGCTGGTTTAGTGACCTTGAATAAGGAAAAGGGTTTAGGGTTGGATTAGGCGGAGCCGCGAAGCGGGTCCGCCTAATGCAACCCTAAACCCTTTTCCGTCCCGTCTTATGCAGTACCCTACTATTAAGGTTCAGTGCCCCATCTTTGAATCACATCCACGACAGGGTTCACCAATACCCTCTTAGGGTTCAGTTTCTTGCGGGTTTAGTGACCATGAATAAGGAAAAGGGTTTAGGGTTGGATTAGGCAGAGCCGCGAAGCGGGTCCGCCTAATCCAACCCTAAACCCTTTTCCGTCCCGTCTTATGCAGTACCCTACTCTTAAGGTTCAGTGCCCCATATTTGAATCACATCCACGACAGGGTTCACCTGTACTCTCTTAGGGTTCAGTTTCTTGCGGGTTTAGTGACCTTGAATAAGGAAAAGGGTTTAGGGTTGGATTAGGCGGAGCCGCGAAGCGGGTCCGCCATTTCCAACCCTAAACCCTTTTTCGTCCCGTCTTATGCAGTACCCTACTTTTAAGGTTCAGTGCCCCATCTTTGAATCACATACACGACAGGGTTCACCAATACCCTCTTAAGGTTCAGTTTCTTGCGGGTTTAGTGACCTTGAATAAGGAAAAGGGTTTAGGGTTGGATTAGGCGGAGCTGCGAAGCGGGTCCGCCTAATCCAACCCTAAACCCTTTTCCGTCCCGTCTTATGCAGTACCCTACTCTTAAGGTTCAGTGCCCCATATTTGAATCACATCCACGACAGGGTTCACCAGTACTCTCTTAGGGTTCAGTTTATTGCGGGTTTAGTGACCTTGAATAAGGAAAAGGGTTTAGGGTTGGATTAGGCGGAGCCGCGAAGCGGGTCCGCCATTTCCAACCCTAAACCCTTTTTCGTCCGGTCTTATGCAGTACCCTACTTTTAAGGTTCAGTGCCCCATCTTTGAATCACATACACGACAGGGTTCACCAATACCCTCTTAGGGTTCAGTTTCTTGCGGGTTTAGTGACCTTGAATAAGGAAAAGGGTTTAGGGTTGGATTAGGCGGAGCTGCGAAGCGGGTCCGCCTAATCCAACCCTAAACCCTTTTCCGTCCCGTCTTATGCAGTACCCTACTCTTAAGGTTCAGTGCCCCATCCTTGAATCACATCCACGACAGGGTTCACCAATACTCTCTTAGGGTTCAGTTTCTTGCGGGTTTAGTGACCTTGAATAAGGAAAAGGGTTTAGGGTTGGATTAGGCGGAGCCGCGAAGCGGGTCCGCCTAATGCAACCCTAAACCCTTTTCCGTCCCGTCTTATGCAGTACCCTACTCTTAAGGTTCAGTGCCCCATCTTTGAATCACATCCACGACAGGGTTCACCAATACCCTCTTATGGTTCAGTTTCTTGCGGGTTTAGTGACCATGAATAAGGAAAAGGGTTTAGGGTTGGATTAGGCAGAGCCGCGAAGCGGGTCCGCCTAATCCAACCCTAAACCCTTTTCCGTCCCGTCTTATGCAGTTCTTACTCTTAAGGTTCAAAGCCCCATCCTTGAATCACATTCACGACAGGGTTCACCAATACTCTCTTAGGGTTCAGTTTCTTGCGGGTTTAGTGACCATGAATAAGGAAAAGGGTTTAGGGTTGGATTAGGTGGAGCCGCGAAGCGGGTCCGCCTAATCCAACCCTAAACCATTTTTCCTTCCCGTCTTATGCAATACCCTACTCTTAAGGTTCAGTGCCCCATCTTTGAATCACATCCACGACACGGTTCACCAATACCCTCTTGGGGTTCAGTTTCTTGCGGGTGTAGTGACCTTGAATAAGGAATAGGGTTTAGGGTTGGATTAGGCGGAGCCGCGAAGCGGGTCCGCCATTTCCAACCCTAAACCCTTTTTCGTCCCGTCTTATGCAGTACCCTACTTTTAAGGTTCAGTGCCCCATCTTTGAATCACATACACGACAGTGTTCACCAATACCCTCTTAGGGTTCAGTTTCTTGCGGGTTTAGTGACCTTGAATAAGGAAAAAGGGTTTAGGGATGGATTAGGCGGAGCCGCGAAGCGGGTCCGCCATATCCAACCCTAAACCCTTTTTCGTCCCGTCTTATGCAGTACCCTACTCTTAAGGTTCAGTGCCCCATCTTTGAATCACATCCACGACACGGTTCACCAATACCCTCTTGGGGTTCAGTTTCTTGCGGGTGTAGTGACCTTGAATAAGGAATAGGGTTTAGGGTTGGATTAGGCGGAGCCGCGAAGCGGGTCCGCCATTTCCAACCCTAAACCCTTTTTCGTCCCGTCTTATGCAGTACCCTACTCTTAAGGTTCAGTGCCCCATCCTTGAATCACATCCACGACAGGGTTCACCAATACTCTCTTAGGGTTCAGTTTCTTGCGGGTTTAGTGACCTTGAATAAGGAAAAGGGTTTAGGGTTGGATTAGGCGGAGCCGCGAAGCGGGTCCACCTAATGCAACCCTAAACCCTTTTCCGTCCCGTCTTATGCAGTACCCTACTCTTAAGGTTCAGTGCCCCATCTTTGAATCACATCCACGACAGGGTTCACCAATACCCTCTTAGGGTTCAGTTTCTTGCGGGTTTAGTGACCATGAATAAGGAAAAGGGTTTAGGGTTGGATTAGGCAGAGCCGCGAAGCGGGTCCGCCTAATCCAACCCTAAACCCTTTTCCGTCCCGTCTTATGCAGTACCCTACTCTTAAGGTTCAGTGCCCCATATTTGAATCACATCCACGACAGGGTTCACCTGTACTCTCTTAGGGTTCAGTTTCTTGCGGGTTTAGTGACCTTGAATAAGGAAAAGGGTTTAGGGTTGGATTAGGCGGAGCCGCGAAGCGGGTCCGCCATTTCCAACCCTAAACCCTTTTTCGTCCCGTCTTATGCAGTACCCTACTTTTAAGGTTCAGTGCCCCATCTTTGAATCACATACACGACAGGGTTCACCAATACCCTCTTAAGGTTCAGTTTCTTGCGGGTTTAGTGACCTTGAATAAGGAAAAGGGTTTAGGGTTGGATTAGGCGGAGCTGCGAAGCGGGTCCGCCTAATCCAACCCTAAACCCTTTTCCGTCCCGTCTTATGCAGTACCCTACTCTTAAGGTTCAGTGCCCCATATTTGAATCACATCCACGACAGGGTTCACCAGTACTCTCTTAGGGTTCAGTTTATTGCGGGTTTAGTGACCTTGAATAAGGAAAAGGGTTTAGGGTTGGATTAGGCGGAGCCGCGAAGCGGGTCCGCCATTTCCAACCCTAAACCCTTTTTCGTCCGGTCTTATGCAGTACCCTACTTTTAAGGTTCAGTGCCCCATCTTTGAATCACATACACGACAGGGTTCACCAATACCCTCTTAGGGTTCAGTTTCTTGCGGGTTTAGTGACCTTGAATAAGGAAAAGGGTTTAGGGTTGGATTAGGCGGAGCTGCGAAGCGGGTCCGCCTAATCCAACCCTAAACCCTTTTCCGTCCCGTCTTATGCAGTACCCTACTCTTAAGGTTCAGTGCCCCATCCTTGAATCACATCCACGACAGGGTTCACCAATACTCTCTTAGGGTTCAGTTTCTTGCGGGTTTAGTGACCTTGAATAAGGAAAAGGGTTTAGGGTTGGATTAGGCGGAGCCGCGAAGCGGGTCCGCCTAATGCAACCCTAAACCCTTTTCCGTCCCGTCTTATGCAGTACCCTACTCTTAAGGTTCAGTGCCCCATCTTTGAATCACATCCACGACAGGGTTCACCAATACCCTCTTATGGTTCAGTTTCTTGCGGGTTTAGTGACCATGAATAAGGAAAAGGGTTTAGGGTTGGATTAGGCAGAGCCGCGAAGCGGGTCCGCCTAATCCAACCCTAAACCCTTTTCCGTCCCGTCTTATGCAGTTCTTACTCTTAAGGTTCAAAGCCCCATCCTTGAATCACATTCACGACAGGGTTCACCAATACTCTCTTAGGGTTCAGTTTCTTGCGGGTTTAGTGACCATGAATAAGGAAAAGGGTTTAGGGTTGGATTAGGTGGAGCCGCGAAGCGGGTCCGCCTAATCCAACCCTAAATCATTTTTCCTTCCCGTCTTATGCAATACCCTACTCTTAAGGTTCAGTGCCCCATCTTTGAATCACATCCACGACACGGTTCACCAATACCCTCTTGGGGTTCAGTTTCTTGCGGGTGTAGTGACCTTGAATAAGGAATAGGGTTTAGGGTTGGATTAGGCGGAGCCGCGAAGCGGGTCCGCCTAATGCAACCCTAAACCCTTTTCCGTCCCGTCTTATGCAGTACCCTACTCTTAAGGTTCAGTGCCCCATCTTTGAATCACATCCACGACAGGGTTCACCAATACCCTCTTAGGGTTCAGTTTCTTGCGGGTTTAGTGACCATGAATAAGGAAAAGGGTTTAGGGTTGGATTAGGCAGAGCCGCGAAGCGGGTCCGCCTAATCCAACCCTAAACCCTTTTCCGTCCCGTCTTATGCAGTACCCTACTCTTAAGGTTCAGTGCCCCATCCTTGAATCACATCCACGACAGGGTTCACCAATACTCTCTTAGGGTTCAGTTTCTTGCTGGTTTAGTGACCTTGAATAAGGAAAAGGGTTTAGGGTTGGATTAGGCGGAGCCGCGAAGCGGGTCCGCCTAATGCAACCCTAAACCCTTTTCCGTCCCGTCTTATGCAGTACCCTACTATTAAGGTTCAGTGCCCCATCTTTGAATCACATCCACGACAGGGTTCACCAATACCCTCTTAGGGTTCAGTTTCTTGCGGGTTTAGTGACCATGAATAAGGAAAAGGGTTTAGGGTTGGATTAGGCAGAGCCGCGAAGCGGGTCCGCCTAATCCAACCCTAAACCCTTTTCCGTCCCGTCTTATGCAGTACCCTACTCTTAAGGTTCAGTGCCCCATATTTGAATCACATCCACGACAGGGTTCACCTGTACTCTCTTAGGGTTCAGTTTCTTGCGGGTTTAGTGACCTTGAATAAGGAAAAGGGTTTAGGGTTGGATTAGGCGGAGCCGCGAAGCGGGTCCGCCATTTCCAACCCTAAACCCTTTTTCGTCCCGTCTTATGCAGTACCCTACTTTTAAGGTTCAGTGCCCCATCTTTGAATCACATACACGACAGGGTTCACCAATACCCTCTTAGGGTTCAGTTTCTTGCGGGTTTAGTGACCTTGAATAAGGAAAAGGGTTTAGGGTTGGATTAGGCGGAGCTGCGAAGCGGGTCCGCCTAATCCAACCCTAAACCCTTTTCCGTCCTGTCTTATGCAGTACCCTACTCTTAAGGTTCAGTGCCCCATATTTGAATCACATCCACGACAGGGTTCACCAGTACTCTCTTAGGGTTCAGTTTATTGCGGGTTTAGTGACCTTGAATAAGGAAAAGGGTTTAGGGTTGGATTAGGCGGAGCCGCGAAGCGGGTCCGCCATTTCCAACCCTAAACCCTTTTTCGTCCCGTCTTATGCAGTACCCTACTTTTAAGGTTCAGTGCCCCATCTTTGAATCACATACACGACAGGGTTCACCAATACCCTCTTAGGGTTCAGTTTCTTGCGGGTTTAGTGACCTTGAATAAGGAAAAGGGTTTAGGGTTGGATTAGGCGGAGCTGCGAAGCGGGTCCGCCTAATCCAACCCTAAACCCTTTTCCGTCCCGTCTTATGCAGTACCCTACTCTTAAGGTTCAGTGCCCCATATTTGAATCACATCCACGACAGGGTTCACCAATACCCTCTTAGGGTTCAGTTTCTTGCGGGTTTAGTGACCTTGAATAAGGAAAAGGGTTTAGGGTTGGATTAGGCAGGAGCTGCGTAGCGGGTCCGCCTAATCCAACCCTAAACCCTTTTCCGTCCCGTCTTATGCAGTACCCTACTCTTAAGGTTCAGTGCCCCATCCTTGAATCACATCCACGACAGGGTTCACCAATACTCTCTTAGGGTTCAGTTTCTTGCGGGTTTAGTGACCTTGAATAAGGAAAAGGGTTTAGGGTTGGATTAGGCGGAGCCGCGAAGCGGGTCCGCCTAATGCAACCCTAAACCCTTTTCCGTCCCGTCTTATGCAGTACCTACTCTTAAGGTTCAGTGCCCCATCTTTGAATCACATCCACGACAGGGTTCACCAATACCCTCTTAGGGTTCAGTTTCTTGCGGGTTTAGTGACCATGAATAAGGAAAAGGGTTTAGGGTTGGATTAGGCAGTGCCGCGAAGCGGGTCCGCCTAATCCAACCCTAAACCCTTTTCCGTCCCGTCTTATGCAGTTCTTACTCTTAAGGTTCAAAGCCCCATCCTTGAATCACATTCACGACAGGGTTCACCAATACTCTCTTAGGGTTCAGTTTCTTGCGGGTTTAGTGACCATGAATAAGGAAAAGGGTTTAGGGTTGGATTAGGTGGAGCCGCGAAGCGGGTCCGCCTAATCCAACCCTAAATCATTTTTCCTTCCCGTCTTATGCAATACCCTACTCTTAAGGTTCAGTGCCCCATCTTTGAATCACATCCACCACACGGTTCACCAATACCCTCTTGGGGTTCAGTTTCTTGCGGGTGTAGTGACCTTGAATAAGGAATAGGGTTTAGGGTTGGATTAGGCGGAGCCGCGAAGCGGGTCCGCCATTTCCAACCCTAAACCCTTTTTCGTCCCGTCTTATGCAGTACCCTACTTTTAAGGTTCAGTGCCCCATCTTTGAATCACATACACGACAGGGTTCACCAATACCCTCTTAGGGTTCAGTTTCTTGCGGGTTTAGTGACCTTGAATAAGGAAAAGGGTTTAGGGTTGGATTAGGCGGAGCTGCGAAGCGGGTCCGCCTAATCCAACCCTAAACCCTTTTCCGTCCCGTCTTATGCAGTACCCTACTCTTAAGGTTCAGTGCCCCATATTTGAATCACATCCACGACAGGGTTCACCAATACCCTCTTAGGGTTCAGTTTCTTGCGGGTTTTGTGACCTTGAATAAGGAAAAGGGTTTAGGGTTGGATTAGGCAGGAGCTGCGAAGCGGGTCCGCCTAATCCAACCCTAAACCCTTTTCCGTCCCGTCTTATGCAGTACCCTACTCTTAAGGTTCAGTGCCCCATCCTTGAATCACATCCACGACAGGGTTCACCAATACTCTCTTAGGGTTCAGTTTCTTGCGGGTTTAGTGACCTTGAATAAGGAAAATGGTTTAGGGTTGGATTAGGCGGAGCCGCGAAGCGGGTCCGCCTAATGCAACCCTAAACCCTTTTCCGTCCCATCTTATGCAGTACCCTACTCTTAAGGTTCAGTGCCCCATCTTTGAATCACATCCACGACAGGGTTCACCAATACCCTCTTAGGGTTCAGTTTCTTGCGGGTTTAGTGACCATGAATAAGGAAAAGGGTTTAGGGTTGGATTAGGCAGCGCCGCGAAGCGGGTCCGCCTAATCCAACCCTAAACCCTTTTCCGTCCCGTCTTATGCAGTTCTTACTCTTAAGTTTCAAAGCCCCATCCTTGAATCACATTCACGACAGGGTTCACCAATACTCTCTTAGGGTTCAGTTTCTTGCGGGTTTAGTGACCATGAATAAGGAAAGGGTTTAGGGTTGGATTAGGTGGAGCCGCGAAGCGGGTCCGACTAATCCAACCCTAAACCATTTTTCCTTCCCGTCTTATGCAATACCCTACTCTTAAGGTTCAGTGCCCCATCTTTGAATCACATCCACGACACGGTTCACCAATACCCTCTTGGGGTTCAGTTTCTTGCGGGTGTAGTGACCTTGAATAAGGAATAGGGTTTAGGGTTGGATTAGGCGGAGCCGCGAAGCGGGTCCGCCATATCCAACCCTAAACCCTTTTTCGTCCCGTCTTATGCAGTACCCTACTTTTAAGGTTCAGTGCCCCATCTTTGAATCACATACACGACAGGGTTCACCAATACCCTCTTAGGGTTCAGTTTATTGCGGGTTTAGTGACCTTGAATAAGGAAAAGGGTTTAGGGTTGGATTAGGCGGAGCTGCGAAGCGGGTCCGCCTAATCCAACCCTAAACCCTTTTCCGTCCCGTCTTATGCAGTACCCTACTCTTAAGGTTCAGTGCCCCATATTTGAATCACATCCACGACAGGGTTCACCAATACCCTCTTAGGGTTCAGTTTCTTGCGGGTTTTGTGACCTTGAATAAGGAAAAGGGTTTAGGGTTGGATTAGGCAGGAGCTGCGAAGCGGGTCCGCCTAATCCAACCCTAAACCCTTTTCCGTCCCGTCTTATGCAGTACCCTACTCTTAAGGTTCAGTGCCCCATCCTTGAATCACATCCACGACAGGGTTCACCAATACTCTCTTAGGGTTCAGTTTCTTGCGGGTTTAGTGACCATGAATAAGGAAAAGGGTTTAGGGTTGGATTAGGTGGAGCCGCGAAGCGGGTCCGACTAATCCAACCCTAAACCATTTTTCCTTCCCGTCTTATGCAATACCCTACTCTTAAGGTTCAGTGCCCCATCTTTGAATCACATCCACGACACGGTTCACCAATACCCTCTTGGGGTTCAGTTTCTTGCGGGTATAGTGACCTTGAATAAGGAATAGGGTTTAGGGTTGGATTAGGCGGAGCCGCGAAGCGGGTCCGCCATTTCCAACCCTAAACCCTTTTTCGTCCCGTCTTATGCAGTACCCTACTTTTAAGGTTCAGTGCCCCATATTTGAATCACATCCACGACAGGGTTCACCAATACCCTCTTAGGGTTCAGTTTCTTGCGGGTTTAGTGACCATGAATAAGGAAAAGGGTTTGGGTTGGATTAGGCGGAGCCGCGAAGCGGGTCCGCCATATCCAACCCTAAACCCTTTTTCGTCCCGTCTTATGCAGTACCCTACTCTTAAGGTTCAGTGCCCCATCTTTGAATCACATCCACGACACGGTTCACCAATACCCTCTTGGGGTTCAGTTTCTTGCGGGTGTAGTGACCTTGAATAAGGAATAGGGTTTAGGGCTGGATTAGGCGGAGCCGCGAAGCGGGTCCGCCATTTCCAACCCTAAACCCTTTTTCGTCCCGTCTTATGCAGTACCCTACTTTTAAGGTTCAGTGCCCCATCTTTGAATCACATACACGACAGGGTTCACCAATACCCTCTTAGGGTTCAGTTTCTTGCGGGTTTAGTGACCTTGAATAAGGAAAAGGGTTTAGGGTTGGATTAGGCGGAGCCGCGAAGCGGGTCCGCCTAATCCAACCCTAAACCCTTTTCCGTCCCGTCTTATGCAGTACCCTACTCTTAAGGTTCAGTGCCCCATCTTTGAATCACATCCACGACAGGGTTCACCAATACCCTCTTAGGGTTCAGTTTCTTGCGGGTTTAGTGACCATGAATAAGGAAAAGGGTTTAGGGTTGGATTAGGCAGAGCCGCGAAGCGGGTCCGCCTAATCCAACCCTAAACCCTTTTCCGTCCCGTCTTATGCAGTACCCTACTCTTAAGGTTCAGTGCCCCATCCTTGAATCACATCCACGACAGGGTTCACCAATACTCTCTTAGGGTTCAGTTTCTTGCGGGTTTAGTGACCATGAATAAGGAAAAGGGTTTAGGGTTGGATTAGGTGGAGCCGCGAAGCGGGTCCGACTAATCCAACCCTAAACCATTTTTCCTTCCCGTCTTATGCAATACCCTACTCTTAAGGTTCAGTGCCCCATCTTTGAATCACATCCACGACACGGTTCACCAATACCCTCTTGGGGTTCAGTTTCTTGCGGGTGTAGTGACCTTGAATAAGGAATAGGGTTTAGGGTTGGATTAGGCGGAGCCGCGAAGCGGGTCCGCCATTTCCAACCCTAAACCCTTTTTCGTCCCGTCTTATGCAGTACCCTACTTTTAAGGTTCAGTGCTCCATATTTGAATCACATCCACGACAGGGTTCACCAATACACTCTTAGGGTTCAGTTTCTTGCGGGTTTAGTGACCATGAATAAGGAAAAGGGTTTAGGGTTGGATTAGGCGGAGCCGCGAAGCGGGTCCGCCATATCCAACCCTAAACCCTTTTTCGTCCCGTCTTATGCAGTACCCTACTCTTAAGGTTCAGTGCCCCATCTTTGAATCACATCCACGACACGGTTCACCAATACCCTCTTGGGGTTCAGTTTCTTGCGGGTGTAGTGACCTTGAATAAGGAATAGGGTTTAGGGTTGGATTAGGCGGAGCCGCGAAGCGGGTCCGCCATTTCCAACCCTAAACCCTTTTTCGTCCCGTCTTATGCAGTACCCTACTTTTAAGGTTCAGTGCCCCATCTTTGAATCACATACACGACAGGGTTCACCAATACCCTCTTAGGGTTCAGTTTCTTGCGGGTTTAGTGACCTTGAATAAGGAAAAGGGTTTAGGGTTGGATTAGGCGGAGCTGCGAAGCGGGTCCGCCTAATCCAACCCTAAACCCTTTTCCGTCCCGTCTTATGCAGTACCCTACTCTTAAGGTTCAGTGCCCCATATTTGAATCACATCCACGACAGGGTTCACCAATACCCTCTTAGGGTTCAGTTTCTTGCGGGTTTTGTGACCTTGAATAAGGAAAAGGGTTTAGGGTTGGATTAGGCAGGAGCTGCGAAGCGGGTCCGCCTAATCCAACCCTAAACCCTTTTCCGTCCCGTCTTATGCAGTACCCTACTCTTAAGGTTCAGTGCCCCATCCTTGAATCACATCCACGACAGGGTTCACCAATACTCTCTTAGGGTTCAGTTTCTTGCGGGTTTAGTGACCTTGAATAAGGAAAATGGTTTAGGGTTGGATTAGGCGGAGCCGCGAAGCGGGTCCGCCTAATGCAACCCTAAACCCTTTTCCGTCCCGTCTTATGCAGTACCCTACTCTTAAGGTTCAGTGCCCCATCCTTGAATCACATCCACGACAGGGTTCACCAATACCCTCTTAGGGTTCAGTTTCTTGCGGGTTTAGTGACCATGAATAAGGAAAAGGGTTTAGGGTTGGATTAGGCAGAGCCGCGAAGCGGGTCCGCCTAATCCAACCCTAAACCCTTTTCCGTCCCGTCTTATGCAGTTCTTACTCTTAAGTTTCAAAGCCCCATCCTTGAATCACATTCACGACAGGGTTCACCAATACTCTCTTAGGGTTCAGTTTCTTGCGGGTTTAGTGACCATGAATAAGGAAAAGGGTTTAGGGTTGGATTAGGTGGAGCCGCGAAGCGGGTCCGCCATTTCCAACCCTAAACCCTTTTTCGTCCCGTCTTATGCAGTACCCTACTTTTAAGGTTCAGTGCCCCATATTTGAATCACATCCACGACAGGGTTCACCAATACCCTCTTAGGGTTCGGTTTCTTGCGGGTTTAGTGACCATGAATAAGGAAAAGGGTTTAGGGTTGGATTAGGCGGAGCCGCGAAGCGGGTCCGCCATATCCAACCCTAAACCCTTTTTCGTCCCGTCTTATGCAGTACCCTACTCTTAAGGTTCAGTGCCCCATCTTTGAATCACATCCACGACACGGTTCACCAATACCCTCTTGGGGTTCAGTTTCTTGCGGGTGTAGTGACCTTGAATAAGGAATAGGGTTTAGGGTTGGATTAGGCGGAGCCGCGAAGCGGGTCCGCCAGTTCCAACCCTAAACCCTTTTTCGTCCCGTCTTATGCAGTACCCTACTTTTAAGGTTCAGTGCCCCATATTTGAATCACATCCACGACAGGGTTCACCAATACCCTCTTAGGGTTCGGTTTCTTGCGGGTTTAGTGACCATGAATAAGGAAAAGGGTTTAGGGTTGGATTAGGCGGAGCCGCGAAGCGGGTCCGCCATATCCAACCCTAAACCCTTTTTCGTCCCGTCTTATGCAGTACCCTACTCTTAAGGTTCAGTGCCCCATCTTTGAATCACATCCACGACACGGTTCACCAATACCCTCTTGGGGTTCAGTTTCTTGCGGGTGTAGTGACCTTGAATAAGGAATAGGGTTTAGGGTTGGATTAGGCGGAGCCGCGAAGCGGGTCCGCCATTTCCAACCCTAAACCCTTTTTCGTCCCGTCTTATGCAGTACCCTACTCTTAAGGTTCAGTGCCCCATCCTTGAATCACATCCACGACAGGGTTCACCAATACTCTCTTAGGGTTCAGTTTCTTGCGGGTTTAGTGACCATGAATAAGGAAAAGGGTTTAGGGTTGGATTAGGCAGAGCCGCGAAGCGGGTCCGCCTAATCCAACCCTAAACCCTTTTCCGTCCCGTCTTATGCAGTACCCTACTCTTAAGGTTCAAAGCCCCATCCTTGAATCACATTCACGACAGGGTTCACCAATACTCTCTTAGGGTTCAGTTTCTTGCGGGTTTAGTGACCATGAATAAGGAAAAGGGTTTAGGGTTGGATTAGGCGGAGCCGCGAAGCGGGTCCGCCTAATCCAACCCTAAACCATTTTTCCTTCCCGTCTTATGCAATACCCTACTCTTAAGGTTCAGTGCCCCATCTTTGAATCACATCCACGACACGGTTCACCAATACCCTCTTGGGGTTCAGTTTCTTGCGGGTGTAGTGACCTTGAATAAGGAATAGGGTTTAGGGTTGGATTAGGCGGAGCCTCGAAGCGGGTCCGCCATTTCCAACCCTAAACCCTTTTTCGTCCCGTCTTATGCAGTACCCTACTCTTAAGGTTCAGTGCCCCATCTTTGAATCACATCCACGACACGGTTCACCAATACCCTCTTGGGGTTCAGTTTCTTGCGGGTGTAGTGACCTTGAATAAGGAATAGGGTTTAGGGTTGGATTAGGCGGAGCCTCGAAGCGGGTCCGCCATTTCCAACCCTAAACCCTTTTTCGTCCCGTCTTATGCAGTACCCTACTCTTAAGGTTCAGTGCCCCATCTTTGAATCACATACAGGACAGGGTTCACCAATACCCTCTTAGGGTTCAGTTTCTTGCGGGTTTAGTGACCTTGAATAAGGAAAAAGGGTTTAGGGTTGGATTAGGCGGAGCCGCGAAGCGGGTCCGCCATATCCAACCCTAAACCCTTTTTCGTCCCGTCTTATGCAGTACCCTACTCTTAAGGTTCAGTGCCCCATCTTTGAATCACATCCACGACACGGTTCACTAATACCCTCTTGGGGTTCAGTTTCTTGCGGGTGTAGTGACCTTGAATAAGGAATAGGGTTTAGGGTTGGATTAGGCGGAGCCGCGAAGCGGGTCCGCCATTTCCAACCCTAAACCCTTTTTCGTCCTGTCTTATGCAGTACCCTACTCTTAAGGTTCAGTGCCCCATCCTTGAATCACATACACGACAGGGTTCACCAATACCCTCTTAGGGTTCAGTTTCTTGCGGGTTTAGTGACCTTGAATAAGGAAAAGGGTTTAGGGTTGGATTAGGCGGACCCGCGAAGCGGGTCCGCCTAATCCAACCCTAAACCCTTTTCCTTCCCGTCTTTTGCAGTACCCTACTCTTAAGGTTCAGTGCCCCATCCTTGAATCACATCCACGACAGGGTTCACCAATACCCTCTTAGGGTTCAGTTTCTTTCGGGTTTAGTGACCTTGAATAAGGAAAAGGGTTTAGGGTTGGATTAGGCGGAGCCGCGAAGCGGGTCCGCCTAATGCAACCCTAAACCCTTTTCCGTCCCGTCTTATGCAGTACCCTACTCTTATGGTTCAGTGCCCCATCTTTGAATCACATCCACGACAGGGTTCACCAATACCCTCTTAGGCGCGGCTCCGCCTAATCCAACCCTAAACCCTTTTCCGTCCCGTCTTATGCAGTACCCTACTCTTAAGGTTCAGTGCCCCATATTTGAATCACATCCACGACAGGGTTCACCAATACTCTCTTAGGGTTCAGTTTCTTGCGGGTTTAGTGACCTTGAATAAGGAAAAGGGTTTAGGGTTGGATTAGGCGGAGCCGCGAAGCGAGTCCGCCATTTCCAACCCTAAACCCTTTTTCGTCCCGTCTTATGCAGTACCCTACTTTTAAGGCTCAGTGCCCCATCTTTGAATCACATACACGACAGGGTTCACCAATACCCTCTTAGGGTTCAGTTTCTTGCGGGTTTAGTGACCTTGAATAAGGAAAAGGGTTTAGGGTTGGATTAGGCGGAGCTGCGAAGCGGGTCCGCCTAATCCAACCCTAAACCCTTTTCCGTCCCGTCTTATGCAGTACCCTACTCTTAAGGTTCAGTGCCCCATCTTTGAATCACATCCACGACAGGGTTCACCAATACCCTCTTAGGGTTCAGTTTCTTGCGGGTTTAGTGACCATGAATAAGGAAAAGGGTTTAGGGTTGGATTAGGCAGAGCCGCAAAGCGGGTCCGCCTAATCCAACCCTAAACCCTTTTCCGTCCCGTCTTATGCAGTACCCTACTCTTAAGGTTCAAAGCCCCATCCTTGAATCACTTTCACGACAGGGTTCACCAATACTCTCTTAGGGTTCAGTTTCTTGCGGGTTTAGTAACCATGAATAAGGAAAAGGGTTTAGGGTTGGATTAGGCGGAGCCGCGAAGCGGGTCCGCCTAATCCAACCCTAAACCATTTTTCCTTCCCGTCTTATGCAATACCCTACTCTTAAGGTTCAGTGCCCCATCTTTGAATCACATCCACGACACGGTTCACCAATACCCTCTTGGGGTTCAGTTTCTTGCGGGTGTAGTGACCTTGAATAAGGAATAGGGTTTAGGGTTGGATTAGGCGGAGCCGCGAAGCGGGTCCGCCATTTCCAACCCTAAACCCTTTTTCGTCCCGTCTTATGCAGTACCCTACTTTTAAGGTTCAGTGCCCCATCTTTGAATCACATACACGACAGGGTTCACCAATACCCTCTTAGGGTTCAGTTTCTTGCGGGTTTAGTGACCTTGAATAAGGAAAAAGGGTTTAGGGTTGGATTAGGCGGAGCCACGAAGCGGGTCCGCCATATCCAACCCTAAACCCTTTTTCGTCCCGTCTTATGCAGTACCCTACTCTTAAGGTTCAGTGCCCCATCTTTGAATCACATCCACGACACGGTTCACCAATACCCTCTTGGGTTTCAGTTTCTTGCGGGTGTAGTGACCTTGAATAAGGAATAGGGTTTAGGGTTGGATTAGGCGGAGCCGCGAAGCGGGTCCGCCATTTCCAACCCTAAACCCTTTTTCGTCCCGTCTTATGCAGTACCCTACTCTTAAGGTTCAGTGCCCCATCCTTGAATCAGATCCACGACAGGGTTCACCAATACTCTCTTAGGGTTCAGTTTCTTGCGGGTTTAGTGACCTTGAATAAGGAAAAGGGTTTAGGGTTGGATTAGGCAGAGCCGCGAAGCGGGTCCGCCTAATGCAACCCTAAACCCTTTTCCGTCCCGTCTTATGCAGTACCCTACTCTTAAGGTTCAGTGCCCCATCCTTGAATCACATCCACGACAGGGTTCACCAATACTCTCTTAGGGTTCAGTTTCTTGCGGGTTTAGTGACCTTGAATAAGGAAAAGGGTTTAGGGTTGGATTAGGCAGAGCCGCGAAGCGGGTCCACCTAATGCAACCCTAAACCCTTTTCCGTCCCGTCTTATGCAGTACCCTACTCTTAAGGTTCAGTGCCCCATCTTTGAATCACATCCACGACAGGGTTCACCAATACCCTCTTAGGGTTCAGTTTCTTGCGGGTTTAGTGACCATGAATAAGGAAAAGGGTTTAGGGTTGGATTAGGCAGAGTCGCGAAGCGGGTCCGCCCAATCCAACCCTAAACCCTTTTCCGTCCCGTCTTATGCAGTACCCTACTCTTAAGGTTCAAAGCCCCATCCTTGAATCACATTCACGACAGGGTTCACCAATACTCTCTTAGGGTTCAGTTTCTTGCGGGTCTAGTGACCATGAATAAGGAAAAGGGTTTAGGGTTGGATTAGGCGGAGCCGCGAAGCGGGTCCGCCTAATCCAACCCTAAACCATTTTTCCTTCCCGTCTTATGCAATACCCTACTCTTAAGGTTCAGTGCCCCATCTTTGAATCACATCCACGACACGGTTCACCAATACCCTCTTGGGGTTCAGTTTCTTGCGGGTGTAGTGACCTTGAATAAGGAATAGAGTTTAGGGTTGGATTAGGCGGAGCCGCGAAGCGGGTCCGCCATTTCCAACCCTAAACCTTTTTTCGTCCCGTCTTATGCAGTACCCTACTTTTAAGGTTCAGTGCCCCATCTTTGAATCACATACACGACAGGGTTCACCAATACCCTCTTAGGGTTCAGTTTCTTGCGGGTTTAGTGACCTTGAATAAGGAAAAAGGGTTTAGGGTTGGATTAGGCGGAGCCGCGAAGCGGGTCCGCCATATCCAACCCTAAACCCTTTTTCGTCCCGTCTTATGCAGTACCCTACTCTCAAGGTTCAGTGCCCCATCTTTGAATCACATCCACGACACGGTTCACCAATACCCTCTTGGGGTTCAGTTTCTTGCGGGTGTAGTGACCTTGAATAAGGAATAGGGTTTAGGGTTGGATTAGGCGGAGCCGCGAAGCGGGTCCGCCATTTCCAACCCTAAACCCTTTTTCGTCCCGTCTTATGCAGTACCCTACTCTTAAGGTTCAGTGCCCCATCCTTGAATCAGATCCACGACAGGGTTCACCAATACTCTCTTAGGGTTCAGTTTCTTGCGGGTTTAGTGACCTTGAATAAGGAAAAGGGTTTAGGGTTGGATTAGGCAGAGCCGCGAAGCGGGTCCGCCTAATGCAACCCTAAACCCTTTTCCGTCCCGTCTTATGCAGTACCCTACTCTTAAGGTTCAGTGCCCCATCCTTGAATCACATCCACGACAGGGTTCACCAATACTCTCTTAGGGTTCAGTTTCTTGCGGGTTTAGTGACCTTGAATAAGGAAAAGGGTTTAGGGTTGGATTAGGCAGAGCCGCGAAGCGGGTCCACCTAATGCAACCCTAAACCCTTTTCCGTCCCGTCTTATGCAGTACCCTACTCTTAAGGTTCAGTGCCCCATCTTTGAATCACATCCACGACAGGGTTCACCAATACCCTCTTAGGGTTCAGTTTCTTGCGGGTTTAGTGACCATGAATAAGGAAAAGGGTTTAGGGTTGGATTAGGCAGAGTCGCGAAGCGGGTCCGCCCAATCCAACCCTAAACCCTTTTCCGTCCCGTCTTATGCAGTACCCTACTCTTAAGGTTCAAAGCCCCATCCTTGAATCACATTCACGACAGGGTTCACCAATACTCTCTTAGGGTTCAGTTTCTTGCGGGTCTAGTGACCATGAATAAGGAAAAGGGTTTAGGGTTGGATTAGGCGGAGCCGCGAAGCGGGTCCGCCTAATCCAACCCTAAACCATTTTTCCTTCCCGTCTTATGCAATACCCTACTCTTAAGGTTCAGTGCCCCATCTTTGAATCACATCCACGACACGGTTCACCAATACCCTCTTGGGGTTCAGTTTCTTGCGGGTGTAGTGACCTTGAATAAGGAATAGGGTTTAGGGTTGGATTAGGCGGAGCCGCGAAGCGGGTCCGCCATTTCCAACCCTAAACCCTTTTTCGTCCCGTCTTATGCAGTACCCTACTTTTAAGGTTCAGTGCCCCATCTTTGAATCACATACACGACAGGGTTCACCAATACCCTCTTAGGGTTCAGTTTCTTGCGGGTTTAGTGAACTTGAATAAGGAAAAAGGGTTTAGGGTTTGATTAGGCGGAGCCGCGAAGCGGGTCCGCCATATCCAACCCTAAACCCTTTTTCGTCCCGTCTTATGCAGTACCCTACTCTTAAGGTTCAGTGCCCCATCTTTGAATCACATCCACGACACGGTTCACCAATACCCTCTTGGGGTTCAGTTTCTTGCGGGTGTAGTGACCTTGAATAAGGAATAGGGTTTAGGGTTGGATTAGGCGGAGCCGCGAAGCGGGTCCGCCATTTCTAACCCTAAACCCTTTTCCTTCCCGTCTTATGCAGTACCCTACTCTTAAGGTTCAGTGCCCCATCCTTGAATCACATCCACGACAGGGTTCACCAATACCCTCTTAGGGTTCAGTTTCTTTCGGGTTTAGTGACCTTGAATAAGGAAAAGGGTTTAGGGTTGGATTAGGCGGAGCTGCGTAGGGGGTCCGCCTAATCCAACCCTAAACCCTTTTCCGTCCCGTCTTATGCAGTACCCTACTCTTAAGGTTCAGTGCCCCATCCTTGAATCACATCCACGACAGGGTTCACCAATACTCTCTTAGGGTTCAGTTTCTTGCGGGTTTAGTGACCTTGAATAAGGAAAAGGGTTTAGGGTTGGATTAGGCGGAGCCGCGAAGCGGGTCCGCCTAATGCAACCCTAAACCCTTTTCCGTCCCGTCTTATGCAGTACCCTACTCTTATGGTTCAGTGCCCCATCTTTGAATCACATCCACGACAGGGTTCACCAATACCCTCTTAGGCGCGGCTCCGCCTAATCCAACCCTAAACCCTTTTCCGTCCCGTCTTATGCAGTACCCTACTCTTAAGGTTCAGTGCCCCATCCTTGAATCACATTCACGACAGGGTTCACCAATACTCTCTTAGGGTTCAGTTTCTTGTGGGTTTAGTGACCATGAATAAGGAAAAGGGTTTAGGGTTGGATTAGGCGGAGCCGCGAAGCGGGTCCGCCTAATCCAAACCTAAACCCTTTTCCGTCCCGTCTTATGCAGTACCCTACTCTTAAGGTTCAGTGCCCCATATTTGAATCACATCCACGACAGGGTTCACCAATACTCTCTTAGGGTTCAGTTTCTTGCGGGTTTAGTGACCTTGAATAAGGAAAAGGGTTTAGGGTTGGATTAGGCGGAGCCGCGAAGCGGGTCCGCCATATCCAACCCTAAACCCTTTTTCGTCCCGTCTTATGCAGTACCCTACACTTAAGGTTCAGTGCCCCATCTTTGAATCACATCCACGACACGGTTCACCAATACCCTCTTGGGGTTCAGTTTCTTGCGGGTGTAGTGACCTTGAATAAGGAATAGGGTTTAGGGTTGGATTAGGCGGAGCCGCGAAGCGGGTCCGCCATTTCTAACCCTAAACCCTTTTCCTTCCCGTCTTATGCAGTACCCTACTCTTAAGGTTCAGTGCCCCATCCTTGAATCACATCCACGACAGGGTTCACCAATACCCTCTTAGGGTTCAGTTTCTTTCGGGTTTAGTGACCTTGAATAATGAAAAGGGTTTAGGGTTGGATTAGGCGGAGCTGCGTAGGGGGTCCGCCTAATCCAACCCTAAACCCTTTTCCGTCCCGTCTTATGCAGTACCCTACTCTTAAGGTTCAGTGCCCCATCCTTGAATCACATCCACGACAGGGTTCACCAATACTCTCTTAGGGTTCAGTTTCTTGCGGGTTTAGTGACCTTGAATAAGGAAATGGGTTTAGGGTTGGATTAGGCGGAGCCGCGAAGCGGGTCCGCCTAATGCAACCCTAAACCCTTTTCCGTCCCGTCTTATGCAGTACCCTACTCTTATGGTTCAGTGCCCCATCTTTGAATCACATCCACGACAGGGTTCACCAATACCCTCTTAGGCGCGGCTCCGCCTAATCCAACCCTAAACCCTTTTCCGTCCCGTCTTATGCAGTACCCTACTCTTAAGGTTCAGTGCCCCATCCTTGAATCACATTCACGACAGGGTTCACCAATACTCTCTTAGGGTTCAGTTTCTTGCGGGTATAGTGACCATGAATAAGGAAAAGGGTTTAGGGTTGGATTAGGCGGAGCCGCGAAGCGGGTCCGCCTAATCCAAACCTAAACCCTTTTCCGTCCCGTCTTATGCAGTACCCTACTCTTAAGGTTCAGTGCCCCATATTTGAATCACATCCACGACAGGGTTCACCAATACTCTCTTAGGGTTCAGTTTCTTGCGGGTCTAGTGACCATGAATAAGGAAAAGGGTTTAGGGTTGGATTAGGCGGAGCCACGAAGCGGGTCCGCCTAATCCAACCCTAAACCATTTTTCCTTCCCGTCTTATGCAATACCCTACTCTTAAGGTTCAGTGCCCCATCTTTGAATCACATCAACGACACGGTTCACCAATACCCTCTTGGGGTTCAGTTTCTTGCGGGTGTAGTGACCTTGAATAAGGAATAGGGTTTAGGGTTGGATTAGGCGGAGCCGCGAAGCGGGTCCGCCATTTCCAACCCTAAACCCTTTTTCGTCCCGTCTTATGCAGTACCCTACTTTTAAGGTTCAGTGCCCCATCTTTGAATCACATACACGACAGGGTTCACCAATACCCTCTTAGGGTTCAGTTTCTTGCGGGTTTAGTGACCTTGAATAAGGAAAAAGGGTTTAGGGTTGGATTAGGCGGAGCCGCGAAGCGGGTCCGCCATATCCAACCCTAAACCCTTTTTCGTCCCGTCTTATGCAGTACCCTACTCTTAAGGTTCAGTGCCCCATCTTTGAATCACATCCACGACACGGTTCACCAATACCCTCTTGGGGTTCAGTTTCTTGCGGGTGTAGTGACCTTGAATAAGGAATAGGGTTTAGGGTTGGATTAGGCGGAGCCGCGAAGCGGGTCCGCCATTTCTAACCCTAAACCCTTTTCCTTCCCGTCTTATGCAGTACCCTACTCTTAAGGTTCAGTGCCCCATCCTTGAATCACATCCACGACAGGGTTCACCAATACCCTCTTAGGGTTCAGTTTCTTTCGGGTTTAGTGACCTTGAATAAGGAAAAGGGTTTAGGGTTGGATTAGGCGGAGCTGCGTAGGGGGTCCGCCTAATCCAACCCTAAACCCTTTTCCGTCCCGTCTTATGCAGTACCCTACTCTTAAGGTTCAGTGCCCCATCCTTGAATCACATCCACGACAGGGTTCACCAATACTCTCTTAGGGTTCAGTTTCTTGCGGGTTTAGTGACCTTTAATAAGGAAAAGGGTTTAGGGTTGGATTAGGCGGAGCCGCGAAGCGGGTCCGCCTAATGCAACCCTAAACCCTTTTCCGTCCCGTCTTATGCAGTACCCTACTCTTATGGTTCAGTGCCCCATCTTTGAATCACATCCACGACAGGGTTCACCAATACCCTCTTAGGCGCGGCTCCGCCTAATCCAACCCTAAACCCTTTTCCGTCCCGTCTTATGCAGTACCCTACTCTTAAGGTTCAGTGCCCCATCCTTGAATCACATTCACGACAGGGTTCACCAATACTCTCTTAGGTTTCAGTTTCTTGCGGGTTTAGTGACCATGAATAAGGAAAAGGGTTTAGGGTTGGATTAGGCGGAGCCGCGAAGCGGGTCCGCCTAATCCAAACCTAAACCCTTTTCCGTCCCGTCTTATGCAGTACCCTACTCTTAAGGTTCAGTGCCCCATATTTGAATCACATCCACGACAGGGTTCACCAATACTCTCTTAGGGTTCAGTTTCTTGCGGGTTTAGTGACCTTGAATAAGGAAAAGGGTTTAGGGTTGGATTAGGCGGAGCCGCGAAGCGGGTCCGCCATATCCAACCCTAAACCCTTTTTCGTCCCGTCTTATGCAGTACCCTACACTTAAGGTTCAGTGCCCCATCTTTGAATCACATCCACGACACGGTTCACCAATACCCTCTTGGGGTTCAGTTTCTTGCGGGTGTAGTGACCTTGAATAAGGAATAGGGTTTAGGGTTGGATTAGGCGGAGCCGCGAAGCGGGTCCGCCATTTCTAACCCTAAACCCTTTTCCTTCCCGTCTTATGCAGTACCCTACTCTTAAGGTTCAGTGCCCCATCCTTGAATCACATCCACGACAGGGTTCACCAATACCCTCTTAGGGTTCAGTTTCTTTCGGGTTTAGTGACCTTGAATAAGGAAAAGGGTTTAGGGTTGGATTAGGCGGAGCTGCGTAGGGGGTCCGCCTAATCCAACCCTAAACCCTTTTCCGTCCCGTCTTATGCAGTACCCTACTCTTAAGGTTCAGTGCCCCATCCTTGAATCACATCCACGACAGGGTTCACCAATACTCTCTTAGGGTTCAGTTTCTTGCGGGTTTAGTGACCTTGAATAAGGAAAAGGGTTTAGGGTTGGATTAGGCGGAGCCGCGAAGCGGGTCCGCCTAATGCAACCCTAAACCCTTTTCCGTCCCGTCTTATGCAGTACCCTACTCTTATGGTTCAGTGCCCCATCTTTGAATCACATCCACGACAGGGTTCACCAATACCCTCTTAGGCGCGGCTCCGCCTAATCCAACCCTAAACCCTTTTCCGTCCCGTCTTATGCAGTACCCTACTCTTAAGGTTCAGTGCCCCATCCTTGAATCACATTCACGACAGGGTTCACCAATACTCTCTTAGGGTTCAGTTTCTTGCGGGTTTAGTGACCATGAATAAGGAAAAGGGTTTAGGGTTGGATTAGGCGGAGCCGCGAAGCGGGTCCGCCTAATCCAAACCTAAACCCTTTTCCGTCCCGTCTTATGCAGTACCCTACTCTTAAGGTTCAGTGCCCCATATTTGAATCACATCCACGACAGGGTTCACCAATACTCTCTTAGGGTTCAGTTTCTTGCGGGTTTAGTGACCTTGAATAAGGAAAAGGGTTTAGGGTTGGATTAGGCGGAGCCGCGAAGCGGGTCCGCCTAATCCAACCCTAAACCATTTTTCCGTCCCGTCTTATGCAGTACCCTACTCTTAAGGTTCAGTGCCCCATCTTTGAATCACATCCACGACACGGTTTACCAATACCCTCTTAGGGTTCAGTTTCTTGCGGGTGTAGTGACCTTGAATAAGGAAAAGGGTTTAGGGTTGGATTAGGCGGAGCCGCGAAGCGGGTCCGCAATATCCAACCCTAAACCTTTTTTCGTCCCGTCTTATGCAGTACCCTACTCTTAAGGTTCAGTGCCCCATATTTGAATCACATCCACGACAGGGTTCACCAATACTCTCTTAGGGTTCAGTTTCTTGCGGGTTTAGTGACCTTGAATAAGGAAAAGGGTTTAGGGTTGGATTAGGCAGAGCCGCGAAGCGGGTCCGCCTTATGCAACCCTAAACCCTTTTCCGTCCCGTCTTATGCAGTACCCTACTCTTAAGGTTCAGTGCCCCATCTTTGAATCACATCCACGACAGGGTTCACCAATACCCTCTTAGGGTTCAGTTTCTTGCGGGTTTAGTGACCATGAATAAGGAAAAGGGTTTAGGGTTGGATTAGGCAGAGCCGCGAAGCGGGTCCGCCTAATGCAACCCTAAACCCTTTTCCGTCCCGTCTTATGCAGTACCCTACTCTTAAGGTTCAGTGCCCCATCCTTGAATCACATCCACGACAGGGTTCACCAATACTCTCTTAGGGTTCAGTTTCTTGCGGGTTTAGTGACCTTGAATAAGGAAAAGGGTTTAGGGTTGGATTAGGCAGAGCCGCGAAGCGGGTCCGCCTAATGCAACCCTAAACCCTTTTCCGTCCCGTCTTATGCAGTACCCTACTCTTAAGGTTCAGTGCCCCATCGTTGAATCACATCCACGACAGGGTTCACCAATACCCTCTTAGGGTTCAGTTTCTTGCGGGTTTAGTGACCATGAATAAGGAAAAGGGTTTAGGGTTGGATTAGGCAGAGCCGCGAAGCGGGTCCGCCTAATCCAACCCTAAACCCTTTTCCGTCCCGTCTTATGCAGTACCCTACTCTTAAGGTTCAAAGCCCCATCCTTGAATCACATTCATGACAGGGTTCACCAATACTCTCTTAGGGTTCAGTTTCTTGCGGGTTTAGTGACCATGAATAAGGAAAAGGGTTTAGGGTTGGATTAGGCGGAGCCGCGAAGCGGGTCCGCCTTATCCAACCCTAAACCATTTTTCCTTCCCGTCTTTTGCAATACCCTACTCTTAAGGTTCAGTGCCCCATCTTTGAATCACATCCACGACACGGTTCACCAATACCCTCTTGGGGTTCAGTTTCTTGCGGGTGTAGTGACCTTGAATAAGGAATAGGGTTTAGGGTTGGATTAGGCTTAGCCGCGAAGCGGGTCCGCCATTTCCAACCCTAAACCCTTTTTCGTCCCGTCTTATGCAGTACCCTACTTTTAAGGTTCAGTGCCCCATCTTTGAATCACATACACGACAGGGTTCACCAATACCCTCTTAGGGTTCAGTTTCTTGCGGGTTTAGTGACCTTGAATAAGGAAAAAGGGTTTAGGGTTGGATTAGGCGGAGCCGCGAAGCGGGTCCGCCATTTCCAACCCTAAACCCTTTTTCGTCCCGTCTTATGCAGTACCCTACTCTTAAGGTTCAGTGCCCCATCCTTGAATCACATCCACGACAGGGTTCACCAATACCCTCTTAGGGTTCAGTTTCTTGCGGGTTTAGTGACCTTGAATAAGGAAAAGGGTTTAGGGTTGGATTAGGCGGACCCGCGAAGCGGGTCCGCCTAATCCAACCCTAAACCCTTTTCCTTCCCGTCTTATGCAGTACCCTACTCTTAAGGTTCAGTGCCCCATCCTTGAATCACATCCACGACAGGGTTCACCAATACCCTCTTAGGGTTCAGTTTCTTTCGGGTTTAGTGACCTTGAATAAGGAAAAGGGTTTAGGGTTGGATTAGGCGGAGCCGCGAAGCGGGTCCGCAATATCCAACCCTAAACCCTTTTTCGTCCCGTCTTATGCAGTACCCTACTGTTAAGGTTCAGTGCCCCATATTTGAATCACATCCACGACAGGGTTCACCAATACTCTCTTGGGGTTCAGTTTCTTGCGGGTTTAGTGACCTTGAATAAGGAAAAGGGTTTAGGGTTGGATTAGGCAGAGCCGCGAAGCGGGTCCGCCTTATGCAACCCTAAACCCTTTTCCGTCCCGTCTTATGCAGTACCCTACTCTTAAGGTTCAGTGCCCCATCTTTGAATCACATCCACGACAGGGTTCACCAATACCCTCTTAGGGTTCAGTTTCTTGCGGGTTTAGTGACCATGAATAAGGAAAAGGGTTTAGGGTTGGATTAGGCAGAGCCGCGAAGCGGGTCCGCCTAATGCAACCCTAAACCCTTTTCCGTCCCGTCTTATGCAGTACCCTACTCTTAAGGTTCAGTGCCCCATCCTTGAATCACATCCACGACAGAGTTCACCAATACTCTCTTAGGGTTCAGTTTCTTGCGGGTTTAGTGACCTTGAATAAGGAAAAGGGTTTAGGGTTGGATTAGGCAGAGCCGCGATGCGGGTCCGCCTAATGCAACCCTAAACCCTTTTCCGTCCCGTCTTATGCAGTACCCTACTCTTAAGGTTCAGTGCCCCATCTTTGAATCACATCCACGACAGGGTTCACCAATACCCTCTTAGGGTTCAGTTTCTTGCGGGTTTAGTGACCATGAATAAGGAAAAGGGTTTAGGGTTGGATTAGGCATAGCCGCGAAGCGGGTCCGCCTAATCCAACCCTAAACCCTTTTCCGTCCCGTCTTATGCAGTACCCTACTCTTAAGGTTCAAAGCCCCATCCTTGAATCACATTCATGACAGGGTTCACCAATACTCTCTTAGGGTTCAGTTTCTTGCGGGTTTAGTGACCATGAATAAGGAAAAGGGTTTAGGGTTGGATTAGGCGGAGACGCGAAGCGGGTCCGCCTTATCCAACCCTAAACCATTTTTCCTTCCCGTCTTTTGCAATACCCTACTCTTAAGGTTCAGTGCCCCATCTTTGAATCACATCCACGACACGGTTCACCAATACCCTCTTGGGGTTCAGTTTCTTGCGGGTGTAGTGACCTTGAATAAGGAATAGGGTTTAGGGTTGGATTAGGCTTAGCCGCGAATCGGGTCCGCCATTTCCAACCCTAAACCCTTTTTCGTCCCGTCTTATGCAGTACCCTACTTTTAAGGTTCAGTGCCCCATCTTTGAATCACATACACGACAGGGTTCACCAATACCCTCTTAGGGTTCAGTTTCTTGCGGGTTTAGTGACCTTGAATAAGGAAAAAGGGTTTAGCGTTGGATTAGGCGGAGCCGCGAAGCGGGTCCGCCATATCCAACCCTAAACCCTTTTTCGTCCCGTCTTATGCAGTACCCTACTCTTAAGGTTCAGTGCCCCATCTTTGAATCACATCCACGACACGGTTCACCAATACCCTCTTGGGGTTCAGTTTCTTGCGGGTGTAGTGACCTTGAATAAGGAATAGGGTTTAGGGTTGGATTAGGCGGAGCCGCGAAGCGGGTCCGCCATTTCCAACCCTAAACCCTTTTTCGTCCCGTCTTATGCAGTACCCTACTCTTAAGGTTCAGTGCCCCATCCTTGAATCACATCCACGACAGGGTTCACCAATACCCTCTTAGGGTTCAGTTTCTTGCGGGTTTAGTGACCTTGAATAAGGAAAAGGGTTTAGGGTTGGATTAGGCGGACCCGCGAAGCGGGTCCGCCTAATCCAACCCTAAACCCTTTTCCTTCCCGTCTTATGCAGTACCCTACTCTTAAGGTTCAGTGCCCCATCCTTGAATCACATCCACGACAGGGTTCACCAATACCCTCTTAGGGTTCAGTTTCTTTCGGGTTTAGTGACCTTGAATAAGGAAAAGGGTTTAGGGTTGGATTAGGCGGAGCTGCGTAGGGGGTCCTCCTAATCCAACCCTAAACCCTTTTCCGTCCCGTCTTATGCAGTACCCTACTCTTAAGGTTCAGTGCCCCATCCTTGAATCACATCCACGACAGGGTTCACCAATACTCTCTTAGGGTTCAGTTTCTTGCGGGTTTAGTGACCTTGAATAAGGAAAAGGGTTTAGGGTTGGATTAGGCGGAGCCGCGAAGCGGGTCCGCCTAATGCAACCCTAAACCCTTTTCCGTCCCGTCTTATGCAGTACCCTACTCTTATGGTTCAGTGCCCCATCTTTGAATCACATCCACGACAGGGTTCACCAATACCCTCTTAGGCGCGGCTCCGCCTAATCCAACCCTAAACCCTTTTCCGTCCCGTCTTATGCAGTACCCTACTCTTAAGGTTCAGTGCCCCATCCTTGAATCACATTCACGACAGGGTTCACCAATACTCTCTTAGGGTTCAGTTTCTTGCGGGTTTAGTGACCATGAATAAGGAAAAGGGTTTAGGGTTGAATTAGGCGGAGCCGCGAAGCGGGTCCGCCTAATCCAAACCTAAACCCTTTTCCGTCCCGTCTTATGCAGTACCCTACTCTTAAGGTTCAGTGCCCCATATTTGAATCACATCCACGACAGGGTTCACCAATACTCTCTTAGGGTTCAGTTTCTTGCGGGTTTAGTGACCTTGAATAAGGAAAAGGGTTTAGGGTTGGATTAGGCGGAGCCGCGAAGCGGGTCCGCCTAATCCAACCCTAAACCATTTTTCCGTCCCGTCTTATGCAGTACCCTACTCTTAAGGTTCAGTGCCCCATCTTTGAATCACATCCACGACACGGTTTACCAATACCCTCTTAGGGTTCAGTTTCTTGCGGGTGTAGTGACCTTGAATAAGGAAAAGGGTTTAGGGTTGGATTAGGCGGAGCCGCGAAGCGGGTCCGCAATATCCAACCCTAAACCCTTTTTCGTCCCGTCTTATGCAGTACCCTACTCTTAAGGTTCAGTGCCCCATATTTGAATCACATCCACGACAGGGTTCACCAATACTCTCTTAGGGTTCAGTTTCTTGCGGGTTTAGTGACCTTGAATAAGGAAAAGGGTTTAGGGTTGGATTAGGCGGAGCCGCGAAGCGGGTCCGCCTAATCCAACCCTAAACCATTTTTCCGTCCCGTCTTATGCAGTACCCTACTCTTAAGGTTCAGTGCCCCATCTTTGAATCACATCCACGACACGGTTTACCAATACCCTCTTAGGGTTCAGTTTCTTGCGGGTGTAGTGACCTTGAATAAGGAAAAGGGTTTAGGGTTGGATTAGGCGGAGCCGCGAAGCGGGTCCGCAATATCCAACCCTAAACCCTTTTTCGTCCCGTCTTATGCAGTACCCTACTCTTAAGGTTCAGTGCCCCATCTTTGAATCACATACACGACAGGGTTCACCAATACCCTCTTAGGGTTCAGTTTCTTGCGGGTTTAGTGACCTTGAATAAGGAAAAGGGTTTAGGGTTGGATTAGGCGGAGCCGCGAAGCGGGTCCACCTAATCCAACCCTAAACCCTTTTCCGTCCTGTCTTATGCAGTACCCTACTCTTAAGGTTCAGTGCCCCATCTTTGAATCACATCCACGACAGGGTTCACCAATACTCTTTTAGGGTTCAGTTTCTTGCGAGTTTAGTGGCCTTGAATAAGGAAAAGGGTTTAGGGTTGGATTAGGCGGAGCCGCGAAGCGGGTCCGCCTAATCGAACCCTAAATCCTTTTCCATCCCGTCTTATGCAGTACCCTACTCTTAAGGTTCAGTGCCCCATCTTAGAATTACATCCACGACAAGGTTCACCAATACCCTCTTAGGGTTCAGTTTCTGGCGGGTTTAGTGACCTTGAATAAGGAAAAGGGTTTAGGGTTGGATTAGGCGGAGCCGCGAAGCGGGTCCGCCTAATCCAACCCTAAACCCTTTTCCGTCCCGTCTTATGCAGTACCCTACTCTTAAGGTTCAGTGCCCCATCTTTGAATCACATCCACGACAGGGTTCACCAATACCCTCTTAGGGTTCAGTTATTTGCGTGTTCAGTGACTATGAATAAGGAAAATGGTTTAGTTTTGGATTAATCCAACCCTAAACCCTTTTCCGTCCCGTCTTATGCAGTACCCTACTCTTAAGGTTCAGTGCCCCATATTTGAATCACATCCACGACAGGGTTCACCAATACTCTCTTAGGGTTCAGTTTCTTGCGGGTTTAGTGACCTTGAATAAGGAAAAGGGTTTAGGGTTGGATTAGGCGGAGCCGCGAAGCGGGTCCGCCTAATCCAACCCTAAACCATTTTTCCGTCCCGTCTTATGCAGTACCCTACTCTTAAGGTTCAGTGCCCCATCTTTGAATCACATCCACGACACGGTTTACCAATACCCTCTTAGGGTTCAGTTTCTTGCGGGTGTAGTGACCTTGAATAAGGAAAAGGGTTTAGGGTTGGATTAGGCGGAGCCGCGAAGCGGGTCCGCAATATCCAACCCTAAACCCTTTTTCGTCCCGTCTTATGCAGTACCCTACTCTTAAGGTTCAGTGCCCCATCTTTGAATCACATACACGACAGGGTTCACCAATACCCTCTTAGGGTTCAGTTTCTTGCGGGTTTAGTGACCTTGAATAAGGAAAAGGGTTTAGGGTTGGATTAGGCGGAGCCGCGAAGCGGGTCCACCTAATCCAACCCTAAACCCTTTTCCGTCCTGTCTTATGCAGTACCCTACTCTTAAGGTTCAGTGCCCCATCTTTGAATTACATCCACGACAAGGTTCACCAATACCCTCTTAGGGTTCAGTTTCTGGCGGGTTTAGTGACCTTGAATAAGGAAAAGGGTTTAGGGTTGGATTAGGCGGAGCCGCGAAGCGGGTCCGCCTAATCCAACCCTAAACCATTTTTCCGTCCCGTCTTATGCAGTACCCTACTCTTAAGGTTCAGTGCCCCATCTTTGAATCACATCCACGACACGGTTTACCAATACCCTCTTAGGGTTCAGTTTCTTGCGGGTGTAGTGACCTTGAATAAGGAAAAGGGTTTAGGGTTGGATTAGGCGGAGCCGCGAAGCGGGTCCGCCTAATCCAACCCTAAACCATTTTTCCGTCCCGTCTTATGCAGTACCCTACTCTTAAGGTTCAGTGCCCCATCTTTGAATCACATCCACGACACGGTTTACCAATACCCTCTTAGGGTTCAGTTTCTTGCGGGTGTAGTGACCTTGAATAAGGAAAAGGGTTTAGGGTTGGATTAGGCGGAGCCGCGAAGCGGGTCCGCAATATCCAACCCTAAACCCTTTTTCGTCCCGTCTTATGCAGTACCCTACTCTTAAGGTTCAGTGCCCCATCTTTGAATCACATACACGACAGGGTTCACCAATACCCTCTTAGGGTTCAGTTTCTTGCGGGTTTAGTGACCTTGAATAAGGAAAAGGGTTTAGGGTTGGATTAGGCGGAGCCGCGAAGCGGGTCCACCTAATCCAACCCTAAACCCTTTTCCGTCCTGTCTTATGCAGTACCCTACTCTTAAGGTTCAGTGCCCCATCTTTGAATTACATCCACGACAAGGTTCACCAATACCCTCTTAGGGTTCAGTTTCTGGCGGGTTTAGTGACCTTGAATAAGGAAAAGGGTTTAGGGTTGGATTAGGCGGAGCCGCGAAGCGGGTCCGCCTAATCGAACCCTAAATCCTTTTCCGTCCCGTCTTATGCAGTACCCTACTCTTAAGGTTCAGTGCCCCATATTTGAATCACATCCACGACAGGGTTCACCAATACTCTCTTAGGGTTCAGTTTCTTGCGGGTTTAGTGACCTTGAATAAGGAAAAGGGTTTAGGGTTGGATTAGGCGGAGCCGCGAAGCGGGTCCGCCTAATCCAACCCTAAACCATTTTTCCGTCCCGTCTTATGCAGTACCCTACTCTTAAGGTTCAGTGCCCCATCTTTGAATCACATCCACGACACGGTTTACCAATACCCTCTTAGGGTTCAGTTTCTTGCGGGTGTAGTGACCTTGAATAAGGAAAAGGGTTTACGGTTGGATTAGGCGGAGCCGCGAAGCGGGTCCGCCTAATCCAACCCTAAACCATTTTTCCGTCCCGTCTTATGCAGTACCCTACTCTTAAGGTTCAGTGCCCCATCTTTGAATCACATCCACGACACGGTTTACCAATACCCTCTTAGGGTTCAGTTTCTTGCGGGTGTAGTGACCTTGAATAAGGAAAAGGGTTTAGGGTTGGATTAGGCGGAGCCGCGAAGCGGGTCCGCAATATCCAACCCTAAACCCTTTTTCGTCCCGTCTTATGCAGTACCCTACTCTTAAGGTTCAGTGCCCCATCTTTGAATCACATACACGACAGGGTTCACCAATACCCTCTTAGGGTTCAGTTTCTTGCGGGTTTAGTGACCTTGAATAAGGAAAAGGGTTTAGGGTTGGATTAGGCGGAGCCGCGAAGCGGGTCCACCTAATCCAACCCTAAACCCTTTTCCGTCCTGTCTTATGCAGTACCCTACTCTTAAGGTTCAGTGCCCCATCTTTGAATTACATCCACGACAAGGTTCACCAATACCCTCTTAGGGTTCAGTTTCTGGCGGGTTTAGTGACCTTGAATAAGGAAAAGGGTTTAGGGTTGGATTAGGCGGAGCCGCGAAGCGGGTCCGCCTAATCCAACCCTAAACCCTTTTCCGTCCCGTCTTATGCAGTACCCTACTCTTAAGGTTCAGTGCCCCATATTTGAATCACATCCACGACAGGGTTCACCAATACTCTCTTAGGGTTCAGTTTCTTGCGGGTTTAGTAACCTTGAATAAGGAAAAGGGTTTAGGGTTGGATTAGGCAAATCCGCGAAGCGGGTCCGCCTAATCCAACCCTAAACCATTTTTCCGTCCCGTCTTATGCAGTACCCTACTCTTAAGGTTCAGTGCCCCATCTTTGAATCACATCCACGACACGGTTTACCAATACCCTCTTAGGGTTCAGTTTCTTGCGGGTGTAGTGACCTTGAATAAGGAAAAGGGTTTAGGGTTGGATTAGGCGGAGCCGCGAAGCGGGTCCGCAATATCCAACCCTAAACCCTTTTTCGTCCCGTCTTATGCAGTACCCTACTCTTAAGGTTCAGTGCCCCATCTTTGAATCACATACACGACAGGGTTCACCAATACCCTCTTAGGGTTCAGTTTCTTGCGGGTTTAGTGACCTTGAATAAGGAAAAGGGTTTAGGGTTGGATTAGGCGGAGCCGCGAAGCGGGTCCACCTAATCCAACCCTAAACCCTTTTCCGTCCTGTCTTATGCAGTACCCTACTCTTAAGGTTCAGTGCCCCATCTTTGAATCACATCCACGACAGGGTTCACCAATACTCTTTTAGGGTTCAGTTTCTTGCGAGTTTAGTGGCCTTGAATAAGGAAAAGGGTTTAGGGTTGGATTAGGCGGAGCCGCGAAGCGGGTCCGCCTAATCGAACCCTAAATCCTTTTCCATCCCGTCTTATGCAGTACCCTACTCTTAAGGTTCAGTGCCCCATCTTAGAATTACATCCACGACAAGGTTCACCAATACCCTCTTAGGGTTCAGTTTCTGGCGGGTTTAGTGACCTTGAATAAGGAAAAGGGTTTAGGGTTGGATTAGGCGGAGCCGCGAAGCGGGTCCGCCTAATCCAACCCTAAACCCTTTTCCGTCCCGTCTTATGCAGTACCCTACTCTTAAGGTTCAGTGCCCCATCTTTGAATCACATCCACGACAGGGTTCACCAATACCCTCTTAGGGTTCAGTTATTTGCGTGTTCAGTGACTATGAATAAGGAAAATGGTTTAGTTTTGGATTAATCCAACCCTAAACCCTTTTCCGTCCCGTCTTATGCAGTACCCTACTCTTAAGGTTCAGTGCCCCATCCTTGAATCACATCCACGACAGGGTTCAACAATACTCTCTTAGGGTTCAGTTTCTTGCGGGTTTAGTGACCTTGAATAAGGAAAAGGGTTTTGGGTTGGATTAGGCGGAGCCGCGAAGCGGGTCCGCCTAATCCAACCCTAAACCCTTTTTCGTCCCGTCTTATGCAGTACCCTACTCTTAAGGTTCAGTGCCCCATCTTTGAATCACATCCACGACACGGTTTACCAATACCCTCTTAGGGTTCAGTTTCTTGCGGGTGTAGTGACCTTGAATAAGGAAAAGGGTTTAGGGTTGGATTAGGCGGAGCCGCGAAGCGGGTCCGCAATATCCAACCCTAAACCCTTTTTCGTCCCGTCTTATGCAGTACCCTACTCTTAAGGTTCAGTGCCCCATATTTGAATCACATCCACGACAGGGTTCACCAATACTCTCTTAGGGTTCAGTTTCTTGCGGGTTTAGTGACCTTGAATAAGGAAAAGGGTTTAGGGTTGGATTAGGCGGAGCCGCGAAGCGGGTCCGCCTAATCCAACCCTAAACCATTTTTCCGTCCCGTGTTATGCAGTACCCTACTCTTAAGGTTCAGTGCCCCATCTTTGAATCACATCCACGACACGGTTTACCAATACCCTCTTAGGGTTCAGTTTCTTGCGGGTGTAGTGACCTTGAATAAGGAAAAGGGTTTAGGGTTGGATTAGGCGGAGCCGCGAAGCGGGTCCGCAATATCCAACCCTAAACCCTTTTTCGTCCCGTCTTATGCAGTACCCTACTCTTAAGGTTCAGTGCCCCATCTTTGAATCACATACACGACAGGGTTCACCAATACCCTCTTAGGGTTCAGTTTCTTGCGGGTTTAGTGACCTTGAATAAGGAAAAGGGTTTAGGGTTGGATTAGGCGGAGCCGCGAAGCGGGTCCACCTAATCCAATCCTAAACCCTTTTCCGTCCTGTCTTATGCAGTACCCTACTCTTAAGGTTCAGTGCCCCATCTTTGAATCACATCCACGACAGGGTTCACCAATACTCTCTTAGGGTTCAGTTTCTTGCGGGTTTAGTGGCCTTGAATAAGGAAAAGGGTTTAGGGTTGGATTAGGCGGAGCCGCGAAGCGGGTCCGCCTAATCGAACCCTAAATCCTTTTCCATCCCGTCTTATGCAGTACCCTACTCTTAAGGTTCAGTGCCCCATCTTTGAATCACATCCACGACAAGGTTCACCAATACCCTCTTAGGGTTCAGTTTCTGGCGGGTTTAGTGACCTTGAATAAGGAAAAGGGTTTAGGGTTGGATTAGGCGGAGCCGCGAAGCGGGTCCGCCTAATCCAACCCTAAACCCTTTTCCGTCCCGTCTTATGCAGTACCCTACTCTTAAGGTTCAGTGCCCCATCTTTGAATCACATCCACGACAGGGTTCACCAATACCCTCTTAGGGTTCAGTTTTTTGCGGGTTCAGTGACTATGAATAAGGAAAATGGTTTAGTTTTGGATTAATCCAACCCTAAACCCTTTTCCGTCCCGTCTTATGCAGTACCCTACTCTTAAGGTTCAGTGCCCCATCCTTGAATCACATCCACGACAGGGTTCAACAATACTCTCTTAGGGTTCAGTTTCTTGCGGGTTTAGTGACCTTGAATAAGGAAAAGGGTTTTGGGTTGGATTAGGCGGAGCCGCGAAGCGGGTCCACCTAATCCAAACCTAAACCCTTTTTCGTCCCGTCTTATGCAGTACCCTACTCTTAAGGTTCAGTGCCCCATCCTTGAATCACATCCACGATAGGGTTCACCAATACTCTCTTATGGTTCAGTTTCCTGCGGGTTTAGTGACCTTGAATAAGGAAAAGGGTTTAGGGTTGGATTAGGCGGAGCCGCAAAGCGGGTCCACCTAATCCAACCCTAAACCCTTTTCCGTCCCGTCTTATGCAGTACCCTACTCTTAAGGTTCAGTGCCCCATCTTTGAATCACATCCACGACAGGGTTCACCAATACCCTCTTAGGGTTCAGTTTCTTGCGGGTTTAGTGACCTTGAATAAGGAAAAGGATTTAGGGTTCGATTAGGCGGAGCCGCGAAGCGGGTTCGCCTAATCCAACCCTAAACCCTTTTCCGTCCCGTCTTATGCAGTACCCTACTCTTAAGGTTCAGTGCCCCATCCTTGAATCACATCCACGATAGGGTTCACCAATACTCTCTTAGGGTTCAGTTTCTTGCGGGTTTAGTGACCTTGAATAAGGAAAAGGGTTTAGGGTTGGATTAGGCGGAGCCGCGAAGCGGGTCCGCCTAATCCAACCCTAAACCCTTTTTCGTCCCGTCTTATGCAGTACCCTACTCTTAAGGTTCAGTGCCCCATCTTTGAATCACATCCACGACACGGTTTACCAATACCCTCTTAGGGTTTAGTTTCTTGCGGGTGTAGTGACCTTGAATAAGGAAAAGGGTTTAGGGTTGGATTAGGCGGAGCCGCGAAGCGGGTCCGCAATATCCAACCCTAAACCCTTTTTCGTCCCGTCTTATGCAGTACCCTACTCTTAAGGTTCAGTGCCCCATATTTGAATCACATCCACGACAGGGTTCACCAATACTCTCTTAGGGTTCAGTTTCTTGCGGGTTTAGTGACCTTGAATAAGGAAAAGGGTTTAGGGTTGGATTAGGCGGAGCCGCGAAGCGGGTCCGCCTAATTCAACCCTAAACCATTTTTCCGTCCCGTCTTATGCAGTACCCTACTCTTAAGGTTCAGTGCCCCATCTTTGAATCACATCCACGACACGGTTTACCAATACCCTCTTAGGGTTCAGTTTCTTGCGGGTGTAGTGACCTTGAATAAGGAAAAGGGTTTAGGGTTGGATTAGGCGGAGCCGCGAAGCGGGTCCGCAATATCCAACCCTAAACCCTTTTTCGTCCCGTCTTATGCAGTACCCTACTCTTAAGGTTCAGTGCCCCATCTTTGAATCACATACACGACAGGGTTCACCAATACCCTCTTAGGGTTCAGTTTCTTGCGGGTTTAGTGGCCTTGAATAAGGAAAAGGGTTTAGGGTTGGATTAGGCGGAGCCGCGAAGCGGGTCCGCCTAATCGAACCCTAAATCCTTTTCCATCCCGTCTTATGCAGTACCCTACTCTTAAGGTTCAGTGCCCCATCTTTGAATTACATCCACGACAAGGTTCACCAATACCCTCTTAGGGTTCAGTTTCTGGCGGGTTTAGTGACCTTGAATAAGGAAAAGGGTTTAGGGTTGGATTAGGCGGAGCCGCGAAGCGGGTCTGCCTAATCCAACCCTAAACCCTTTTCCGTCCCGTCTTATGCAGTACCCTACTCTTAAGGTTCAGTGCCCCATCTTTGAATCACATCCACGACAGGGTTCACCAATACCCTCTTAGGGTTCAGTTTTTTGCGGGTTCAGTGACTATGAATAAGGAAAATGGTTTAGTTTTGGATTAATCCAACCCTAAACCCTTTTCCGTCCCGTCTTATGCAGTACCCTACTCTTAAGGTTCAGTGCCCCATCCTTGAATCACATCCACGACAGGGTTCAACAATACTCTCTTAGGGTTCAGTTTCTTGCGGGTTTAGTGACCTTGAATAAGGAAAAGGGTTTTGGGTTGGATTAGGCGGAGCCGCGAAGCGGGTCCACCTAATCCAACCCTAAACCCTTTTTCGTCCCGTCTTATGCAGTACCCTACTCTTAAGGTTCAGTGCCCCATCTTTGAATCACATCCACGACACGGTTTACCAATACCCTCTTAGGGTTCAGTTTCTTGCGGGTGTAGTGACCTTGAATAAGGAAAAGGGTTTAGGGTTGGATTAGGCGGAGCCGCGAAGCGGGTCCGCAATATCCAACCCTAAACCCTTTTTCGTCCCGTCTTATGCAGTACCCTACTCTTAAGGTTCAGTGCCCCATATTTGAATCACATCCACGACAGGGTTCACCAATACTCTCTTAGGGTTCAGTTTCTTGCGGGTTTAGTGACCTTGAATAAGGAAAAGGGTTTAGGGTTGGATTAGGCGGAGCCGCGAAGCGGGTCCGCCTAATCGAACCCTAAACCATTTTTCCGTCCCGTCTTATGCAGTACCCTACTCTTAAGGTTCAGTGCCCCATCTTTGAATCACATCCACGACACGGTTTACCAATACCCTCTTAGGGTTCAGTTTCTTGCGGGTGAAGTGACCTTGAATAAGGAAAAGGGTTTAGGGTTGGATTAGGCGGAGCCGCGAAGCGGGTCCGCAATATCCAACCCTAAACCCTTTTTCGTCCCGTCTTATGCAGTACCCTACTCTTAAGGTTCAGTGCCCCATCTTTGAATCACATACACGACAGGGTTCACCAATACCCTCTTAGGGTTCAGTTTCTTGCGGGTTTAGTGACCTTGAATAAGGAAAAGGGTTTAGGGTTGGATTAGGCGGAGCCGCGAAGCGGGTCCACCTAATCCAACCCTAAACCCTTTTCCGTCCTGTCTTATGCAATACCCTACTCTTAAGGTTCAGTGCCCCATCTTTGAATCACATCCACGACAGGGTTCACCAATACTCTCTTAGGGTTCAGTTTCTTGCGGGTTTAGTGGCCTTGAATAAGGAAAAGGGTTTAGGGTTGGATTAGGCGGAGCCGCGAAGCGGGTCCGCCTAATCGAACCCTAAATCCTTTTCCATCCCGTCTTATGCAGTACCCTACTCTTAAGGTTCAGTGCCCCATCTTTGAATTACATCCACGACAAGGTTCACCAATACCCTCTTAGGGTTCAGTTTCTGGCGGGTTTAGTGACCTTGAATAAGGAAAAGGGTTTAGGGTTGGATTAGGCGGAGCCGCGAAGCGGGTCCGCCTAATCCAACCCTAAACCCTTTTCCGTCCCGTCTTATGCAGTACCCTACTCTTAAGGTTCAGTGCCCCATCTTTGAATCACATCCACGACAGGGTTCACCAATACCCTCTTAGGGTTCAGTTTTTTGCGGGTTCAGTGACTATGAATAAGGAAAATGGTTTAGTTTTGGATTAATACAACCCTAAACCCTTTTCCGTCCCGTCTTATGCAGTACCCTACTCTTAAGGTTCAGTGCCCCATCCTTGAATCACATCCACGACAGGGTTCAACAATACTCTCTTAGGGTTCAGTTTCTTGCGGGTTTAGTGACCTTGAATAAGGAAAAGGGTTTTGGGTTGGATTAGGCGGAGCCGCGAAGCGGGTCCGCCTAATCCAACCCTAAACCCTTTTTCGTCCCGTCTTATGCAGTACCCTACTCTTAAGGTTCAGTGCCCCATCCTTGAATCACATCCACGATAGGGTTCACCAATACTCTCTTATGGTTCAGTTTCCTGCGGGTTTAGTGACCTTGAATAAGGAAAAGGGTTTAGGGTTGGATTAGGCGGAGCCGCAAAGCGGGTCCACCTAATCCAACCCTAAACCCTTTTCCGTCCCGTCTTATGCAGTACCCTACTCTTAAGGTTCAGTGCCCCATCTTTGAATCACATCCACGACAGGGTTCACCAATACCCTCTTAGGGTTCAGTTTCTTGCGGGTTTAGTGACCTTGAATAAGGAAAAGGATTTAGGGTTCGATTAGGCGGAGCCGTGAAGCGGGTTCGCCTAATCCAACCCTAAACCCTTTTCCGTCCCGTCTTATGCAGTACCCTACTCTTAAGGTTCAGTGCCCCATCCTTGAATCACATCCACGACAGGGTTCACCAATACTCTCTTAGGGTTCAGTTTCTTGCGGGTTTAGTGACCTTGAATAAGGAAAAGGGTTTAGGGTTGGATTAGGCGAAGCCGCGAAGCGGGTCCGCCTAATCCAACCCTAAACCATTTTTCCGTCCCGTCTTATGCAGTACCCTACTCTTAAGGTTCAGTGCCCCATCTTTGAATCACATCCACGACACGGTTCACCAATACCCTCTTAGGGTTTAGTTTCTTGCGGGTTTAGTGACCATGAATAAGGAAAAGGGTTTAGGGTTGGATTAGGCGGAGCCGCGAAGCGGGTCCGCCTAATCCAACCCAAAACCCTTTTTCGTCCCGTCTTATGCAGTACCCTACTCTTAAGGTTCAGTGCCCCATCCTTGAATCACATCCACGATAGGGTTCACCAATACTCTCTTAGGGTTCAGTTTCCTGCGGGTTTAGTGACCTTGAATAAGGAAAAGGGTTTAGGTTTGGATTAGGCGGAGCCGCAAAGCGGGTCCACCTAATCCAACCCTAAACCCTTTTCCGTCCCGTCTTATGCAGTACCCTACTCTTAAGGTTCAGTGCCCCATTTTTGAATCACATCCACGACAGGGTTCACCAATACCCTCTTAGGGTTCAGTTTCTTGCGGGTTTAGTGACCTTGAATAAGGAAAAGGATTTAGGGTTCGATTAGGCGGAGCCGCGAAGCGGGTCCGCCTAATCCAACCCTAAACCCTTTTCCGTCCCGTCTTATGCAGTACCCTACTCTTAAGGTTCAGTGCCCCATCCTTGAATCACATCCACGACAGGGTTCACCAATACTCTCTTAGGGTTCAGTTTCTTGCGGGTTTAGTGACCTTGAATAAGGAAAAGGGTTTAGGGTTGGATTAGGCGAAGCCGCGAAGCGGGTCCGCCTAATCCAACCCTAAACCATTTTTCCGTCCCGTCTTATGCAGTACCCTACTCTTAAGGTTCAGTGCCCCATCTTTGAATCACATCCACGACACGGTTCACCAATACCCTCTTAGGGTTCAGTTTCTTGCGGGTTTAGTGACCATGAATAAGGAAAAGGGTTTAGGGTTGGATTAGGCGGAGCCGCGAAGCGGGTCCGCCTAATCCAACCTTAAACCCTTTTCCGTCCTGTCTTATGCAGTACCCTACTCTTAAGGTTCAGTGCCCCATCCTTGAATCACATTCACGACAGGGTTCACCAATACTCTCTTAGGGTTCAGTTTATTGCGGGTTTAGTGACCATGAATAAGGAAAAGGGTTTAGGGTTGGATTAGGCGGAGCCGCAAAGCGGGTCCGCCTAATCCAACCCTAACTCCTTTTCCGTCCCGTCTTATGCAGTACCCTACTCTTAAGGTTCAGTGCCCCATATTTGAATCACATCCACGACAGGGTTCACCAATACTCTCTTAGGGTTCAGTTTCTTGCGGGTTTAGTGACCTTGAATAAGGAAAAGGGTTTAGGGTTGGATTAGGCGGAGCCGCAAAGCGGGTCCGCCTAATCCAACCCTAAACCATTTTTCCGTCCCGTCTTATGCAGTACCCTACTCTTAAGGTTCAGTGCCCCATCTTTGAATCACATACACGACAGGGTTCACCAATACCCTCTTAGGGTTCAGTTTCTTGCGGGTTTAGTGACCTTGAATAAGGAAAAGGGTTTAGGGTTGGATTAGGCGGAGCCGCGAAGCGGGTCCGCCTAATCCAACCCTAAACCCTTTTCCGTCCCGACTTATGCAGTACCCTACTCTTAAGGTTCAGTGCCCCATATTTGAATCACATCCACGACAGGGTTCACCAATACCCTCTTAGGGTTCAGTTTCTTGCGGGTTTAGTGACCATGAATAAGGAAAAGGGTTTAGGGTTGGATTAGGCGGAGCCGCGAAGCGGGTCCGCCTAATCCAACCCTAAACCCTTTTCCGTCCCGTCTTATGCAGCACCCTACTCATAAGGTTCAGTGCCCCATCTTTGAATCACATCCACGACAAGGTTCACCAATACCCTCTTAGGGTTCAGTTTCTTGCGGGTTTAGTGACCTTGAATAAGGAAAAGGGTTTAGGGTTGGATTAGGCGGAGCCGCGAAGCGGGTCCGCCTAATCCAACCCTAAACCCTTTTTCGTCCCGTCTTATGCAGTACCCTACTCTTAAGGTTCAGTGCCCCATCCTTGAATCACATCCACGATAGGGTTCACCAATACTCTCTTAGGGTTCAGTTTCCTGCGGGTTTAGTGACCTTGAATAAGGAAAAGGGTTTAGGGTTGGATTAGGCGGAGCCGCAAAGCGGGTCCACCTAATCCAACCTTAAACCCTTATCCGTCCCGTCTTATGCAGTACCCTACTCTTAAGGTTCAGTGCCCCATCTTTGAATCACATCCACGACAGGGTTCACCAATACCCTCTTAGGGTTCAGTTTCTTGCGGGTTTAGTAACCTTGAATAAGGAAAAGGGTTTAGGGTTGGATTAGGCGAAGCCGCGAAGCGGGTCCGCCTAATCCAACCCTAAACCCTTTTCCGTCCCGACTTATGCAGTACCCTACTCTTAAGGTTCAGTGCCCCATCCTTGAATCACATCCACGACAGGGTTCACCAATACTCTCTTAGGGTTCAGTTTCTTGCGGGTTTAGTGACCTTGAATAAGGAAAAGGGTTTAGGGTTGGATTAGGCGAAGCCGCGAAGCGGGTCCGCCTAATCCAACCCTAAACCATTTTTCCGTCCCGTCTTATGCAGTACCCTACTCTTAAGGTTCAGTGCCCCATCTTTGAATCACATCCACGACACGGTTCACCAATACCCTCTTAGGGTTCAGTTTCTTGCGGGTTTAGTGACCATGAATAAGGAAAAGGGTTTAGGGTTGGATTAGGCGGAGCCGCGAAGCGGGTCCGCCTAATCCAACCTTAAACCCTTTTCCGTCCTGTCTTATGCAGTACCCTACTCTTAAGGTTCAGTGCCCCATCCTTGAATCACATTCACGACAGGGTTCACCAATACTCTCTTAGGGTTCAGTTTATTGCGGGTTTAGTGACCATGAATAAGGAAAAGGGTTTAGGGTTGGATTAGGCGGAGCCGCGAAGCGGGTCCGCCTAATCCAACCCTAACTCCTTTTCCGTCCCGTCTTATGCAGTACCCTACTCTTAAGGTTCAGTGCCCCATATTTGAATCACATCCACGACAGGGTTCACCAATACTCTCTTAGGGTTCAGTTTCTTGCGGGTTTAGTGACCATGAATAAGGAAAAGGGTTTAGGGTTGGATTAGGCGGAGCCGCGAAGCGGGTCCGCCTAATCCAACCTTAAACCCTTTTCCGTCCTGTCTTATGCAGTACCCTACTCTTAAGGTTCAGTGCCCCATCCTTGAATCACATTCACGACAGGGTTCACCAATACTCTCTTAGGGTTCAGTTTATTGCGGGTTTAGTGACCATGAATAAGGAAAAGGGTTTAGGGTTGGATTAGGCGGAGCCGCAAAGCGGGTCCGCCTAATCCAACCCTAACTCCTTTTCCGTCCCGTCTTATGCAGTACCCTACTCTTAAGGTTCAGTGCCCCATATTTGAATCACATCCACGACAGGGTTCACCAATACTCTCTTAGGGTTCAGTTTCTTGCGGGTTTAGTGACCTTGAATAAGGAAAAGGGTTTAGGGTTGGATTAGGCGGAGCCGCAAAGCGGGTCCGCCTAATCCAACCCTAAACCATTTTTCCGTCCCGTCTTATGCAGTACCCTACTCTTAAGGTTCAGTGCCCCATCTTTGAATCACATACACGACAGGGTTCACCAATACCCTCTTAGGGTTCAGTTTCTTGCGGGTTTAGTGACCTTGAATAAGGAAAAGGGTTTAGGGTTGGATTAGGCGGAGCCGCGAAGCGGGTCCGCCTAATCCAACCCTAAACCCTTTTCCGTCCCGACTTATGCAGTACCCTACTCTTAAGGTTCAGTGCCCCATATTTGAATCACATCCACGACAGGGTTCACCAATACCCTCTTAGGGTTCAGTTTCTTGCGGGTTTAGTGACCATGAATAAGGAAAAGGGTTTAGGGTTGGATTAGGCGGAGCCGCGAAGCGGGTCCGCCTAATCCAACCCTAAACCCTTTTCCGTCCCGTCTTATGCAGCACCCTACTCATAAGGTTCAGTGCCCCATCTTTGAATCACATCCACGACAAGGTTCACCAATACCCTCTTAGGGTTCAGTTTCTTGCGGGTTTAGTGACCTTGAATAAGGAAAAGGGTTTAGGGTTGGATTAGGCGGAGCCGCGAAGCGGGTCCGCCTAATCCAACCCTAAACCCTTTTTCGTCCCGTCTTATGCAGTACCCTACTCTTAAGGTTCAGTGCCCCATCCTTGAATCACATCCACGATAGGGTTCACCAATACTCTCTTAGGGTTCAGTTTCCTGCGGGTTTAGTGACCTTGAATAAGGAAAAGGGTTTAGGGTTGGATTAGGCGGAGCCGCAAAGCGGGTCCACCTAATCCAACCTTAAACCCTTTTCCGTCCCGTCTTATGCAGTACCCTACTCTTAAGGTTCAGTGCCCCATCTTTGAATCACATCCACGACAGGGTTCACCAATACCCTCTTAGGGTTCAGTTTCTTGCGGGTTTAGTAACCTTGAATAAGGAAAAGGGTTTAGGGTTGGATTAGGCGAAGCCGCGAAGCGGGTCCGCCTAATCCAACCCTAAACCCTTTTCCGTCCCGACTTATGCAGTACCCTACTCTTAAGGTTCAGTGCCCCATCCTTGAATCACATCCACGACAGGGTTCACCAATACTCTCTTAGGGTTCAGTTTCTTGCGGGTTTAGTGACCTTGAATAAGGAAAAGGGTTTAGGGTTGGATTAGGCGAAGCCGCGAAGCGGGTCCGCCTAATCCAACCCTAAACCATTTTTCCGTCCCGTCTTATGCAGTACCCTACTCTTAAGGTTCAGTGCCCCATCTTTGAATCACATCCACGACACGGTTCACCAATACCCTCTTAGGGTTCAGTTTCTTGCGGGTTTAGTGACCATGAATAAGGAAAAGGGTTTATGGTTGGATTAGGCGGAGCCGCGAAGCGGGTCCGCCTAATCCAACCTTAAACCCTTTTCCGTCCTGTCTTATGCAGTACCCTACTCTTAAGGTTCAGTGCCCCATCCTTGAATCACATTCACGACAGGGTTCACCAATACTCTCTTAGGGTTCAGTTTATTGCGGGTTTAGTGACCATGAATAAGGAAAAGGGTTTAGGGTTGGATTAGGCGGAGCCGCGAAGCGGGTCCGCCTAATCCAACCCTAACTCCTTTTCCGTCCCGTCTTATGCAGTACCCTACTCTTAAGGTTCAGTGCCCCATATTTGAATCACATCCACGACAGGGTTCACCAATACTCTCTTAGGGTTCAGTTTCTTGCGGGTTTAGTGACCTTGAATAAGGAAAAGGGTTTAGGGTTGGATTAGGCGGAGCCGCGAAGCGGGTCCGCCTAATCCAACCCTAAACCATTTTTCCGTCCCGTCTTATGCAGTACCCTACTCTTAAGGTTCAGTGCCCCATCTTTGAATCACATACACGACAGGGTTCACCAATACCCTCTTAGGGTTCAGTTTCTTGCGGGTTTAGTGACCTTGAATAAGGAAAAGGGTTTAGGGTTGGATTAGGCGGAGCCGCGAAGCGGGTCCGCCTAATCCAACCCTAAACCCTTTTCCGTCCCGACTTATGCAGTACCCTACTCTTAAGGTTCAGTGCCCCATATTTGAATCACATCCACGACAGGGTTCACCAATACCCTCTTAGGGTTCAGTTTCTTGCGGGTTTAGTGACCATGAATAAGGAAAAGGGTTTAGGGTTGGATTAGGCGGAGCCGCGAAGCGGGTCCGCCTAATCCAACCCTAAACCCTTTTCCGTCCCGTCTTATGCAGCACCCTACTCATAAGGTTCAGTGCCCCATCTTTGAATCACATCCACGACAAGGTTCACCAATACCCTCTTAGGGTTCAGTTTCTTGCGGGTTTAGTGACCTTGAATAAGGAAAAGGGTTTAGGGTTGGATTAGGCGGAGCCGCGAAGCGGGTCCGCCTAATCCAACCCTAAACCCTTTTTCGTCCCGTCTTATGCAGTACCCTACTCTTAAGGTTCAGTGCCCCATCCTTGAATCACATCCACGATAGGGTTCACCAATACTCTCTTAGGGTTCAGTTTCCTGCGGGTTTAGTGACCTTGAATAAGGAAAAGGGTTTAGGGTTGGATTAGGCGGAGCCACAAAGCGGGTCCACCTAATCCAACCTTAAACCCTTTTCCGTCCCGTCTTATGCAGTACCCTACTCTTAAGGTTCAGTGCCCCATCTTTGAATCACATCCACGACAGGGTTCACCAATACCCTCTTAGGGTTCAGTTTCTTGCGGGTTTAGTAACCTTGAATAAGGAAAAGGGTTTAGAGTTGGATTAGGCGAAGCCGCGAAGCGGGTCCGCCTAATCCAACCCTAAACCCTTTTCCGACCCGACTTATGCATTACCCTACTCTTAAGGTTCAGTGCCCCATCCTTGAATCACATCCACGACAGGGTTCACCAATACTCTCTTAGGGTTCAGTTTCTTGCGGGTTTAGTGACCTTGAATAAGGAAAAGGGTTTAGGGTTGGATTAGGCGAAGCCGCGAAGCGGGTCCGCCTAATCCAACCCTAAACCATTTTTCCGTCCCGTCTTATGCAGTACCCTACTCTTAAGGTTCAGTGCCCCATCTTTGAATCACATCCACGACACGGTTCACCAATACCCTCTTAGTGTTCAGTTTCTTGCGGGTTTAGTGACCATGAATAAGGAAAAGGGTTTAGGGTTGGATTAGGCGGAGCCGCGAAGCGGGTCCGCCTAATCCAACCTTAAACCCTTTTCCGTCCTGTCTTATGCAGTACCCTACTCTTAAGGTTCAGTGCCCCATCCTTGAATCACATTCACGACAGGGTTCACCAATACCCTCTTAGGGTTCAGTTTATTGCGGGTTTAGTGACCATGAATAAGGAAAAGGGTTTAGGGTTGGATTAGGCGGAGCCGCGAAGCGGGTCCGCCTAATCCAACCCTAACTCCTTTTCCGTCCCGTCTTATGCAGTACCCTACTCTTAAGGTTCAGTGCCCCATATTTGAATCACATCCACGACAGGGTTCACCAATACTCCCTTAGGGTTCAGTTTCTTGCGGGTTTAGTGACCTTGAATAAGGAAAAGGGTTTAGGGTTGGATTAGGCGGAGCCGCCAAGCGGGTCCGCCTAATCCAACCCTAAACCATTTTTCCGTCCCGTCTTATGCAGTACCCTACTCTTAAGGTTCAGTGCCCCATCTTTGAATCACAAACACGACAGGGTTCACCAATACCCTCTTAGGGTTCAGTTTCTTGCGGGTTTAGTGACCTTGAATAAGGAAAAGGGTTTAGGGTTGGATTAGGCGGAGCCGCGAAGCGGGTCCGCCTAATCCAACCCTAAACCCTTTTCCGTCCCGACTTATGCAGTACCCTACTCTTAAGGTTCAGTGCCCCATATTTGAATCACATCCACGACAGAGTTCACCAATACCCTCTTAGGGTTCAGTTTCTTGCGGGTTTAGTGACCATGAATAAGGAAAAGGGTTTAGAGTTGGATTAGGCGGAGCCGCGAAGCGGGTCCGCCTAATCCAACCCTAAACCCTTTTCCGTCCCGTCTTATGCAGCACCCTACTCATAAGGTTCAGTGCCCCATCTTTGAATCACATCCACGACAAGGTTCACCAATACCCTCTTAGGGTTCAGTTTCTTGCGGGTTTAGTGACCTTGAATAAGGAAAAGGGTTTAGGGTTGGATTAGGCGGAGCCGCGAAGCGGGTCCGCCTAATCCAACCCTAAACCCTTTTTCGTCCCGTCTTATGCAGTACCCTACTCTTAAGGTTCAGTGCCCCATCCTTGAATCACATCCACGATAGGGTTCACCAATACTCTCTTAGAGTTCAGTTTCCTGCGGGTTTAGTGACCTTGAATAAGGAAAAGGGTTTAGGGTTGGATTAGGCGGAGCCGCAAAGCGGGTCCACCTAATCCAACCATAAACCCTTTTCCGTCCCGTCTTATGCAGTACCCTACTATTAAGGTTCAGTGCCCCATATTTGAATCACATCCACGACAGGGTTCACCAATACCCTCTTAGGGTTCAGTTTCTTGCGGGTTTAGTAACCTTGAATAAGGAAAAGGATTTAGGGTTCGATTAGGCGGAGCCGCGAAGCGGGTCCGCCTAATCCAACCCTAAACCCTTTTCCGTCCCGTCTTATGCAGTACCCTACTCTTAAGGTTCAGTGCCCCATCCTTGAATCACATCCACGACAGGGTTCACCAATACTCTCTTAGGGTTCAGTTTCTTGCGGGTTTAGTGACCTTGAATAAGGAAAAGGGTTTAGGGTTGGATTAGGCGAAGCCGCGAAGCGGGTCCGCCTAATCCAACCCTAAACCATTTTTCCGTTCCGTCTTATGCAGTACCCTACTCTTAAGGTTCAGTGCCCCATCTTTGAATCACATACACGACAGGGTTCACCAATACCCTCTTAGGGTTCAGTTTCTTGCGGGTTTAGTGACCTTGAATAAGGAAAAGGGTTTAGGGTTGGATTAGGCGGAGCCGCGAAGCGGGTCCGCCTAATCCAACCCTAAACCCTTTTCCGTCCCGACTTATGCAGTACCCTACTCTTAAGGTTCAGTGCCCCATATTTGAATCACATCCACGACAGGGTTCACCAATACCCTCTTAGGCTTCAGTTTCTTGCGGGTTTAGTGACCATGAATAAGGAAAAGGGTTTAGGGTTGGGTTAGGCGGAGCCGCGAAGCGGGTCCGCCTAATCCAACCCTAAACCCTTTTCCGTCCCGTCTTATGCAGTACCCTACTCTTAAGGTTCAGTGCCCCATCCTTGAATCACATCCACGATAGGGTTCACCAATACTCTCTTAGGGTTCAGTTTCCTGCGGGTTTAGTGACCTTGAATAAGGAAAAGGGTTTAGGGTTGGATTAGGCGGAGCCGCAAAGCGGGTCCACCTAATCCAACCCTAAACCCTTTTCCGTCCCGTCTTATGCAGTACCCTACTCTTAAGGTTCAGTGCCCCATCTTTGAATCACATCCACGACAGGGTTCACCAATACCCTCTTAGGGTTCAGTTTCTTGCGGGTTTAGTGACCTTGAATAAGGAAAAGGATTTAGGGTTCGATTAGGCGGAGCCGCGAAGCGGGTCCGCCTAATCCAACCCTAAACCCTTTTCCGTCCCGTCTTATGCAGTACCCTACTCTTAAGGTTCAGTGCCCCATCCTTGAATCACATCCACGACAGGGTTCACCAATACTCTCTTAGGGTTCAGTTTCTTGCGGGTTTAGTGACCTTGAATAAGGAAAAGGGTTTAGGGTTGGATTAGGCGAAGCCGCGAAGCGGGTCCGCCTAATCCAACCCTAAACCATTTTTCCGTTCCGTCTTATGCAGTACCCTACTCTTAAGGTTCAGTGCCCCATCTTTGAATCACATCCACGACACGGTTCACCAATACCCTCTTAGGGTTCAGTTTCTTGCGGGTTTAGTGACCATGAATAAGGAAAAGGGTTTAGGGTTGGATTAGGCGGAGCCGCGAAGCGGGTCCGCCTAATCCAACCCTAAACCCTTTTCCGTCCCGTCTTATGCAGTACCCTACTCTTAAGGTTCAGTGCCCCATCCTTGAATCACATTCACGACAGGGTTCACCAATACCCTCTTAGGGTTCAGTTTCTTGCGGGTTTAGTGACCTTGAATAAGGAAAAGGATTTAGGGTTCGATTAGGCGGAGCCGCGAAGCGGGTCCGCCTAATCCAACCCTAAACCCTTTTCCGTCCCGTCTTATGCAGTACCCTACTCTTAAGGTTCAGTGCCCCATCCTTGAATCACATCCACGACAGGGTTCACCAATACTCTCTTAGGGTTCAGTTTCTTGCGGGTTTAGTGACCTTGAATAAGGAAAAGGGTTTAGGGTTGGATTAGGCGAAGCCGCGAAGCGGGTCCGCCTAATCCAACCCTAAACCATTTTTCCGTTCCGTCTTATGCAGTACCCTACTCTTAAGGTTCAGTGCCCCATCTTTGAATCACATCCACGACACGGTTCACCAATACCCTCTTAGGGTTCAGTTTCTTGCGGGTTTAGTGACCATGAATAAGGAAAAGGGTTTAGGGTTGGATTAGGCGGAGCCGCGAAGCGGGTCCGCCTAATCCAACCCTAAACCCTTTTCCGTCCCGTCTTATGCAGTACCCTACTCTTAAGGTTCAGTGCCCCATCCTTGAATCACATTCACGACAGGGTTCACCAATACTCTCTTAGGGTTCAGTTTCTTGCGGGTTTAGTGACCATGAATAAGGAAAAGGGTTTAGGGTTGGATTAGGCGGAGCCTCGAAGTGGGTCCGCCTAATCCAACCCTAACTCCTTTTCCGTCCCGTCTTATGCAGTACCCTACTCTTAAGGTTCAGTGCCCCATATTTGAATCACATCCACGACAGGGTTCACCAATACTCTCTTAGGGTTCAGTTTCTTGCGGGTTTAGTGACCTTGAATAAGGAAAAGGGTTTAGGGTTGGATTAGGCGGAGCCGCGAAGCGGGTCCGCCTAATCCAACCCTAAACCATTTTTCCGTCCCGTCTTATGCAGTACCCTACTCTTAAGGTTCAGTGCCCCATCTTTGAATCACATACACGACAGGGTTCACCAATACCCTCTTAGGGTTCAGTTTCTTGCGGGTTTAGTGACCTTGAATAAGGAAAAGGGTTTAGGGTTGGATTAGGCGGAGCCGCGAAGCGGGTCCGCCTAATCCAACCCTAAACCCTTTTCCGTCCCGACTTATGCAGTACCCTACTCTTAAGGTTCAGTGCCCCATCCTTGAATCACATTCACGACAGGGTTCACCAATACTCTCTTAGGGTTCAGTTTCTTGCGGGTTTAGTGACCTTGAATAAGGAAAAGGGTTTAGGGTTGGATTAGGCGGAGCCACGAAGCGGGTCCACCTAATCCAACCCTAAACCCTTTTCCGTCCCGTCTTATGCAGTACCCTACTCTTAAGGTTCAGTGCCCCATCTTTGAATCACATCCACGACAAGGTTCACCAATACCCTCTTAGGGTTCAGTTTCTGGCGGGTTTAGTGACCTTGAATAAGGAAAAGCGTTTAGGGTTGGATTAGGCGGAGCCGCGAAGCGGGTCCGCCTAATCCAACCCTAAACCCTTTTCCGTCCCGTCTTATGCAGTACCCTACTCTTAAGGTTCAGTGCCCCATATTTGAATCACATCCACGACAGGGTTCACCAATACCCTCTTAGGGTTCAGTTTCTTGCGTGTTCAGTGACTATGAATAAGGAAAAGGGTTTAGTTTTGGATTAATCCAACCCTAAACCCTTTTCCGTCCCGTCTTATGCAGTACCCTACTCTTAAGGTTCAGTGCCCCATATTTGAATCACATCCACGACAGGTTTCACCAATACCCTCTTAGGGTTCAGTTTCTTGCGGGTTTAGTGACCTTGAATAAGGAAAAGGGTTTAGGGTTGGATTAGGCGGAGCCGCGAAGCTGGTCCGCCTAATCCAACCCTAAACCCTTTTTCGTCCCGTCTTATGCAGTACCCTACTCTTAAGGTTCAGTGCCCCATCCTTGAATCACATCCACAACAAGGTTCAACAATACTCTCTTAGGGTTCAGTTTCTTGCGGGTTTAGTGACCTTGAATAAGGAAAAAGGTTTAGGGTTGGATAAGGCGGAGCCGCGAAGCGGGTCCGCCTAATCCAACTCTAAACCATTTTTCCGTTCCGTCTTATGCAGTACCCTACTCTTAAGGTTCAGTGCCCCATCTTTGAATCACATCCACGACACGGTTCACCAATACCCTCTTAGGGTTCAGTTTCTTGCGGGTTTAGTGACCATGAATAAGGAAAAGGGTTTAGGGTTGGATTAGGCGGAGCCGCGAAGCGGGTCCGCCTAATCCAACCCTAAACCCTTTTCCGTCCCGTCTTATGCAGTACCCTACTCTTAAGGTTCAGTGCCCCATCTTTGAATCACATCCACGACAGGGTTCACCAATACCCTCTTAGGGTTCAGTTTCTTGCGGGTTTAGTGACCTTGAATAAGGAAAAGGATTTAGGGTTCGATTAGGCGGAGCCGCGAAGCGGGTCCGCCTAATCCAACCCTAAACCCTTTTCCGTCCCGTCTTATGCAGTACCCTACTCTTAAGGTTCAGTGCCCCATCCTTGAATCACATCCACGACAGGGTTCACCAATACTCTCTTAGGGTTCAGTTTCTTGCGGGTTTAGTGACCTTGAATAAGGAAAAGGGTTTAGGGTTGGATTAGGCGAAGCCGCGAAGCGGGTCCGCCTAATCCAACCCTAAACCATTTTTCCGTTCCGTCTTATGCAGTACCCTACTCTTAAGGTTCAGTGCCCCATCTTTGAATCACATCCACGACACGGTTCACCAATACCCTCTTAGGGTTCAGTTTCTTGCGGGTTTAGTGACCATGAATAAGGAAAAGGGTTTAGGGTTGGATTAGGCGGAGCCGCGAAGCGGGTCCGCCTAATCCAACCCTAAACCCTTTTCCGTCCCGTCTTATGCAGTACCCTACTCTTAAGGTTCAGTGCCCCATCCTTGAATCACATTCACGACAGGGTTCACCAATACTCTCTTAGGGTTCAGTTTCTTGCGGGTTTAGTGACCTTGAATAAGGAAAAGGATTTAGGGTTCGATTAGGCGGAGCCGCGAAGCGGGTCCGCCTAATCCAACCCTAAACCCTTTTCCGTCCCGTCTTATGCAGTACCCTACTCTTAAGGTTCAGTGCCCCATCCTTGAATCACATCCACGACAGGGTTCACCAATACTCTCTTAGGGTTCAGTTTCTTGCGGGTTTAGTGACCTTGAATAAGGAAAAGGGTTTAGGGTTGGATTAGGCGAAGCCGCGAAGCGGGTCCGCCTAATCCAACCCTAAACCATTTTTCCGTTCCGTCTTATGCAGTACCCTACTCTTAAGGTTCAGTGCCCCATCTTTGAATCACATCCACGACACGGTTCACCAATACCCTCTTAGGGTTCAGTTTCTTGCGGGTTTAGTGACCATGAATAAGGAAAAGGGTTTAGGGTTGGATTAGGCGGAGCCGCGAAGCGGGTCCGCCTAATCCAACCCTAAACCCTTTTCCGTCCCGTCTTATGCAGTACCCTACTCTTAAGGTTCAGTGCCCCATCCTTGAATCACATTCACGACAGGGTTCACCAATACTCTCTTAGGGTTCAGTTTCTTGCGGGTTTAGTGACCATGAATAAGGAAAAGGGTTTAGGGTTGGATTAGGCGGAGCCGCGAAGCGGGTCCGCCTAATCCAACCCTAACTCCTTTTCCGTCCCGTCTTATGCAGTACCCTACTCTTAAGGTTCAGTGCCCCATATTTGAATCACATCCACGACAGGGTTCACCAATACTCTCTTAGGGTTCAGTTTCTTGCGGGTTTAGTGACCTGGAATAAGGAAAAGGGTTTAGGGTTGGATTAGGCGGAGCCGCGAAGCGGGTCCGCCTAATCCAACCCTAAACCATTTTTCCGTCCCGTCTTATGCAGTACCCTACTCTTAAGGTTCAGTGCCCCATCTTTGAATCACATACACGACAGGGTTCACCAATACCCTCTTAGGGTTCAGTTTCTTGCGGGTTTAGTGACCTTGAATAAGGAAAAAGGTTTAGGGTTGGATTAGGCGGAGCCGCGAAGCGGGTCCGCCTAATCCAACCCTAAACCCTTTTCCGTCCCGTCTTATGCAGTACCCTACTCTTAAGGTTCAGTGCCCCATCCTTGAATCACATTCACGACAGGGTTCACCAATACTCTCTTAGGGTTCAGTTTCTTGCGGGTTTAGTGACCATGAATAAGGAAAAGGGTTTAGGGTTGGATTAGGCGAAGCCGCGAAGCGGGTCCGCCTAATCCAACCCTAAACCATTTTTCCGTCCCGTCTTATGCAGTACCCTACTCTTAAGGTTCAGTGCCCCATCTTTGAATCACATCCACGACACGGTTCACCAATACCCTCTTAGGGTTCAGTTTCTTGCGGGTTTAGTGACCATGAATAAGGAAAAGGGTTTAGGGTTGGATTAGGCGGAGCCGCGAAGCGGGTCCGCCTAATCCAACCTTAAACCCTTTTCCGTCCTGTCTTATGCAGTACCCTACTCTTAAGGTTCAGTGCCCCATCCTTGAATCACATTCACGACAGGGTTCACCAATACTCTCTTAGGGTTCAGTTTATTGCGGGTTTAGTGACCATGAATAAGGAAAAGGGTTTAGGGTTGGATTAGGCGGAGCCGCAAAGCGGGTCCGCCTAATCCAACCCTAACTCCTTTTCCGTCCCGTCTTATGCAGTACCCTACTCTTAAGGTTCAGTGCCCCATATTTGAATCACATCCACGACAGGGTTCACCAATACTCTCTTAGGGTTCAGTTTCTTGCGGGTTTAGTGACCTTGAATAAGGAAAAGGGTTTAGGGTTGGATTAGGCGGAGCCGCGAAGCGGGTCCGCCTAATCCAACCCTAAACCATTTTTCCGTTCCGTCTTATGCAGTACCCTACTCTTAAGGTTCAGTGCCCCATCTTTGAATCACATCCACGACACGGTTCACCAATACCCTCTTAGGGTTCAGTTTCTTGCGGGTTTAGTGACCATGAATAAGGAAAAGGGTTTAGGGTTGGATTAGGCGGAGCCGCGAAGCGGGTCCGCCTAATCCAACCCTAAACCCTTTTCCGTCCCGTCTTATGCAGTACCCTACTCTTAAGGTTCAGTGCCCCATCCTTGAATCACATTCACGACAGGGTTCACCAATACTCTCTTAGGGTTCAGTTTCTTGCGGGTTTAGTGACCTTGAATAAGGAAAAGGATTTAGGGTTCGATTAGGCGGAGCCGCGAAGCGGGTCCGCCTAATCCAACCCTAAACCCTTTTCCGTCCCGTCTTATGCAGTACCCTACTCTTAAGGTTCAGTGCCCCATCCTTGAATCACATCCACGACAGGGTTCACCAATACTCTCTTAGGGTTCAGTTTCTTGCGGGTTTAGTGACCTTGAATAAGGAAAAGGGTTTAGGGTTGGATTAGGCGAAGCCGCGAAGCGGGTCCGCCTAATCCAACCCTAAACCATTTTTCCGTTCCGTCTTATGCAGTACCCTACTCTTAAGGTTCAGTGCCCCATCTTTGAATCACATCCACGACACGGTTCACCAATACCCTCTTAGGGTTCAGTTTCTTGCGGGTTTAGTGACCATGAATAAGGAAAAGGGTTTAGGGTTGGATTAGGCGGAGCCGCGAAGCGGGTCCGCCTAATCCAACCCTAACTCCTTTTCCGTCCCGTCTTATGCAGTACCCTACTCTTAAGGTTCAGTGCCCCATATTTGAATCACATCCACGACAGGGTTCACCAATACTCTCTTAGGGTTCAGTTTCTTGCGGGTTTAGTGACCTGGAATAAGGAAAAGGGTTTAGGGTTGGATTAGGCGGAGCCGCGAAGCGGGTCCGCCTAATCCAACCCTAAACCATTTTTCCGTCCCGTCTTATGCAGTACCCTACTCTTAAGGTTCAGTGCCCCATCTTTGAATCACATACACGACAGGGTTCACCAATACCCTCTTAGGGTTCAGTTTCTTGCGGGTTTAGTGACCTTGAATAAGGAAAAGGGTTTAGGGTTGGATTAGGCGGAGCCGCGAAGCGGGTCCGCCTAATCCAACCCTAAACCCTTTTCCGTCCCGTCTTATGCAGTACCCTACTCTTAAGGTTCAGTGCCCCATCCTTGAATCACATTCACGACAGGGTTCACCAATACTCTCTTAGGGTTCAGTTTCTTGCGGGTTTAGTGACCATGAATAAGGAAAAGGGTTTAGGGTTGGATTAGGCGAAGCCGCGAAGCGGGTCCGCCTAATCCAACCCTAAACCATTTTTCCGTCCCGTCTTATGCAGTACCCTACTCTTAAGGTTCAGTGCCCCATCTTTGAATCACATCCACGACACGGTTCACCAATACCCTCTTAGGGTTCAGTTTCTTGCGGGTTTAGTGACCATGAATAAGGAAAAGGGTTTAGGGTTGGATTAGGCGGAGCCGCGAAGCGGGTCCGCCTAATCCAACCTTAAACCCTTTTCCGTCCTGTCTTATGCAGTACCCTACTCTTAAGGTTCAGTGCCCCATCCTTGAATCACATTCACGACAGGGTTCACCAATACTCTCTTAGGGTTCAGTTTATTGCGGGTTTAGTGACCATGAATAAGGAAAAGGGTTTAGGGTTGGATTAGGCGGAGCCGCAAAGCGGGTCCGCCTAATCCAACCCTAACTCCTTTTCCGTCCCGTCTTATGCAGTACCCTACTCTTAAGGTTCAGTGCCCCATATTTGAATCACATCCACGACAGGGTTCACCAATACTCTCTTAGGGTTCAGTTTCTTGCGGGTTTAGTGACCTTGAATAAGGAAAAGGGTTTAGGGTTGGATTAGGCGGAGCCGCGAAGCGGGTCCGCCTAATCCAACCCTAAACCATTTTTCCGTCCCGTCTTATGCAGTACCCTACTCTTAAGGTTCAGTGCCCCATCTTTGAATCACATACACGACAGGGTTCACCAATACCCTCTTAGGGTTCAGTTTCTTGCGGGTTTAGTGACCTTGAATAAGGAAAAGGGTTTAGGGTTGGATTAGGCGGAGCCGCGAAGCTGGTCCGCCTAATCCAACCCTAAACCCTTTTTCGTCCCGTCTTATGCAGTACCCTACTCTTAAGGTTCAGTGCCCCATCCTTGAATCACATCCACGACAAGGTTCAACAATACTCTCTTAGGGTTCAGTTTCTTGCGGGTTTAGTGACCTTGAATAAGGAAAAGGGTTTAGGGTTGGATAAGGCGGAGCCGCGAAGCGGGTCCGCCTAATCCAACCCTAAACCATTTTTCCGTTCCGTCTTATGCAGTACCCTACTCTTAAGGTTCAGTGCCCCATCTTTGAATCACATCCACGACACGGTTCACCAATACCCTCTTAGGGTTCAGTTTCTTGCAGGTTTAGTGACCATGAATAAGGAAAAGGGTTTAGGGTTGGATTAGGCGGAGCCGCGAAGCGGGTCCGCCTAATCCAACCCTAAACCCTTTTCCGTCCCGTCTTATGCAGTACCCTACTCTTAAGGTTCAGTGCCCCATCTTTGAATCACATCCACGACAGGGTTCACCAATACCCTCTTAGGGTTCAGTTTCTTGCGGGTTTAGTGACCTTGAATAAGGAAAAGGATTTAGGGTTCGATTAGGCGGAGCCGCGAAGCGGGTCCGCCTAATCCAACCCTAAACCCTTTTCCGTCCCGTCTTATGCAGTACCCTACTCTTAAGGTTCAGTGCCCCATCCTTGAATCACATCCACGACAGGGTTCACCAATACTCTCTTAGGGTTCAGTTTCTTGCGGGTTTAGTGACCTTGTATAAGGAAAAGGGTTTAGGGTTGGATTAGGCGAAGCCGCGAAGCGGGTCCGCCTAATCCAACCCTAAACCATTTTTCCGTTCCGTCTTATGCAGTACCCTACTCTTAAGGTTCAGTGCCCCATCTTTGAATCACATCCACGACACGGTTCACCAATACCCTCTTAGGGTTCAGTTTGTTGCGGGTTTAGTGACCTTGAATAAGGAAAAGGGTTTAGGGTTGGATTAGGCGGAGCCGCGAAGCGGGTCCGCCTAATCCAACCCTAAACCCTTTTCCGTCCCGTCTTATGCAGTACCCTACTCTTAAGGTTCAGTGCCCCATCCTTGAATCACATTCACGACAGGGTTCACCAATACTCTCTTAAGGTTCAGTTTCTTGCGGGTTTAGTGACCATGAATAAGGAAAAGGGTTTAGGGTTGGATTAGGCGGAGCCGCGAAGCGGGTCCGCCTAATCCAACCCTAACTCCTTTTCCGTCCCGTCTTATGCAGTACCCTACTCTTAAGGTTCAGTGCCCCATATTTGAATCACATCCACGACAGGGTTCACCAATACTCTCTTAGGGTTCAGTTTCTTGCGGGTTTAGTGACCTTGAATAAGGAAAAGGGTTTAGGGTTGGATTAGGCGGAGCCGCGAAGCGGGTCCGCCTAATCCAACCCTAAACCATTTTTCCGTCCCGTCTTATGCAGTACCCTACTCTTAAGGTTCAGTGCCCCATCTTTGAATCACATACACGACAGGGTTCACCAATACCCTCTTAGGGTTCAGTTTCTTGCGGGTTTAGTGACCTTGAATAAGGAAAAGGGTTTAGGGTTGGATTAGGCGGAGCCGCGAAGCGGGTCCGCCTAATCCAACCCTAAACCCTTTTCCGTCCCGACTTATGCAGTACCCTACTCTTAAGGTTCAGTGCCCCATCCTTGAATCACATTCACGACAGGGTTCACCAATACTCTCTTAGGGTTCAGTTTCTTGCGGGTTTAGTGACCTTGAATAAGGAAAAGGATTTAGGGTTCGATTAGGCGGAGCCGCGAAGCGGGTCCGCCTAATCCAACCCTAAACCCTTTTCCGTCCCGTCTTATGCAGTACCCTACTCTTAAGGTTCAGTGCCCCATCCTTGAATCACATCCACGACAGGGTTCACCAATACTCTCTTAGGGTTCAGTTTCATGCGGGTTTAGTGACCTTGAATAAGGAAAAGGGTTTAGGGTTGGATTAGGCGAAGCCGCGAAGCGGGTCCGCCTAATCCAACCCTAAACCATTTTTCCGTTCCGTCTTATGCAGTACCCTACTCTTAAGGTTCAGTGCCCCATCTTTGAATCACATCCACGACACGGTTCACCAATACCCTCTTAGGGTTCAGTTTCTTGCGGGTTTAGTGACCATGAATAAGGAAAAGGGTTTAGGGTTGGATTAGGCGGAGCCGCGAAGCGGGTCCGCCTAATCCAACCCTAAACCCTTTTCCGTCCCGTCTTATGCAGTACCCTACTCTTAAGGTTCAGTGCCCCATCCTTGAATCACATTCACGACAGGGTTCACCAATACTCTCTTAGGGTTCAGTTTCTTGCGGGTTTAGTGACCTTGAATAAGGAAAAGGGTTTAGGGTTGGATTAGGCGGAGCCGCGAAGCGGGTCCGCCTAATCCAACCCTAAACCATTTTTCCGTCCCGTCTTATGCAGTACCCTACTCTTAAGGTTCAGTGCCCCATCTTTGAATCACATACACGACAGGGTTCACCAATACCCTCTTAGGGTTCAGTTTCTTGCGGGTTTAGTGACCTTGAATAAGGAAAAGGGTTTAGGGTTGGATTAGGCGGAGCCGCGAAGCGGGTCCGCCTAATCCAACCCTAAACCCTTTTCCGTCCCGTCTTATGCAGTACCCTACTCTTAAGGTTCAGTGCCCCATCCTTGAATCACATTCACGACAGGGTTCACCAATACTCTCTTAGGGTTCAGTTTCTTGCGGGTTTAGTGACCATGAATAAGGAAAAGGGTTTAGGGTTGGATTAGGCGGAGCCGCGAAGCGGGTCCGCCTAATCCAACCCTAACTCCTTTTCCGTCCCGTCTTATGCAGTACCCTACTCTTAAGGTTCAGTGCCCCATATTTGAATCACATCCACGACAGGGTTCACCAATACTCTCTTAGGGTTCAGTTTCTTGCGGGTTTAGTGACCTTGAATAAGGAAAAGGGTTTAGGGTTGGATTAGGCGGAGCCGCGAAGCGGGTCCGCCTAATCCAACCCTAAACCATTTTTCCGTCCCGTCTTATGCAGTACCCTACTCTTAAGGTTCAGTGCCCCATCTTTGAATCACATACACGACAGGGTTCACCAATACCCTCTTAGGGTTCAGTTTCTTGCGGGTTTAGTGACCTTGAATAAGGAAAAGGGTTTAGGGTTGGATTAGGCGGAGCCGCGAAGCTGGTCCGCCTAATCCAACCCTAAACCCTTTTTCGTCCCGTCTTATGCAGTACCCTACTCTTAAGGTTCAGTGCCCCATCCTTGAATCACATCCACGACAAGGTTCAACAATACTCTCTTAGGGTTCAGTTTCTTGCGGGTTTAGTGACCTTGAATAAGGAAAAGGGTTTAGGGTTGGATAAGGCGGAGCCGCGAAGCGGGTCCGCCTAATCCAACCCTAAACCATTTTTCCGTTCCGTCTTATGCAGTACCCTACTCTTAAGGTTCAGTGCCCCATCTTTGAATCACATCCACGACACGGTTCACCAATACCCTCTTAGGGTTCAGTTTCTTGCAGGTTTAGTGACCATGAATAAGGAAAAGGGTTTAGGGTTGGATTAGGCGGAGCCGCGAAGCGGGTCCGCCTAATCCAACCCTAAACCCTTTTCCGTCCCGTCTTATGCAGTACCCTACTCTTAAGGTTCAGTGCCCCATCTTTGAATCACATCCACGACAGGGTTCACCAATACCCTCTTAGGGTTCAGTTTCTTGCGGGTTTAGTGACCTTGAATAAGGAAAAGGATTTAGGGTTCGATTAGGCGGAGCCGCGAAGCGGGTCCGCCTAATCCAACCCTAAACCCTTTTCCGTCCCGTCTTATGCAGTACCCTACTCTTAAGGTTCAGTGCCCCATCCTTGAATCACATCCACGACAGGGTTCACCAATACTCTCTTAGGGTTCAGTTTCTTGCGGGTTTAGTGACCTTGTATAAGGAAAAGGGTTTAGGGTTGGATTAGGCGGAGCCGCGAAGCGGGTCCGCCTAATCCAACCCTTAACCATTTTTCCGTCCCGTCTTATGCAGTACCCTACTCTTAAGGTTCAGTGCCCCATCTTTGAATCACATACACGACAGGGTTCACCAATACCCTCTTAGGGTTCAGTTTCTTGCGGGTTTAGTGACCTTGAATAAGGAAAAGAGTTTAGGGTTGGATTAGGCGGAGCCGCGAAGCGGGTCCGCCTAATCCAACCGTAAACCATTTTTCCGTTCCGTCTTATGCAGTACCCTACTCTTAAGGTTCAGTGCCCCATCTTTGAATCACATCCACGACACGGTTCACCAATACCCTCTTAGGGTTCAGTTTGTTGCGGGTTTAGTGACCTTGAATAAGGAAAAGGGTTTAGGGTTGGATTAGGCGGAGCCGCGAAGCGGGTCCGCCTAATCCAACCCTAAACCCTTTTCCGTCCCGTCTTATGCAGTACCCTACTCTTAAGGTTCAGTGCCCCATCCTTGAATCACATTCACGACAGGGTTCACCAATACTCTCTTAAGGTTCAGTTTCTTGCGGGTTTAGTGACCATGAATAAGGAAAAGGGTTTAGGGTTGGATTAGGCGGAGCCGCGAAGCGGGTCCGCCTAATCCAACCCTAACTCCTTTTCCGTCCCGTCTTATGCAGTACCCTACTCTTAAGGTTCAGTGCCCCATATTTGAATCACATCCACGACAGGGTTCACCAATACTCTCTTAGGGTTCAGTTTCTTGCGGGTTTAGTGACCTTGAATAAGGAAAAGGGTTTAGGGTTGGATTAGGCGGAGCCGCGAAGCGGGTCCGCCTAATCCAACCCTAAACCATTTTTCCGTCCCGTCTTATGCAGTACCCTACTCTTAAGGTTCAGTGCCCCATCTTTGAATCACATACACGACAGGGTTCACCAATACCCTCTTAGGGTTCAGTTTCTTGCGGGTTTAGTGACCTTGAATAAGGAAAAGAGTTTAGGGTTGGATTAGGCGGAGCCGCGAAGCGGGTCCGCCTAATCCAACCCTAAACCCTTTTCCGTCCCGACTTATGCAGTACCCTACTCTTAAGGTTCAGTGCCCCATCCTTGAATCACATTCACGACAGGGTTCACCAATACTCTCTTAGGGTTCAGTTTCTTGCGGGTTTAGTGACCTTGAATAAGGAAAAGGGTTTAGGGTTGGATTAGGCGGAGCCACGAAGCGGGTCCACCTAATCCAACCCTAAACCCTTTTCCGTCCCGTCTTATGCAGTACCCTACTCTTAAGGTTCAGTGCCCCATCTTTGAATCACATCCACGACAAGGTTCACCAATACCCTCTTAGGGTTCACTTTCTGGCGGGTTTAGTGACCTTGAATAAGGAAAAGGGTTTAGGGTTGGATAAGGCGGAGCCGCGAAGCGGGTCCGCCTAATCCAACCCTAAACCATTTTTCCGTTCCGTCTTATGCAGTACCCTACTCTTAAGGTTCAGTGCCCCATCTTTGAATCACATCCACGACACGGTTCACCAATACCCTCTTAGGGTTCAGTTTCTTGCAGGTTTAGTGACCATGAATAAGGAAAAGGGTTTAGGGTTGGATTAGGCGGAGCCGCGAAGCGGGTCCGCCTAATCCAACCCTAACTCCTTTTCCGTCCCGTCTTATGCAGTACCCTACTCTTAAGGTTCAGTGCCCCATATTTGAATCACATCCACGACAGGGTTCACCAATACTCTCTTAGGGTTCAGTTTCTTGCGGGTTTAGTGACCTTGAATAAGGAAAAGGGTTTAGGGTTGGATTAGGCGGAGCCGCGAAGCGGGTCCGCCTAATCCAACCCTAAACCATTTTTCCGTCCCGTCTTATGCAGTACCCTACTCTTAAGGTTAAGTGCCCCATCTTTGAATCACATACACGACAGGGTTCACCAATACCCTCTTAGGGTTCAGTTTCTTGCGGGTTTAGTGACCTTGAATAAGGAAAAGGGTTTAGGGTTGGATTAGGCGGAGCCGCGAAGCGGGTCCGCCTAATCCAACCCTAAACCCTTTTCCGTCCCGACTTATGCAGTACCCTACTCTTAAGGTTCAGTGCCCCATCCTTGAATCACATTCACGACAGGGTTCACCAATACTCTCTTAGGGTTCAGTTTCTTGCGGGTTTAGTGACCTTGAATAAGGAAAAGGGTTTAGGGTTGGATTAGGCGGAGCCACGAAGCGGGTCCACCTAATCCAACCCTAAACCCTTTTCCGTCCCGTCTTATGCAGTACCCTACTCTTAAGGTTCAGTGCCCCATCTTTGAATCACATCCACGACAAGGTTCACCAATACCCTCTTAGGGTTCAGTTTCTGGCGGGTTTAGTGACCTTGAATAAGGAAAAGGGTTTAGGGTTGGATAAGGCGGAGCCGCGAAGCGGGTCCGCCTAATCCAACCCTAAACCATTTTTCCGTTCCGTCTTATGCAGTACCCTACTCTTAAGGTTCAGTGCCCCATCTTTGAATCACATCCACGACACGGTTCACCAATACCCTCTTAGGGTTCAGTTTCTTGCAGGTTTAGTGACCATGAATAAGGAAAAGGGTTTAGGGTTGGATTAGGCGGAGCCGCGAAGCGGGTCCGCCTAATCCAACCCTAAACCCTTTTCCGTCCCGTCTTATGCAGTACCCTACTCTTAAGGTTCAGTGCCCCATCTTTGAATCACATCCACGACAGGGTTCACCAATACCCTCTTAGGGTTCAGTTTCTTGCGTGTTCAGTGACTATGAATAAGGAAAAGGGTTTAGTTTTGGATTAATCCAACCCTAAACCCTTTTCCGTCCCGTCTTATGCAGTACCCTACTCTTAAGGTTCAGTGCCCCATATTTGAATCACATCCACGACAGGGTTCACCAATACCCTCTTAGGGTTCAGTTTCTTGCGGGTTTAGTGACCTTGAATAAGGAAAAGGGTTTAGGGTTGGATTAGGCGGAGCCGCGAAGCTGGTCCGCCTAATCCAACCCTAAACCCTTTTTCGTCCCGTCTTATGCAGTACCCTACTCTTAAGGTTCAGTGCCCCATCCTTGAATCACATCCACGACAAGGTTCAACAATACTCTCTTAGGGTTCAGTTTCTTGCGGGTTTAGTGACCTTGAATAAGGAAAAGGGTTTAGGGTTGGATTAGGCGGAGCCGCGAAGCGGGTCCGCCTAATCCAACCCTAAACCATTTTTCCGTTCCGTCTTATGCAGTACCCTACTCTTAAGGTTCAGTGCCCCATCTTTGAATCACATCCACGACACGGTTCACCAATACCCTCTTAGGGTTCAGTTTCTTGCGGGTTTAGTGACCATGAATAAGGAAAAAGGGTTTAGGGTTGGATTAGGCGGAGCCGCGAAGCGGGTCCGCCTAATCCAACCCTAAACCCTTTTCCGTCCCGTCTTATGCAGTACCCTACTCTTAAGGTTCAGTGCCCCATCTTTGAATCACATCCACGACAGGGTTCACCAATACCCTCTTAGGGTTCAGTTTCTTGCGGGTTTAGTGACCTTGAATAAGGAAAAGGATTTAGGGTTCGATTAGGCGGAGCCGCGAAGCGGGTCCGCCTAATCCAACCCTAAACCCTTTTCCGTCCCGTCTTATGCAGTACCCTACTCTTAAGGTTCAGTGCCCCATCCTTGAATCACATCCACGACAGGGTTCACCAATACTCTCTTAGGGTTCAGTTTCTTGCGGGTTTAGTGACCTTGAATAAGGAAAAGGGTTTAGGGTTGGATTAGGCGAAGACGCGAAGCGGGTCCGCCTAATCCAACCCTAAACCATTTTTCCGTTCCGTCTTATGCAGTACCCTACTCTTAAGGTTCAGTGCCCCATCTTTGAATCACATCCACGACACGGTTCACCAATACCCTCTTAGGGTTCAGTTTCTTGCGGGTTTAGTGACCATGAATAAGGAAAAGGGTTTAGGGTTGGATTAGGCGGAGCCGCGAAGCGGGTCCGCCTAATCCAACCCTAAACCCTTTTCCGTCCCGTCTTATGCAGTACCCTACTCTTAAGGTTCAGTGCCCCATCCTTGAATCACATTCACGACAGGGTTCACCAATACTCTCTTAGGGTTCAGTTTCTTGCGGGTTTAGTGACCATGAATAAGGAAAAGGGTTTAGGGTTGGATTAGGCGGAGCCGCGAAGCGGGTCCGCCTAAACCAACCCTAACTCCTTTTCCGTCCCGTCTTATGCAGTACCCTACTCTTAAGGTTCAGTGCCCCATATTTGAATCACATCCACGACAGGGTTCACCAATACTCTCTTAGGGTTCAGTTTCTTGCGGGTTTAGTGACCTTGAATAAGGAAAAGGGTTTAGGGTTGGATTAGGCGGAGCCGCGAAGCGGGTCCGCCTAATCCAACCCTAAACCATTTTTCCGTCCCGTCTTATGCAGTACCCTACTCTTAAGGTTCAGTGCCCCATCTTTGAATCACATACACGACAGGGTTCACCAATACCCTCTTAGGGTTCAGTTTCTTGCGGGTTTAGTGACATTGAATAAGGAAAAGGGTTTAGGGTTGGATTAGGCGGAGCCGCGAAGCGGGTCCGCCTAATCCAACCCTAAACCCTTTTCCGTCCCGACTTATGCAGTACCCTACTCTTAAGGTTCAGTGCCCCATCCTTGAATCACATTCACGACAGGGTTCACCAATACTCTCTTAGGGTTCAGTTTCTTGCGGGTTTAGTGACCTTGAATAAGGAAAAGGGTTTAGGGTTGGATTAGGCGGAGCCACGAAGCGGGTCCACCTAATCCAACCCTAAACCCTTTTCCGTCCCGTCTTATGCAGTACCCTACTCTTAAGGTTCAGTGCCCCATCTTTGAATCACATCCACGACAAGGTTCACCAATACCCTCTTAGGGTTCAGTTTCTGGCGGGTTTAGTGACCTTGAATAAGGAAAAGCGTTTAGGGTTGGATTAGGCGGAGCCGCGAAGCGGGTCCGCCTAATCCAACCCTAAACCCTTTTCCGTCCCGTCTTATGCAGTACCCTACTCTTAAGGTTCAGTGCCCCATCTTTGAATCACATCCACGACAGGGTTCACCAATACCCTCTTAGGGTTCAGTTTCTTGCGTGTTCAGTGACTATGAATAAGGAAAAGGGTTTAGTTTTGGATTAATCCAACCCTAAACCCTTTTCCGTCCCGTCTTATGCAGTACCCTACTCTTAAGGTTCAGTGCCCCATATTTGAATCACATCCACGACAGGGTTCACCAATACCCTCTTAGGGTTCAGTTTCTTGCGGGTTTAGTGACCTTGAATAAGGAAAAGGGTTTAGGGTTGGATTAGGCGAGCCGCGAAGCTGGTCTGCCTAATCCAACCCTAAACCCTTTTTCGTCCCGTCTTATGCAGTACCCTACTCTTAAGGTTCAGTGCCCCATCCTTGAATCACATCCACGACAAGGTTCAACAATACTCTCTTAGGGTTCAGTTTCTTGCGGGTTTAGTGACCTTGAATAAGGAAAAGGGTTTAGGGTTGGATTAGGCGGAGCCGCGAAGCTGGTCCGCCTAATCCAACCCTAAACCCTTTTTCGTCCCGTCTTATGCAGTACCCTACTCTTAAGGTTCAGTGCCCCATCCTTGAATCACATCCACGACAGGGTTCAACAATACTCTCTTAGGGTTCAGTTTCTTGCGGGTTTAGTGACCTTGAATAAGGAAAAGGGTTTAGGGTTGGATTAGGCGGAGCCGCGAAGCTGGTCCGCCTAATCCAACCCCAAACCCTTTTCCGTCCCGTCTTATGCAGTACCCTACTCTTAAGGTTCAGTGCCCCATCTTTGAATCACATCCACGACAAGGTTCACCAATACCCTCTTAGGGTTCAGTTTCTTGCGGGTTTAGTGACCTTGAATAAGGAAAAGGGTTTAGGGTTGGATTAGGCGGAGCCGCGAAGCGGGTCCGCCTTATCCAACCCTAAACCCTTTTCCGTCCCGTCTTATGCAGTACCCTACTCTTAAGGTTCAGTGCCCCATCTTTGAATCACATCCACGACAGGGTTCACCAATACCCTCTTAGGGTTCAGTTTGTTGCGCGTTTAGTGACCTTGAATAAGGAAAAGGGTTTAGGGTTGGATTAGGCGGAGCCGCGAAGCGGGTCCGCCTTATCCAACCCTAAACCCTTTTCTGTCCCGTCTTATGCAGTACCCTACTCTTAAGGTTCAGTGCCCCATCTTTGAATCACATCCACGACACGGTTTACAAATACCCTCTTAAGGTTCAGTTTCTTGCGGGTGTAGTTACCTTGAATAAGGAAAAGGGTTTAGGGTTGGATTAGGCGGAGCCGCGAAGCGGGTCCACCTAATCCAACCCTAAACCCTTTTCCGTCCCGTCTTATGCAGTACCCTACTCTTAAGGTTCAGTGCCCCATCTTTGAATCACATCCACGACAGGGTTCACCAATACCCTCTTAGGGTTCAGTTTCTTGCGGGTTCAGTGACCATGAATAAGGAAAAGGGTTTAATTTTGGATTAATCCAACCCTAAACCCTTTTCCGTCCCGTCTTATGCAGTACCCTACTCTTAAGGTTCAGTGCCCCATATTTGAATCACATCCACGACAGGGTTCACCAATACCCTCTTAGGGTTCAGTTTCTTGCGGGTTTAGTGACCATGAATAAGGAAAAGAGTTTAGGGTTGGATTAGGCGGAGCCGCGAAGCGGGTCCGCCTAATCCAACCCTAAACCCTTTTCCGTCCCGTCTTATGCAGTACCCTACTCTTAAGGTTCAGTGCCCCATCTTTGAATCACATCCACGACACGGTTTACAAATACCCTCTTAAGGTTCAGTTTCTTGCGGGTGTAGTTACCTTGAATAAGGAAAAGGGTTTAGGGTTGGATTAGGCGGAGCCGCGAAGCGGGTCCACCTAATCCAACCCTAAACCCTTTTCCGTCCCGTCTTATGCAGTACCCTACTCTTAAGGTTCAGTGCCCCATCTTTGAATCACATCCACGACAGGGTTCACCAATACCCTCTTAGGGTTCAGTTTCTTGCGGGTTCAGTGACCATGAATAAGGAAAAGGGTTTAATTTTGGATTAATCCAACCCTAAACCCTTTTCCGTCCCGTCTTATGCAGTACCCTACTCTTAAGGTTCAGTGCCCCATATTTGAATCACATCCACGACAGGGTTCACCAATACCCTCTTAGGGTTCAGTTTCTTGCGGGTTTAGTGACCATGAATAAGGAAAAGAGTTTAGGGTTGGATTAGGCGGAGCCGCGAAGCGGGTCCGCCTAATCCAACCCTAAACCCTTTTCCGTCCCGTCTTATGCAGTACCCTACTCTTAAGGTTCAGTGCCCCATCTTTGAATCACATCCACGACACGGTTTACCAATACCCTCTTAGGGTTCAGTTTCTTGCGGGTGTAGTGACCTTGAATAAGGAAAAGGGTTTAGGGTTGGATTAGGCGGAGCCGCGAAGCGGGTCCGCAATATCCAACCCTAAACCCTTTTTCGTCCCGTCTTATGCAGTACCCTACTCTTAAGGTTCAGTGCCCCATCTTTGAATCACATACACGACAGGGTTCACCAATACCCTCTTAGGGTTCAGTTTCTTGCGGGTTCAGTGACTATGAATAAGGAAAAGGGTTTAGTTTTGGATTAATCCAACCCTAAACCCTTTTCCGTCCCGTCTTTTGCAGTACCCTACTCTTAAGGTTCAGTGCCCCATATTTGAATCACATCCACGACAGGGTTCACCAATACCCTCTTAGGGTTCAGTTTCTTGCGGGTTTAGTGACCTTGAATAAGGAAAAGGGTTTAGGGTTGGATTAGGCGGAGCCGCGAAGCGGGTCCGCCTAATCCAACCCTAAACCCTTTTTCGTCCCGTCTTATGCAGTACCCTACTCTTAAGGTTCAGAGCCCCATCCTTGAATCACATCCACGACAGGGTTCAACAATACTCTCTTAGGGTTCAGTTTCTTGCGGGTTTAGTGACCTTGAATAAGGAAAAGGGTTTAGGGTTGGATTAGGCGGAGCCGCGAAGCGGGTCCGCCTAATGCAACCCCAAACCCTTTTCCGTCCCGTCTTATGCAGTACCCTACTCTTAAGGTTCAGTGCCCCATCTTTGAATCACATCCACGACAAGGTTCACCAATACCCTCTTAGGGTTCAGTTTCTTGCGGGTTTAGTGACCTTGAATAAGGAAAAGGGTTTAGGGTTGGATTAGGCGGAGCCGCGAAGCGGGTCCGCCTTATCCAACCCTAAACCCTTTTCCGTCCCGTCTTATGCAGTACCCTACTCTTAAGGTTCAGTGCCCCATCTTTGAATCACATCCACGACAAGGTTCACCAATACCCTCTTAGGGTTCAGTTTCTTGCGGGTTCAGTGACCATGAATAAGGAAAAGGGTTTAGTTTTGGATTAATCCAACCCTAAACCCTTTTCCGTCCCGTCTTATGCAGTACCCTACTCTTAAGGTTCAGTGCCCCATATTTGAATCACATCCACGACAGGGTTCACCAATACCCTCTTAGGGTTCAGTTTCTTGCGGGTTCAGTGACCATGAATAAGGAAAAGGGTTTAATTTTGGATTAATCCAACCCTAAACCCTTTTCCGTCCCGTCTTATGCAGTACCCTACTCTTAAGGTTCAGTGCCCCATATTTGAATCACATCCACGACAGGGTTCACCAATACCCTCTTAGGGTTCAGTTTCTTGCGGGTTTAGTGACCATGAATAAGGAAAAGAGTTTAGGGTTGGATTAGGCGGAGCCGCGAAGCGGGTCCGCCTAATCCAACCCTAAACCCTTTTCCGTCCCGTCTTATGCAGTACCCTACTCTTAAGGTTCAGTGCCCCATCTTTGAATCACATCCACGACACGGTTTACAAATACCCTCTTAAGGTTCAGTTTCTTGCGGGTGTAGTTACCTTGAATAAGGAAAAGGGTTTAGGGTTGGATTAGGCGAAGCCGCGAAGCGGGTCCACCTAATCCAACCCTAAACCCTTTTCCGTCCCGTCTTATGCAGTACCCTACTCTTAAGGTTCAGTGCCCCATCTTTGAATCACATCCACGACAGGGTTCACCAATACCCTCTTAGGGTTCAGTTTCTTGCGGGTTCAGTGACCATGAATAAGGAAAAGGGTTTAATTTTGGATTAATCCAACCCTAAACCCTTTTCCGTCCCGTCTTATGCAGTACCCTACTCTTAAGGTTCAGTGCCCCATATTTGAATCACATCCACGACAGGGTTCACCAATACCCTCTTAGGGTTCAGTTTCTTGCGGGTTTAGTGACCATGAATAAGGAAAAGAGTTTAGGGTTGGATTAGGCGGAGCCGCGAAGCGGGTCCGCCTAATCCAACCCTAAACCCTTTTCCGTCCCGTCTTATGCAGTACCCTACTCTTAAGGTTCAGTGCCCCATCTTTGAATCACATCCACGACACGGTTTACCAATACCCTCTTAGGGTTCAGTTTCTTGCGGGTGTAGTGACCTTGAATAAGGAAAAGGGTTTAGGGTTGGATTAGGCGGAGCCGCGAAGCGGGTCCGCAATATCCAACCCTAAACCCTTTTTCGTCCCGTCTTATGCAGTACCCTACTCTTAAGGTTCAGTGCCCCATCTTTGAATCACATACACGACAGGGTTCACCAATACCCTCTTAGGGTTCAGTTTCTTGCGGGTTCAGTGACTATGAATAAGGAAAAGGGTTTAGTTTTGGATTAATCCAACCCTAAACCCTTTTCCGTCCCGTCTTATGCAGTACCCTACTCTTAAGGTTCAGTGCCCCATATTTGAATCACATCCACGACAGGGTTCACCAATACCCTCTTAGGGTTCAATTTCTTGCGGGTTTAGTGACCTTGAATAAGGAAAAGGGTTTAGGGTTGGATTAGGCGGAGCCGCGAAGCGGGTCCGCCTAATCCAACCCTAAACCCTTTTTCGTCCCGTCTTATGCAGTACCCTACTCTTAAGGTTCAGAGCCCCATCCTTGAATCACATCCACGACAGGGTTCAACAATACTCTCTTAGGGTTCAGTTTCTTGCGGGTTTAGTGACCTTGAATAAGGAAAAGGGTTTAGGGTTGGATTAGGCGGAGCCGCGAAGCGGGTCCGCCTAATGCAACCCCAAACCCTTTTCCGTCCCGTCTTATGCAGTACCCTACTCTTAAGGTTCAGTGCCCCATCTTTGAATCACATCCACGACAAGGTTCACCAATACCCTCTTAGGGTTCAGTTTCTTGCGGGTTTAGTGACCTTGAATAAGGAAAAGGGTTTAGGGTTGGATTAGGCGGAGCCGCGAAGCGGGTCCGCCTTATCCAACCCTAAACCCTTTTCCGTCCCGTCTTATGCAGTACCCTACTCTTAAGGTTCAGTGCCCCATCTTTGAATCACATCCACGACAAGGTTCACCAATACCCTCTTAGGGTTCAGTTTCTTGCGGGTTCAGTGACCATGAATAAGGAAAAGGGTTTAGTTTTGGATTAATCCAACCCTAAACCCTTTTCCGTCCCGTCTTATGCAGTACCCTACTCTTAAGGTTCAGTGCCCCATATTTGAATCACATCCACGACAGGGTTCACCAATACCCTCTTAGGGTTCAGTTTCTTGCGGGTTCAGTGACCATGAATAAGGAAAAGGGTTTAATTTTGGATTAATCCAACCCTAAACCCTTTTCCGTCCCGTCTTATGCAGTACCCTACTCTTAAGGTTCAGTGCCCCATATTTGAATCACATCCACGACAGGGTTCACCAATACCCTCTTAGGGTTCAGTTTCTTGCGGGTTTAGTGACCATGAATAAGGAAAAGAGTTTAGGGTTGGATTAGGCGGAGCCGCGAAGCGGGTCCGCCTTATCCAACCCTAAACCCTTTTCCGTCCCGTCTTATGCAGTACCCTACTCTTAAGGTTCAGTGCCCCATCTTTGAATCACATCCACGACAGGGTTCACCAATACCCTCTTAGGGTTCAGTTTCTTGCGGGTTCAGTGACCATGAATAAGGAAAAGGGTTTAGTTTTGGATTAATCCAACCCTAAACCCTTTTCCGTCCCGTCTTATGCAGTACCCTACTCTTAAGGTTCAGTGCCCCATATTTGAATCACATCCACGACAGGGTTCACCAATACCCTCTTAGGGTTCAGTTTCTTGCGGGTTTAGTGACCATGAATAAGGAAAAGGGTTTAGGGTTGGATTAGGCGGAGCCACGAAGCGGGTCCACCTAATCCAACCCTAAACCCTTTTCCGTCCCGTCTTATGCAGTACCCTACTCTTAAGGTTCAGTGCCCCATCTTTGAATCACATCCACGACAAGGTTCACCAATACCCTCTTAGGGTTCAGTTTCTTGCGGGTTTAGTGACCTTGAATAAGGAAAAGGGTTTAGGGTTGGATTAGGCGGAGCCGCGAAGCGGGTCCGCCTAATCCAACCGTAAACCCTTTTTCGTCCCGTCTTATGCAGTACCCTACTCTTAAGGTTCAGTGCCCCATCCTTGAATCACATCCACGATAGGGTTCACCAATACTCTCTTAGGGTTCAGTTTCCTGCGGGTTTAGTGACCTTGAATAAGGAAAAGGGCTTAGGGTTAGATTAGGCGGAGCCGCGAAGCGGGTCTGCCTAATCCAACCCTAAACCCTTTTCCGTCTCGTCTTATGCAGTACCCTACTCTTAAGGTTCAGTGCCCCATCCTTGAATCACATCCACGACAGGGTTCACCAATACTCTCTTAGGGTTCAGTTTCTTGCGGGTTTAGTGACCTTGAATAAGGAAAAGGGTTTAGGGTTGGATTAGGCAAAGCCGCGAAGCGGGTCCGCCTAATCCATCCCTAAACCATTTTTCCGTCCCGTCTTATGCAGTAACCTACTCTTAAGGTTCAGTGCCCCATCTTTGAATCACATCCACGACACGGTTCACCAATACCCTCTTAGGGTTCAGTTTCTTGCGGGTTTAGTGACCTTGAATAAGGAAAAGGGTTTAGGGTTGGATTAGGCGGAGCCGCGAAGCGGGTCCGCCTTATCCAACCCTAAACCCTTTTCCGTCCCGTCTTATGCAGTACCCTACTCTTAAGGTTCAGTGCCCCATCTTTGAATCACATCCACGACAGGGTTCACCAATACCCTCTTAGGGTTCAGTTTCTTGCGGGTTCAGTGACCATGAATAAGGAAAAGGGTTTAGTTTTGGATTAATCCAACCCTAAACCCTTTTCCGTCCCGTCTTATGCAGTACCCTACTCTTAAGGTTCAGTGCCCCATATTTGAATCACATCCACGACAGGGTTCACCAATACCCTATTAGGGTTCAATTTCTTGCGGGTTTAGTGACCATGAATAAGGAAAAGGGTTTAGGGTTGGATTAGGCGGAGCCACGAAGCGGGTCCACCTAATCCAACCCTAAACCCTTTTCCGTCCCGTCTTATGCAGTACCCTACTCTTAAGGTTCAGTGCCCCATATTTGAATCACATCCACGACAAGGTTCACCAATACCCTCTTAGGGTTCAGTTTCTTGCGGGTTTAGTGACCTTGAATAAGGAAAAGGGTTTAGGGTTGGATTAGGCGGAGCCGCGAAGCGGGTCCGCCTAATCCAACCCTAAACCCTTTTTCGTCCCGTCTTATGCAGTACCCTACTCTTAAGGTTCAGTGCCCCATCCTTGAATCACATCCACGATAGGGTTCACCAATACTCTCTTAGGGTTCAGTTTCCTGCGGGTTTAGTGACCTTGAATAAGGAAAAGGGTTTAGGGTTGGATTAGGCGGAGCCGCGAAGCGGGTCTGCCTAATCCAACCCTAAACCCTTTTCCGTCCCGTCTTATGCAGTACCCTACTCTTAAGGTTCAATGCCCCATCCTTGAATCACATCCACGACAGGGTTCACCAATACTCTCTTAGGGTTCAGTTTCTTGCGGGTTTAGTGACCTTGAATAAGGAAAAGGGTTTAGGGTTGGATTAGGCGAAGCCGCGAAGCGGGTCCGCCTAATCCATCCCTAAACCATTTTTCCGTCCCGTCTTATGCAGTACCCTACTCTTAAGGTTCAGTGCCCCATCTTTGAATCACATCCACGACACGGTTCACCAATACCCTCTTAGGGTTCATTTTCTTGCGGGTTTAGTGACCTTGAATAAGGAAAAGGGTTTAGGGTTGGATTAGGCGGAGCCGCGAAGCGGGTCCGCCTAATCCAACCCTAAACCCTTTTTCGTCCCGTCAAGCGGGTCCGCCTAATCCAACCCTAAACCCTTTTTCGTCCCGTCTTATGCAGTACCCTACTCTTAAGGTTCAGTGCCCCATCCTTGACTCACATCCACGATAGGGTTCACCAATACTCTCTTAGGGTTCAGTTTCCTGCGGGTTTAGTGACCTTGAATAAGGAAAAGGGTTTAGGGTTGGATTAGGCGGAGCCGCGAAGCGGGTATGCCTAATCCAACCCTAAACCCTTTTCCGTCCCGTCTTATGCAGTACCCTACTCTTAAGGTTCAGTGCCCCATCCTTGAATCACATCCACGACAGGGTTCACCAATACTCTCTTAGGGTTCAGTTTCTTGCGGGTTTAGTGACCTTGAATAAGGAAAAGGGTTTAGGGTTGGATTAGGCGAAGCCGCGAAGCGGGTCCGCCTAATCCAACCCTAAACCATTTTTCCGTCCCGTCTTATGCAGTACCCTACTCTTAAGGTTCAGTGCCCCATCTTTGAATCACATCCACGACATGGTTCACCAATACCCTCTTAGGGTTCAGTTTCTTGCGTGTTCAGTGACTATGAATAAGGAAAAGGGTTTAGTTTTGGATTAATCCAACCCTAAACCCTTTTCCGTCCCGTCTTATGCAGTACCCTACTCTTAAGGTTCAGTGCCCCATATTTGAATCACATCCACGACAGGGTTCACCAATACCCTCTTAGGGTTCAGTTTCTTGCGGGTTTAGTGACCTTGAATAAGGAAAAGGGTTTAGGGTTGGATTAGGCGGAGCCGCGAAGCTGGTCCGCCTAATCCAACCCTAAACCCTTTTTCGTCCCGTCTTATGCAGTACCCTACTCTTAAGGTTCAGTGCCCCATCCTTGAATCACATCCACGACAAGGTTCACCAATACTCTCTTAGGGTTCAGTTTCTTGCGGGTTTAGTGACCTTGAATAAGGAAAAGGGTTTAGGGTTGGATTAGGCGAAGCCGCGAAGCGGGTCCGCCTAATCCATCCCTAAACCATTTTTCCGTCCCGTCTTATGCAGTACCCTACTCTTAAGGTTCAGTGCCCCATCTTTGAATCACATCCACGACACGGTTCACCAATACCCTCTTAGGGTTCATTTTCTTGCGGGTTTAGTGACCTTGAATAAGGAAAAGGGTTTAGGGTTGGATTAGGCGGAGCCGCGAAGCGGGTCCGCCTAATCCAACCCTAAACCCTTTTTCGTCCCGTCAAGCGGGTCCGCCTAATCCAACCCTAAACCCTTTTTCGTCCCGTCTTATGCAGTACCCTACTCTTAAGGTTCAGTGCCCCATCCTTGACTCACATCCACGATAGGGTTCACCAATACTCTCTTAGGGTTCAGTTTCCTGCGGGTTTAGTGACCTTGAATAAGGAAAAGGGTTTAGGGTTGGATTAGGCGGAGCCGCGAAGCGGGTATGCCTAATCCAACCCTAAACCCTTTTCCGTCCCGTCTTATGCAGTACCCTACTCTTAAGGTTCAGTGCCCCATCCTTGAATCACATCCACGACAGGGTTCACCAATACTCTCTTAGGGTTCAGTTTCTTGCGGGTTTAGTGACCTTGAATAAGGAAAAGGGTTTAGGGTTGGATTAGGCGAAGCCGCGAAGCGGGTCCGCCTAATCCAACCCTAAACCATTTTTCCGTCCCGTCTTATGCAGTACCCTACTCTTAAGGTTCAGTGCCCCATCTTTGAATCACATCCACGACATGGTTCACCAATACCCTCTTAGGGTTCAGTTTCTTGCGTGTTCAGTGACTATGAATAAGGAAAAGGGTTTAGTTTTGGATTAATCCAACCCTAAACCCTTTTCCGTCCCGTCTTATGCAGTACCCTACTCTTAAGGTTCAGTGCCCCATATTTGAATCACATCCACGACAGGGTTCACCAATACCCTCTTAGGGTTCAGTTTCTTGCGGGTTTAGTGACCTTGAATAAGGAAAAGGGTTTAGGGTTGGATTAGGCGGAGCCGCGAAGCTGGTCCGCCTAATCCAACCCTAAACCCTTTTTCGTCCCGTCTTATGCAGTACCCTACTCTTAAGGTTCAGTGCCCCATCCTTGAATCACATCCACGACAAGGTTCAACAATACTCTCTTAGGGTTCAGTTTCTTGCGGGTTTAGTGACCTTGAATAAGGAAAAGGGTTTAGGGTTGGATTAGGCGGAGCCGCGAAGCTGGTCCGCCTAATCCAACCCTAAACCCTTTTTCGTCCCGTCTTATGCAGTACCCTACTCTTAAGGTTCAGTGCCCCATCCTTGAATCACATCCACGACAGGGTTCAACAATACTCTCTTAGGGTTCAGTTTCTTGCGGGTTTAGTGACCTTGAATAAGGAAAAGGGTTTAGGGTTGGATTAGGCGGAGCCGCGAAGCGGGTCCGCCATATCCAACCCTAAACCCTATTTCGTCCCGTCTTATGCAGTACCCTACTCTTAAGGTTTAGTGCCCCATCTTTGAATCACATACACGACAGGGTTCACCAATACCCTCTTAGGGTTCAGTTTCTTGCGGGTTTAGTGACCTTGAATAAGGAAAAGGGTTTAGGGTTGGATTAGGCGGAGCCGCGAAGCGGGTCCGCCTAATCCAACCCTAAACCCTTTTTCGTCCCGTCAAGCGGGTCCGCCTAATCCAACCCTAAACCCTTTTTCGTCCCGTCTTATGCAGTACCCTACTCTTAAGGTTCAGTGCCCCATCCTTGACTCACATCCACGATAGGGTTCACCAATACTCTCTTAGGGTTCAGTTTCCTGCGGGTTTAGTGACCTTGAATAAGGAAAAGGGTTTAGGGTTGGATTAGGCGGAGCCGCGAAGCGGGTCTGCCTAATCCAACCCTAAACCCTTTTCCGTCCCGTCTTATGCAGTACCCTACTCTTAAGGTTCAGTGCCCCATCCTTGAATCACATCCACCACAGGGTTCACCAATACTCTCTTAGGGTTCAGTTTCTTGCGGGTTTAGTGACCTTGAATAAGGAAAAGGGTTTAGGGTTGGATTAGGCGAAGCCGCGAAGCGGGTCCGCCTAATCCAACCCTAAACCATTTTTCCGTCCCGTCTTATGCAGTACCCTACTCTTAAGGTTCAGTGCCCCATCTTTGAATCACATCCACGACATGGTTCACCAATACCCTCTTAGGGTTCAGTTTCTTGCGGGTCTAGTGACCTTGAATAAGGAAAAGGGTTTAGGGTTGGATTAGGCGGAGCCGCGAAGCGGGTCCGCCATATCCAACCCTAAACCCTTTTTCGTCCCGTCTTATGCAGTACCCTACTCTTAAGGTTTAGTGCCCCATCTTTGAATCACATACACGACAGGGTTCACCAATACCCTCTTAGGGTTCAGTTTCTTGCGGGTTTAGTGACCTTGAATAAGGAAAAGGGTTTAGGGTTGGATAAGGCGGAGCCGCGAAGCGGGTCCGCCTAATCCAACCCTAAACCCTTTTCCGTGCCGTCTTATGCAGTACCCTACTCTTAAGGTTCAGTGCCCCATCCTTGAATCACATTCACGACAGGGTTCACCAATACTCTCTTAGGGTTCAGTTTCTTGCGGGTTTAGTGACCTTGAATAAGGAAAAGGGTTTAGGGTTGGATTAGGCGGAGCCGCGAAGCGGGTCCGCCTAATCCAACCCTAAACCCTTTTCCGTCCCGTCTTATGCAGTACCCTACTCTTAAGGTTGAGTGCCCCATCTTTGAATCACATCCACGACAAGGTTCACAAATACCCTCTTAGGGTTCAGTTTCTTGCGGGTTTAGTGACCTTGAATAAGGAAAAGGGTTTAGTGTTGGATTAGGCGGAGCCGCGAAGCGGGTCCGCCTAATCCAAACCTAAACCCTTTTCCGTCCCGTCTTATGCAGTACCCTACTCTTAAGGTTCAGTGCCCCATATTTGAATCACATCCACGACAGGGTTCACCAATACCCTCTTAGGGTTCAGTTTCTTGCGGGTTTAGTGACCATGAATAAGGAAAAGGGTTTAGGGTTGGATTAGGCGGAGCCACGAAGCGGGTCCACCTAATCCAACCCTAAACCCTTTTCCGTCCCGTCTTATGCAGTACCCTACTCTTAAGGTTCAGTGCCCCATCTTTGAATCACATCCACGACAAGGTTCACCAATACCCTCTTAGGGTTCAGTTTCTTGCGGGTTTAGTGACCTTGAATAAGGAAAAGGGTTTAGGGTTGGATTAGGCGGAGCCGCGAAGCGGGTCCGCCTAATCCAACCCTAAACCCTTTTCCGTCCCGTCTTATGCAGTACCCTACTCTTAAGGTTCAGTGCCCCATCTTTGAATCACATCCACGACAGGGTTCACCAATACCCTCTTAGGGTTCAGTTTCTTGCGGGTTTAGTGACCTTGAATAAGGAAAAGGGTTTAGGGTTGGATTAGGCAAAGCCGCGAAGCGGGTCCGCCTAATCCAACCCTAAACCATTTTTCCGTCCCGTCTTATGCAGTACCCTACTCTTAAGGTTCAGTGCCCCATCTTTGAATCACATCCACGACACGGTTCACCAATACCCTCTTAGGGTTCAGTTTCTTGCGGGTGTAGTGACCTTGAATAAGGAAAAGGGTTTAGGGTTGGATTAGGCGAAGCCGCGAAGCGGGTCCGCCTTATCCAACCCTAAACCATTTTTCCGTCCCGTCTTATGCAGTACCCTACTCTTAAGGTTCAGTGCCCCATCTTTGAATCACATCCACGACACGGTTCACCAATACCCTCTTAGGGTTCAGTTTCTTGCGGGTGTAGTGACCTTGAATAAGGAAAAGGGTTTAGGGTTGGATTAGGCGGAGCCGCGAAGCGGGTCCGCCATATCCAACCCTAAACCCTTTTTCGTCCCGTCTTATGCAGTACCCTACTCTTAAGGTTCAGTGCCCCATCTTTGAATCACATCCACGACAAGGTTCACCAATACCCTCTTAGGGTTCAGTTTCTTGCGGGTTTAGTGACCTTGAATAAGGAAAAGGGTTTAGGGTTGGATTAGGCAGAGCCGCGAAGCGGGTCCGCCTAATCCAACCCTAAACCCTTTTTTGTCTCGTCTTATGCAGTACCCTACTCTTAAGGTTGAGTGCCCCATCTTTGAATCACATCCACGACAGGGTTCACCAATACCCTCTTAAGGTTCAGTTTCTTGCGGGTTTAGTGACCTGGAATAAGGAAAAGGGTTTAGGGTTGGATTAGGCGGTGCCGCGAAGCGGGTCCGCCTAATCTAACCCTAAACTCTTTTCCGTCCCGTCTTATGCAGTACCCTACTCTTAAGGTTCAGTGCCCCATCTTTGAATCACATCCACGACAGGGTTCACCAATACCCTCTTAGGGTTCAGTTTGTTGCGGGTTTAGTGACCTTGAATAAGGAAAAGGGTTTATGGTTGGATTAGGCGGAGCCGCGAAGCAGGTTCGCCTAATCCAACCCTTAACCCTTTTCCGTCCCGTCTTATGCAGTACCCTACTCTTAAGGTTCAGTGCCCCATCTTTGAATCACATCCAAGACAGGGTTCACCAATACTCTCTTAGGGTTCAGTTTCTTGCGGGTTTAGTGACCTTGAATAAGGAAAAGAATTTAGGGTTGGATAAGGCGGAGCCGCGAAGCGGGTCCGCCTAATCAGACCCTAAACCCTTTTCCGTCCCGTCTTATGCAGTACCCTACTCTTAAGGTTCAGTGCCCCATCTTTGAATCACATCCACGACAGGGTTCACTAATACCCTCTTAGGGTTCAGTTTCTTGCGGGTTTAGTGACCTTGAATAAGGAAAAGTATTTAGGGTTGGATAAGGCGGAGCCGCGAAGCGTGTCCGCCTAATCCAAACCTAAACCCTTTTCCGTCCCGTCTTATGTAGTACCCTACTCTTAAGGTTCAGTGCCCCATCTTTGAATCACATCCACGACAGGGTTCACCAATACCCTCTTAGGGTTAAGTTTCTTGCGGGTTTAGTGACCTTGAATAAGGAAAAGGGTTTAGGGTTGGATTAGGCGGAGCCGCGAAGCGGGTCCGCCTAATCCAACCCTAAACCCTTTTCCGTCCCGTCTTATGCAGTACCCTACTCTTAAGGTTCAGTGCCCCATCCTTGAATCACATCCACGACAAGTTCACCAATACTCTCTTAGGGTTCAGTTTCTTGCGGGTTTAGTGACCTTGAATAAGAAAAAGAATTTAGGGTTGGATAAGGCGGAGCCGCGAAGCGTGTCCGCCTAATCCAACCCTAAACCCTTTTCCGTCCCGTCTTATGCAGTACCCTACTCTTAAGGTTCAGTGCCCCATCTTTGAATCACATCCACGACAGGGTTCACCAATACCCTCTTAGGGTTTAGTTTCTTGCGGGTTTAGGGTTGGATTAGGCGGAGCCGCGAAGCGGGTCTGCCTAATCCAACCCTAAACCCTTTTCCGTCCCGTCTAATGCAGTACCCTACTCTTAAGGTTCAGTGCCCGATCCTTGAATCCCATCCACGACAGGTTTCACCAATACTCTCTTAGGGTTCAGTTTCTTGCGGGTTTAGTGACCTTGAATAAGGAAAAGGGTTTAGGGTTGGATTAGGCGGAGCCACGAAGCGGGTCTGCCTAATCCAACATTAAACCCTTTTTCCGTCCCGTCTTATGCAGTACCCTACTCTTAAGGTTCAGTGCCCCATCTTTGAATCACATCCACGACAAGGTTCACCAATACCCTCTTAGGGTTCAGTTTCTTGCGGGTTTAGTGACCTTGAATAAGGAAAAGGGTTTAGGGTTGGATTAGGCAGAGCCGCGAAGCGGGTCCGCCTAATCCAACCCTAAACCCTTTTTTGTCCCGTCTTATGCAGTACCCTACTCTTAAGGTTGAGTGCCCCATCTTTGAATCACATCCACGACAGGGTTCACCAATACCCTCTTAGGGTTCAGTTTCTTGCGGGTTTAGTGACCTTGAATAAGGAAAAGGGTTTAGGGTTTGATTAGGCGGAGCCGCGAAGCGGGTCCGTCTAATCTAACCCTAAACTCTTTTCCGTCCCGTCTTATGCAGTACCCTACTCTTAAGGTTCAGTGCCCCATCTTTGAATCACATCCACGACAGGGTTCACCAATACCCTCTTAGGGTACAGTTTCTTGCGGGTTTAGTGACCTTGAACAAGAAAAAGGGTTTAGGGTTGGATTAGGCGGAGCCGCGAAGCGTGTTCGCCTAATCCAACCTTAAACCCTTTTCCGTCCAGTCTTATGCAGTACCCTACTCTTAAGGTTCAGTGCCCCATCTTTGAATCACATCCACGACAGGGTTCACCAATACCCTCTTAGGGTTCAGTTTCTTGCGGGTTTAGTGACCTTGAATAAGGAAAAGTATTTAGGGTTGGATAAAGCGGAGCCGCGAAGCGTGTCCGCCTAATCCAAACCTAAACCCTTTTCCGTCCCGTCTTATGTAGTACCCTACTCTTAAGGTTCAGTGCCCCATCTTTGAATCACATCCACGACAGGGTTCACCAATACCCTCTTAGGGTTAAGTTTCTTGCGGGTTTAGTGACCTTGAATAAGGAAAAGGGTTTAGGGTTGGATTAGGCGGAGCCGCGATGCGGGTCCGCCTAATCCAACCCTAAACCCTTTTTCGTCCCGTCTTATGCAGTACCCTACTCTTAAGGTTCAGTGCCCCATCCTTGAATCACATCCACGACAGGTTCACCAATACTCTCTTAGGGTTCAGTTTCTTGCGGGTTTAGTGACCTTGAACAAGAAAAAGGGTTTAGGGTTGGATTAGGCGGTGCCGCGAAGCGGGTCCGTCTAATCTAACCCTAAACTCTTTTCCGTCCCGTCTTATGCAGTACCCTACTCTTAAGGTTCAGTGCCCCATCTTTGAATCACATCCACGACAGGGTTCACCAATACCCTCTTAGGGTACAGTTTCTTGCGGGTTTAGTGACCTTGAACAAGAAAAAGGGTTTAGGGTTGGATTAGGCGGAGCCGCGAAGCGGGTCCGCCTAATCCAACCCTAAACCCTTTTCCGTCCCGTCTTATGTAGTACCCTACTCTTAAGGTTCAGTGCCCCATCTTTGAATCACATCCACGACAGGGTTCACCAATACCCTCTTAGGGTTAAGTTTCTTGCGGGTTTAGTGACCTTGAATAAGGAAAAGGGTTTAGGGTTGGATTAGGTGGAGCCGCGATGCGGGTCCGCCTAATCCAACCCTAAACCCTTTTTCGTCCCGTCTTATGCAGTACCCTACTCTTAAGGTTCAGTGCCCCATCCTTGAATCACATCCACGACAGGTTCACCAATACTCTCTTAGGGTTCAGTTTCTTGCGGGTTTAGTGACCTTGAACAAGAAAAAGGGTTTAGGGTTGGATTAGGCGGTGCCGCGAAGCGGGTCCGTCTAATCTAACCCTAAACTCTTTTCCGTCCCGTCTTATGCAGTACCCTACTCTTAAGGTTCAGTGCCCCATCTTTGAATCACATCCACGACAGGGTTCACCAATACCCTCTTAGGGTACAGTTTCTTGCGGGTTTAGTGACCTTGAACAAGAAAAAGGGTTTAGGGTTGGATTAGGCGGAGCCGCGAAGCGGGTCCGCCTAATCCAACCCTAAACCCTTTTCCGTCCCGTCTTATGCAGTACCCTACTCTTAAGGTTCAGTGCCCCATCCTTGAATCACATCCACGACAGGTTCACCAATACTCTCTTAGGGTTCAGTTTCTTGCGGGTTTAGTGACCTTGAATAAGGAAAAGAATTTAGGGTTGGATAAGGCGGAGCCGCGAAGCGTGTCCGCCTAATCCAACCCTAAACCCTTTTCCGTCCCGTCTTATGCAGTACCCTACTCTTAAGGTTCAGTGCCCCATCTTTGAATCACATCCACGACAGGGTTCACCAATACCCTCTTAGGGTTTAGTTTCTTGCGGGTTTAGGGTTGGATTAGGCGGAGCCGCGAAGCGGGTCTGCCTAATCCAACCCTAAACCCTTTTCCGTCCCGTCTAATGCAGTACCCTACTCTTAAGGTTCAGTGCCCCATCCTTGAATCCCATCCACGACAGGTTTCACCAATACTCTCTTAGGGTTCAGTTTCTTGCGGGTTTAGTGACCTTGAATAAGGAAAAGGGTTTAGGGTTGGATTAGGCGGAGCCGTGAAGCGGGTCTGCCTAATCCAACATTAAACCCTTTTTCCGTCCCGTCTTATGCAGTACCGTACTCTTAAGGTTCATTGCCCCATCTTTGAATCACATCCACGACAAGGTTCACCAATACCCTCTTAGGGTTCAGTTTCTTGCGGGTTTAGTGACCTTGAATAAGGAAAAGGGTTTAGGGTTGGATTAGGCAGAGCCGCGAAGCGGGTCCGCCTAATCCAACCCTAAACCCTTTTTTGTCCCGTCTTATGCAGTACCCTACTCTTAAGGTTGAGTGCCCCATCTTTGAATCACATCCACGACAGGGTTCACCAATACCCTCTTAGGGTTCAGTTTCTTGCGGGTTTAGTGACCTTGAATAAGGAAAAGGGTTTAGGGTTGGATTAGGCGGTGCCGCGAAGCGGGTCCGCCTAATCTAACCCTAAACTCTTTTCCGTCCCGTCTTATGCAGTACCCTACTCTTAAGGTTCAGTGCCCCATGTTTGAATCACATCCACGACAGGGTTCACCAATACCCTCTTAGGGTTCAGTTTGTTGCGGGTTTAGTGACCTTGAATAAGGAAAAGGGTTTATGGTTGGATTAGGCGGAGCCGCGAAGCAGGTTCGCCTAATCCAACCCTAAACCCTTTTCCGTCCCGTCTTATGCAGTACCCTACTCTTAAGGTTCAGTGCCCCATCTTTGAATCACATCCACGACAGGGTTCACCAATACCCTCTTACGGTACAGTTTCTTGCGGGTTTAGTGACCTTGAACAAGAAAAAGGGTTTAGGGTTGGATTAGGCGGAGCCGCGAAAGCGGCTCCGCCTAATCCAACCCTAAACCCTTTTTCGTCCCGTCTTATGCAGTACCCTACTCTTAAGGTTCAGTGCCCCATCTTTGAATCACATCCAAGACAGGGTTCACCAATACTCTCTTAGGGTTCAGTTTCTTGCGGGTTTAGTGACCTTGAATAAGGAAAAGAATTTAGGGTTGGATAAGGCGGAGCCGCGAAGCGTGTCCGCCTAATCCAACCTTAAACCCTTTTCCCTCCCGTCTTATGCAGTACCCTACTCTTAAGGTTCAGTGCCCCATCTTTGAATCACATCCACGACAGGGTTCACCAATACCCTCTCAGGGTTCAGTTACTTGCGGGTTTAGTGACCTTGAATAAGGAAAAGGGTTTAGGGTTGGATTAGGCGGAGCCGCGAAGCGGGTCCGCCTAATCCAACCCTAAACCCTTTTCCGTCCCGTCTTATGCAGTACCCTACTCTTAAGGTTCAGTGCCCCATCTTTGAATCACATCCACGACAGGTTTCACCAATAAACTCTTAGGGTTCAGTTTCTTGCGGGTTTAGTGACCTCGAATAAGGAAAAGGGTTTAGGGTTGTATTAGGCGGAGCCGCGAAGCGGGTCCGCCTAATCCAACCCTAAACCCTTTTCCGTCCCGTCTTATGCAGTACCCTACTCTTAAGGTTCAGCGCCCCATCTTTGAATCACATCCACGACAGGGTTCACCAATACCCTCTTAGGGTACAGTTTCTTGCGGGTTTAGTGACCTTGAACAAGAAAAAGGGTTTAGGGTTGGATTAGGCGGAGCCGCGAAACGGGTCCGCCTAATCCAACCCTAAACCCTTTTTCGTCCCGTCTTATGCAGTACCCTACTCTTAAGGTTCAGTGCCCCATCTTTGAATCACATCCAAGACAGGGTTCACCAATACTCTCTTAGGGTTCAGTTTCTTGCGGGTTTAGTGACCTTGAATAAGGAAAAGAATTTAGGGTTGGATAAGGCGGAGCCGCGAAGCGTGTCCGCCTAATCCAACCTTAAACCCTTTTCCGTCCCGTCTTATGCAGTACCCTACTCTTAAGGTTCAGTGCCCCATCTTTGAATCACATCCACGACAGGGTTCACCAATACCCTCTCAGGGTTCAGTTTCTTGCGGGTTTAGTGACCTTGAATAAGGAAAAGGGTTTAGGGTTGGATTAGGCGGAGCCGCGAAGCGGGTCCGCCTAATCCAACCCTAAACCCTTTTCCGTCCCGTCTTATGCAGTACCCTACTCTTAAGGTTCAGTGCCCCATCTTTGAATCACATCCACGACAGCTTTCACCAATACTCTCTTAGGGTTCAGTTTCTTGCGGGTTTAGTGACCTCGAATAAGGAAAAGGGTTTAGGGTTGGATTAGGCGGAGCCGCGAAGCGGGTCCGCCTAATCCAACCCTAAACCCTTTTCCGTCCCGTCTTATGCAGTACCCTACTCATAAGGTTCAGTGCCCCATCTTTGAATCACATCCACGACAAGGTTCACCAATACTCTCTTAGGGTTCAGTTTCTTGCGGGTTTAGTGACCTTGAATAAGGAAAAGAATTTAGGGTTGGATAAGGCGGAGCCACGAAGCGTGTCCGCCTAATCCAACCCTAAACCCATTTCCGTCCCGTCTTATGCAGTACCCTACTCTTAAGGTTCAGTGCCCCATCGTTGAATCACATCCACGACAGGTTTCACCAATACTCTCTTAGGGTTCAGTTTCTTGCGGGTTTAGTGACCTTGAATAAGGAAAAGAATTTAGGGTTGGATAAGGCGGAGCCGCGAAGCGTGTCCGCCTAATCCAACCCTAAACCCTTTTCCGTCCCGTCTTATGCAGTACCCTACTCTTAAGGTTCAGTGCCCCATCTTTGAATCACATCCACGACAGGGTTCACCAATACCCTCTTAGGGTTTAGTTTCTTGCGGGTTTAGGGTTGGATTAGGCGGAGCCGCGAAGCGGGTCTGCCTAATCCAACCCTAAACCCTTTTCCGTCCCGTCTTATGCAGTACCCTACTCTTAAGGTTCAGTGCCCCATCCTTGAATCCCATCCACGACAGGTTTCACCAATACTCTCTTAGGGTTCAGTTTCTTGCGGGTTTAGTGACCTTGAATAAGGAAAAGGGTTTAAGGTTGGATTATGCGGAGCCGCGAAGCGGGTCTGCCTAATCCAACATTAAACCCTTTTTCCGTCCCGTCTTATGCAGTACCCTACTCTTAAGGTTCAGTGCCCCATCTTTGAATCACATCCACGACAAGGTTCACCAATACCCTCTTAGGGTTCAGTTTCTTGCGGGTTTAGTGACCTTGAATAAGGAAAAGGGTTTAGGGTTGGATTAGGCAGAGCCGCGAAGCGGGTCCGCCTAATCCAACCCTAAACCCGTTTTTGTCCCGTCTTATGCAGTACCCTACTCTTAAGGTTGAGTGCCCCATCTTTGAATCACATGCACGACAGGGTTCACCAATACCCTCTTAGGGTTCAGTTTCTTGCGGGTTTAGTGACCTCGAATAAGGAAAAGGGTTTAGGGTTGTATTAGGCGGAGCCGCGAAGCGGGTCCGCCTAATCCAACCCTAAACCCTTTTCCGTCCCGTCTTATGCAGTACCCTACTCTTAAGGTTCAGCGCCCCATCTTTGAATCACATCCACGACAGGGTTCACCAATACCCTCTTAGGGTACAGTTTCTTGCGGGTTTAGTGACCTTGAACAAGAAAAAGGGTTTAGGGTTGGATTAGGCGGAGCCGCGAAACGGGTCCGCCTAATCCAACCCTAAACCCTTTTTCGTCCCGTCTTATGCAGTACCCTACTCTTAAGGTTCAGTGCCCCATCTTTGAATCACATCCAAGACAGGGTTCACCAATACTCTCTTAGGGTTCAGTTTCTTGCGGGTTTAGTGACCTTGAATAAGGAAAAGAATTTAGGGTTGGATAAGGCGGAGCCGCGAAGCGTGTCCGCCTAATCCAACCTTAAACCCTTTTCCGTCCCGTCTTATGCAGTACCCTACTCTTAAGGTTCAGTGCCCCATCTTTGAATCACATCCACGACAGGGTTCACCAATACCCTCTCAGGGTTCAGTTTCTTGCGGGTTTAGTGACCTTGAATAAGGAAAAGGGTTTAGGGTTGGATTAGGCGGAGCCGCGAAGCGGGTCCGCCTAATCCAACCCTAAACCCTTTTCCGTCCCGTCTTATGCAGTACCCTACTCTTAAGGTTCAGTGCCCCATCTTTGAATCACATCCACGACAGCTTTCACCAATACTCTCTTAGGGTTCAGTTTCTTGCGGGTTTAGTGACCTCGAATAAGGAAAAGGGTTTAGGGTTGGATTAGGCGGAGCCGCGAAGCGGGTCCGCCTAATCCAACCCTAAACCCTTTTCCGTCCCGTCTTATGCAGTACCCTACTCATAAGGTTCAGTGCCCCATCTTTGAATCACATCCACGACAAGGTTCACCAATACTCTCTTAGGGTTCAGTTTCTTGCGGGTTTAGTGACCTTGAATAAGGAAAAGAATTTAGGGTTGGATAAGGCGGAGCCACGAAGCGTGTCCGCCTAATCCAACCCTAAACCCATTTCCGTCCCGTCTTATGCAGTACCCTACTCTTAAGGTTCAGTGCCCCATCGTTGAATCACATCCACGACAGGTTTCACCAATACTCTCTTAGGGTTCAGTTTCTTGCGGGTTTAGTGACCTTGAATAAGGAAAAGAATTTAGGGTTGGATAAGGCGGAGCCGCGAAGCGTGTCCGCCTAATCCAACCCTAAACCCTTTTCCGTCCCGTCTTATGCAGTACCCTACTCTTAAGGTTCAGTGCCCCATCTTTGAATCACATCCACGACAGGGTTCACCAATACCCTCTTAGGGTTTAGTTTCTTGCGGGTTTAGGGTTGGATTAGGCGGAGCCGCGAAGCGGGTCTGCCTAATCCAACCCTAAACCCTTTTCCGTCCCGTCTTATGCAGTACCCTACTCTTAAGGTTCAGTGCCCCATCCTTGAATCCCATCCACGACAGGTTTCACCAATACTCTCTTAGGGTTCAGTTTCTTGCGGGTTTAGTGACCTTGAATAAGGAAAAGGGTTTAAGGTTGGATTATGCGGAGCCGCGAAGCGGGTCTGCCTAATCCAACATTAAACCCTTTTTCCGTCCCGTCTTATGCAGTACCCTACTCTTAAGGTTCAGTGCCCCATCTTTGAATCACATCCACGACAAGGTTCACCAATACCCTCTTAGGGTTCAGTTTCTTGCGGGTTTAGTGACCTTGAATAAGGAAAAGGGTTTAGGGTTGGATTAGGCAGAGCCGCGAAGCGGGTCCGCCTAATCCAACCCTAAACCCGTTTTTGTCCCGTCTTATGCAGTACCCTACTCTTAAGGTTGAGTGCCCCATCTTTGAATCACATGCACGACAGGGTTCACCAATACCCTCTTAGGGTTCAGTTTCTTGCGGGTTTAGTGACCTTGAATAAGGAAAAGGGTTTAGGGTTTGATTAGGCGGAGCCGCGAAGCGGGTCCGTCTAATCTAACCCTAAACTCTTTTCCGTCCCGTCTTATGCAGTACCCTACTCTTAAGGTTCAGTGCCCCATCTTTGAATCACATCCACGACAGGGTTCACCAATACCCTCTTAGGGTTCAGTTTCTTGCGGGTTTAGTGACCTTGAATAAGGAAAAGTATTTAGGGTTGGATAAAGCGGAGCCGCGAAGCGTGTCCGCCTAATCCAAACCTAAACCCTTTTCCGTCCCGTCTTATGTAGTACCCTACTCTTAAGGTTCAGTGCCCCATCTTTGAATCACATCCACGACAGGGTTCACCAATACCCTCTTAGGGTTAAGTTTCTTGCGGGTTTAGTGACCTTGAATAAGGAAAAGGGTTTAGGGTTGGATTAGGCGGAGCCGCGATGCGGGTCCGCCTAATCCAACCCTAAACCCTTTTTCGTCCCGTCTTATGCAGTACCCTACTCTTAAGGTTCAGTGCCCCATCCTTGAATCACATCCACGACAGGTTCACCAATACTCTCTTAGGGTTCAGTTTCTTGCGGGTTTAGTGACCTTGAACAAGAAAAAGGGTTTAGGGTTGGATTAGGCGGTGCCGCGAAGCGGGTCCGTCTAATCTAACCCTAAACTCTTTTCCGTCCCGTCTTATGCAGTACCCTACTCTTAAGGTTCAGTGCCCCATCTTTGAATCACATCCACGACAGGGTTCACCAATACCCTCTTAGGGTACAGTTTCTTGCGGGTTTAGTGACCTTGAACAAGAAAAAGGGTTTAGGGTTGGATTAGGCGGAGCCGCGAAGCGGGTCCGCCTAATCCAACCCTAAACCCTTTTCCGTCCCGTCTTATGCAGTACCCTACTCTTAAGGTTCAGTGCCCCATCCTTGAATCACATCCACGACAGGTTCACCAATACTCTATTAGGGTTCAGTTTCTTGCGGGTTTAGTGACCTTGAATAAGGAAAAGAATTTAGGGTTGGATAAGGCGGAGCCGCGAAGCGTGTCCGCCTAATCCAACCCTAAACCCTTTTCCGTCCCGTCTTATGCAGTACCCTACTCTTAAGGTTCAGTGCCCCATCTTTAAATCACATCCACGACAGGGTTCACCAATACCCTCTTAGGGTTTAGTTTCTTGCGGGTTTAGGGTTGGATTAGGCGGAGCCGCGAAGCGGGTCTGCCTAATCCAACCCTAAACCCTTTTCCGTCCCGTCTAATGCAGTACCCTACTCTTAAGGTTCAGTGCCCCATCCTTGAATCCCATCCACGACAGGTTTCACCAATACTCTCTTAGGGTTCAGTTTCTTGCGGGTTTAGTGACCTTGAATAAGGAAAAGGGTTTAGGGTTGGATTAGGCGGAGCCGTGAAGCGGGTCTGCCTAATCCAACATTAAACCCTTTTTCCGTCCCGTCTTATGCAGTACCGTACTCTTAAGGTTCATTGCCCCATCTTTGAATCACATCCACGACAAGGTTCACCAATACCCTCTTAGGGTTCAGTTTCTTGCGGGTTTAGTGACCTTGAATAAGGAAAAGGGTTTAGGGTTGGATTAGGCAGAGCCGCGAAGCGGGTCCGCCTAATCCAACCCTAAACCCTTTTTTGTCCCGTCTTATGCAGTACCCTACTCTTAAGGTTGAGTGCCCCATCTTTGAATCACATCCACGACAGGGTTCACCAATACCCTCTTAGGGTTCAGTTTCTTGCGGGTTTAGTGACCTTGAATAAGGAAAAGGGTTTAGGGTTGGATTAGGCGGTGCCGCGAAGCGGGTCCGCCTAATCTAACCCTAAACTCTTTTCCGTCCCGTCTTATGCAGTACCCTACTCTTAAGGTTCAGTGCCCCATGTTTGAATCACATCCACGACAGGGTTCACCAATACCCTCTTAGGGTTCAGTTTGTTGCGGGTTTAGTGACCTTGAATAAGGAAAAGGGTTTATGGTTGGATTAGGCGGAGCCGCGAAGCAGGTTCGCCTAATCCAACCCTAAACCCTTTTCCGTCCCGTCTTATGCAGTACCCTACTCTTAAGGTTCAGTGCCCCATCTTTGAATCACATCCACGACAGGGTTCACCAATACCCTCTTACGGTACAGTTTCTTGCGGGTTTAGTGACCTTGAACAAGAAAAAGGGTTTAGGGTTGGATTAGGCGGAGCCGCGAAAGCGGCTCCGCCTAATCCAACCCTAAACCCTTTTTCGTCCCGTCTTATGCAGTACCCTACTCTTAAGGTTCAGTGCCCCATCTTTGAATCACATCCAAGACAGGGTTCACCAATACTCTCTTAGGGTTCAGTTTCTTGCGGGTTTAGTGACCTTGAATAAGGAAAAGAATTTAGGGTTGGATAAGGCGGAGCCGCGAAGCGTGTCCGCCTAATCCAACCTTAAACCCTTTTCCGTCCCGTCTTATGCAGTACCCTACTCTTAAGGTTCAGTGCCCCATCTTTGAATCACATCCACGACAGGGTTCACCAATACCCTCTCAGGGTTCAGTTACTTGCGGGTTTAGTGACCTTGAATAAGGAAAAGGGTTTAGGGTTGGATTAGGCGGAGCCGCGAAGCGGGTCCGCCTAATCCAACCCTAAACCCTTTTCCGTCCCGTCTTATGCAGTACCCTACTCTTAAGGTTCAGTGCCCCATCTTTGAATCACATCCACGACAGGTTTCACCAATACACTCTTAGGGTTCAGTTTCTTGCGGGTTTAGTGACCTCGAATAAGGAAAAGGGTTTAGGGTTGTATTAGGCGGAGCCGCGAAGCGGGTCCGCCTAATCCAACCCTAAACCCTTTTCCGTCCCGTCTTATGCAGTACCCTACTCTTAAGGTTCAGCGCCCCATCTTTGAATCACATCCACGACAGGGTTCACCAATACCCTCTTAGGGTACAGTTTCTTGCGGGTTTAGTGACCTTGAACAAGAAAAAGGGTTTAGGGTTGGATTGGGCGGAGCCGCGAAACGGGTCCGCCTAATCCAACCCTAAACCCTTTTTCGTCCCGTCTTATGCAGTACCCTACTCTTAAGGTTCAGTGCCCCATCTTTGAATCACATCCAAGACAGGGTTCACCAATACTCTCTTAGGGTTCAGTTTCTTGCGGGTTTAGTGACCTTGAATAAGGAAAAGAATTTAGGGTTGGATAAGGCGGAGCCGCGAAGCGTGTCCGCCTAATCCAACCTTAAACCCTTTTCCGTCCCGTCTTATGCAGTACCCTACTCTTAAGGTTCAGTGCCCCATCTTTGAATCACATCCACGACAGGGTTCACCAATACCCTCTCAGGGTTCAGTTTCTTGCGGGTTTAGTGACCTTGAATAAGGAAAAGGGTTTAGGGTTGGATTAGGCGGAGCCGCGAAGCGGGTCCGCCTAATCCAACCCTAAACCCTTTTCCGTCCCGTCTTATGCAGTACCCTACTCTTAAGGTTCAGTGCCCCATCTTTGAATCACATCCACGACAGCTTTCACCAATACTCTCTTAGGGTTCAGTTTCTTGCGGGTTTAGTGACCTCGAATAAGGAAAAGGGTTTAGGGTTGGATTAGGCGGAGCCGCGAAGCGGGTCCGCCTAATCCAACCCTAAACCCTTTTCCGTCCCGTCTTATGCAGTACCCTACTCATAAGGTTCAGTGCCCCATCTTTGAATCACATCCACGACAAGGTTCACCAATACTCTCTTAGGGTTCAGTTTCTTGCGGGTTTAGTGACCTTGAATAAGGAAAAGAATTTAGGGTTGGATAAGGCGGAGCCACGAAGCGTGTCCGCCTAATCCAACCCTAAACCCATTTCCGTCCCGTCTTATGCAGTACCCTACTCTTAAGGTTCAGTGCCCCATCGTTGAATCACATCCACGACAGGTTTCACCAATACTCTCTTAGGGTTCAGTTTCTTGCGGGTTTAGTGACCTTGAATAAGGAAAAGAATTTAGGGTTGGATAAGGCGGAGCCGCGAAGCGTGTCCGCCTAATCCAACCCTAAACCCTTTTCCGTCCCGTCTTATGCAGTACCCTACTCTTAAGGTTCAGTGCCCCATCTTTGAATCACATCCACGACAGGGTTCACCAATACCCTCTTAGGGTTTAGTTTCTTGCGGGTTTAGGGTTGGATTAGGCGGAGCCGCGAAGCGGGTCTGCCTAATCCAACCCTAAACCCTTTTCCGTCCCATCTTATGCAGTACCCTACTCTTAAGGTTCAGTGCCCCATCCTTGAATCCCATCCACGACAGGTTTCACCAATACTCTCTTAGGGTTCAGTTTCTTGCGGGTTTAGTGACCTTGAATAAGGAAAAGGGTTTAAGGTTGGATTATGCGGAGCCGCGAAGCGGGTCTGCCTAATCCAACATTAAACCCTTTTTCCGTCCCGTCTTATGCAGTACCCTACTCTTAAGGTTCAGTGCCCCATCTTTGAATCACATCCACGACAAGGTTCACCAATACCCTCTTAGGGTTCAGTTTCTTGCGGGTTTAGTGACCTTGAATAAGGAAAAGGGTTTAGGGTTGGATTAGGCAGAGCCGCGAAGCGGGTCCGCCTAATCCAACCCTAAACCCTTTTTCGTCCCGTCTTATGCAGTACCCTACTCTTAAGGTTGAGTGCCCCATCTTTGAATCACATCCACGACAGGGTTCACCAATACCCTCTTAGGGTTCAGTTTGTTGCGGGTTTAGTGACCTTGAATAAGGAAAAGGGTTTATGGTTGGATTAGGCGGAGCCGCGAAGCAGGTTCGCCTAATCCAACCCTAAACCCTTTTCCGTCCCGTCTTATGCAGTACCCTACTCTTAAGGTTCAGTGCCCCATCTTTGAATCACATCCACGACAGGGTTCACCAATACCCTCTTACGGTACAGTTTCTTGCGGGTTTAGTGACCTTGAACAAGAAAAAGGGTTTAGGGTTGGATTAGGCGGAGCCGCGAAAGCGGCTCCGCCTAATCCAACCCTAAACCCTTTTTCGTCCCGTCTTATGCAGTACCCTACTCTTAAGGTTCAGTGCCCCATCTTTGAATCACATCCAAGACAGGGTTCACCAATACTCTCTTAGGGTTCAGTTTCTTGCGGGTTTAGTGACCTTGAATAAGGAAAAGAATTTAGGGTTGGATAAGGCGGAGCCGCGAAGCGTGTCCGCCTAATCCAACCTTAAACCCTTTTCCGTCCCGTCTTATGCAGTACCCTACTCTTAAGGTTCAGTGCCCCATCTTTGAATCACATCCACGACAGGGTTCACCAATACCCTCTCAGGGTTCAGTTACTTGCGGGTTTAGTGACCTTGAATAAGGAAAAGGGTTTAGGGTTGGATTAGGCGGAGCCGCGAAGCGGGTCCGCCTAATCCAACCCTAAACCCTTTTCCGTCCCGTCTTATGCAGTACCCTACTCTTAAGGTTCAGTGCCCCATCTTTGAATCACATCCACGACAGGTTTCACCAATACACTCTTAGGGTTCAGTTTCTTGCGGGTTTAGTGACCTCGAATAAGGAAAAGGGTTTAGGGTTGTATTAGGCGGAGCCGCGAAGCGGGTCCGCCTAATCCAACCCTAAACCCTTTTCCGTCCCGTCTTATGCAGTACCCTACTCTTAAGGTTCAGCGCCCCATCTTTGAATCACATCCACGACAGGGTTCACCAATACCCTCTTAGGGTACAGTTTCTTGCGGGTTTAGTGACCTTGAACAAGAAAAAGGGTTTAGGGTTGGATTAGGCGGAGCCGCGAAACGGGTCCGCCTAATCCAACCCTAAACCCTTTTTCGTCCCGTCTTATGCAGTACCCTACTCTTAAGGTTCAGTGCCCCATCTTTGAATCACATCCAAGACAGGGTTCACCAATACTCTCTTAGGGTTCAGTTTCTTGCGGGTTTAGTGACCTTGAATAAGGAAAAGAATTTAGGGTTGGATAAGGCGGAGCCGCGAAGCGTGTCCGCCTAATCCAACCTTAAACCCTTTTCCGTCCCGTCTTATGCAGTACCCTACTCTTAAGGTTCAGTGCCCCATCTTTGAATCACATCCACGACAGGGTTCACCAATACCCTCTCAGGGTTCAGTTTCTTGCGGGTTTAGTGACCTTGAATAAGGAAAAGGGTTTAGGGTTGGATTAGGCGGAGCCGCGAAGCGGGTCCGCCTAATCCAACCCTAAACCCTTTTCCGTCCCGTCTTATGCAGTACCCTACTCTTAAGGTTCAGTGCCCCATCTTTGAATCACATCCACGACAGCTTTCACCAATACTCTCTTAGGGTTCAGTTTCTTGCGGGTTTAGTGACCTCGAATAAGGAAAAGGGTTTAGGGTTGGATTAGGCGGAGCCGCGAAGCGGGTCCGCCTAATCCAACCCTAAACCCTTTTCCGTCCCGTCTTATGCAGTACCCTACTCATAAGGTTCAGTGCCCCATCTTTGAATCACATCCACGACAAGGTTCACCAATACTCTCTTAGGGTTCAGTTTCTTGCGGGTTTAGTGACCTTGAATAAGGAAAAGAATTTAGGGTTGGATAAGGCGGAGCCACGAAGCGTGTCCGCCTAATCCAACCCTAAACCCATTTCCGTCCCGTCTTATGCAGTACCCTACTCTTAAGGTTCAGTGCCCCATCGTTGAATCACATCCACGACAGGTTTCACCAATACTCTCTTAGGGTTCAGTTTCTTGCGGGTTTAGTGACCTTGAATAAGGAAAAGAATTTAGGGTTGGATAAGGCGGAGCCGCGAAGCGTGTCCGCCTAATCCAACCCTAAACCCTTTTCCGTCCCGTCTTATGCAGTACCCTACTCTTAAGGTTCAGTGCCCCATCTTTGAATCACATCCACGACAGGGTTCACCAATACCCTCTTAGGGTTTAGTTTCTTGCGGGTTTAGGGTTGGATTAGGCGGAGCCGCGAAGCGGGTCTGCCTAATCCAACCCTAAACCCTTTTCCGTCCCATCTTATGCAGTACCCTACTCTTAAGGTTCAGTGCCCCATCCTTGAATCCCATCCACGACAGGTTTCACCAATACTCTCTTAGGGTTCAGTTTCTTGCGGGTTTAGTGACCTTGAATAAGGAAAAGGGTTTAAGGTTGGATTATGCGGAGCCGCGAAGCGGGTCTGCCTAATCCAACATTAAACCCTTTTTCCGTCCCGTCTTATGCAGTACCCTACTCTTAAGGTTCAGTGCCCCATCTTTGAATCACATCCACGACAAGGTTCACCAATACCCTCTTAGGGTTCAGTTTCTTGCGGGTTTAGTGACCTTGAATAAGGAAAAGGGTTTAGGGTTGGATTAGGCAGAGCCGCGAAGCGGGTCCGCCTAATCCAACCCTAAACCCTTTTTCGTCCCGTCTTATGCAGTACCCTACTCTTAAGGTTGAGTGCCCCATCTTTGAATCACATCCACGACAGGGTTCACCAATACCCTCTTAGGGTTCAGTTTCTTGCGGGTTTAGTGACCTTGAATAAGGAAAAGGGTTTAGGGTTGGATTAGGCGGAGCCGCGAAGCGGGTCCGCCTAATCGAACCCTAAACCCTTTTCCGTCCCGTCTTATGCAGTACCCTACTCTTAAGGTTGAGTGCCCCATCTTTGAATCACATCCACGACAGGGTTCACCAATACCCTCTCAGGGTTCAGTTTCTTGCGGGTTTAGTGACCTTGAATAAGGAAAAGGGTTTAGGGTTGGATTAGGCGGAGCCGCGAAGCGGGTCTGCCTAATCCAACATTAAACCCTTTTTCCGTCCCGTCTTATGCAGTACCCTACTCTTAAGGTTCAGTGCCCCATCTTTGAATCACATCCACGACAAGGTTCACCAATACCCTCTTAGGGTTCAGTTTCTTGCGGGTTTAGTGACCTTGAATAAGGAAAAGGGTTTAGGGTTGGATTAGGCAGAGCCGCGAAGCGGGTCCGCCTAATCCAACCCTAAACCCTTTTTCGTCCCGTCTTATGCAGTACCCTACTCTTAAGGTTGAGTGCCCCATCTTTGAATCACATCCACGACAGGGTTCACCAATACCCTCTTAGGGTTCAGTTTCTTGCGGGTTTAGTGACCTTGAATAAGGAAAAGGGTTTAGGGTTGGATTAGGCGGAGCCGCGAAGCGGGTCCGCCTAATCGAACCCTAAACCCTTTTCCGTCCCGTCTTATGCAGTACCCTACTCTTAAGGTTGAGTGCCCCATCTTTGAATCACATCCACGACAGGGTTCACCAATACCCTCTCAGGGTTCAGTTTCTTGCGGGTTTAGTGACCTTGAATAAGGAAAAGGGTTTAGGGTTGGATTAGGCGGAGCCGCGAAGCGGGTCCGCTAATCCAACCCTAAACCCTTTTCCGTCCCGTCTTATGCAGTACCCTACTCTTAAGGTTCAGTGCCCCATCCTTGAATCACATCCACGACAGGTTTCACCAATACTCTCTTAGGGTTCAGTTTCTTGCGGGTTTAGTGACCTTGAATAAGGAAAAGAATTTAGGGTCGGATAAGGCGGAGCCGCGAAGCGTGTCCGCCTAATGCAACCCTAAACCCTTTTCCGTCCCGTCTTATGCAGTACCCTACTCTTAAGGTTCAGTACCCCATCTTTGAATCACATCCACGACAGGTTTCACCAATACCCTCTTAGGGTACAGTTTCTTGCGGGTTTAGTGACCTTGAACAAGAAAAAGGGTTTAGGGTTGGATTAGGCGGAGCCGCGAAACGGGTCCGCCTAATCCAACCCTAAACCCTTTTTCGTCCCGTCTTATGCAGTACCCTACTCTTAAGGTTCAGTGCCCCATCTTTGAATCACATCCACGACAAGGTTAACCAATACTCTCTTAGGGTTCAGTTTCTTGCGGGTTTAGTGACCTTGAATAAGGAAAAGAATTTAGGGTCGGATAAGGCGGAGCCGCGAAGCGTGTCCGCCTAATGCAACCCTAAACCCTTTTCCGTCCCGTCTTATGCAGTACCCTACTCTTAAGGTTCAGTACCCCATCTTTGAATCACATCCACGACAGGGTTCACCAATACCCTCTTAGGGTTTAGTTTCTTGCGGGTTTAGTGACCTTGAATAAGGAAAAGGGTTTAGGGTTGGATTAGGCGGAGCCGCGAAGCGGGTCTGCCTAATCCAACCCTAAACCCTTTTCCGTCCCGTCTTATGCAGTACCCTACTCTTAAGGTTCAGTGCCCCATCCTTGAATCACATCCACGACAGGTTTCACCAATACTCTCTTAGGGTTCAGTTTCTTGCGGGTTTAGTGACCTTGAATAAGAAAAAGGGTTTAGGGTTGGATTAGGCGGAGCCGCGAAGCGGGTCTGCCTGATCCAACCCTAAACCCTTTTTCCGTCCCGTCTTATGCAGTACCCTACTCTTAAGGTTCAGTGCCCCATCTTTGAATCACATCCACGACAAGGTTCACCAATACCCTCTTAGGTTTCAGTTTCTTGCGGGTTTAGTGACCTTGAATAAGGAAAAGGGTTTAGGGTTGGATTAGGAGGAGCCGCGAAGCGGGTCCGCCTAATCCAACCCTAAACCCTTTTCCGTCCCGTCTTATGCAGTACCCTACTCTTAAGGTTCAGTGCCCCATCCTTGAATCACATCCACGACAGGTTTCACCAATACTCTCTTAGGGTTCAGTTTCTTGCGGGTTTAGTGACCTTGAATAAGGAAAAGGGTTTAGGGTTGGATTAGGCGGAGCCGCGAAGCGGGTCCGCCTAATCCAACCCCAAACCCTTTTCCGTCCCGTCTTATGCAGTACCCTACTCTTAAGGTTCAGTGCCCCATCTTTGAATCACATCCACGACAAGATTCACCAATACTCACTTAGGGTTCAGTTTCTTGCGGGTTTAGTGACCTTAAATAAGGAAAAGAATTTAGGGTTGGATAAGGGGGAGCCGCGAAGCGTGTCCGCCTAATCCAACCCTAAACCCTTTTTCGTCCCGTCTTATGCAGTACCCTACTCTTAAGGTTCAGTGCCCCATCTTTGAATCACATCCACGACAGGGTTCACCAATACCCTCTTAGGGTTTAGTTTCTTGCGGGTTTAGTGACCTTGAATAAGGAAAAGGGTTTAGGGTTGGATTAGGCGGAGCCGCGAAGCGGGGCTGCCTAATCCAACCCTAAACCCTTTTCCGTCCCGTCTTATGCAGTACCCTACTCTTAAGGTTCAGTGCCCCATCCTTGAATCACATCCATGACAGGTTTCACCAATACTCTCTTAGGGTTCAGTTTCTTGCGGGTTTAGTGACCTTGAATAAGGAAAAGGGTTTAGGGTTGGATTAGGCGGAGCCGCGAAGCGGGTCTGCCTAATCCAACCCTAAACCCTTTTTCCGTCCCGTCTTATGCAGTACCCTACTCTTGAGGTTCAGTGCCCCATCTTTGAATCACATCCACGACAAGGTTCACCAATACCCTCTTAGGGTTCAGTTTCTTGCGGGTTTAGTGACCTTGAATAAGGAAAAGAGTTTAGGGTTGGATTAGGCGGAGCCGCGAAGCAGGTCTGCCTAATCCAACCCAAAACCCTTTTTTGTCCCGTCTTATGCAGTACCCTACTCTTAAGGTTGAGTGCCCCATCTTTGAATCACATCCACGACAGGGTTCACCAATACCCTCTTAGGGTTCAGTTTCTTGCGGGTTTAGTGACCTTGAATAAGGAAAAGGGTTTAGGGTTGGATTAGGCGGAGCCGCGAAGCGGGTCCGCCTAATCTAACCCTAAACCCTTTTCCGTCCCGTCTTATGCAGTACCCTACTCTTAAGGTTCAGTGCCCCATCTTTGAATCACATCCACGACAGGGTTCACCAATACCCTCTTAGGGTTCAGTTTGTTGCGGGTTTAGTGACCTTGAATAAGGAAAAGGGTTTAGGGTTGGATTAGGCGGAGCCGCGAAGCGGGTCCGCCTAATCCAACCCTAAACCCTTTTCCGTCCCGTCTTATGCACTACCCTACTCTTAAGGTTCAGTGCCCCATCTTTGAATCACATCCACGACAAGGTTCACCAATACCCTCTTAGGGTTCAGTTTCTTGCGGGTTTAGAGACCTTGAATAAGGAAAAGGGTTTAGGGTTGGATTAGGCGGAGCCGCGAAGCGGGTCTGCCTAATCCAACCCAAAACCCTTTTTTGTCCCGTCTTATGCAGTACCCTACTCTTAAGGTTGAGTGCCCCATCTTTGAATCACATCCACGATAGGGTTCACCAATACCCTCTTAGGGTTCAGTTTCTTGCGGGTTTAGTGACCTTGAATAAGGAAAAGGGTTTAGGGTTGGATTAGGCGGAGCCGCGAAGCGGGTCCGCCTAATCTAACCCTAAACCCTTTTCCGTCCCGTCTTATGCAGTACCCTACTCTTAAGGTTCAGTGCCCCATCTTTGAATCACATCCACGACAGGGTTCACCAATACCCTCTTAGGGTTCAGTTTGTTGCGGGTTTAGTGACCTTGAATAAGGAAAAGGGTTTAGGGTTGGATTAGGCGGAGCCGCGAAGCGGGTCTGCCTAATCCAACCCTAAACCCTTTTCCGTCCCGTCTTATGCAGTACCCTACTCTTAAGGTTCAGTGCCCCATCCTTGAATCACATCCATGACAGGTTTCACCAATACTCTCTTAGGGTTCAGTTTCTTGCGGGTTTAGTGACCTTGAATAAGGAAAAGGGTTTAGGGTTGGATTAGGCGGAGCCGCGAAGCGGGTCTGCCTAATCCAACCCTAAACCCTTTTTCCGTCCCGTCTTATGCAGTACCCTACTCTTGAGGTTCAGTGCCCCATCTTTGAATCACATCCACGACAAGGTTCACCAATACCCTCTTAGGGTTCAGTTTCTTGCGGGTTTAGTGACCTTGAATAAGGAAAAGGGTTTAGGGTTGGATTAGGCGGAGCCGCGAAGCAGGTCTGCCTAATCCAACCCAAAACCCTTTTTTGTCCCGTCTTATGAAGTACCCTACTCTTAAGGTTCAGTGCCCCATCTTTGAATCACATCTACGACAGGGTTCACCAATACCCTCTTAGGGTTCAGTTTCTTGCGGGTTTAGTGACCTTGAATAAGGAAAAGGGTTTAGGGTTGGATTAGGCGGAGCCGCGAAGCGGGTCCGCCTAATCCAACCCTAAACCTTTTTCCGTCCTGTCTCATGCAGTACCCTACTCTTAAGGTTCAGTGCCCCATCCTTGAATCACATCCACGACAGGTTTCACCAATACTCTCTTACGGTTCAGTTTCTTGCGGGTTTAGTGACCTTGAATAAGGAAAAGGGTTTAGGGTTGGATTAGGCGGAGCCGCGAAGCGGGTCTGCCTAATCCAACCCTAAACCCTTTTTCCATCCCGTCTGATGCAGTACCCTACTCTTAAGGTTCAGTGCCCCATCTTTGAATCACATCCACGACAAAGTTCACCAATACCCTCTTAGGGTTCAGTTTCTTGCGGGTTTAGTGACCTTGAATAAGGAAAAGGGTTTAGGGTTGGATTAGGCGGAGCCGCGAAGCGAGTCCGCCTAATCTAACCCTAAACCCTTTTCCGTCCCGTCTTATGCAGTACCCTACTCTTAAGGTTCAGTGCCCCATCTTTGAATCACATCCACGACAGGGTTCACCAATACCCTCTTAGGGTTCAGTTTGTTGCGGGTTTAGTGACCTTGAATAAGGAAAAGGGTTTAGGGTTGGATTAGGCGGAGCCGCGAAGCGGGTCCGCCTAATCCAACCCTAAACCCTTTTCCGTCCCGTCTTATGCAGTACCCTACTCTTAAGGTTCAGTGCCCCATCTTTGAATCACATCCACGACAAGGTTCACCAATACCCTCTTAGGGTTCAGTTTCTTGCGGGTTTAGTGACCTTGAATAAGGAAAAGGGTTTAGGGTTGGATTAGGCGGAGCCGCGAAGCGGGTCTGCCTAATCCAACCCAAAACCCTTTTTTGTCCCGTCTTATGAAGTACCCTACTCTTAAGGTTCAGTGCCCCATCTTTGAATCACATCTACGACAGGGTTCACCAATACCCTCTTAGGGTTCAGTTTCTTGCGGGTTTAGTGACCTTGAATAAGGAAAAGGGTTTAGGGTTGGATTAGGCGGAGCCGCGAAGCGGGTCCGCCTAATCCAACCCTAAACCTTTTTCCGTCCCGTCTTATGCAGTACCCTACTCTTAAGGTTCAGTGCCCCATCCTTGAATCACATCCACGACAGGTTTCACCAATACTCTCTTAGGGTTCAGTTTCTTGCGGGTTTAGTGACCTTGAATAAGGAAAAGGGTTTAGGGTTGGATTAGGCGGAGCCGCGAAGCGGGTCCGCCTAATCCAACCCCAAACCCTTTTCCGTCCCGTCTTATGCAGTACCCTACTCTTAAGGTTCAGTGCCCCATCTTTGAATCACATCCACGACAAGATTCACCAATACTCACTTAGGGTTCAGTTTCTTGCGGGTTTAGTGACCTTGAATAAGGAAAAGAATTTAGGGTTGGATAAGGCGGAGCCGCGAAGCGTGTCCGCCTAATCCAACCCTAAACCCTTTTTCGTCCCGTCTTATGCAGTACCCTACTCTTAAGGTTCAGTGCCCCATCTTTGAATCACATCCACGACAGGGTTCACCAATACCCTCTTAGGGTTTAGTTTCTTGCGGGTTTAGTGACCTTGAATAAGGAAAAGGGTTTAGGGTTGGATTAGGCGGAGCCGCGAAGCGGGTCCGCCTAATCCAACCCTAAACCCTTTTCCGTCCCGTCTTATGCAGTACCCTACTCTTAAGGTTCAGTGCCCCATCTTTGAATCACATCCACGACAAGGTTCACCAATACCCTCTTAGGGTTCAGTTTCTTGCGGGTTTAGTGACCTTGAATAAGGAAAAGGGTTTAGGGTTGGATTAGGCGGAGCCGCGAAGCGGGTCTGCCTAATCCAACCCAAAACCCTTTTTTGTCCCGTCTTATGAAGTACCCTACTCTTAAGGTTCAGTGCCCCATCTTTGAATCACATCTACGACAGGGTTCACCAATACCCTCTTAGGGTTCAGTTTCTTGCGGGTTTAGTGACCTTGAATAAGGAAAAGGGTTTAGGGTTGGATTAGGCGGAGCCGCGAAGCGGGTCCGCCTAATCCAACCCCAAACCCTTTTCCGTCCCGTCTTATGCAGTACCCTACTCTTAAGGTTCAGTGCCCCATCTTTGAATCACATCCACGACAAGATTCACCAATACTCACTTAGGGTTCAGTTTCTTGCGGGTTTAGTGACCTTGAATAAGGAAAAGAATTTAGGGTTGGATAAGGCGGAGCCGCGAAGCGTGTCCGCCTAATCCAACCCTAAACCCTTTTTCGTCCCGTCTTATGCAGTACCCTACTCTTAAGGTTCAGTGCCCCATCTTTGAATCACATCCACGACAGGGTTCACCAATACCCTCTTAGGGTTTAGTTTCTTGCGGGTTTAGTGACCTTGAATAAGGAAAAGGGTTTAGGGTTGGATTAGGCGGAGCCGCGAAGCGGGTCTGCCTAATCCAACCCTAAACCCTTTTTTCCGTCCCGTCTTATGCAGTACCCTACTCTTGAGGTTCAGTGCCCCATCTTTGAATCACATCCACGACAAGGTTCACCAATACCCTCTTAGGGTTTAGTTTCTTGCGGGTTTAGTGACCTTGAATAAGGAAAAGGGTTTAGGGTTGGATTAGGCGGAGCCGCGAAGCGGGTCTGCCTAATCCAACCCTAAACCCTTTTCCGTCCCGTCTTATGCAGTACCCTACTCTTAAGGTTCAGTGCCCCATCCTTGAATCACATCCATGACAGGTTTCACCAATACTCTCTTAGGGTTCAGTTTCTTGCGGGTTTAGTGACCTTGAATAAGGAAAAGGGTTTAGGGTTGGATTAGGCGGAGCCGCGAAGCGGGTCTGCCTAATCCAACCCTAAACCCTTTTTTCCGTCCCGTCTTATGCAGTACCCTACTCTTGAGGTTCAGTGCCCCATCTTTGAATCACATCCACGACAAGGTTCACCAATACCCTCTTAGGGTTCAGTTTCTTGCGGGTTTAGTGACCTTGAATAAGGAAAAGGGTTTAGGGTTGGATTAGGCGGAGCCGCGAAGCAGGTCTGCCTAATCCAACCCAAAACCCTTTTTTGTCCCGTCTTATGCAGTACCCTACTCTTAAGGTTGAGTGCCCCATCTTTGAATCACATCCACGACAGGGTTCACCAATACCCTCTTAGGGTTCAGTTTCTTGCGGGTTTAGTGACCTTGAATAAGGAAAAGGGTTTAGGGTTGGATTAGGCGGAGCCGCGAAGCGGGTCCGCCTAATCTAACCCTAAACCCTTTTCCGTCCTGTCTTATGCAGTACCCTACTCTTAAGGTTCAGTGCCCCATCTTTGAATCACATCCACGACAGGGTTCACCAATACCCTCTTAGGGTTCAGTTTGTTGCGGGTTTAGTGACCTTGAATAAGGAAAAGGGTTTAGGGTTGGATTAGGCGGAGCCGCGAAGCGGGTCCGCCTAATCCAACCCTAAACCCTTTTCCGTCCCGTCTTATGCAGTACCCTACTCTTAAGGTTCAGTGCCCCATCTTTGAATCACATCCACGACAAGGTTCACCAATACCCTCTTAGGGTTCAGTTTCTTGCGGGTTTAGTGACCTTGAATAAGGAAAAGGGTTTAGGGTTGGATTAGGCGGAGCCGCGAAGCGGGTCTGCCTAATCCAACCCAAAACCCTTTTTTGTCCCGTCTTATGAAGTACCCTACTCTTAAGGTTCAGTGCCCCATCTTTGAATCACATCTACGACAGGGTTCACCAATACCCTCTTAGGGTTCAGTTTCTTGCGGGTTTAGTGACCTTGAATAAGGAAAAGGGTTTAGGGTTGGATTAGGCGGAGCCGCGAAGCGGGTCCGCCTAATCTAACCCTAAACCCTTTTCCGTCCTGTCTTATGCAGTACCCTACTCTTGAGGTTCAGTGCCCCATCTTTGAATCACATCCACGACAAGGTTCACCAATACCCTCTTAGGGTTCAGTTTCTTGCGGGTTTAGTGACCTTGAATAAGGAAAAGGGTTTAGGGTTGGATTAGGCGGAGCCGCGAAGCGGGTCTGCCTAATCCAACCCTAAACCCTTTTCCGTCCCGTCTTATGCAGTACCCTACTCTTAAGGTTCAGTGCCCCATCCTTGAATCACATCCATGACAGGTTTCACCAATACTCTCTTAGGGTTCAGTTTCTTGCGGGTTTAGTGACCTTGAATAAGGAAAAGGGTTTAGGGTTGGATTAGGCGGAGCCGCGAAGCGGGTCTGCCTAATCCAACCCTAAACCCTTTTTTCCGTCCCGTCTTATGCAGTACCCTACTCTTGAGGTTCAGTGCCCCATCTTTGAATCACATCCACGACAAGGTTCACCAATACCCTCTTAGGGTTCAGTTTCTTGCGGGTTTAGTGACCTTGAATAAGGAAAAGGGTTTAGGGTTGGATTAGGCGGAGCCGCGAAGCAGGTCTGCCTAATCCAACCCAAAACCCTTTTTTGTCCCGTCTTATGCAGTACCCTACTCTTAAGGTTGAGTGCCCCATCTTTGAATCACATCCACGACAGGGTTCACCAATACCCTCTTAGGGTTCAGTTTCTTGCGGGTTTAGTGACCTTGAATAAGGAAAAGGGTTTAGGGTTGGATTAGGCGGAGCCGCGAAGCGGGTCCGCCTAATCTAACCCTAAACCCTTTTCCGTCCTGTCTTATGCAGTACCCTACTCTTAAGGTTCAGTGCCCCATCTTTGAATCACATCCACGACAGGGTTCACCAATACCCTCTTAGGGTTCAGTTTGTTGCGGGTTTAGTGACCTTGAATAAGGAAAAGGGTTTAGGGTTGGATTAGGCGGAGCCGCGAAGCGGGTCCGCCTAATCCAACCCTAAACCCTTTTCCGTCCCGTCTTATGCAGTACCCTACTCTTAAGGTTCAGTGCCCCATCTTTGAATCACATCCACGACAAGGTTCACCAATACCCTCTTAGGGTTCAGTTTCTTGCGGGTTTAGTGACCTTGAATAAGGAAAAGGGTTTAGGGTTGGATTAGGCGGAGCCGCGAAGCGGGTCTGCCTAATCCAACCCAAAACCCTTTTTTGTCCCGTCTTATGAAGTACCCTACTCTTAAGGTTCAGTGCCCCATCTTTGAATCACATCTACGACAGGGTTCACCAATACCCTCTTAGGGTTCAGTTTCTTGCGGGTTTAGTGACCTTGAATAAGGAAAAGGGTTTAGGGTTGGATTAGGCGGAGCCGTGAAGCGGGTCCGCCTAATCCAACCCTAAACCTTTTTCCGTCCCGTCTTATGCAGTACCCTACTCTTAAGGTTCAGTGCCCCATCCTTGAATCACATCCACGACAGGTTTCACCAATACTCTCTTAGGGTTCAGTTTCTTGCGGGTTTAGTGACCTTGAATAAGGAAAAGGGTTTAGGGTTGGATTAGGCGGAGCCGCGAAGCGGGTCTGCCTAATCCAACCCTAAACCCTTTTTCCGTCCCGTCTTATGCAGTACCCTACTCTTAAGGTTCAGTGCCCCATCTTTGAATCACATCCACGACAAAGTTCACCAATACCCTCTTAGGGTTCAGTTTCTTGCGGGTTTAGTGACCTTGAATAAGGAAAAGGGTTTAGGGTTGGATTAGGCGGAGCCGCGAAGCGGGTCTGCCTAATCCAACCCAAAACCCTTTTTTGTCCCGTCTTATGAAGTACCCTACTCTTAAGGTTCAGTGCCCCATCTTTGAATCACATCTACGACAGGGTTCACCAATACCCTCTTAGGGTTCAGTTTCTTGCGGGTTTAGTGACCTTGAATAAGGAAAAGGGTTTAGGGTTGGATTAGGCGGAGCCGCGAAGCGGGTCCGCCTAATCCAACCCCAAACCCTTTTCCGTCCCGTCTTATGCAGTACCCTACTCTTAAGGTTCAGTGCCCCATCTTTGAATCACATCCACGACAAGATTCACCAATACTCACTTAGGGTTCAGTTTCTTGCGGGTTTAGTGACCTTGAATAAGGAAAAGAATTTAGGGTTGGATAAGGCGGAGCCGCGAAGCGTGTCCGCCTAATCCAACCCTAAACCCTTTTTCGTCCCGTCTTATGCAGTACCCTACTCTTAAGGTTCAGTGCCCCATCTTTGAATCACATCCACGACAGGGTTCACCAATACCCTCTTAGGGTTTAGTTTCTTGCGGGTTTAGTGACCTTGAATAAGGAAAAGGGTTTAGGGTTGGATTAGGCGGAGCCGCGAAGCGGGTCTGCCTAATCCAACCCAAAACCCTTTTTTGTCCCGTCTTATGAAGTACCCTACTCTTAAGGTTCAGTGCCCCATCTTTGAATCACATCTACGACAGGGTTCACCAATACCCTCTTAGGGTTCAGTTTCTTGCGGGTTTAGTGACCTTGAATAAGGAAAAGGGTTTAGGGTTGGATTAGGCGGAGCCGTGAAGCGGGTCCGCCTAATCCAACCCTAAACCTTTTTCCGTCCCGTCTTATGCAGTACCCTACTCTTAAGGTTCAGTGCCCCATCCTTGAATCACATCCACGACAGGTTTCACCAATACTCTCTTAGGGTTCAGTTTCTTGCGGGTTTAGTGACCTTGAATAAGGAAAAGGGTTTAGGGTTGGATTAGGCGGAGCCGCGAAGCGGGTCTGCCTAATCCAACCCTAAACCCTTTTTCCGTCCCGTCTTATGCAGTACCCTACTCTTAAGGTTCAGTGCCCCATCTTTGAATCACATCTACGACAGGGTTCACCAATACCCTCTTAGGGTTCAGTTTCTTGCGGGTTTAGTGACCTTGAATAAGGAAAAGGGTTTAGGGTTGGATTAGGCGGAGCCGCGAAGCGGGTCCGCCTAATCCAACCCCAAACCCTTTTCCGTCCCGTCTTATGCAGTACCCTACTCTTAAGGTTCAGTGCCCCATCTTTGAATCACATCCACGACAAGATTCACCAATACTCACTTAGGGTTCAGTTTCTTGCGGGTTTAGTGACCTTGAATAAGGAAAAGAATTTAGGGTTGGATAAGGCGGAGCCGCGAAGCGTGTCCGCCTAATCCAACCCTAAACCCTTTTTCGTCCCGTCTTATGCAGTACCCTACTCTTAAGGTTCAGTGCCCCATCTTTGAATCACATCCACGACAGGGTTCACCAATACCCTCTTAGGGTTTAGTTTCTTGCGGGTTTAGTGACCTTGAATAAGGAAAAGGGTTTAGGGTTGGATTAGGCGGAGCCGCGAAGCGGGTCTGCCTAATCCAACCCTAAACCCTTTTTTCCGTCCCGTCTTATGCAGTACCCTACTCTTGAGGTTCAGTGCCCCATCTTTGAATCACATCCACGACAAGGTTCACCAATACCCTCTCAGGGTTCAGTTTCTTGCGGGTTTAGTGACCTTGAATAAGGAAAAGGGTTTAGGGTTGGATTAGGCGGAGCCGCGAAGCGGGTCTGCCTAATCCAACCCTAAACCCTTTTTTCCGTCCCGTCTTATGCAGTACCCTACTCTTAAGGTTCAGTGCCCCATCTTTGAATCACATCCACGACAAGGTTCACCAATACCCTCTTAGGGTTCAGTTTCTTGCGGGTTTAGTGACCTTGAATAAGGAAAAGGGTTTAGGGTTGGATTAGGCGGAGCCGCGAAGCGGGTCTGCCTAATCCAACCCAAAACCCTTTTTTGTCCCGTCTTATGAAGTACCCTACTCTTAAGGTTCAGTGCCCCATCTTTGAATCACATCTACGACAGGGTTCACCAATACCCTCTTAGGGTTCAGTTTCTTGCGGGTTTAGTGACCTTGAATAAGGAAAAGGGTTTAGGGTTGGATTAGGCGGAGCCGCGAAGCGGGTCCGCCTAATCCAACCCTAAACCCTTTTCCGTCCCGTCTTATGCAGTACCCTACTCTTAAGGTTCAGTGCCCCATCTTTGAATCACATCCACGACAGGGTTCACCAATACCCTCTTAGGGTTCAGTTTGTTGCGGGTTTAGTGACCTTGAATAAGGAAAAGGGTTTAGGGTTGGATTAGGCGGAGCCGCGAAGCGGGTCCGCCTAATCCAACCCTAAACCCTTTTCCGTCCCGTCTTATGCAGTACCCTACTCTTAAGGTTCAGTGCCCCATCTTTGAATCACATCCACGACAAGGTTCACCAATACCCTCTTAGGGTTCAGTTTCTTGCGGGTTTAGTGACCTTGAATAAGGAAAAGGGTTTAGGGTTGGATTAGGCGGAGCCGCGAAGCGGGTCTGCCTAATCCAACCCAAAACCCTTTTTTGTCCCGTCTTATGAAGTACCCTACTCTTAAGGTTCAGTGCCCCATCTTTGAATCACATCTACGACAGGGTTCACCAATACCCTCTTAGGGTTCAGTTTCTTGCGGGTTTAGTGACCTTGAATAAGGAAAAGGGTTTAGGGTTGGATTAGGCGGAGCCGTGAAGCGGGTCCGCCTAATCCAACCCTAAACCTTTTTCCGTCCCGTCTTATGCAGTACCCTACTCTTAAGGTTCAGTGCCCCATCTTTGAATCACATCCACGACAAAGTTCACCAATACCCTCTTAGGGTTCAGTTTCTTGCGGGTTTAGTGACCTTGAATAAGGAAAAGGGTTTAGGGTTGGATTAGGCGGAGCCGCGAAGCGAGTCCGCCTAATCTAACCCTAAAACCTTTTCCGTCCCGTCTTATGCTGTACCCTACTCTTAAGGTTCAGTGCCCCATCTTTGAATCACATCCACGACAGGGTTCACCAATACCCTCTTAGGGTTCAGTTTATTGCGGGTTTGGTGACCTTGAATAAGGAAAAGGGTTTAGGGTTGGATTAGGCGGAGCCGCGAAGCGGGTCCGCCTAATCCAACCCTAAACCCTTTTCCGTCCCGTCTTATGCAGTACCCTACTCTTAAGGTTCAGTGCCCCATCTTTGAATCACATCCACGACAAGGTTCACCAATACCCTCTTAGGGTTCAGTTTCTTGCGGGTTTAGTGACCTTGAATAAGGAAAAGGGTTTAGGGTTGGATAAGGCGGAGCCGCGAAGCGTGTCCGCCTAATCCAACCCTAAACCCTTTTTCGTCCCGTCTTATGCAGTACCCTACTCTTAAGGTTCAGTGCCCCATCTTTGAATCACATCCACGACAGGGTTCACCAATACCCTCTTAGGGTTCAGTTTCTTGCGGGTTTAGTGACCTTGAATAAGGAAAAGGGTTTAGGGTTGGATTAGGCGGAGCCGCGAAGCGGGTCCGCCTAATCCAACCCTAAACCTTTTTCCGTCCCGTCTCATGCAGTACCCTACTCTTAAGGTTCAGTGCCCCATCCTTGAATCACATCCACGACAGGTTTCACCAATACTCTCTTAGGGTTCAGTTTCTTGCGGGTTTAGTGACCTTGAATAAGGAAAAGGGTTTAGGGTTGGATTAGGCGGAGCCGCGAAGCGGGTCCGCCTAATCCAACCCTAAACCCTTTTCCGTCCCGTCTTATGCAGTACCCTACTCTTAAGGTTCAGTGCCCCATCTTTGAATCACATCCACGACAAGGTTCACCAATACCCTCTTAGGGTTCAGTTTCTTGCGGGTTTAGTGACCTTGAATAAGGAAAAGGGTTTAGGGTTGGATTAGGCGGAGCCGCGAAGCGGGTCTGCCTAATCCAACCCAAAACCCTTTTTTGTCCCGTCTTATGAAGTACCCTACTCTTAAGGTTCAGTGCCCCATCTTTGAATCACATCTACGACAGGGTTCACCAATACCCTCTTAGGGTTCAGTTTCTTGCGGGTTTAGTGACCTTGAATAAGGAAAAGGGTTTAGGGTTGGATTAGGCGGAGCCGCGAAGCGGGTCCGCCTAATCCAACCCTAAACCTTTTTCCGTCCCGTCTTATGCAGTACCCTACTCTTAAGGTTCAGTGCCCCATCCTTGAATCACATCCACGACAGGTTTCACCAATACTCTCTTAGGGTTCAGTTTCTTGCGGGTTTAGTGACCTTGAATAAGGAAAAGGGTTTAGGGTTGGATTAGGCGGAGCCGTGAAGCGGGTCCGCCTAATCCAACCCTAAACCTTTTTCCGTCCCGTCTTATGCAGTACCCTACTCTTAAGGTTCAGTGCCCCATCTTTGAATCACATCCACGACAAAGTTCACCAATACCCTCTTAGGGTTCAGTTTCTTGCGGGTTTAGTGACCTTGAATAAGGAAAAGGGTTTAGGGTTGGATTAGGCGGAGCCGCGAAGCGAGTCCGCCTAATCTAACCCTAAAACCTTTTCCGTCCCGTCTTATGCTGTACCCTACTCTTAAGGTTCAGTGCCCCATCTTTGAATCACATCCACGACAGGGTTCACCAATACCCTCTTAGGGTTCAGTTTATTGCGGGTTTGGTGACCTTGAATAAGGAAAAGGGTTTAGGGTTGGATTAGGCGGAGCCGCGAAGCGGGTCCGCCTAATCCAACCCTAAACCCTTTTCCGTCCCGTCTTATGCAGTACCCTACTCTTAAGGTTCAGTGCCCCATCTTTGAATCACATCCACGACAAGGTTCACCAATACCCTCTTAGGGTTCAGTTTCTTGCGGGTTTAGTGACCTTGAATAAGGAAAAGGGTTTAGGGTTGGATAAGGCGGAGCCGCGAAGCGTGTCCGCCTAATCCAACCCTAAACCCTTTTTCGTCCCGTCTTATGCAGTACCCTACTCTTAAGGTTCAGTGCCCCATCTTTGAATCACATCCACGACAGGGTTCACCAATACCCTCTTAGGGTTCAGTTTCTTGCGGGTTTAGTGACCTTGAATAAGGAAAAGGGTTTAGGGTTGGATTAGGCGGAGCCGCGAAGCGGGTCCGCCTAATCCAACCCTAAACCTTTTTCCGTCCCGTCTCATGCAGTACCCTACTCTTAAGGTTCAGTGCCCCATCCTTGAATCACATCCACGACAGGTTTCACCAATACTCTCTTAGCGTTCAGTTTCTTGCGGGTTTAGTGACCTTGAATAAGGAAAAGGGTTTAGGGTTGGATTAGGCAGAGCCGCGAAGCAGGTCCGCCTAATCCAACCCTAAACCCTTTTCCGTCCCGTCTTATGCAGTACCCTACTCTTAAGGTTCAGTGCCCCATCTTTGAATCACATCCACGACAAGGTTCACCAATACCCTCTTAGGGTTCAGTTTCTTGCGGGTTTAGTGACCTTGAATAAGGAAAAGGGTTTAGGGTTGGATTAGGCGGAGCCGCGAAGCGGGTCTGCCTAATCCAACCCAAAACCCTTTTTTGTCCCGTCTTATGAAGTACCCTACTCTTAAGGTTCAGTGCCCCATCTTTGAATCACATCTACGACAGGGTTCACCAATACCCTCTTAGGGTTCAGTTTCTTGCGGGTTTAGTGACCTTGAATAAGGAAAAGGGTTTAGGGTTGGATTAGGCGAAGCCGCGAAGCGGGTCCGCCTAATCCAACCCTAAACCTTTTTCCGTCCCGTCTTATGCGGTACCCTACTCTTAAGGTTCAGTGCCCCATCCTTGAATCACATCCACGACAGGTTTCACCAATACTCTCTTAGGGTTCAGTTTCTTGCGGGTTTAGTGACCTTGAATAAGGAAAAGGGTTTAGGGTTGGATTAGGCGGAGCCGCGAAGCGGGTCCGCCTAATCCAACCCCAAACCCTTTTCCGTCCCGTCTTATGCAGTACCCTACTCATAAGGTTCAGTGCCCCATCTTTGAATCACATCCACGACAAGATTCACCAATACTCACTTAGGGTTCAGTTTCTTGCGGGTTTAGTGACCTTGAATAAGGAAAAGAATTTAGGGTTGGATAAGGCGGAGCCGCGAAGCGTGTCCGTCTAATCCAACCCTAAACCCTTTTTCGTCCCGTCTTATGCAGTACCCTACTCTTAAGGTTCATTGCCCCATCTTTGAATCACATCCACGACAGGGTTCACCAATACCCTCTTAGGGTTCAGTTTCTAGCGGGTTTAGTGACCTTGAATAAGGAAAAGGGTTTAGGGTTGGATTAGGCGGAGCCGCGAAGCGGGTCCGCCTAATCCAACCCTAAACCTTTTTCCGTCCCGTCTCATGCAGTACCCTACTCTTAAGGTTCAGTGCCCCATCCTTGAATCACATCCACGACAGGTTTCACCAATACTCTCTTAGGGTTCAGTTTCTTGCGGGTTTAGTGACCTTGAATAAGGAAAAGGGTTTAGGGTTGGATTAGGCGGAGCCGCGAAGCGGGTCTGCCTAATCCAACCCTAAACCCTTTTTCCGTCCCGTCTTATGCAGTACCCTACTCTTAAGGTTCAGTGCCCCATCTTTGAATCACATCCACGACAAAGTTCACCAATACCCTCTTAGGGTTCAGTTTCTTGCGGGTTTAGTGACCTTGAATAAGGAAAAGGGTTTAGGGTTGGATTAGGCGGAGCCGCGAAGCGAGTCCGCCTAATCTAACCCTAAAACCTTTTCCGTCCCGTCTTATGCAGTACCCTACTCTTAAGGTTCAGTGCCCCATCTTTGAATCACATCCACGACAGGGTTCACCAATACCCTCTTAGGGTTCAGTTTGTTGCGGGTTTAGTGACCTTGAATAAGGAAAAGGGTTTAGGGTTGGATTAGGCGGAGCCGCGAAGCGGGTCCGCCTATTCCAACCCTAAACCCTTTTCCGTCCCGTCTTATGCAGTACCCTACTCTTAAGGTTCAGTGCCCCATCTTTGAATTACATCCACGACAAGGTTCACCAATACCCTCTTAGGGTTCAGTTTCTTGCGGGTTTAGTGACCTTGAATAAGGAAAAGGGTTCAGGGTTGGATTAGGCGGAGCCGCGAAGCGGGTCTGCCTAATCCAACCCAAAACCCTTTTTTGTCCCGTCTTATGAAGTACCCTACTCTTAAGGTTCAGTGCCCCATCCTTGAATCACATCTACGACAGGGTTCACCAATCCCCTCTTAGGGTTCAGTTTCTTGCGGGTTTAGTGACCTTGAATAAGGAAAAGGGTTTAGGGTTGGATTAGGCGGAGCCGCGAAGCGGGTCCGCCTAATCCAACCCTAAACCTTTTTCCGTCCCGTCTTATGCGGTACCCTACTCTTAAGGTTCAGTGCCCCATCCTTGAATCACATCCACGACAGGTTTCACCAATACTCTCTTAGGGTTCAGTTTCTTGCGGGTTTAGTGACCTTGAATAAGGAAAAGGGTTTAGGGTTGGATTAGGCGGAGCCGCGAAGCGGGTCCGCCTTATCCAACCCCAAACCCTTTTCCGTCCCGTCTTATGCAGTACCCTACTCTTAAGGTTCAGTGCCCCATCTTTGAATCACATCCACGACAAGATTCACCAATACTCACTTAGGGTTCAGTTTCTTGCGGGTTTAGTGACCTTGAATAAGGAAAAGGGTTTAGGGTTGGATTAGGCGGAGCCGCGAAGCGGGTCTGCCTAATCCAACCCTAAACCCTTTTTCCGTCCCGTCTTATGCAGTACCCTACTCTTGAGGTTCAGTGCCCCATCTTTGAATCACCTCCACGACAAGGTTCACCAATACCCTCTTAGGGTTCAGTTTCTTGCGGGTTTAGTGACCTTGAATAAGGAAAAGGGTTTAGGATTGGATTAGGCGGAGCCGCGAAGCAGGTCTGCCTAATCCAACCCAAAACCCTTTTTTGTCCCGTCTTATGCAGTACCCTACTCTTAAGGTTGAGTGCCCCATCTTTGAATCACATCCACGACAGGGTTCACCAATACCCTCTTAGGGTTCAGTTTCTTGCGGGTTTAGTGACCTTGAATAAGGAAAAGGGTTTAGGGTTGGATTAGGCGGAGCCGCGAAGCGGGTCCGCCTAATCTAACCCTAAACCCTTTTCCGTCCCGTCTTATGCAGTACCCTACTCTTAAGGTTCAGTGCCCCATCTTTGAATCACATCCACGACAGGGTTCACCAATACCCTCTTAGGGTTCAGTTTCTTGCGGGTTTAGTGACCTTGAATAAGGAAAAGGGTTTAGGGTTGGATTAGGCGGAGCCGCGAAGCGGGTCCGCCTAATCCAACCCCAAACCCTTTTCCGTCCCGTCTTATGCAGTACCCTACTCTTAAGGTTCAGTGCCCCATCTTTGAATCACATCCACGACAAGATTCACCAATACTCACTTAGGGTTCAGTTTCTTGCGGGTTTAGTGACCTTGAATAAGGAAAAGAATTTAGGGTTGGATAAGGCGGAGCCGCGAAGCGTGTCCGCCTAATCCAACCCTAAACCCTTTTTCGTCCCGTCTTATGCAGTACCCTACTCTTAAGGTTCAGTGCCCCATCTTTGAATCACATCCACGACAGGGTTCACCAATACCCTCTTAGGGTTTAGTTTCTTGCGGGTTTAGTGACCTTGAATAAGGAAAAGGGTTTAGGGTTGGATTAGGCGGAGCCGCGAAGCGGGTCTGCCTAATCCAACCCTAAACCCTTTTCCGTCCAGTCTTATGCAGTACCCTACTCTTAAGGTTCAGTGCCCCATCCTTGAATCACATCCATGACAGGTTTCACCAATACTCTCTTAGGGTTCAGTTTCTTGCGGGTTTAGTGACCTTGAATAAGGAAAAGGGTTTAGGGTTGGATTAGGCGGAGCCGCGAAGCGGGTCTGCCTAATCCAACCCTAAACCCTTTTTCCGTCCCGTCTTATGCAGTACCCTACTCTTGAGGTTCAGTGCCCCATCTTTGAATCACATCCACGACAAGGTTCACCAATACCCTCTTAGGGTTCAGTTTCTTGCGGGTTTAGTGACCTTGAATAAGGAAAAGGGTTTAGGGTTGGATTAGGCGGAGCCGCGAAGCGGGTCCGCCTAATCTAACCCTAAACCCTTTTCCGTCCCGTCTTATGCAGTACCCTACTCTTAAGGTTCAGTGCCCCATCTTTGAATCACATCCACGACAGGGTTCACCAATACCCTCTTAGGGTTCAGTTTCTTGCGGGTTTAGTGACCTTGAATAAGGAAAAGGGTTTAGGGTTGGATTAGGCGGAGCCGCGAAGCGGGTCCGCCTAATCCAACCCCAAACCCTTTTCCGTCCCGTCTTATGCAGTACCCTACTCTTAAGGTTCAGTGCCCCATCTTTGAATCACATCCACGACAAGATTCACCAATACTCACTTAGGGTTCAGTTTCTTGCGGGTTTAGTGACCTTGAATAAGGAAAAGAATTTAGGGTTGGATAAGGCGGAGCCGCGAAGCGTGTCCGCCTAATCCAACCCTAAACCCTTTTTCGTCCCGTCTTATGCAGTACCCTACTCTTAAGGTTCAGTGCCCCATCTTTGAATCACATCCACGACAGGGTTCACCAATACCCTCTTAGGGTTTAGTTTCTTGCGGGTTTAGTGACCTTGAATAAGGAAAAGGGTTTAGGGTTGGATTAGGCGGAGCCGCGAAGCGGGTCTGCCTAATCCAACCCTAAACCCTTTTCCGTCCCGTCTTATGCAGTACCCTACTCTTAAGGTTCAGTGCCCCATCCTTGAATCACATCCATGACAGGTTTCACCAATACTCTCTTAGGGTTCAGTTTCTTGCGGGTTTAGTGACCTTGAATAAGGAAAAGGGTTTAGGGTTGGATTAGGCGGAGCCGCGAAGCGGGTCTGCCTAATCCAACCCTAAACCCTTTTTCCGTCCCGTCTTATGCAGTACCCTACTCTTGAGGTTCAGTGCCCCATCTTTGAATCACATCCACGACAAGGTTCACCAATACCCTCTTAGGGTTCAGTTTCTTGCGGGTTTAGTGACCTTGAATATGGAAAAGGGTTTAGGGTTGGATTAGGCGGAGCCGCGAAGCAGGTCTGCCTAATCCAACCCAAAACCCTTTTTTGTCCCCTCTTATGCAGTACCCTACTCTTAAGGTTGAGTGCCCCATCTTTGAATCACATCCACGACAGGGTTCACCAATACCCTCTTAGGGTTCAGTTTCTTGCGGGTTTAGTGACCTTGAATAAGGAAAAGGGTTTAGGGTTGGATTAGGCGGAGCCGCGAAGCGGGTCCGCCTAATCTAACCCTAAACCCTTTTCCGTCCCGTCTTATGCAGTACCCTACTCTTAAGGTTCAGTGCCCCATCTTTGAATCACATCCACGACAGGGTTCACCAATACCCTCTTAGGGTTCAGTTTGTTGCGGGTTTAGTGACCTTGAATAAGGAAAAGGGTTTAGGGTTGGATTAGGCGGAGCCGCGAAGCGGGTCCGCCTAATCCAACCCTAAACCCTTTTCCGTCCCGTCTTATGCAGTACCCTACTCTTAAGGTTCAGTGCCCCATCTTTGAATCACATCCACGACAAGGTTCACCAATACCCTCTTAGGGTTCAGTTTCTTGCGGGTTTAGTGACCTTGAATAAGGAAAAGGGTTTAGGGTTGGATTAGGCGGAGCCGCGAAGCGGGTCTGCCTAATCCAACCCAAAACCCTTTTTTGTCCCGTCTTATGAAGTACCCTACTCTTAAGGTTCAGTGCCCCATCTTTGAATCACATCTACGACAGGGTTCACCAATACCCTCTTAGGGTTCAGTTTCTTGCGGGTTTAGTGACCTTGAATAAGGAAAAGGGTTTAGGGTTGGATTAGGCGGAGCCGCGAAGCGGGTCCGCCTAATCCAACCCTAAACCTTTTTCCGTCCCGTCTCATGCAGTACCCTACTCTTAAGGATCAGTGCCCCATCCTTGAATCACATCCACGACAGGTTTCACCAATACTCTCTTAGGGTTCAGTTTCTTGCGGGTTTAGTGACCTTGAATAAGGAAAAGGGTTTAGGGTTGGATTAGGCGGAGCCGCGAAGCGGGTCTGCCTAATCCAACCCTAAACCCTTTTTCCGTCCCGTCTTATGCAGTACCCTACTCTTAAGGTTCAGTGCCCCATCTTTGAATCACATCCACGACAAGATTCACCAATACCCTCATAGGGTTCAGTTTCTTGCGGGTTTAGTGACCTTGAATAAGGAAAAGGGTTTAGGGTTGGATTAGGCGGAGCCGCGAAGCGAGTCCGCCTAATCTAACCCTAAACCCTTTTCCGTCCCGTCTTATGCAGTACCCTACTCTTAAGGTTCAGTGCCCCATCTTTGAATCACATCCACGACAGGGTTCACCAATACCCTCTTAGGGTTCAGTTTGTTGCGGGTTTAGTGACCTTGTATAAGGAAAAGGGTTTAGGGTTGGATTAGGCGGAGCCGCGAAGCGGGTCCGCCTAATCCAACCCTAAACCCTTTTCCGTCCCGTCTTATGCAGTACCCTACTCTTAAGGTTCAGTGCCCCATCTTTGAATCACATCCACGACAAGGTTCACCAATACCCTCTTAGGGTTCAGTTTCTTGCGGGTTTAGTGACCTTGAATAAGGAAAAGGGTTTAGGGTTGGATTAGGCGGAGCCGCGAAGCGGGTCTGCCTAATCCAACCCAAAACCCTTTTTTGTCCCGTCTTATGAAGTACCCTACTCTTAAGGTTCAGTGCCCCATCTTTGAATCACATCTACGACAGGGTTCACCAATACCCTCTTAGGGCTCAGTTTCTTGCGGGTTTAGTGACCTTGAATAAGGAAAAGGGTTTAGGGTTGGATTAGGCGGAGCCGCGAAGCGAGTCCGCCTAATCTAACCCTAAACCCTTTTCCGTCCAGTCTTATGCAGTACCCTACTCTTAAGGTTCAGTGCCCCATCTTTGAATCACATCCACGACAGGGTTCACCAATACCCTCTTAGGGTTCAGTTTGTTGCGGGTTTAGTGACCTTGTATAAGGAAAAGGGTTTAGGGTTGGATTTGGCGGAGCCGCGAAGCGGGTCCGCCTAATCCAACCCTAAACCTTTTTCCGTCCCGTCTTATGCAGTACTCTACTCTTAAGGTTCAGTGCCCCATCCTTGAATCACATCCACGACAGGTTTCACCAATACTCTCTTAGGGTTCAGTTTCTTGCGGGTTTAGTGACCTTGAATAAGGAAAAGGGTTTAGGGTTGGATTAGGCGGAGCCGCGAAGCGGGTCCGCCTAATCCAACCCCAAACCCTTTTCCGTCCCGTCTTATGCAGTACCCTACTCTTAAGGTTCAGTGCCCCATCTTTGAATCACATCCACGACAAGATTCACCAATACTCACTTAGGGTTCAGTTTCTTGCGGGTTTAGTGACCTTGAATAAGGAAAAGAATTTAGGGTTGGATAAGGCGGAGCCGCGAAGCGTGTCCGCCTAATCCAACCCTAAACCCTTCTTCGTCCCGTCTTATTCAGTACCCTACTCTTAAGGTTCAGTGCCCCATCTTTGAATCACATCCACGACAGGGTTCACCAATACCCTCTTAGGGTTTAGTTTCTTGCGGGTTTAGTGACCTTGAATAAGGAAAAGGGTTTAGGGTTGGATTAGGCGGAGCCGCGAAGCGGGTCTGCCTAATCCAACCCTAAACCCTTTTCCGTCCCGTCTTATGCAGTACCCTACTCTTAAGGTTCAGTGCCCCATCCTTGAATCACATCCATGACAGGTTTCACCAATACTCTCTTAGGGTTCAGTTTCTTGCGGGTTTAGTGACCTTGAATAAGGAAAAGGGTTTAGGGTTGGATTAGGCGGAGCCGCGAAGCGGGTCTGCCTAATCCAACCCTAAACCCTTTTTCCGTCCCGTCTTATGCAGTACCCTACTCTTGAGGTTCAGTGCCCCATCTTTGAATCACATCCACGACAAGGTTCACCAATACCCTCTTAGGGTTCAGTTTCTTGCGGGTTTAGTGACCTTGAATATGGAAAAGGGTTTAGGGTTGGATTAGGCGGAGCCGCGAAGCAGGTCTGCCTAATCCAACCCAAAACCCTTTTTTGTCCCCTCTTATGCAGTACCCTACTCTTAAGGTTGAGTGCCCCATCTTTGAATCACATCCACGACAGGGTTCACCAATACCCTCTTAGGGTTCAGTTTCTTGCGGGTTTAGTGACCTTGAATAAGGAAAAGGGTTTAGGGTTGGATTAGGCGGAGCCGCGAAGCGGGTCCGCCTAATCTAACCCTAAACCCTTTTCCGTCCCGTCTTATGCAGTACCCTACTCTTAAGGTTCAGTGCCCCATCTTTGAATCACATCCACGACAGGGTTCACCAATACCCTCTTAGGGTTCAGTTTGTTGCGGGTTTAGTGACCTTGAATAAGGAAAAGGGTTTAGGGTTGGATTAGGCAGAGCCGCGAAGCGGGTCCGCCTAATCCAACCCTAAACCCTTTTCCGTCCCGTCTTATGCAGTACCCTACTCTTAAGGTTCAGTGCCCCATCTTTGAATCACATCCACGACAAGGTTCACCAATACCCTCTTAGGGTTCAGTTTCTTGCGGGTTTAGTGACCTTGAATAAGGAAAAGGGTTTAGGGTTGGATTAGGCGGAGCCGCGAAGCGGGTCTGCCTAATCCAACCCAAAACCCTTTTTTGTCCCGTCTTATGAAGTACCCTACTCTTAAGGTTCAGTGCCCCATCTTTGAATCACATCTACGACAGGGTTCACCAATACCCTCTTAGGGTTCAGTTTCTTGCGGGTTTAGTGACCTTGAATAAGGAAAAGGGTTTAGGGTTGGATTAGGCGGAGCCGCGAAGCGGGTCCGCCTAATCCAACCCTAAACCTTTTTCCGTCCCGTCTCATGCAGTACCCTACTCTTAAGGTTCAGTGCCCCATCCTTGAATCACATCCACGACAGGTTTCACCAATACTCTCTTAGGGTTCAGTTTCTTGCGGGTTTAGTGACCTTGAATAAGGAAAAGGGTTTAGGGTTGGATTAGGCGGAGCCGCGAAGCGGGTCTGCCTAATCCAACCCTAAACCCTTTTTCCGTCCCGTCTTATGCAGTACCCTACTCTTAAGGTTCAGTGCCCCATCTTTGAATCACATCCACGACAAGATTCACCAATACCCTCATAGGGTTCAGTTTCTTGCGGGTTTAGTGACCTTGAATAAGGAAAAGGGTTTAGGGTTGGATTAGGCGGAGCCGCGAAGCGAGTCCGCCTAATCTAACCCTAAACCCTTTTCCGTCCCGTCTTATGCAGTACCCTACTCTTAAGGTTCAGTGCCCCATCTTTGAATCACATCCACGACAGGGTTCACCAATACCCTCTTAGGGTTCAGTTTGTTGCGGGTTTAGTGACCTTGTATAAGGAAAAGGGCTTAGGGTTGGATTAGGCGGAGCCGCGAAGCGGGTCCGCCTAATCCAACCCTAAACCCTTTTCCGTCCCGTCTTATGCAGTACCCTACTCTTAAGGTTCAGTGCCCCATCTTTGAATCACATCCACGACAAGGTTCACCAATACCCTCTTAGGGTTCAGTTTCTTGCGGGTTTAGTGACCTTGAATAAGGAAAAGGGTTTAGGGTTGGATTAGGCGGAGCCGCGAAGCGGGTCTGCCTAATCCAACCCAAAACCCTTTTTTGTCCCGTCTTATGAAGTACCCTACTCTTAAGGTTCAGTGCCCCATCTTTGAATCACATCTACGACAGGGTTCACCAATACCCTCTTAGGGTTCAGTTTCTTGCGGGTTTAGTGACCTTGAATAAGGAAAAGGGTTTAGGGTTGGATTAGGCGGAGCCGCGAAGCGGGTCCGCCTAATCCAACCCTAAACCTTTTTCCGTCCCGTCTTATGCAGTACTCTACTCTTAAGGTTCAGTGCCCCATCCTTGAATCACATCCACGACAGGTTTCACCAATACTCTCTTAGGGTTCAGTTTCTTGCGGGTTTAGTGACCTTGAATAAGGAAAAGGGTTTAGGGTTGGATTAGGCGGAGCCGCGAAGCGGGTCCGCCTAATCCAACCCCAAACCCTTTTCCGTCCCGTCTTATGCAGTACCCTACTCTTAAGGTTCAGTGCCCCATCTTTGAATCACATCCACGACAAGATTCACCAATACTCACTTAGGGTTCAGTTTCTTGCGGGTTTAGTGACCTTGAATAAGGAAAAGAATTTAGGGTTGGATAAGGCGGAGCCGCGAAGCGTGTCCGCCTAATCCAACCCTAAACCCTTCTTCGTCCCGTCTTATTCAGTACCCTACTCTTAAGGTTCAGTGCCCCATCTTTGAATCACATCCACGACAGGGTTCACCAATACCCTCTTAGGGTTTAGTTTCTTGCGGGTTTAGTGACCTTGAATAAGGAAAAGGGTTTAGGGTTGGATTAGGCGGAGCCGCGAAGCGGGTCTGCCTAATCCAACCCTAAACCCTTTTCCGTCCCGTCTTATGCAGTACCCTACTCTTAAGGTTCAGTGCCCCATCCTTGAATCACATCCATGACAGGTTTCACCAATACTCTCTTAGGGTTCAGTTTCTTGCGGGTTTAGTGACCTTGAATAAGGAAAAGGGTTTAGGGTTGGATTAGGCGGAGCCGCGAAGCGGGTCTGCCTAATCCAACCCTAAACCCTTTTTCCGTCCCGTCTTATGCAGTACCCTACTCTTGAGGTTCAGTGCCCCATCTTTGAATCACATCCACGACAAGGTTCACCAATACCCTCTTAGGGTTCAGTTTCTTGCGGGTTTAGTGACCTTGAATAAGGAAAAGGGTTTAGGGTTGGATTAGGCGGAGCCGCGAAGCAGGTCTGCCTAATCCAACCCAAAACCCTTTTTTGTCCCGTCTTATGCAGTACCCTACTCTTAAGGTTGAGTGCCCCATCTTTGAATCACATCCACGACAGGGTTCACCAATACCCTCTTAGGGTTCAGTTTCTTGCGGGTTTAGTGACCTTGAATAAGGAAAAGGGTTTAGGGTTGGATTAGGCGGAGCCGCGAAGCGAGTCCGCCTAATCTAACCCTAAACCCTTTTCCGTCCCGTCTTATGCAGTACCCTACTCTTAAGGTTCAGTGCCCCATCTTTGAATCACATCCACGACAGGGTTCACCAATACCCTCTTAGGGTTCAGTTTGTTGCGGGTTTAGTGACCTTGTATAAGGAAAAGGGCTTAGGGTTGGATTAGGCGGAGCCGCGAAGCGGGTCCGCCTAATCCAACCCTAAACCCTTTTCCGTCCCGTCTTATGCAGTACCCTACTCTTAAGGTTCAGTGCCCCATCTTTGAATCACATCCACGACAAGGTTCACCAATACCCTCTTAGGGTTCAGTTTCTTGCGGGTTTAGTGACCTTGAATAAGGAAAAGGGTTTAGGGTTGGATTAGGCGGAGCCGCGAAGCGGGTCTGCCTAATCCAACCCAAAACCCTTTTTTGTCCCGTCTTATGAAGTACCCTACTCTTAAGGTTCAGTGCCCCATCTTTGAATCACATCTACGACAGGGTTCACCAATACCCTCTTAGGGTTCAGTTTCTTGCGGGTTTAGTGACCTTGAATAAGGAAAAGGGTTTAGGGTTGGATTAGGCGGAGCCGCGAAGCGGGTCCGCCTAATCCAACCCTAAACCTTTTTCCGTCCCGTCTTATGCAGTACTCTACTCTTAAGGTTCAGTGCCCCATCCTTGAATCACATCCACGACAGGTTTCACCAATACTCTCTTAGGGTTCAGTTTCTTGCGGGTTTAGTGACCTTGAATAAGGAAAAGGGTTTAGGGTTGGATTAGGCGGAGCCGCGAAGCGGGTCCGCCTAATCCAACCCCAAACCCTTTTCCGTCCCGTCTTATGCAGTACCCTACTCTTAAGGTTCAGTGCCCCATCTTTGAATCACATCCACGACAAGATTCACCAATACTCACTTAGGGTTCAGTTTCTTGCGGGTTTAGTGACCTTGAATAAGGAAAAGAATTTAGGGTTGGATAAGGCGGAGCCGCGAAGCGTGTCCGCCTAATCCAACCCTAAACCCTTCTTCGTCCCGTCTTATTCAGTACCCTACTCTTAAGGTTCAGTGCCCCATCTTTGAATCACATCCACGACAGGGTTCACCAATACCCTCTTAGGGTTTAGTTTCTTGCGGGTTTAGTGACCTTGAATAAGGAAAAGGGTTTAGGGTTGGATTAGGCGGAGCCGCGAAGCGGGTCTGCCTAATCCAACCCTAAACCCTTTTCCGTCCCGTCTTATGCAGTACCCTACTCTTAAGGTTCAGTGCCCCATCCTTGAATCACATCCATGACAGGTTTCACCAATACTCTCTTAGGGTTCAGTTTCTTGCGGGTTTAGTGACCTTGAATAAGGAAAAGGGTTTAGGGTTGGATTAGGCGGAGCCGCGAAGCGGGTCTGCCTAATCCAACCCTAAACCCTTTTTCCGTCCCGTCTTATGCAGTACCCTACTCTTGAGGTTCAGTGCCCCATCTTTGAATCACATCCACGACAAGGTTCACCAATACCCTCTTAGGGTTCAGTTTCTTGCGGGTTTAGTGACCTTGAATAAGGAAAAGGGTTTAGGGTTGGATTAGGCGGAGCCGCGAAGCAGGTCTGCCTAATCCAACCCAAAACCCTTTTTTGTCCCGTCTTATGCAGTACCCTACTCTTAAGGTTGAGTGCCCCATCTTTGAATCACATCCACGACAGGGTTCACCAATACCCTCTTAGGGTTCAGTTTCTTGCGGGTTTAGTGACCTTGAATAAGGAAAAGGGTTTAGGGTTGGATTAGGCGGAGCCGCGAAGCGAGTCCGCCTAATCTAACCCTAAACCCTTTTCCGTCCCGTCTTATGCAGTACCCTACTCTTAAGGTTCAGTGCCCCATCTTTGAATCACATCCACGACAGGGTTCACCAATACCCTCTTAGGGTTCAGTTTGTTGCGGGTTTAGTGACCTTGTATAAGGAAAAGGGCTTAGGGTTGGATTAGGCGGAGCCGCGAAGCGGGTCCGCCTAATCCAACCCTAAACCCTTTTCCGTCCCGTCTTATGCAGTACCCTACTCTTAAGGTTCAGTGCCCCATCTTTGAATCACATCCACGACAAGGTTCACCAATACCCTCTTAGGGTTCAGTTTCTTGCGGGTTTAGTGACCTTGAATAAGGAAAAGGGTTTAGGGTTGGATTAGGCGGAGCCGCGAAGCGGGTCTGCCTAATCCAACCCAAAACCCTTTTTTGTCCCGTCTTATGAAGTACCCTACTCTTAAGGTTCAGTGCCCCATCTTTGAATCACATCTACGACAGGGTTCACCAATACCCTCTTAGGGTTCAGTTTCTTGCGGGTTTAGTGACCTTGAATAAGGAAAAGGGTTTAGGGTTGGATTAGGCGGAGCCGCGAAGCGGGTCCGCCTAATCCAACCCTAAACCTTTTTCCGTCCCGTCTTATGCAGTACTCTACTCTTAAGGTTCATTGCCCCATCCTTGAATCACATCCACGACAGGTTTCACCAATACTCTCTTAGGGTTCAGTTTCTTGCGGGTTTAGTGACCTTGAATAAGGAAAAGGGTTTAGGGTTGGATTAGGCGGAGCCGCGAAGCGGGTCCGCCTAATCCAACCCCAAACCCTTTTCCGTCCCGTCTTATGCAGTACCCTACTCTTAAGGTTCAGTGCCCCATCTTTGAATCACATCCACGACAAGATTCACCAATACTCACTTAGGGTTCAGTTTCTTGCGGGTTTAGTGACCTTGAATAAGGAAAAGAATTTAGGGTTGGATAAGGCGGAGCCGCGAAGCGTGTCCGCCTAATCCAACCCTAAACCCTTCTTCGTCCCGTCTTATTCAGTACCCTACTCTTAAGGTTCAGTGCCCCATCTTTGAATCACATCCACGACAGGGTTCACCAATACCCTCTTAGGGTTTAGTTTCTTGCGGGTTTAGTGACCTTGAATAAGGAAAAGGGTTTAGGGTTGGATTAGGCGGAGCCGCGAAGCGGGTCTGCCTAATCCAACCCTAAACCCTTTTCCGTCCCGTCTTATGCAGTACCCTACTCTTAAGGTTCAGTGCCCCATCCTTGAATCACATCCATGACAGGTTTCACCAATACTCTCTTAGGGTTCAGTTTCTTGCGGGTTTAGTGACCTTGAATAAGGAAAAGGGTTTAGGGTTGGATTAGGCGGAGCCGCGAAGCGGGTCTGCCTAATCCAACCCTAAACCCTTTTTCCGTCCCGTCTTATGCAGTACCCTACTCTTGAGGTTCAGTGCCCCATCTTTGAATCACATCCACGACAAGGTTCACCAATACCCTCTTAGGGTTCAGTTTCTTGCGGGTTTAGTGACCTTGAATAAGGAAAAGGGTTTAGGGTTGGATTAGGCGGAGCCGCGAAGCAGGTCTGCCTAATCCAACCCAAAACCCTTTTTTGTCCCGTCTTATGCAGTACCCTACTCTTAAGGTTGAGTGCCCCATCTTTGAATCACATCCACGACAGGGTTCACCAATACCCTCTTAGGGTTCAGTTTCTTGCGGGTTTAGTGACCTTGAATAAGGAAAAGGGTTTAGGGTTGGATTAGGCGGAGCCGCGAAACGGGTCCGCCTAATCCAACCCTAAACCCTTTTCCGTCCCGTCTTATGCAGTACCCTACTCTTAAGGTTCAGTGCCCCATCTTTGAATCACATCCACGACAAGGTTCACCAATACCCTCTTAGGGTTCAGTTTCTTGCGGGTTTAGTGACCTTGAATAAGGAAAAGGGTTTAGGGTTGGATTAGGCGGAGCCGCGAAGCGGGTCCGCCTAATCCAACCCTAAACCTTTTTCCGTCCCGTCTCATGCAGTACCCTACTCTTAAGGTTCAGTGCCCCATCCTTGAATAACATCCACGACAGGTTTCACCAATACTCTCTTAGGGTTCAGTTTTTTGCGGGTTTAGTGACCCTGAATAAGGAAAAGGGTTTAGGGTTGGATTAGGCGGAGCCGCGAAGCGGGTCTGCCTAATCTAACCCTAAACCCTTTTCCGTCCCGTCTTATGCAGTACCCTACTCTTAAGGTTCAGTGCCCCATCTTTGAATCACATCCACGACAGGGTTCACCAATACCCTCTTAGGGTTCAGTTTGTTGCGGGTTTAGTGACCTTGTATAAGGAAAAGGGTTTAGGGTTGGATTAGGCGGAGCCGCGAAGCGGGTCCGCCTAATCCAACCCTAAACCTTTTTCCGTCCCGTCTTATGCAGTACTCTACTCTTAAGGTTCAGTGCCCCATCCTTGAATCACATCCACGACAGGTTTCACCAATACTCTCTTAGGGTTCAGTTTCTTGCGGGTTTAGTGACCTTGAATAAGGAAAAGGGTTTAGGGTTGGATTAGGCGGAGCCGCGAAGCGGGTCCGCCTAATCCAACCCCAAACCCTTTTCCGTCCCGTCTTATGCAGTACCCTACTCTTAAGGTTCAGTGCCCCATCTTTGAATCACATCCACGACAAGATTCACCAATACTCACTTAGGGTTCAGTTTCTTGCGGGTTTAGTGACCTTGAATAAGGAAAAGAATTTAGGGTTGGATAAGGCGGAGCCGCGAAGCGTGTCCGCCTAATCCAACCCTAAACCCTTCTTCGTCCCGTCTTATTCAATACCCTACTCTTAAGGTTCAGTGCCCCATCTTTGAATCACATCCACGACAGGGTTCACCAATACCTTCTTAGGGTTTAGTTTCTTGCGGGTTTAGTGACCTTGAATAAGGAAAAGGGTTTAGGGTTGGATTAGGCGGAGCCGCGAAGCGGGTCTGCCTAATCCAACCCTAAACCCTTTTCCGTCCCGTCTTATGCAGTACCCTACTCTTAAGGTTCAGTGCCCCATCCTTGAATCACATCCATGACAGGTTTCACCAATACTCTCTTAGGGTTCAGTTTCTTGCGGGTTTAGTGACCTTGAATAAGGAAAAGGGTTTAGGGTTGGATTAGGCGGAGCCGCGAAGCGGGTCTGCCTAATCTAACCCTAAACCCTTTTCCGTCCCGTCTTATGCAGTACCCTACTCTTAAGGTTCAGTGCCCCATCTTTGAATCACATCCACGACAGGGTTCACCAATACCCTCTTAGGGTTCAGTTTGTTGCGGGTTTAGTGACCTTGTATAAGGAAAAGGGTTTAGGGTTGGATTAGGCGGAGCCGCGAAGCGGGTCCGCCTAATCCAACCCTAAACCTTTTTCCGTCCCGTCTTATGCAGTACTCTACTCTTAAGGTTCAGTGCCCCATCCTTGAATCACATCCACGACAGGTTTCACCAATACTCTCTTAGGGTTCAGTTTCTTGCGGGTTTAGTGACCTTGAATAAGGAAAAGGGTTTAGGGTTGGATTAGGCGGAGCCGCGAAGCGGGTCCGCCTAATCCAACCCCAAACCCTTTTCCGTCCCGTCTTATGCAGTACCCTACTCTTAAGGTTCAGTGCCCCATCTTTGAATCACATCCACGACAAGATTCACCAATACTCACTTAGGGTTCAGTTTCTTGCGGGTTTAGTGACCTTGAATAAGGAAAAGAATTTAGGGTTGGATAAGGCGGAGTCGCGAAGCGTGTCCGCCTAATCCAACCCTAAACCCTTCTTCGTCCCGTCTTATTCAGTACCCTACTCTTAAGGTTCAGTGCCCCATCTTTGAATCACATCCACGACAGGGTTCACCAATACCCTCTTAGGGTTTAGTTTCTTGCGGGTTTAGTGACCTTGAATAAGGAAAAGGGTTTAGGGTTGGATTAGGCGGAGCCGCGAAGCGGGTCTGCCTAATCCAACCCTAAACCCTTTTCCGTCCCGTCTTATGCAGTACCCTACTCTTAAGGTTCAGTGCCCCATCCTTGAATCACATCCATGACAGGTTTCACCAATACTCTCTTAGGGTTCAGTTTCTTGCGGGTTTAGTGACCTTGAATAAGGAAAAGGGTTTAGGGTTGGATTAGGCGGAGCCGCGAAGCGGGTCTGCCTAATCCAACCCTAAACCCTTTTTCCGTCCCGTCTTATGCAGTACCCTACTCTTGAGGTTCAGTGCCCCATCTTTGAATCACATCCACGACAAGGTTCACCAATACCCTCTTAGGGTTCAGTTTCTTGCGGGTTTAGTGACCTTGAATAAGGAAAAGGGTTTAGGGTTGGATTAGGCGGAGCCGCGAAGCAGGTCTGCCTAATCCAACCCAAAACCCTTTTTTGTCCCGTCTTATGCAGTACCCTACTCTTAAGGTTGAGTGCCCCATCTTTGAATCACATCCACGACAGGGTTCACCAATACCCTCTTAGGGTTCAGTTTCTTGCGGGTTTAGTGACCTTGAATAAGGAAAAGGGTTTAGGGTTGGATTAGGCGGAGCCGCGAAGCGGGTCCGCCTAATCTAACCCTAAACCCTTTTCCGTCCCGTCTTATGCAGTACCCTACTCTTAAGGTTCAGTGCCCCATCTTTGAATCACATCCACGACAGGGTTCACCAATACCCTCTTAGGGTTCAGTTTCTTGCGGGTTTAGTGACCTTGAATAAGGAAAAGGGTTTAGGGTTGGATTAGGCGGAGCCGCGAAGCGGGTCCGCCTAATCCAACCCCAAACCCTTTTCCGTCCCGTCTTATGCAGTACCCTACTCTTAAGGTTCAGTGCCCCATCTTTGAATCACATCCACGACAGGGTTCACCAATACCCTCTTAGGGTTCAGTTTGTTGCGGGTTTAGTGACCTTGTATAAGGAAAAGGGTTTAGGGTTGGATTAGGCGGAGCCGCGAAGCGGGTCCGCCTAATCCAACCCTAAACCCTTTTCCGTCCCGTCTTATGCAGTACCCTACTCTTAAGGTTCAGTGCCCCATCTTTGAATCACATCCACGACAAGGTTCACCAATACCCTCTTAGGGTTCAGTTTCTTGCGGGTTTAGTGACCTTGAATAAGGAAAAGGGTTTAGGGTTGGATTAGGCGGAGCCGCGAAGCGGGTCTGCCTAATCCAACCCAAAACCCTTTTTTGTCCCGTCTTATGAAGTACCCTACTCTTAAGGTTCAGTGCCCCATCTTTGAATCACATCTACGACAGGGTTCACCAATACCCTCTTAGGGTTCAGTTTCTTGCGGGTTTAGTGACCTTGAATAAGGAAAAGGGTTTAGGGTTGGATTAGGCGGAGCCGCGAAGCGGGTCCGCCTAATCCAACCCTAAACCTTTTTCCGTCCCGTCTTATGCAGTACTCTACTCTTAAGGTTCAGTGCCCCATCCTTGAATCACATCCACGACAGGTTTCACCAATACTCTCTTAGGGTTCAGTTTCTTGCGGGTTTAGTGACCTTGAATAAGGAAAAGGGTTTAGGGTTGGATTAGGCGGAGCCGCGAAGCGGGTCCGCCTAATCCAACCCCAAACCCTTTTCCGTCCCGTCTTATGCAGTACCCTACTCTTAAGGTTCAGTGCCCCATCTTTGAATCACATCCACGACAAGATTCACCAATACTCACTTAGGGTTCAGTTTCTTGCGGGTTTAGTGACCTTGAATAAGGAAAAGAATTTAGGGTTGGATAAGGCGGAGCCGCGAAGCGTGTCCGCCTAATCCAACCCTAAACCCTTCTTCGTCCCGTCTTATTCAGTACCCTACTCTTAAGGTTCAGTGCCCCATCTTTGAATCACATCCACGACAGGGTTCACCAATACCCTCTTAGGGTTTAGTTTCTTGCGGGTTTAGTGACCTTGAATAAGGAAAAGGGTTTAGGGTTGGATTAGGCGGAGCCGCGAAGCGGGTCTGCCTAATCCAACCCTAAACCCTTTTCCGTCCCGTCTTATGCAGTACCCTACTCTTAAGGTTCAGTGCCCCATCCTTGAATCACATCCATGACAGGTTTCACCAATACTCTCTTAGGGTTCAGTTTCTTGCGGGTTTAGTGACCTTGAAAAAGGAAAAGGGTTTAGGGTTGGATTAGGCGGAGCCGCGAAGCGGGTCTGCCTAATCCAACCCTAAACCCTTTTCCGTCCCGTCTTATGCAGTACCCTACTCTTAAGGTTCAGTGCCCCATCTTTGAATCACATCCACGACAAGATTCACCAATACTCACTTAGGGTTCAGTTTCTTGCGGGTTTAGTGACCTTGAATAAGGAAAAGAATTTAGGGTTGGATAAGGCGGAGCCGCGAAGCGTGTCCGCCTAATCCAACCCTAAACCCTTCTTCGTCCCGTCTTATTCAGTACCCTACTCTTAAGGTTCAGTGCCCCATCTTTGAATCACATCCACGACAGGGTTCACCAATACCCTCTTAGGGTTTAGTTTCTTGCGGGTTTAGTGACCTTGAATAAGGAAAAGGGTTTAGGGTTGGATTAGGCGGAGCCGCGAAGCGGGTCTGCCTAATCCAACCCTAAACCCTTTTCCGTCCCGTCTTACGCAGTACCCTACTCTTAAGGTTCAGTGCCCCATCCTTGAATCACATCCATGACAGGTTTCACCAATACTCTCTTAGGGTTCAGTTTCTTGCGGGTTTACTGACCTTGAAAAAGGAAAAGGGTTTAGGGTTGGATTAGGCGGAGCCGCGAAGCGGGTCTGCCTAATCCAACCCTAAACCCTTTTTCCGTCCCGTCTTATGCAGTACCCTAATCTTGAGGTTCAGTGCCCCATCTTTGAATCACATCCACGACAAGGTTCACCAATACCCTCTTAGGGTTCAGTTTCTTGCGGGTTTAGTGACCTTGAATAAGGAAAAGGGTTTAGGGTTGGATTAGGCGGAGCCGGGAAGCAGGTCTGCCTAATCCAACCCAAAACCCTTTTTTGTCCCGTCTTATGCAGTACCCTACTCTTAAGGTTGAGTGCCCCATCTTTGAATCACATCCACGACAGGGTTCACCAATACCCTCTTAGGGTTCAGTTTCTTGCGGGTTTAGTGACCTTGAATAAGGAAAAGGGTTTAGGGTTGGATTAGGCGGAGCCGCGAAGCGGGTCCGCCTAATCTAACCCTAAACCCTTTTCCGTCCCGTCTTATGCAGTACCCTACTCTTAAGGTTCAGTGCCCCATCTTTGAATCACATCCACGACAGGGTTCACCAATACCCTCTTAGGGTTCAGTTTGTTGCGGGTTTAGTGACCTTGAATAAGGAAAAGGGTTTAGGGTTGGATTAGGCGGAGCCGCGAAGCGGGTCCGCCTAATCCAACCCTAAACCCTTTTCCGTCCCGTCTTATGCAGTACCCTACTCTTAAGGTTCAGTGCCCCATCTTTGAATCACATCCACGACAAGGTTCACCAATACCCTCTTAGGGTTCAGTTTCTTGCGGGTTTAGTGACCTTGAATAAGGAAAAGGGTTTAGGGTTGGATTAGGCGGAGCCGCGAAGCGGGTCTGCCTAATCCAACCCAAAACCCTTTTTTGTCCCGTCTTATGAAGTACCCTACTCTTAAGGTTCAGTGCCCCATCTTTGAATCACATCTACGACAGGGTTCACCAATACCCTCTTAGGGTTCAGTTTCTTGCGGGTTTAGTGACCTTGAATAAGGAAAAGGGTTTAGGGTTGGATTAGGCGGAGCCGCGAAGCGGGTCCGCCTAATCCAACCCTAAACCTTTTTCCGTCCCGTCTCATGCAGTACCCTACTCTTAAGGTTCAGTGCCCCATCCTTGAATCACATCCACGACAGGTTTCACCAATACTCTCTTAGGGTTCAGTTTCTTGCGGGTTTAGTGACCTTGAATAAGGAAAAGGGTTTAGGGTTGGATTAGGCGGAGCCGCGAAGCGGGTCTGCCTAATCCAACCCTAAACCCTTTTTCCGTCCCGTCTTATGCAGTACCCTACTCTTAAGGTTCAGTGCCCCATCTTTGAATCACATCCACGACAAGATTCACCAATACCCTCATAGGGTTCAGTTTCTTGCGGGTTTAGTGACCTTGAATAAGGAAAAGGGTTTAGGGTTGGATTAGGCGGAGCCGCGAAGCGAGTCCGCCTAATCTAACCCTAAACCCTTTTCCGTCCCGTCTTATGCAGTACCCTACTCTTAAGGTTCAGTGCCCCATCTTTGAATCACATCCACGACAGGGTTCACCAATACCCTCTTAGGGTTCAGTTTGTTGCGGGTTTAGTGACCTTGTATAAGGAAAAGGGTTTAGGGTTGGATTAGGCGGAGCCGCGAAGCGGGTCCGCCTAATCCAACCCTAAACCCTTTTCCGTCCCGTCTTATGCAGTACCCTACTCTTAAGGTTCAGTGCCCCATCTTTGAATCACATCCACGACAAGGTTCACCAATACCCTCTTAGGGTTCAGTTTCTTGCGGGTTTAGTGACCTTGAATAAGGAAAAGGGTTTAGGGTTGGATTAGGCGGAGCCGCGAAGCGGGTCTGCCTAATCCAACCCAAAACCCTTTTTTGTCCCGTCTTATGAAGTACCCTACTCTTAAGGTTCAGTGCCCCATCTTTGAATCACATCTACGACAAGGTTCACCAATACCCTCTTAGGGTTCAGTTTCTTGCGGGTTTAGTGACCTTGAATAAGGAAAAGGGTTTAGGGTTGGATTAGGCGGAGCCGCGAAGCGGGTCCGCCTAATCCAACCCTAAACCTTTTTCCGTCCCGTCTTATGCAGTACTCTACTCTTAAGGTTCAGTGCCCCATCCTTGAATCACATCCACGACAGGTTTCACCAATACTCTCTTAGGGTTCAGTTTCTTGCGGGTTTAGTGACCTTGAATAAGGAAAAGGGTTTAGGGTTGGATTAGGCGGAGCCGCGAAGCGGGTCCGCCTAATCCAACCCCAAACCCTTTTCCGTCCCGTCTTATGCAGTACCCTACTCTTAAGGTTCAGTGCCCCATCTTTGAATCACATCCACGACAAGATTCACCAATACTCACTTAGGGTTCAGTTTCTTGCGGGTTTAGTGACCTTGAATAAGGAAAAGAATTTAGGGTTGGATAAGGCGGAGCCGCGAAGCGTGTCCGCCTAATCCAACCCTAAACCCTTCTTCGTCCCGTCTTATTCAGTACCCTACTCTTAAGGTTCAGTGCCCCATCTTTGAATCACATCCACGACAGGGTTCACCAATACCCTCTTAGGGTTTAGTTTCTTGCGGGTTTAGTGACCTTGAATAAGGAAAAGGGTTTAGGGTTGGATTAGGCGTACCCGCGAAGCAGGTCTGCCTAATCCAACCCAAAACCCTTTTTTGTCCCGTCTTATGCAGTACCCTACTCTTAAGGTTGAGTGCCCCATCTTTGAATCACATCCACGACAGGGTTCACCAATACCCTCTTAGGGTTCAGTTTCTTGCGGGTTTAGTGACCTTGAATAAGGAAAAGGGTTTAGGGTTGGATTAGGCGGAGCCGCGAAGCGGGTCCGCCTAATCTAACCCTAAACCCTTTTCCGTCCCGTCTTATGCAGTACCCTACTCTTAAGGTTCAGTGCCCCATCTTTGAATCACATCTACGACAAGGTTCACCAATACCCTCTTAGGGTTCAGTTTCTTGCGGGTTTAGTGACCTTGAATAAGGAAAAGGGTTTAGGGTTGGATTAGGCGGAGCCGCGAAGCGGGTCCGCCTAATCCAACCCTAAACCTTTTTCCGTCCCGTCTTATGCAGTACTCTACTCTTAAGGTTCAGTGCCCCATCCTTGAATCACATCCACGACAGGTTTCACCAATACTCTCTTAGGGTTCAGTTTCTTGCGGGTTTAGTGACCTTGAATAAGGAAAAGGGTTTAGGGTTGGATTAGGCGGAGCCGCGAAGCGGGTCCGCCTAATCCAACCCCAAACCCTTTTCCGTCCCGTCTTATGCAGTACCCTACTCTTAAGGTTCAGTGCCCCATCTTTGAATCACATCCACGACAAGATTCACCAATACTCACTTAGGGTTCAGTTTCTTGCGGGTTTAGTGACCTTGAATAAGGAAAAGAATTTAGGGTTGGATAAGGCGGAGCCGCGAAGCGTGTCCGCCTAATCCAACCCTAAACCCTTCTTCGTCCCGTCTTATTCAGTACCCTACTCTTAAGGTTCAGTGCCCCATCTTTGAATCACATCCACGACAGGGTTCACCAATACCCTCTTAGGGTTTAGTTTCTTGCGGGTTTAGTGACCTTGAATAAGGAAAAGGGTTTAGGGTTGGATTAGGCGTACCCGCGAAGCAGGTCTGCCTAATCCAACCCAAAACCCTTTTTTGTCCCGTCTTATGCAGTACCCTACTCTTAAGGTTGAGTGCCCCATCTTTGAATCACATCCACGACAGGGTTCACCAATACCCTCTTAGGGTTCAGTTTCTTGCGGGTTTAGTGACCTTGAATAAGGAAAAGGGTTTAGGGTTGGATTAGGCGGAGCCGCGAAGCGGGTCCGCCTAATCTAACCCTAAACCCTTTTCCGTCCCGTCTTATGCAGTACCCTACTCTTAAGGTTCAGTGCCCCATCTTTGAATCACATCCACGACAGGGTTCACCAATACCCTCTTAGGGTTCAGTTTCTTGAGGGTTTAGTGACCTTGAATAAGGAAAAGGGTTTAGGGTTGGATTAGGCGGAGCCGCGAAGCGGGTCTGCCTAATCCAACCCTAAACCCTTTTTCCGTCCCGTCTTATGCAGTACCCTACTCTTGAGGTTCAGTGCCCCATCTTTGAATCACATCCACGACAAGGTTCACCAATACCCTCTTAGGGTTCAGTTTCTTGCGGGTTTAGTGACCTTGAATAAGGAAAAGGGTTTAGGGTTGGATTAGGCGGAGCCGCGAAGCAGGTCTGCCTAATCCAACCCAAAACCCTTTTTTGTCCCGTCTTATGCAGTACCCTACTCTTAAGGTTGAGTGCCCCATCTCTGAATCACATCCACGACAGGGTTCACCAATACCCTCTTAGGGTTCAGTTTCTTGCGGGTTTAGTGACCTTGAATAAGGAAAAGGGTTTAGGGTTGGATAAGGCAGAGCCGCGAAGCGTGTCCGCCTAATCCAACCCTAAACCCTTCTTCGTCCCGTCTTATTCAGTACCCTACTCTTAAGGTTCAGTGCCCCATCTTTGAATCACATCCACGACAAGATTCACCAATACTCACTTAGGGTTCAGTTTCTTGCGGGTTTAGTGACCTTGAATAAGGAAAAGAATTTAGGGTTGGATAAGGCGGAGCCGCGAAGCGTGTCCGCCTAATCCAACCCTAAACCCTTCTTCGTCCCGTCTTATTCAGTACCCTACTCTTAAGGTTCAGTGCCCCATCTTTGAATCACATCCACGACAGGGTTCACCAATACCCTCTTAGGGTTTAGTTTCTTGCGGGTTTAGTGACCTTGAATAAGGAAAAGGGTTTAGGGTTGGATTAGGCGTACCCGCGAAGCAGGTCTGCCTAATCCAACCCAAAACCCTTTTTTGTCCCGTCTTATGCAGTACCCTACTCTTAAGGTTGAGTGCCCCATCTTTGAATCACATCCACGACAGGGTTCACCAATACCCTCTTAGGGTTCAGTTTCTTGCGGGTTTAGTGACCTTGAATAAGGAAAAGGGTTTAGGGTTGGATTAGGCGGAGCCGCGAAGCGGGTCCGCCTAATCTAACCCTAAACCCTTTTCCGTCCCGTCTTATGCAGTACCCTACTCTTAAGGTTCAGTGCCCCATCTTTGAATCACATCCACGACAGGGTTCACCAATACCCTCTTAGGGTTCAGTTTCTTGAGGGTTTAGTGACCTTGAATAAGGAAAAGGGTTTAGGGTTGGATTAGGCGGAGCCGCGAAGCGGGTCCGCCTAATCTAACCCTAAACCCTTTTCCGTCCCGTCTTATGCAGTACCCTACTCTTAAGGTTCAGTGCCCCATCTTTGAATCACATCCACGACAGGGTTCACCAATACCCTCTTAGGGTTCAGTTTCTTGCGGGTTTAGTGACCTTGAATAAGGAAAAGGGTTTAGGGTTGGATTAGGCAGAGCCGCGAAGCGGGTCTGCCTAATCCAACCCTAAACCCTTTTTCCGTCCCGTCTTATGCAGTACCCTACTCTTGAGGTTCAGTGCCCCATCTTTGAATCACATCCACGACAAGGTTCACCAATACCCTCTTAGGGTTCAGTTTCTTGCGGGTTTAGTGACCTTGAATAAGGAAAAGGGTTTAGGGTTGGATTAGGCGGAGCCGCGAAGCGGGTCCGCCTAATCCAACCCTAAACCTTTTTCCGTCCCGTCTCATGCAGTACCCTACTCTTAAGGTTCAGTGCCCCATCCTTGAATAACATCCACGACAGGTTTCACCAATACTCTTTTAGGGTTCAGTTTCTTGCGGGTTTAGTGACCTTGAATAAGGAAAAGGGTTTAGGGTTGGATTAGGCGGAGCCGCGAAGCGAGTCCGCCTAATCTAACCCTAAACCCTTTTCCGTCCCGTCTTATGCAGTACCCTACTCTTAAGGTTCAGTGCCCCATCTTTGAATCACATCCACGACAGGGTTCACCAATACCCTCTTAGGGTTCAGTTTCTTGCGGGTTTAGTGACCTTGAATAAGGAAAAGGGTTTAGGGTTGGATTAGGCAGAGCCGCGAAGCGGGTCTGCCTAATCCAACCCTAAACCCTTTTTCCGTCCCGTCTTATGCAGTACCCTACTCTTAAGGTTCAGTGCCCCATCTTTGAATCACATCCACGACAAGATTCACCAATACCCTCATAGGGTTCAGTTTCTTGCGGGTTTAGTGACCTTGAATAAGGAAAAGGGTTTAGGGTTGGATTAGGCGTACCCGCGAAGCAGGTCTGCCTAATCCAACCCAAAACCCTTTTTTGTCCCGTCTTATGCAGTACCCTACTCTTAAGGTTGAGTGCCCCATCTTTGAATCACATCCACGACAGGGTTCACCAATACCCTCTTAGGGTTCAGTTTCTTGCGGGTTTAGTGACCTTGAATAAGGAAAAGGGTTTAGGGTTGGATTAGGCGGAGCCGCGAAGCGGGTCCGCCTAATCTAACCCTAAACCCTTTTCCGTCCCGTCTTATGCAGTACCCTACTCTTAAGGTTCAGTGCCCCATCTTTGAATCACATCCACGACAGGGTTCACCAATACCCTCTTAGGGTTCAGTTTCTTGAGGGTTTAGTGACCTTGAATAAGGAAAAGGGTTTAGGGTTGGATTAGGCGGAGCCGCGAAGCGGGTCTGCCTAATCCAACCCTAAACCCTTTTTCCGTCCCGTCTTATGCAGTACCCTACTCTTGAGGTTCAGTGCCCCATCTTTGAATCACATCCACGACAAGGTTCACCAATACCCTCTTAGGGTTCAGTTTCTTGCGGGTTTAGTGACCTTGAATAAGGAAAAGGGTTTAGGGTTGGATTAGGCGGAGCCGCGAAGCAGGTCTGCCTAATCCAACCCAAAACCCTTTTTTGTCCCGTCTTATGCAGTACCCTACTCTTAAGGTTGAGTGCCCCATCTTTGAATCACATCCACGACAGGGTTCACCAATACCCTCTTAGGGTTCAGTTTCTTGCGGGTTTAGTGACCTTGAATAAGGAAAAGGGTTTAGGGTTGGATTAGGCGGAGCCGCGAAGCGGGTCCGCCTAATCTAACCCTAAACCCTTTTCCGTCCCGTCTTATGCAGTACCCTACTCTTAAGGTTCAGTGCCCCATCTTTGAATCACATCCACGACAGGGTTCACCAATACCCTCTTAGGGTTCAGTTTCTTGCGGGTTTAGTGACCTTGAATAAGGAAAAGGGTTTAGGGTTGGATTAGGCAGAGCCGCGAAGCGGGTCTGCCTAATCCAACCCTAAACCCTTTTTCCGTCCCGTCTTATGCAGTACCCTACTCTTGAGGTTCAGTGCCCCATCTTTGAATCACATCCACGACAAGGTTCACCAATACCCTCTTAGGGTTCAGTTTCTTGCGGGTTTAGTGACCTTGAATAAGGAAAAGGGTTTAGGGTTGGATTAGGCGGAGCCGCGAAGCGGGTCCGCCTAATCCAACCCTAAACCTTTTTCCGTCCCGTCTCATGCAGTACCCTACTCTTAAGGTTCAGTGCCCCATCCTTGAATAACATCCACGACAGGTTTCACCAATACTCTCTTAGGGTTCAGTTTCTTGCGGGTTTAGTGACCTTGAATAAGGAAAAGGGTTTAGGGTTGGATTAGGCGGAGCCGCGAAGCGGGTCTGCCTAATCTAACCCTAAACCCTTTTCCGTCCCGTCTTATGCAGTACCCTACTCTTAAGGTTCAGTGCCCCATCTTTGAATCACATCCACGACAGGGTTCACCAATACCCTCTTAGGGTTCAGTTTGTTGCGGGTTTAGTGACCTTGTATAAGGAAAAGGGTTTAGGGTTGGATTAGGCGGAGCCGCGAAGCGGGTCCGCCTAATCCAACCCTAAACCCTTTTCCGTCCCGTCTTATGCAGTACCCTACTCTTAAGGTTCAGTGCCCCATCTTTGAATCACATCCACGACAAGGTTCACCAATACCCTCTTAGGGTTCAGTTTCTTGCGGGTTTAGTGACCTTGAATAAGGAAAAGGGTTTAGGGTTGGATTAGGCGGAGCCGCGAAGCGGGTCTGCCTAATCCAACCCAAAACCCTTTTTTGTCCCGTCTTATGAAGTACCCTACTCTTAAGGTTCAGTGCCCCATCTTTGAATCACATCTACGACAGGGTTCACCAATACCCTCTTAGGGTTCAGTTTCTTGCGGGTTTAGTGACCTTGAATAAGGAAAAGGGTTTAGGGTTGGATTAGGCGGAGCCGCGAAGCGGGTCCGCCTAATCCAACCCTAAACCTTTTTCCGTCCCGTCTTATGCAGTACTCTACTCTTAAGGTTCAGTGCCCCATCCTTGAATCACATCCACGACAGGTTTCACCAATACTCTCTTAGGGTTCAGTTTCTTGCGGGTTTAGTGACCTTGAATAAGGAAAAGGGTTTAGGGTTGGATTAGGCGGAGCCGCGAAGCGGGTCCGCCTAATCCAACCCCAAACCCTTTTCCGTCCCGTCTTATGCAGTACCCTACTCTTAAGGTTCAGTGCCCCATCTTTGAATCACATCCACGACAAGATTCACCAATACTCACTTAGGGTTCAGTTTCTTGCGGGTTTAGTGACCTTGAATAAGGAAAAGAATTTAGGGTTGGATAAGGCGGAGCCGCGAAGCGTGTCCGCCTAATCCAACCCTAAACCCTTCTTCGTCCCGTCTTATTCAGTACCCTACTCTTAAGGTTCAGTGCCCCATCTTTGAATCACATCCACGACAGGGTTCACCAATACCCTCTTAGGGTTTAGTTTCTTGCGGGTTTAGTGACCTTGAATAAGGAAAAGGGTTTAGGGTTGGATTAGGCGGAGCCGCGAAGCGGGTCTGCCTAATCCAACCCTAAACCCTTTTCCGTCCCGTCTTATGCAGTACCCTACTCTTAAGGTTCAGTGCCCCATCCTTGAATCACATCCATGACAGGTTTCACCAATACTCTCTTAGGGTTCAGTTTGTTGCGGGTTTAGTGACCTTGAATAAGGAAAAGGGTTTAGGGTTGGATTAGGCGGAGCCGCGAAGCGGGTCCGCCTAATCCAACCCTAAACCCTTTTCCGTCCCGTCTTATGCAGTACCCTACTCTTAAGGTTCAGTGCCCCATCTTTGAATCACATCCACGACAAGGTTCACCAATACCCTCTTAGGGTTCAGTTTCTTGCGGGTTTAGTGACCTTGAATAAGGAAAAGGGTTTAGGGTTGGATTAGGCGGAGCCGCGAAGCGGGTCTGCCTAATCCAACCCAAAACCCTTTTTTGTCCCGTCTTATGAAGTACCCTACTCTTAAGGTTCAGTGCCCCATCTTTGAATCACATCTACGACAGGGTTCACCAATACCCTCTTAGGGTTCAGTTTCTTGCGGGTTTAGTGACCTTGAATAAGGAAAAGGGTTTAGGGTTGGATTAGGCGGAGCCGCGAAGCGGGTCCGCCTAATCCAACCCTAAACCTTTTTCCGTCCCGTCTTATGCAGTACTCTACTCTTAAGGTTCAGTGCCCCATCCTTGAATCACATCCACGACAGGTTTCACCAATACTCTCTTAGGGTTCAGTTTCTTGCGGGTTTAGTGACCTTGAATAAGGAAAAGGGTTTAGGGTTGGATTAGGCGGAGCCGCGAAGCGGGTCCGCCTAATCCAACCCCAAACCCTTTTCCGTCCCGTCTTATGCAGTACCCTACTCTTAAGGTTCAGTGCCCCATCTTTGAATCACATCCACGACAAGATTCACCAATACTCACTTAGGGTTCAGTTTCTTGCGGGTTTAGTGACCTTGAATAAGGAAAAGAATTTAGGGTTGGATAAGGCGGAGCCGCGAAGCGTGTCCGCCTAATCCAACCCTAAACCCTTCTTCGTCCCGTCTTATTCAGTACCCTACTCTTAAGGTTCAGTGCCCCATCTTTGAATCACATCCACGACAGGGTTCACCAATACCCTCTTAGGGTTTAGTTTCTTGCGGGTTTAGTGACCTTGAATAAGGAAAAGGGTTTAGGGTTGGATTAGGCGGAGTCGCGAAGCGGGTCTGCCTAATCCAACCCTAAACCCTTTTCCGTCCCGTCTTATGCAGTACCCTACTCTTAAGGTTCAGTGCCCCATCCTTGAATCACATCCATGACAGGTTTCACCAATACTCTCTTAGGGTTCAGTTTCTTGCGGGTTTAGTGACCTTGAAAAAGGAAAAGGGTTTAGGGTTGGATTAGGCGGAGCCGCGAAGCGGGTCTGCCTAATCCAACCCTAAACCCTTTTTCCGTCCCGTCTTATGCAGTACCCTACTCTTGAGGTTCAGTGCCCCATCTTTGAATCACATCCACGACAAGGTTCACCAATACCCTCTTAGGGTTCAGTTTCTTGCGGGTTTAGTGACCTTGAATAAGGAAAAGGGTTTAGGGTTGGATTAGGCGGAGCCGCGAAGCAGGTCTGCCTAATCCAACCCAAAACCCTTTTTTGTCCCGTCTTATGCAGTACCCTACTCTTAAGGTTGAGTGCCCCATCTTTGAATCACATCCACGACAGGGTTCACCAATACCCTCTTAGGGTTCAGTTTCTTGCGGGTTTAGTGACCTTGAATAAGGAAAAGGGTTTAGGGTTGGATTAGGCGGAGCCGCGAAGCGGGTCCGCCTAATCTAACCCTAAACCCTTTTCCGTCCCGTCTTATGCAGTACCCTACTCTTAAGGTTCAGTGCCCCATCTTTGAATCACATCCACGACAGGGTTCACCAATACCCTCTTAGGGTTCAGTTTCTTGCGGGTTTAGTGACCTTGAATAAGGAAAAGGGTTTAGGGTTGGATTAGGCGGAGCCGCGAAGCGGGTCCGCCTAATCCAACCCTAAACCCTTTTCCGTCCCGTCTTATGCAGTACCCTACTCTTAAGGTTCAGTGCCCCATCTTTGAATCACATCCACGACAAGGTTCACCAATACCCTCTTAGGGTTCAGTTTCTTGCGGGTTTAGTGACCTTGAATAAGGAAAAGGGTTTAGGGTTGGATTAGGCGGAGCCGCGAAGCGGGTCTGCCTAATCCAACCCAAAACCCTTTTTTGTCCCGTCTTATGAAGTACCCTACTCTTAAGGTTCAGTGCCCCATCTTTGAAACACATCTACGACAGGGTTCACCAATACCCTCTTAGGGTTCAGTTTCTTGCGGGTTTAGTGACCTTGAATAAGGAAAAGGGTTTAGGGTTGGATTAGGCGGAGCCGCGAAGCGGGTCCGCCTAATCCAACCCTAAACCTTTTTCCGTCCCGTCTCATGCAGTACCCTACTCTTAAGGTTCAGTGCCCCATCCTTGAATAACATCCACGACAGGTTTCACCAATACTCTCTTAGGGTTCAGTTTCTTGCGGGTTTAGTGACCTTGAATAAGGAAAAGGGTTTAGGGTTGGATTAGGCGGAGCCGCGAAGCGGGTCCGCCTAATCCAACCCTAAACCCTTTTCCGTCCCGTCTTATGCAGTACCCTACTCTTAAGGTTCAGTGCCCCATCTTTGAATCACATCCACGACAAGATTCACCAATACTCACTTAGGGTTCAGTTTCTTGCGGGTTTAGTGACCTTGAATAAGGAAAAGAATTTAGGGTTGGATAAGGCGGAGCCGCGAAGCGTGTCCGCCTAATCCAACCCTAAACCCTTCTTCGTCCCGTCTTATTCAGTACCCTACTCTTAAGGTTCAGTGCCCCATCTTTGAATCACATCCACGACAGGGTTCACCAATACCCTCTTAGGGTTTAGTTTCTTGCGGGTTTAGTGACCTTGAATAAGGAAAAGGGTTTAGGGTTGGATTAGGCGGAGCCGCGAAGCGGGTCTGCCTAATCCAACCCTAAACCCTTTTCCGTCCCGTCTTATGCAGTACCCTACTCTTAAGGTTCAGTGCCCCATCCTTGAATCACATCCATGACAGGTTTCACCAATACTCTCTTAGGGTTCAGTTTCTTGCGGGTTTAGTGACCTTGAAAAAGGAAAAGGGTTTAGGGTTGGATTAGGCGGAGCCGCGAAGCGGGTCTGCCTAATCCAACCCTAAACCCTTTTTCCGTCCCGTCTTATGCAGTACCCTACTCTTGAGGTTCAGTGCCCCATCTTTGAATCACATCCACGACAAGGTTCACCAATACCCTCTTAGGGTTCAGTTTCTTGCGGGTTTAGTGACCTTGAATAAGGAAAAGGGTTTAGGGTTGGATTAGGCGGAGCCGCGAAGCAGGTCTGTCTAATCCAACCCAAAACCCTTTTTTGTCCCGTCTTATGCAGTACCCTACTCTTAAGGTTGAGTGCCCCATCTTTGAATCACATCCACGACAGGGTTCACCAATACCCTCTTAGGGTTCAGTTTCTTGCGGGTTTAGTGACCTTGAATAAGGAAAAGGGTTTAGGGTTGGATTAGGCGGAGCCGCGAAGCGGGTCCGCCTAATCTAACCCTAAACCCTTTTCCGTCCCGTCTTATGCAGTACCCTACTCTTAAGGTTCAGTGCCCCATCTTTGAATCACATCCACGACAGGGTTCACCAATACCCTCTTAGGGTTCAGTTTCTTGCGGGTTTAGTGACCTTGAATAAGGAAAAGGGTTTAGGGTTGGATTAGGCGGAGCCGCGAAGCGGGTCCGCCTAATCCAACCCTAAACCCTTTTCCGTCCCGTCTTATGCAGTACCCTACTCTTAAGGTTCAGTGCCCCATCTTTGAATCACATCCACGACAAGGTTCACCAATACCCTCTTAGGGTTCAGTTTCTTGCGGGTTTAGTGACCTTGAATAAGGAAAAGGGTTTAGGGTTGGATTAGGCGGAGCCGCGAAGCGGGTCTGCCTAATCCAACCCAAAACCCTTTTTTGTCCCGTCTTATGAAGTACCCTACTCTTAAGGTTCAGTGCCCCATCTTTGAAACACATCTACGACAGGGTTCACCAATACCCTCTTAGGGTTCAGTTTCTTGCGGGTTTAGTGACCTTGAATAAGGAAAAGGGTTTAGGGTTGGATTAGGCGGAGCCGCGAAGCGGGTCCGCCTAATCCAACCCTAAACCTTTTTCCGTCCCGTCTCATGCAGTACCCTACTCTTAAGGTTCAGTGCCCCATCCTTGAATAACATCCACGACAGGTTTCACCAATACTCTCTTAGGGTTCAGTTTCTTGCGGGTTTAGTGACCTTGAATAAGGAAAAGGGTTTAGGGTTGGATTAGGCGGAGCCGCGAAGCGGGTCTGCCTAATCCAACCCTAAACCCTTTTTCCGTCCCGTCTTATGCAGTACCCTACTCTTAAGGTTCAGTGCCCCATCTTTGAATCACATCCACGACAAGGTTCACCAATACCCTCTTAGGGTTCAGTTTCTTGCGGGTTTAGTGACCTTGAATAAGGAAAAGGGTTTAGGGTTGGATTAGGCGGAGCCGCGAAGCGGGTCTGCCTAATCCAACCCAAAACCCTTTTTTGTCCCGTCTTATGAAGTACCCTACTCTTAAGGTTCAGTGCCCCATCTTTGAATCACATCTACGACAGGGTTCACCAATACCCTCTTAGGGTTCAGTTTCTTGCGGGTTTAGTGACCTTGAATAAGGAAAAGGGTTTAGGGTTGGATTAGGCGGAGCCGCGAAGCGGGTCCGCCTAATCCAACCCTAAACCTTTTTCCGTCCCGTCTTATGCAGTACCCTACTCTTAAGGTTCAGTGCCCCATCCTTGAATCACATCCACGACAGGTTTCACCAATACTCTCTTAGGGTTCAGTTTCTTGCGGGTTTAGTGACCTTGAATAAGGAAAAGGGTTTAGGGTTGGATTAGGCGGAGCCGCGAAGCGGGTCCGCCTAATCCAACCCCAAACCCTTTTCCGTCCCGTCTTATGCAGTACCCTACTCTTAAGGTTCAGTGCCCCATCTTTGAATCACATCCACGACAAGATTCACCAATACTCACTTAGGGTTCAGTTTCTTGCGGGTTTAGTGACCTTGAATAAGGAAAAGAATTTAGGGTTGGATAAGGCGGAGCCGCGAAGCGTGTCCGCCTAATCCAACCCTAAACCCTTTTTCGTCCCGTCTTATGCAGTACCCTACTCTTAAGGTTCAGTGCCCCATCTTTGAATCACATCCACGACAGGGTTCACCAATACCCTCTTAGGGTTTAGTTTCTTGCGGGTTTAGTGACCTTGAATAAGGAAAAGGGTTTAGGGTTGGATTAGGCGGAGCCGCGAAGCGGGTCTGCCTAATCCAACCCTAAACCCTTTTCCGTCCCGTCTTATGCAGTACCCTACTCTTAAGGTTCAGTGCCCCATCCTTGAATCACATCTACGACAGGGTTCACCAATACCCTCTTAGGGTTCAGTTTCTTGCGGGTTTAGTGACCTTGAATAAGGAAAAGGGTTTAGGGTTGGATTAGGCGGAGCCGCGAAGCGAGTCCGCCTAATCTAACCCTAAACCCTTTTCCGTCCCGTCTTATGCAGTACCCTACTCTTAAGGTTCAGTGCCCCATCTTTGAATCACATCCACGACAGGGTTCACCAATACCCTCTTAGGGTTCAGTTTGTTGCGGGTTTAGTGACCTTGAATAAGGAAAAGGGTTTAGGGTTGGATTAGGCGGAGCCGCGAAGCGGGTCCGCCTAATCCAACCCTAAACCCTTTTCCGTCCCGTCTTATGCAGTACCCTACTCTTAAGGTTCAGTGCCTCATCTTTGAATCACATCCACGACAAGGTTCACCAATACCCTCTTAGGGTTCAGTTTCTTGCGGGTTTAGTGACCTTGAATAAGGAAAAGGGTTTAGGGTTGGATTAGGCGGAGCCGCGAAGCGGGTCTGCCTAATCCAACCCAAAACCCTTTTTTGTCCCGTCTTATGAAGTACCCTACTCTTAAGGTTCAGTGCCCCATCTTTGAATCACATCTACGACAGGGTTCACCAATACCCTCTTAGGGTTCAGTTTCTTGCGGGTTTAGTGACCTTGAATAAGGAAAAGGGTTTAGGGTTGGATTAGGCGGAGCCGCGAAGCGGGTCCGCCTAATCCAACCCTAAACCTTTTTCCGTCCCGTCTTATGCAGTACCCTACTCTTAAGGTTCAGTGCCCCATCCTTGAATCACATCCACGACAGGTTTCACCAATACTCTCTTAGGGTTCAGTTTCTTGCGGGTTTAGTGACCTTGAATAAGGAAAAGGGTTTAGGGTTGGATTAGGCGGAGCCGCGAAGCGGGTCCGCCTAATCCAACCCCAAACCCTTTTCCGTCCCGTCTTATGCAGTACCCTACTCTTAAGGTTCAGTGCCCCATCTTTGAATCACATCCACGACAAGATTCACCAATACTCACTTAGGGTTCAGTTTCTTGCGGGTTTAGTGACCTTGAATAAGGAAAAGAATTTAGGGTTGGATAAGGCGGAGCCGCGAAGCGTGTCCGCCTAATCCAACCCTAAACCCTTTTTCGTCCCGTCTTATGCAGTACCCTACTCTTAAGGTTCAGTGCCCCATCTTTGAATCACATCCACGACAGGGTTCACCAATACCCTCTTAGGGTTTAGTTTCTTGCGGGTTTAGTGACCTTGAATAAGGAAAAGGGTTTAGGGTTGGATTAGGCGGAGCCGCGAAGCGGGTCTGCCTAATCCAACCCTAAACCCTTTTCCGTCCCGTCTTATGCAGTACCCTACTCTTAAGGTTCAGTGCCCCATCCTTGAATCACATCTACGACAGGGTTCACCAATACCCTCTTAGGGTTCAGTTTCTTGCGGGTTTAGTGACCTTGAATAAGGAAAAGGGTTTAGGGTTGGATTAGGCGGAACCGCGAAGCAGGTCCGCCTAATCCAACCCTAAACCATTTTTCGTCCCGTCTTATGCAGTGCCCTACTCTTAAGGTTCAGTGCCCCATCTTTGAATCACATCCACGACAAGGTTCACCAATACCCTCTTAGGGTTCAGTTTCTTGCGGGTTTAGTGACCTTGAATAAGGAAAAGGGTTTAGGGTTGGATTAGGCGGAGCCGCGAAGCGGGTCTGCCTAATCCAACCCAAAACCCTTTTGTGTCCCGTCTTATGAAGTACCCTACTCTTAAGGTTCAGTGCCCCATCTTTGAATCACATCTACGACAGGGTTCACCAATACCCTCTTAGGGTTCAGTTTCTTGCGGGTTTAGTGACCTTGAATAAGGAAAAGGGTTTAGGGTTGGATTAGGCAGAGCCGCGAAACGGGTCTGCCTAATCCAACCCTAAACCCTTTTTCCGTCCCGTCTTATGCAGTACCCTACTCTTGAGGTTCAGTGGCCCATCTTTGAATCACATCCACGACAGGGTTCACCAATACCCTCTTAGGGTTCAGTTTCTTGCGGGTTTAGTGACCTTGAATAAGGAAAAGGGTTTAGGGTTGGATTAGGCGGAGCCGCGAAGCGGGTCTGCCTAATCCAACCCTAAACCCTTTTCCGTCCCGTCTTATGCAGTACCCTACTCTTAAGGTTGAGTGCCACATCTTTGAATCACATCCACGACAGGGTTCACCAATACCCTCTTAGGGTTCAGTTTCTTGCGGGTTTAGTGACCTTGAATAAGGAAAAGGGTTTAGGGTTGGATTAGGCGGAGCCGCGAAGCGGGTCCGCCTAATCTAACCCTAAACCCTTTTCCGTCCCGTCTTATGCAGTACCCTACTCTTAAGGTTGAGTGCCACATCTTTGAATCACATCCACGACAGGGTTCACCAATACCCTCTTAGGGTTCAGTTTGTTGCGGGTTTAGTGACCTTGAATAAGGAAAAGGGTTTAGGGTTGGATTAGGCGGAGCCGCGAAGCGGGTCCGCCTAATCCAACCCTAAACCCTTTTCCGTCCCGTCTTATGCAGTACCCTACTCTTAAGGTTCAGTGCCCCATCTTTGAATCATATCCACGACAAGGTTCACCAATACCCTCTTAGGGTTCAGTTTCTTGCGGGTTTAGTGACCTTGAATAAGGAAAAGGGTTTAGGGTTGGATTAGGCGGAGCCGCGAAGCGGGTCTGCCTAATCCAACCGAAAACCCTTTTTGTCCCGTCTTATGAAGTACCCTACTCTTAAGGTTCAGTGCCCCATCTTTGAATCACATCTACGACAGGGTTCACCAATACCCTCTTAGGGTTCAGTTTCTTGCGGGTTGAGTGACCTTGAATAAGGAAAAGGGTTTAGGGTTGGATTAGGCGGAGCCGCGAAGCGGGTCTGCCTAATCCAACCCTAAACCCTTTTTCCGTCCCGTCTTATGCAGTACCCTACTCTTAAGGTTCAGTGCCCCATCTTTGAATCACATCCACGACAAAGTTCACCAATACCCTCTTAGGGTTCAGTTTCTTGCGGGTTTAGGGACCTTGAATAAGGAAAAGGGTTTAGGGTTGGATTAGGCGGAGCCGCGAAGCGGGTCCGCCTAATCTAACCCTAAACCCTTTTCCGTCCCGTCTTATGCAGTACCCAACTCTTAAGGTTCAGTGCCCCATCTTTGAATCACATCCACGACAGGGTTCACCAATACCCTCTTAGGGTTCAGTTTGTTGCGGGTTTAGTGACCTTGAATAAGGAAAAGGGTTTAGGGTTGGATTAGGCGGAGCCGCGAAGCAGGTTCGCCTAATCCAACCCTAAACCCTTTTCGGTCCCGTCTTATGCAGTACCCTACTCTTAAGGTTCAGTGCCCCATCTTTGAATCACATCCACGACAGGGTTCACCAATACCCTCTTAGGGTACAGTTTCTTGCGGGTTTAGTGACCTTGAACAAGAAAAACGGTTTAGGGTTGGATTAGGCGGAGCCGCGAAGCGGGTCCGCCTAATCCAACCCTAAACCCTTTTTCGTCCCGTCTTATGCAGTACCCTACTCTTAAGGTTCAGTGCCCCATCTTTGAATCACATCCAAGACAGGGTTCACCAATACTCTCTTAGGGTTCAGTTTCTTGCGGGTTTAGTGACCTTGAATAAGGAAAAGGGTTTAGGGTTGGATTAGGCGGAGCCGCGAAGCAGGTCTGCCTAATCCAACCCAAAACCCTTTTTTGTCCCGTCTTATGCAGTACCCTACTCTTAAGGTTGAGTGCCCCATCTTTGAATCACATCCACGACAGGGTTCACCAATACCCTCTTAGGGTTCAGTTTCTTGCGGGTTTAGTGACCTTGAATAAGGAAAAGGGTTTAGGGTTGGATTAGGCGGAGCCGCGAAGCGGGTCCGCCTAATCTAACCCTAAACCCTTTTCCGTCCCGTCTTATGCAGTACCCTACTCTTAAGGTTCAGTGCCCCATCTTTGAATCACATCCAAGACAGGGTTCACCAATACTCTCTTAGGGTTCAGTTTCTTGCGGGTTTAGTGACCTTGAATAAGGAAAAGAATTTATGGTTGGATAAGGCGGAGCCGCGAAGCGTGTCCGCCTAATCCAACCTTAAACCCTTTTCCGTCCCGTCTTATGCAGTACCCTACTCTTAAGGTTCAGTGCCCCATCTTTGAATCACATCCACGACAGGGTTCACCAATACCCTCTTAGAGTTCAATTTCTTGCGGGTTTAGTGACCTTGAATAAGGAAAAGGGTTTAGGGTTGGATTAGGCGGAGCCGCGAAGCAGGTCCGCCTAATCCAACCCTAAACCCTTTTCCGTCCCGTCTTATGCAGTACCCTACTCTTAAGGTTCAGTGCCCCATCTTTGAATCACATCCACGACAAGGTTCACCAATACCCTCTTAGGGTTCAGTTTCTTGCGGGTTTAGTGACCTTGAATAAGGAAAAGGGTTTAGGGTTGGATTAGGCGGAGCCGCGAAGCGTGTCTGCCTAATCCAACCCAAAACCCTTTTTTGTCCCGTCTTATGAAGTACCCTACTCTTAAGGTTCAGTGCCCCATCTTTGAATCACATCTACGACAGGGTTCACCAATACCCTCTTAGGGTTCAGTTTCTTGCGGGTTTAGTGACCTTGAATAAGGAAAAGGGTTTAGGGTTGGATTAGGCGGAACCGCGAAGCAGGTCCTCCTAATCCAACCCTAAATCCTTTTCCGTCCCGTCTTATGCAGTACCCTACTCTTAAGGTTCAGTGCCCCATCTTTGAATCACATCCACGACAGGGTTCACCAATACCCTCTTAGGGTTCAGTTTCTTGCGGGTTTAGTGACCTTGAATAAGGAAAAGGGTTTAGGGTTGGATTAGGCGGAGCCGCGAAGCAGGTCCGCCTAATCCAACCCTAAACCCTTTTCCGTCCCATCTTATGCAGTACCCTACTCTTAAGGTTCAGTGCCCCATCTTTGAATCACATCCACGACAAGGTTCACCAATACCCTCTTAGGGTTCAGTTTCTTGCGGGTTTAGTGACCTTGAATAAGGAAAAGGGTTTAGGGTTGGATTAGGCGGAGCCGCGAAGCGGGTCTGCCTAATCCAACCCAAAACCCTTTTTTGTCCCGTCTTATGAAGTACCCTACTCTTAAGGTTCAGTGCCCCATCTTTGAATCACATCTACGACAGGGTTCACCAATACCCTCTTAGGGTTCAGTTTCTTGCGGGTTTAGTGACCTTGAATAAGGAAAAGGGTTTAGGGTTGGATTAGGCGGAACCGCGAAGCAGGTCCTCCTAATCCAACCCTAAATCCTTTTCCGTCCCGTCTTATGCAGTACCCTACTCTTAAGGTTCAGTGCCCCATCTTTGAATCACATCCACGACAGGTTTCACCAATACTCTCTTAGGGTTCAGTTTCTTGCGGGTTTAGTGACCTTGAATAAGGAAAAGGGTTTAGGGTTGGATTAGGCGGAGCCGCGAAGCGGGTCTGCCTAATCCAACCCAAAACCCTTTTTTGTCCCGTCTTATGAAGTACCCTACTCTTAAGGTTCAGTGCCCCATCTTTGAATCACATCTACGACAGGGTTCACCAATACCCTCTTAGGGTTCAGTTTCTTGCGGGTTTAGTGACCTTGAATAAGGAAAAGGGTTTAGGGTTGGATTAGGCGGAACCGCGAAGCAGGTCCTCCTAATCCAACCCTAAATCCTTTTCCGTCCCGTCTTATGCAGTACCCTACTCTTAAGGTTCAGTGCCCCATCTTTGAATCACATCCACGACAGGGTTCACCAATACCCTCTTAGGGTTCAGTTTCTTGCGGGTTTAGTGACCTTGAATAAGGAAAAGGGTTTAGGGTTGGATTAGGCGGAGCCGCGAAGCAGGTCCGCCTAATCCAACCCTAAACCCTTTTCCGTCCCATCTTATGCAGTACCCTACTCTTAAGGTTCAGTGCCCCATCTTTGAATCACATCCACGACAAGGTTCACCAATACCCTCTTAGGGTTCAGTTTCTTGCGGGTTTAGTGACCTTGAATAAGGAAAAGGGTTTAGGGTTGGATTAGGCGGAGCCGCGAAGCGGGTCTGCCTAATCCAACCCAAAACCCTTTTTTGTCCCGTCTTATGAAGTACCCTACTCTTAAGGTTCAGTGCCCCATCTTTGAATCACATCTACGACAGGGTTCACCAATACCCTCTTAGGGTTCAGTTTCTTGCGGGTTTAGTGACCTTGAATAAGGAAAAGGGTTTAGGGTTGGATTAGGCGGAATCGCGAAGCAGGTCCTCCTAATCCAACCCTAAATCCTTTTCCGTCCCGTCTTATGCAGTACCCTACTCTTAAGGTTCAGTGCCCCATCTTTGAATCACATCCACGACAGGTTTCACCAATACTCTCTTAGGGTTCAGTTTCTTGCGGGTTTAGTGACCTTGAATAAGGAAAAGGGTTTAGGGTTGGATTAGGCGGAGCCGCGAAGCGGGTCTGCCTAATCCAACCCAAAACCCTTTTTTGTCCCGTCTTATGCAGTACCCTACTCTTAAGGTTGAGTGCCCCATCTTTGAATCACATCCACGACAGGGTTCACCAATACCCTCTTAGGGTTCAGTTTCTTGCGGGTTTAGTGACCTTGAATAAGGAAAAGGGTTTAGGGTTGGATTAGGCGGAGCCGCGAAGCGGGTCCGCCTAATCTAACCCTAAACCCTTTTCCGTCCCGTCTTATGCAGTACCCTACTCTTAAGGTTCACTGCCCCATCTTTGAATCACATCCACGACAGGGTTCACCAATACCCTCTTAGGGTTCAGTTTGTTGCGGGTTTAGTGACCTTGAATAAGGAAAAGGGTTTAGGGTTGGATTAGGCGGAGCCGCGAAGCGGGTCCGCCTAATCCAACCCTAAACCCTTTTCCGTCCCGTCTTATGCAGTACCCTACTCTTAAGGTTCAGTGCCCCATCTTTGAATCACATCCACGACAAGGTTCACCAATACCCTCTTAGGGTTCAGTTTCTTGCGGGTTTAGTGACCTTGAATAAGGAAAAGGGTTTAGGGTTGGATTAGGCGGAGCCGCGAAGCAGGTCTGCCTAATCCAACCGAAAACCCTTTTTGTCCCGTCTTATGAAGTACCCTACTCTTAAGGTTCAGTGCCCCATCTTTGAATCACATCTACGACAGGGTTCACCAATACCCTCTTAGGGTTCAGTTTCTTGCGGGTTGAGTGACCTTGAATAAGGAAAAGGGTTTAGGGTTGGATTAGGCGGAGCCGCGAAGCGGGTCTGCCTAATCCAACCCTAAACCCTTTTTCCGTCCCGTCTTATGCAGTACCCTACTCTTAAGGTTCAGTGCCCCATCTTTGAATCACATCCACGACAAAGTTCACCAATACCCTCTTAGGGTTCAGTTTCTTGCGGGTTTAGGGACCTTGAATAAGGAAAAGGGTTTAGGGTTGGATTAGGCGGAGCCGCGAAGCGGGTCCGCCTAATCTAACCCTAAACCCTTTTCCGTCCCGTCTTATGCAGTACCCAACTCTTAAGGTTCAGTGCCCCATCTTTGAATCACATCCACGACAGGGTTCACCAATACCCTCTTAGGGTTCAGTTTGTTGCGGGTTTAGTGACCTTGAATAAGGAAAAGGGTTTAGGGTTGGATTAGGCGGAGCCGCGAAGCAGGTTCGCCTAATCCAACCCTAAACCCTTTTCGGTCCCGTCTTATGCAGTACCCTACTCTTAAGGTTCAGTGCCCCATCTTTGAATCACATCCACGACAGGGTTTACCAATACCCTCTTAGGGTACAGTTTCTTGCGGGTTTAGTGACCTTGAACAAGAAAAACGGTGTAGGGTTGGATTAGGCGGAGCCGCGAAGCGGGTCCGCCTAATCCAACCCTAAACCCTTTTTCGTCCCGTCTTATGCAGTACCCTACTCTTAAGGTTCAGTGCCCCATCTTTGAATCACATCCAAGACAGGGTTCACCAATACTCTCTTAGGGTTCAGTTTCTTGCGGGTTTAGTGACCTTGAATAAGGAAAAGGGTTTAGGGTTGGATTAGGCGGAGCCGCGAAGCAGGTCTGCCTAATCCAACCCAAAACCCTTTTTTGTCCCGTCTTATGCAGTACCCTACTCTTAAGGTTGAGTGCCCCATCTTTGAATCACATCCACGACAGGGTTCACCAATACCCTCTTAGGGTTCAGTTTCTTGCGGGTTTAGTGACCTTGAATAAGGAAAAGGGTTTAGGGTTGGATTAGGCGGAGCCGCGAAGCGGGTCCGCCTAATCTAACCCTAAACCCTTTTCCGTCCCGTCTTATGCAGTACCCTACTCTTAAGGTTCAGTGCCCCATCTTTGAATCACATCCAAGACAGGGTTCACCAATACTCTCTTAGGGTTCAGTTTCTTGCGGGTTTAGTGACCTTGAATAAGGAAAAGAATTTATGGTTGGATAAGGCGGAGCCGCGAAGCGTGTCCGCCTAATCCAACCTTAAACCCTTTTCCGTCCCGTCTTATGCAGTACCCTACTCTTAAGGTTCAGTGCCCCATCTTTGAATCACATCCACGACAGGGTTCACCAATACCCTCTTAGGGTTCAGTTTCTTGCGGGTTTAGTGACCTTGAATAAGGAAAAGGGTTTAGGGTTGGATTAGGGGAGCCGCGAAGCAGGTCCGCCTAATCCAACCCTAAACCCTTTTCCGTCCCGTCTTATGCAGTACCCTACTCTTAAGGTTCAATGCCCCATCTTTGAATCACATCCACGACAAGGTTCACCAATACCCTCTTAGGGTTCAGTTTCTTGCGGGTTTAGTGACCTTGAATAAGGAAAAGGGTTTAGGGTTGGATTAGGCGGAGCCGCGAAGCGGGTCTGCCTAATCCAACCCAAAACCCTTTTTTGTCCCGTCTTATGAAGTACCCTACTCTTAAGGTTCAGTGCCCCATCATTGAATCACATCTACGACAGGGTTCACCAATACCCTCTTAGGGTTCAGTTTCTTGCGGGTTTAGTGACCTTGAATAAGGAAAAGGGTTTAGGGTTGGATTAGACGGAACCGCGAAGCAGGTCCTCCTAATCCAACCCTAAATCCTTTTCCGTCCCGTCTTATGCAGTACCCTACTCTTAAGATTCAGTGCCCCATCTTTGAAGCACATCCACGACAGGTTTCACCAATACTCTCTTAGGGTTCAGTTTCTTGCGGGTTTAGTGACCTTGAATAAGGAAAAGGGTTTAGGGTTGGATTAGGCGGAGCCGCGAAGCGGGTCCGCCTAATTTAACCCTAAACCCTTTTCCGTCCCGTCTTATGCAGTATCCTACTCTTAAGGTTCAGTGCCCCATCTTTGAATCACATCCACGACAGGGTTCACCAATACCCTCTTAGGGTTCAGTTTGTTGCGGGTTTAGTGACCTTGAATAAGGAAAAGGGTTTAGGGTTGGATTAGGCGGAGCCGCGAAGCAGGTTCGCCTAATCCAACCCTAAACCCTTTTCCGTCCCGTCTTATGCAGTACCCTACTCTTAAGGTTCAGTGCCCCATCTTTGAATCACATCCACGACAGGGTTCACCAATACCCTCTTAGGGTACAGTTTCTTGCGGGTTTAGTGACCTTGAACAAGAAAAAGGGTTTAGGGTTGGATTAGGCGGAGCCGCGAAGCGGGTCCGCCTAATCCAACCCTAAACCCTTTTTCGTCCCGTCTTATGCAGTACCCTACTCTTAAGGTTCAGTGCCCCATCTTTGAATCACATCCAAGACAGGGTTCACCAATACTCTCTTAGGGTTCAGTTTCTTGCGGGTTTAGTGACCTTGAATAAGGAAAAGAATTTATGGTTGGATAAGGCGGAGCCGCGAAGCGTGTCCGCCTAATCCAACCTTAAACCCTTTTCCGTCCCGTCTTATGCAGTACCCTACTCTTAAGGTTCAGTGCCCCATCTTTGAATCACATCCACGACAGGGTTCACCAATACCCTCTTAGGGTTCAGTTTCTTGCGGGTTTAGTGACCTTGAATAAGGAAAAGGGTTTAGGGTTGGATTAGGCGGAGCCGCGAAGCAGGTCCGCCTAATCCAACCCTAAACCCTTTTCCGTCCCGTCTTATGCAGTACCCTACTCTTAAGGTTCAGTGCCCCATATTTGAATCACATCCACGACAAGGTTCACCAATACCCTCTTAGGGTTCAGTTTCTTGCGGGTTTAGTGACCTTGAATAAGGAAAAGGGTTTAGGGTTGGATTAGGCGGAGCCGCGAAGCGGGTCTGCCTAATCCAACCCAAAACCCTTTTTTGTCCCGTCTTATGAAGTACCCTACTCTTAAGGTTCAGTGCCCCATCTTTGAATCACATCTACGACAGGGTTCACCAATACCCTCTTAGGGTTCAGTTTCTTGCGGGTTTAGTGACCTTGAATAAGGAAAAGGGTTTAGGGTTGGATTAGGCGGAACCGCGAAGCAGGTCCTCCTAATCCAACCCTAAATCCTTTTCCGTCCCGTCTTATGCAGTACCCTACTCTTAAGGTTCAGTGCCCCATCTTTGAATCACATCCACGACAGGTTTCACCAATACTCTCTTAGGGTTCAGTTTCTTGCGGGTTTAGTGACCTTGAATAAGGAAAAGGGTTTAGGGTTGGATTAGGCGGAGCCGCGAAGCGGGTCTGCCTAATCCAACCCTAAACCCTTTTTCCGTCCCGTCTTATGCAGTACCCTACTCTTAAGGTTCAGTGCCCCATCTTTGAATCACATCCACGACAAGGTTCACTAATACCCTCTTAGGGTTCAGTTTCTTGCGGGTTTAGTGACCTTGAATAAGGAAAAGGGTTTAGGGTTGGATTAGGCGGAGCCGCGAAGCGGGTCTGCCTAATCCAACCCAAAACACTTTTTTGTCCCGTCTTATGCAGTACCCTACTCTTAAGGTTCAGTGCCCCATCTTTGAATCACATCTACGACAGGGTTCACCAATACCCTCTTAGGGTTCAGTTTCTTGCGGGTTTAGTGACCTTGAATAAGGAAAAGGGTTTAGGGTTGGATTAGGCGGAACCGCGAAGCAGGTCCTCCTAATCCAACCCTAAATCCTTTTCCGTCCCGTCTTATGCAGTACCCTACTCTTAAGGTTCAGTGCCCCATCTTTGAATCACATCTACGACAGGGTTCACCAATACCCTCTTAGGGTTCAGTTTCTTGCGGGTTTAGTGACCTTGAATAAGGAAAAGGGTTTAGGGTTGGATTAGGCGGAACCGCGAAGCAGGTCCTCCTAATCCAACCCTAAATCCTTTTCCGTCCCGTCTTATGCAGTACCCTACTCTTAAGGTTCAGTGCCCCATCTTTGAATCACATCCACGACAGGGTTCACCAATACCCTCTTAGGGTTCAGTTTCTTGCGGGTTTAGTGACCTTGAATAAGGAAAAGGGTTTAGGGTTGGATTAGGCGGAGCCGCGAAGCGGGTCCGCCTAATCTAACCCTAAACCCTTTTCCGTCCCGTCTTATGCAGTATCCTACTCTTAAGGTTCAGTGCCCCATCTTTGAATCACATCCACGACAGGGTTCACCAATACCCTCTTAGGGTTCAGTTTGTTGCGGGTTTAGTGACCTTGAATAAGGAAAAGGGTTTAGGGTTGGATTAGGCGGAGCCGCGAAGCAGGTTCGCCTAATCCAACCCTAAACCCTTTTCCGTCCCGTCTTATGCAGTACCCTACTCTTAAGGTTCAGTGCCCCATCTTTGAATCACATCCACGACAGGGTTCACCAATACCCTCTTAGGGTACAGTTTCTTGCGGGTTTAGTGACCTTGAACAAGAAAAAGGGTTTAGGGTTGGATTAGGCGGAGCCGCGAAGCGGGTCCGCCTAATCCAACCCTAAACCCTTTTTCGTCCCGTCTTATGCAGTACCCTACTCTTAAGGTTCTGTGCCCCATCTTTGAATCACATCCAAGACAGGGTTCACCAATACTCTCTTAGGGTTCAGTTTCTTGCGGGTTTAGTGACCTTGAATAAGGAAAAGAATTTATGGTTGGATAAGGCGGAGCCGCGAAGCGTGTCCGCCTAATCCAACCTTAAACCCTTTTCCGTCCCGTCTTATGCAGTACCCTACTCTTAAGGTTCAGTGCCCCATCTTTGAATCACATCCACGACAGGGTTCACCAATACCCTCTTAGGGTTCAGTTTCTTGCGGGTTTAGTGACCTTGAATAAGGAAAAGGGTTTAGGGTTGGATTAGGCGGAGCCGCGAAGCGGGTCTGCCTAATCCAACCCAAAACCCTTTTTTGTCCCGTCTTATGCAGTACCCTACTCTTAAGGTTCAGTGCCCCATCCTTGAATCACATCTACGACAGGGTTCACCAATACCCTCTTAGGGTTCAGTTTCTTGCGGGTTTAGTGACCTTGAATAAGGAAAAGGGTTTAGGGTTGGATTAGGCGGAACCGCGAAGCAGGTCCGCCTAATCCAACCCTAAACCATTTTTCGTCCCGTCTTATGCAGTGCCCTACTCTTAAGGTTCAGTGCCCCATCTTTGAATCACATCCACGACAAGGTTCACCAATACCCTCTTAGGGTTCAGTTTCTTGCGGGTTTAGTGACCTTGAATAAGGAAAAGGGTTTAGGGTTGGATTAGGCGGAGCCGCGAAGCGGGTCTGCCTAATCCAACCCAAAACCCTTTTGTGTCCCGTCTTATGAAGTACCCTACTCTTAAGGTTCAGTGCCCCATCTTTGAATCACATCTACGACAGGGTTCACCAATACCCTCTTAGGGTTCAGTTTCTTGCGGGTTTAGTGACCTTGAATAAGGAAAAGGGTTTAGGGTTGGATTAGGCAGAGCCGCGAAGCGGGTCTGCCTAATCCAACCCTAAACCCTTTTTCCGTCCCGTCTTATGCAGTACCCTACTCTTAAGGTTCAGTGCCCCATCTTTGAATCACATCCACGACAGGGTTCACCAATACCCTCTTAGGGTTCAGTTTCTTGCGGGTTTAGTGACCTTGAATAAGGAAAAGGGTTTAGGGTTGGATTAGGCGGAGCCGCGAAGCAGGTCCGCCTAATCCAACCCTAAACCCTTTTCCGTCCCGTCTTATGCAGTACCCTACTCTTAAGGTTCAGTGCCCCATATTTGAATCACATCCACGACAAGGTTCACCAATACCCTCTTAGGGTTCAGTTTCTTGCGGGTTTAGTGACCTTGAATAAGGAAAAGGGTTTAGGGTTGGATTAGGCGGAGCCGCGAAGCGGGTCTGCCTAATCCAACCCAAAACCCTTTTTTGTCCCGTCTTATGAAGTACCCTACTCTTAAGGTTCAGTGCCCCATCTTTGAATCACATCTACGACAGGGTTCACCAATACCCTCTTAGGGTTCAGTTTCTTGCGGGTTTAGTGACCTTGAATAAGGAAAAGGGTTTAGGGTTGGATTAGGCGGAACCGCGAAGCAGGTCCTCCTAATCCAACCCTAAATCCTTTTCCGTCCCGTCTTATGCAGTACCCTACTCTTAAGGTTCAGTGCCCCATCTTTGAATCACATCCACGACAGGTTTCACCAATACTCTCTTAGGGTTCAGTTTCTTGCGGGTTTAGTGACCTTGAATAAGGAAAAGGGTTTAGGGTTGGATTAGGCGGAGCCGCGAAGCGGGTCTGCCTAATCCAACCCTAAACCCTTTTTCCGTCCCGTCTTATGCAGTACCCTACTCTTAAGGTTCAGTGCCCCATCTTTGAATCACATCCACGACAAGGTTCACTAATACCCTCTTAGGGTTCAGTTTCTTGCGGGTTTAGTGACCTTGAATAAGGAAAAGGGTTTAGGGTTGGATTAGGCGGAGCCGCGAAGCGGGTCTGCCTAATCCAACCCAAAACACTTTTTTGTCCCGTCTTATGCAGTACCCTACTCTTAAGGTTCAGTGCCCCATCTTTGAATCACATCTACGACAGGGTTCACCAATACCCTCTTAGGGTTCAGTTTCTTGCGGGTTTAGTGACCTTGAATAAGGAAAAGGGTTTAGGGTTGGATTAGGCGGAACCGCGAAGCAGGTCCTCCTAATCCAACCCTAAATCCTTTTCCGTCCCGTCTTATGCAGTACCCTACTCTTAAGGTTCAGTGCCCCATCTTTGAATCACATCTACGACAGGGTTCACCAATACCCTCTTAGGGTTCAGTTTCTTGCGGGTTTAGTGACCTTGAATAAGGAAAAGGGTTTAGGGTTGGATTAGGCGGAACCGCGAAGCAGGTCCTCCTAATCCAACCCTAAATCCTTTTCCGTCCCGTCTTATGCAGTACCCTACTCTTAAGGTTGAGTGCCCCATCTTTGAATCACATCCACGACAGGGTTCACCAATACCCTCTTAGGGTTCAGTTTCTTGCGGGTTTAGTGACCTTGAATAAGGAAAAGGGTTTAGGGTTGGATTAGGCGGAGCCGCGAAGCGGGTCCGCCTAATCTAACCCTAAACCCTTTTCCGTCCCGTCTTATGCAGTATCCTACTCTTAAGGTTCAGTGCCCCATCTTTGAATCACATCCACGACAGGGTTCACCAATACCCTCTTAGGGTTCAGTTTGTTGCGGGTTTAGTGACCTTGAATAAGGAAAAGGGTTTAGGGTTGGATTAGGCGGAGCCGCGAAGCAGGTTCGCCTAATCCAACCCTAAACCCTTTTCCGTCCCGTCTTATGCAGTACCCTACTCTTAAGGTTCAGTGCCCCATCTTTGAATCACATCCACGACAGGGTTCACCAATACCCTCTTAGGGTACAGTTTCTTGCGGGTTTAGTGACCTTGAACAAGAAAAAGGGTTTAGGGTTGGATTAGGCGGAGCCGCGAAGCGGGTCCGCCTAATCCAACCCTAAACCCTTTTTCGTCCCGTCTTATGCAGTACCCTACTCTTAAGGTTCTGTGCCCCATCTTTGAATCACATCCAAGACAGGGTTCACCAATACTCTCTTAGGGTTCAGTTTCTTGCGGGTTTAGTGACCTTGAATAAGGAAAAGGGTTTAGGGTTGGATTAGGCGGAGCCGCGAAGCAGGTTCGCCTAATCCAACCCTAAACCCTTTTCCGTCCCGTCTTATGCAGTACCCTACTCTTAAGGTTCAGTGCCCCATCTTTGAATCACATCCACGACAGGGTTCACCAATACCCTCTTAGGGTACAGTTTCTTGCGGGTTTAGTGACCTTGAATAAGGAAAAGGGTTTAGGGTTGGATTAGGCGGAGCCGCGAAGCGGGTCTGCCTAATCCAACCCAAAACCCTTTTTTGTCCCGTCTTATGCAGTACCCTACTCTTAAGGTTCAGTGCCCCATCCTTGAATCACATCTACGACAGGGTTCACCAATACCCTCTTAGGGTTCAGTTTCTTGCGGGTTTAGTGACCTTGAATAAGGAAAAGGGTTTAGGGTTGGATTAGGCGGAACCGCGAAGCAGGTCCGCCTAATCCAACCCTAAACCATTTTTCGTCCCGTCTTATGCAGTGCCCTACTCTTAAGGTTCAGTGCCCCATCTTTGAATCACATCCACGACAAGGTTCACCAATACCCTCTTAGGGTTCAGTTTCTTGCGGGTTTAGTGACCTTGAATAAGGAAAAGGGTTTAGGGTTGGATTAGGCGGAGCCGCGAAGCGGGTCTGCCTAATCCAACCCAAAACCCTTTTGTGTCCCGTCTTATGAAGTACCCTACTCTTAAGGTTCAGTGCCCCATCTTTGAATCACATCTACGACAGGGTTCACCAATACCCTCTTAGGGTTCAGTTTCTTGCGGGTTTAGTGACCTTGAATAAGGAAAAGGGTTTAGGGTTGGATTAGGCATAGCCGCGAAGCGGGTCTGCCTAATCCAACCCTAAACCCTTTTTCCGTCCCGTCTTATGCAGTACCCTACTCTTGAGGTTCAGTGGCCCATCTTTGAATCACATCCACGACAAGGTTCACCAATACCCTCTTAGGGTTCAGTTTCTTGCGGGTTTAGTGACCTTGAATAAGGAAAAGGGTTTAGGGTTGGATTAGGCGGAGCCGCGAAGCGGGTCTGCCTAATCCAACCCAAAACCCTTTTTTGTCCCGTCTTATGCAGTACCCTACTCTTAAGGTTGAGTGCCACATCTTTGAATCACATCCACGACAGGGTTCACCAATACCCTCTTAGGGTTCAGTTTCTTGCGGGTTTAGTGACCTTGAATAAGGAAAAGGGTTTAGGGTTGGATTAGGCGGAGCCGCGAAGCGGGTCCGCCTAATCTAACCCTAAACCCTTTTCCGTCCCGTTTTATGCAGTACCCTACTCTTAACGTTCACTGCCCCATCTTTGAATCACATCCACGACAGGGTTCACCAATACCCTCTTAGGGTTCAGTTTCTTGCGGGTTTAGTGACTTTGAATAAGGAAAAGGGTTTAGGGTTGGATTAGGCGGAGCCGCGAAGCGGGTCTGCCTAATCCAACCCAAAACCCTTTTTTGTCCCGTCTTATGAAGTACCCTACTCTTAAGGTTCAGTGCCCCATCTTTGAATCACATCTACGACAGGGTTCACCAATACCGTCTTAGGGTTCAGTTTCTTGCGGATTTAGTGACCTTGAATAAGGAAAAGGGTTTAGGGTTGGATTAGGCGGAACCGCGAAGCAGGTCCGCCTAATCCAACCCAAAACTCTTTTCCGTCCCGTCTTATGCAGTACCCTACTCTTAAGGTTCAGTGCCCCATCTTTGAATCACATCCACGACAAGGTTCACCAATACCCTCTTAGGGTTCAGTTTCTTGCGGGTTTAGTGACCTTGAATAAGGAAAAGGGTTTAGGGTTGGATTAGGCGGAGCCGCGAAGCGGGTCTGCCTAATCCAACCAAAACCCTTTTTTGTCCCGTCTTATGAAGTACCCTACTCTTAAGGTTCAGTGCCCCATCTTTGAATCACATCTACGACAGGGTTCACCAATACCCTCTTAGGGTTCAGTTTCTTGCGGGTTTAGTGACCTTGAATAAGGAAAAGGGTTTAGGGTTGGATTAGGCAGAACCGCGAAGCAGGTCCGCCTAATCCAACCCTAAACCCTTTTCCGTCCCGTCTTATGCAGTACCCTACTCTTAAGGTTCAGTGCCCCATCTTTGAATCACATCCACGACAAGGTTCACCAATACCCTCTTAGGGTTCAGTTTCTTGCGGGTTTAGTGACCTTGAATAAGGAAAAGGGTTTAGGGTTGGATTAGGCGGAGCCGCGAAGCGGGTCTGCCTAATCCAACCCAAAACCCTTTTTTGTCCCGTCTTATGAAGTACCCTACTCTTAAGGTTTAGTGCCCCATCTTTGAATCACATCTACGACAGGGTTCACCAATACCCTCTTAGGGTTCAGTTTCTTGCGGGTTTAGTGACCTTGAATAAGGAAAAGGGTTTAGGGTTGGATTAGGCGGAACCGCGAAGCAGGTCCACCTAATCCAACCCTAAACCCTTTTACGTCCCGTCTTATGCAGTACCCTACTCTTAGGGTTCAGTGCCCCATCCTTGAATCACATCCACGACAGGGTTCACCAATACTATCTTAGGGTTCAGTTTCTTGCGGGTTTAGTGACCTTGAATAAGGAAAAGGGTTTAGGGTTGGATTAGGCGGAGCCGCGAAGCGGGTCCGCCTAATCCAACCCTAAACCCATTTCCGTCCCGTCTTATGTAGTACCCTACTCTTAAGGTTCAGTGCCCCATCCTTGAATCACATCCACGACAAGTTTCACCAATACTCTCTTAGGGTTCAGTTTCTTGCGGGTTTAGTGACCTTGAATAAGGAAAAGGGTTTACAGTTGGATTAGGCGGAGCCGCGAAGCGGGTCTGCCTAATCCAACCCAAAACCCTTTTTTGTCCCGTCTTATGAAGTACCCTACTCTTAAGGTTCAGTGCCCCATCTTTGAATCACATCTACGACAGGGTTCACCAATACCCTCTTAGGATTCAGTTTCTTGCGGGTTTAGTGACCTTGAATAAGGAAAAGGGTTTAGGGTTGGATTAGGCAGAACCGCGAAGCAGGTCCGCCTAATCCAACCCTAAACCCTTTTCCGTCCCGTCTTATGCAGTACCCTACTCTTAAGGTTCAGTGCCCCATCTTTGAATCACATCCACGACAAGGTTCACCAATACCCTCTTAGGGTTCAGTTTCTTGCGGGTTTAGTGACCTTGAATAAGGAAAAGGGTTTAGGGTTGGATTAGGCGGAGCCGCGAAGCGGGTCTGCCTAATCCAACCCAAAACCCTTTTTTGTCCCGTCTTATGAAGTACCCTACTCTTAAGGTTTAGTTCCCCATCTTTGAATCACATCTACGACAGGGTTCACCAATACCCTCTTAGGGTTCAGTTTCTTGCGGGTTTAGTGACCTTGAATAAGGAAAAGGGTTTAGGGTTGGATTAGGCGGAGCCGCGAAGCGGGTCCGCCTAATCTAACCCTAAACCCTTTTCCGTCCCGTTTTATGCAGTACCCTACTCTTAACGTTCACTGCCCCATCTTTGAATCACATCCACGACAGGGTTCACCAATACCCTCTTAGGGTTCAGTTTCTTGCGGGTTTAGTGACTTTGAATAAGGAAAAGGGTTTAGGGTTGGATTAGGCGGAGCCGCGAAGCGGGTCTGCCTAATCCAACCCAAAACCCTTTTTTGTCCCGTCTTATGAAGTACCCTACTCTTAAGGTTCAGTGCCCCATCTTTGAATCACATCTACGACAGGGTTCACCAATACCGTCTTAGGGTTCAGTTTCTTGCGGATTTAGTGACCTTGAATAAGGAAAAGGGTTTAGGGTTGGATTAGGCGGAACCGCGAAGCAGGTCCGCCTAATCCAACCCAAAACTCTTTTCCGTCCCGTCTTATGCAGTACCCTACTCTTAAGGTTCAGTGCCCCATCTTTGAATCACATCCACGACAAGGTTCACCAATACCCTCTTAGGGTTCAGTTTCTTGCGGGTTTAGTGACCTTGAATAAGGAAAAGGGTTTAGGGTTGGATTAGGCGGAGCCGCGAAGCGGGTCTGCCTAATCCAACCAAAACCCTTTTTTGTCCCGTCTTATGAAGTACCCTACTCTTAAGGTTCAGTGCCCCATCTTTGAATCACATCTACGACAGGGTTCACCAATACCCTCTTAGGGTTCAGTTTCTTGCGGGTTTAGTGACCTTGAATAAGGAAACGGGTTTAGGGTTGGATTAGGCGGAACCGCGAAGCAGGTCCACCTAATCCAACCCTAAACCCTTTTACGTCCCGTCTTATGCAGTACCCTACTCTTAGGGTTCAGTGCCCCATCCTTGAATCACATCCACGACAGGGTTCACCAATACTATCTTAGGGTTCAGTTTCTTGCGGGTTTAGTGACCTTGAGTAAGGAAAAGGGTTTAGGGTTGGATTAGGCGGAGCCGCGAAGCGGGTCCGCCTAATCCAACCCTAAACCCATTTCCGTCCCGTCTTATGCAGTACCCTACTCTTAAGGTTCAGTGCCCCATCCTTGAATCACATCCACGACAAGTTTCACCAATACTCTCTTAGGGTTCAGTTTCTTGCGGGTTTAGTGACCTTGAATAAGGAAAAGGGTTTACAGTTGGATTAGGCGAAGCCGCGAAGCGGGTCCGCCTAATCCAACCCTAAACCCTTTTCCGTCCCGTCTTATGCAGTACCCTACTCTTAAGGTTCAGTGCCCCATCTTTGAATCACATCCACGACAAGGTTCACCAATACCCTCTTAGGGTTCAGTTTCTTGCGGGTTTAGTGACCTTGAATAAGGAAAAGGGTTTAGGGTTGGATTAGGCGGAGCCGCGAAGCGGGTCTGCCTAATCCAACCCAAAACCCTTTTTTGTCCCGTCTTATGAAGTACCCTACTCTTAAGGTTTAGTTCCCCATCTTTGAATCACATCTACGACAGGGTTCACCAATACCCTCTTAGGGTTCAGTTTCTTGCGGGTTTAGTGACCTTGAATAAGGAAAAGGGTTTAGGGTTGGATTAGGCGGAGCCGCGAAGCGGGTCCGCCTAATCCAACCCTAAACCCATTTCCGTCCTGTCTTATGCAGTACCCTACTCTTAAGGTTCAGTGCCCCATCCTTGAATCACATCCACGACAAGTTTCACCAATACCCTCTTAGGATTCAGTTTCTTGCGGGTTTAGTGACCTTGAATAAGGAAAAGGGTTTAGGGTTGGATTAGGCAGAACCGCGAAGCAGGTCCGCCTAATCCAACCCTAAACCCTTTTCCGTCCCGTCTTATGCAGTACCCTACTCTTAAGGTTCAGTGCCCCATCTTTGAATCACATCCACGACAAGGTTCACCAATACCCTCTTAGGGTTCAGTTTCTTGCGGGTTTAGTGACCTTGAATAAGGAAAAGGGTTTAGGGTTGGATTAGGCGGAGCCGCGAAGCGGGTCTGCCTAATCCAACCCAAAACCCTTTTTTGTCCCGTCTTATGAAGTACCCTACTCTTAAGGTTTAGTTCCCCATCTTTGAATCACATCTACGACAGGGTTCACCAATACCCTCTTAGGGTTCAGTTTCTTGCGGGTTTAGTGACCTTGAATAAGGAAAAGGGTTTAGGGTTGGATTAGGCGGAGCCGCGAAGCGGGTCCGCCTAATCTAACCCTAAACCCTTTTCCGTCCCGTTTTATGCAGTACCCTACTCTTAACGTTCACTGCCCCATCTTTGAATCACATCCACGACAGGGTTCACCAATACCCTCTTAGGGTTCAGTTTCTTGCGGGTTTAGTGACTTTGAATAAGGAAAAGGGTTTAGGGTTGGATTAGGCGGAGCCGCGAAGCGGGTCTGCCTAATCCAACCCAAAACCCTTTTTTGTCCCGTCTTATGAAGTACCCTACTCTTAAGGTTCAGTGCCCCATCTTTGAATCACATCTACGACAGGGTTCACCAATACCGTCTTAGGGTTCAGTTTCTTGCGGATTTAGTGACCTTGAATAAGGAAAAGGGTTTAGGGTTGGATTAGGCGGAACCGCGAAGCAGGTCCGCCTAATCCAACCCAAAACTCTTTTCCGTCCCGTCTTATGCAGTACCCTACTCTTAAGGTTCAGTGCCCCATCTTTGAATCACATCCACGACAAGGTTCACCAATACCCTCTTAGGGTTCAGTTTCTTGCGGGTTTAGTGACCTTGAATAAGGAAAAGGGTTTAGGGTTGGATTAGGCGGAGCCGCGAAGCGGGTCTGCCTAATCCAACCAAAACCCTTTTTTGTCCCGTCTTATGAAGTACCCTACTCTTAAGGTTCAGTGCCCCATCTTTGAATCACATCTACGACAGGGTTCACCAATACCCTCTTAGGGTTCAGTTTCTTGCGGGTTTAGTGACCTTGAATAAGGAAACGGGTTTAGGGTTGGATTAGGCGGAACCGCGAAGCAGGTCCACCTAATCCAACCCTAAACCCTTTTACGTCCCGTCTTATGCAGTACCCTACTCTTAGGGTTCAGTGCCCCATCCTTGAATCACATCCACGACAGGGTTCACCAATACTATCTTAGGGTTCAGTTTCTTGCGGGTTTAGTGACCTTGAGTAAGGAAAAGGGTTTAGGGTTGGATTAGGCGGAGCCGCGAAGCGGGTCCGCCTAATCCAACCCTAAACCCATTTCCGTCCCGTCTTATGCAGTACCCTACTCTTAAGGTTCAGTGCCCCATCCTTGAATCACATCCACGACAAGTTTCACCAATACTCTCTTAGGGTTCAGTTTCTTGCGGGTTTAGTGACCTTGAATAAGGAAAAGGGTTTACAGTTGGATTAGGCGAAGCCGCGAAGCGGGTCCGCCTAATCCAACCCTAAACCCTTTTCCGTCCCGTCTTATGCAGTACCCTACTCTTAGGGTTCAGTGCCCCATCCTTGAATCACATCCACGACAGGGTTCACCAATACTATCTTAGGGTTCAGTTTCTTGCGGGTTTAGTGACCTTGAATAAGGAAAAGGGTTTAGGGTTGGATTAGGCGGAGCCGCGAAGCGGGTCCGCCTAATCCAACCCTAAACCCATTTCCGTCCCGTCTTATGTAGTACCCTACTCTTAAGGTTCAGTGCCCCATCCTTGAATCACATCCACGACAAGTTTCACCAATACTCTCTTAGGGTTCAGTTTCTTGCGGGTTTAGTGACCTTGAATAAAGAAAAGGGTTTAGGGTTGGATTAGGCGGAGCCGCGAAGCGGGTCTGCCTAATCCAACCCAAAACCCTTTTTTGTCCCGTCTTATGAAGTACCCTACTCTTAAGGTTCAGTGCCCCATCTTTGAATCACATCTACGACAGGGTTCACCAATACCCTCTTAGGATTCAGTTTCTTGCGGGTTTAGTGACCTTGAATAAGGAAAAGGGTTTAGGGTTGGATTAGGCAGAACCGCGAAGCAGGTCCGCCTAATCCAACCCTAAACCCTTTTCCGTCCCGTCTTATGCAGTACCCTACTCTTAAGGTTCAGTGCCCCATCTTTGAATCACATCCACGACAAGGTTCACCAATACCCTCTTAGGGTTCAGTTTCTTGCGGGTTTAGTGACCTTGAATAAGGAAAAGGGTTTAGGGTTGGATTAGGCGGAGCCGCGAAGCGGGTCTGCCTAATCCAACCCAAAACCCTTTTTTGTCCCGTCTTATGAAGTACCCTACTCTTAAGGTTTAGTTCCCCATCTTTGAATCACATCTACGACAGGGTTCACCAATACCCTCTTAGGGTTCAGTTTCTTGCGGGTTTAGTGACCTTGAATAAGGAAAAGGGTTTAGGGTTGGATTAGGCGGAGCCGCGAAGCGGGTCCGCCTAATCCAACCCTAAACCCATTTCCGTCCTGTCTTATGCAGTACCCTACTCTTAAGGTTCAGTGCCCCATCCTTGAATCACATCCACGACAAGTTTCACCAATACTCTCTTAGGGTTCAGTTTCTTGCGGGTTTAGTGACCTTGAATAAGGAAAAGGGTTTACAGTTGGATTAGGCGGAGCCGCGAAGCGGGTCTGCCTAATCCAACCCAAAACCCTTTTTTGTCCCGTCTTATGAAGTACCCTACTCTTAAGGTTCAGTGCCCCATCTTTGAATCACATCTACGACAGGGTTCACCAATACCCTCTTAGGATTCAGTTTCTTGCGGGTTTAGTGACCTTGAATAAGGAAAAGGGTTTAGGGTTGGATTAGGCAGAACCGCGAAGCAGGTCCGCCTAATCCAACCCTAAACCCTTTTCCGTCCCGTCTTATGCAGTACCCTACTCTTAAGGTTCAGTGCCCCATCTTTGAATCACATCCACGACAAGGTTCACCAATACCCTCTTAGGGTTCAGTTTCTTGCGGGTTTAGTGACCTTGAATAAGGAAAAGGGTTTAGGGTTGGATTAGGCGGAGCCGCGAAGCGGGTCTGCCTAATCCAACCCAAAACCCTTTTTTGTCCCGTCTTATGAAGTACCCTACTCTTAAGGTTTAGTGCCCCATCTTTGAATCACATCTACGACAGGGTTCACCAATACCCTCTTAGGGTTCAGTTTCTTGCGGGTTTAGTGACCTTGAATAAGGAAACGGGTTTAGGGTTGGATTAGGCGGAACCGCGAAGCAGGTCCACCTAATCCAACCCTAAACCCTTTTACGTCCCGTCTTATGCAGTACCCTACTCTTAGGGTTCAGTGCCCCATCCTTGAATCACATCCACGACAGGGTTCACCAATACTATCTTAGGGTTCAGTTTCTTGCGGGTTTAGTGACCTTGAGTAAGGAAAAGGGTTTAGGGTTGGATTAGGCGGAGCCGCGAAGCGGGTCCGCCTAATCCAACCCTAAACCCATTTCCGTCCCGTCTTATGCAGTACCCTACTCTTAAGGTTCAGTGCCCCATCCTTGAATCACATCCACGACAAGTTTCACCAATACTCTCTTAGGGTTCAGTTTCTTGCGGGTTTAGTGACCTTGAATAAGGAAAAGGGTTTACAGTTGGATTAGGCGAAGCCGCGAAGCGGGTCCGCCTAATCCAACCCTAAACCCTTTTCCGTCCCGTCTTATGCAGTACCCTACTCTTAAGGTTCAGTGCCCCATCTTTGAATCACATCCACGACAAGGTTCACCAATACCCTCTTAGGGTTCAGTTTCTTGCGGGTTTAGTGACCTTGAATAAGGAAAAGGGTTTATGGTTGGATTAGGCGGAGCCGCGAAGCGGGTCTGCCTAATCCAACCCAAAACCCTTTTTTGTCCCGTCTTATGAAGTACCCTACTCTTAAGGTTCAGTGCCCCATCTTTGAATCACATCTACGACAGGGTTCACCAATACCCTCTTAGGGTTCAGTTTCTTACGGGTTTAGTGACCTTGAATAAAGAAAAGGGTTTAGGGTTGGATTAGGCGGAGCCGCGAAGCGGGTCCGCCTAATCCAACCTTAAACCCTTTTCCGTCCCGTCTTATGCAGTACCCTACTCTTAAGGTTCAGTGCCCCATCTTTGAATCACATCCACGACAGGGTTCACCAATACCCTCTTAGAGTTCAGTTTCTTGCGGGTTTAGTGACCTTGAATAAGGAGAAGGGTTTAGGGTTGGATTAGGCGGAGCCGCGAAGCGGGTCCGCCTAATCCAACCCTAAACCCTTTTCCGTCCCGTCTTATGCAGTACCCTACTCTTAAGGTTCAGTGCCCCATCCTTGAATCACATCCACGACAGGTTTCACCAATACTCTCTTAGGGTTCAGTTTCTTGCGGGTTTAGTGACCTTGAATAAGGAAAAGGGTTTAGGGTTGGATTAGGCGGAGCCGCGAAGCGGGTCCGCCTAATCCAACCCTAAACCCTTTTCCGTCCCGTCTTATGCAGTACCCTACTCTTAAGGTTCAGTGCCCCATCTTTGAATCACATCCACGACAAGGTTCACCAATACCCTCTTAGGGTTCAGTTTCTTGCGGGTTTAGTGACCTTGAATAAGGAAATGGGTTTAGGGTTGGATTAGGCGGAGCCGCGAAGCGGGTCTGCCTAATCCAACCCAAAACCCTTTTTTGTCCCGTCTTATGAAGTACCCTACTCTTAAGGTTCAGTGCCCCATCTTTGAATCACATCTACGACAAGGTTCACCAATACCCTCTTAGTGTTCAGTTTCTTGCGGGTTTAGTGACCTTGAATAAGGAAAAGGGTTTAGGGTTGGATTAGGCGGAACCGCAAAGCAGGTCCACCTAATCCAACCCTAAACCCTTTTCCGTCCCGTCTTATGCAGTACCCTACTCTTAAGGTTCAGTGCCCCATCTTTGAATCACATCCACGACAAGGTTCACCAATACCCTCTTAGGGTTCAGTTTCTTGCGGGTTTAGTGACCTTGAATAAGGAAAAGGGTTTAGGGTTGGATTAGGCGGAGCCGCGAAGCGGGTCTGCCTAATCCAACCCAAAACCCTTTTTTGTCCCGTCTTATGAAGTACCCTACTCTTAAGGTTCAGTGCCCCATCTTTGAATCACATCTACGACAGGGTTCACCAATACCCTCTTAGGGTTCAGTTTCTTGCGGGATTAGTGACCTTGAATAAGGAAAAGGGTTTAGGGTTGGATTAGGCGGAACCGCGAAGCAGGTCCGCCTAATCCAACCCTAAACCCTTTTCCGTCCCGTCTTATGCAGTACCCTACTCTTAAGGTTCAGTGCCCCATCCTTGAATCAGATCCACGACAGGGTTCACCAATACTCTCTTAGGGTTCAGTTTCTTGCGGGTTTAGTGATCTTGAATAAGGAAAAGGGTTTAGGGTTGGATTAAGCGGAGCCGCGAAGCGGGTCCGCCTAATCCAACCCTAAACCCTTTTCCGTCCCGTCTTATGCAGTACCCTACTCTTAAGGTTCAGTGCCCCATCCTTGAATCACATCCACGAGAGGTTTCACCAATACTCTCTTAGGGTTCAGTTTCTTGCGGGTTTAGTGACCTTGAATAAGGAAAAGGGTTTAGGGTTGGATTAGGCGGAGCGGGTCCGCCTAATCCAACCCTAAACCCTTTTCCGTCCCGTCTTATGCAGTACCCTACTCTTAAGGTTCAGTGCCCCATCTTTGAATCACATCCACGACAAGGTTCACCAATACCCTCTTAGGGTTCAGTTTCTTGCGGGTTTAGTGACCTTGAATAAGGAAAAGGGTTTAGGGTTGGATTAGGCGGAGCCGCGAAGCGGGTCTGCCTAATCCAACCCTAAACCCTTTTCCGTCCCGTCTTATGCAGTACCCTACTCTTAAGGTTCAGTGCCCCATCTTTGAATCACATCCACGACAGGGTTCACCAATACCCTCTTAGGCTTCAGTTTCTTGCGGGTTTAGTGACCTTGAATAAGGAAAAGGGCTTAGGGTTGGATTAGGCGGAGCCGCGAAGCGGCTCCGCCTAATCCAACCCTTCGCGGCTCCGCCTAATCCAACCCTAAACCCTTTACCGTCCCGTCTTATGCAGTACCCTACTCTTAAGGTTCAGTGCCCCATCTTTTAATCACATCCACGACAGGGTTCACCAATACCCTCTTAGGGTTCAGTTTCTTGCGGGTTTAGTGACCTTGAATAAGGAAAAGGGTTAACCAAGATGTATAAAAACAGAGCATATGTAAACGATGATGTTCCTCTTGAATAAATCTCCACCCTCCTTCTGGTTAACCAAGATGTGTTTGAGAATTGGGTTTGACATCTTACCACCCTTAAACTGATCCCTAAATGTCTTAACCAAATGACGATACTTATTAGATTTTTCATCATATTCAGTGAGAACAACGTCAGTAAATCACTATGGGACAAATTGACGTGGTTCTCGCTGAATATGATGACAAATCTGATGAGTATTGTCAATTGGTTAAGACATTTAGGGATCAGTTTAAAGGTGTGGTAAGATGTCAAACCCAATTCTCCAACACATCTTGAAGTTGTACCCTTGATGAAACCGAAGAATGTCGTCTCTAGTTTCGACACGTTATACCCTCACGGCTTTGTACCATTCAAGGGACTATAACGGTATCATATAACCCTGTGTTGATAACAGATCAACACAGGACTTGAACTTGCACCAATTCATCTGAGGTACTAAAGACAAATCAACTAAAGATTTTTTTTGGAATAGTTCGTGATGAAATAACTCCATGAACATCTTCAATTCGCATTATTAATTAAATTTAATAATAAAGTAGTACTTTTTAATGCTTATGATAATATTTTTATAGTAGTTGCAGATGATAATATTTGAATTATAAAATATTGTAGAATATAATATTTATAAATTAGATGATAATATTTTGATAGTTGTAGGGTTGTAGTAGGGAACGGAAGGATTATGGATGTGTTTGCGTGTGTGTGGATGTGTTTTTATACTGTGAATGTGAAAACTGTCATTAATTTGAAATGCTCCACGCGTTATACTGTAATTAATTTATACTAGGGAAGGTACTTTTTGGGGAAGGTATGTCATTAAATGCTCCACGCGTTAAAAGCATCATTTCCCATAATAACAAAGTTGTCCATGTACATTGTACAATGCATCTTCACTATACATGTACAACATTGAACATGTGTGGAACAGATATAATGTTACGTACATCAAAACATATCAAAATAGAGACTACTTTAAATATGTAAAAATATCAACATGTACAACAGATATCAAGTTATGTACATCAAAACAGATAGTGCTTTAACTATTTACAGATTTTGAACATGTGAAACATATATCAAGTTATATACATCAAAACAGACGGTGCTTTGACAATGCATAAATTGTGAACATGTGCAACAGATATCAACTTATGTACATCAATTCAGACACTGTTTTAAGTATGTAAAAATATCAATATGTACAACAGATATCTACTTATGTACATCAAAATAGACACTACTTTAAATTTGTAAAAATATCAACATGTACATTAGATATCAAGTTATGTACATCAAAACAGACAGTGCTTTAACTATTTACAGATTTTGAACATGTGCAACAAATATCAAGTTATGTACATTAAAACAGACAGTGCTTTAACTATTTACAAATTGTGAACATGTGCAACGGATATCAACTTATGTACATCAATTCAAACACTGTTTTAAGTATGTAAAAATATCGATATGTACAACAGATATCTACTTATGTACATCAAAATAGACACTACTTTAAATATGTAAAAATATGAACATGTACAACAGATATCAAGTTATGTACATCAAAACAGACAGTGCTTTAACTATTTACAGATTTTGTACATGTGAAACAGATATCAAGTTATAGACATCAAAACAGATGGTGCTTTGACAATGCATAAATTATGAACATGTACAACAGATATAAAGTTATGTACATCAAAACAGACGGTGGTTTAACTACAGATTTTGAACATGTGCAACAGATATCAAGTTATATACATCAAAACATATACTGTTATAACTATGCATGAATTGTGAACATGTGCAACAAATATCAACTTATGTACATCAAAACAGACACTATTTTTACTATGTAAGAATATCAATATGTACAACTGATATGTACTTATGTACAACAAAACAGACACTATTTTTACTATGTAAAAATATCAACATGTACAACAGATATCAAGTTATGTACATCAAAACAAACGGTGCTTTAACTATTTACAGATTTTGAACACGTGCAAAAGATATCAAGTTATGTACATTAAAACAGACGGTGCTTTAACTATTTACAAATTGTGAACATGTGCAACGGATATCAACTTATGTACATCAATTCAAACACTGTTTTAAGTATGTAAAAATATCAATATGTACAACAGATATCTACTTATGTACATCAAAATAGACACTACTTTAAATATGTAAAAATATCAACATGTACAACAGATATCAAGTTATGTACATCAAAACAAACAGTGCTTTAACTATTTACAGATTTTGAATATGTGAAACAGTTATATACATCAAAACAGACGGTGCTTTGACAATGTGATAAGTGTGGTTTTGTAGTGCTTATTTTGTTGTGTTTTGGTCCCATTTTCCTTGTGGAGTCGCTCCTTGGGAGCGATTTATGGGTTTCTTATGCTTCCTTTAGTTTGTTTCAGGTTCCCGAGACCGAATTGGAAGAGATGGAGCGATTCCGACTCGATACATACACATTTTGGAGCCAACGGAGTAGAGGAACGATGACTCGATGCCTTGGAATCAACCCCGAGACCTCGGGACACAATCCCGAGCCTCCGAGACCCGATCCCGAGTCCCGAGAATCAACGAGAAACCCATGAGAGGCAAGGAGGGACCAAAGAGCTCTTAAGGGAGGCCTACAAAGACCCATCCCGTTCGGGATGGCCTCATCCCGTTCGGGATGAAGTGAACATGAAGCGCGGCTACTGTGAGCCCATCCCGATCGGGAAGGTGGCGTCCCTACCGGGACCGACCTCATCCCGACCGGGACCACCCCTTCTCGGCCGGGACGGGCCTGCTGCTGCACGCCTTCCTTTCTTTTCTTCTCCTTTCATTCTTAAACCCTATATATACCCTTCCTCTTGTAATCATATGAGATATTCATCACTTCTCCAAAAACCCTAGACTACTTTAGGTTATATTAGATTAGATTAGTGTAGATTAGTCGGTAATTAGTAGTTAATCCTAGATTAGCCTTGTATTAAGGGAATTCTTCAAGATCCATTCAAGATTGACAACCTTGGGTGTTTGTTTTGGGTTTTCTTCATTAATGCAAGTTTTGTTCTTTCTTCTTCACTAGTATGGTATAATCCTCTTCTCCTTTTACTCTTTTTCTTGTTTATTCATCCAAGTTTGCATCTTTGTTCATTATATTGTTCTTAGTTCATTGTTTTCACTAGTTTGTTTATGTTTGTTTTGTTTCTTATGATGATTTTCCTTGTTAGTGTTAGTTGTAGTTGGATTATGTTAGAGTAGTGTTCTTGCAAGGGTTAGTAAGGTGATTAGGGTGTTAATAGGGTGATTATGGGTTTGTTGGAGATGTTGGTGGAAGATTTGGGTTTCCTCTTGGTTTGGTGCACGATCACATGTTTGTTGAAATGCTTGATTGACTAGTAGTTGCAAATACTTGTTTTTCTTGCCTTTCTCTTATGGGTGCTAGTTTGTTTGTGGGTTCGGTTCACTCACTAAGTTGCGAGAGCCCGGTGAGGACGACCCCTAGGTCTATCTAAGTAGAGAGAGCCCGGATTCAACCTAGGCCACCATAGCGCGCTAGAACCCCGTTTGTCATGTGTGTCGCCAAGATGGGTTCTAGGTGGAACCTCTAGGTAGGTCTAAGTTGCGAGAGCCCGGACCAGCCTAGATTACCCTACTACCTCCTTCACTCTAGCTCTCCCTTGACCATTCCGTTACCCCTTTGACCCCGACCTAATCCTAGCCCGTTCCTTAGTTGTTTTCTCCGGCATCTTAGTCTTAGTCTAGCTTTTCTCCCTCCTTATCATTGTTTAGTTTAGCTTAGCTCGTTGACTTAGTCTCGTATTTAGGCGACCTTAGTCTAGGCTATACATTACCGTCCCCGTGGATTCGACCCGACTTACCCTATCTACCCAGTTAGGATTAGCCGGTTATATTATTGACGGTTGGGACGTGCCGAATCCCTCCCATCAATTTGGCGCCGTTGCCGGGGACGGTGCTAGTTTAGACTCTGTTTTCCTAGTTGCTTGACTTTGTCTTTGTGTTTGTGTTTTTCTTTTTTCTTTTCGTTATCTTTGCTTCTTGTGTGTGTGAAGTTTATTTCTCTCTTGTCTAGTGCCCAAAAAGCACTAGGCTTCTCACGTTTGTTCTTAGTCTACAGTTTGTGCTTAGAGGTGGTGACTATCTTCTTCTTGCAACTTAGAGCCGCTTTAACGGACGGTTGCTAGAATGAGTGGTTTCCAACCGGGTATGAGCTACGATTTTCGAGCGAGCATGGGGTTTGATCTAAACTCCACACACTCGGGAGCCGATATGAGCTACTCCTCTTCTTTCATAAACCAAGGGTATGACATGACGTCCCCCTACCACTATCAAGCTTCTTGGGGTAATCAAGACGGGTATGATCTTCAAGAATATGGAAACGGCTACCAACAAGTGAACGATTATCAATCCTATGATCAAGGTGGCTATTACTCGAGCTATGATTGTGAACCCACCATGTTCAATCAAGATTCACCGTATGGAAGCCAATTTCCCCAAAACCCACCATATTACCCTACACCCCAACCACAATATGAACCCCATGACCCACAATATTACCGATCACCCCAACCTTGCGACCAACAATATGATGCCCCACCCCTTGGGCATTATCAAGATTTTCAAGGAGCTTTACAAGACCCCAATGACCGCCAAATACCAAACTTGGGGTTACATCAATCGATGCTTCAAATGCAACAAGAAATGGCCATCCAATCGCAAAAGAATAATGAACTCTTGGCCAAACTCCGAAGGGAAAACGAGGCAAGGGATGCTCGATTAAATGCAATATCGGTTCAAACCGTAATGTCTTTATCCCGAGCATCATATTTAGATGGAGGGTGCCCACTTGAGAGAGAGGAGCAACCTAATTACGAAGCCGCCGATGTAGTTCCCTTTGGAGGAGAAATTTGCTTCGAAGAACCTCAATCGTCTACCCAAAAAGAGACGGATGAGGATATGACCCTTAGTGAAGGCAACATTGGTGAGGAATTGGAGGAGGATAGTGAGTTGGATGGTTTGGTGGAGTTTGTGAAGTTGTTGGGTGAAATTGTTAGCCTCGAGTTGCCCTTGTCCGAGAATGTGACTACGCAACAAGAGCCAAGCTAGTGAACCAAGCAATGACTTGGAAGAGATTGAAACCGCCGGTAGAAGTTTCGATCCTCTTCTCCAAGATGATGTGGGGCCGAGTGATGAAGATGGGGAACCACAACTTGAGGCAAGTGTGGGGGTGTGCAACGAGGAAGTGAGGCCAAAACCGCTTTTTGTGCCTTGTTTCTTGGAGATGAAGCTTGCTTGTGATTGGAGGCAATGCTTAGGGAGGAAGAGGTCGGTGAAGCTCGTAGGATGGAGAGACCCCGGAGACTACTTTGAAGATGATGTCGGGTCTTGGGATTCCTACTTCTTGCCTCCTCCTTGTAGGCCGTGGAGGTTGGCTAGGCTCGAGCGCTTCTTGGGCCTTCACTATGATGTCGGTAGCGCGTTCGACTTGCTCCTCCATGCCCTTGAGGGCTACGGTTGAAGAAGAGTCCACCATCCTAGGTTTGACGGAGTTCCTAAAAGAACTGTAATGTTGTATATTCCCTCTCCTCTTCTTTAGAGTACTTGTGCTTGTATTTGTGATTTTTGTTTCTAGGACTCTTTTGTTTTTGCGGGATTCTTGTAATTGTTTTGGTATTTTGATGAGCGATGTGAGGGAGCGAATTTGATGTGTACTTTGAGTTTATTGTGATAGGTAAAGTGAAGGTGACTCCTAGAAAGGAGTGGTTGATGATGGAGTTTGGTTTGTGAGCGAGGAAGTCGGTTTTTGAAGCCTATGGTAAGCTTTTGGGCTTGGGGAAAGCAAAGAAGACTCATCCCTACCGGGAAGAGGGCTTCCCGACCGAGAAGGATGAGGAATCCCGACCGGGAAGGAGCCATCCCGATCGGGATGAAGGTGCAAAAATTCGGACTCACTGGAGTGCATTCCTGACCGGGACGAGAGCTTCCCGATCTGGAAGGGTTTATCAACCCGATCGGGACCATCCATCCCGACCGGGATGGTCCCCTTTATCCCTTTTGAGCCTTTTCTTATGCGCTTGACTCCACCCATCCATTATACCCCCTCCCAACCTCCCTACTCCTCCTTGTTCCTATCATGTGACTCTTACACCTCACTTTACACACCGAGATCCACATCAAATCCCACCCCCTCGCACCATTACTACCTCTACCATGCGGTTTTATCAAGCTTGAAGCGGGATAACAACAAAGATGAAGACAAGCAAGTGCCTATATTGATCTACGAGACGATGGAGAGAGTGAGTTGCTAACCTATGGTACGGCAACTATCCTTTCTTTTCCGTTTTTGTTGTTGCTTATTTTCCTTTGTTTATTCCCTTCCCCTTGTACACTTTTGTGTCTTGATGTCATGGTGGCCTTCGAGGCCTCGGTAGTTGTTGCTCCCGACTCTCGACGATGTGACTACATCGAGAGTCCTTTCAAAATCCAAATTTTTACATGATTTTCACTTTCTTTTTTGAGGATTTAGTCGGATTTAGGCGGAATCCGGGCTAGGTGACGTGATTACACCTAGCCCTCCCCTCCCATTTCCTTTTATTTCCTTCTTTTTATTTTCTTCCCCCTTCCATATCTTTTCTTGTCTCGGCCCTTGGTGACTTGACTACACCCCGGCCGGACACCTTCTACCGTTTTCTTCACCTTATTTTTTGATTTTTAGCTTTATTTTCGTAGTTTCTTTTCTTTTTCTTTTGTCTCTCCGCACACTACGATTGAGCATATGAGGACATTGCTCGGTTTAAGTGTGGGGGAGCGATATTCCATCGTAGTTAGTTTTATTTTCCTAGTTTTTCCGAAAAAAATCTTAAAAACCCTAAAAATTTGAAAATTTTCACAAAAATCAAAAAGATTTTTCTTTTGTGTGTTTTCCTTTTGTGTCTTTGTGTCGTGTATTTGTTTTGTTTTGTTTGTTTGCCCTCTTTTCCTTATAGGTTGCTTAAATAGCCGCTAATTTTGGAGAGCTTTCATGATGTCCGGTAACATCTTCTATCCCTTTTTCCTTCTTTGTCTCTTGCGGAGTTTGGAGGAGATTGTGATGTGGTGTGCTCGGATGGAGCTTGTACATACGTGTGGTTGATTTGGTGACTTGTTTGGAAATTCGGGGTGGTGTTTGTGTTTTGTATGTGTTCATTTTGTTTTGTTCTTGTTTTGTTGCTTTTGCTTCTTTTTCTTTCGTTCGTTTTCGTCTTGTCTTTGTTTTGTGTTGTGTTGTGTGTTTTGTGCGTAAAACATTTTCGAAAACCCGGTTTAGAGGCTAGTGTGTGAGTGTCTATTTTCCCTTCCTAGTAGTGTAAATCGAGTCTTGGACTTTAGCCTAGTAGAATGACCCTAAATCAATGATTTCGTTGGTCTTTTACCTTGAGTCCACCTAGCTTACGAGGAATTTACTACAGGATTTGCACTTTTGACCATTATGACCACCCACGTTGTGAAAAGGCCTTGGTTACCTAGTCTCGTCCCTTAGGTGACCGTGTTTAGGATTGTTTGATTAGTCCAAGTTCTCCACTTTTTGTGGGTTTGAAGGGAAGGGCGCTCCCCGACTCACCCATTTACCTACCTCCTACACATATCCACACAATAAATTGCAATTTGTTGATTCTCTCTTTCTTAATTGTCAAAAAATGCCAAAAAGCCAAATCTTGCCAAAAAGGGCAAAGAAAAGAAAAGAAAGAAAAAAATGAAAGAAAGAAAAGAAATGAAGAAAAAGAAAAGGCACAAAAGCCAAAAAGAAAATAGAAAAGAAGAAAAAGAATGGCATGGCAAAACAAATCAAAATGTCGAAAAGAAAGAAAATGCCAAAAGAAAACCCGTCTCACAAAAAGAAAACCCCACAAAAATAAGCCTTTTCCGACTTTTGCCGTGAAGAGCCTACCAAAGGACCGAGTCCCTAGGAAGGATGATAGCGGCAAGGGTCGGTCTTCCCTCATTTTGCGATATTTCCACCTTTTTACTTGGAATAGTTAGGCGGTTTTAGATACGGGACGACCCTCTTGGCTCATGCTAAAGGGGGCGGGATCTCACTTACCTACAGTGTCGACTAACACCGTGGTTCTTCACTTTTCCACTCCGCCGATCGCCCCGTATTACGTTTTTAGAAAGTTAGGAGGACCTAGGTAAGTTACTAACGTTTTTGTTGCTTTATCGTCATACTATTAGGGTCTAGTCCACCTTGGTTTGTATTGCTAACTTGGGAACGTTGTCACTTACTCGAGTCCTAAACCGGTGCTTCTTTCACCGCTTTTAGAGGGAAGCGGTATTTCTTTTGTTTTGGGTGCAACCGTCTAACTGTTTGTTTGTGTGTTTGTTTATTTGTGTGTTTTGTGTCCGGTTGCATCCGCGGTTTTGTCGCAAGATCCAACTTGCCTTGCGGAGTGCACTCGCGTGAGTTGAAGGGGCGTAGGGTGCGCTAATACCCACTCGGATAGTTTAGTAGTTAGTTTGTGCTTACTCGAGGGCGAGTAAGGGTTAAGTGTGGGGGAGTTGATAAGTGTGGTTTGTAGTGCTTATTTTGTTGTGTTTTGGTCCCATTTTCCTTGTGGAATAGCTCCTTGGGAGCGATTTATGGGTTTCTTATGCTTCCTTTAGTTCGTTTCAAGTTCCCGAGACCGAATTGGAAGAGTTGGAGTGATTCTGACTCGATACATACACATTTTGGAGCCAACGGAGTAGAGGAACGATGACTCGATGCCTTGGAATCGACCCCGAGACGTCGGGACACAATCCCGAGCCTCCGAGACCCGATCCCGAGTCCCGAGAATCGACGAGAAACCCATGAGAGGTAAGGAGGGACCAAAGAGCTCTTAAGGGAGGCCTACAAAGACCCATCCCGTTCGGGATGGCCTCATCCCGTTCGGGATGAAGTGAACATGAAGCGCGGCTACTGTGAGCCCATCCCGATCGAGAAGGTGGCGTCCCAACCGGGACCGACCTCGTCCCGACCGCTACCACCCCTTCTCGGCCGGGACGGGCCTGCTGCTGCACGCCTTCCTTTCTTTTCTTCTCCTTTCATTCTTAAACCCTATATATACCCTTCCTCCTGTAATCATATGAGATATTCATCACTTCTCCAAAAACCCTAGACTACTTTAGGTTAGATTAGATTAGATTAGTGTAGATTAGTCGGTAATTAGTAGTTAATCCTAGATTAGCCTTGTATTAAGGGAATTCTTCAAGATCCATTCAAGATTGACAACCTTGGGTGTTTGTTTTGGGTTTTCTTCATTAATGCAAGTTTTGTTCTTTCTTCTTCACTAGTATGGTATAATCCTCTTCTCCTTTTACTCTTTTTCTTGTTTATTCATCCAAGTTTGCATCTTTGTTCATTATATTGTTCTTAGTTCATTGTTTTCACTAGTTTGTTTATGTTTGTTTTGTTTCTTATGATGATTTTCCTTGTTAGTGTTAGTTGTAGTTGGATTATGTTAGAGTAGTGTTCTTGCTAGGGTTAGTAAGGTGATTAGGGTGTTAATTGGGTGATTGTGGGTTTGTTGGAGATGTTGGTGGAAGATTTGGGTTTCCTCTTGGTTTGGTGCACGATCACATGTTTGTTGAAATGCTTGATTGACTAGTAGTTGCAAATACTTGTTTTTCTTGCCTTTCTCTTATGGGTGCTAGTTTGTTTGTGGGTTCGGTTCACTCACTAAGTTGCGAGAGCCCGGTGAGGACGACCCCTAGGTCTATCTAAGTAGCGAGAGCCCGGATTCGACCTAGGCCACCATAGCGCGCTATAACCCCGTTTGTCATGTGTGTCGCCAAGATGGGTTCTAGGTGGAACCTCTAGGTAGGTCTAAGTTGCGAGAGCCCGGACCAGCCTAGATTACCCTACTACCTCCTTCACTCTAGCTCTCCCTTGACCATTCCGTTACCCCTTTGACCCCGACCTAATCCTAGCCCGTTCCTTAGTTGTTTTCTCCGGCATCTTAGTCTTAGTCCAGCTTTTCTCCCTCCTTATCATTGTTTAGTTTAGCTTAGCTCGTTGACTTAGTCTCGTATTTAGGCGACCTTAGTCTAGGCTAACCGTCCCCGGGGATTCGACCCGACTTACCCTATCTACCCAGTTAGGATTAGCCGGTTATATTATTGACGGTTGGGACGTGACGAATCCCTCCCATCACAATGCATAAATTGTGAACATGTACAACAGATATCAAGTTATGTACATCAAAACAGACGGTGCTTTAACTATTTACAGATTTTGAACATGTGCAACAGATATCAAGTTATATACATCAAAACATATACTGTTATAACTATGCATAAATTGTGAACACGTGCAACAGATATCAACTTATGTACATCAAAACAGACACTATTTTTACTATGTAAGAATATCAATATGTACAACTGATATCTACTTATGTACAACAAAACAGACACTATTTTTACTATGTAAAAATATCAACATGTACAACAGATATCAAGTTATGTACATCAAAACAGACGGTGCTTTAACTATTTACAGATTTTGAACATGTGCAACAGATATCAAGTTATGTACATTAAAACAGACGGTGCTTTAACTATTTACAAATTGTGAACATGTGCAACGGATATCAACTTATGTACATCAATTCAAACACTGTTTTAATTATGTAAAATTATCGATATGTACAACATATGTTAACTTATGTACATCAAAACAAACACTACTTTAAATATGTAAAAATATCAACATGTACAACAGATATCAGGTTACGTACATCTAAAAAGACGGTGCTTTGACACTGTTTTACCTATGTAAAAATATTGATATGTATAAACAGATGTACGTCAAAGCAGACACTGTTTTAACCATCTATATTTGTTGTATAAGTAGAAGAAATAAGTAGAATTGCTGAACATAAACTCAAATAGAAATGTTCATATAATAAATCATTTTCAATTTTCAATTTATTATATTTAGAATATATTAAAATTGAGTAAAATTAAGAGAATGTATTATGATTAAACTTTGCCAGGATAATTTCTTGAATCATGGTATCCCATCTCACCACAAGCATTGCACTTCCGAGGAGGCTTCTTATGTTCTTTCATGTCTTTTTCTTTAGACGAAATAAGTCGCCTTCCAGAACCTTTAGTTTTACACTGTTTTGGAGGCAAGATCTTAATGTCAGTGGGAATAGTGGCACCCATGAAAAACTCAATCTCAGACCTCTTGTCATTTCGCCGGTTTGTTCCTTCTTCCACAACCTTCTCCTTGAATGCTCTCACTACTTCTAAGAGTTCATACACCTTCTCTTCCTTGTTCTCAACCACAGTCATACAATCAAAAATTTCAGTCCATAATTCTGCAATCTTTGTTTTTATTCCATCTGATGACCGATGATCGGAAAGAAGTATGCCATTTGCATCAAACATTTCCCTGGATGTTGCAAACTTGTTCCAACGAGGAAGTAGATATGAATTAGGTATCCTTTTGGCACCTCTTTCTTTCAGGACCCAAAGAGCATGACGACACAACAGTCCACGCTGCTCGAACATCTTGCAGACACAAACAATTTTCTATTCTGCAGGTGTATAGTCAACTACATATACCCTATTTTTGATGTTGTCCTGTATAGATATATGTTCAACACCATCCTCCTTTATAATCTCATCAACACCACAATTGTACATGGATGCCTTTAACTCTTCCTACAAGTCATAGAAGAGAGTTCGTGTGTAGATTTCAGAAGCATGTTTTTCAAGAGAAAATAGACTGATCAAAGCAGCAGAAGTGCTCTTAGATTCAGCAATCAGCTTGGACTGCTCCCATCTTTGGGCATCAATGGCACTATCAAACCTCATGTAAAACTCCACAAGTGTCAGATGAGGATTCGTGAAGTTGTTGAAGAAGTTATTCTCAGACTCAGACCTTGAAGTTGTCCTCATCAACCCTGAAAGAAACAGGTCACGGTGGTAAGCTGGTATCCACTTCTCTCGCATATCAAATATATCCTGAAGCCACTCATTTTCCTCAACATTGTACTTAGTAATAAGATCGTGCCACATCTGTTCAAACTGAGTTGGGTTTACATCCTCACCCCAAACAGCAGCATTTAGATCCTTGAGAAAATCTGTTTCAGTGCATATTTTTGAACCCACTTTATCTGTTACTTTCTTCATGATGTGCCACGTGCACAATCTGTGAAATGTGTGGCTTCCAAAAACCTCCTTCACCCCAGCTTTGATTCCCAAATCCTGATCAGTGATAATGAATGAAGGAAAAGTACCTCCCATTGCCTTTATAAAGTTTTCAAACAGCCAAGCAAAGCCGTCACCTGCATGTGCATTGAGGAGAGAGTATTATAAAATTGCTTATGTGCATCACGTATTATCTTCACAAAAAAAAAATGACAAAGATAGCAATAAGAAATGCTCTCACCATTCTCTCTCTCTCAATAAGGCCAGCAGCAAATGTGACACATTTTTTGTGATGATCTATACCCGTGAAGGAAGCAAAGATCATGTTGTACTTATTCATTTTATACGTAGTGTCGATAGACACCATATCACCAAATAACATGTAGTTCTTTATCATTATAGGGTCAGCCCAAAATAAACGAGTGATCCTTTGTTCATCATCAACATCAAAGTCGAAATAAAAAGAGTCACAGAGGGATTTCTTTTTCATAAGGATCTCAATGAACATCTGTCCATCAGAGTCCTTGATGAACATCTTTATATCTCTACCAAAATTTTTAAAATCAACCTTCGATGCACCTACATACTTATAACCCTTTACGATCTGCTTGAACATTCTGAATGTTTTAACGGCACCTTGGTTCACCATGGAGTTGTCAATGATCATCTTTTTGTGCAAAATGGTGAGTTTCCTTGCCTTTTTAAGGTGCATCATCGTGGAAGGTGTGTTCAAAGGATGGTTATGTCCTTCAATAAATTCTGTGATTTTATATTTCCCATCAGATGTTCTGTCCAAGATGATTCTGGCCATACAAAGAATTCTTGTTATCTCCCTTCTTTGCTGTTGTCCCTTATGTTCATAATCACCTTCTTTATTACAGACAATGTACTTTTTTTTAACAATACCACGACTAGTGCGTCCAGTACTCTTCCTAGGAATGAAGCCACCAGCAGTTGCGTACTTGGAATAAAATTGAAATGCTTCTTCCAAATCCTTAAAAATTTGACCCACATAAGGTTTCAAGTCTTTCGAACAACTTGGCATCTTCAAATCTTGCTTAGGTTCGGGAGTATCTATGTAAATTTAACACATAATATTAAATTCTACATCAAAATTATGAACAATTCTAAACATGTACAACAGATATTAAGTTATATACATCAAAGTAGCAACTGCTTTAACTATGAACAATTCTCAACATGTACAACAAATATTAAGTTATGTACATCAGAGCAGCAACTTCTTTAACTATAAACAATTTTAAACATGTACAACAGATACTCAGTTATATACATCAAAGCAGCAACTGCTTTAACTATAAACAATTCTCAACATGTACAATAGATACTCAGTTATCTACACCAAAGCAGCAACTGCTTTAATTATGAACAATTCTCAACATGTACAACAAATACTCAGTTATCTACACCAAAGCAGCAACTGCTTTAACTATGAACAATTCTAAACATGTACAACAGATACTCAGTTATCTACACTAAAGCAGCAACTGCTTTAATTATGAACAATTATCAACATGTACAACAGATACTCAGTTATCTACACCAAAGCAGCAACTGCTTTAATTATGAACATTATCAACATGTACAACAGATATTAACTTGTGTACATCAAAGCAACAACTGCTTTAAATATGAACCAAACAATATAAGATACGTCTCTATGAAAACTTGAACAATTGAATTGATAAAGTAATATAAACTAAAATTGAAAAATAGATGAATTAATGAAATATTTTACCTAATATATTAGAATCGCCCATCATTGAACATGTTGCAGTTGTTTCTTGACTATTTACTGCATTCAAAAAACGAATCACGGCATAAATAAATTAAGAATCACGACTTAAAATCTGAAATTGAATTTTAAAATAAATAGAAATTTTCTGACCTAAATCTGAAGTAATTGAAGGTGAAATTGAAAGTTTTTCATTTGTATCTAATTTTCGACGCTTTGATGAAGAATCAGTCGCCATTGAAGATGCAGAGTTACTAGCCATTGAAGTGCAGAGGAGAAGCGCGTGTTTTTTAGAATTTCAGAGTAGAGAGAGAAAGTAGTAGTGTTCAAATGATAGGGTTTTAGAAGGTGGAGAGGAGCAACGCGTGTTTTTTAATCTTTTAATCTACATCGTTAGATCAGATCTTAATCTAATGGTCCAGATGCTGCCTCTATGAGTGTAAGGAGTTGCCCTGCCTCACCGGAGCCCTCATATATATATATATATATATATATATATATATATATACATATATATATGTATGTATACATATATATATGTATATGTATATATATATATGTATTTATACACACACACACCATATAATATAGCATATGAGTATTATTTGTATTGTATTAAGATTTAAGAAAATCAAAATTTAAATTTGTATATATTACCTAACAATTTTTCTATTGGCAAATATGAAAAAAAAAAACAAAAGTAGAAATCAAATGAATTGGAGGGAGTATTATGTTGTTGTTATTATTATTACTAATTAATTATTATTATTATTATTAATTTTTTTTATTATAAACTAGAGCTTGCATTAATAACGAAACAAATTACAAGAAGTTAGTAGGTAGCCGAGATACTATCTCGGCTCCCCTCTAACTTCTTGTCATTTGTTTCATTATTAATGCAAGCTCCGGTTTTTATAAAAAAAAATAAAAAAAAAAAATAAAAAATAATAATAATAATAATAATAATAATAATAATAATAATAATTGGTGTTATAATTTTTTTTTCATTTTTAAAAATATTATTAGATAATATATTTAGTTATTAGTTTCAGCTTCTTTTAGTTCAGCTCAGCTTCTATCAGTCCAGCTCAGCTCCTATCAGACCAGCTCAACTCTTATCAGACCAGCTCAACTCAGCTCAGCCCTGTTTCAGCCGAAAACAATAGGGCCTTATTTGGGATAGAAATATTTTTGGTGGTTTGTTTTTTCTTGTTTTTCTTCTTTTCTCTTTTGATTTTTTTGTTTGTGTCTTTTTCTTTTTGTCTTGGTTTTCCCTTTTTGGCCGTGTGATACGACTTGAGGTCTAACAAGCATCACGACCCCCGCTTTGCGCGGCGCAGGGCACGACCTCCTCTCGGAGTATGCCTAGTGTATGACACGAGTCCTCAAGTCTAATGAGTATCACATCAATGTAAATACAACCATGTAGAAAGGATTCATTTTTGTAAACTTATTGTGTGGTGTATAGGTGGAAGGGTAAATAGGTAAGATGAGTGTGCACCCCCGTCAAACCCACAAAGAGGGAGAATTTGGACTATTCGTCCAATGGTCACCCCAAGCAAGGTCACCTAGAGATACAGAACGCGGTAACCAAGGTCTTATCACTCCATGGGTGATCAAGGTGGTCAAATGCAAACCCCGATGTAAACTTCTAGTAGAAAAGGTGGACTTAAACTAAAAGACCAACGCAATTATTGATTTAAAGTCACTTTACTCATAGAAGTTGACCTATTTTATTGGTATATTGGGAACTAGTAAGCAGGTTGAAGGGGTGCATATGGCAACAGTAAGGAGGGGTAATACCGTGTCTATGGAACAGAGGATTAATCTGACGAAACCTCTTACTATGACTGAAGTTAAATTAGCTATGTTTAGCATCAAGGGAAATAAAGCTCCGGGTCCTGATGGATTTACAAGTCAGTTCTTTAAAGATACTTGGCAGCAGACTGGAGTAAGCGTGTTTGAAGCTGTAAACAATGTCTTCACACATGGAAAATTGTTAAAGCAAGTGAGTAATACTCTGATCACTCTTATCCCCAAGATAGCTCAACCTACTAATGCGAGTCAATTTCGGCCTATAGCCTGCTGCAACACTATATATAAATGCTTATCAAAGGTTATTTGTGCACGTTTGAGTGACATTCTTCCTGAACTAATTAGCCCAAGTCAATGTGCTTTTATTCGAGGAAGAGACATTGTGGAGAACATTCATATTTGTCAGGACTTAATTAGACTGTACAATGGGAAGAGTTGCTCCCCTCGAGTTATACTGAAGATTGATATGCAGAAAGCCTATGATACAATAGAGTGGAGTTTTGTTCGAAGCATGCTAGGGGCACTGGAATTCCCAATGAAATTCATCGATATTATTATGGAATGCCTTACATCTCCCAGTTATACATTAACGTTAAATGGAGCCAACTTTGGGTTCTTCAAGGCAAAAAGAGGTTTAAGACAAGGGGACCCCCTCTCCCCGCTATTGTTCACCATTTGTATGGAATATTTGAGTAGAATCATGCTGGTTATACAGGATAAGAGTGACTACAGATTTCATCCCCTATGCAAACAGGTAAAACTCAGTCATCTTTGTTTCGCAGATGACTTGATGATCTTCTGCAAGGGTAATGTTGCTTCTGTCAGATGGATTATTAGGGCCTTTGAGTTGTTTTCCAATGCTTCTAGACTTGTAATGAATCAAATTTAAAATAAGTCTAGTATCTACCATAATGGGATTCGGCATCAAGAGGTTAAGGATATTGAAGCTATTACTGGATTGACCACCGGGGTGCTCCCATTTAAGTACCTCGGGATCTCAATGTCCCCAAAGAAAATGTCTGTATTAGAGTGTCATATCCTATCTGAGAAGATTGTTAGTAGAATTCGAGGACTGGGGGCGCGAATGTTGTCATACAGTGGACGACTGATTCTTGTACAGGCTGTCCTGAGTGCTTTGCATATGTATTGGGCACGGATATTCATCATCCCTGCTTCAGTAATCTCTCAAATCAGTGCGGTCTGTAGAAACTACTTGTGGAAAGGAAGTGAACATTACCATTCTCCACCCCTAATTGCTTGGGATCGAGTGTGCAGCCCAAAGAAGGAAGGGGGGCTAGGTCTAAAAGACTTGCATTGCTGGAATATGGCGGCTATTGGTAAGTATGCTTGGTGGGTGACTTGCAAGGCGGATCATCTTTGGGTAAAATGGGTGTATTCCATAAATATACGAGACCATGATTGGGCTTCCTATCAACGTCCTCCTAATTCCAGCTGGTCATGGAGAAAGATCTGCTGGATGAATGACATTTTTTACTCCAACAACCTGTTTCCTACCCTATTGAGGCAGCATAGACAGTACGAGGTGGGTGAAGGTTATAATCATTTAAGGGTCCAAAGAATGAAGGTATCTTGGGATAAGCTTGTTTGGAATAGATTAAACATCCCAAGGCACAGCTTTATTGCCTGTTTAGTGTGCCAAAAACGACTCCTCACCAAACACAGGCTTGCAGGTATGAGCATCGTGGTAGATCACATATGCTACATATGTGGGGGAGACAATGAAACTCATGAGCATTTATTTAGCAACTACATTTATATAAAACAGTGCTTCAGATTGATATCCAAGTGGCTGACCCAACCCATCCCTCATGATGATACGGATGAATGGTGGAGGAGACATCGTGGAAAATCCCTGCTCATGAAACAGATCAGCGCAGCATGCATAACAGCAGTGTGGTATCATGTTTGGCGAAATCGAAATACGGGAAGGATCTCGTTAAAACTAGAACGACCTGAATGGTTAGTAGGCATTATCAAAAAGGAGATAAGTGTTAGAGTCAAGAACGTTATAGCTAACATTCCGAGTAAATATCATTCTCTAATCAATAGATTGATAGAATGGAAAAGTGATGTATAATGAAAGCCTAATTGTTTGTGGTGACCCTTTTTGAAATTAATATACTTACATTTACACCAAAAAAAATAAAGTCATTTTACTAGAGTAAAGTCCGAAATCAAAATGGGTTACTAACAAGGGAAGGTGAACACTCGTAAGCAAGTCTCACAATTGGGTTTTCGAAAACATTTTCCCTAAACACACTATACAAAACACAAAAGAACTCAACAAAAGTAAAAATAAAAACAACTACAAGTAAAGCCAAGCACTCCAATCTATAGTCAGCACAACCACAACCACCAATTCCAAAATGTTCACCAAGTGAACCTCCAAATAGCATCAAGCCCATACTCCAATGGGAATAAGGGAAGGGGAGAAAAACAAGGGTAAAAGGATTACCGAATGGTCTTCGCTTTTAATACATTTCTTCTCATCCTATGAAGTTGGTTGTATTCCTGCAAGAATGGAGAAACAAGGCTATACAAGAAACACTAGACACAAGAAATGAAAAATCTTTTTTTTGGATTTTATGAAAATTTTCAGATTTTTATGAATTTTCGAAAAGATTTTGAAAAAAAAAATAAAAAAAAAAATTCAAAGGATAGTAGATCCCTCCCCCACACTAAAACTATGCATTGTCCTCAATGCAAAAGTAAGGAAGAGATCGAAAAGGAAAAAAGAAAAAGAAAAAAGGAAAAAGAGAATTAAGAGAAGAGAAAAGGAAGAAAATAAGAAGAATGAAAAAAGGTAAGATAAAAGAGAAAAAGAATTGAAAATCTCTCCCCCACACTAAAACTATACAATGTCCTTAATGGACAAGTATGGGCGAGAATAGAAGAAGGAAGAAAACAAAATAAGATGATCGAAGAAAGAAAATGTTTTTGAAATTTTTAAAGGATTTTCTAATTTTTATGATTTTTTCAAAAATTTGAACAAAAGAAAACACAAACACCACAAATAATCACAATACAATCCCACAAAAACTTCTAATTACAACACAATACAAATACACCACCAATCCTCCAACAAGATACAAGCAAACATCACAATCCACAATCCACAATGGAACAATCAAGCAAAATCTCTTCCACACTTGGTTGCTTCCAATTTCTTTATCATCTATCCATGCCGACTTCTTGTTGGAGATTCCTACACATAAAAACAAAACACAAAAAGCGTAAATATGCACAAAAATCTTTGGTTGCCTCCCAAAAAGCGCTGTTTTGGCTAGGACCGCAAAACCTTAGAGTTTGTTTGTCTTCAAAGTATCATCTCCACCATACTTGTCAAGGGCTCGGAGGAGTAGATCAAAGGCTCTAGAAGAGTCTTTAAGTGGGCTCATGTAGCCGAGCCAAGCTATCATCAAAAATTTCCAAATCGGAAGCGAGAAACGATCATCTAAAGACCAATCATCATATTTCATGTGGTCTCCCGGGTCTTTCCAACCCACTAGATCTATGGATCTCTTCATCCCCAAACACCATTTCCAATTATGAACAAGCTACAAACCTTTAACATGAGGAACAAAAGACGATTTTGGCGTCATTTCCTTATTGTGAATCCCCATATCTTCCTCAACTTGCGGGCCCACATCCCCAAGTCTCAATACATCACTTGTCCCCTTAGCATCGTGACGGAGAGATTTGAAACTTCCACCGATGGTGTCATTCTCTTCTAAACCAGAGTTTGGCTCACTAGCAAGGGACTCGTAATGTTCTTCAATATTTTTTCACAAGGGCAACTTAATTTCATCATCTTTCCAAGACTTAACAAGACATATTACCTCATTCAACTCCTCCCAAAGACTCGTATCCTCGACATCCTTGATTGCATCGACCATGTAACAATATTGGGATTCGAGTTCCTTGTTAGGCGTGAAAGTGGCGATCTCTATCCTAGATGACAAGATGTTATCATTCTCATCGATATCTTCATGGATCACTTCTTCACCTTGAACGGGTTTCTTGGATTGCATTTTGGGGTAAGGAAACTTGATGTCTATAGGCTTTTCACCATTTTTCATCCCATCAACGAGTGTTGATTTTTCTTGAATTGCCTTGGTGAATGGCAATGAGACTTCTACCTTTTCGACCATGTCCACAAACCCACTACACTTGATATTTTCCTTGTGAATGTTGGCTCGTTTCGAAAATGGTAGAGGTGGCACATAGATCGATGGAGGTGGAACATTGGATTCCTCCTCCTCAATTGTTTTCTCAAACTCTTGCCTTCTCGCTTCCCTTAGCTTTCTTTGTTTGTCCTCGGCCTTCGCAACTAACTTAAATTCCGCTCGAATTCCCTGGTTTTGTTTGGGGAATCGGGAGTAGTGGCATGTGGTGCTTCTTGATGTAGTTGCTTATTTGGAGTTGCCTTGATACTCAAATGATTATAAGGGTTTTCAAGCTATTTTCCTTCTCTTTGGATAACGACATGGGCTTGGCATGGTGCAGTTGATCTGTGGATGTCCGTCTGCACCGCCCAGCGCCCCGCGCGGGACCGACCCGATTTCATTGCGGCGGCCACCCACGCGGCCCCCTCCTAGTCGGGGGCCGATCCGATCCCGCGTTCGGGGCGAAGTCTCGGACCTCGATTCGGATGACGATCCGGACTTGTACTAGACGAATGCGGGCACCCATGTTTCCGTTGGGATCGATCTAGTCGTGGTTGTAAATCTTTAAAGGCCGATATATTTGGTAAGGCGACCTTTTTAGTGAACCGAATTTGTTGCCGATTTATGGAGTCGCCACCGAGTCAATTATGGGGACTCGAAAACCGTTCAAGTTAACTTTGATCCCTAGCCGGCTCAAAGTTGAGTGGCAGAGGACCTAAAGATAAAGACTTGTACCCTTAAGCACTCCATGCCTGGAATGACTCTCATTGCCAATGGTTTCGGACATCCGAAAACCGTCGATTCTGAGTAAGGGGTGAGGGTACGTATTGGGAAGCCAACGTCCGCTAGACATCGACACCCAATCCCGCCTGCACGTAGCGGCCTCTACTAATCAATCAGTGGGCTGATAACTTTGTTCCCTTATTGTGGCGGAAGTACTGTAACATCCGTTGTTTTAACCCTATGTTTTTGCTACGTTGGTTGTTTAAGGACAAGTAAGCTTTATCTTCGAAGTAGTTATGTTTACATTCTTTGCATGCGATTTCATGTGACAAGCAGGCCATGAAAAGATGCACGTAGGAGAGTAGAGAGTTCTAATATTATACGTATTAGCAAGTCAGTTTAAACGTGATAATACAGATATTAGTCATTCTCGTGGTATACCTTACCTGGTATTCTGCTTAAGATGCGTCAGCCCTGTATTAATAGGGATGCGTCGAACTATTTATGGTGTGCATCGGGACTAACATGGAACCCGACCATCACTTTGTTCAGTTTTAGCTCGTTTACGTTTTGAATTCCGTGTTAGGTGATTTAGCATGCAATTATAAATCATACGAAAGCGGTAAATGCGAAATATAAGTAAATCACATAGTGAGGAGTTGCACCCTCGGAGTATACGCTAAACGGGACACGATACATTGATAATTGAGAACGGATCTCGAAACTACTTGGGTCTATTTAGGGTATTTCGGTGTTTATAGTTGAAGTTGGGACGTTACGTGTTTTAGTACGTGTTATGGACCTAGTGTCCACGTTTGATATTATCGTAGTGCATAATAAAAGTACAGAAATATAATTTTTTTTTTAGATGACAACCTAGTTACGGTTCGACTTCAAAAGACGGATCCTCCTAGCTTGCCTTATGATTTCGGCAGAGTTCCGTTACCACTTGCTAGTTCTGCGGCTAATCCGGCAGAGTTCCGTTACCACGACTGGTTCTGTGGCTAATTCGGCGGAGCTTCCGCTGCTAGACTCGGGGTAGCTAGTCGAACACAGGCACCTCGAGATTGAGTCGAGTGCTCGAAGGTGAGGAGTAGCGTCGATTTCGCTTATCGGGACTAAGATCGAGTGGATCGTTTGCTTTGGGTGTCGGAGTACGAGCACAAGCTAAGAGAAACTCGTAATGAGTGAAGGGAGAAGAGAAGATGAGAAGTTGTGTCAAATGAATGAGGTGGGGGGGTATTTATAGCTGTTGTAATCCCCTAGAAAATGTAATGCGATACAGTGGCGGAAACACTGTAGATTCGGGAATGAAAACACACTGTAACTATGTCTTAGTAAAATTAAAATGGTAAAGTCAAATAATAGGCCTTAAATAAAATGGCCAAAATTTAAACAATCCACAAAAGGGGTTTGAACAATCCATAAGATATAATTATCAAAATAAACAAGCAGGATCCACACTGCTCGCTAGCCCACACCCGGAACACGTATACCTGCCATGTTAAAACATAACAGCCACAATCAGTGGGGAGCAATGCCAACGTTCTCCCAGCCGTATAACAAGATTTTAAAGCTGTAATTACTATTATAGAAAAATGGTAAGAAAACGGAAAACAGTAAAACATTATAATGAAAATAAGTTTTCAGTGAAAAACTTCACGTATCGAGACAATACAATAAAAACGAGTTTTCCAAAGAAAACATAAAACATTTGCCAACCTGCAACCAAATTATATCGATAATAATAAAATATTCAAAATGGCGTTATGGATAGTATTAATGTAGAATCTAGACTTTCACTAGGATAATACTGGAAACTAGCTTCGAGAACTATAGACTTAACTCATAACAGAATCTAGTCTCTAACTAGGCAACTCAACTATAACAGGACTGCGTGCAGCGAGGTCCTGGTTTAAGTAGTGCATACCCCTCCTAGACAACAAATATGTCTAGTTCAGCTGACGGCGACTAACACGATGCGATATCTAGCTTAAGGTCAAAACATACACTCTCCTGGCGAAACTACGCCCAGTTCAACGATCAAATGTGCCCCAAATAGGCACACCGGCTTTATAGCTGATGGCAAAAACGTATATCCCAGACTATATTACTCTAAACCCACACTTGTCCTTACTCCATAACTCCAAAACAAGCCATTATCGATATTCAAAAGATATAATCATTATAAATAATAAGAGAACAAAAAGAAAATGATCACTTTCCAAAAGAGGAAACTTATATTTTAGGAAACTTCTATTTTTAGAAACCTTACTAAAAATAGCATTATATCAAAATAGCAAAAATATTAGTTCATACTAACACAACATTTTTAGCAAACGATATAGATTTATAAAACTAACACTTTCAGCTTTAACGATATTAATTGATAAAGTGAGAACATTTAGGTTTATGAAATTATTAAAATATTTTACAAGTGTTTATAAAATGATTAAAAATATCTTAAACATTTTAATACTACTAATCAGGGTGTTTTCAAAGTTTATAAAACTCAAATTCTCTAATTATTAATAGTTTCGACAATACAAATATAAACAGGATTTTTACGGAAAATGTCAAAATTAAATCTTTTAACGTCTTTTACTTAATTAAACCAATGAATATATTTAGAGTATGTTAAGGGATGATTTAACTCTTAAAGTTTCAGATTTAAGTACCTTCAAATTTGCGGGAAAAATAATTCTTTTAGGCAAAACGAAACATTTTAACGATAAATGGTAATTTGTCCAAAAATCAATACTTATTAATTAAAGACAATAATAAATAGTACAAAAATTACGTAAAATAGCTAAAATATATTTTTAAACATTTTGTCCAGAAAAGAAAATTTTCCAGAATCCTTAAAATCGATTTTTTTAAAGGGTTTTCTCGTTAATCGTCTAAGCTCGACAATAACGATTAATAAAAATAGTAATTACCAAACGATTTAAGTATTAATATCCAAAAATTATTATTAAACTTAAAAATCACGATTTTCCAGAAATTACTAATTTTTCAGATTTTCCAAAATACCAGAATTTACAAATCCCGTTAAAACCGTCTTTTAAACCCGTTTTCACAATTAACGATGCCATTAATAAAACTTATCGTTCCTAACATTTTATTAAAGCATTAAAAATCGTAAAATTACATTTTATTATGAAATCATCAGAATCATATTTTTTTTCCAGATTTAAACAAAAGACCAGTAATCGAGAATTTAAACGACAAACACGGTTTTAACGATAAACGATGATTTAAAGTGATTAATTAATTCATCCACTTAAAAAATCCGAAAAATTATGAAAAGATTCATAAAAAAAAAATTCACCAAAAAGTTTCACCACGTCAAAAATCAGATTAAAATAAAATGTTTAGGTACTAGAACTAAAAATCGACTTTTAATCGTTTTTGTCCGTAAACAGTAATAATTCAATAATTGTTAACTAAAATATCAGAAAAATACTAAATTATTAAAAATCATCAAAAACATCATTTTTTACAGAATATAAACATTTATTACATGTTTAGGCTGAATATTACGATTTTACAAATTAAAATAACAAATTAATCGTTAATCTCGTAAAAGCGATAAAAATACCGAAACATGCAAATTTTCAACTTTTAAAATTTTTCCAGATTATATGACATACATATATTGTCAAAAATGAAATATAAAAATTATACATGCAATTACACAAATAAAATCAAGTAATACAGAGTAACGTCGATGTTAACTTTAATCTAAGTCCGAGTCGACGATGTATTCGTCCGCTTCCGGATCCTCCAAAAATACTACAAAAACATGACATCCATGGTATGAAAATACCATAAGATCGCTGGAAAAACAAGGTGAAAATGATTGGAAAAAAAATCGATTAATACCTTAACGAAGGAGACGAAAAGAGGATACAAATAAGAGAAAAATAGGAGACGGAAAGCGATGGTTGAAGACGGTTTTTCTGGACAGAAATGGCTGCTGAAAAATTCAGATTTCATGAACCAAAAGAGAGAAAAAGAGGAGGTATTTGCCTTGATTAAAATTGATGTAAATTGTATGAGAGAGAAAAAAAGTGAAAGGATTAAGCATAAATGAAGCTTTTAAAATTGATGAAAACAAGGTAGATGCATACTACACAACTTGGCCAAAATGATGTATGTGGAGGTTGAAAAGTTTTTGCATGAATCATCACATTAAAACATGGTAAAAATATCTTGTGAAATAATTGTTCTCTTAAAAACATAAAAATAATAAGTTGTAAAAATATGTAGTAGTAGTGTGATATGGGGGTCACGGTCCAAAATGGTGGGAAGGGGTCCAAAAATAATTGTAGGTTGATTAAAAAGATGATTGTAAAATTATTAAAGGTATTTCAAAGCAATTCGAGTAAACCGCACGTTGGAATTTAATTATTTACGAAATTTCATAATAAAATCATTAATGGCTAAATTTTCGTAAATAAAAATATTTCTTAGTTGAAAATATTATATAAATATAATTAGACATTTGTAGGAAAAGAAATAACTTAAATTCGAGCTTAAAAACGTCAATTCAAAGAAAAATAGAATTCCTCGCGGAAAATTAATTAGTTTACGAAAAAAATAAAATAAATAGATTTAAATGAATTAAAATCTTTTAAAATATAAATAAATATCATTAAACTCAAAAATAAAAATAAAACCTGGAAAAAGATGAAATGCAAGGCCGAAATGTGACAGAGTTATGACATAGTCATAACGGTAAGGATAAAAACGCTAGGAAAAATAGCGGGTGTTACAATCCTCCCCACTAAAAGAAAGTTTCGTCCTCGAAATTGAGAATAAGCAGAATGGAAATCGAGGTTTACCTTACTCGAAGAGATGAGAATACAAAGTTCACATAAAATTTTTACTTTAAAAGCAAACTTTACAACTTTCAAAGTGATACGAAATCGAATGCAAATATTTATTCCAAGAAGAATTGGGCTAAGCTACCCGAAGTTTAAAATCTTTTAATTAATGAAATCGTAAAGTAAAGTTATTTGATAAAATAACGACGTCAAATAACATTTGTAAACGAACTCGAAGAAAATTGGGTTACCAAACATTTTCAAAACAAACGTAAAACAATTTTTGCTTAAGAAATTCGATAATATTTCTTTTTATGATGAAACGAAATTTAGTTTGGAGAAATCATAATTTGTAGTTAGTAAAAATCAAACCAGTCGTCAAACATTTTCAATAACAAATTCAAAAGTCCACCAACAATAAAGTGAAACTAATTTCAAAACGTTAAAATTTCGAAAATGTTATCAAAGTAATATGAAAGTTTTCAAAAATGTTATCAAACTTGAACATTCAAAATAATTTCAACAATGTTAAAACACTTTACAAAATAATCCTATAGAAGTTGAAGTATTTGGAAATATGAAAGTCTTCATAAAATTCCAATCGTTTGAAAATCAAAAATTGAAATATTTTCAAAATAATTTAAAATAAATTATTAAGGCATTTTGAAATTGGACTAAATATAAATATCATCAAAGATAAAACAAAAATGAAGTATAAAGTTCTCAAGCTATAATTCAAAATGTTAAATTTCACGATATCCGAAAAGTTTAATTTAGTCAAATTTTTACAAAACAGGGAGTTTCATAAATAGAAATCATAACTCAAAATGTTAAAATTTCACGATAACCCAAAATGTTAAATTGCTCAATGTTTTTACAAAATGGGGAGTTTTAAAATTTGAAATTATGCTTCAAAATGTTACAATTTCATGAAAATCAAAATTTTTAAATTAGTCAAACTTTTCATAAGTTTGGGGAAATGATGAACGGATAAATAGAGTCAAGGTCAACGACAAATCGAAACAAAAGTTTTCAAACCCGAAAAAGAAGTTGAAGGGATTGGCCGAAGAAGAAGTAGCAGGATTTAAGAAAAGCTAGGGGTGAACGAAATTGAGAGTGAAAGAGAGCTCTCAAGGATTAGAGAATACATTAACCATCCCGAGATTCCTAGAACGGTTTCCACAAACATGGGTTCCTAATTGGCCCATCAAATAACGCTAAGTCCAATATCAGTACAGGGTGGTCCTACTCAATCTACAACCTCCAAAATTATCAACTGCCACAACCTCCAAAAATTAAGTCTTACATACTTATATAATCTTTCAATTAGTATGATAAGAATCCACAAATGATTTAGACAAATCCATTAATTAAGATTCTAACGGCTATCAAAATATACCCAAACTCGTAATCACTAAGACTCATAAATTCAAAGCTCATAAGGTCTGAACTCGAGGTATACACCAAATTTCTCGAGTAAGGAACACTAAATAAAATCCACCAATTAACAATGTTCGGACACGAAAACTTCAAAAGTGTTCATCAACATACTCTTATCATCATCAATAGTCAGAGGTTAGGAAAGTACACCAAACTTTAAACACACTCACCCTGACATGTAATGACAGATAATCACATTTTCAAACACGTCATTCGACTAATGTTTCTTAGAATTCCATCAAATTTTCAAATTGCAACGGCAAAACCACTAAATGTTTAATAACTCAACGAAGCCACAATCTCGTTGGTCTAAGGGATCAGAATTTATAAATCCATCAAGATGATTGGCATTCAGTATTCCTCAAAACAACGCGATAAATCCAACCTTTAATTGTGCAATATGTTTCTCTTCTTCAAGGTTAACAATGATCTATCCAAAATTTAGGTCAGCCAACTCAAAAATTCATAGGTTACAACCTTACATCTCGATCTAAACCATAAGGAACAAGGGTCGTTAATCTATGTCAGCCAAAATTTTCTATAACATTAACAAGGACTTAAAATGGTACCACAACATACACTCATGCTAAAACTTAAATAATGATTTATGATCCCAAAATTCCACGATTAGTCCATTAAGTAGTCAACATTAGGTAGGAATCCCAAGTAATATTATTATTTACACTTGACTAGGTTCTATGTTGGGTATTAAGTATCCATCAAAATATGATATAATTCTCAATATCCAAAAATTTACTAAACTCTTAGTCCTCTATACGATCAAGTAATTCATAACCCAAGCTTGATTAATCTCTATGGTACAATCCTAATTCCATTAATTATCTATTACCATTCAAATCAAACCTAAAAAAGCTTTCTAGACTGGATTAAATTGGTATAACTCACAATCCTCAAACCATAGGTAACAAGAAGTTACTAAACCTCAAACATCTGTAACTTCTAAAAGGCTCACTAAGACAGAATTCGGTCTAACCAAAGAATCTCAGGAGAAAGATGGTAAAGTAGAAGAATAGAACAAGGAATCACCATAAGAATGAAGATGAGATAATAAGAGAAGAATTGGAAAAACTAGAGGGTGGAAGATGAAAGAAAAGAATCAATGATCCTAGATACTTCAGATCACGAACCAGAGAAGAATCTTCGGGCCTGAAGTGTTCATTGGGGAACTCGTTGGGTTTCTTCAACTTCAAGTAGAGGAACAAACACACTAGTCTTGGGTCGCTCCATCTGGATCCAAAGTAATTTCACATCTGAATCTGTTGCACCGTCACGAAACAGGGATCTACTCTTGATCATCTGACCTGTAGCTTAAGCAAACTGAATCGGAGCTGAAAAGTCACCATCGACATCTTTCTTGGAGCACCAAGTTGTCCACTCGAGTCAGCAGGCGTTGAGAGAGTTAAGTAGGTTTTGTCTCGATCTGGAGCAGCATCATGTCAACATCTTGTCCACTCATCATCTTCTTCTTAGACATATAAAACAAATACTCAATGCTAACCATTGAGTTTCAGGAACGAGAATGCTAAAAAAATAAGTCCTTACTTGTTTCTACCCATCTCCAATAATAATTTTATTTACTGTTTAAATAATTTACTGGTATTTTCCCTATTTTCAGGTGTAAGCGTTGGGAGCAGTGATGCTCTGATACCAACTGTAATCCCCTAGAAAATCTAACGCGATACAGTGGCGGAAACACTGTAGAGTCGGGATTAAAACACACTGTAACTATGTCTTAGTAAAATTAAAATGGTAAAGTCAAATAATAGGCCTTAAATAAAATGGCCAAGACTTAAACAATCCACAAAAGGAGTTTGAACGATCCATAAGACATAATTATCAAAATAAACAAGCAGGATCCACTTTGCTCGCTAGCCCACACCCGGAACACGTATACCTGCCATGTTAAAACATAACAGCCACAATCAGTGGGGAGCAACGCCAACGTTCTCCCAGCCGTATAACAGGATTTTAAACTGTAATTACTATTATAGAAAAATGGTAAGAAAACGAAAAACAGTAAAACATTATAATGAAAATAAGTTTTCAGTGAAAAAACTCCACGTATCGAGACAATATAATAAAAACGAGTTTTCCAAATAAAACATAAAACATTTGCCAACCTGCAACCAAATTATATCGATAATAATAAAATATTCAAAATGGCGTTATGGATAGGATTAATGTAGAATCTAGACTTTCACTAGGATAATACTGGAAACTACCTTCGAGAACTGTAGACTTAACTCATAACAGAATCCAGTCTCTAACTAGACAACTCAACTATAAAAGGACTGTGTGAAGCGAGGTCCTGGTTTAAGTAGTGCATACCGCTCCTAGACAACAAATATGTCTAGTTCAGCTGACGGCGACTAACACGATGCGATATCTAGCTTAAGGTCAAAACATACACTCTCCTGGGCGAAACTACGCCCAGTTCAACGACCAAATGTGCCCCAAATAGGCACACCGACTTTATAGCTGATGGCAAAAACGTACATCCCAGACTATATTACTCTAAAACCACACTTGTCCTTACTCCATAACTCCAAAACAAGCCATTATCGATATTCAAAAGATATAATCATTATAAATAATAAGAGAACAAAAAGAAAATGATCACTTTCCAAAAGAGGAAACTTCTATTTTTAGAAACCTTACTAAAAGTAGCATTATATCAAAATAGCAAAAATATTAGTTCATACTAACACAACATTTTCAGCAAACGATATAGATTTATAAGACTAATACTTTCGGCCTTAACGATATTAATTGATAAAGTGAGAACATTTAGGTTTATGAAATTATTAAAATATCTTACAAGTGTTTATAAAATGATTAAAAGTATCTTAAACATTTTAATACTACTAATCAGAGTGTTTTCAAAGTTTATAAAACTCAAATTCCCTAATTATTAATAGTTTCGACAATACAAATATAAATAGGATTTTTACGGCAAATGTCAAAATTAAATCTTTTAACGTCTTTTACTTAATTAAACCAATGAATATATTTAGAGTATGTTAAGGGATGATTTAACTCTTAAAGTTTCAGATTTAAGTACCTTCAAATTTGCTGGAAAAATATTTATTTTAGGTAAAACGAAGCATTTTAACGATAAATTGTAATTTGTCCAAAAATCAATACTTATTAATTAAAGACATTAATAAATAGTACAAAAATTACGTAAAATAGCTAAAATATATTTTTAAACATTCTGTCCATAAAAGAAAATTTTCCAGAATCCTTAAAATCGATTTTTTTAAAGGGTTTTCTCGTTAATCGTCTAATCTCGACAATAACGATTAATAAAAATAGTAATTACCAAACGATTTAAGTATTGATATCCAAAAATTATTATTAAACTTAAAAATCACGATTTTCCAGAAATTACTAATTTTTCAGATTTTCCAAAATACCAGAATTTACAAATCCCGTTAAAACCGTCTTTTAAACCCGTTTTCACAATTAACGATACCATTAATAAAACTTATCGTTCCTAACATTTTATTAAAGCATTAAAAATCGTAAAATTAAATTTTATTATGAAATCATCAGAATCATATTTTTTTTCCAGATTTAAACAAAAGACCAGTGATCGAGAATTTAAACGACAAACACGGTTTTAACAATAAACGATGATTTAAAGTGATTAATTAATTCATCCACTTAACAAATCCGAAAAATTATGAAAAGATTCATAAAAAAAATTTCACCAAAAAGTTTCACCACGTCAAAAATCAGATTAAAATAAAATGTTTAGGTACTAGAACTAAAAATCGACTTTTAATCGTTTTTGTCCGTAAACGATAATAATTCAATAATTGTTAACTAAAATATCAGAAAAATACTAAATTATTAAAAATCATCAAAAACATCATTTTTTAAAGAATATAAACATATATTACATGTTTAGGCCGAATATTACGATTTTACAAATTAAAATAACAAATTAATCGTTAATCTCGTAAAAGCGATAAAAATACCGAAACATGCAAATTTTCAACTTTTAAAAATTTTCCAGATTATATGACATACATATATTGTCAAAAATGAAATATAAAAATTATACATGCAATTACACAAATAAAATCAAGTAATACCGAGTAACGTCGATGTTACCTTTAATCTAAGTCCGAGTCGACGATGTATTCGTCCGCTTCCGGATCCTCCAAAAATACTACAAAAACATGACATCCATGGTATGAAAATACCATAAGATCGCTGGAAAAACAAGGTGAAAATGATTGGAAAAGAAATCGATTAATACCTTAACGAAGGAGACGAAAAGAGGATCGAAATAAGAGAAAAATAGGAGACGAAAGGCGATGGTTGAAGACGGTTTTTCTGGTCAGAAATGGCTGCTGAAAAATTCAGATTTTATGAACCAAAGAGAGAAAAAGAGGAGGTATTTGCCTTGATTAAAATTGATGTAAATTGAATGAGAGAAAAGAAAAGTGAAAGGATTATGCATAAATGAAGCTTTTAAAATTGATGAAAACAAGGTAGATGCATACTACGCAACTTTGCCAAAATGATGTATGTGGAGGTTGAAAAGTTTTTGCATGAATCATCACATTAAAACATGGTAAAAATATCTTGTGAAATAATTGTTCTCTTAAAAACATAAAAATAATATGTTGTAAAAATATGTAGTAGTAGTGTGACATGGGGGTCACGGTCCAAAATGGTGGGAAGGGGTCCAAAAATAATTGTAGGTTGATTAAAAAGATGATCGTAAAATTATTAAAGGTATTTCAAAACAATTCGAGTAAACCTCATGTTGGAATTTAATTATTTACGAAATTTCATAATAAAATCATTAATGACTAAATTTTCGTAAATAAAAATATTTCTTAGTTGAAAATATTATATAAATATAATTAGACATTTGTAGGAAAAGAAATAACTTAAATTCGAGCTTAAAAACGTCAATTCAAAGAAAAATAGAATTCCTCGCGGAAAATTAATTAGTTTACGAAGAAAATAAAATAAATAGATTTAAAAGAATTAAAATCTTTTAAAATATAAATAAATATCATTAAACTCAAAAATAAAAATAAAACCTGGAAAAAGATGAAATGCAAGGCCGAAATGTGACAGAGTTATGACAGAGTCATAACGGTAAGGATAAAAACGCTAGGAAAAATAGCGGGTGTTACAGCTGTTTTTGGTTCACATCACCCATATGGACGCCCGGTTTGAGGCGATTCAAAATTCGAGAGCCTGGTGCAACGCAGTTCCGTTCTTAGGTGCCTGAGCTCAAGCGAATGAAGTTTTGAAGATCCGATTTCAAAACTTTCCAAAACGGAGAATATGCGTATCTTAGGTTTCTTGGTAAACGGAGAATACGCGACCGTAATGACACAACTAAGGCTGCCTTGATGTTAATTTAATCTTTCCGAGTAATTATTTGATCCGTTCTATAGAAAAACTATCTAAAACATCGCAAACCAAGTCGAAATCTGGGTGTCTACTGAAGCCCCCACTTTGACTGAGGCTTGGACAAGGCGAAAGTCAAAGTATTGCCGCCCATGTCAATCGAGGATTATGGCCTGGTGGCTGTCCGGTTGGGTCATTTTAAGTCCGTTGGACTACGCATTTGAGGCTCGTTAGCTAAGGCTTAGAAATTATACCTGACATCCTCGCCTGCGGTTGCTTATCGAAGCTTGGGTCCGGGTTTTCTAGCTTGACTTGGGTCTATTGCTTTGGTAGTTTTAGTTTTTTGACACAGACCTTTTGCTTAATTCTTTATTGGTGTCTCAGTTCTGGTTTGATATCCTTGGCGGATGGTTGTGTTGACTTCGATTTTGCTTTAGGTATTCCTCAGGGGGCGTGAATTGAATGCTTAGGGACTCGTTTTGGGTTGATTTGATTGTTCTGAGTTCTACCAGGGACTCATTTAAAACTGAAATGAATTAAATTAAATTAAATTGACTTGAATTGAAATTGGATTGAGTGCTACCAGGGACTCATCCAAAATAGGAATTTTAAGCGCTACCAGGGCTCATTGAATTGACTTGACTTGACTTGAATTGGATTGAGTGCTACTAGGGACTCATCCAAAATCGGATTTTGGGTGCTACCAGAGGCTCGTTGAATTGACTTGACTTGACTTGAATTGGATTAAGTGCTACCAGGGACTCATCCAAAATCAGATTTTGAGCGCTACCAGGGGCTCGTTGAATTGACCTGACTTGACTTGAATTGGATTGAGTGCTACCAGAGACTCATCCAAAATCGGATTTTAGCGCTACCAGGGGCTCGTTGAATTGACTTGATTGACTTGAATTGGATTGAGTGCTACCAGAGACTCATCCAAAATTGGATTTTGAGCGCTACCAGGCCAGGGGCTCATTGAATTGGACTGAGTGCTAATAGGGACTCGTTTAATATTAAATTGAGTGCTACCAGGGACTCGTTTAAAATTGGTTTTGAATTAAATTGAGTGCAACAAGGGACTCATTTAAAATTGAATTGAATCGAGTGCTACCAGGGACTCGTTTAAAATTGGGTTTGGATTAAATTGAGTGCTGCCAGGGACTCATTTAAAATTGAATTGAGTAGAGTGCTACCAGGGACTCGTTTAAAATTGGTTTAAATTGAATTGCCTTTAGAATGCTTTGGGATTTAATTGAGTTTGTTTTGTTCAGATATCATGCTTAGATTGTCATGTGCTTCGGTACGAGTGGTCTTATTAGCTAAGGATTTTAATGTTTTTTTTCCGCTGGGGGGTTGATTTTGTTTAGGGGAGGTTTTGAGGTTTGCTTTATCTATTTGATGGTAGGGATTTGTCGTGGATCGCCGCCGATCAAGTAAAGTAACCGGCTAATCCTAACTAGGGTAGATAGGGTAAGTCAGGTCGAATCCACGGGGACGGTAAGAGGCGTCTAGACTAAGGTCGCCTAAATACGAGACTAAGTCAACGAGCTAAGCTAAACTAAACAATGATAAGAAGGGGAGAAGGCTAGACTATGACTAAGGAAAACAACTAAGGAAAACGGGCTAGGATTAGGTCGGGGTCAAAGGGGTAACGGAATGGTCGAGGAAGAACTAGAGTGAAGGGATTAGTAGGGTAATCTAGGTATGATCCGGGCTCTCGCAACTTAGACCGACCTAGAGGTTTCACCTAAAACTCATCTCGGCGATACACATGACAAACGGGGTTACTAGCGCGCTATAGTAGCCTAGGTCGCATCCGGGCTCTCGCTACTTAGACCGACCTAGGGGTCGTCCTCACCGGGCTCTCGCTACGTAGTGAGGGAACCGAACCCACAAACAAACTATCACCCACAAGAGAAAGGCAAGAAAAACAAGTATTTGCAACTACTAGCCATTCAAGCATTTCAGCAAACATGTGATATGTATCAAACCAAGAGGAAACCCAAATCTTCCACCAACATCTCTAACAATCCCTTAATCATCCAATTAACACCCTAATCACCCTACTAACCCTAGCAAGATACTACTCTAACATGATTAAAGGAAAACTAACACTAATAAGATGAATCAACATAGCAATCAAAACAAACATGGAGAAACTAACAAGAACTATGAACTATGAACAACACATTCAACAAAGAATCAAACTTTAATGAAAGAACAAAGATTAAGAGAAAGGAAAAGAAGATTATACCATACTAGAAGATGAAAAGAAGAAAGAAACTTGCATAAATGGAAGAACCCAAAACAAACATCCAAGGTTGTCAAGCTTGAATGGAGATCTTGAAGAATTCCCAAATTTCAAGAGTTAAACTATGATTAACGATAATCTAAAGACTAATCTACACTAATCTACTCTAATCTATGCTAAAATAATCTAGGGTTTAGTCTAATATGAAGTGCATCTGCTTTACAAAACAAGGGAAGAGTATATATAGGGTTACAAGTGGAAAGGAGAAGAAAGAAAGGGGCGCGGGGTAGCAGCAGGCCCGTCCCGGCCGAGACGGGGTGGTCCTGGTCGGGATGGGGTCGGTCCCGGGCGGGAAGAGCTGCTCCCGGTCGGGATGAGCCACAGACAGGAGCCTCCTTGTTAGTGCACCTCAACCGGGACCGGTTGAGGCCATACCCGTCGGGGATGAGTACGTCTTGTAGGCCTCCAATATGAACTTTTTGGTCCCTCCTTGGTTCTCATGGGCTTCTCACCGATTCTCGGGACTCGGGATCGGGTCTCGGAGGCTCGGGATTGGGTCCCAAGGTCTCGGGGTCGACTCCAAGGCATCGAGTGATCGTTCCTTAGCTTCGTTGGCTCCAAAAAGTGTATGTATCGAGTCGGAATCGCTCCAACTCTTCGTGAATGGTCTCGGGAATCTGAAACGAGCTAAAGGAAGCATAAGTAGCCCATAAACCGCTCCCAAGGAGCGATTCCACAAGGAAAATGGGACCAAAACACTACGAAATAGGCACTACAAACTACACTTATCAACTCCCCCACACTTAACCCTTACTCGCCCTCGAGTAAGCACATACTAACTACTAAACTAGCCGAGTGGGTATTAGCGCACCCTACGCCCTTTCAACTCACGCGAGTACACTTAGAGGAAAAGTTCACTCCGCAAGGCAAGTAAGGTCTTGCGACAAAACTGTGGATGCAACCGGACACAAAACAAACGAACAAACAAACACACAAACAAACACATAATCGACTGCACCCAAAAGAAAACAAATACCGCTTCCCTAAAAAAGCGGTGAAAGAAGCACCGGTTTAGGACTCGAGGTAAGTGACAACGTTCCCAAGCTAGCAATTCAAACCAAGGTGGACTAAACCCTAATAGTATGACGATAAAGCAACAAAAACGTTGGTAACTTACCTAGGTCCTCCTAACTTTCTAAAAACGTACTACGGGACGATCGGCGGAGTGGAAAAGTGAAGAACCACGGTGTTAGTCGACACTGTAGGTAAGTGAGACCCCGCCCCCTTTAGCGTGAGCCTAGAGGGTCGTCCCGTGTCCAAAACCGCCTAACTAGTCCAAGTAAAAAGGTGGAAAACATGCAAAATGAGAGAAGACCGACTAATGCCGCTATCATCCTTCCTCGGGACTCGGTCCTTTGGTAGGCTCTTCACGGCAAAAGTCGGAAAAAGGCTTATTTTTGTGGGGATTTCTTTTTGTGAGACGGGTTTTCTTTTGACATTTTCTTTCTTTTCGACATTTTGATTTGTTTGTTGCCATGCCATTTCTTTTTCTTCTTTTCTATTTTCTTTTTGGCTTTGGTGCCTTTTCTTTTTCTTCATTCTTTTCTTTCTTTTCTTTTCTTTGCCTTTTTTTTTGGCAAGATTTGTCTTTTTGGCATTTCTTGACAATTAAGAAAGAGAGAATCAACAAATTGCAATTTATTGTGTGATATGTGTAGGAGGTAGGGAAATGGGTATGTTGGGATGACGTCTTTCCCTTCATACTCACAAAAAAGGGGAGAACTTGGACTAATAAAACGATCCTAAACACGGTCACCTAAGGGACGAGACTCGGCAACCAAGGCCTTTTCGCACCGTGGGTGGTCATAATGGTCAAAAGTGCAAATCCCGCAGTAAATCCCTAGTAAGCTAGGTGGACTCAAGGTAAAGGACCAACGAATTCATTGATTTAGGGTCATTCTACTAGATTAAAGTCCAAAACTCGATTTATACTACTAGAAAGGGAAAGCAAACACTTGCACACTAGCCTCTAAACCGGGTTTTCGAAAACCGTTTACACACACGACACACTTACACACAAAACAAAGACATGGCGAAAACAATAAGAAAAAGAGACAAGAAACAACAACACAAAACAAAATAACCACATGAACAAAACAAATACCACCCCGAGCTTCCAAACAAGTCTCCAAATCCACCACAAACTTTACAAAGCTCCGCCCGAGCACACAACATCACAATCTCCTCCAAACTCCACAAGAGACAAAGGGGAAAAAGGGATAGAAGATGTTACCGGAGGTCTTGAAAGCTCTCCAAAGCAATTGGTGAATTAAGCAACCTATAAGGAAAGAGGGAGGCAAAACACGCACACAAAACAAATATACGACACAATGACACAAAATGAAAACACATCAAAGAAAATCTTTTTTGATTTTTGTGAAAAAATTTCAAATTTTTAGGGTTTTTTTAAAGCTTTTTTTTCGAAAAACTACAAAAATAAAGCTAACTACCCTAGAATATCGCTCCCCCACACTTAAACCGAGCCATGTCCTCATGCTCGATCGTAGTGTGCGGAGAGACAAAATAAAAAGAAAAGAAACTACGAAAATAAAGCTAAAAATCAAAAATAAAGTGAAGAAAAGGGTAGAAGGTGTCCGGCCGGGGTGTAGTCAAGTCACCATGGGCCGAGACTAGAAAAGATATGGATGGGGGAAGAAATAAAAGAAGGAAATAAAAGGAAATGGGAGGGGAGGGCTAGGTTTAATCACATCACCTAGCCCGGATTCCGCCTAAATCCGACTAAATCCTCAAAAAGAAAGTGAAAATCTTGTAAAATTTGGATTTTGAAAATGACTCTCGATGTAGTCACATCATCGAGAGTCGGGAGTAACAATATACCAAGGTCTTGAAGGCCACCATGACACCAAGACACATAAGTGTACAAGGGGAAGAGGATAGACAAAGGGAAAACAAGCAATATAAGACGGAAAAGAAAGGATAGTTGCCGTACCGACCGGTTAGCAACTCACTCGCTCCATCGTCTCAATGAAAAAAATAGGCACGTTGCTCGTCTTCTCGGTTGCCATCTCGCTTCAAACTCGGGAAGAACTCATGATAGAGGTAGTAATGGTAGGGGGTGGGATTTTGAAGTAGGAGTCGGTGTAATGTTGATATGAAATGAAGTGAGGGCATGACAATGAAGTATATGGAGGCATATGATAAGGCAAGGGTTGTTAGGGAGGTTGGGAGGGGGTATATAGTGGTTGGGTGGAGTCAAATGCCGAAGAAGAGGCTCAAAAGGGAGGAGGGGACCATCCCGGTCGGGGTGGATGGTCCCGATCGGGATGACACACCCGTCCCGGTCGGGAAGCTCCCTTCCCGGTCGGGACGGACCTCCAGAAATCTCAAAATATAGCACCTCCATCCCGATCGGGACGGCTCCTTCCCGGTCGGGATGCCACACCCTTCCCGGTCGGGAAGCCTCTTCCCGGTCGGGACGGGTCTTCTTGGCCTTCCACAAACCCAAGCTTACTCCAATCTTCAAAACCCGATCCTCATGCTTACTATCCAAGCTCTATCATAGCCAATCCTCTCTAGGAATCACCTTCACTCCATATCTATCAAACATACTCAAATACAACATCAAATTCCCTCCCTTACATCGCTCATCAACAATCCAAATAATCAAGAATTTCACAAAACTAAAAGAAATCAAGAGACAAAGCACACAAATACAAGCACAAGTACTCTAAAGAAGAGGAAGGGGGAATATACAACATGACGGTTCTTTAGGAACTCCGTCAAACCTAGGATGGTGGACTCTCCTTCAACCGTAGCCCTCAAGGGCATGGAGAAGCAAGTCGAACGCGCTACCGACATCATAATGAAGGCCCAAGAAGTGCTTGAGCCTAGCTAACCTCCACGGCCTCCAAGGAGGAGGCAAGAAGTAGGAATCCCAAGACCCGACATCATCTTGCACGTTGTCTCCGGGGTCTATCCATCCTACGAGCTTCACCGACCTCTTCCTCCCTAAGCATTGCCTCCAATCACAAGCAAGCTTCATCTCCAAGAAACGAGGCACAAAAAGTGGTTTTGGCCTCACTTTCTCATTGCACACCCCCACACTTTCCTCAAGTTGTGGTTCCCCATCTTCATCACTCGGCCCCACATCATCTTGGAGAAGAGAATCGAAACTTCTACCGGCGGTTTCAATCTCTTCCAAGTCATTGCTTGGTGTACATATAAGGGGCTCTTGATGCTTATCCTCATTATCGGACATAGGCAACTCGAGGCTATCAATTTCACCCAACATCCTCACAAACTCCACCAAATAATCCAACTCACTATCCACCTCCAATTCTTCACCAACGATGCCTTCACCAAGGGTCATATCCTCATTCGTCTCTTTTTGGGTAGACGATTGATGTTCTTTAAAGCAAATTTCTCTTTCAAAGGGAACTACATCGGCGGCTTCGTGATTAGGTTGCTCCTCTCTCTCAAGTGGGCACCCTTCATCTAAATATGATGCTCGGGATAAAAACATTACGGTTTGAACCGATAATGCATTTAATTGAGCATTCCTCGCCTCGTTTCCCCTTCAAATTTGGGCCATTAATTCCTCTTGTTCTTTTTGCAATTGAATGGCCGTTTCTTGGATGCTCCTTTGCATTTGAAGACTCGATTGAAACACCTCCATGTCGGGTAATTGGTGATCATTGGGGTCTTTTAAAGCTCCTTGAAAATCTTGATGATGCCCAAAGGGTGGGGCATCATATTGTTGGTAGCAAGGTTGGGGTGATTGGTAGTATTGTGGGTCATGGGGTTCATATTGTGGTTGGGGTGGAGGGTAATATTGTGGGTTTTGGGGGTATTGGCTTCCATAAGGTGAATCTTGATCGAACATGGTGGTTTCACATTCATAGCTTGAGTAATAGCCACCATGATTGTAGGAGTGATAGTCATTCACTTATTGGTAGCCATATCCATATTCTTGAGGATCATACCCGTTTTTATTACCCCAAGAAGCTTGATTATGGTAGGGGGACGTCATGTCATAGCTTTGGTTCAAAGAAGAAGAGGGGTAGCTCATATCGGCTTCCATGTGTGGGGAGTTTAGATCAAACCCCATGCTCGCTCGAAAATCGTAGCTCATACCCGATTGGAAACCACTCATTCTAGCAACCGTCCGTTTAAGCGGCTCTAAGTTGCAAGAAGAAGATAGTCACCACCTCTAAGCACAAACTGTAGACTAAGAACAAACGTGAGAAGCTTAGTGCTTTTTGGGCACTAGACAAGAGAGAAATAAACTTCACACACACAAGAAGCAAAGAAACAAAAAGAAAAAAGAAAAACACAAACACAAAGACAAAGTCAAGTAACTAGGAAAACAAAGTCCAAACTAGCACCGTCCCCGGCAACGGCGCCAAATTGATGGTAGGGATTTGTCGTGGATCCCCGCCGATCAAGTAAAGTAACCGGCTAATCCTAACTAGGGTAGATAGGGTAAGTCGGGTCGAATCCACGGGGACGGTAAGAGGCGTCTAGACTAAGGTCGCCTAAATACGAGACTAAGTCAACGAGCTAAGCTAAACTAAACAATGATAAGAAGGGGAGAAGGCTAGACTATGACTAAGGAAAACAACTAAGGAAAACGGGCTAGGATTAGGTCGGGGTCAAAGGGGTAACGGAATGGTCGAGGAAGAACTAGAGTGAAGGGAGTAGTAGGGTAATCTAGGTATGATCCGGGCTCTCGCAACTTAGACCGACCTAGAGGTTTCACCTAAAACCCATCTCGGCGATACACATGACAAACGGGGTTACTAGCGCGCTATAGTGGCCTAGGTCGCATCCGGGCTCTCGCTACTTAGACCGACCTAGGGGTCGTCCTCACCGGGCTCTCGCTACGTAGTGAGGGAACCGAACCCACAAACAAACTATCACCCACAAGAGAAAGGCAAGAAAAACAAGTATTTGCAACTACTAGCCATTCAAGCATTTCAACAAACATGTGATATGTATCAAACCAAGAGGAAACCCAAATCTTCCACCAACATCTCCAACAGTCCCTTAATCATCCAATTAACACCCTAATCACCCTACTAAACCTAGCAAGATACTACTCTAACATGATTAAAGGAAAACTAACACTAATAAGATGAATCAACATAGCAATCAAAACAAACATAGAGAAACTAACAAGAACTATGAACAACACATTCAACAAAGAATCAAACTTTAATGAAAGAACAAAGATTAAGAGAAAGGAAAAGAAGATTATACCATACTAGAAGATGAAAAGAAGAAAGAAACTTGCATAAATGGAAGAACCCAAAACAAATATCCAAGGTTGTCAAGCTTGAATGGAGATCTTGAAGAATTCCCAAATTTCAAGAGTTAAACTATGATTAACGATAATCTAAAGAATAATCTACACTAATCTACTCTAATATATGCTAAAATAATCTAGGGTTTAGTCTAATATGAAGTGCATCAGCTTTACAAAACAAGGGAAGAGTATATATAGGGTTACAAGTGGAAAGGAGAAGAAAGAAAGGGGCGCGGGGTAGCAGCACGCCCGTCCCGGCCGAGACGGGGTGGTCCCGGTCGGGATGGGGTCGGTCCCGGCTGGGAAGAGCTGCTCCCGGTCGGGATGAGCCACAGACAGGAGCCTCCTTGTTAGTGCACCTCAACCGGGACCGGTTGAGGCCATACCCGTCGGGGATGAGTACGTCTTGTAGGCCTCCAATATCAACTTTTTGGTCCCTCCTTGGTTCTCATGGGCTTCTCACCGATTCTCGGGACTCGGGATCGGGTCTCGGAGGCTCGGGATTGGGTCCTAAGGTCTCGGGGTCGACTCCAAGGCATCGAGTGATCGTTCCTTAGCTTCGTTGGCTCCAAAAAGTGTGTGTATCGAGTCGGAATCGCTCCCACTCTTCGTGAATGGTCTCGGGAACCTGAAACGAGCTAAAGGAAGCATAAGTAGCCCATAAACCGCTCCCAAGGAGTAATTCCACAAGGAAAATGGGACCAAAACACTACGAAATAGGCACTACAAACTACACTTATCACTATTAGGGGTAGTAAACTGTCCCATTCCTTCTTATTTTGTTTAGTATAGGAGGGTGCGTCTTACGGCTATTGGGTACCATGTCCAAGTTGTTTTCGTCTTTGCTTTAGGCTATATGTTCAGGCGCGGTCCTGAGATGATTAGGTGGGCTCCCGACTCTAGGTTAGATAGTGACGAGGTCGAAGGCCGAATCGGGTATTGTTTAGAGCGTGGGGCTTACAGTGCGCCCCATGCTCTGGTGAGATCGTACATTACCGATCACTTTGAGAGGGTGGTGGTGCTAGAGGGTCGAGTGCCCAACACGCCGGAGCAGGATGCCCGTCTGTGGTGTTGGAACTCCCTAGGGTCGACCCACTTCTCGGATAAGGACGAGAGGTTTAGTACTAGGATTTTGCCTTTCCTGGCTGATCTAGATCAGCTGGGTCGTTTTGATTAGGTGACCGCGGCTTTCACGGAGATGACCCGTTGCATACAAGTCATGGTGAGGCCACTCAAGGTGGACTCAGGCTCGACTTTACCCATCGTGGGTCCAGGTCATGTGCTGGAGGTTAGTTATTGCCCCCGTATTTGCTTTTCAGGTTTCACCTAGTTCGGTTTGGTTTCGCTAATGATGTTTTCGGGTTTTTTCAAGCTTGGATTTATTCCTATTCCCCTCGATTGGCACCTAGAACGGTGCATGCTCGTCCGGTTAGGTTTCCGGCGGGGATTGAATGGAGGTTGGCTCATGCTAAGAGTATGACGAGTCACTACTCGTCGGAGAATGTGCTAGTGAACCAGCTGCGCATCGAGAATGTAGGTTTCCTTCTTACTATTTATTTTTACTTATTAGCCCCCAAGATTAGGGTTGTTGAAATGTCGGTTTTGGTTTTATCGTTTGTCTTGTCCTATGGTTTAGTGTTTGTTTTTATTTTGAACGGTTCGCTTTTCTTTCAGCTGGCCGATCCGGCTGACGCTATTCAGCCCCCAGACTTCCCTTTTCCACTACCCAGGGTCGATGCGGCTGGGGTAGCTTTTATAGAGCTTCTTCCCCCGCGTTCTACTGAGGAGATGGATGCTGGGATGGAGCGGCGTGACCGGGTATACCGGGTAAGTTTCAGGTTTTGCCTTGAATTTGGTTCTCGAGGGTTAGGTTCAATTTGACTAATTTGTTTGGTTTCTCTCTTAGGTTTTGTTGGCCTCTCATCAGCGGTTGTGGCAAGCCGCCAACTGCTTTGGGGCCTATGAATCGAGGGCCTCCCGTGATACTTCGGGGTCTCGATCAGTGAGTATGCGTTCCTAGGGTTGACTTTCTAGGCTGGTTGTTTTTTTTTCCTAAAGTATAGGTGGATTTGCATGATATTCCGGATATGGTGAGATAGCTGGAGACTCGGGTGACCGAGATCGAGGCGGAAGAGGCCGAGTTGCTGTAATTTCTGTAATCTCGGGATAACGAGATTGCCAAGCTAAAGGAGCGGTTGGCTCGGACTCAGAGCGAGTCCTCGGCGCAGGATGAGGCTAGGCTAAGAGCTGAGGTGGAGTTGGGGGTTGAGGTAGAGGTTGAGGGTCTTGCTACGGGCACCACCGATGATGTTGGAGGAATTCCCGAGACAGCTACCCTAGATATGCTGTCGGGTAAGGGTGGTACTGAGTCTCCTATTCTTGATCTGGACGATCTAGATCTAGATGAGGATATCGGTGAGTTTGTGATAGCTATAGGCGCAGCTTCTTGGGGTCCTCCCTAGTTTGTAAACACGGTTCGTGTTTGGATTGATTGGTTTAGTCTTGCGTTTCGTTTTGCTCTTGAAATTTTGACTTAGATGACAAGTAATTACTTCAAGTTTGTTTTGTATGCGATTTTGTTGTAGTTTTAGGATGTTTTAAGTGCGTTAGGGTTGCGCAAGGGTACGAATTTTTTTTTTTCGAAATTTTTTTTAAAATGCGTTAGTTTGAGCCGGAAGTTGGATCAAGTGGTATATCGATTAAAATGTTTGACTCGATATCTGCGAAGATGTAAGAAATGCTTTCTAGCTAAAGTGTATCTACCGAGTGCGTTTTCGGTGCTGGGAGAGAAGTGTGACTGTCTCGACATTCATGTTTAAAAAAAAAGTTAGACCTCTTTTTATATCTTTGTGACAATGTCGTATTGGTCTACAGACGCGAATTGAAGATGTCATTCGGGGCTGCAACACGCCTAGGTGGGGTACCTTATCCCCCTAAAGAGAAAATAAAAAAGCGTCTAAGTCTGGTGGACCCAATGGACGAAATGTACCGCCCATGTGGACCCGTCACTCTTGCGTGGGCATTTCGGCTTTCGGAAAGGGGTTTAACGACTTTAAGAGGTGGTTCCTGACGTCCGGGGTGGTCGGTTGTGAGAGAGAGGTTAAGGATTGTGGAGATGACTGTACTATAGAATAGGGAAGCTGTGTGGGCAAATGTCGCTAAGCGCCCGACCGAAGACGGCGTTACCAATCCTAGTATTCGTCAGTTCATCTAAACGGACCGAGACTGACAAGACAAATATTCAAAATGTGAGTGAGGAGGGGAATTGGGATTGGCTGGGCTTGCTCTTGGCTAGGGCGGTGGAAGCTTGTGTTAGGAGGGGTCGATAGTAACAGACCCGAACAAGCACACTCTAAAAGCAAGAAAAGAGGAAAGTTGGATTGGTAGAGCTCAGCAGTTTTGTACTATGTTCTATTAATTGATATTATGTGGCGTATTAGTACTAGTTTTTGTAGGGTTTTGTTTGACACGTCATTTTTCGGGGTATCCGGGTTTTGGATGCTCGATGTAAAGGGCCTCGACAAAGGCTTAATTTAACTGATTTTTTTTGTTAATGATAAGCACATTTTTTGTTTTTTTTTTTCGTGGTGGCTCGCAACTCGATTCTTCATTTTGCCCAGAGCGCTCTTTCGGGTTTTCACTTCGTCCTCGGCTCAGCTTTTTTTTCTTTTTTTTTGCTCTCTTTTTTTTATATATTTTTTTACGACGGCTCGCAACTCGTTTCTTGTTTTTCCCCGGGGTGCCCTTTCATGTTTTTACCCTATCCTCGGCTCGTCGTTTTTGCTTCGTCATTAAAATCACTCGTTAACCAGAACGTAGGGGTGATTCTGATTTGCCTGTGAATCAAGTAATTGATTTTGTTATTTTTTGTTGGTTGTATCCTTGGAAGGGTTGCCTACGTATCCATGTTTAGACGGAATCAAACCATGTTCATAGTTCATTATAGATGTGAGTGATTTTGCTTTAGACTCGTTATGTCAATTATCGATATGAGATGTCTAGAGTGTATTCACCCTAGTTAAAGAACTAAGGTGGAGTGATTGGGTGTGACCCCTTGGAAATGATAATTACCGAGATACCGCGTTTAGGTCAGGGCGACTGGCTTGGATGGTTTTGGAATGTGGAGCTAGGTAGTGAGTGGCTCTGATGAACCAAGATCTGGAGCTTGATTTTTGTGGATATAGGGCTATAGGGTTACGGTTTCATGATGTGGGAGGAAAGGGGAAGCTGAGTAAAAATGACTCAGGCTTCATGGGATGTAAATTACGTGGTATCTGATTTCCATGTCTGGCCCTTTTAATTGGGATTATCCTATTGAGCTTAAATCCTCAAAATTCTGGACTGTCTCCTAACAAGTGTTTCAGGGAGGTCTTAAAGGTTGTAATGTAGGATGGCTAGTATTTGGGTACTATTTGACTGGTATGTTCTTTTTTTTTGCCTTTTTGTTCGGACTTTGCACTTAAAGTCGAGTTGAATGATTGGGGGTTTTATTTTGACCGTTGAGTTTAGTCTTGATCATTGAATTGGGCCGGTTTAGTTTGGCCTTGGTTTCATTTTTTCTTTGGCTCCTTTCGGCCATTTCAGACTTCTTTTTCTTTTGGTCAGACTAGCACCTATGGTAGGAATTGATCGGCCTTTATTTGAGGGATATTTATTGTGAGAAATGGGTTTGCCTTCCATCTTTGATCACAAGCTAAAAGACTATCTAGATTTGTCATAGGATTCCGGAATGCTCGTTCTAAGGGATCTCAGTTCTAAGGATTCGGTACCAGACACGGAATAGGTAAAAAAAAGAACACGTGATCTCAGTTCTTGTAATTCCTCGTTGTTTCAAGGTATGTTTGATTGTTATCGATAAATGGCATAGTACTAAGTTGTAAGCAAGAAAGTGCATTATTAAATCAAGTGATTGTCGAGGCGCATTATAAAGGAAGAAAAGTTTATTTCTTTCTATTGATAGTAATAAGCGGGCTATGCGCCCGAGATATTGTTTTCGGGGGGTGGATGACAGATCCCCTCGCACCTCCTGACTCGATGTGAAAAAAAGACATTTTCTATACTATTAGGTCTAGGCCCTAAGACGAACTAGACTCTGACTCGGATACAGATTTACCTGTCTTGACGGGTGCCCGCGTGTTGTCGGGATCTTCCTTAATATTCAGGACATTCTCCTCTATAGGGTCGAGGTGAGAACAATCAATGGTGTCGTCAAAGACAGCATGAATGCTAAAGGGGTTTGTGGTATTGTTTGGTTTCTCGGGTGGAGGGAGAGGAATCGTCCCGTTTTCAATCATGTCTTGTATGATAGTTTGAGCCGAAAGCAAGACTCGGTATCATGGTCGCTGCCACGATGGTAATGACAATATTTATTGGCATCCCATGACTTCCCTTTTCTGCCCGCGGGCGGTTCTGGGGCAGGGCTCATGGGTTCGAGCTTCCCTTGCTCGGTTAGCCTTTTTAGAGCTTTGGCGTATGTGATGCCTAGTTTGGAGAATGTTCTAAGGGTGAAATTTGTTCTTCCTCTAGTGGTTGGTTCAACTAGGTGTACTTCCTCGGTTTTGTTATTCCCAGATGACCCGTTTGGCGGATTCCCGTGGATATGGTTGCTCCTTGATAATCCTTCCCCATTATTTTGGAGAATACTCCCTTCTTCATATCGTCTTCTAGGCGTATTCCTAAGGTAGATAGCTCCGTGAAGGTATGGATATTTTGGTACCTAAGGTGAGAGGCGTAAGTGGGCCTGAGGTTATAGACGAATTTTTCTAGTAAGGTGGCTTCGTTGGGACGGTTCACTAATTGGGTGCTGGCGTTTCTCCACCTAGTCAGAAATTCGGAGAAGCATTCCTTCTCGTTTTGGAAAAGGACCTCGAGGTTTCGGATGGTGACTTGTGTTTCGGAATTATCCGCGTATTGCTTTGCGAATTCTATGGAGATGTCATTCCAGGTGGATATCTTTTTAGGGTTGAGGGAATAAAACAAGTATCATTGTGTGTCGCCTAAAGAGGATGGAAATATCCTAGCGAAAAGGCTGGGCTTGACCCCCTTAATGGCCATGTAATCCTTAAAGGCCCGGATGTGGTTGAGGGGGTCCTCAGTTCCTTTGAACTTCGGTATGTCGGCTAAGGAAAAGTTTTCTGGTAGCTAGTCGTTCACCATTTCAAAATTTCGGTGGTTTTCGAGATGGACATTGTAGCCTTGGTTTAGGCGCATTTGGTTTTCAAGGAAGTCTATGCGATTCATGGCAGACTGGAGAATGTTGTCTTGAGGTGGTGTAATGGGGTCATTAGGGGTGACTCCGGTGGGAACACCGCCTAGCGGCTTGGAGGTTAAAAGGACCTCGTTGAGGATCTAGTTATGGTGTTCATCAGAGGCTTTATCTTCCAAGTGGCTTAGGTGGGAATCGATGTTGTTTACGGATGCGTTCATGGTAATGATGGTGGTCTGTAGGTCTTGGATCATGTTGGCTAGGGTTCCTACGGTGTTATCCCCGGATTGTTCGACGTTGTTCCCCCTATGGTTACTTGTGTCTACGCTAGAACCTCCTGACATGACTGCGGAAAACGTGGTTTTGATGAGGGCGGGTTCACCATACGACCTAGAGACTCAAGGACTGCTCATAATCGAGCGACATGGAGGTGAGATCCTCGACTCGCGCGCGTTTGCGGACATCGGTTTAGGGACTCAGGTGCTTTAGGCTCTTGGTGTATTCGGCGAAGCGCCTAATGAACTTATGCCTATGAAACGAGACGATTTGACTCAAATCTCGGGGTGAGACTTAAGGAAGAGGACTTTTCTCGGGATGAGACGACCTGAAATGTAAGACCTCGAATAGAGGCATCCCCGGCAATGACGCCAAAATTTGGTGAGCCTAGGTCGTATGCTCCCAAAGATAAATAATTAAGTCCTATTATCTTTAACAATATAGTAGAGGTAAGTCGGGTGTCGAATTCAAAGGGAAGGTGATGTAAATTAATGTGTAATTAAAATAAAGTAAAGTAATAATAATAATGGGTTTTTTTTAGATTGATTCGTCTAATAACTAAAATAACGAAAGTAAAATAACTAATAATGATGAATTCAGATGATTAAGAGACTCGACTCAAAGAAAATCGACTAACTAGTTAAACAATTGATCATCGACTACTAACCTTTATCTAATCCTTGAGTATTCTATTGTGAAACTAAAAGTTCCAATTGTTCCGTAGATAATATTACTTAGGTCGAAATGCGATACTAAGCAACCTAATTATTGAACAACCTAATCCACACGTCTAGATTTAATTCAATAACAGCATGAACGATATGAACAATTCAATAGAAATAACGACCCTTAACACACGCGGTTATTGGTTCGAATTATATGTTTATTCCTCCCTTTAGCTAATTACGATGAAACGCATACAAATAATCATGTCTAAAGGTTGCAATTTTATCTAGTGAACTGAACAATTACGGATTCAAACACAAAGAATTGCAATAGATTGAAGACTGAGATAATCAATTGGCCAAAGAGATTAAACAAAAAACAATCATAAAATTAGCACAAGGAATAAACAATACTCAAATAATTAAATAGAGATTAACAAAAGTCTCACAATCAATTAACTAGAAAGCTTCAAATCTTTGATCCGAGAAGGAAGATTAGTTACTCATGAGAAAATTAGGGTTCTTCTCTTCTCTTCTTGATGAACGTAACTTGAATTATTATCATAAACGTAATACTACAAAACTAATAGTCTTAATCTAATAACATGTAGTCTAATAATGAAAATAGGAAAGTCTAGTAATTTTCTACCTCTAATAATAATATAATAACAAATAATAATTAAGCTGACACGGAACCCGAAGTAGTTTCGTCTTAAATTCCCGAGTTGCAGTTTTACTTTTCACTCGGTTTGTTGGGCTTGTCCTTCACACTCTCCGTCTCGAGCCCTAATCACACATCACGGAATTAAAAGCTCTGAAAACCGTCTTTTCGTAAAAAAAACAATTTCTTATATAAAACCAATTAGACTATTTCCACTCTGAATCCGCACCTTTCATCATCGAATCTAGCTTAAATATCCGTCATAAACACATACAAAACACTCTAGATCACTAACACAGACAGTTAAACACACGATTGTACGACGTAAGGAATTGATCTCGATCCCGGCTCGGAATCAAAGAGTTTTGATGTTTTTGAAAACATATGAGTTTTGAGAATAAAACCTCTTTTTTTTAAAGTGAGAGTCCATAAAATTTGTGTTACGGTGGTGTAGTGACATCGTTTGTGACGTGAAAAGGTGTTGCTACATGCGCGTCGAGGACTCGACGATAGTAAAAGTGTAAATGGTGGTTTTAAAAAAGACGCGGCTCTAAAGGAACCGGTTTTGAAAATGATAATATCGTGCTCTTATCGAGACTACTAATAATTAGTTAGTTCGATATTTGTGGTGTAGACAGTGTTCGTGAGAGAACGTGGTGTCCGTGACGGTGCTCTGAAGGTGTGACTAAATCCTTATTACAGAATTTAGGTGGTGAAAGGGCCTCCCTTTTTTTAGAAAAACTTTTAAAATGTGTGACCTACGCTTGTCGATTCCATTAATTGGCATTTCGACGGTGGGGGTGATGTATAGTGAAAAGTAGTTTGAGGGTATAACCGTTTTGGTTTCCATGACTTCATTGATTGAAGTTTCGGTTGTGTTAACGGTATATGCGAGAAAATGTTTTTTTTTTAAAATAAAATGTAACCGTTTAGGGTACCTCGATCCCATTAGTTGGGAGTTTGGTGATATTAACGGTCCTCGTTGTTGACAGGTTTTACTTTGGCCAAGGTGATGGCGCTCAAAAGGGTCTCTGAAAGTAGTGAGTGTAAAATTTGTCATGAAGACGGTGTTAAAATGCTTTTGAAAATAATTTTAGTTTGACCGGGGCATCGGCGCTTCAAAAGGCAGTTTTGAAAAGAAGATGTTTTTTTTTTAAAACGAAGTTGGGTGCGGTTGAATATGTTGTCGTGGTTGAATCCAGATTTTAATGTTTTATTTGGGTTGTTCAAAAACGCTAAACATAACTAGGAATGCGTACACTCATGCAGGATGCAGACACGGGTAGGTTAGGGTAGGCTACCGCCCACGAATAGCCTTCGCTTAGGTGGCGACAGGTCACCTGGGGAGATCAGTTTCGTACCGGCAGCTTAGAACCATTTGCTTGGTATATCTGCGGGATGCGCGTTAGGCGGTCGGAGCGTCAATCGAGGGTCTCTCCGCGTGTTTATAAGGATCTTACCGCGAAGAGGTCGATTGGTCCTAATATCGGTAGGGTGGGCATTTTAGGGCCAAACCATGTAGTGACCACAACAGGGAACTAGGAAATGAGTTTCACCGACTTCGTTCGAGTTACACCACCGCTGGAAACTTGTTTCCAAATCCCCAGCGGAGTCGCCAAACTGTGGACGTCCGTCCGCACCGCCAGGCGCCCTAAGCGCCCGCGCGGGATCGACCCGGTTTCATCGCGCCGGCCACCCACGCGGCCCCCTCCCAGTCGGGTGCCGGTTCGATCCAGCGTTCGGGGCGAAGTCTCGGACCTCAATTCGGATGACGATCCAGACTTGTACTAGATGGGAGCAGGCACCCATGTTTCCGTTGGGATCGATCGAGTCGTGGTTATAAATGATTAAAGGCCGATATGTTTGGTAAGGCGACCCTTTTAGTAAACCGAATTCGTTGCCGATTTGTGGAGTCGCCACCGAGTCAATTATGGGGACTCGAAAACCGTTCAAGTCAACTTTGATCCTTAGTCGGCTCAAAGTTTAGTGGCACGGGACCTAAAGATAAAGACTTGTACCCTTAAGTACTCTATGCCAGGAATGACTCTCATTGCCAATGGTTTCGGACATCCGGAAACCGTCAATTCTAAGTAAGGGGTGAGGGTAGTTATTGGGAAGCCAACGTCCGCTAGACATCGACACCCAATCCTGCCCGCACGTAGCGACCTCTACTAATCAATCGGTGGGCTGATACCTTTGTTCCCATGTTGTGGCAAAAGTACAGTAACATCCGTTGTTTTAACCCTATATTTTTGCTACGTTGGTTGTTTAAGGACAAGTAAGCTTTTTCGTCGAAGTAGTTATGTTTACATTCTTTGCATGGGATTTCACATGACAAGCAGGCCATGAAAAGATGCAAGTAGGAGAGTAGAGAGTCTAATGTTATACGTATTAGCAAGTCAGTTTTAACGTGATAATACGGATATTAGTCGTTCTCGTGGTATACCTTACCTGGTGTTCTCCTTAAGATGCGTCGGCCCGGTATTAATAGAGATGCGTCGAACCTGTATATTGAGCATCGGGACTAATACGGAACCCGACCATCCCTTTGTTCGGTTTTTGCTCGTTTACTTTTTGAATTCCGTGTTAGGTGATATGGCATGCGATTATAAATCATACGAAAGTGGTAAATGCGAAATATAAGTAAATCACATAGTGAGGAGTTGCACCCTCGGAGTATACGCTAAACGGGACACGATGCATAGATAATTGAGAACGGATCTCGGAACTAATCGGGTCTATTTAGGGTATTTCGGTGCTTATAGTTGAAGTTGGAACGTTACGTGTTTTAGTACGTGTTATGGACCTAGTGTCCACGTTTGACATTATCATAGTGCATAATAAAAGTACAGAAATATAAAGTTTTTTTTAGATGACAACCTAGTGACGGTTCGACTTCGGAAGACGGATCCTCCTAGCTTGCCTTGTGATTTCAGCAGAGTTCCGTTACCACTTGTTGGTTCTGCGGCTAATCCGGCAGAGTTCCGTTACCACGGCTGGTTCTGCGGCTAATCCGGCAGAGCTTCCGCTGCTAGTCTTGGGGTAGCTAGTCGAACACAGGCACCTCGGGATCGAGTGGAGTGCTCGAAAGTGAGGAGTAGCGTCGATTTCGCATATCAGGACTACGATCTAGTGGATCGTTGGCTTTGGATGTCGGAGTGCGAGCCCAAGATAAGAGAAACTCGTAATGAGTGAAGGGAGAAGAGAAGATGAGAAGTTGTGTCGAATGAATGAGGTGGGGGGGGGGGTATTTATAGTTGTTTTCGGTTCACATCACCCATATGGACGATCGGTTTGAGGCGACTCAGAACTTGAGCGCCTGGTGCAATGCAGTTTAGTTCTCTGGCGCCTGAGCACAAGCAATTGAAGTTTTAAAGATCCGATTTCAAAACTTTCCAAAACGGAGAATTTGCGTACCTTAGGTTTCTTGGAAGTTAAGGCTTCCCCATAACCCTAGCGCGTCGAGCGCCGGGTGGGCTTCGGGTGCGCGTCCCGAGGTACGCTCGGCCCGAAGCGTTGACTCGGGTTTGACTTTGCATATTTCGGGACTGATTCGGTGTCCCGGTGTCGGAATTGACTCTAATTAGCGTCGACGTGACCGTAATGACATGACTAAGACTGCCTTGATGTTAATTTAATCTTTAGGAGTAATTATTTGATCCGTTCTGTAGAAAAACTATCTAAAACATCGCAAACTCGCGTCGCGTTGCAGTCCGATCATCATCGGGTGTTTGTCGGCCACTTCTGCAGCCACCAGGTCCAAATCTGGGTGTCTACAGGATCCCTTGGGTGTGGAGGTTAACTGGGGAAACCATGAGGAGGGTGCATGGGAGTAGCTAAAGTTCGTGCGGCCTCTCGGGATTCCCAAACTTTAAGTTTCGCTTTTGTATTCGCATTTTCATTTATCAAGAATATTAAAGTTATTCTCATATCAATGTTCGAACCATACCCTTGACCACTACCTTGGCCATGTTGATAATTCACTTGATTGCCATAGAAAAGAGATGGTTAGTTGTACCCTTGGGAATCAAATCGTCGGTACCTTTGATTTGACCCTTGGTTACCTTGATAATTGCATGGATACTCTTGATTGAACCCTTGATTGTGGTAATTGTTCCCATAATTTGCACTCGGATTATGGAAGTTCCTTTGAACATGATAGTTTCTACCTTGGTTGTTGAAGTTTCCTCTTTGAAAGGGAGGCATACATGAAGGCCCTTTGACAAACCCTTGGTTGAAAAATATTTGTTGATTGGAATTGAAGGGTCTTTGTTGTTGACTCCATTGATACGTATCTCTTGATTTGATTTGATACAAACCTTTTGGAGTATGCTTTGCATTCATAGCCTCAAGTTTCTTGGTTAGCTCTTCCATTTTCAATTGGAGTTTCAATTCATTGTTCATAGGAGAATTTCCATCTCTCATCTTCTTAGTATCTCGAGCTTGGCCCCAAAGAGAATCACACTTTGCCATTTTTTTCAAAGGTGCTCTAGATGCATCGTCTCCAAGAGTGTAGAAATCTCCCCCAGCCGCCGAATTTATAATTTCTTTCCATCTTAAGGATAAGGCTTTGAAAAAAGTTTGAGTCGTTAACCACTCAGGAATTCCATGGTGAGGGCACTTCCGAAGGAGATCACAAAATCTATCCCACGCTTCACTGAAGCTTTCATGTTCTTCTTGACGGAAGGTTTGGATTTCAATTCTGTATTGATTGGTTTTTGATGGAGGGAAGTACTTCTCTAAGAAAGCATTTGCATGCTCGTCCCATGTTTGGAAAGTATTGTTCGGATGTCTTTCTAGCCATCTCTTGGCACCGTTCCTCAAAGTCTTACGAAAGAGGATGCGATGTAGTTGACATGAACTAAGACCACTAAGCTTGGCTCCAACTAGCTTTTCTTTGAAAGACCATACATGTTCAAGAGCATCTTCTTGAGGGAACCCAAGGAAGGTATCTAATTGAACTTCATTGATCAAGGAAGCTTTGAGTTCAAAATCTTCGGGGATAGTTCCATAGAAAACGAGGGAAGGAGTTCCCTCATGCGTAGGTTGTGAATGAGAACCAAGAGTTGTCATATTGGCTTCTTGGAGACCTTTTAATGAAGTAAGTGGTGTAAGAGTTGAAAGATTTGGATCAAGGTCCTCGGCAAACCAAAGGGCACGATTATCTCACCGCCATACCTGTGGACTGACCTCGACTTACCACGGCTACATTTATTCGTTTTTATGTTATTTGCGAGTCATATAAATATTGTTTGACCCCCTATCTTTCGTTAACGATCGATCATAAATAGGGGAGCATAAAAATAGAATAAGTCTACTCACTAGTCATAATGAGGCTAACAAAAATAGATAACAAGAGAGCTAAAGAGAGACAATTCTTGTTAATCAAGAGGAGGAAAATTAATCTCTACAATTGAAAGAAGAACACAACCAAGCATAACAACTAAAGAAGAAGTAATTAACAAGACAAAACAATCTAAATAAATAAAGCAATACAATAGAATGAAGAGAAAACTAAAGAAGAGGAAACTAAATAGAGGAGAGAGAAAATAAGAAGATACCAACAATGGAGAAATTTATAAACCCTTGTAAAACACCTTTAGTCTTCAATAAAAACCAAATCTTCAATGAAGGAATTAACTTGTTTGCCGCAATGTAAGATTGACATAAACCAAAAGAGTAATCTTGATCTAATTCTAGAGTATCTCTATGCACACTACAAAAGATGAAGATCTAACTAATGGAAACCTCCTAAAAAGATGAAGAAGAAAACTAAACTAAGCATAAGGAAGATGGATAATCTAAGATGCTAATAATTGATGAGAAATAGAAATCTAGGGTTAACTATATATTCAAGGTCCTTAATGGATCACTTAAACTAAAGCCCAAATCCAATCTTGCTTCAGTAGTGAGACTTTTGCCCTATGAGTCTTCATATGGTGAAACTTCACCCTGCGAACAATTGCCATTCACGACCTAATACCACCGGGTAAAACTTCACCCGGTGAAATTCTTCTCCAGATTATGAATTTTAGCGCTCCTTCACCGTCGGGCGAAACTTCACCCGATGGGTGAAAGTTTCGCCCGGTGGTGAATGTCTTCTGAAGATCTTCGGGGAGGTAGAAATATCGTCGGACGAAACTTCGCCCGGTGATATCTCATTGGGTGAAACTTCACCCGATGGCTTTCTGGGCTCTTTTCTTCGCCGTTTGATTGGATTGCTTGAACTTTTAGTTATGTGCGATGCTCTTCGGATGGTATTCCTCTCTCCCGTGCTCGTAGAAGCTCGGACACGCCTTTGGTTACAAATACTATCAAAATAGATAGAAAAACTACCAAAAACACGTGAAAGGCAAAAGAGAGACGCTAATGCAAGAAAAACTAAGAATAAGGCGATAATCGCAGTCTAGCCTCGCAAAACGGAGGAAAAACGGGTTTAAATGGAAGAAAAAATAGTCCATATTTGACACACATCAATTCCCCCACACTAAACCGTTGCTCGTCCTCGAGCAAAAGACCCAAAAAGAAACTAACTACTACTTACTAGTTAATAAGCTAGACTATGCTAAGCCGATACGGGGCAATGAACGGGCCCGCTCCGTCCCTTCAACTCACATCGAGATACCCATGAGGTAAAGTATCTCCACGCAAGGCAAGTCGGGTCTTGCTCTAAATTGGGGATGCAACTAACACACACAAGAACATAAAACAAAGAAGACACATACAAAGATAGTTGCATCCAAAAAGGGAAATAAATTATCGATTCCCTCATCGAAACGGTGGGGAAAGCACTGGTCCTAAGCTCGAGACAAGTGAGAACACTACCAAGTTAGTCACTCAAGTTGACCTTGTAACACCCGCTATTTTTCCTATCATTTTTATCCTTACCGTTATGACTCTGTCATATTTTGGCCTTGCATTTCATCTTTTTCCAGGCTTCATTTTCCAATTTTTGAGTTTAATGATATTTATTTATATTTTAAAAGATTTTAATTCTTTTAAATCTCTTTATTTTATTTTCTTCATAAATTAATTATTTTTCCGCAAGGAATTCTACTTCTCTACGAATTAACGTTTTTAAGCTCGAATTTAAGTTATTTCTTTTCCTACAAATGTCTAATTATATTTATATAATATTTTCAACTAATAAATATTTTTATTTACGAAAATTAAGCCATTAATGATTTTATTATGAAATTTCGTAAATAATTAAATTATTTTTGGACCCCTTTCCACCATTTTGGACCGTGACCCCCATGTCACACTACTATTACATATTTTTACAACTTATTATTTTTATGTTTTTAAGAGAATAATTATTTCACAAGATATTTTTACCATGTTGTAATGTGATGATTCATGCAAAAACTTTTCAACCTCCACATACATCATTTTGGCCAAGTTGTGTAGTATGCATGTACCTTGTTTTCATCAATTTTAAAAGCTTCATTTATGCTTAATCCTTTCACTTTTTTTTCTCACTCAATTTACATCAATTTTAATCAAGGCAAATACCTCCTCTTTGGGTTCATGAAATCTGAATTTTTCAGCAGCCATTTCTGGCCAGAAAACCGTCTTCAAACATCGCCTTCCGTCTCCTATTTTTCTCTTATTTCGATCCTCTTTTCATCTCCTTCGTTAAGGTATTAATCGATGTTATTTCGGATCATTATTTACCTCGATTCTTTTAGTTTTCTCATGGTATTTTGGACCATGTATGTCGTGTATTGAAGGATTCTTGGACGACCCCGAAGCCGATGAATTTATCGTGGACTCAGATTTGGATTAGAGGTAACGTCGATGTTACTCGGTATTTCATGATTTTAATTGTGTATTTGCATGTATATATTTTTATGTTTTATTTTGGACAATATATGTATGTCATAAAATCTGGAAATTTTTAAAATTTGAAAATTTGCATGTTTCGGTATTTTTATCGCTTTTACGAGATTAACGATTAAATCGTCATATTAATTTGTAAAATCGTAATATTCGGCCTAAACATGTAATACATGTTTATATTCTGTAAAAATGATGTTTTTGATGATTTTTAATAATTTAGTATTTTTCTGATATTCTAGTTATCGATTATTGAATTATTACCGTTTACGGACAAAAACGATTAAAAGCCGATTTTTAGTTCTAGTACCTAAACATTTTATTTTTATCTGATTTTTGACGTGGTGAAACTTTCTGATGAAATAGAATTTTCTAAAGTTTTTCATAATTTTTCGGAATTTTTAAGTGGATGAATTAATTAATCACTTTAAATCATTGTTTATCGTTAAAACCGCGTTTGTCGTTTAAATTCTCGATTTCTGGTCTTTTTATTAAATCTGGAAAAAAAAATATGATTCTGATGATTTCATGAAAAAATGTAATTTTATGATTTTTAGTGCTTTAATAAAATGTTAGGAACGATAATTTTTTTTAATGGAATCGTTAATTGTGAAAACGGGTTTTAAAGACGGTTTTGACGGGATTTATTAAATCTAGAATTTTTGGAAATCTGGAAAAATTGTAGATTCTGGAAAAACATGATTTTTATGTTTAATTATAATTTTTGGATATTAATAATTTAATCGTTTTGTAATTATTATTTTTATTTATCGTTATTGTCGAGATTAGACGATTAATGAGAAACCCTTTAAAAACCGAGTTTTAGGATTCTGGAAAATTTTCTTTTCTCAACATAATGTCCATAAATATATTTTAACTATTTTACGTAATTTTTGTACTATTTATTAAAGTCTTTAGTTAATAAGTATTGATTTCTGGACAAATTGAGATTTATCGTTAAAATGCTTCGTCTTACCTAAAAGAATTATTTTTCCAGCCATTTTGAAAATATTTAAATCTGAAACTTTAAGAGTTAAATCATCCCTTAACATATTCTAAATATATTCAATGATTTAATTTAATAAAAGACGTTAAAAGGTTAAATTTAACATTTGTCGTAAAATCCTATTTATAATCGTATTGTCGTAACTAATAATAATTAGGGAATTTTAGTTTTATAAATTTTGGAAACACCCTAATTAGTAGTACTAAAGTGTTTAAGACATTTTTAATTATTTTGTAAACACTTGTATAGTTTTTCAATAGTTTCATAAATCTAAATACTCACTTTGATAAGTAATATCGTTAAGGCCGAAAGTACTAGTTTTTATAAATCTATATCGTTTACTAAAATGTCGAACTAGTATAAACTAATATTTTTGCTATTTTGATATAATGCTATTTTTAGTAAGGTTTCTAAAAATAGAAGTTTCCTAAAATAGAAGTTTCCTCTTTTGGAAAGTGATCCTTTTCTTTTTGTTCTCTTATTATTTATAATGATTATATCTTTTGAATATCGATAATGGCTTGTTTTGGAGTTATGGATTAAGGACAAGTGTGGGTTTAGAGTAATATAGTCTGGGATGTACGTTTTTGCCATCAGCTATAAAGCCGGTGTGCCTTTTTGGGGCACATTTGGTCGTTGAACTGGGCGTAGTTTCGCCCAGGAGAGTGTATGTTTTGACTTTAAGCTAGATATCGCATCGTGTTAGTCGCCGTCAACTGAACTAGACATATTTATTGTCTAGGAGGGGTATGCACTACTTAAACCAGGACCTCGCTGCACGCAGTCCTGTTATAGTTGAGTTGCCTAGTTAGAGACTGGATTCTGTTATGAGTTAAGTCTACAGTTCTCAAAACTAGTTTCTATTATTATCCTAGTGAAAGTCTAGATTCTACATTAATCCTATCCATAACGTCATTTTGACTATTTTCTTATTATTGATATAATTTGGCTGTGGGTTGGCAAATGTTTTATGTTTTCTTCGGAAAACTCATTCTTATTATATTGTTTCGATACGTGAAGTTTTTCAGTGAAAACTTATTTTCATTATAATGTTTTACTGTTTTCCGTTTTAACTATTTTTCTATAATAGTAATTACAATTTTAAAATCCTGTTTACGGCTGAGAGAACGTTGACGTTGCTCCCCACTGATTGTGGCTGTTATGTTTTTAACATGGCAGGTATATGTGTTTTTCTTCGGGTGGGCTAGCGAGTAGTTACGGATCCTGCTTCGCTGATTAGTAATCTGAACTATGGATTGTTATAACCCTTTTTATGGATTTTATTTCATTTTTAGTCTGTAGCCATTTTTTTTATGGCCTTTGTAGTGACTTACAATTTCTTTTAATAAGATATAGTTTGTCAGTGTGTTTTAATCCCAACTTTACAGTGTTTCCGTCACTGTATTGCGTTAGAATTTCTAGGGGATTACAGTTGGTATCAGAGCATCAGCGCTCCCAACGCTTACACCTGAAATTAGGGAAAATACCAGTAAATTATTTAAACAGTAAATACAAATATTATTAGAGATGGGTAGAAACAAGTAAGGACTTATTTGTTTAGCTTATCTGTTCCTGAAACTCAATGATTAGCATTGAATATTTGTTTTATATGTCCAAGAAGAAGATGATGAATGAACAAGCTGCTGACGTGATGCTGCTCTAGATCGGGACAAGACCTACTGAACTCTCGACGCCTGCTGACTCGAGTGTGCAACTTGGTGCTCCAAGAAAGATGCCGATGGTGACTTTTCAGCTCCAGTTCAGTTTGCTTAAGGTACAGGCCAGATGATCAAGAATAGCTTCTTGTTCCATGATGTTGCAGTAGATCCAGATGAAGCGACCCAAGACTTGTGTGCTCGTTCCTCTACGAGAAGATGAAGCTACCGTGAGTTCCTTTGTGAAACTCTAGAGACCCAAAGATTCTCTCGTTCTAGATTTTAGTTATCTAGAATCTTTTATTCTCTTCTTCCTGCTTCTGCCTTTCCAATTCCTCCTTTATAAATTCTCATCTTGATTCTCTTGGCGAATCCTTGTCCGATTCTTCTAATTTACCATCTTTCCTCTTGAGATTCTTTGGCTAGACCAAAATCTGTTTCTATGGACCCTGTGAAAAGTTATAGATATTTGAGGTTTAGTAAACCGTACCCTTGTTACCTGGTTTGAGGATTGTGAGTTGTACCTTATTTTCTAAGCAAGTAAGAAATTTTTGAGGATTGAGTTGAATGGTATCAGTTGATTAATGGAGTTAGGTTGATACTTTGGACACCGAACCTTGGGTTATAGGTTACTTTGATTATTTTGGAGTACTTAGAGTTGAATATATTTTGGGAATGGTAAAAGTATGTCATATGATGGATACCTAGTACCCAACCTAGAACCGAACTAAGTATAACTGACAATATTACTTTAGGATTCTTACCTAATGCTTATTTGATGGACGCATCGCGAATATTTGAGATCATAGAGTATTGTTTAAATGTGAGTGTTGTGGTACCATCAAAGGTTTTCATTAATACCGTTAGAAATTTTGGTTGACATAGATTACCCGTGTTTCTTAAGGATTAGGTCGTTGATCGTTGTTTAAGGTTGTAACCTATGAACTTTGGAGTTGAGTAATCTAACTTGGATAAACTGTTGTTAACCTTGAAGAAGAGAACATATTGCACAATTAAAGGTTGAAATTATCACGTTGTTTTGAGGAATACTTTGTTGTCAATCATCTTAATGGATTTATAGTTCAGAACCTTAGACCAACGAGATTGTGGCTTCGTTGAGTTATTAAATATTTTGTGGTTGCACCATTACGATTAGAAATTTGATGGACTTCTCAGAAACATTAATCGAATGACGTGTTTGAAGATGTGAGTATTTGCGCCATTACCTATAGGTTTGAGCGTGTTTGAGGATTTATTGTACTTCCCCAACTTCTGTACATTTGGTATTATAAATATGCTGGTGATCATTTTTGAGGATTTCGTGTCCGAACATTGTTAATTGGTGGATTTTATTTAGTCTTCCTTACTCGAGAAATTTGAAGTATACCTCGAGTTCAGACCTTACGAGCTTTGAATTTATGAGCCTTAGTGATTACGAGTTTGGGTATGTTTTGATGACCGTTGGAATCTTAATTATAGGATTAGTCTAAATCATTTGTGGATTCTTACCATACTAATTGAAAGATTATATAAGTATGTAGGACTTAATTTTGGAGGCTATGGCAGTGATAATTTTGGAGGTTGTAGATTGAGTAGGACCACCCTGTACAGATATTGGATTTATCGTTATTTGATGGGCCAATTAGAAACCCGTGTTTCTGAGAGTCGTGCCAGGATTCTCGCGATGGCTATTTCTTCTATAATCCTTGAGAGCTCTTTCTGACTCTAAACTCCGTCTTCCTTTCTGCTTTTCTTGAATTCTGTTACCGCATCTGCTGCTAATCCCTTCGACCTTTATCGAGTTTGAAAACTTTTGTTTTGATTTGTTGTTTATCCTTGTTCTATTTACCCGTTAACTATTTTTCGAACTCCCTATTTTATAATAAAAAGTTTGACTAACTTAAACTTTTTGGATATCGTGAAATTTAACAGTTTTTGAATTAAATTTAAGAACTTTATACTTCACTTTTGTTTTATCTTTGGTTGATATTTATATTTAGATCTACTTTCAAAATGCCTTAATAATTTATTTTAAATTATTTCAAATTTTGATTTTTTTAGGCAATCGGAATTTTATGAAGACTTTCATATTTCCAAATACTTCAATTTCTAAAAGATTATTATGTAAAACATTTTAACATTGTCGAAATTATTTTGTATGTTCGGGTTTGATAACATTTTTGAAAACTTTCATACTTACTTTGATAACATTTTCGAAATTTTAACATTTTGATATTAGTTTTTGTTTTATTGTCGGTGGACTTTTGAATCTGTTATTCAAAATGTTTGATGAGTGCTTCGATTTTTACCAACTACAAAATTTGATTTCTCAAAACTAAATTTTGTTTCGTCATAAAACCAATATATTATCGAATTTCTTAATAAAATTTTCTTACTTTTGTTTTGAAAGTGTTTTGGTTACCCTATTTCCTTCGACTTTGTTTACAAATGTTATTTAACGTCGTTATTTTATCAAATGACTTTACTTTACGACTTCATTAATCAAAAGATTTTAAACTTCGGGTTGGTTAGCCCAATTCTTCTTGGAATAAATATTTGCCTTCGATTTCGTATCTCTTTAAAAGTTGTAAAATTTTCTTTTAAAACCAAAATTGTTTTTATGTGGGATACGTATTTTCATCTCTTCGAGTAAGGTAGACCTCAAGTTCCTTTCTGCTTAATCTTAGTTTCGGGGACGAAACTTTCTTTTAGTGGGGAGGATTGTAACACCCGCTATTTTTCCTATCATTTTTATCCTTACCGTTATGATTCTGTCACATTTCGGCCTTGCATTTCATCTTTTTCCAGGCTTCATTTTCCAATTTTTGAGTTTAATGATATTTATTTATATTTTAAAAGATTTTAATTCTTTTAAATCTATTTATTTTCTTCATAAATTAATTATTTTTCCGCAAGGAATTCTACTTCTCTACGAATTAACGTTTTTAAGCTCAAATTTAAGTTATTTCTTTTCCTAAAAATGTCTAATTATAATTATATAATATTTTCAACTAAGAAATATTTTTACTTATGAAAATTTAGCCATTAATGATTTTATTACGAAATTTCGTAAATAATTATTTTGCAACGTGAGGTTTACTCGAATTGCTTTGAAATACCTTTAATAATTTTACGATCATCTTTTTAATCAACCTACAATTATTTTTTGACCCCTTTCCACCATTTTGGACCGTGACCCCCATGTCACACTACTACTACATATTTTTACAACTTATTATTTTTATGTTTTTAAGAGAACAATTATTTCACAAGATATTTTTACCATGTTTTAATGTGATGATTCATGCAAAAACTTTTCAACCTCCACATACATCATTTTGGCCAAGTTGTGTAGTATGCATGTACCTTGTTTCATCAATTTTAAATGCTTCATTTATGCTTAATCCTTTCACTTTTTTTTCTCATTCAATTTACATCAATTTTAATCAAGGCAAATACCTCCTCTTTGGGTTCATGAAATCTGAATTTTTCAGCAGCCATTTCTGGCCAGAAAACCGTCTTCAAACATCGCCTTCCGTCTCCTATTTTTCTCTTATTTCGATCCTCTTTTCGTCTCCTTCGTTAAGGTATTAATCGATGTTATTTCGGATCATTATTTACCTCGATTCTTTTAGTTTTCTCATGGTATTTTGGACCATGTATGTCGTGTATTGAAGGATTCTTGGACGACCCCGAAGCCGATGAATTTATCGTGGACTCAGATTTGGATTAGAGGTAACGTCGATGTTACTCGGTATTTCATGATTTTAATTGTGTATTTGCATGTATATATTTTTATGTTTTATTTTGGACAATATATGTATGTCATAAAATCTGGAAATTTTTAAAATTTGAAAATTTGCATGTTTCGGTATTTTTATCGCTTTTACGAGATTAACGATTAAATCGTCATATTAATTTGTAAAATCGTAATATTCGGCCTAAACATGTAATATATGTTTATATTCTGTAAAAATGATGTTTTTGATGATTTTTAATAATTTATTTTTTTCTGATATTTTAGTTATCGATTATTGAATTATTACCGTTTACGGACAAAAACGATTAAAAGCCGATTTTTAGTTCTAGTACCTAAACATTTTATTTTTATCTGATTTTTGACGTGGTGAAACTTTCTGATGAAATAGAATTGTATGAAGTTTTTCATAATTTTTCGGAATTTTTAAGTGGATGAATTAATTAATCACTTTAAATCATCGTTTATCGTTAAAACCGCGTTTGTCGTTTAAATTCTCGATTTAAGGTCTTTTGATTAAATCTGGAAAAAAATATGATTCTGATGATTTCATGAAAAAATGTAATTTTATAATTTTTAGTGCTTTAATAAAATGTTAGGAACGATAAGTTTTATTAATGGAATCGTTAATTGTGAAAACGGGTTTTAAAGACGGTTTTGACGGGATTTATTGAATCTGGAATTTTTGGAAATCTGGAAAAATGGTAGATTCTGGAAAAACGGGTTTTAAAGACATAGGTCCACCCCGACGCGGCCACGCGCGGGTTTGGGTAGGCGAATGAATCTCCATATGAGAATGGATCGATTTGAAATTTAGGTCTATGTGGAGTCGCCACCGAATTTTGTGTTTATTCGGAACCATTCGAGCCCACTCTATATCGTAGTGGGCCGTATACAAAATACGGCCCATTTCCGATGTCAGAGTTTATTGGGCTCGTCCCTTTGCATTTGATACCGATACCGACATTATCGGATATCGTGTATTGAATGACTCTCGTGCGCCAACGGTTTCGGGCATCCGGAAACCGAGATTCTGAGTAAGGGGTGAGGGTACGTGTTGGGAAGCACACAAAGGACACCCAACCCCGCCCGCACTTAGCGGCCTCTACTAAGAATTCGAATGACTTTCTAATACGCGCGTTAGTTAAACGGGAAAATGATATGCAAAGATTATTTTCCCTAAGCATGTGAATGGAAATGAAAAGGGTTTCTAAGTCAATTTAATGCAATTAATTCTAACGTCAAAGTTGAATTTTAGCATGTGGGTTCATTTTAGTAAAATAAAACAAACGATAAAAATTGACAAAGGAAACGACAAACGGTTAGTAACGATATAACGAATAATTACGGTTTGTGCAAATATTGAATTGAATTGAATGACGTAAACGAGATGATGCATGGTTTGAAAAGATAGTAATATACGTGATTAATTAGGCACGTGTTGACCTAAGTCGTAAAATACTATCGAATTTAGAAAATAGAAGAATGTACGACTCTCGTTTTGTTCGTGATGAGGCCACTCGATCGAGTGGTCGATAGACTCGATCGAGTGGACCTTCAAAAAAGGATTCTGCTTTGCGTTTCAGGCCTTACTCGGTCGAGTTATGGGCCAACTCGGTCGAGTACATTGTGTGGACATGACGTAGGTCCACCCCGACGCGGCCACGCGCGGGTTTGGGTAGGCGAATGAATCTCGTGGTAAGATTGTTCTCGGGTTCGAAATTTAAGTCAAAATGGAGTCGCCACCGAATTTTGTGGTTATTCGGAACCATACGAGCCCACTCTATGTCGTCATGGGCTATACACAAAGTAAGCCCACTTCGATTTCAGAGTTTATGGGGCTCGTCCCTTTGCATTGTTATATCGATACCGTTTACACCGGCTTTCGTATATAAAATGACTGTCGTGCGCCAAGGGTTTCGGACATCCGGAAACCAAAGGTTCTAAGTAAGGGGTGAGGGTACGTGTTGGAAAGCCCACTAAGGATACCCAACCTCGCCCGCACATGGCGGCCTCTACTAAGACATCGTTCGTGTTCGTGTACGCGCGCTAGTAAAATGACTAAATGATATGCAAACAGCGTTTTCGGGCTAAGCATGTGAATTATTGGTTTGCTACACCATTTAATGCATCTAGATTATGGTCGAAATGATTTAGCATGCGTGGTTCATTTATAAAGCGACAAGCAAGTAAATAAATGAAGCTCGAAAGGAAATAAATAACGTACAAGTTACACGGGCGGAAATACAACCCGGAATTCACAATACAACGATACATAAAAATAATAAAGGAAATAATAAAAGACAGAAACAATGATGGAAACGGACCCGTATGTAAACTAGACCGCGAAATGTGTATATGGACTAACCCCGGTTAAATACACATCATGTTGTGTACTAAACGGAGGACGGAAACATGGGACTGTGGCGTATTGCTAGCCCGATCCCACATCCCGTAGTCTTGTCCCGACTTATCACTACGAAGGAGATCGGTCAAAGTCGTTCTACGTGTCGTGAAATGCGTGGTTTTGAAAATAGGAAGATCACGTGATGGTCTTTACACGTGATGGCTTAAAGCTGTAAAAAGGACGGGGCTTGAAGTGTCTGTCAAAGCCCTCGGTTTTCTGGGTTACAGGACCCACTCGACCGAGTCGTGACCTGACTCGGTCGAGTGCGTCCTTAGACGCAGCTACTGCCCACTTTTTTGGGTGCTACTCGATCGAGTAGCATATGTACTCGGTCGAGTAGACCCTGTACGAGTGATAACTCGTTTTGTTTTATGACTTAAAATCGATGGTCGGCCAAACCAAATACAAATATCGCATGATTTGTATTTAACTTGGCCTCCGGTACTATAATCGTGTATGAACGATTATAATACCGTTATCGGAGTTTTTATGAAAACATTTTCGTTAAATTAGAAAATTTGAATTAGTGACGAAATGCATCCCTCTACGTCACGACATTGGAACTAACCCTTTCGGATCACGTGATGTCAGTTTTTGTGTCAACGGGTTCCGCACTAATTATAGAAATGGGATTAAATACGTTCAACTATGACCGATTGCGATCGCGTCACGCCCTTGAGTACGTTGGGGCGGGGCTCCTCGAAAGGGCTCCACCTCCGTCGTTGCTCGTAAAGGGATTAGACGGACTTTAGGAAAACATCATAGTCAAACGGATTTAAAACCGAGATTTGATATTAATATATATATACGCGGTATGATGACGATATTAGTAATAAAAGATGATACAAAAACGAGAATGCAAAAAGTATAATAACGTTAGTGTTAGTGTTAATGTTACTACTACGATTATGATTACAATACAAAATATGACAAAGTAAATAGAGATGAGATGAGATAGTAGAGATCAAGATGGGGTTTAGGACACCCTCAACATACATGCTAGGTATAGGCCTCGGAAATGGACTCGTAAATAGCGACGGGACGCCGGAGTATCGAGGATGTACGCGAGTTATGGTGTGTGTGTGTGTGTGTGTGTGTGTGTGTTTCGCCGGTTTCCGAGGGACGAAGGGCTCGGGTTTTGGCTTAGTGTCACTAGGGTTGTAGTGTAGTATGATGTAGGGTGTAGGGTGTAAATGTAGGGTAAATGATGTAGGTAAAACCTTTTGAAATGAGAGGGAGTCGTGGGGTATTTATAGGCGTTACCCCACGACATAGGGGCACTCGATCGAGGGGCCCTAGTGCACTCGATCGAGTGCCCTTGCAAACGGGTCAAACCCGGTTCAAGACGCTCCACTCGACCGAGTGGGGTCAATCCACTCGATCGAGTGGATCAATTGGGCGAGACAAATAAGGAAAGATTATCCTTGACTGATTTGATTGGTTTTTTTGAATTCTGATTTTTGTGCCAGCTTTCGAGAACGAATGTGGCTGATTTGTGAGACGGTTTCATCTTTGACCGGGTTTTGACCCGGTCGCTAAAAGACGGGATTTATCTTTGGTGTCGGTTTTGGCCCAAATTAGTCTCATTTTGCTCGGAACGACCCACTGGGCCTGGATTTGAGGTCTGTTTTGTGAGATTTTTACTCCGCTAAAAGTCCATGTCAGATATTATTGATTCCGAGCCCAAGTCCGAGTATACCAAGTCACGTTTGCGTCCGATCATCATCGGGTGTTTTTCGGAGACTACCATAGACACGTGGCAGTCAAAATGCGGGTGTCTACAGAGCCCCCACTCTGACTGAGGCTTAAACAAGGCGAAATTCAGAGTAGCTAGCAAGCCCGTTAAGACCTGGTAGACTTCCGGTCGGGTCGTTTATAGTCCGATGGACTCGCGTGAAGGGCTCGCCAGCCATAACCAGAGGGTCATACCTGTCCTGATGATGATAGCTTCGCGGGGAGTAAGACTCGTAGCATAAGTCCTGGGCGCGCCTATATGTGGGCCCATCCCGTACCATTTCGGGAAAAAATGTCGCCTCGGGTGTTCCGCTGGGGAAATATATGAGCTGTACGAGCTTGCTTTCGAAGCCTTGAGTCGTACCTGAGCTGATGATGATGCTCCGTGGGGAGTAGGTGTACCCGTATGCCGACACATCACACCTTGGATGTAGCATACCGGGGAAAAGCTGACTTCGTTGGGGAATTCAATAGTTTCGCGGAGACTTGCTTCTGAAGTCTGGAGTGTACCTGTATGCTGACACATAACAACTAGTATGTAACACATAGGCAAAACACTGACTCGTGCTGGGGAGATAAAAATATTTGAATTTTTGAAGGGACAAAATTTTGAAAAGAAATTTTTTATCGCGAAGAAATTTTATCACAGAAAAATTTTAGAGACTCTTAGGAAAGCTCGGGACGGCTTGATTCCTATTCTGGGTTCTAGTTTGAAATCAGGCCTGCGCGCGCATAGGGCTCAGTTCGCTGAGGAGGCAAAGTAGTTAGGTTTTCAGTTAGGTTTTCTCATTATAAATATGAGAATCCCTGCTTCAGTTTTTTGCATCTCAACTCAAATTCTTCTTTTCCTTCTCAAAATCTTTTAGACTTTCAAGAAAGCTAAAAATTCCTGTCATGGGTATCGATCATTTGACAGCTATGTTTCTCGCATGGTCCCAATATTTTCGAGATGAGGAAAAGGTCCGACTGACCTAAATGGGAATTGTCAATCTATTCCCTCTCCAGCGTCTAATAACTGACTCGCATTTCCTGGACGCCTGCTTGTCGTTTTGGGACACCACCCATCACGTATTCGCGTTCCCGCGGGGAGAAATATGCCCTTTACCCGAGGAGGTTGCGGCTATAGGTGGTTGGAGCCCTGCTGTTCAGCCAGCTATTCCTCCGTTCTACCCGGACCCGAGTAGGAGGCTAAGGGAATTCTTAGGTCTGTCTCATGCTGAGACAGATCGGATGGTGCGTGGGGATACTGTTTCCCTATTCGACCTGGCTGACAAATTTATGAATCCCCGGGATGTGAGGGCCACCCCTGCTCACAGGCGTAGGGCATTTGCCTTTTGCATGCTGCACTGCTATGTCTTTGAAGGGCTGGTGGAACTTGACTCATGCAAGGGTCAAATCAGACTGATGGGAGTGGTTGACCAGATGGAGACTGGTCATAGCCCTGCTTGGCTAGCCACTGGGGAGATCATCATGGGTCTGGACGCTAGGCGGCTTGACCCAACTCGACAGCTGACGGGAACTACCCGTATTCTGCAGGTATACAACTCGATTTTTTTTTTCCGCGAAATTCGTGAAGTCCGTAAGTCACTCGATCGAGTGACATCTTCGTCGAGCTACTGCCCGTTTTTGGAGGGCTTACTCGATCGAGTCAGCTGCTGTACTCGATCGAGTGGGCTGTAGCGGACCACCCGGTTGCTTACGAAGCTTATGTATACTTTTCAGATATGGTTGTCGGAACGACTGTCAATCATAGAGACCCCTCCGAGCATTCCCAATTATTGGAGCAGTCAGATCAGCTTTTGAAGGCGGCGGATAAGCTCGAGTCATCAGATAAACCGAGCTTACTGGGATGAAGAGCTGGTGTTTCACGGGGGTCCCTTGATTAGGTGGACCGTTGCTTGGTGGTTCCTCTCGAAGTTGGCTGGCCTGGCCAAGAGAGACCAAGCTCGCTACCTGGTGATTCTGTCCCTAGACTGGACAGTTCATATTTACCCGGACCGTCTCCTGAGGCAGTTCGGTTTGTCTCAGCGCATCCCTGAGACTGAAGCCATTATCAGCGTCTCGCTCCAATTGACGGACGCTATGTGCGACACTTGGTTGCAAAGATGGTTCACTCGTCCTACATGGACTATACCCAGCCCTTGCCAATCCGCTTGGGTGTCACGGGCTTACCAGAAATGCATTTCTGAGGAGTCCGAGGAAGCTCGCAAGGCCTTGAAGCTTGATGAGGCCTTTGAATTGGTTCACCGCGAGACGGCGAAGGACAACAGGGACTTCTTCACCGGGGGAGATATTCCTGAAGCTACAGTCCGGGAGGAATCGGGTCTTAAGTCCCAAACTAAGACTCGATCTAAGGAAGTCGGTTCTAGCAGCACTCGGGGGCAGACTAACTTGGAGAGACGCCTTGGGCCAAGGTTGGCGGCCCGGGACCGATTAGGTCCGCGTGACCGGCTCCCTGAGCCCATGAGGGCCCGACTTGGGCCTATTGATGTGATAGAGGAGTCGGGCTCAAACAATCGAGCCCGAGCTAGAGAGGTTCCTGTGGTGATTCGGGAACGCTCTCCTCCGCGTCGTCGCCAATGGACGGCCAAGGAGTCCAAGGACAAGGGGAAGGGCAAGATGCCCTAAATGCCGAGTCCTTTAGCTTTAATATTATTTAAGTATTATTATTATTTTGTGTTGTGTGCTTTCTTGTATTTTTTGAATTCCTGCATTTTTGTAATTTCCCGAGTTTATCGGGATTTTTTGAATTAATAAAAGAAGTTTATTATTAAATCGCTCCTGTCTTTTCTCGATTGCATTGGTTGTACCCTTTTGAGGGGTTGCCTACGTATCCGTGATTAGCAGAATCAAACCAAACGTAGTTCAGACTCAGGAAATTTGCAATCTCGAATTACACCAAGACTATTGGTTCAATATGTTTGCGACAGTAGAATAAGTAATTCTAGCTTATTGACTTGCTTTTTGAAAAGAATGATTTTTATAAAATTTGCTAATGACATTGAGAAGAGGCTAAGGGTAGTAACGCTTCAGTTGGTCCAGGTTGGTTGGGTTGACAAATTCATTCCCGTCCAGGTCCGTCAGCATCACTGCTCCCCCTGATAGGATCTTCTTCACCAGATATGGACCAGCCCAATTGGGTTTGAATTTTCCCCTTGGATCGACTGGCAGTAGAGCTCGAACTGACTTAAGGACTAGATCGCCTTCCTTAATGTGCCTGGGCCTTACCCTCTTGTTGAAGGCCCGTTGGATCCTCTACTGGTAGATTTGGATATTATTGAGGGCACGAGATCGTCGTTCGTCTAGTAGAACCAACGAGTCATATCGTGCTCGAACCCAGTCAGCTTCGGGTACTTGGCTTTCTAGCAAAATTCTGAGGGATGGTACCTCTAACTCAACTGGTTGGACTGCCTCCATCCCGTAGGTTAGGCAATACGGCGTTGCCCCGGTTGCGGTGCGAATTGACGTTCGGTATCCCCATAGGGCAAAAGGTATTTTGTCGGGCCAGTCCCGATAATTATCAGCCATCTTTTTTAGTCTGGTGACAATTGTTTTATTGGCCGCCTCTACTGCTCCATTAGTTTGGGGGCGGTAAGGCGAGGAAGTATGCCTTTGGATTTTATACTTGGTCAGCAGGGCCGCAGTCTCGGCTTGAAAATGAGTCCCGTGATCACTGATAAATTCATAAGGAATCCCATATCGACATATTATCTTGTTCTGGATAAACTTTGCGACATGCTTAGCATTGAGAATGCGATATGATTCAGCTTCGACCCATTTGGTGAAATAGTCGATGGCTACCAAAATAAAGCAATGCCCACCGGTACCAGAGGGATTTATTTTCACGATTATGTCGATACCCCATGTTGAGAATGGCCAGGGTGACGTCATGGTATACAGCAGTGACGACGGCATATGTTGCACATTGCCAAAGATTTGACAGTTATGACAATGTTTGACATACAACCGGCAGTCGGCTTCCATGGTATTCCAGTAATAACCGAGCCTCATGATTTTCTGGACCAGCATGTGGGCATTCTTATGTGGGCCGTTTTCACCATCATGTACTTCGGCCATAACCTTTTCAGCCTTATACTTGTCAACACAAAGGAGAAGAGCCCCCTTATGCCGTCTTTTTGTATAACTGACCGTCGTCGGTGCGGATGAACTGGGTGGCTAGCCTTCGTAAGGCTTTCTTGGTTCGACCTTCCGTCCCGGGAGGATACTCTCCGTTCGTCAGGTATGTTAACACAGCCTGATACCATGGCTCGGGATCAGTTATCTCAATGTCTTCGATATCGCAAATGTACGCCGGCTCGGAGCGTCTTTCGACGCAAATCGGCATACTGGTCACGTGGTCGGGAATGTTCATTAAAGATGCCAATTTCAAGAGTGCATCTGCAAACTGGTTCTCTTCCCGGGGCAGGTATATATATTCTACCCTTTGGAATTGTTTCTCGAGATCCCTTACTCGTGCCTGGTAGGCCACGAGATTAGCATTTCGAGTCTTCCATTTTTGAAGTGCTTGGTTAATGACCAAGGATGAGTCACCATGTACCCGGAGATTTGTGATCCCCAGATTGGCGGCGGCTTGTAGCCCGTAAATGCATGCTTCGTACTCTGCTGCATTATTGGTAACATCAAAGTCCAGTTTGATGGAGACGGGAGTATGCTCCCCTTTTGGTGAAATTAGGAGGATCCCGACTCCAAACCCTCGAAAATTGGATGCTCCATCGAAGTATAAATCCCAAGTTTCAGTATCAGTATGGAAAATATCTTCGTTTGGGAAGGACCAGGTGTCGGTGTGTCCTTCTTCGGTTATCGGGCTGTCGGCGAGAAATTCAGCTACTACTCGACCGTTAATAGCCTTTAACGGTACAAACTTCAAGTCGAACTCTGCCAACATTAGAGTCCATCTAGAGAGTCGACCGTTGAGAACAGGCTTTTCGAAGATGTATTTGATCGGGTCCATTTTGGATAGCACATGGACCTCGTAACTGAGCATATAGTGCCGGAGTTTCTTAGTGGCCCAGACTAGAGCCAAGCACGTCTTTTCGAGCATGGTATACTTGCATTCATACTCTAAAAACTTCTTGTTGATGTAGTAAATGGCTCTTTCTTCGGAGTCAACCGTCTGAGCCAGCATAGCCCCCATGGCTGTCTCGGTCGTCGTTAGGTATAATGACAGAGGCAAACCGGGTTGAGGTGGCATTAAGACTGGCGGAGAAGACAATATTTCCTTGATCCTGTCGAAAGCAGCTTGGAACTTGTCATCCCATAGTACCCGTTCCCCTACTTTCAGTTTCTTGAAGATTGGTTCACACATCATGGTTAACTTGGAAATGAACCGACTAATATACTGGACTTTCCCGAGAAATCCCCTTATTTCTTTTTCGGTTTTAGGAGGTTGCATCTCGGTAATGGCTTTGATTTTAGCTGGGTCGACTTCGATACCTCGTTGGCTAACGATATGACCCAGTAATTTGCCTGATGTTACCCCGAAACTGCACTTTTGAGGGTTTAGCCTCATGTTGTACTTGCGCAGCCGAGTGAAGAATTTTCTTAGGGCGGTGATGTGACCGTCCCGTTCTTTGGATTTGACGATCATGTCGTCTACATAAACTTCTACCTCTTTATGCATCATGTCGTGTAATAAAGTGGTAGCAGTCCTCTGATATGTGGCTCCGGCATTAATGAGACCGAATGGCATGACGGTACAGCAGTAAGTACCCCAAGGTGTTGTGAAGGTAGTCTTACTCATGTCTTCTTCCGCCATCTTGATTTGATTATACCCGGCATACCCGTCCATGAATGATAGAAGGGCATGATCGGCCGTGTTATCCACCAGTATGTCAATTTGTGGTAACGGAAAATCATCTTTCGGGCTCGCCTTGTTAAGATCCCGAAAATCTACACATACCCGCACCTTACCGTCCTTTTTAGGAACTGGCACGTGTTTGCAACCCAGTCCGGATATTCGGACACTTGTATGAAGCCGGCCTTGAACTGTTTATCGACTTCTTCTTTTACCTTGAGAGACCATTCGGGCCTCATTCGGCGAAGTTTCTGTTTGACCGGTTTGCACCCGTCTTTGATTGGTATGTGGTGCTCGGCTATTTCCCGGTCTATCCCCGACATGTCCTTGTATGACCACGCGAAGACATCCTTGAACTCTCGGAGGAGGCTTATGAACTGTTGTTTCTCCTTGGGATCTAAGGATAAACCTATCTTAAGTATCTGAGGCTCTAAGGTTGTACCCACATTTATGGACTCGGTTTCTTCGATCACCGGGTTCCGGGACTCCCTTTGCTCTAGTTGCTCGATCAGATGTGGAGGTAAGGGTACCTGTTCGTCTGGTTTCTCAATGTCATAGCATAAATCATTTTTGAAAGCAGAATTTAAAAGAGACAAGTCGTAAGCAGAACGATTGTTATTATTGATTGAAAATTTGGAGAACAGCTCAAAGAGAGCAGCCATCTGATCATTGGTCAGTGCCGGAATTGGTAAGGCCTTCGGGACAGACCCCGAAGTGCCAGCAACAGGAATGATAAAGGGGAGAGGGGTTACAGGAGTGACTCTAGCACCGACTTCCCTAGACTCGTCCTCAAACTCTGACTCAGACTCGGACTCAGACTCAGACTCAGGCATATCCCCCTCTCCGGTGACCAGCTTGTAGATTTTTCCCTGACTGTCAGTCCGCTTGACAGTCTTCCTCCAGGCCCTGTTTCCCGTCTCGGAACCAACATCCGAGATCAGGTTGGTCGGGTCAAACCTGTTGCTGCGGAGTATCAGGTTGACCAGGTCTTCCTTTGGAGTTGGGGCTCTGGGGTCTTCCCCAAATAGTAGCCCCAGCGCGGGTTCAGCATCATCAGCTCCATTGGATTGGATGAGGGCGAACACATCATCCGGGATATAGTTGCAGTCCCGGGCCAAGTGGGTCCCGAGCTGCACAGCATTCGGTTGGTACAGACCAACCTGAACAGCCCCAAATACCGGTGTGACAAAGTAGTCAGTCAACCGTGGGCTGTAAGGGCTCAAGTGGATACCCTTAATAATGTTGCAGGCCTTCTCAATTCCTGCTCGGACAACATTGTCGAGAGTTATGGCATACCCGAGACCAAAGTGAGACTCTTCATCTTTGAGAACCTCGATAATCTTCCCAGCTGGAAGATCGGGTCGAGAGTTAGCCCCCAGAAAGTACCCCAGGTTTTGGAGCATCGTGTCGATACTCGTAGTGAAGTAAGGCCTAAAGAGGTACTCTTCCTCGATCATCCCCACGAAATCGAACCCCCAGAGGTCCGTGCGTCCCGTGGCGTTACAGCTAGCCACAGTCATTGGTGTTGCCTCTAAAGTGATGACATCATTAAGCAGAGGCATCTTGATCTTTCGGTGGAGGGTGGAGGACACCGCCTTGACCGCGTGGATCCAAGGCCTACCTAGGAGCAAGTTGAATGATGAGGTGACGTCGATCACCTGGAATTCGAGCTCCTTTTCTATCGGGCCGGTTATGATGGTCAGTTTCACGGCACCAACTACCGACTTTGGGCTCCCGTCAAAGGCTTGGATGGTCTGAGCAGTCGGGATGTAATCGGCCTCGGTAATGCCGAGGGCTTTGGCGGTCCTTAGTGGAAGGACATTCACAGCAGACCCGTCATCGACTAGGGTCATAGGGAGGTATTTCCCTCGGAAAACCACCGTAATGTAGAGGGCCAGATTATGGGAGGCCCCAAATGGCGGTAGGTCGGCTTCAGAGAAACTGATCATTGGGCCTCCTTCTTTAGCTTTCCCCTTTAGGTGGGGCAGGACGGTGGCTACCATTTCAGCAGGGGTAACCAAAGAGTCAACCTTAATTTGATAGAGAGCCTTTGTAAGTGCTTCTCGATGCTCTTGTGAGATAACCAGGAGTTGCCATATAGTGAGGTCAACTCGGGTCTTCTTCAGCTGCTTTACGACGGTCGTTTCAGCAGTTGGCTCTTCAGGGATGACTTCCGTCCTGAGTGGCTCAATGACGGTTGTCGGGATAGGGGTGTCCCTAGAGCTAGTGGCTTGATAGGGACAACCAAGGTGGTTACTGGTTAGGACTCGGGATTTAGTCCTTCGAATCTCCTCGGAGGTGATGGGGACAGCTTCCCCTTTGGCGAGGTAGACATCATCCTCGTCGTCGAACCAGATCCCGTTCACTTGCGGGATAAATGGGAAGATAAGGTGAGAGCAATCATCCACCTCCCCGATAAAGATGGCGTGGGAGCTGAAAGGGTTCTCCTTGTTACTGGGCTTATCTCCCGGTAGCGGGATTTTACCGCTTTCGATCAAGTCCTGAATCAAGTGCTTCAGCTTCCATCACTTCTCGGTATCATGCCCATTGCCCCGGTGGTATTGGCAATAGGCTTGAGCATTGTAGTTCTTGGAGCGTCGCTCGACCGGAACTTCAGGAGTTGGGCCTATCGGTTAAATTAGGCCATTCGAGGACAGCCTTTGTAAGGCACAAGTATAGGTAGTACCTAAGTCAGTGAAAACCCGAGGTAGGTTGTTCTTCTTGGACGGGGCATCTAGTAGATTAACCGCGTCAAAAATGTTGCGGGTTGCTGCTTGGGGCTTGGTAGTGGAGGAAGAAGCCCCTTGGTAACCCTTGGCAGTGGCCTTAGTGAGGCCTTCCAGTCTTAAGTCATCTTCGATCCTCATACCCATTTCAGTAAGGGTGGTGAAATTGGGTATGACAGCATATCGGAGGTGAACCCAGTAGGAGGGGAGGAGGTTCTTGACAAAAGCCTCCACCAAAGTCTTCTCACTGGGCTTATCGACCAGTTTCACGCTCTCGGCCCTCCAGCGTTGAAGGTATTTGGTAAAACCTTCTTTCGGCTCTTGGGCCATGACCTCCAGAGATCGCATTGTGGTTTGGATCTCGGTGTTGTCAGCATAGTTCCGAGCAAACTCGGTGGCCACATCATCCCAAGTAGGGTATTTCTTCGGGTCTAGCCTGTAGTACCAGGCCCGAGGGTGCTTTTCAAGAGACGCAGCAAAAAGACTCTTGAACATGGTAGAGTCCACCCCTTTGATGGCCATGAACTCCTTGAAGGCCCGTACATGTAGTAACGGGTCTTCAGTCCCTTCAAACATGGGCAAACCGGTGAGGTTCAGGTTTGCGGGTAGCTTGTCACTTAACGGGTTATACTCACGACTATTCTCCCGATGGATATTGTTACTCCCAGTCAAGTGAACCTGTTCTTCCAATCGGCGGACCGAGCTAACTAGTTCAGCCAGAGGTTCCGTAACCCCAGTATTTGGAGTCCTTTGCTCCACTGCAGCCAAACGAGTGATGATAGCAATTTGCCCAGCCCTCATTTCATTCAGTTGGGCTTCGATGTCGGCCTGTTTGTCGACCATTGCGTCCACAGAGGTTTTCAGACTGCTTAAAGTAGCTTCCATCCTGCGAGTGTGTCTGGTTGCCAGTGGCCTGTCTGTAAGAACACCGCGTAATCAGAAACCGAACCCAGATATTGGAACCATAGAAAAAAGTACATCCCGAGCGACCCAAAAGAAAAGGAGTGAGTGGAAAAGACTCGAGAAAGACACCTAGACGGATGACTCGTAGGTGGTATGACTTCCTTAGGATTTTGGCCTAGTGGGCCTAGTCCCGTTCGAAGGAAGGTCCATGTGAGATTATTCCCCAGACTTTTGACTCGAGTGTATGGACGGACTTTCCTTTGTAGGGGTATGCCCCACGCGGGTTGGTCGTGCCTTGACAAATAAGGCAGACTCGGGAAAGGGGGGAAACTCGTGATATAAGATCGACGGAGTTTCGACGCTAATAAACCCTCTACGTACTATGCAAAGTCCTGACACACGGATAGACGGTAGGTCCTATAATAGGGAAGGTCTATTTTAGGAAAGTTGGAGGTTTGAGGTTGGAATATGTAAAGGATGAATTTCCGATAGTTCGAAAATGGAAAGCGGAATTTCAAAAACCAAGATTAGAATTTTGAAGAAAATTCAGAAAATCAAAACGGTGTCGGAAATTCGAGAGTTAAAACGGACAGCATGCCGACTAAAGAAAAGGATATTTTGAGTCAAATCGTTGATCCTAAATTTCGGCGGCATTCCGAGTTTTGAAAATTGGATATTTTGAAAAAGGTGAGCCCCGAAATGGGCAGCATTTCGGGTTTTTCAAATTTGGGTGTTTTGGAAAGTCAGGTCCCGAAATGGATAGTATTTCGGGTTCTTTCGAAAGGTGGGTCTCGAGAAGGTCTTGAGGGTTGTAATGTGGGAAGGCTGAGTGTGGTGTTAGCTAACCAGCTTGATTGTTACTCCCCTATTGATGGTATTGATAATTTTGAATTTGACCGTACCCCGGTCAAAGGATTTTCACTTAAGTTGACCGTTGACCACGGTCATGGGTATTTGAATTTTTTTGATTGACCTCTTAGCCCCGGTCATGAGTTTTTTTGAATTTTTGCTGGTTGACCTCTTAGCCCCGGTCATGGGTTTTTTGAATTTTGGTTGACCTCTCAGCCCCGTTCATGGGTTTTTTGAGTTTTGGTTGACCTCTCAGCCCCGGTCATGGGTTTTTTGAGTTTTGGTTGACCTCTCAACCCCGGTCATGGGTTTTTTGAGTTTTGGTTGACCTCTCAGCCCCGATCATGGGTTTTTTGAATTTTGGTTGACCTCTCAGCCCCGGTCATGGGTTATTTTTTTTGGTCAGACTAACACCAAAGGTATGGGTCGGTTGATCTTATCGGATGGGTGTTTGTTGTGGGAAATGGGCTTGCCTTCCGTCTTGGACCCAAACTAGGGGACTACCCAGATTTGTCATAGGATTCGATATGCTCCTGCTAAGGGTAGTTATGTGGCTTTTCTATACCAGACATGGAATAGGTAAAAGGAAAACACGGGCTCGGTTTCCTGCAGTCATTATAGATGTGCCTATAATAGTCACGTGCATGTGCTCACAGTGTATGACGGTGTTCATCATGTTCTCGGAAACACATAAGGAAAGTATATATGAGAAAGAATATTGAAAGCTGATTTTATTGAAATTTGAAAAGGAGGACAGAATACAATTGACTCTGACTCTGACTCTGACTTTGACTTTGACTTTGACTTTGAAAGAAATGGTACATCCTAGACTCGGACTCAGACTCAGACTTAAACCAAATCTGGACTCTGGGATGATGTTGTCATTAGTCGTCGGCTTCTAAGGACTCGAATTGATGTCCAGTATAGCCTTCAGTAGAAGCTTCGCTCAGATCTTCATTATATCGAAGATCGTCTTCAATTCTAATGCCCATTTCGGTAAGTACGGCAAAGTTTGAAATGCCGGCATACCTAAGATGGACGCGGTAAGAAGGTAGGAGGTTGTTGATGAATGCCTCCACTAGTGTCTTCTCGTTGGGCTTGTCTACCAACTTTACACTCTCGGCCCTCCATATTTGAAAATATTTAATGAACCCTTCTTTGGGCTTTTGGGCCAGGACTTCCAGAGTACGCATTGTAGTCTGGATCTCGGTATTTTCGGCATAATTCCGAGCGAATTCAGTCGCCACATCATCCCAAGTAGGGTATTTCTTGGAATCGAGCATGTAGTACCAGGCTTTGGGGTGCTTCTCGAGGGAGGAAGGGAATAAGTGCTTAAACATGGTGGACTTTACCCCTTTGACCGCCATGAAATCTTTGAAAGCCCGGATGTGATGGATCGGGTCTTCAGTACCCTCAAACATTGGAATTCCCGTAAGGTTGAGATCAGAAGGTAGCTCGTCATTCAAAGGTGAGTAGGAACGAGCATTTTCAGTGTGGATTGAATTGTTCGTCGACAGATGAACCTGTTCTTCGAGCATGCGAACAACGCTGATTAGCTCAGCTATGGGCCCAGTGGGCTCAGATCCTTCAACAGGGGTCGTCTTCTCTATGGCGCTCAGGCGGGTGGCTAAGGTTGCTTGGTTAGCCTGGATGGTAGTCAATTGAGTCTCGATCTTGGTCAGAGCATCTTTCAATTCGTCCATCTTGTGTTGGTATCTAGTTACGGGTGGCCTGTCTGTAAGAATACCGCGTAATCAGAAAAGTTGCTTCGGAAATCAAACTCACCAAGGCATAGGAAATAGCGCAGGAGGAGAGACGACTCCAGTTTGACTCGGGTTAGACTCCCCTAAGACAAATGTGTAGGGTACGATTCTCGGAGTGACTGTGGTTAATCACTCCGTCGGAGAATAACCCCCAATGTGAGACTAAGGACTTAAACATGACTCAGATGGTGTGACACCTAAGTGACTCGAAAGTGGGGTACGTGAGACACGTGTAAGACATGACCCTTAGAGCAACCGTGATTGATTGCTCTGCTAAGGGTAGCCCCCGAGTGGGATTAAAGATTTTGTTAAGACTCGAGTGTCAGACGAGTGACCCTTAGACGTAAGGACCGTGAACCTTTTGTTATAGGGTTATGCCTTGTAAAAGGTTAACTCGGAAAAGACACCTGGACGGGTGACTTGTGAAAGGTGGGCCTTCCTCAGGATTCGGCTATGTGGGTCGAGTCCTGTTCGAAGGAAGGTCCATGTGAAACATCCCCAGACTTTGGACTCGATTGTGTAAGCGGGCCTTCCTTTGTAGGAGTATGTCCTACGTAGGTGGGCCTTGCCTTAGTCTAATAAGGCGGACTGAGGTAGGGAAGAAAATTGTGATGTAAGATCGACAGAGTTTCGACGCTAAAGACCTTGACGACTTAAGACACGACCCGAAACTGCTATATACGGGAAGTACTAAAAAGAGGAAGGTTTTGAAGATTGATTGTTTTGCAAATTCCGGGATAATTCGGTGGAGAGGCCCGATTTTTCGAGAAAATCGGAAAGTGTACCGGGCCTCGGTTTTGAGAGTTCGAAAATATTTTCGAGTTTTGAATTGGGCGGCATACCGGCTAGAAATAGGCTATTCTGAGTAAAATCATAAGTCCTAAATTCGGTATGTGTCCCGGGTTTTGAAATTGGATATCTTGAAAATTGAAAATTTGAATGTCAAAAAAAAAGAATTTCCGACGATTTGAAAATTGAAGATGAGATCCCGAAGATTTGAAAATCGAAAACGACATCTCGGAGATTTGAAAATCGAGAATGACATCTCGAAGATTTGAAGAGTGAAATTGAGATTTTGAAAATTCGAAAATCGAATGGTGGATCGGAAATTCGAATTTTGTGATGGACAGCATGCCGGCTAGAAAATAGGCTTGTTTTGAGTCAAATCATAAGTCCTAAATTTCGGCAGCTTTCCGAGTTTTTGAAAGTTGAATATTTTTGGAAAGATGAATTTTTTGAAATGACGGTTTTTGAAAACGACACGGAAACCAAGTAGCATATAGTCACGCAAGCATTATAACGACGCCATGTATGCTCTATACTAAGTCTCGGTCGGTCTATAGAGGGTCTATACCAGTGTACATTGTCTAGACGTTGATCGGGACGGACTTCCTAAGTCGAGTTGATCTTAGAACATGCCGCGAAACCCACTCGAATCGACTATGGACACCGTTTGACATATCCATATTGGAGTACATCAACGGCATAGTGGGACGTCGGTCGCGAGTACCGGCCCGGGAAAATATGGGTTATGCATGAACCGTAGAACTAAAACGCGTATTGTATTTGTCAAACGATTTCTATTCGAGTCTCACCCTGAGGATGCCGATGGTAAGTCACACATCAGTTAATCCCCAGCGGAGTCGCCAAATTGTGGACATGACATAGATCCACCCCGATGCGGCCACGCGCGGGTTTGGGTAGGCGAATGAATCTCCATATGAGAATGGATCGAATTGAAATTTAGGTCTATGTGGAGTCGCCACCGAATTTTGTGGTTATTCGGAACCATTCGAGCCCACTCTATGTCGTAGTGGGCCGTATACAAAATACGGCCCATTTCCGATGTCAAAGTTTATTGGGCTCGTCCCTTTGCATTTGATACCGATACCGACATTATCGGATATCATGTATTGAATGACTCTCGTGCGCCAACGGTTTCGGGCATCCGTAAACCGAGGTTCTGAGTAAGGGGTGAGGGTACGTGTTGGGAAGCCCACAAAGGACACCCAACCCCGCCCGCACTTAGCGGCCTCTACTAAGAATTCAAATGACTTTCTAATACGCGCGTTAGTTAAACGGGAAAATGATATGCAAAGATTATTTTCCCTAAGCATGTTAATGGAATTGAAAAGGGTTTCTAAGTCAATTTAATGCAATTAATTCTAACGTCAAAGTTGAATTTTAGCATGTGGGTTCATTTTAGTAAAATAAAACAAACGATAAAAATTGACAAAGGAAACGACAAACGGTTAGTAACGATATAACGAATAATAACGGTTTGTGCAAATATTGAATTGAATTGAATGACGTAAATGAGATGATGCATGGTTTGAAAATATAGTAATATACGTGATTAATTAGGCACGTGTTGACCTAAGTCGTAAAATACTATCGAATTTAGAAAATAGAAGAATGTACGACTCTCGTTTTGGTCGTGATGAGGCCACTCGATCGAGTGGTCGATAGACTCGATCGAGTGGACCTTCAAAAAAGGATTTTGCTTTGCGTTTCAGGCCTTACTCGGCCGAGTTATGGGCCAACTCGGTCGAGTACATTGCTACTCGATCGAGTCACTATGAGACTCGACGGAGTAGAGGTCGAAAGAGACATTCTGACTCGATTTTGTGATGTCACTCGATCGAGTGACTAAGGCACTCGGTCGAGTGGCACATGTACGAACCAAGTTCACTTGCAATTTTATTATTGACTTTGAAATTGTTTTTGATTTTTGATAATTCGACGATTCTACCAAATCGGACATAAATATTGCACAATTTATGCTCGACTCGGATTTTATAAATTGTCGATTTTGTTGAATCGAATATAAATATTGCGGGATTTATATTCGATTCTAAATTTGAATACTCGTAGTATCCCATATTCGATTATCGAATCGATATGGAATACTAAAGTGAAAATAAAAGAAAATAAATTAATTTTAGTCGTCTTAAATTAATTAGCGCGATATGGATAAATTTTGTTAATTTATTTATGTGACTAGATTGCTAGATTCGACATCCAATTATGAAATTGGTATCGAATCTAGGGAATCGACTCTTTGCTTGAATTAAAAGACTTGATTCCCTCGACTTTTCCGACATCGAAATAAATCCCTAGGGATTGTGATGTCGGATCCGTGTCAACGGGTTTCGACCCTTATTAAAATACAATGTTTGTTTTGAAAATTGACGTAAATATGTGACTCGAATAATGATGAAAATGAAATAAAAAAAATATTACCGTTTAAGTTAACTTATTTCAATAATCAAACGATCGGAGTGATGGGATAAGCGACCGACGACGCGTGTGCAGTACACTTGTATATGCGGTTTTCCTTATCCCACTATCACTCACATTCGACACAAATCAATAACTATTTTAATGTTTTGTACTAATAGTATTATCGATATTATGATGCGATGAACGAAATAATAAAAAAAATAGAAAAAAGATGCGAAAAAAAGAGAAAAAGACGACGAGAAGAGAAGGGGAAGAGAAAAAGGGGTTTTGACACCCTCAACCTACATGTTCTTGTCTCGGATCGAACTCGTAACCGTGGCTTTAACACAAGAGTTTCGAGGTGTATGAAGGTTGAGTTATGGTGGCTCGGGATCGATTCCTAAAATCTAGGTTTAGGGTTTTGCTAGTGTGATATTGCTTAGGGTTTGCTTAGGGTTGTATGTGTAAGATTAGGGTTCTTGAGGTTGTAAAAAAGTTGTTCAAGATGTGTGCATGGGGGTTGCTTATATAGGAAAAGTTAGGGCACCCGGTTTAGGGTTACTCGACCGAGTAGGTGGCTAACTCGGTCGAGTGGCCCATTATGCCAGCCGTCGGGCTCGAAACACGCCCACTCGATCGAGTGGGTGGGTCACTCGATCGAGTGGCCCAGCTGGGTCGCGCAGGTCAGTCTTTTGGACCTTGACTTTGGATGTTTGATGGGTTTTGTGTTTGACTTGGACTTTTGATGATGTGACGGGCTGTTTAGTGTGTCTCGGGAACGACTTTGACCGGGGTTGACCCAATCGCTAAAAGTCGGTTTTTATTCCGGTGTCGGTTTTGGCCCAAATTAGTCTTGTTTGACTCGGAATGATCCACTGGACTTGGATTCGAAGTTGATTTTGTGAGATTTGTACTCCGTAAGTGTGTTAGCCAGCGACTAATGGATTTGAGCCCGTATCCGAGCGCATAGAAGCATGTTAGCGTCCGATCATCATCGGGTGTTTTTTGGAAACTGCCATAGACACCTGGCAGTCAAAATGTGGGTGTCTACAATAATAATTTTTGGATATTAATAATTTAATCGTTTTGTAATTACTATTTTTATTTATCGTTATTGTCGAGATTAAATGATTAATGAGAAAACCCTTTAAAAACCGAGTTTTAGGATTCTGGAAAATTTTCTTTTCTGGACAGAATGTCCATAAATATATTTTAACTATTTTACGTAATTTTTATACTATTTATTAAAGTCTTTAGTTAATAAGTATTGATTTCTGGACAAATTGAGATTTATCGTTAAAATGCTTCGTCTTACCTAAAAGAATTATTTTTCCAGCCATTTTGAAAATATTTAAATCTAAAACTTTAAGAGTTAAATCATCCCTTAACATATTCTAAATATATTCAATGGTATAATTAAATAAAAAACGTTAAAAGGTTAAATTTGACATTTGATGTAAAATCCTATTTATAATCGTATTGTCGTAACTAATAATAATTAGGAAATTTTAGTTTTATAAATTTTGGAAACACCCTAATTAGTAGTACTAAAGTGTTTAAGACATTTTTAATTATTTTGTAAACACTTGTATAGTTTTTCAACAATTTCATAAATCTAAATACTCTCACTTTGATAAGTAATATCGTTAAGGCCGAAAGTACTAGTTTTTATAAATCTATATCGTTTACTAAAATGTCGAATTAGTATAAACTAATATTTTTGCTATTTTGATATAATGCTATTTTTAGTAAGGTTTCTAAAAATAGAAGTTTCCTAAAATAGAAGTTTCCTCTTTTGGAAAGTGATCCTTTTCTTTTTGTTCTCTTATTATTTATAATGATTATATCTTTTGAATATCGATAATGGCTTGTTTTGGAGTTATGGAATAAGGACAAGTGTGGGTTTAGAATAATATAGTCTGGGATGTACGTTTTTGCCATCAGCTATAAAGCCGGTGTGCCTTTTTGGGGCACGTTTGATCGTTGAACTGGGCGTAGTTTCGCCCAGGAGAGTGTATGTTTTGACTTTAAGCTAGATATCACATCGTGTTAGTCGCCGTCAGCTGAACTAGACATATTTGTTGTCTAGGAGGGGTATGCACTACTTTAACCAGGACCTCGCTGCACGCAGTCCTGTTATAGTTGAGTTGCCTAGTTAGAGACTGGATTCTGTTATGATTTAAGTCTACAGTTCTCGAAACTAGTTTCTAGTATTATCCTAGTGAATGTCTAGATTCTACATTAATCCTATCCATAACGCCATTTTAACTATTTTATTATTATCGATTGAATTTGGCTGCGGGTTGGCAAATGTTTTATGTTTTCTTCGGAAAACTCATTCTTATTATATTGTTTCGATACGTGAAGTTTTTCAGTGAAAACTTATTTTCATTATAATGTTTTACTGTTTTCCGTTTTAACTATTTTTCTATAATAGTAATTACAGTTTTAAAATCCTGTTATACGGCTGGGAGAACGTTGACGTTGCTCCCCACTGATTGTGGCTGTTATGTTTTTAACATGGCAGGTATATGTGTTTTCCTTCGGGTGGGCTAGCGAGTAGTTACGGATCCTGCTTCGTTGATTAGTAATATGAACTATGGATTGTTATAACCCTTTTTATGGATTTTATTTCATTTTTAGTCTGTAGCCATTTTTTATTTTATGGCCTTTGTACTGACTTACCATTTCTTTTAATAAGATATAGTTTGTCAGTGTATTTAATCCCAACTCTACAGTGTTTCCGCCACTTTATTGCGTTAGAATTTCTAGGGGATTACAGACCTGGACAAAATTCGAATAGAATGACAAACAAACAATAAAAACATTGAAAATTTACCAAGGTCCTTCTAATTCCACTAAAGATGCCTACAACGGGACGATAGATGGAGTGGAGTGGATGAACCATGGAGTTAGTAAGCACTGGAGGTAAGTGTTATCCCGTCTCCTAAGCCTAGCCTAGAGGGTCGTCCCAAACTCGAGAAAGCCAATTAGACCAAACAAAAAGTGAACAAGTGTTCACAAAATGGTAAGGATTAACTAATCACCGCTATTTTCCTTCCTCTGGACTCGGTCCTCTGGTAGGCATTTCACGGCAATAAGTCAATCAAGGGTTTATTTGGGTTTGGGAATGTTTTTCGAGGTTTGATTTTCTTTTCGATTTTTTTCTTTCCTTTCCCCATTGATTTCGGTTGAGGGCTTTTTTTGTCTTTGAGGAATTATGCCTTTCTTCTTCATTTTTCAGTAGCCCATGATCGGCTAGATGATGTATTTGAGATTCAAGGTAACGCATACTTTTGCAAACTTATTTATGGAAGTGGATGAATGGTAGGTAAATAGGTAAGTCGGGTGTGCACCCCCTCCGAACCCACAAAAAGATGGAAATTTGGACTAAAAGATGGCTTCTCAATTAAGGTCACGTAAGAGAACGGGAAACAGTAACCAAGGTCCTATCACTCCATGGAAGATCAAAGTGGCCAAATGTAAATCCTGCTGTAGACTCCTAGTAGAAAAGACGGACTCATAGAAAAAATTCAATGCAACTATTGGTTCAAGGTCATTCTAATAGAACAATGTCCAAAAATCAAAATGGGTTCCTAAAAGAGGAGTAGTAAACACTCGACACTAACTCAAAATCGGGTTTTCAAAATCTTTTACCTAGACATTCTATACAAAGTTGAAAAAGAACACAAAAAGAACAAAAACACAAAAAGAGCAAAACAAAACACACAAGTATAGACAAGAACTCCGATCTCCATCAAGTCAACACAACCACAACCACCAATTCCAAAACATTCACCAGGTGAACCTCCAAATAGCATACATGCTCATACTCTATGCGAATAGAAGAAGGGAAGGGACAAAGGTAGAAGATATTACCGAGTGGTCTTCAATTTCGCTACCTCGTGTCCATATGCTAAACAGTTGGCGGTGTATCTACGAGAAAGGAGAAAACAAAGCAATACAAGTGATACTACAAAGAGAAGAAACAATAAAACTAAAATGAAGATAAAAATAAAATGTTTTTTGGTTTTTTGGTTTTTTTAAAGGGAAAATGAAAAAGAAAAGGAAGAAGAGGATAGTAGACCCCTCCCCCACACTAAAACTGTTCATTGTCCTTAACGCACGAGTAGGGGAAAATATAAAAAAAGTAGAAAAAAGAGAAAAATCAGATTTTTTTTTTTTGATTTTTTATGTTTTTTTTAATGTTTTTGGATTTTTCAAAATTAAGTAAATTAAAAGAAAAAGGAACTTAAATGAAGAAAAAGAAAGTAAAATGAAAATGTGGTGGCAGGTCTAGGCGTAATCACGTCACCTAGACCCTAGCCAAAGAGGAAAATTATTAAGAGTAAGGATAAATAAAATAAAATGAACTAAGAAAATAAAATAAAGTAAGAAAGGAAAATGAAATAGAAGAAAATAAAATAATTAAATGAAAACGAAAAGAAAAGAGAGAAAAACCAAGAGGGGAAAAAGGGGCGTAGGTGTAATCCAGTCACCTCGCCCCGATTCCGCTCAAATCGGGAAAAAAATAAAAAAAAAAGAATAAATATTTGGATTTTTCAGATGGTCTCGGTGCAATCACTTCACCTAAGACCGGGAGCTTAAAATCAGGTCCTTCTTCTCTAAGTTACCTACAACAAATCCTCAAGCCTAACCGACCCAAGTAGGGTCACGGAGGAGCTAACAACTGACCAAATTACCAAAAATCACCAATAACAAATCACTAATAATCATAAAAATGCCAAAATCGGCGATGCAGAGAACTGATAAAACTACTGCGACCCGGGCGGAGGTATACCAAAGAAACGATCGAAGTACTGCTGCTGTAATAGTCTTTGGTTCTCCTACGCCGCCAACCTAGTCGCTTGGACATCCCTCGCAGCGTCCCTAGCCATTTCGTATGTCCCGGGCATACTCATAAGCATCCCTTGAGTATGAATAAGAATGATGCGCAGTATCGCGTGCATCCTGAGCTACATGATAGGCATCTTGGGCCAAGTTAAGTGAAGTGGTCGAATTTTCCCAAGTCTGTCTAGTGTAGTTATAGACCTCCCCCCATTGGTTGTAAAAATCCTCAGATCCAAAGAAAGAGGAGTGCCTCAGAAGTAGGGATGGCAATGGGTCGGATTCGGATCGGGTGGAGCCTCACCCGCATCCATCACCCGTCTCTATCCGCTCATCCGATCCACCCATCATCCACTAAAGGTGTCATCCATATCCGAACCACCCGTCATCCACGGGTGAAACGGATGGTTCGGGTTCTTAACGAATGATTCACTTGTACCATTATTTTATGAAATAAATACCAAATCAGAAAAAAAATTCTTGCGAGCCCTAGCTTGCGACTCGACGTCTTTCGTTGCCCTGCGAAAATACAATATAAATTTAAACATTACAAATCCGACATGACAATTAAATCCATACATGGAAGCTTCATAGTCTTGACATGAAAATTAGACATTATAAAATCTCCATCACAAACTAACATGTGATACAAATATTAAGCTTCATAGTCTCGACTCTTGAAGCCACATATTTTTTTTAAATGGATGATGTCGGATCGGGTGGTTAACGGATTACGGGTGGGATGATGCTCCACCCGGATCCGACCCAATCCATCACTCGTTTCATCCATCACCCGCTAGTCATCCATTTATTTGGGTTTTCACCCATTTAATTTTTGCGGATGGGTCGGGTGCGGAACGGATGCGGGTGAAATTGCCATCCCTACTCAGAGGACTCATACTAACGTCCTCCTGAAACTCGGGGGTAGACTGGGTATAGGTAGAGTGTCGGTGTGGGGTATAGTCAGTGTAGTCAGGGGTGAAGAACTAAGTGGTCTGAGGTTCGGGCTGACGGGAGAAAGAGGGTCCCTGAGATGAAGAGGGTAAAGCACGCTGACCCTCATCCCGGAAGGTTGCGACCTCCGGTTCCTCCTCGTCACATCCTCTACTTCGACCTCTTCGTCGCCATAATCCACGGTCCTGCGGGGTAATTAACCTGATAGAACTTACCTCGGGTATGATCCCGAATATACTCCCCGGACCTCTTTGGCATGCCAAAGTTCTCTTCGAACTCTAGCGAAACCCACTAGGGGTTAAGCATAGCGATAAATATCAAGTCTGTAATTTTACACAAAAACGAACTGTTATAGTCGCTCTGAGGCCAAACCAGAAAAGGACAATAAGTCTCATCTAATAGTATAGCCACCCCTATAACTGGTTCCTCACCTCCCAAATCAAGGCCTAATGCCTTAGCTATCATCGTAACACCACCACCACAAGAGATCTTTTTGCGGTTGCCCTTCGCAACTTGGGCAAAATGAGTAGCTAAAGCGTCAGACATGTCATGGATGGGCTACGGTTCTGAACCACATCCTTAAGCAACTGTACGGACGTCGCGCTACAGTTATGGTGCGTATCACAGCCCATTGTAGCTATGATAAATTTATCCTAATATGATAAATTTTGATAATAGGATACCTGTAGCGCACCATATTAACTTTTCACTAGTTTATTTATGGAGTAAACGGTCCAAATTTGGCAGCCTTGATAAATTTTCAATGTTTTCATTGTTTGATTGTCATCCTATAAGTGTTTTTCCATTTCAACTTCAGTAACTAGCTTGGTGGTGTTCTCACTTGTCTCAAACTTGGAACCAGTTGCTTTCCCGCCGTTTTGAGGAGGGATTCGGTGATTTATTTTCTTCTTTGGATGAAACTATCTTCGTGTGTGTGTTTCTTTTGTTTTATGTTCTTGTGTTTTAGTTGCATCCGCAATTTTGAACAAGACCCGACTTGCCTTGCATTGAAGTACCTCACCTCATAGGTATTCCAGTGTGAGTTGAAGAGACGGAGCGGGCCCGTTAATTGCCCGTGTCGGCTTAGCATAGTCTGGCTAGTAGTGTTAGTGCGTAGTTTTTTTAGGGTCTTTGCTCGAGGACGAGCAACGATTTAGTGTGGGGGAATCGATGTGTGTCAAATTTGGACAATTTTTCCACCCATCTAAGCTCGTTTTCCTATTGCTTTTGTGAGATTTGTGTGCGATTATCGCCTTTTTTTGAGTCTTTCTCACTCTATCAACCTCTCTTGTGCATTTTACGTGTTTTTGGGAAGTTTTCCTATTATTTTGATAGGAATCCATTGTTCGAGAGCATGTTCGAGCTTATTGATGGGAGGGATTTGTCGTGGAATCCCAACCGTCAATAATATAACCGGCTATTCCTACGGTAGATAGGGCAAGTCGGGTCGAATCCACGGGGACGGTAATGTATAGCCTAGACTAGGTCGGCTCAAATACTAGACTAAGTCAACGAGCTAAACTAGAGAATGATAGGAAGGGGGGGAAGGCTAAACTATGACTAAGTCTAAGGAGAGAGCAAACAAGGAAAACGGGCTAGGATTAGGTCGGGGTCGAAGGGGTAACGGAATGGTTGAGGAAGAACTAGAGTGAAGGAGGTAGTAGGGTAATCTAGGTAATGCCCGGGCTCTCGCAACTTAGACCCACCTAGAGGTTCCACCTAAAACCCAACTCGGCGATACACAACACAATCGGGGTTACTAGCACGCTATAGGCCTAGGTCGAATCCGGGCTCTCGCTATGTAGACCGACCTAGGGGTCGTCCTCACCGGGCTCTCGCAACTTAATGAGGGAACCGAACCCACAAACAAACTATCACCCACAAGAGAAAGGCAAGAAAAACAAGCATTCGCAACTACTTAGTCAATCAAGCATTTCAACAAACATGTGATGTGCACCAAACCAAGAGGAAACCCAAATCTTCCACCAACAACTCCAACAATCCCTTAATCACCCAATTAACACCCTAATCGCCTTACTAACCCTAGAAAGAGCACTACTCTAACATAATCAAACTAATACTAACACTAACAATAGGAATCAACGTAAGAAACAAAACAAACATCTACAAACTAGTGATAATAATGAACAAGAACAAAAAAATCAACTAAAGATTCAAACTTGAATAACATAAATAAAGATTAAGAGGAAAAGGAAGAGGAGAATACCATACTAGTGAAGGAGAAAGAATAAAACTTGCATTAATGAAGAAAACCCAAAACAAACACCCAAGGTTGTCAATCTTGGATGGATCTTGAAGAATTCCCTTAATACAAGAGCTAAACTAGGATTAACGACTAATTACCGACTAATCTACGCTAATCTAATCTAATCTAACCTAAAGTAGTCTAGGGTTTTAGGAGAAGTGAAGAACATAACATATGATTGTGTCTTAATACAAGAGGGTGGTATATATAGGGTTACAAGTGGAAAGGAGAAGAAAGGAAACAATGCGGGCTGTAACTGACCCTTCCCGGTCGGGAAGGCTTGGTCCCGATCGGGATGGGCCATCCTTCCCGGTCGGGAAGGACCTTCCCGATCGGGATGGGCTCACAGTAGCCACGCTTCATGTTCACTTTATCCCGAACGGGTTGAGGTCATCCCGAACGGGATGGGTCTTTGTAGGCCTCCCTTAAGAGCTCTTTGGTCCCTCCTTGCCTCTCATGGGCTTCCCATCGAATCTCGGGACTTGAGATCGGGTCTCGAAGGCTAGGGATTGGGTCCCAAGGTCTCGGGATCGATTCCAAGGCAACGAGTCATCCTTCCTTTACTCCATTGGCTCCAAAATGTGTATGTGTCGAGTCGGAATCGCTCCAACTCTTCCAAATCGGTCTCGGGAACCTGAAACGAACTAAAGGAAGCATAAGAAGCCCCTAAACCGCTCCAAAGGAGCGATTGTACAAGGAAAATGGGACCAAAACACAACAAAATAGGCACTACAAACCACACTTATCAACTCCCCCACACTTAACCCTTACTCGCCCTCGAGTAAGCACATACTAACTACTATACTAGCCGAATGGGTATTAGCGCACCCTACGCCCTTTCAACTCACGCGAGTGCACTTAGAGGAAAAGTGCACTCCGCAAGGCAAGTCGGGTCTTGCGACAAAACCGCGGATGCAACTGGACACAAGACACAAAAACAAACAAGCACATAAACAAACAAACAAACACAAGGTTGCACCCAAAGAAAAACAAATACCGCTTCCCTCTAAAAGCGGTGAAAGAAGCACCGGTTTAGGACTCGAGGTATGTGACAACGTTCCCAAGCTAGCAATACAAACCAAGGTGAACTAAACCCTAATAGTATGACGATAAAGCAACAAAAACGTTGGTAACTTACCTAGGTCCTCCTAGCTTTCTAAAAACGTACTACGGGACGATCGGCGGACTGGAAAAGTGAAGAACCACGGTGTTAGTCGACACTGTAGGTAAGTGAGACCCCGCCCCCTTTAGCGTGCGCCAAGAGGGTCGTCCCGTGTCCAAAACCGCCTAACTAGTCCAAGTAAAAAGGTGGAAATAATGCAAAATGAGGGAAGACCGACTAATGTCGCTATCATCCTTCCTCGGGACTCGGTCCTTTGGTAGGCTCTTCACGGCAAAAGTCGGAAAAAGGCTTATTTTTGTGAGACGGGTTTTCTTTTGGCATTTTCTTTCTTTTCGACGTTTTGATTTGTTTGTTGCCATGCCATTTCTTTTTCTTCTTTTCTATTTTCTTTTTGGCTTTTGTGCCTTTTCTTTTTCTTCATTTCTTTTCTTTCTTTCATTTCTTTTCTTTCATTTCTTTTCTTTGCCCTTTTTTTTGGCAAGATTTGGCTTTTTGGCATTTCTTGACAATTGAGAAAGAGAGAATTCAACCAATTGCATCTTATTGTGTGGATATGTGTGAGAGGTAGGTAAATGGGTAAGTCGGGGGTCACGATCCCTCTTCAAACCCACAAAAAGTGGAGGACTTGGACTAATCAAACAATCCTAGACACGGTCACCTAAGGGACGAGACTCGGTAACCAAGGCCTTTTCACACCGTGGGTGGTCATAATGGTCAAAATGCAAATCCCGTAGTAAATCCCTAGTAAGCTAGGTGGACTCAAGGTAAAGGACCAACGAAATCATTGATTTAGGGTCATTCTACTAGACTAAAGTCCAAGACTCGATTTACACTACTAGGAAGGGAAAAATAGACACTCACACACTAGCCTCTAAACCGGGTTTTCGAAAACGGTTTACGCACAAGACACACAACACAACATAAAACAAAGACTCAACGAAAACGAACGAAAGAAAAAGAGCAAAAGAAACAAAACAAAAACAAAACAAAATGAACACATACACAACACAAACACCACCTCTATCATCCAAACAAGCCACCAAATCAACCACACTTTACAAAGCTCCACCCGAGCACACAACATCACAATCTCCTCCAAACTCCGCAAGAGGTAAAGAAGAAAAAGGGATAAGATGTTACCGGGAGTCTTGAAAGCTTCCAAAGTTAACGGCGATTTAAGCAACCTATAAGGGAAAGGGAGGCAAAACACGCACACAAAACAAATATACGACACAATGACACAAAAGGAAAACACATAAAAGAAATATATTTTTGATTTTTGTGAAAAATTTTCAAATTTTTAGGGATTTTTAAAGATTTTTCGAAAAACTAAGAAAATAAACTAAGCTATACTAGAATATCGCTCCCCCACACTTAAACCGAGCAATGTCCTCATATGCTCAATCGTAGTGTGCGGAGAGACAAAAGAAAAAGAAAAAAAACTACGAAAATAAAGCTAAAAATCAAAAAGAAAGTGGAGAAATGGGTAGAAGGCGTCCGGCCGGGGTGTAGTCAAGTCACCATGGGCCGAGACAAGAAAAAGATATGGATGGGGGAAGAAATAAAAGAAGGAAATAAAAGGAAATGGGAGGGGAGGGCTAGGTGTAATCAAGTCACCTAGCCCGGATTCCGCCTAAATCCGACTAAATCCTCAAAAAGAAAGTGGAAATCTTGTAAAAATTTGGATTTTGAAATGACTCTCGATGTAGTCACGTCATCGAGAGTCGAGAGCAACCACTATTAAGGCCTTGAAGGCCACTAAGATACCATGACTCAAGGGGAAGGGAATAAACAAAGGAAAACAAGCAATAAAAGACGGAAAAGTAAGGATAGTTACCCACAACAATCGGCTAGTAACTCACTCGCTCCATCGTCTCAATGATCATTATAGGCACAAAGCTTGTCTTCATCATTGCTATTCCTCTTCATTCTCGATAATACCGCATGGTAGAGGTAGTAATGGTGCGACGGGGTGGGATTTGATGTGAATATCGGTCTAAAGTGAGGAGGAAATGAGGTTAAGGTATGTAAATGAGGTACATGGGTGGTATGATATGAGAAAGGAAGGTAGGGAGGTTAGGTGGGGGTATACAATGGTTGGGTGGGCTTAAATGTAGAAGAAGAAGCACCAAAAAGGAGTAGGGGATCATCCCGGTCGGGATGGATGATCCCGGTCGGGTTGATAAACCCTTCCCGGTCGGGAAGCCTCCTTCCCGATCGGGATGACACTCCCGTGGACTCGTTTTTGGCACCCTCATCCCGATCGGGACGGCCCCATCTCGGTCGGGACGACACAACCTTCCCGGTCGGGAAGGGTCTTCATGACTCCCATACCGATACCGACATTATCGGATATCATGTATTGAATGACTCTCGTGCGCCAACGGTTTCGGGCATCCGTAAACCGAGGTTCTGAGTAAGGGGTGAGGGTACGTGTTAGGAAGCCCACAAAGGACACCCAACCCCGCCCGCACTTAGCGGCCTCTACTAAGAATTCAAATGACTTTCTAATACGCGCGTTAGTTAAACGGGAAAATGATATGCAAAGATTATTTTCCCTAAGCATGTGAATGGAATTGAAAAGGGTTTATAAGTCAATTTAATGCAATTAATTCTAACGTTAAAGTTGAATTTTAGCATGTGGGTTCATTTTAGTAAAATAAAACAAACGATAAAAATTGACAAAGGAAACGACAAACGGTTAGTAACGATATAACGAATAATAACGGTTTGTGCAAATATTGAATTGAATTGAATGACGTAAATGAGATGATGCATGGTTTGAAAAGATAGTAATATACGTGATTAATTAGGCACGTGTTGACCTAAGTCGTAAAATACTATCGAATTTAGAAAATAGAAGAATGTACGACTCTCGTTTTGGTCGTGATGAGGCCACTCGATCGAGTGGTCGATAGACTCGATCGAGTGGACCTTCAAAAAAGGATTTTGCTTTGCGTTTCAGGCCTTACTCGGCCGAGTTATGGGCCAACTCGGTCGAGTACATTGCTACTCGATCGAGTCACTATGAGACTCGACGGAGTAGAGGTCCAAAGAGACATTCTGACTCGATTTTGTGATGTCACTCGATCGAGTGACTAAGGCACTCGGTCGAGTGGCACCTGTACGAACCAAGTTCGCTTGCAATTTTATTATTGACTTTGAAATTGTTTTTGATTTTTGATAATTCGACGATTCTACCAAATCGGACATAAATATTGCACAATTTATGCTCGACTCGGATTTTATATATTGTCGATTTTGTTGAATCGAATATAAATATTGCGGGATTTATATTCGATTCTAAATTTGAATGCTCGTAGTATCCCATATTCGATTATCGAATCGATATGGAATACTAGAGTGAAAATAAAAGAAAATAAATTAATTTTAGTCGTCTTAAATTAATTAGCGCGATATGGATAAATCGCGTTAATTTATTTATGTGACTAGATTGCTAGATTCGACATCCAATTATGAAATTGGTATCGAATCTAGGGAATCGACTCTTTGCTTGAATTAAAGGACTTGATTCCCTCGACTTTTCCGACATCGAAATAAATCCCTAGGGATTGTGATGTCGGATCCGTGTCAACGGGTTTCGACCCTTATTAAAATACAATGTTTGTTTTGAAAATTGACGTAAATATGTGACTCGAATAATGATGAAAACGAAATAAAAAAAATATTACCGTTTAAGTTAACTTATTTCAATAATCAAACGATCGGAGTGATGGGATAAGCGACCGACGACGCGTGTGCATTACACTTGTATATGCGGTTTTCCTTATCCCTCCATCACTCACATTCGACACAAATCAATAAGTATTTTAATGTTTTGTACTAATAGTATTATCGATATTATGATGCGATGAACGAAATAATAAAAAAAATAGAAAAAAGATGCGAAAAAAAGAGAAAAAGACGACGAGAAGAGAAGGGGAAGAGAAAAAGGGGTTTTGACACCCTCAACCTACATGTTCTTGTCTCGGATCGAACTCGTAACCGTGGCTTTAACACAAGAGTTTCGAGGTGTATGAAGGTTGAGTTATGGTGGCTCGGGATCGATTCCTAAAATCTAGGTTTAGGGTTTTGCTAGTGTGATATTGCTTAGGGTTTGCTTAGGGTTGTATGTGTAAGATTAGGGTTCTTGAGGTTGTAAAAAAGTTGTTCAAGATGTGTGCATGGGGGTTGCTTATATAGGAAAAGTTAGGGCACCCGGTTTAGGGTTACTCGACCGAGTAGGTGGCTAACTCGGTCGAGTGGCCCGTTATGCCAGCCGTCGGGCTCGAAACAGGCCCACTCGATCGAGTGGGTGGGTCACTCGATCGAGTGGCCCAGCTGGGTCGCGCAGGTCAGTCTTTTGGACCTTGACTTTGGATGTTTGAGGGGTTTTGTGTTTGACTTGGACTTTTGATGATGTGAGGGGCTGTTTTGTGTGTCTCGGGAACGACTTTGACCGGGGTTGACCCAGTCGCTAAAAGTCGGTTTTTATTCCGGTGTCGGTTTTGGCCCAAATTAGTCTTGTTTGACTCGGAATAATCCACTGGACTTGGATTCGAAGTTGATTTTGTGAGATTTGTACTCCGTAAGTGTGTTAGCCAGCGACTAATGGATTTGAGCCCGTATCCGAGCGCATAGAAGCATGTTAGCGTCAGATCATCATCGGGTGTTTTTTGGAAACTGCCATAGACACCTGGCAGTCAAAATGCGGGTGTCTACAATAATAATTTTTGGATATTAATAATTTAATCGTTTTGTAATTACTATTTTTATTTATCGTTATTGTCGAGATTAAATGATTAATGAGAAAACCCTTTAAAAACCGAGTTTTAGGATTCTGGAAAATTTTCTTTTCTGGACAGAATGTCCATAAATATATTTTAACTATTTTACGTAATTTTTATACTATTTATTAAAGTCTTTAGTTAATAAGTATTGATTTCTGGACAAATTGAGATTTATCGTTAAAATGCTTCGTCTTACCTAAAAGAATTATTTTTCCAGCCATTTTGAAAATATTTAAATCTGAAACTTTAAGAGTTAAATCATCCCTTAACATATTCTAAATATATTCAATGGTATAATTAAATAAAAAACGTTAAAAGGTTAAATTTGACATTTGACGTAAAATCCTATTTATAATCGTATTGTCGTAACTAATAATAATTAGGAAATTTTAGTTTTATAAATTTTGGAAACACCCTAATTAGTAGTACTAAAGTGTTTAAGACATTTTTAATTATTTTGTAAACACTTGTATAGTTTTTCAACAATTTCATAAATCTAAATACTCTCACTTTGATAAGTAATATCGTTAAGGCCGAAAGTACTAGTTTTTATAAATCTATATCGTTTACTAAAATGTCGAATTAGTATAAACTAATATTTTTGCTATTTTGATATAATGCTATTTTTAGTAAGGTTTCTAAAAATAGAAGTTTCCTAAAATAGAAGTTTTCTCTTTTGGAAAGTGATCCTTTTCTTTTTGTTCTCTTATTATTTATAATGATTATATCTTTTGAATATCGATAAGGGCTTGTTTTGGAGTTATTGAATAAGGACAAGTGTGGGTTTAGAATAATATAGTCTGGGATGTACGTTTTTGCCATCAGCTATAAAGTCGGTGTGCCTTTTTGGGGCACGTTTGGTCGTTGAACTGGGCGTAGTTTCGCCCAGGAGAGTGTATGTTTTGACTTTAAGCTAGATATTGCATCGTGTTAGTCGCCGTCAGCTGAACTAGACATATTTGTTGTCTAGGAGGGGTATGCACTACTTAAACCAGGACCTCGCTGCACGCAGTCCTGTTATAGTTGAGTTGCCTAGTTAGAGACTGGATTCTTTTATGATTTAAGTCTACAGTTCTCGAAACTAGTTTCTAGTATTATCCTAGTGAAAGCCTAGATTCTACATTAATCCTATCCATAACGCCATTTTGACTATTTTATTATTATCGATTGAACTTGGCTGCGGGTTGGCAAATGTTTTATGTTTTCTTCGGAAAACTCATTCTTATTATATTGTTTCGATACGTGAAGTTTTTCAGTGAAAACTTATTTTCATTATAATGTTTTACTGTTTTCCGTTTTAACTATTTTTCTATAATAGTAATTACACTTTTAAAATCCTGTTATACGGCTGGGAGAACGTTGACGTTGCTCCCCACTGATTGTGGCTGTTATGTTTTTAACATGGCAGGTATATGTGTTTTCCTTCGGGTGGGCTAGCGAGTAGTTACGGATTCTGCTTCGTTGATTAGTAATCTGAACTATGGATTGTTATAACCCTTTTTATGGATTTTATTTCATTTTTAGCCTGTAGCCATTTTTTATTTTATGGCCTTTGTACTGACTTACCATTTCTTTTAATAAGATATAGTTTGTCAGTGTGTTTTAATCCCAACTCTACAGTGTTTCCGCCACTTTATTGCGTTAGAATTTCTAGGGGATTACAGACCTGGACAAAATTCGAATAGAATGACAAACAAACAATAAAAACATTGAAAATTTACCAAGGTCCTTCTAATTCCACTAAAGATGCCTACAACGGGACGATAGATGGAGTGGAGTGGATGAACCATGGAGTTAGTAAGCACTGGAGGTAAGTGTTATCCCGTCTCCTAAGCCTAGCCTAGAGGGTCGTCCCAAACTCGAGAAAGCCAATTAGACCAAACAAAAAGTGAACAAGTGTTCACAAAATGGTAAGGATTAACTAATCACCGCTATTTTCCTTCCTCTGGACTCGGTCCTCTGGTAGGCATTTCACGGCAATAAGTCAATCAAGGGTTTATTTGGGTTTGGGAATGTTTTTCGAGGTTTGATTTTCTTTTCGATTTTTTTCTTTCCTTTCCCCATTGATTTCGGTTGAGGGCTTTTTTTGTCTTTGAGGAATTATGCCTTTCTTCTTCATTTTTCAGTAGCCCATGATCGGCTAGATGATGTATTTGAGATTCAAGGTAACGCATACTTTTGCAAACTTATTTATGGAAGTGGATGAATGGTAGGTAAATAGGTAAGTCGGGTGTGCACCCCCTCCGAACCCACAAAAAGATGGAAATTTGGACTAAAAGATGGCTTCTCAATTAAGGTCACGTAAGAGAACGGGAAACAGTAACCAAGGTCCTATCACTCCATGGAAGATCAAAGTGGCCAAATGTAAATCCTGCTGTAGACTCCTAGTAGAAAAGACGGACTCATAGAAAAAATTCAATGCAACTATTGGTTCAATGTCATTCTAATAGAACAATGTCCAAAAATCAAAATGGGTTCCTAAAAGAGGAGTAGTAAACACTCGACACTAACTCAAAATCGGGTTTTCAAAATCTTTTACCTAGACATTCTATACAAAGTTGAAAAAGAACACAAAAAGAACAAAAACACAAAAAGAGCAAAACAAAACACACAAGTATAGACAAGAACTCCGATCTCCATCAAGTCAACACAACCACAACCACCAATTCCAAAACATTCACCAGGTGAACCTCCAAATAGCATACATGCTCATACTCTATGCGAATAGAAGAAGGGAAGGGACAAAGGTAGAAGATATTACCGAGTGGTCTTCAATTTCGCTACCTCGTGTCCATATGCTATACAGTTGGTGGTGTATCTACGAGAAAGGAGAAAACAAAGCAATACAAGTGATACTACAAAGAGAAGAAACAATAAAACTAAAATGAAGATAAAAATAAAATATTTTTCGGTTTTTTGGTTTTTTTAAAGGGAAAATGAAAAAGAAAAGGAAGAAGAGGATAGTAGACCCCTCCCCCACACTAAAACTGTTCATTGTCCTTAACGCACGAGTAGGGGGAAAGATAAAAAAAGTAGAAAAAAGAGAAAAATCAGATTTTTTTTTTGATTTTTTATGTTTTTTTTAATGTTTTTGGATTTTTCAAAATTAAGTAAATTAAAAGAAAAAGGAACTTAAATGAAGAAAAAGAAAGTAAAATGAAAATGTGGTGGCAGGTCTAGGCGTAATCACGTCACCTAGACCCTAGCCAAAGAGGAAAATTATTAAGAGTAAGGATAAATAAAATAAAATGAACTAAGAAAATAAAATAAAGAAAGGAAAATGAAATAGATGAAAATAAAATAATTAAATGAAAACAAAAAGAAAAGAGAGAAAAGCCAAGAGGGGAAAAAGGGGCGTAGGTGTAATCCAGTCACCTCGCCCCGATTCCGCTCAAATCGGGAAAAAAATAAAAAAAAGAATAAATATTTGGATTTTTCAGATGGTCTCGGTGCAATCACTTCACCTAAGACCGGGAGCTTAAAATCAGGTCCTTCTTCTCTAAGTTACCTACAACAAATCCTCAAGCCTAACCGACCCAAGTAGGGTCACGGAGGAGCTAACAACTGACCAAATTACCAAAAATCACCAATAACAAATCACTAATAATCATAAAAATGCCAAAATCGGCGATGCAGAGAACTGATAAAACTACTGCGACCCGGGCGGAGGTATACCAAAGAAACGATCGAAGTACTGCTGCTGTAATAGTCTTTGGTTCTCCTCTGCCGCCAACCTAGCCGGTTGGGCATCCCTCGCAGCGTCCCTAGCCATTTCGTATGTCCCGGGCATACTCATAAGCATCCCTTGAGTATGAATAAGAATGATGCGCAGTATCGCGTGCATCCTGAGCTACATGATAGGCATCTTGGGCCAAGTTAAGTGAAATGGTCGAATTTTCCCAAGTCTGTCTAGTGTAGTTATAGACCTCCCCCCATTGGTTGTAAAAATCCTCAGATCCAAAGAAAGAGGAGTGCCTCAGAGGTAGGGATGGCAATGGGTCGGATTCGGATCGGGTGGAGCCTTACCCGCATCCATCACCCGTCTCTATCCGCTCATCCGATCCACCCATCATCCACTAAAGGTGTCATCCATATCCGATCCACCCGTCATCCACGGGTGAAACGGATGGTTCGGGTTCTTAACGGATGATTCACTTGTACCATTATTTTATGAAATAAATACCAAATCAGAAAAAAAATTCTTGCGAGCCCTAGCTTGCGACTCGACGTCTTTCGTTGCCCTGCGAAAATACAATATAAATTTAAACATTACAAATCCGACATGAAAATTAAATCCATACATGGAAGCTTCATAGTCTTGACATGAAAATTAGACATTATAAAATCTCCATCACAAACTAACATGTGATACAAATATTAAGCTTCATAGTCTCGACTCTTGAAGCCACATATTTTTTTAAAATGGATGATGTCGGATCGGGTGGTTAACGGATTACGGGTGGGATGATGCTCCACCCGGATCCGACCCAATCCATCACCCGTTTCATCCATCACCCGCTAGTCATCCATTTATTTGGGTTTTCACCCATTTAATTTTTGCGGATGGGTCGGGTGCGGAACGGATGCGGGTGAAATTGCCATCCCTACTCAGAGGACTCATACTAACGTCCTCCTGAAACTCGGGGGTAGACTGGGTATAGGTAGAGTGTCGGTGTGGGGTATAGTCTGTGTAGTCAGGGGTGAAGAACTAAGTGGTCTGAGGTTCGGGCTGACGGGAGAAAGAGGGTCCCTGAGATGAAGAGGGTAAAGCACGCTGACCCTCATCCCGGAAGGTTGCGACCTCCGGTTCCTCCTCGTCACATCCTCTACTTCGACCTCGTCGTCGCCATAATCCACGGTCCTGCGGGGTAATTAACCTGATAGAACTTACCTCGGGTATGATCCCGAATATACTCCCTGGACCTCTTTGGCATGCCAAAGTTCTCTTCGAACTCTAGCGAAACCCACTAGGGGTTAGGCATAGCGATAAATATCAAGTCTGTAATTTTACACAAAAACGAACTGTTATAGTCGCTCTGAGGCCAAACCAGAAAAGGACAATAAGTCTCATCTAATAGTATACCCACCCCTATAACTGGTTCCTCACCTCCCAAATCAAGGCCTAATGCCTTAGCTATCATCGTAACACCACCACCACAAGAGATCTTTTTGCGGTTGCCCTTCGCAACTTGGGCAAAATGAGTAGCTAAAGCGTCAGACATGTCATGGATGGGCTACGGTTCTGAACCGCATCCTTAAGCAACTGTACGGACGTCGCGCTACAGTTATGGTGCGTATCACAGCCCATTGTAGCTATGATAAATTTATCCTAATATGATAAATTTTGATAATAGGATACCTGTAGCGCACCATATTAACTTTTCACTAGTTTATTTATGGAGTAAACGGTCCAAATTTGGCAGCCTTGATAAATTTTCAATGTTTTCATTGTTTGATTGTCATCCTATAAGTGTTTTTCCATTTCAACTTCAGTAACTAGCTTGGTGGTGTTCTCACTTGTCTCAAACTTGGAACCAGTGCTTTCCCGCCGTTTTGAGGAGGGATTCGGTGATTTATTTTCTTCTTTGGATGATACTATCTTCGTGTGTGTGTTTCTTTTGTTTTATGTTCTTGTGTTTTAGTTGCATCTGCAATTTTGAACAAGACCCGACTTGCCTTGCATTGAAGTACCTCACCTCATAGGTATTCCAGTGTGAGTTGAAGAGACGGAGCGGGCCCGTTAATTGCCCGTGTCGGCTTAGCATAGTCTGGCTAGTAGTGTTAGTGCGTAGTTTTTTTAGGGTCTTTGCTCGAGGACGAGCAACGATTTAGTGTGGGGGAATCGATGTGTGTCAAATTTGGACAATTTTTCCACCCATCTAAGCTCGTTTTCCTATTGCTTTTGTGAGATTTGTGTGCGATTATCGCCTTTTTTTGAGTCTTTCTCACTCTATCAACCTCTCTTGTGCATTTTACGTGTTTTTGGGTAGTTTTCCTATTATTTTGATAGGAATCCATTGTTCGAGAGCATGTTCGAGCTTACTGATGGGAGGGATTTGTCGTGGAATCCCAACCGTCAATAATATAACCGGCTATTCCTACGGTAGATAGGGCAAGTCGGGTCGAATCCACGGGGACGGTAATGTATAGCCTAGACTAGGTCGGCCCAAATACTAGACTAAGTCAACGAGCTAAACTAGAGAATGATAGGAAGGGGGGGAAGGCTAAACTATGACTAAGTCTAAGGAGAGAGCAAACAAGGAAAACGGGCTAGGATTAGGTCGGGGTCGAAGGGGTAACGGAATGGTTGAGGAAGAACTAGAGTGAAGGACGTAGTAGGGTAATCTAGGTAATGCCCGGGCTCTCGCAACTTAGACCCACCTAGAGGTTCCACCTAAAACCCAACTCGGCGATACACAACACAATCGGGGTTACTAGCACGCTATAGGCCTAGGTCGAATCCGGGCTCTCGCTATGTAGACCGACCTAGGGGTCGTCCTCACCGGGCTCTCGCAACTTAATGAGGGAACCGAACCCACAAACAAACTATCACCCACAAGAGAAAGGCAAGAAAAACAAGCATTCGCAACTACTTAGTCAATCAAGCATTTCAACAAACATGTGATGTGCACCAAACCAAGAGGAAACCCAAATCTTCCACCAACAACTCCAACAATCCCTTAATCACCCAATTAACACCCTAATCGCCTTACTAACCCTAGCAAGAGCACTACTCTAACATAATCAAACTAATACTAACACTAACAATAGGAATCAACATAAGAAACAAAACAAACATCAACAAACTAGTGATAATAATGAACAAGAACAAAACAATCAACTAAAGATTCAAACTTGAATAACATAAATAAAGATTAAGAGGAAAAGGAAGAGGAGAATACCATACTAGTGAAGGAGAAAGAATAAAACTTGCATTAATGAAGAAAACCCAAAACAAACACCGAAGGTTGTCAATCTTGGATGGATCTTGAAGAATTCCCTTAATACAAGAGCTAAACTAGGATTAACGACTAATTACCGACTAATCTACGCTAATCTAATCTAATCTAACCTAAAGTAGTCTAGGGTTTTAGGAGAAGTGAAGAACATAACATATGATTGTGTCTTAATACAAGAGGGTGGTATATATAGGGTTACAAGTGGAAAGGAGAAGAAAGGAAACAATGCGGGCTGTAACTGACCCTTCCCGGTCGGGAAGGCTTGGTCCCGATCGGGATGGGCCATCCTTCCCGGTTGGGAAGGACCTTCCCGATCGGGATGGGCTCACATTAGCCACGCTTCATGTTCCCTTCATCCCGAACGGGTTGAGGTCATCCCGAACGGGATGGGTCTTTGTAGGCCTCCCTTAAGAGCTCTTTGGTCCCTCCTTGCCTCTCATGGGCTTCCCATCGAATCTCGGGACTCGGGATCGGGTCTCGAAGGCTAGGGATTGGGCCCCAAGGTCTCGGGATCGATTCCAAGGCAACGAGTCATCCTTCCTTTACTCCATTGGCTCCAAAATGTGTATGTATCGAGTCGGAATCGCTCCAACTCTTCCAAATCGGTCTCGGGAACCTGAAACGAACTAAAGGAAGCATAAGAAGCCCCTAAACCGCTCCGAAGGAGCGATTGTACAAGGAAAATGGGACCAAAACACAACAAAATAGGCACTACAAACCACACTTATCAACTTCCCCACACTTAACCCTTACTCGCCCTCGAGTAAGCACATACTAACTACTATACTAGCCGAATGGGTATTAGCGCACCCTACGCCCTTTCAACTCACGCGAGTGCACTTAGAGGAAAAGTGCACTCCGCAAGGCAAGTCGGGTCTTGCGACAAAACCGCGGATGCAACCGGACACAAGACACAAAAACAAACAAGCACATAAACAAACAAACAAACACAAGGTTGCACCCAAAGAAAAACAAATACCGCTTCCCTCTAAAAGCGGTGAAAGAAGCACCGGTTTAGGACTCGAGGTAAGTGACAACGTTCCCAAGCTAGCAATACAAACCAAGGTGAACTAAACCATAATAGTATGACGATAAAGCAACAAAAACGTTGGTAACTTACCTAGGTCCTCCTAGCTTTCTAAAAACGTACTACAGGACGATCGGCGGAGTGGAAAAGTGAAGAACCACGGTGTTAGTCGACACTGTAGGTAAGTGAGACCCCGCCCCCTTTAGCGTGCGCCAAGAGGGTCGTCCCGTGTCCAAAACCGCCTAACTAGTCCAAGTAAAAAGGTGGAAATAATGCAAAATGAGGGAAGACCGACTAATGCCGCTATCATCCTTCCTCGGGACTCGGTCCTTTGGTAGGCTCTTCACGGCAAAAGTCGGAAAAAGGCTTATTTTTGTGGGGATTTCTTTTTGTGAGACGGGTTTTCTTTTGGCATTTTCTTTCTTTTCGACGTTTTGATTTGTTTGTTGCCATGCCATTTCTTTTTCTTCTTTTCTATTTTCTTTTTGGCTTTTGTGCCTTTTCTTTTTCTTCATTTCTTTTCTTTCTTTCATTTCTTTTCTTTCTTTTCTTTTCTTTGCCCTTTTTTTGGCAAGATTTGGCTTTTTGGCATTTTTTGACAATTGAGAAAGAGAGAATTCAACCAATTGCATCTTATTGTGTGGATATGTGTGAGAGGTAGGTAAATGGGTAAGTCGGGGGTCGCGATCCCTCTTCAAACCCACAAAAAGTGGAGGACTTGGACTAATCAAACAATCCTAGACACGGTCACCTAAGGGACGAGACTCGGTAACCAAGGCCTTTTCACACCGTGGGTGGTCATAATGGTCAAAATGCAAATCCCGTAGTAAATCCCTAGTAAGCTAGGTGGACTCAAGGTAAAGGACCAACGAAATCATTGATTTAGGGTCATTCTACTAGACTAAAGTCCAAGACTCGATTTACACTAATAGGAAGGGAAAAATAGACACTCACACACTAGCCTCTAAACCGGGTTTTCGAAAACGGTTTACGCACAAGACACACAACACAACACAAAACAAAGACTCAACGAAAACGAACGAAAGAAAAAGAAGCAAAAGAAGCAAAACAAAAACAAAACAAAATGAACACATACACAACACAAACACCACCCCTATCATCCAAACAAGCCACCAAATCAACCACACTTTACAAAGCTCCACCCGAGCACACAACATCACAATCTCCTCCAAACTACGCAAGAGGTAAAGAAGAAAAAGGGATAAGATGTTACCGGGAGTCTTGAAAGCTTCCAAAGTTAGCGGCGATTTAAGCAACCTATAAGGGAAAGGGAGGCAAAACACGCACACAAAACAAATATACGACACAATGACACAAAAGGAAAACACATAAAAGAAAAATCTTTTTGATTTTTGTGAAAAAATTTCAAATTTTTAGGGATTTTTAAAGATTTTTCGAAAAACTAAGAAAATAAACTAAGCTATACTAGAATATCGCTCCCCCACACTTAAAGCGAGCAATGTCCTCATATGCTCAATCGTAGTGTGCGGAGAGACAAAAGAAAAAGAAAAAAACTACGAAAATAAAGCTAAAAATCAAAAAGAAAGTGGAGAAATGGGTAGAAGGCGTCCGGCCGGGGTGTAGTCAAGTCACCATGGGCCGAGACAAGAAAAAGATATGGATGGGGGAAGAAATAAAAGATGGAAATAAAAGGAAATGGGAGGGGAGGGCTAGGTGTAATCAAGTCACCTAGCCCGGATTCCGCCTAAATCCGACTAAATCCTCAAAAAGAAAGTGGAAATCTTGTAAAAATTTGGATTTTGAAATGACTCTCGATGTAGTCACGTCATCGAGAGTCGGGAGCAACCACTATTAAGGCCTTGAAGGCCACTAAGATACCATGACTCAAGGGGAAGGGAATAAACAAAGGAAAACAAGCAATAAAAGACAGAAAAGTAAGGATAGTTACCCACAACAATCGGCTAGTAACTCACTCGCTCCATCGTCTCAATGATCATTATAGGCACAAAGCTTGTCTTCATCATTGCTATTCCTCTTCATTCTCGATAATACCGCATGGTAGAGGTAGTAATGGTGCGAGGGGGTGGGATTTGATGTGAATATCGGTCTAAAGTGAGGAGGAAATGAGGTTAAGGTATGTAAATGAGGTACATGGGTGGTATGATATGAGAAAGGAAGGTAGGGAGGTTAGGTGGGGGTATACAATGGTTGGGTGGGCTTAAATGTCGAAGAAGAAGCACCAAAAAGGAGTAGGGGATCATCCCGGTCGGGATGGATGATCCCGGTCGGGTTGATAAACCCTTCCCGGTCGGGAAGCCTCCTTCCCGATTGGGATGACACTCCCGTGGACTCGTTTTTGGCACCCTCATCCCGATCGGGACGGCCCCATCCCGGTCGGGACGACACAACCTTCCCGGTCGGGAAGGGTCTTCATGACTCTTATGACCCCAAAAACCGACTCCCTTACTCACGATCCAAGCTCTATCACTAACCACTCCTTTCTAGGAGTCACCTTCACTTCACCTATTACAATAAACTCAAAGTACACATCAAATTCACTCCCTCACATCGCTCATCAAAATTCCAAAACAATTACAAGAATCCCACAAAAATAAAAGAGTCCTAGAAACAAAAATCACAAATACAAGCACTAGTACTCTAAAGAAGAGGAGAGGGAAATATACAACATAACGGTTCTTTAGGAACTCCGTCAAACCGAGGATGGTGGACTCCATTCTTCAACCATAGCCCTCAAGGGCATGGAGGAGCAAGTCGAACGCGCTACCGACATCATAGTGAAGGCCCAAGAAGCGCTCGAGCTTTACCGACCTCCGCGGCCTCCAAGAAGGAGGCAAGAAGTAGGATTCCCAAGACCCAAAATCATCTTCAAAGTTGTCTCCGGGGTCTATCCATCCTACGAGCTTCATCGACCTCTTCCTCCCTAAGCATTGCCTCCAATCACAAGCAAGCTTCATCTCCAAGAATCGAGGCACAAAAAGCGGTTTTGGCCTCACATCCTCGTTGCACACCCCCACACTTTCCTCAAGTTGTGGTTCCCCATCTTCATCACTCGGCCCCACATCATCTTGGAGAAGAGAATCGAAACTTCTACCGGCGGTTTCAATCTCTTCCAAGTCATTGCTTGGTGTACATATAAGGGGCTCTTGATGCTTATCCTCATTATCGGACATGGGCAACTCAAGGCTATCAATTTCACCTAACAACCTCACAAACTCCACCAACTCATCCAACTCACCATCCTCCTCCAATTCCTCACCAATGTTGCCTTCACCAAGGGTCATATCCTCATTCGTGTCTTTTTGGGTAGACGATTGAGGTTCTTCAAGGCAAATTTCTCCTCCAAAGGGAGCTACATCGGCGGCTTCATGGCTAGGTTGCTCCTCTTTATCAAGTGGGCATCCTTCATCTAATTGCGATGTTCGGGATAAAAGCATTACGGTTTTAACCGCTATTGCATTTAATCGAGCATCCCTCGCCTCGTTTTCCCTTCGAAATCGGGCCATGAATTCATCTTGCTCTTTTTGCATTTGAATGGCCATTTCTTGTGTGCTCCTTTGCATTTGAAGAATCGAATGATACAACTCCAAGTTTGATGATTGGTGGTCATTGGGGTCATGTAAAGCTTCTTGATAATCTTGATGATGCCCAAGGGGTGGGGCATCATATTGTTGGTAGTGAGGTTGGGGTGATTGGTAGTATTGTGGGTCATGGGGCTCATATTGTGGTTGGGGTGGAGGGTAATATGGTGGGTATTGGGAATATTGGCTTCCATAAGGTGAATCTTGATTGAACATGGTTGGCTCACAATCATAACTCGAGTAATAGTCACCATGATCGTAGGATTGGTAATCGTTCACTTGTTGGTAGCCGTTTTCATAACCTTGAAGTTCATACCCACTAGAGTCTTGATCCCCCCAAGAAGCTTGATAGTAATTAGGAGTCATCATGTCGTAGCTTTGGTTCATGGAAGAAGAGGGGTAGCTCATATCGGCTTCCATGTGTGGGGAGTTTAGATCAAACCCCATGCTTGCTCGAAAATCGTAGCTCATACCCGGTTGGAAACAACTCATTCTAGCAACCGTCCGTTTAAGCGGCTCTGAGTTGCAAGAAGAAGATAATCACCACCTCTAAGCACAAACTGTAGACTAAGAACAAACGTGAGAAGCCTAGTGCTTTTTAGGCACTAGACAAGAGAGAAATAAACTTCACACACACAAGAAGCAAGGTAACAAAAAGAAAAAAGAAAAACACAAAGACAAAGACAAAGTCAAGTAACTAGGAAAACAAAGTCCAAACTAGCACCGTCCCCGGCAACGGCGCCAAATTGATGGGAGGGATTTGTCGTGGAATCCCAACCGTCAATAATATAACCGACTATTCCTACGGTAGATAGGGCAAGTCGGGTCGAATCCACGGGGACGGTAATGTATAGCCTAGACTAGGTCGGCCCAAATACTAGACTAAGTCAACGAGCTAAACTAGAGAATGATAGGAAGGGGGGGAGGCTAAACTATGACTAAGTCTAAGGAGAGAGCAAACAAGGAAAACGGGCTAGGATTAGGTCGGGGTCAAAGGAGTAACGGAATGGTCGAGGAAGAACTAGAGTGAAGGAGGTAGTAGGGTAATCTAGGTAATGCCCGGGCTCTCGCAACTTAGACCCACCTAGAGGTTCCACCTAAAACCCAACTCGGCGATACACAACACAATCGGGGTTACTAGCACGCTATAGGCCTAGGTCGAATCCGGGCTCTCGCTACGTAGACCGACCTAGGGGTCGTCCTCACCGGGCTCTCGCAACTTAATGAGGGAACCGAACCCACAAACAAACTATCACCCACAAGAGAAAGACAAGAAAAACAAGCATTCGCAACTACTTAGTCAATCAAGCATTTCAACAAACATGTGATGTGCACCAAACCAAGAGGAAACCCAAATCTTCCACCAACAACTCCAACAATCCCTTAATCACCCAATTAACAGCCTAATCGCCTTACTAACCCTAGCAAGAGCACTACTCTAACATAATCAAACTAATACTAACACTAACAATAGGAATCAACATAAGAAACAAAACAAACATCTACAAACTAGTGATAATAATGAACAAGAACAAAACAATCAACTAAAGATTCAAACTTGAATAACATAAATAAAGTTTAAGAGGAAAAGGAAGAGGAGAATACCATACTAGTGAAGGAGAAAGAACAAAACTTGCATTAATGAAGAAAACCCAAAACAAACACCCAAGGTTGTCAATCTTGGATGGATCTTGAAGAATTCCCTTAATACAAGAGCTAAACTTGGATTAACGACTAATTACCGACTAATCGACGCTAATCTAATCTAATCTAACCTAAAGTAGTCTAGGGTTTTAGGAGAAGTGAAAAATATAACATATGATTGTGTCTTAATACAAGAGGGGGGTATATATAGGGTTACAAGTGGAAAGGAGAAGAAAGGAAACAATGCGGGCTGGAACTGACCCTTCCCGGTCGGGAAGGCTTGGTCCCGATCGGGATGGGCCATCCTTCCCGGTCGGGAAGGACCTTCCCGATCGGGATGGGCTCACAGTAGCCACGCTTCATGTTCACTTCATCCCGAACGAGATGGGTCTTTGTAGGCTTCCCTTAAGAGCTCTTTGGTCCCTCCTTGCCTCTCATGGGCTTCCCATCGAATCTCGGGACTCGGGATCGGGTCTCGGAGGCTCGGGATTGGGCCCCAAGGGCTCGGGATCGATTCCAAGGCAACGAGTCATCCTTCCTTTACTCCATTGGCTCCAAAATGTGTATGTATCGAGTCGGAATCGCTCCAACTCTTCCAAATCGGTCTCGGGAACCTGAAACGAACTAAAGGAAGCATAAGAAACCCCTAAAACGCTCCCAAGGAGCGATTCTACAAGGAAAATGGGACCAAAACAGAACAAAATAGGCACTACAAACCACACTTATCACTTACATGGGTACAAGGGAGCGGAATATCGTCCCAAAGCATGATTAAACTCCAAAGTTCAAACCCAAGTGGTGGACCTTGAGTAAAAGGGCAAAACTATAGTCCATTGGGCATCTTCACCGGAGAGGTCAAACTTCAAATGGATATATCTAGAGTTCTAGATCTTGGATTGAAGCGATTTTAGTTGAAGGTCAAAGCTTATCTTCTTAGATTTCCAACGACATATCACACGTCCCAATCGGAGATCAAACGAGAGAGTTATGGCCCTCTGAAGTCACAAGGCGAAGTTTCACACGATGAGATCAGACCGGGCGAAATTTCATCCTACAAGATTTTTGAGTTTTTGGTCATATTTTTCATCGGGCAAAACTTTGCCCGATGAGATTTTGACCGGGCGAAACTTTGCCCAATGAGATTTTGACCGGGCGAAACTTCGCCTGACGGTGTTTCCTCCCCAGATTGCCATTTCAGACAAAAAAGGTCACCGGGCGAAACTTCACCCCCACAGGGCGAAACTTCGCCTGACGGTATTTCGGTCGTTTTGGAGAAAATCCGCAGGGAAAAACTTCACCCTATGAAGATCCAACGGGCACAGACTCATTCCAAGGGCAAATATTAGAATTGGGCTTTGGTTTAGTAATCCATTAAGCTACTACTATATATAGTTAACCTATTGAGATGCACATTACACTCCATTAGATAGACACTACATTAGATTAGAAGCCATTAGATATTCATAGAAGCTTCATAGTTATTACCAATCTTAATCTTCATCTAGCTTAAGATTTAAGCTTTTGTAAGGAATTCTAGTTTTATTTAAGAAGTTCTTTGGAGTTTATCAAGGGATTAGTGAGAAATCCATTATCTTCTTCATCAAGGCTTTCCTTATTTTTATGCATCTTCATTTTCCTTATTGTTATTTTCCTCCAATGTTGGTATAATTCTTTTCCTCTCCCTTTTCTCTAGATTAGATTTTACTGTTGCTCTTTCGTTATTGCATCGTTTTTATTGATTTTCCTTGCGTTGTTTTTAGATTGCTTTGTATTTTCTTTTGTTGATCGTAATTTCCTTCGTTGTTTTAGCATTATTTCCTTTAGTTTTTATCATTATGCATGTTTTTGTTATTATCTCCATTGTTATTGCTTTTGTAGTTTTCTTCATGGATCGTGAGTAGTTTTCTTGTTATGGGGTTAAGGGACGAAGATCTTGGGTAATATGAATTAAGGAATTGTGGTTAGGTTGCATGCTTGTTGATTTATCATGTTTGAGGTTTTTGAGTCTTTGTTGACTTAGTCCGGCCAACTAGATCGACCTTGACTCACTTCTATCAATATAGGGAATCCCGGGGTGGGAGTAACCTCGAATTGAGACTTAACCTTTTTCGTCGCGAAAGAGGGATCTAGATAAGTTGGGTGAAGAAATCGAAAGGTGACATTCTCCCTCTATCGACTTTGTGACTGACCCAATAATTCCTCGACTCATAGAACCCGATTTCCAATTTTCTACTCCCCCTAACACCTTTTCCTTATTGATTTATATTTGTCACTTATCGCATATTAATTTAGACTCGACTCGAAACCCCCCTTAGACCCCAAACATACTTAGACGTAGACTCGACCGACTTCACGTAGAACGTCCCTGAGGATCGATCCCGACCTACCACTACAACATTAGTTAGGTTAGTCGATGTTTATAAATATTGTTTGATCGTGCGGGTCGTGATGCACGCGCATCGAAGTGATGCCATTGCCGGGACGATGTAATAGAGGGTCAAAATCCCCGGCAACGGCGCCATTTTGATGAAAATAAAGCAAATAACGAAGCACAATGAACTTAAACTCAATTTACTCGCCGATCCCCGACAACGACGCCATTTTGATCTCTTTGCCAATCGGATCGGTCGTTTAGCGAAACAGAGGGGAATCAAACAATACTTATAAGACTCGTAATTAACACAAAAACTATTAAATGTGGTAAGTCGAGGTCGGTCCACAGGGAACAGCGTGAAATCGAGTAGGAGTAATTTGCATGGGATCTATGGAGGGGTTTTAAAATCGAGTCTAGGCTAAAATGCAATAAATAACGAGAGATGGTCAAATAGAGAAAAGGTGTTAGGGGGAAGTCGGGAATCGGAAATTGGGGTCTAAGAATCTGGAGATTAAGGGTTGGTCACAATGTCGGTAAAGGGAGAATGCCACCTTTCGGTTTCTTCACCCAACTCATCTTAATCCCGCTTTCGCGGCGAAGTAGGGTAAGTCTCAAGTCAAGATAATTTCAATAAGTTTCCCCATATTGGTATAAATGAGTCAAGGTCGATCTAGTTGGCTGGACTAAGTCAACAATGACACAACAACCTCAAACAAGATAAACCAACAAGCAAGCAACCAAGCCAAAATTCCTCAATTCAAATAACCCAAGATCTTCCTCTCTAAACCCCCCAACAAGGAAACTATTCACAACTCATAATGAAAACTACAAAAACATTAACAATAGAGAAAATAACAATAGCATGCATAACGATTAAATCTAGAGAAAATAGCAACAAGACAATGAAGAAAATTGCTATCAATAAAAGAAACTATAACGCGATCTAAAAACGATGCAAGTAAAATCAATGAAAACGGTGCAATAATGAAAGAACAATATTAAATCTAATCTAGAGATGAGGGAGAAGAAGAGAAATATACCAACTATGGAGGAAAATAACAATAATAAATATGAAGATTGCGTAAAATAAGATGACGCTTGATGAAGAGGAGAAGGGATTTGTCACTATTCCTTTGATAATCTCCAAGAATCTTCAATAAAAACACTAGAATTCTTACAAAGCTTGAATATAAATCTAGATGAAGATGAAGATTGATAAAAGTTATGAAGAACTACTAGCTTTCTATCTAAGCTAATGGATGAAGACGAAAATGATCTAATTCTAATGTAGTGATAATAGAGTGGTTCTAGTGATAATGAAGTGATAATGTGCATCTAACTAGGTTATCTATATATATATATATATATATATATATATATATATATATATAGTAATGGCTTAATGGATCCTTAAACTCAAGCCCAAATCCAACTTTTGCTCCATTAGTGAGACTTTTACCCAATGAGTATTCATATGGTGAAACTTCACCCTGCGAAATCAGCCAATCACGAGCCAATACCGCCGGGTGAAACTTGACCTAGTGGTTTCACCCGGTGAATTTCCTTCCAGATTTTGCGTTTTTGAACCTCTTTATTGTTGGGTGAAACTTCACCCGATGGGTGAAAGTTTCGCCCGGTCATTTCGCCCGGTGGAGAAAGTTTTCTGAAGATCTTTGGGGGGGTTGAATTGTCATCGGATGAACCTTCGCCCGGTGGTATATCATCGGGTGAAATTTCACCCGATGGTTTCATGACCTCTTTTCTGGTCTCACTCTTCATCCTATGATTGGGCAACTTTGAACTTTAAGTTTGTGTGTGCTGCTTTTTGGACGGCATTCCCCTCTCTTGTGCTCGTGGAAGCTTGATCATGCTTTCGGCGTCGAATCCTATCAAAATAGATAGAAAATCTACAAAAAAACACGTAAAATGAACAAGAGGGACGCTAATGCGCGAAAGACATAAAATAAGGCGATAATCCCACTCTAGTCTCGCAAAACGAAGGAAATAAGAGTTTAAATAGAAGGAAAAAACGGTCTAAATTTAGCACACATCAAATCCCCCACACTAAACCGTTGCTCGTCCTCGAGCAAAGACCCAAAAAAAAATTACATACTAATACTACTAGCTAGCCTATGCTAAGCCGACACAGGGCAATTAACGGGCCCGCTCCGTCCCTTCAACTCACATTGGAATACCTATGAGGTAAGATACTTCAATGCAAGGCAAGTTGGGGCTTGCTCAAAATGGTGGATGTGACTAAACACACAAAAACAAATAACACGAAAGAATAGACGTATCCAAAGCAAAAATAAAACACCGAATCCCTGATCGAGACGGTGGGGAAGACACCGAATACTTACTTAAAACAATCATAAACATTCCAAAATAAATCACCCACGTAGACAAGGACCAAAGCCTAATACTATGACATTAAAGCAATAAAGATGTGGACGAATTAGCTAGGTCCTCCTAATCTTCTAAACGGGTACGACGGGGTGTTAAACGGAGTGGAAAAGGTGAACCATGGAGTCGTTCGACATTGTAGGTAGGTGAAGTCCCGCTCTCTTTGGCTAAGCAAGAGGGTTGTTCCAAACTCGAATTTCCTAAATTAGCCCAAACAAAAAGTGGAGTGTTTACAATTTTGGGGTGGATCGACTAATCACAGCTATCTTCCTTCCTCGGGACTCGGTCCTCTAGTAGGCACTTCACGGCGATAAATCGATCAAAGGGATTTTTTTTTTGATGGAGATGTTTTTGATGATACGATTTTCATTGAAGCTCTTTTTCTCACCTTTCGTTTTCATATTTTTGTGCCCTTTTTTCTTGCTTTGGTTTCCCCTTTTTGGCTTTTTGATGTGGTTCGAAACAAAGTTTGGAGGTTAATTTTTGTAAGCTTATTGTGGTGATGTATAGGTGGGGGAAAAATAGATAACCGAGAATGCGCGCCGTTCCTAGAGAACCCACAAAAACGCGGAAAGAATCTGGACTAAAGGTGCAATGGTCATTCTAGCAAGGTCACCTAGAAAACGGGATGCGGAAACCAAAGCCTAACTCTTCCAAGGGTGATCAAGGTGGTCAAATGCAAACCCCGAAGTAAACCTCTAGTAGAAAAGGTTGACTCAAGATAAAGGATCAAGAAATTCTTTGATTTAGAGTCATTCTATTAGATTAAAGTCCAAAATCTATAATGGGTTATCTACAATGGACTGTAAACTCTTGTAATAAGTTTGTAATCGGGTTTTCAAAAACTTTTAATCCCAGACACACTACAAGAAAGCGAAAAGAGCACAAGAAAAAGAAAAGACAATCAAAATAAAACACAAGTAAAGTCATTCACTCCATACTCCATCGATAATCAAGCACAAAGTCAACCACAACACCCAAAATGTTCATCTCTTCGAGAGCCTCCCAATAGCAACAACCTAACTCCTCTACAAGAGTAAAGAAGAAAGCGAAAAGAAAGGAAGTTACCTAGCAGGTTGCTTCCATAATCTCTTCAACTTGTGCTATCGAGGTGGTGGTTATCATGTAAGAGTGAAGAACAAGACTATACAAAGGACACGAAAACATGATGAAAACAAGAAAAGGAAAAAGAATAAGAAAATATTTTTTGGTTTTTAGAGTTTTCAAGTTTTTATGGTTTTTGAAAAGATTTTTGAGAAACAAAGGAAGTAGATCCCTCCCCCCGCACTAAAACTGTACATTGTCCTCAATGGACAAGTACGGGAAGATTGAAAAAGACGGAAAAAGAAAAAATAAGAAAAAATCTTTTTGGATTTTTATGATTTTTCAAAAAAATTTAAAAAAAGAAAGAAAATAAACGAAAAGAAAGCGATAAAAAAGGGTGGCGAGCCTAGGTGTAATCACATCACCTAGACCCTAGCCAAGTGGCTAAGAAAAATGAAAATGAAATAAAAGAATAAAGATAAAAGAATGGATGAAAAATTGGCGTAGGTGTAAACACGTCATCACCTAGCCCAGATTGAAAAAAAGTGAGAAAAAATGAAAAGAATTTGGATTTTCAAACTAGTCAATGGCGTAATCACATCGCCTAATGACCGGGAGGAATACCAAGGTCACTTCAGCCGCAACAATCGACGGGACGGTTTGCAAAATTTTGTTAAAGGTATAAATCAATCATAATGATAATGATAACGGAACAGGAAGCGGAAATAACCCAAGGACATGCAATTATAGACTCATAAAGACTCACCTACCCAACCCGCACACACACTACCTACCGACTCCGAGAGAGGGTTTAGTCTGAAGGATCATTGTCGTACGATGAGGTAGGAGACCCATAGTAGTACGGCATACCCTCGGAAGATGGCTAGGGAGAAAACTCCTCAGGACCGTCGCTAAGCGAGAGGGCATAGTCAGACTCAATCTCACAAAGGACGTAGATCGTCCGACCTTCGGGAAATGTGTAGTTCGCATACTCCCATACTCCCCGTCCTCCCGACGCAGTCTTAGTCAGTCGAAATTCACTAGGTCCCAAAGGTAGGTCCCAAATGTGGTGAACGAGGATGGTTCTTCGGTGTGTGTTGGGGACGATTAAAGCTCGTCCACGGCTAATATTTACGAGGCGCTGATGGTGTACATGAAAAATACAAGTAAGGACATAGACCTCGTCAAGCCAAATGGAATCGTCTAACGAGGTGAGGTGGTCGGTTGAATATCCCAATTTGTTAGCTATTACCATCACAAGACCTCCACAATCTAAGGACGGGTGTTGGGTATCGATGATACGTTTGAAGTGTAATGCCACAACAATGGGTAGGTCTAAGGGATTCGAGTTACCGGTCAAAGAGTCTAAAAGCAATTGCACGACACACACATTAAGAGAATAAATGTTATCGGCCGAGGGTACCAAGCAATGGGAGAGAATTTCGCAAAAGTAGTGAATTGCGGGGTTACGGATTTCGGAGGCAAAAGATGAATTCGCCGAGTAACCCACTTTGCAGCGTGATATGCGCTTCCAAAAGTCTCTCCTAGACACACAAGCTTGGATGTTGCTCGAGGGTTCATTAAGTCCGGTACCCGATGAGGGGTAGGCCTAGCACGAGGCCGAACTCAGGAATGGTCAAACGATGAGGTTTGCCGAATAGTCTAAATTTGATTACGCTAGGTGTGGTCAAGTTGTCGAGGGAAAAGGTTCCTAAGAACTCAGAGGTTAAGTCTTTGTGGGTAAAGGTCGCAAGGCTAAGGAGTTCACTAGTTCCGGTTCGTGACGATAAATCTCTAATATCGTCAATGATACCCAAATTGGTCATTGTGTGGGAACAAGGCCACCTAGTACTCTGAAAGATCATTTCAGAGAAGGCACGAGACAAAGATGTATTAAGACAAGGTTAATTAGTAGATTTAGAAGATTTGGAATTTGAAGCCATACCTTGCTTACGAGCGGCTCGCCTTGCTCTTGTCTCCATGATGATAGATTGTAAGATTGTTCCCGAAAAGCTTTGCTTCACCTCTTCAAAAACCCATAAATAATCACCAAAGATGAGATGGAAGGGAGGTATGAATGTGGTTGGGGAATGGAAGATGGTATTTTAATGATATAAGGAGTGATAAGGTGGAATGAAAGTGAGGTGAAGGTGATATAAATAAAGGTAGTTGAGGAGGGAAAGGAAAGTTTAAAACTAGATTGTTAATTTTTGGTGTTTGTGTTTTGGAGGGAAAGTTATGTGGGATATTTCGCAAGAAGGGAATTGAATTGTAGTGAGTAAATAGTGAGTAGGTGATCCGGCCAAAGTCGTCGGGTGAAGTTTCACCCGGTCGTGCACCATCGGGTGAAGTTTCACCCGACGGGTTTTCTTCGTGAAAATTCATTCTTCAAAAATTTTCTGCCGGGTGAAGTTTCACCTGGTGAAATTCTCATCGGGCGAAGTGTCACCCGATAGTTTCTGGACAATTCTGGCAGATTTGGCAAATTCTGGGCTTTTTTCGTAGGACGAAATTTTGCCCGGTGATACTCTCATCGGGTGAAGTTTCACCCGACGAAAAATTTTCATCAAATCCCATGGCGTGGCAAAATCCCATCGGGTGAAATTTTACCCGACGGAAAACCTTCAATATTCTCACCGGGCGAAGTTTCGCCCGGCGGTCTTGTATACTCCATTTTTCCGACTTGCCATTTCATGGCTCTTCAATAATCACCTAAAGTTTGAAATTAAAGACCCGACTCACATTATAATCAATTTCTTCCACAAACATGCTTGTGGTCTTCAAATTAAGCTCCATAACTTCTCCAAAAAGCTTGATCTTCATCCAAAAATAAGTTCCAAGATGAAATCCAAGTTCATCGTCCACTCAAAGCTAAGAAACTAACAAACACAAAGAATATGGTACATATTTACAAGGTGGTTGTTGAGGATAGCACCAAACCTACTTCAATTTTGGAGGGGGTTAAACAACGCTCCCCAATGGGAGCTCACTAACTTTCACGGTAGCAAAGGTCTCACGAACGTGACCGGCATGATAAATCTTCAAACGTTGCCCATTAACCATAAATTTATCGGTTCCTGGGCTTGAGATCTCAATTGATCCATATGGTTGCACCTTAGTCACTTGAAAAAGACCCGACCATTTCGATTTCAACTTACCGGGGAAAAGCTTAAAACGAGAGTTGAAGAGTAATACCTTATCACCAATGGAGAAGTCTTTACGAAGTATTCTATAATCATGCCATTTGCGAGTTCGCTCCTTTTAGATCTTCGAATTTTCGTACTTCAAGTCTTAACTCTTCCAATTCTTGTAGTTGGAGAAGGCGATTATCTCCGGCAACATTCTCGTCAAAGTTTAGCTCTTTAATAGCCCATTTTGCTTTGTGTTCTAATTCCACCGGTAAATGACAAGCTTTTCCATACACAAGTTGATAAGGAGTGGTTCCAATCGGCGCTTTGTAAGCCATTCTCAATGCCCAAAGGGCGTCTTTCAACTTCAATGACCAATCCTTACGGTGTGTATTTACAACTTTTTCAAAAATTCCTTTGATTTGTCGGTTGGAGTTCTCGGCTTTCCCAATTGATTGAGGGTGATAGGCTAAGAACATCTTGTGAGTGATATCATATTTCCGAAGAAGGTGCTCGAAGGTATCCTTCCTAAAATGAGAGCCTTCATCACTAATTATGGCTCTCGACATACCGAATCTCCGAAAAGTCACATTCTTGACACTACTAAAAACAGCGGAAATAGCGTAGGATTAGTTGCGTCGGATTTACAATCCGACGCAACTGGCGTAACTGTGTCGATTTGCGTCGGTTAATCCGATGCAAAAATATTGCGTGGGACTAGCCGACGCAGTCCGACTCCATGATACAGGCGCCAAAAATTTTGGGTTGGCGCCACTATGTCAAAAGTGTTGCGTGGGATTAGCCGACGCAATCAGACGAAAAAACAAAATTTGCGTCGGCTAATCCGATGCAGGGTGCGTCAAAATAAAAAAAAATTAGTCAACAAAAGTAATAGCTTTGCATCGGATTAGCCGACGCAAATTTTGTTTTTTCGTCTGATTGCGTCGGCTAATCCGATGCAGGGTGCGTCAAAATAAAAAAAATTTAGTCAACAAAAGTAATAGCTTTGCATCGGATTAGCCGACGCAAATTTTAATATTGCGTCTGATTGCGTCGGCTAATCCGATGCAGGGTGCGTCAAAATAAAAAAAATTTAGTCAACAAAAGTAATAGCTTTGCATCGGATTAGCCGACGCAAATTTCAATATTGCGTCTGATTGCGTCGGCTAATCCGATGCAGGGTGCGTCAAAATAAAAAAAATTTAGTCAACAAAAGTAATAGCTTTGCATCGGATTAGCCGACGCAAATTTCAATATTGCGTCTGATTGCGTCGGCTAATCCGATGCAGGGTGCGTCAAAAAAAAAAAAATTTAGTCAACAAAAGTAATAGCTTTGCATCGGATTAGCCAACGCAAATTTCAATATTGCGTCTGATTGCGTCGGCTAATCCGATGCAGCGTGTGTTTAAATAAAAAAAAACAGAATTAAATAATTTGCATCGGATTAGCCGACGCAGACTTGAATGTTGCGTTGGTCTGCGTCGGTTAATCCCACGCAACGTTTTTTATATAAAAAAAAAATATCGATGTCTGCATCGGAATAGCCGACGCAAACTTGAAATCTGCGTCGGCCTGCGTCGGCTATTCCGATGCAGTACCTGTTAATATAAAAAAAAAAAATAACGCAATTTGTTCAGAACCTAAACTCTGCCCCCATCTTCCTTCGAAAGACGACGACGAAAAAGGCGAAGACGGCGAACGGCGGCGAACGACGACGGTAAACAACGACCGCATCATCACCGGCAACCCTAAACCTCCGGCGACCCAATCCGGCACCATCACCCTAATTCAATCCCCAAAACAAAATCGAAACCCTAAGTTAACCCAGATCCGGCGAACCTGCCGGCGGCGAACCCCAATCCGGCCACCCCTGAACCCCCGACGCGCGCCAGACTTCCCCGGCGCACACCCATCCCCACGCGCGACAGACTTCGCCGGCGCACCTCCACCCCCACGGACGACGATTTTGCCGGCGAACCACCCCCCCACGCGCGACCCTGCCGGCGTACCAGAATCCGGCGACGGCTGTCCCGAAACCCGGCGTACTCTAACCCGACCCAGCCCCGAAAAACCCTAACCCGATCCCCCAAATCTCAGGTGTGTTGCTGTTTACGGTTAATTGTTAGTTTACGGTTTACAATTTAATTTTTACTCAATTAGTTCATTTAATTAGATTAATATTTACTTAATTCTAGCTCAATTAGTTTACTAAACTGTTTAGATTAAGTTATATTAGTAATTATAATTAGTTTAATAACTATGGTGATTAGATTGTATGATGATTATGTATGTTTAATTAGTTAATTAGATTGTAGGGTGATTATGTTAATTAGGTTAGTTAGTTTAGTAATTAGGTTAATTAGGTTAGTTAGTATATTAATTAGGTTAATTAGTATGTGAATTAGGTTAGATTTTGTTTTATTGTTAGACGATAATTGTAGTATGTTAATTAGGTTAGTTAGTATGTTAATTAGGTATTAGTGATTATTGTATTAGGTTAGAAATTGTGTTATTAGATTAGTAGTAGTAGTAGTAGTAGTAGTATGTATTATTATTACGAGTAGTAGTATTAGTACTAGATTAACTAGTAGTGTTAGTAGTACTACATTAGTAGTGCTAGTAGTAGTATTACTAATTTACTACTAATATTACACTAAAATACTTCATTACTACTACTAATGCTACTAATAATATTACTAATCTACTACTAATATTACTAATACTAATAACCTAATACTAATACTATGTACTACTAATACTACTACTAATCTAGTACAACAAATCTACTAACACTACTACTACCACTACTCATTTACTACTACTACTACTAATTTTCTACTACTACTACTACTAATTTTCTACTATTACCACTAATACTAATTTTCTACTAATAATACTACTAATTTCATACTTCTACTTTTACTACTACCACTACTACTAATTTTATGATACTACTACTAATTTCCTACTTCTACTACTACTAAGATACTACTACTAAGATACTACTTCTACTACTACCACTACTACCACTAAACTACTACTACTATTAAACTATTACTACTACTAATTTCCTACTTCTACTTTTACTACTATTACTACTATACTACTACTACTAATTTCCTACTTCTACTACTACGACTACTAAACTACTACTACTACTACTAATTTACTACTTCTACTTTTAAAACTACTAAACTACTACTACTACTAAACTACTACTACTACTAATTTACTACTTCTACTTTTACAACTACTACTACTAGTACTACAATACTACTACTACTAATTTACTACTTCTACTTTTACTACTACTACTACTATACTACTAGTACTACTATACTAGTACTACTAATTTACTACTACTTTTACTACTACTACTACTACTAAACTACTACTACTACTACTAAACTACTACTACTTTTACAACTACTACTACTATACTACTAGTACTACTATACTACTACTACTAATTTACTACTTCTACTTTTACTATTACTACTATACTACTAGTACTACTATACTAGTACTACTAATTTATTTCTTCTACTTTTACTACTACTACTACTACTACTAAACTACTACTACTACTACTAAACTACTACTACTACTAATTTACTACTTCTACTTTTACAACTACTACTATTACTATACTACTAGTACTACTATACTACTTCTACTTTTACAGCTACTACTACTATACTACTACTACTAATTTACTACTTCTACTTTTACTACTACTACTACTACTACTATACTACTAGTGCTACTATACTACTACTACTACTACTAATTTACTACTACTTTTACTACTACTACTACTAAAGTACTAAACTACTACTACATAAACAATACTAAAAAAAGGGGAAATTCGTTTTGTTTCTTAAATTTCAGCAGTTAGTGGTTGTAATTATAGTAAGTATTAATGTTTTGGATTACTGTGTTGAGATTTCATTATTGTTGTTATTTGCTTTCGTTGTGTACTGTGCATGAGCATTGTTTGAAATTTACCCAGACCTACCTAGTGCCCGTTCAAGAGTTACTCATTAGGATATTTTGTAGACGTGATTATGGCAGGTACCAGTGAGATGCTGACGGGAGGCAGCAGCCATGGTGACCACATGGAGGAGGACATGCCTACGCCTCCTGTCATACATGGTGTGGACGCTGTCCAGGAAGTCGGAGCGACGGTCTACGTTGCCACGCCTGGGAAAGCGTTCCTTTCACGGCAGAAAGTGAGGGAAGCTACTTGGTGAGTTTTAGTTGTTGTAACCAGTTCTTTTCTAAATTTTCACTCATTTATTTGCTTCACATTATCATAATTGACTTGTGTAGGTTGGACGACAAGAAGTACTCGGATTTTTTGCGGGATGCCGTAGTCATGACGTATGCGTCCACGCCTGGCGCCTACCGTAGCTGGATGGAGGCACCACCCGAAGCTCGGGATGCGATGTATATGCACTTCGCGGTAATTACCTCGTCTGTGTTTCTAAGGTTTTCGTTGCACGATTTATACATTCAATTGTCGCTAACGAATCTTTTTTTTGACAAACAGAGGAGAGTGCGTATAGACCTGGGGTACGACCTCAGGTCGGATTTTGAGACTCGGATAAAGAAGAAGATAACCGACCTCTTCCAGCGAGCTGTCCCGAGGGTCGACAAGGCGGACTGGATTCCGCAAGAGAAGTGGGAGATATTGAAGAAGAACGCTGCCGACCCAGCTTTCAAGAAGAAATCGGCGATTAAGTCGTCGAACAGGAGAGGTGGGCAGGTGGACGGGGTGGCGAAACCCACCAGCTACCTCGGAAGTAGGAGTGCAGCAACAGCCTTCGCGGCGTTGGTAAGTGCTTATAAAACAAGTAAAAAGTTTGAGTATAATTCAATATATACTATTGGTAAATAAATGCTGAAAGTTTTAACACTGTTATATGAAGGGCCCAACTGCAACCCCGGTCGATCTCTTGGAGAAGACGAAGAAGGGGAAAGACGGCAAATGGATAGACCCTAGAGGACCGGAGATCGTGGTGAGTAGTAGTAATGTTTTTAAAAAATATACTAGGCATGAAAATTACGACGTGATAGTATGTGTTCTAAAAGTTATAACACTGTTTCATGTTGCTGTTTCAGGAAAACTACCAGAAAGCGGTGGAGGAGGCACGGGCCTCTGATCAGGCACCCAACACGCTGAAGATGTGACGGGTGGCTATAACCAGAAGGGACGGTTCTGGGGGATAGGGAATGCGGCGAAACAGCTCTTTCGCCCATGCTTGAACCGAGGTAAGGAGGTATCTGCGGACACGTACCTCCCTACCGCCACCTCGCAGGAACGCACACTCAACGAGCGTATGGAAGATAAATTCCAAAGACAAGAAGAGCGTCTGAAGACGTTGGAGAAGAGGTGCGAAGAACAGGACCAGTTTATTCAGTTCATGAGGGAACGGTTCGCCATGGGGAACGAGGGATGCAGTGGAGGGCCACGCATGACTAGGCGCAACGATGACGACAACAACGATGGTCATCCCTTCGGATCGGAGCACATCGAGTCCCTTTCTTAGGTAGTTCAGCTCCCTTATGTTACTTGTTTACACTTTGGTTACATTGTGTGTATATATATTTTACCAACTCCTAGCGCTGGTTGTCTTGTTTACACTCTGGTTGAATTCTGAACCTAGAAACGGTTGTCTTTGTAATATTTTCATTTTCTATAACATTACATTAGTTTATGTTTGTGTCGTTTTGTGGAGATTTGTGAAGAAGAGAGCTTTGGTTGGAGTTATTGATGGATTTTGGTTTAGGATGTGCTGCTGTGGTTTGTTGTAGGAGTGGGTTGTTTATTTGCAGGTTGTTTTATTTCGCGCGTATGGGGAGCTGAAAACAAAGAAACGATTTTTTTTGTTAATAGGCTTTGCGTGGGATTAGCCGACGCAAAGTCAACGTTTTTGTTGACTTTGCGTCGGCTAATCCCACGCAAAGCCCTATAGTCAAATGTCAGTCAATGGCTTTGCGTGGGATTAGCCGACGCAAAGTCAACGTTTTTGTTGACTTTGCGTCGGCTAATCCCACGCAAAGCCGTTGACTGAAATCTGACTTAGGGACTTTGCGTGGAATTAGCCGACGCAAAGTCAACATTTTTGTTGACTTTGCGTCGGCTAATCCCACGCAAAGTCCCTAAGTCAGATTTAAGTCAATGGCTTTGCGTGGGATTAGCCGACGCAAAGTCAACAAAAACGTTGACTTTGCGTCGGCTAATCCCACGCAAAGTCCCGTTGACAAGGCGTTGACCTCCATGTGTTCGTATCGGAGCAGCCGACGCAAGCCGACGCAATTCATCTGCGTCGGATTAACCGATGCAAAAAAAAAATTTGCGTCAAAATATTACGGCGGTCGTTTGCATCGGCTAATCAGACGCAATTTGCATTTTGCGTCGGATATTGCCATTTTGCGTCGGATTTGTCCGACGCAATTCGGGCTCGATTTTGGTAGTGTGAAAAGCTTAATTACCACCTTGGAATCATTGGTAGGGGAAGCTACGGCCTTGATCCACTTCGAGACATAATCAAACGCGACTAGGATGTATTTGTTTCCAAAAGAAGATGTGAACGGACCCATGAAGTCAATGCCCCAAACGTCGAATAATTCGATCTCTGGGATGGGTTGAAGGGGCATTTCATTTCTTCTTGTTATATTGTCACATCTTTGGCAAGCATCGCATGTGAGAATGAAAGGTCTATTGTCCTTAAACATGGAAGGCCACCAAAACCCGCTTTGGAGGACCTTCGCAATTGTCTTTTGATTGGCCAAGTGTACACCTAAGATGTCGAGTGAAGGTGCTTCACAATATTAAATCCTTTGTCGGCCGTAACACATCGTCGGTAAATTCCATCTATGCAACGGTGAAACAAATAGGGCTCATCCCAATAATAGTGTCGGGCTTCATAACGTAGTTTCTTCCTCTCTAGCTTGGAATAATCGTCCGAAATATAATGAGATACTAAGAAATTGACGATATCGGCATACCAAGGTGTAATAGTTTCAATGGCCATTAGGGACTCGTCTCTCATCGCTTCGTTGATTGGTACACCATCGTCTTCATTACCACTTCCACTAACCGCTAACCTATTAAGATGGTCCGCTACCAAATTCTCCGACCCGGCTTTATCTCTAATCTCGACATTAAATTCTTGTAGAAGGAGAACCCACCAATAAAGTCGGGACTTTGTTTCCTTTTTGGACATGATATAACGAATCGCCGAATGGTCAGTATGAATATATCACATGTAGCTTCTTGTCCAACCATTGGCCTAGAACAACAGCAACGGCAAAATCGGAGGCATCGCACATGATCTCAAATGGAAGATTCCAATCGGGTGCTTTGATAATCGGAGCGGTGGTGAGAGTGGTATTTATCCTCCAAAAGGCCTCAAGACACAAGTCATCAAACACAAAAGGTGCATCTTTCATAAATAAAGAAGTTAAAGGCTTGGCAATCTTATAAAAATCTTTAATGAACCGCCTGTAAAAGCTGGCGTGACCTAGAAAAATCCTCACCTATCGGTACTAGAACTCAATAAACTCAATAAACAGTAAGTCTGCCTAGATGTTATCGGGTCTGACTTTGCATATTTCGGAACCGATTCGGGGCCCTGGTGTCGGAATTGACTCTAACTAGTGTCTATGCGACCGTAACGACACGACTAAGCCTGCCTGGATGTTAATTTAATCTTTCCGAGTAATTATTTGATCCGTTTTATAGAAAAACTATCTAAAACATCGCGAATCTGTGTCGCGTTGCAGTCCGATCGTCATCGGGTGTTTGTCGGGCACTCCTGCAGCCACCAGGTCCAAATCTGGGTGTCTACATAAAGCATATGACCAATCAAAATGAACTAAAACTCAATTTACTTGCCGATCCCCGACAACGGCGCCATTTTGATCTTTCTGCCAATTGGATCGGCCGTTTAGCGAAGAAGAGGGGAATCAAACAATTCTTATAAGACTCGTAATTAACACAAAAAAAATTAAATGTAATCGTGGTAAGTCGAGGTCGGTCCACAGAGAACAATGTGAAATCGAGTAGGAATTATGTGCATGAGATCTATGGAGGGGTTTTAAAGTCGAGTCTAGGCTAAAATGCAATGAATAACAAGAGATGGTCAAATAGAGAAAAGGTGTTAGGGGGAAGTCGGGAATCGGAAATTGGGGTCTAAGAATCTCGGGATTAAGGGTCGGTCACAATGTCGGTAAAGGGAGAATGCCACCTTTCGGTTTCTTCACCCAACTCATCTAAATCCTGCTTTCGCGGCGTAGTAGGGTAAGTCTCAAGTCAAGATAATTTCTACCCCGAGTTTCCCCATATTGATACAAATTAGTGAAGGTGAATCTAGTTGGCCGGACTAAGTCAACAATGACACAACAACCTCAAACAAGATAAACCAACAAGCAAGTAACAAACCCAAAATTCCTCAATTCAAATAACCCAAGATCTTTCTCCCTAAACCCCTCAACAAGGAAACTACTCACAACTCATAATGGAAACTACAAAAACATTAACAATAGAGAAAATAACAATAGCATGCATAACGATGAAAACGGTGCAATAATGAAAGAACAATATTAAATCTAATCTAGAGATGAGGGAGAAGAAGATAAATATACCAACTATGGAAGAAAATGACAATAATAAAGTTGAAGATTGCATAAGATAAGATGAAGCTTGATGAAGAGTAAGGGATTTGTCAATAATCCTTTGATAATCTTCAAGAATCATAAATAAAAACACTAGAATTCTTACAAAGCTTGAATATAAATCTAGAGGAAGATGAAGATTGATAAAAACTATGAAGAACTACTAGTTTTCTATCTAAGCTAATGGATGAAGATGAAAATGATCTAATTCTAGTGTAGTGATAATATAGTGGTTCTAGTGATAATGAAGTGATAATGTGCATCTAACTAGGTTATCTATATATATAGTAATGGCTTAATGGATCCTTAAACTCAAGCCCAAATCCAGCTTTTGCTCCATTAGTGTGACTTTTACCCAATAAGTCTTCATATGGTGAAACGTAACTTCACCCTGCGAAATTAGCCAATCAGGAGCCAATACCGCCGTGTGAAACTTCACCCGGTGGTTTCACCCGGTGAACTTCCTTCCAGATTTTGCGTTTTTTGTCTGTTATGTTATAAACATAACAGCCACATCAGTGGGGAGTAACTCGGACGTTCTCCCAGCCATATTATATCATATGGAAAAATAATAGTATTATTATATCAAAATATTTAAAAAGAGATCATTAAAACGATATAATAAAAATAAGTTTTCAGCGAAACTTAAAGCACTTGCAAACCTGCAAGTCAAAATCGATCGATAATAATAATATCAAAACTGGCGTTATGGAAATTCGATCAGTGTGCACAAGGCTAGACTTTCACTAGGGATAATACTGAAAACTAGCTTCAAGAACTGTAAACTTAACTCATAACAGAATCCAGTATCTAACTAGGCAACTAAACTATAACAGGATTGCGTACAGCGAGGTACTGGTTTAAGTAGTATACACCCCTCCTGGACACAAACCATGTCCAGTTCAACCCGACGCGACTTACACGATGCGATATCTAAGTTTAAGGGCACAATGCACACTCTCCTGAACACAAACCATGCTCAGTTCAACAACCAATGTGCCCCATAAAGACACATCAGCCTTACAGTTGATGGCAAAAACGTACACCCCAGACTATATTACTCTAACCTCACACTTCTCTTTATTCCATAACTCTGAAACAAGCGATTATCGGTAAAAACAAAATATATAACTATTATAAATAATATGAAGATAAAAGGGAGTAAACATTTATATTAAAAGAGAAACTTTCTATAAATAGAAACTTACTAATTTTAGAAACTTACTTTAAATAGAAATATTCTTATGAAAATTTGTAAGTTATTAGAATAAGTGAAATGTATAAAAATAACATTTCTAACGAAATGAACATTTTATTATATTATCGTCGTAATCGTAACTTCAATATATTTCTAAATTCGTTACTCAAAATATAAATAAAATATAATAAGTCAATATATAGTATTTTATAAATACTTAGGAAATCGAGTTAAAACTATAAATTTTCAGAAAAGAGATGTTTTAGGAAAAACGATATTGAAATTAATTGAGTCAACGAGTTTTATAAATAAAATGAATTTTACAAAGGTTTCAAATTATTTTTAGCAAATAGCTTTTATTAATAAATAATACAGATTTTACTAAAAAATAGTCATTGTAAATAAACAAGAAATTATTACTGAAAAGTAGTCTCGACTAAAAATATATTTAAAACAAAATCGACTATTTTCTCATTTATTAGTATAAATCGTAAAATGAAAATTAATTGATTAAACAAGTATACAAACCTCGATTATTATATAAAAATAAGATTTTGAGTTAAAATTATAAATTAACGAAATATGAAAAAAATATGAAATCGTTATTATTTAGTTACTAGTGTCACGATAACCAACAAATTATTATAATGATCATAAATAATAAAATTACTAAAGATTTATAAAACAATACCGAAAGTTGTAAAAATATTTATAAGATACAAAATTTTGAAATAATATTAATAGCAAATAATAAATAGCTAAAATTATAAAACCGGAGTTAAAAATATTTACTACATACTACTACTCAAACATACGACATAAAATCGAGTAACGTCCTAAAGTTACCTTGAGTCGATATCCAAACGATCACGTACTTGACAAGTCCAACCTCCAACTTCGTGCCCGACCTTTGCTCCTCAATAACTTCAGGACCCAACGAAAACGAGAATGGAAACAAACATAAACAAAAGTCGGAATTAATGGAGATTGGAAAGGGGCAGAGGAAACATGAAAAACGTGACAAAGCACCACAAAGGAGAGAAAGAAGGAATCAATATCGAGACTAGGTAGGCTAAGATTCTGAATTGAGACAGAGGATAGAGCCCGATAACAACAACGGAATGAAGGAGTAACAAACTAAAACACGACAACTCGACCGGAAGAACGGAAAAAGAAGAGAACACGAGTTCAAAGTATCAAACGCGCTAACCACAACGAACAGTGACAACAAGATGGCATAGTGGTAGCAGAAGCTATAATAGCACCAGTTACGGGATTGAAATAGCATCAAACAACGATGTACGACAATAACAACATTGACAAAGAGCAAAATGAGGGCAGCGAACAGAACACAAATAGACTCGAGCAACACGATCACAACAATAACGAATAATACGTGACAGTAACGATCAGTAGCAGTAGAGTAGCATGAACGCGACAAACAGCAACAATTTGTCCATCAACAGAGGAAACAGTCAAGAGTGACGACAAGAAACGAAGACGAATAAAAACCATGATCGATACAAAACAGCAGCAGCAGTGACGAAGAGGTCGTACAAACAGCAATAGAGGCCATTATAACACAACGTGTAGCAAACCGAAACAGAAAAAGAAGGAAAAGAACGAAGGAAATAGACAGCAGCAACAAACAACCAAACAAACTGAATTAGAAGAGGAAGAAGAAAAAGAAGGAGGACAGCAACTGACAACAACAATCAGCAGTGAAACGAACAAACGCAGCAGCAGTAACGCACGTAGTGCACGAAGAAGAGGAAGAGGAGAACGGGATTACCTATCCGAATCAGGCAACACCGGAACTGACCTCATAGCCGAGAAAAACAGCAGCAGCAGGATAGTAGCAGCAGCACGACGACGACACGCGAAGAAGAAACAGAGAAAAAAAATGGTGGTGCGAGAAAAAGAGAGCAAAAGGCAGATAAAGAAAAAAAATGAAGAAGAAAGAAGGAAAAGGGTGTGTTGAAAAAGAGATGAAGCGGGGGAACAAGAGATGACAAGGGAAGTGAATGATAGTGAGGGAGATGCACGCATAATAATGGGGAAATGGTGGAATATTATAATGGGAAAAGGAGGAAGGGAAATGGATCAAGGAATGTGAAAGGGACGCGTTAAACACAAATGGGATGAATTCCACTCACAAAGAAGGGAATCAGATAAACGGATAAGTTAAACGAATTGGGTAGGAAACGAATTCCGGACGATAAGTTGACCGACCCACAATTTGAATTAATATGAGTCAATAAAATTAATAAGTAATTGGACCGAATAATAATAAAATGAGTAGAATAAACGTTTTTCGAGATATAAATAATCATACGAGACAAAAATGAAGTTTATAGAAATAAATAATTAGACGATGAAATAATATTTCCCGATAAATAATAAATCTCCGATAAAGTGAATTAAATTGATTTCTCGAGGAAAGGAAATAGATGTTTTGACGAACTTAAAATAAATTAACTTTGAGCCAAAAATAGAAATTCGAGCTTAAGTATAAATAAATAAAAAGAATTTAGAATTTAAATCGTCGAAATAAATTTTCGATAAGAATTAAATTAAATGGGTAAAAAGGATCGAAACTGAAATAAAAATATGTTTTAAATATAAGAAGAGTTTCCGAGACAAACGATTAAACGATAAATTCATTTTATATTAATTTTAAGAATTACGAGTTAAATCGTAAAAATAAAAAATACGAACATAACATGAAATTAATTTAATTTATAAAATCAGGGGTGTTACAAAATGACTCGAGAGAGACGACTAGACGGATGGCAAATGGGTGGAGCGACTCCCTTAGGATTTGGTTATGTGGGTCGAGTCCTGTTCTAAGGTAGGACCACGTGAGATGTCCCCATACTTTGGACTCAAGTGTCTAGATGGGCCTTCCTTTGTAGGGGTACCGGGTATGCCCTACGCAAGTTTGTCATCCCTTTATGACAAGGCAGACTTGGGATGGGGAGGAAACCCATGATCTAGGATAGACGGAGTTTCGACGCTATAGACCATCTACTAACTATGAAAAGACCTGACACACGGATTATGGTAGGTCCTATAATAGGGAAGGTTTTGAAAAGGGTGGAATTTTGAAGAATTCAGTAGACGACCCTGGCTATTGAAATTGGAAGCATGCCGACAGGACCGGGTTTTTATGAAGACGGTAAATTTTGATTTCGAAATTGGCAGCATGCCGGCTAAAAATAGGCTATTTTGAGACGAATCTTAAGTCTAAATTTCGGTAGCATTTCGAGTTTTTGAAAATTAGATATTTTGAGAAGACACATTTTTGAAATGACGGTTTTTGAAAATGACATGGAAACCAAGCAGCAAGTAGTCAAACAGGCATTATGACGACAATATGTATGCTTTACACTAAGTCTAGGTCGATCTAGATAGGGTATATACCATTGCTCATAGCCTTTCGGATAATCGGGACATACTCCCTTACCAATTTGTATAAGGACATGCCGCGAAACCCATACGAATCAGCTATGAACACCTTGACGTAACCAATTTGGAATACATTGCAATATAGTGGGACCTCGGTCACACCTTGACGTAACCAATCGATATCTTTTCGAGTCTCACCCTGAAGACCCCAATGACAAGTTCTACATCAAGTATCCCCAGCGGAGTCGCCAAATTGTGGACATAACATTGGTCCACGCTCGACGCGGTCAGGCGCGTGTTTGGGTAGGCGGATGTTCACGTGTGAGATTAATCTCGAATTGAAATTTAAACCGAAGTTGGAGTTGCCACCGAACTTTGTGGGAGTTCGGACCCATTCGAACCCACTCTATACTTAGCCGTATCGCGTAAAGAACGGCTTGCCTTATAGTACTAGAGCTTGTGGGGTTCGTCTCATTGCATAGCGGTACCAATGTGGAATTATTGAGTATTGTATATCGAATAACTCTCGTTGCCAATGGTTTCGGGAGTCCATAAACCAAAGGTTCTGAGTAAGGGGTGAAGGTACATATTGGGAAGCCAAAGAAGGACACACAACCCCGCCCGCACATAGCTGCCTCTACTAAGATATCGATTCGTATTTGTGTACGCGCGTTAGTAAGATGGTGAAATGTTATGACAAACATTGTTTTATGCTAGGCATCCGAATTACATGTTTACTACATCGTTTAACGCATCTTAGAATATGCGGAGTTGTTTTAGCATGCGATGTTCATTTGAAAACAGTAAGTGCCAAACAATGGAAATAAATAACTTGAAAGTAGATTACAAGTTACACGGGCGGAATACAACCCGGATTTCAAAATACAACAAACAATAATAATATCGAAATAGAAACGGTAAACGTAAATTATAAACTAACTCGTAAAAAGAAAACATGAACTGAAAACCGTAAACCGAACAATTTGGAAAGACTCCGATCAGTTACACATTACGTTGTGTGTTGACTAGAGGACGGGGGGGCTCAGGCATACGGGCTGGTGCGAGGCGGCTCAGAATTCAGGCACCAGCACCAGGGCGCTCATACAGGCAGCGTTCAGGACCAAAGTGGGAAGCTAGTTTGATCCCGAGGCCTCAATGCCTAGTCCCGACTTATCATAGTGAGATATGTCCCTCTCGATTCAACGTACACCGAGTCCGACTAGGGAGTCGTCAGTATAAGACTTATATCGTGAGACGTTCACTCAAAGTCGTAATGGAATAGTATGAAATATAAAATGTGGTTTGTAAGGAAACACGTGATATATTAGCACGTGTCGACTAACGTCGAAAGCATAATTTCCTAAGAGAAACTGGTATCGTTGTCGAGTAAATCGAAAATCCACGATATCTTGTTTCGGCCATAAATGGGTACTTGTTCTTGATCGACCCAGTTTATGATTTGAATCGAACGTATTGAATTAATACGAACATCAAACCCGTCCGTATCGCAACATCATTATCGGGTCACGTAAACCGTACGACGCTCGGATTGACGTCATTAGATTTCGTACTACTTCGATTTTTTATGGCTCTCCTTACGCGTCATTCGAATACTGATTCGACATCGAGCATTTAGAGTGATGTTTGAAAATGATATCGAAATCACTCGATGAAGGATTCTACGATCGCGTCATAACCCAATGGGTCAGGCGCACGCTATGAGGTGCTCTGACCCTTAGGCGCCTGGGGTGACGTGCCCCAATTGTGAGGCGCCACCTCCCGTGGGCCTATTTGAGAGTTATACGGAGTTTAGGCAGAATCGATTATCGAATACGTTCGATTAGAAGGATCGATTTGTCGCAGCAAACGTTAGGCCCTTTGCATTTCGGCATCGTAGTTTTGCCTTTAAGGCCTACGACGCTCGATTTAGCATCATCAGATGTTTGCTCGAATCGATTTTTGAAAATAATTTTATAATAGTATACGCGGTATTAATATGACAAAATTATAAAAGTGTTTTTAGGGGGGTTGACTCGCCCTAAACAACCAATTACACGAGGTAGCGAGATAAGCGACCATCGACATGAGTGCGGTACTCTTGTGTTCGTGTTTCCTTATCTCGTCACCCTTTGTATTCGGTACTTAAAAGACGAGTATTTTATAGTCTAGTGTTAACAGTTAGATGTTAGGAACGAGAAATAAAATGTTAGATGTGAAAAGTAAAATGTTAGCGTACAATAAACAAAATGTTAATAATGTTAGAGTGCGATAAGTAAACGAGTTTAAGGATTAGAAATGGGGTTTGAACACCCTCAACCTACACGTTAAATGCATCGAAATACGGGTTCACGGAGTATCATCGTAGAAACGGGTAGCGGTTCAATGTATGTTAGAGGAGTTAAGGTGTGTGTATGGGAGAAGGAAGCTCTCGGTTTTTGGGATCGAGATTGCAAAAATGAAAATTCTGACCCTTGAAACGATGGACGTAAGGGTGCATTTATATAATTTTGAGAAATGTTCCGACTCGGAATTCGGGCGCCCGGAGGCCCGCGCCTTGTTATTGGGGCGCCCCTGTTGTGTGTCAAATTTGGACAGTTTTTCCTCCCAGACCCATTTTTCATCCGTTTTGCGAGATTCAAATGCGATTATCGCCATATTTTGAGTATTTCTCGTATTAGTGTCTCTCTTTTGCATTTTACGTGTTTTTGGTAGTTTTCTGTCTATTTTGATAGGATTTTCGACCAAAAATGTGTCTGAGCTTTTATGAGCATGAAAGAGAGGGAGACAGCCCGATAGCAAAGCACACAACTGAAAGTTCAAGTAATCCAATCAATCGGCAAAGAAAGAGACCGGAAACGAGGCGGAAAACCATCGGGTGAAGTTTCACCCGATGAGTCACCACCGGGCGAAGTTTCGCCCGACGACATTTACATCTCCCCGAAGATTTTCGTGAACACTCACCACTGTGCGAAATGACCGGGCGAAACTTTCGCCCACCGGGTGAAGTTTCGCCCGACGGTAAAGGACCGCCAAAATTGAAAAATGGGAAGAGTTTCACCGGGTGGAGTTTCACCCGGCGGTGTTAGCTCGTGAATGTCGATTAATCGCAAGGTGAAGTTTTGCCATATGAAGATGCATAGGGTGAATGTCTAATTAAAGGAAGGAAGAATTTGATTTGGGCCTTAAGTTGTGTAACCCTAGGTGTTCATTTCAATTTGTGCCTTAAGTGTGCCTCCTTAGATTAGGGTAGTTTTAGTAGATCTCCATTAGTTTAGTGGATCTCCATTGTAGTAGTATTCTTAGAAAAAAAACTCCATAGATTTAGAATGTTTCCTTTGTTTTAGATTAATTTCATCTTCGATTTGCAATCAAGTTATCATCTTTGTTGAAGATTTGAGTTTTATTTTGAAGATTTAAGGGTTTTTGCAAGAATTTGGTGACAAGATTCTTCTATTATTTCTTGAAGCTTCAATTTTTTTATGTTAATCTTCATCTTCCTCTTTTCGGTATTTCTTCCATAGTTGGTACATTCTTTTCCTCTCTCTCCTCCTTAATTAGTTTCCTCTTAGTTTCCTGTTTGATTTCTTGTATTTTGTTGTTTGTCTTTGTTTTGTCATGTTTGTGTTGATTTAAATCTCATTGTTAGTAATTCCTTATTTTTCTCTCTCCTTTGTTTGTTTCCATCATTTTCCTTCTAGTATTTGTTTCCTTTGTTTTGCTTTGTCGTTTACTTTCTCTCTTTATTGTTGTTTTGTTACTGTAGTTTCTTTTATTGTTTTAGATTAATTATCTATTCTCTAATTCCAGCATGTTTAGTTTTTATCTTAGTCTTCTTATTTCTTGTTTTATTATGTTTAGCGTGGGTAGTGAGTAGATTTTAGTTAGGGGGCTAGGGGAGGAAGAATTCTAGATTCGTGTTCTATTTTGTGAGACTATTGCATTTGAGGGTGATTTGTCTTGATTGGGAATGTTGTGTCTTGATTGACTTAGCCTGATCAACTAGGTTGACCTGACTCACCCGAACCAATATGGGGAAACTCGGGGTTTGGGTAATTGCGTCTTGAGACTTTAGTTTATTCATCGCGAAAGCGAGTTTAGGCTAGGTTGGTAGGAAAACCGAAAGGTGGTACCTCCCTTATTCATCTTGTGATAATTCTTACGATGTTTGCATCCTTATCTTAATTTCCGACTCCCCGACTCTCCCTAACACCTTTATCATCATTGTTTCTCGTTTTAGTTATTTGATTCGCCTGCCTTAGTTTAGTTATTTCGTCCCAAAATCCCCCTTCTCGACCCCAATCACAATTAATACTAGACTTGACCGATAACCCTTGTCCGCCTTCCTTTGGTTCGACCCTGACTTATCACTACTGCACAGTAGTTAGTTGGGACTAAAAATATTGTTTGCATGTGCGTCAGCGACAACGCGCATCAAAATGGCACCGTTGTTGGGGAGGCGGCGATTAGTTTATTGATTAAGTCTCTGTATTGATTGTGTTTGGTTAACTGTTTTTACTTCCTTTTACTCTAGTGCCATTAGGTGCTAGGAGGCTCGTTGTTTGTTAAAGTTTTTGTTAGGAATACTTGTGATTTAGGTTACTTGATCCTCGTTCGAAGGACGAGTCTCTTTAAAATCTTGTGTGCCGAAGCAACGACTTGACATTGTGATCTTCCACCAATTTCTTCGTTCCTCAACACCCCATCTTTGTTCAACCAACATACAAGGATTCAAGTATGGCTACACTTGGGTCCCATTCTCAATCATCCAGTGAAGAAATTTTGGTTGCAAATCAATTCAATCAAAGTTATTCTTATTCTCAAGGACCACCTCGAACTAGCTATGGTCCTCCTTTTGTAATATATCCTCCACATAATCAAGGTCCTCCAAGGCATTCTCAAGGCAACTTTCAACCTTTTTATGACATTCAACAAACGATCAAGTTTCTATTGGAAGAAAACGCATCAAATCGAGCTAGACTTGAAGCTTTAGAGGCACGCGCCGCCTCGCAAGCTGGATTTTCTCATGAACCGACCAATTCTTCTAATCAAGCATCCGTGAATGCTATTAAGGTATTGAGCAAAAAGGGACCGGTGAAACCCTTTGACGCACAAACCTTTATATCTCATCCCTCAATCAATGAATTCGATGAGAATGTGGTCAAGGATGTGACCGAAAGACCAAGAAGAGATCCATCTAAATACCTTTTAGGAGACCTTACCTACGTAATTGAACAGATTTCAATTGAGGATATGAACCTAGTCTCTAGAACTGAAGTACCACCCTTGAATGATAAGCCCCAAATCCCCTCAGATAACTAAGCTATGGAGAATATAATCTTCACCGATTTGATAGAGAATTTAGAAACTAGTCCCTCCAAGCCTACTCCGACCGAGTATATAAGGGATATGATCTTGAATTCTACCATGAAGAAGGAAACCCCAATGCCACCTAGGGTCCCCCCAAAAGTTACCATTCCTACTAAGCTTGGTGACCCCGGTAGCTTCTCCATACCTTGTTCGATCGACAATGTTGAAATACATCGAGCATTATGTGATCTAGGAGCGGACATTAGCCTTATGCCACTGATCATTGCTCAAACAATTAATATTCCAAGGATGGTGCACTTCCCGCTTAACGTTCAGATGGCTGACAGTACTTCGAAAGCGCCAATTGGGTTAGCACGAAATCGTATGGTTAAGGTAGGTCCCTTGTACATACCCACTGATTTCGTGGTTCTTGACATGCCCATTGAAGAACACAATCCTATCTTATTAGGGCGGCCTTTCCTAGCAACCGACGGAGTGACTATCGATGTGAAAAAAGGGAAATTATCTTTCAATGTTGGTAATAGCACCATTCAATTTGTATTGCCCGCCTTCTTGCCAAATATCCCTTTCAGAAAGGAATTGTGGGACAATATGGTGGAAATACCAACCGATGACGAATTTTTAGCACAAGATAATTACCAAACTTCTAATCCATTGAACATTGCACCGACATTTGACTATGCCACCGAGGAACCATCCGAAGAAGATGTCCACTATGATGATAGTGATGATGATGGCGTTTTGCTTATAATTGGTCAAGCCCCCGAAGAAGAAGTTATTAATGAGTGGGGTATGCTACCGGAGGTAGCTCGCCTTATGGGTTTGCCAAGGCCAAGGAGAGAGTGTATGGTTGGTGGCGTTATCTTCAAGAACAAGAAACATGGTACTCCGGGTTGCTTCTCAAGCAACCCCGAGTAAGCTCAAACGACTTGATTCGGTTTGGTGGTGTCCATAATAACCAACTTGTAAATATTTGTATATTCTTATCTCCTTTTATTTTCCTCGAACAATAGATTTTGGATTTTTCTTTTGGAGCTTGCTTCTTATGGTATTTGAAGGAATTGTGAAGATTTCTTTTGGAATTTTTTTGGGTTATGCTACAAATGATTATGAGAGTTTTTCTCCGTGTAGCTAATACATGGATTGAGAAGATTGGTTTTATCGAGGGATTAAGGTTGGTTTTGACCAAGTCGAAGAGAATTTTCGCAGCAAAGTCCTGTTTTGAAGTGGATGATCTTACCGGGTGAAACTTCACCCGATGACAACTTTTCTGGAATTACTGGAATTGACGGAAAAACCGCCGGGTAAATTTCACCCAGTGGAATCTTACCGGGTGAAATTTCGCCCGACGGTTAACTTATTTGCGACTTGGGAATTAACGGAATTCCGTCGGGTGAAATTTCACCCGGTGGAATCTCGTCGGGTGAGATTTCGCCCGACGGTGAAACTGCGCGCAATTAACGAGAAACGGTCCGAAGACCGTCGGGTGAAATTTCACCCGATGGTGATCGTCGGGTGAAATTTCACCCGATGGTCACCACCGGGTGAAAATCCACCTCGCGTCACCCTTATACCCAAACACCCTCATTCCTTCTTCATTATATTACCTTCTATCTCTCTCTCTTCTCAAATAAACCCCAGAAACCCAAAAACCCCCAAATCCTATCACTCTAAATCCCTTCTAATCACCCAATTTCTTCACTAAAATCTAATCTAATTCCATATTCTTCATCCTTATCAAATTCCTAACATCCTCTTGGAATTCTTTTTGAGAAATTGTTCCAATTTTGACAACCCCAAACCCTAGCCTCCATCACCATAATCACCCAATTCAATCATCAATTATGAGGAGAATCAAGCAAACGGCAAGGAAAAAGTTATCATCTATGCTCAATCGTCATTCGTGTTCGACGTCCTCTTCACGTTCCGACGAGCCGACCGAAGTTCGGGACGAATCTGTTCTGATGCCCGTTCAAGCACTAGGCTCCGTCTCGCGCGAACAACCTGTTCCGCTAGAGGTACGTAACCCTTCAATTCGTCATAATTTCCGTCTTTCTAAGTCAGATGTTAGTTTCGCTAAGAAATCCCAATTGGAAAAGTTTAAGAAATTTTGGGTTTGTCGCATCGAGCCAACTCGTTGGGCAGCTAGGGATGTTCTTCGGCAAATGGGTATTGAACCACAGGTCCGAGCAATGTGCAAAAATCTCGTACCGATTAAATTTTACACCTCTACGGAGGAAACTTTTCAAAAATTGACTTGTGAGTTTTTCGCAACTTTTGAGTTGGGTTGTGGTGATGACCTCACCGTCAATTTTCAGTTGCGAGAGACTCTGTATGTCTTTTCCTTGAAACATTTTGGTACATTGCTTGGTTTACCGACTTCTATTCTTGGAAGGCCTCGGGCGGGGCAAACTAGAGATGAAAAATTTGCCCGTGATTTTGGTTTAAAATTGCCCGCCAAAGGACTTTCAAGGGTGGAAAGATGCGTTCATTCTCCATCCGGAACCCCATCCTCAAATATTTGGTGCGTATCATAGTCAATTCCTTTCTGTCGAGCTATGATACGCACCATAACTGTAGTGCTACAGCTGTGCAACTGTTAGAGGATGCAGTTCTGAATAGAGGCCCTTCTTTCGACATGTCTGAGGCCCTAGCTATGCATTTCGCCCAGGCTGCGAAGGGCAACCGCAATAACATTTCTTGTGGTGGCGTAGTCACGATGATAGCTAGAGCCTTGAACGTGGACTTTAGTGATATGGCACCAGTAATCGGAATCGGGAATTATTTAGACGAGGTTTATTGCTTTTTTCTTGTTTGCCCCCCAAAAAGGGGATTATAACAGTTCCGAGCTATAGCTATGTCTAATCCCGAGTGGGTTAGGCTCGATGTTGAGGAGAATTTCGGCATGCTAAAAAGGTCAGGGGAGTACATTCGGGATCATACCCGTGGTAAGTTCCGTCAAGTCAATTACCCCGCTGGACCTTTAGACTATGGTGATGACGATGTCGAGGTAGTAGATGTGTCAGAGGAGGAACCGGAGGACGAAACATTCCGGGATGAGGGTCAGAGAACGTTACCATCATCATCCCATGGACCCTCCTTCTCCCACCAGACCGAACCCCAGACCTCCCAGTTCTTCACCCCCGACTTTTCAGAGTTCACACCACACAGACACTCCACTTTCACCCAGTCTACCCCCGGTTTCCAAGATAACGTGAATATGAGTCCTCCGAGACACTCTTCTTTCTTCGGATCGGAGGAATTTTATAACCAATGGGCGGAAGTTTATGATCGTACACGTCATACTTGGGAGAACTCAACCACTTCACTCAACTTGGCCCAAAGTGCCTATAACGTAGCTCGGGATGCGCGCGATACTGCGCATAATTCATACACCTACTCTAGAGACGGTTTTGTGTGGACCCGAGATGGCTATGAGGTAGCCTGGGACGCTACTAGGGTTGCCCAAGCAGCGAGGTTGGCAGCAGAGGAGAACCAGAGGATGTTGCAATAGCAGCAACAGTATTTTGATCCATTTTTCGGTATGCCTCCGCCCGTGTCTTACTACCCACCACCTCGTCCCCCAGGTTCTATGTGAGTGGTCGACTGTCTTCAATGTTAGTGTGTGGGGGGGGGGGGGCTGTCAAGTGTCAGTCGTCGGTTGTCGTTTCTCCTGTTATAAGTAATTTTTTGTCAGTCTCTGCGGCGCCAGTTTTGTCTTTTGATGATTAATGATTGTTGGTTATTTGTGGTGATATTTTTTGTTGGTTTGGTGAGTTGTCAGCCCCTCCGTGGCCCTACTTGGGTCGTTATATGCGTGAGGTTTTATGCAGGTACCCTTAGAGAACAAGGACCTTATTGTATGCTCTCGATCTTAGGTGAATTGATCGCACAAAGACCAATTGAAAAATCCAAATTTCCACTTTCTTTTTCTTTTATTTTTCCCAATTTGCGTGGAATCGGGGCGAGGTGACGTGATTACACCTACGCCCTTTTTCCCTCTTGGTTTTTCAGTTTTTCACTTTCATTTTCTCTTTATTTCCATTTTATTTTTTAACTTATTTTTTTTTATTTTAGCTTATTTTCTTATTTTGCCTTATTTTTTCTCCTTATTTTTCATTCTTTTCTTTTTGGCTAGGGTCTAGGTGACGTGATTACACCTAGGCATGCCACCTCTTTTTCTTCATTTTCATTTTCTTTATTTTAATTCCCCTAATTTTTGAAAAACACAAAAAAAAATCGAAAAACCATAAAAATTCAAAAAGATTTTCCGTTCTTTTCTCTTTTTTCTTCTTTTTCGATTCTTCCCCTATTAGTGCATTGAGGACAATGCACAATTTTAGTGTGGGAGCGGGATCTTCTATTCTTTTTCTTCCTTCTTTTTTTCATTTTTCCTTTAAAAACCAAAAAATCCAAGAAAAAATCTTCCTTTTCTCTTCATTTTAGTTTCTTTTCTTTTATTTTTGTTTTTGTGTCACTTGTATCACTTTGCATTCTCCTTCTTATAGGTACACTGATGGGAGGGATTTGTCGTGGAATCCCAACCGTCAATAATATAACCGGCTAAACCTATGGTAGATAGGGTAAGTCGGGTCGAATCCACGGGGACGGTAAGAGGCGTCTAGACTAAGTCGGCCCAAATACAAGACTAAGTCAACGAGCTAAACTAGAAAATGATAGAAAGGGAGAAGACTAAACAAAGACTAAGAAGAACAACTAAGAAAAATGGGCTAGGATTAGGTCGGGGTCTAAGGGGTAACGGAATGGTCGAGGGAGAACTAGAGGTGAAGGAGGTAGTAGGGTAATCTAGGTAATGCCCGGGCTCTCGCATCTTAGACTCACCTAGAGGTTCCACCTAAAATCCATCTCGGCGACACACAACACAAACGGGGTTCTAGCACGCTATGGTCCTAGGTCGAATCCGGGCTCTCGCTACTTAGACCGGCCTAGGGGTCGTCCTCACCGGGCTCTCGCAACTTAGTGAGGGGACCGAACGCACAACAAACTAACACCCACAAAGAAAGGCAAGAAAACAAGCATTCGTACATACTTAGTCATTCAAACAATTCAACAAACATGTGATGTGCATCAAACAAGAGGAAACCCAAATCTTCCACCATCTCTAACAAACCCTTAATCACCCAATTAACACCCTAATCACCTTACTAACCCTAGCAAGAACACTACTCTAACATATCTAATCTAGAACTAACAAGAACAAGAAGATCTAACCTAAGAAACCAAACACACATTATGAAACTAACAAGAACAATAGCAAAACAATAACAAAGATTCAAACTTTGAACAACATAAACAAGATTAAGAGGAAAAGGAGAGGATTGTACCAAACTAGAGGAAGAAGAAAGAACAAAACTTGCATTAATGAAGAAAACCCAAAACAAACATCCAAGGTTGTCAAGCTTGGAGAAGATCTTGAAGAATTCCCTTAATACAAGTACTAATCTAAGATTAACTACTAATTACCGACTAAACTACACTAATCTAATCTAATCTAACCTAAAGTAGTCTAGGGTTTTGAGGAGATAACCTAAGATAACATAACATGGTGTCTTAATACAAGAGGGGGGGTATATATAGGGTTACAAATGGAAGGAAGAAGAAAGAAAACAAGTGCGGGCTACAGCAGGCCCGTCCCGGCCGAGACGGGTTGGTCCCGGTCGGGACGAGGTCGGTCCCGGTCGGGACGCCACCATCCCAATCGGTATGGGCCCTGGTAAGTGGCTTCCTAGTTTGTGCACCTCATCCCGAACGGAATGAGCTTATCCCGAACGGGATGAGCCTTGTAGGCCTCCATTATGATCTTTTTGGTCCCTCCTTGGTTCTCATGGACTTCTCACCGATTCTCGGGTCTCGGGATCAGGTCTCGGAGGCTCAGGATAGGGTCCCAAGGTCTCGGGGTCGATTCCAAGGCATCGAGTCATCGTTCCTCTACTCCGTTGGCTCCAAAATGTGTATGTATCGAGTCGGAATCGCTCCAACTCTTCTAAATCGGTCTCGGGAACCTGAAACGAACTAAAGGAAGCATAAGAAGCCCCTAGACCGCTCCCAAGGAGCGATTCCACAAGGAAAATGGGACCAAAACACTACGAAATAGGCACTACAAATGACACTTATCAACTCCCCCACACTTAACCCTTACTCGCCCTCGAGTAAGCACAAACTACTACTAAACTATCCGAGTGGGTATTAGCGCACCCTACGCCCCTTCAACTCACGCGAGTGCACTTAGAGGACAAGTGCACTCCGCAAGGCAAGTTGGGTCTTGCGACAAAACTGTGGATGCAACCGGACACAAAACACATAAACAAACAAACACACAAGCAAACACATAATCGGTTGCACCCAAAACAAAAGAAATACCGCTTCCCTCAAAAAGCGGTGAATGAAACACCGGTTTAGGACTCGAGGTAAGTGACAACGTTCCCAAGCTAGCAATACAAACCAAGGTGGACTAAACCCTAAATAGTATGACGATAAAGCAACAAAAACGTTGGTAACTTACCTAGGTCCTCCTAACTTTCTAAAAACGTACTACGGGACGATCGGCGGAGTGAAAAAGTGAGGAACCACGGTGTTAGTCGACACTGTAGGTAAGTGAGACCCCGCCCCCTTTAGCGTTAGCCAAGAGGGTCGTCCCGTGTCCAAGACCGCCTAACTAGTCCAAGTAAAAAGATGGAAATATGCAAAATGAGGGAAGACCGACTGATGCCGCTATCATCCTTCCTCGGGACTCGGTCCTTTGGTAGGCTCTTCACGGCAAAAGTCGGAAAAAGGCTTATTTTTGTGGGGATTTCTTTTTGTGAGACGGTTTTCTTTTGGCATTTTCTTTCTTTTTGACGTTTTTACTTTGTGTGTTGCCATGCCATTTCTTTTTCTTCTTTTCTATTTTCTTTTTGGCTTTTGTGCCTTTTCTTTTTTCTTCATTATTTTCTTTCTTTCATTTTTCTTTCTTTTCTTTTCTTTGCCCTTTTTTGGTAAGATTTGGCTTTTTGGCATTTCTTGACAATTGAGAAAGAGAGAATTCAACATTTTGCATTTTATTTGTGTGGGTATGTGTAGGAGGTAGGTGAAGGGGTAAGTCGGGGTTGCGCATTCCCTTTCAAACCCACAAAAAGTGGAGAACTTGGACTAATCAAGCGATCCTAAACACGGTCACCTAAGGGACGAGACTCGGTAAACAAGGCCTTTTCACACCGTGGGTGGTCATAATGGTCAAAGGTGCAAATCCCACAATAAATCCCTAGTAAGCTAGGTGGACTCAAGGTAAAGGACCAACGAAATCATTGATTTAGGGTCATTCTACTAGATTAAAGTCCAAAACTCGATTTATACAACTAGGAAGGGAAAATAGACACTCACACACTAGCCTCTAAACCGGGTTTTCGAAAAACATTTACACACAAGACACAAATACACACACAAACAAAGACTCAACGAGAGCGAACGAAAGAAAAAGAAGCAAAAGCAACAGAACAAGAACAAAACAAAACGAACACATACAAAACACAAACACCACCCCGAATTTCCAAACAAGTCACCAAATCAACCACAACTTTACAAAGCTCCACCCGAGCACACAACATCACAATCTCCTCCAAACTCCGCAAGAGATAAAGAAGGAAAAGGGATAAAGATGTTACCGGAAGTCTTGAAAGTTCTCCAAAGCTATTGGTGATTTAAGCAACCTATAAGGAAAGGGGAGGCAAAACACACACAATACAAAACAAAAACACGACACAAGGACACAAAGGGAAAACACACAAAAGAAAAATCTTTTTGATTTTTGTGAAAAAATTTCAAATTTTTTGAATTTTTTCAAGATTTTTTTTCGAAAAAACTAAGAGAAAATAAAACTAACTATGCTAGAATATCGCTCCCCCACACTTAAACCGAGCAATGTCCTCATATGCTCAATCGTAGTGTGCGGAGAGACAAAAGAAAAAGAAAAGAAACTACGAAAATAAAGCTAAAAATAAAAAAGAAAAGGGGAGAAAAAGGTAGAAGGGGTCCGACCGGGGTGTAATCAAGTCACCAAGGGCCGAGACGAGAAAAAGATATGGAAGGGGGAAGAAAATAAAAAGAAGGAAATAAAAGGAAATGGGAGGGGAGGGCTAGGTGTAATCAAGTCACCTAGCCCGGATTCCGCCTAAATCCGACTAAATCCTCAAAAAAGAAAGTGAAAATCTTGTAAAATTTGGATTTTTTGATTGACTCTCGACGTAATCACATCGTCGGGAGTCGGGAGCAACCACTACCTAGGCCTCGAAGGCCACTATGACAAAGGGGAAGGGGATAGACAAGGGGAAAAAACAAGCAATATAAGACGGAAAAGAAAGGATAGTTACCAAAACCAATCGGCTAGTAACTCACTCGCTCTATCGTCTCATAGATCAATGTAGGCACGTTGCTTGTCTTCTTTGTTGTCATCCCGCTTCAAGCTTGATAAAACCGCATGGTAAAGGTAGTAATGGTGCGAGGGGGGTAGGATTTGATGTGGATCTCGGTGTAAAGTAAGGTGTATGGGTCATATGATAGGAACAAGGAGGAGTAGGGAGGTTGGGAGGGGGTATAATGGATGGGTGGAGTCAAGCGCCTAAGAAAAGGCTCAAAAGGGAGAAAGGGGACCATCCCGGTCGGGATGGATGGTACCGATCGGGTTGATAAACCCTTCCCGATCGGGCAGCTCTCGTCCTGGTCGGGAATGCACTCCAGTGAGTCCGAATTTTTGCACCTTCATCCCGATCGGGATGGCTCCTTCCCGGTCGGGATTCCTCATCCATCCCGGTCGAGAAGCCCTCTTCCCGGTCGGGATGAGTCTTCTTTGCTTTCCCCAAGCCCAAAAGCTTATCATAAGCTTCAAAAACCGACTTCCTCGCTCGCAAACCAAACTCCATCATCAACCACTCCTTTCTAGGAGTCACCTTCACTTCACCTATCACAATAAACTCAAACTACACATCAAATTCACTCCCTCGCTTCGCTCATCAAAATACCAAATCAATTACAAGAATCCCACAAAAACAAAGAAATCCAAGAAACAAAACACACAAATACAAGCACAAGTATTCTAAAGATGAGGAGAGGGGAATATACAACATGACGGTTCTTTTAGGAACTCCGTCAAACCTAGGATGGTGGACTCTTCTTCAACCGTAGCCCTCAAGGGCATGGAGGAGCAAGTCGAACGCGCTACCGACATCATAGTGAAGGCCCAAGAAGCGCTCGAGCCTAGCTAACCTCCACGGCCTCCAAGGAGGAGGCAAGAAGTAGGAATCCCAAGACCCAAAATCATCTTTCAAATCGTCTCCGGGGTCTATCCATCCTACGAGCTTTACCGACCTCTTCCTCTCTAAGCATTGCCTCCAATCACAAGCAAGCTTCATCTCCAAGAAACAAGGCACAAAAAGCAGTTTTGGCCTCACTTCCTCGTTGCACACCCCCACACTTGCCTCAATTTGTGGTTCCCCATCTTCATCACTCGGCCCCACATCATCATGGAGAAGAGGATCGAAACTTCTACCGGCGGTTTCAATCTCTTCCAAGTCATTGCTTGGTTCACTAGCTAGGGGCTCTTGATACATATCCACGTTCTCGGACAAGGGCAACTCGAGGTTAACAATCTCACCCAACAACTCCACAAACTCCACCAACCCACCCAACTTACTATCCTCCTCCAATTCCTCACCAACGATGCCTTCACTAAGAGTTATCTTCTCATTCGTCTCTTTTTGGGTAGACGATTGAGGTTCTTCAAAGCAAATCTCTCTATCAAAGGGAACTACATCGGCGCTTTCGTGATTAGGTTGCTCCTCTCTCTCAAGTGGGCACCCTCCATCTAAATGTGATGCTCGGGATAAAGAGATTACGGTTTGAACCGCTAATGCATTTAAATGAGCATTCCTCGCCTCGTTTGTCCTTCGCATTTGGGCCATCAATTCCTCTTGTTGTTTTCGCAATTGAATGGCCGTTTCTTGAAAGCTCCTTTGCATTTGAAGCATCGATTGATGAAACTCCAAGTTTGACGATTGGTGGTCATTGGGGTCTTGTACGGCTCCTTGATAATCTTGATGATGCCCATAGGGTGGGGCATCATATTGTTGGTAGTGAGGTTGAGGTGATTGGTAGTATTGTGGGTCATAGGGTTCATATTGTGGTTGGGGTGTAGGGTAATATGGTGGGTCTTGGGGGTATTGGCTTCCATATGGTGAATCTTGATTGAACATGGTGGGTTCACAATCATAGCTTGAGTAATAGCCACCATGATCGTAGGAATGATAATCGTCCACTTGTTGGTAGCCGTTATCATACTCTTGAAGATCATACCCATCTTGATTACCCCAAGAAGCTTGATAGTGGTAGGGGGACGTCATGTCATACCCTTGGTTCATGGAAGAAGAGTGGTAGCTCATATCGGCTCCCGAGTGTGTGGAGTTTAGATCAAACCCCATGCTCGCTCGAAAATCGTAGTCCATACCCGGTTGGAAACCACTCATTCTAGCAACCGTCCATTTAAGCGGGCTCTGAGTCGCAGGAAGAAGATAATCACCACCTCTAAGCACAAACTGTAGACTAAGAACAAACGTGAGAAGTCTAGTGCTTTTTGGGCACTAGACAAGAGAGAAATAAACCGCACACACACAAGAAGCAAAGTAACAAAAAGAAAAAAGAAAACACAAACACAAAGACTAAGTCAAGCAAATAGGAAAACAAAGTCTAAACTAGCACCGTCCCCGGCAACGGCGCCAAATTGATGGGAGGGATTTGTCGTGGAATCCCAACCATCAATAATATAACCGGCTAAACCTATGGTAGATAGGGTAAGTCGGGTCGAATCCACGGGGACGGTAAGAGGCGTCTAGACTAAGTCGGCCCAAATACAAGACTAAGTCAACGAGATAAACTAGAAAATGATAGAAAGGGAGAAGACTAAACTAAGACTAAGAAGAACAACTAAGAAAAACGGGCTAGGATTAGGTCGGGGTCTAAGGGGTAACGGAATGGTCGAGGGAGAACTAGAGGTGAAGGAGGTAGTAGGGTAATCTAGGTAATGCCCGGGCTCTTGCATCTTAGACTCACCTAGAGGTTCCACCTAAAATCCATCTCGGCGACACACAACACAAACGGGGTTCTAGCACGCTATGGTCCTAGGTTGAATCCGGGCTCTCGCTACTTAGACCGGCCTAGGGGTCGTCCTCACCGGGCTCTCGCAACTTAGTGAGGGGACCGAACCCACAACAAACTAACACCCACAAAGAAAGGCAAGAAAACAAGCATTCGTACATACTTAGTCATTCAAGCAATTCAACAAATATGTGATGTGCATCAAACAAGAGGAAACCCAAATCTTCCACCAACATCTCTAACAAACCCTTAATCACCCAATTAACACCCTAATCACCTTACTAACCCTAGCAAGAAAACTACTCTAACATATCTAATCTAGAACTAACAAGAACAAGAAGATCTAACCTAAGAAACCAAACACACATTATGAAACTAACAAGAACAATAGCAAAACAATAACAAAGATTCAAACTTTGAACAACATAAACAAGATTAAGAGGAAAAGGAGAGGATTGTACCAAACTAGAGGAAGAAGAAAGAACAAAACTTGCATTAATGAAGAAAACCCAAAACAAACATCCAAGGTTGTCAAGCTTGGAGAAGATCTTGAAGAATTCCCTTAATACAAGTACTAATCTAAGATTAACTACTAATTACCGACTAAACTACACTAAACTAATCTAATCTAACCTAAAGTAGTCTAGGGTTTTGAGGAGATAACCTAAGATAACATAACATGGTGTCTTAATACAAGAGGGGGGGGTATATATAGGGTTACAAATGGAAGGAAGAAGAAAGAAAACAAGTGCGGGCTACAGCAGGCCCGTCCCGGCCGAGACGGGTTGGTCCCGGTCAGGAAGAGGTCGGTCCCGGTCGGGACGCCACCATCCCGATCGGGATGGGCCCTGGTCAGTGGCTTCCTTGTTTGTGCACCTCATCCCGAACGGGATGAGCTTATCCCGAACGGGATGAGCCTTGTAGGCCTCCATTATGATCTTTTTGGTCCCTCCTTGGTTCTCATGGACTTCTCACTGATTCTTGGGTCTCGGGATCGGGTCTCGGAGGCTCGGGATTGGGTCCCAAGGTCTCGGGGTCGATTCCAAGGCATCGAGTCATCGTTCCTCTACTCCGTTGGCTCCAAAATGTGTATGTATCGAGTCGGAATCGCTCCAACTCTTCCAAATCGGTCTCGGGAACCTGAAACGAACTAAAGGAAGCATAAGAAGCCCCTAGACCGCTCCCAAGGAGCGATTCCACAAGGAAAATGGGACCAAAACACTACGAAATAGGCACTACAAATGACACTTATCATACACCACCAACCATTTTTCATATGGAGTTGAGGTAGTGAAATCGAAGACAATTTGGTAATATCCTATACCCTTGTTCTTTCCCTTTTCTCTTTTGCATGGGAGTATGAGCGTGTATGCTACTTGGAGGTTCACTTGGTGAATATTTTGGAATTGGTGGTTGTGGATTGTGTTGACTTGATGGAGTTTGGAGTGCTTGGCTTTACTTGTTTGTTTGTTGTTTTGTGTCCTTTTTCATTTTTGTTTAGTATGTCTAGGTAAAGGTTTTCGAAAACCCGATTTTAAGTTAGTGTCGAGTGTGTACTACTTCCTCGTTAGGAACCCATTTTGATTTTTGGACATTGTTCTAGTAGAATGACCTTGAACCAATGATTACATTGAATTTTTACCATGAGTTCATCTTTTCTACTAGGAGTCTACATCGGGATTTGCCTTTGACCACTTTGATCACCCATGGAGTGATAAGGCCTTGGTTACCGTTCCCCGTTCTCTTAGCTGACCTTACTTGAGAAGCCACCTTTTAGTCCAAATTTCCATGTTTTTGTGGTTTCGGAGGGGATGCATACCTGACTTGCCTATTTACCTACCATTCATACATTTCCACAAATAAGTTTGCAAATACGTGCTTTATCTTGAACCTCAAATATACCATCTAGCCAAAGATGGGCTACTCAAAAGAAAAAGGGAAAAATGGAGAAGAAGGGCAAAAAAAAATTGGGGAAGGAAAGAAAAGCGAAAAGAAATTCAAAATCTCAAAAATCATTCCCAAACCCCAAATAATCCCTTGGTTGATTATTTGCCGTGAAATGCCTACTAGATGACCGAGTCCCGAGGAAGGAAAATAGCGGTGATTAGTCGATCCTTACCATTTTGCAAACAATTGTCCATCTAGGCTTTCTCGAGTTTGGGACGACCCTCTAGGCTTAGCTTAGGAGACGTGATAACACTTACCTACTGTGCTTACTAAATCCATGGTTCTCACTTATTCACTCCATTTATCGTCCTGTTGTAGGCATCTTTAGTGGAATTAGAAGGACCTTGGTAAATTTTAAGTGCTTTTATTGTTTGATTGTCATCCTATTAGGATTTTGTCCATGTCAATTTGGGTGACTAATTGGTAGTGTTCTCACTTGTCTTAAGCTTGGAATCGGTGCTTTCTCCGCTGTTTCGATGAGGGATTCGGTGATTTATTTTCTCTTTGGTTGCGACTATCTTTTTGTGTGTCTTCTTTGTTTTATGTGTTTGTGTGTGTTAGTCGTATCCCCAATTTTGAGCAGGACCAGACTTGCCTTGCATGGAGGTACTCAACCTCATGGGTATCTCGATGTGAGTTGAAGGGTCGGAGCGGGCCCGTTAATTGCCTCGTGTCGGCTTAGCATAGTCTAGCTTAGTAGTAGTAGCTAATTTATTTTTGAGTCTTTGCTCGAGGACGAACAACGGTTTAGTGTGGGGGAATTGTTGTGTGTCAAATTTGGACCGCTTTTCCTCCCATTTAGACCCGTTTTTCTTCCGTTTTGCGAGATTAGAATGCATTATCGCCATATTTTGAGTATTTCTCGCATTAGTGTCTCTCTTTTGCATTTTACGTGATTTTGGTAGTTTTCTGTCTATATTGATAGGATTTTCGACCAAAAACGTGTCCGAGCTTTTATGAGCATGAAAGAGAGGGAGACAGCCCAAAGAGCAAACCACACAACTGAAAGTTCAAGTGATCCAATCGATTGGCAAAGAAAGAGACAGGAAAAGAGGCGGAAAACCACCGAGTGAAGTTTCACCCGATGTGTCACCACCGGGCGAAGTTTCGCCCGATGACATTTCCACCTCCCCGAAAATTTTCGTGAACACTCACCACCGGGCAAAATGACCGTGCGAAAATTTCGCCCACCGGGTGAAGTTTCGCCCGACGCTAAAGGACCGCCAAAATTGCAAATGGGAAGAGTTTCACCGGGTGAAGTGACTGGGTGAAGTTTCACACGACCGTGTTAGCTCGTGAATGTTGATTAATCGCAAGGTGAAATTTTGCCATATGAAGATGCATAGGGTGAAGGTCTAATCCTGCACAGCTTATACGTATGACTGGATTTCGACGAGAGGCTTTCCCATTTAGGTACCTTGGAATCCCCATATCATATATAAGAGTGGCGCCTGGGGACTGCGATAGATTGATTGAGAAGATGGTAGATCGAATTAGAGGTTGGGGGTCGAGGAAGTTGAGCTATGCTGGGCGACTTGTGATGGTTAAAGCGGTGTTGTTACATATTCAGGCATATTGGGCTCGGATTTTCCTGTTACCTAGTGGTGTGATGAGGAGGATTACGACAATTTGTCGGAACTATCTTTGGAATGGCAAGCAAATTACGAGAAAGTACCCCATGTGGATTGGAATACTTGCTGTAAGGCCAAGAGACATGGGGGGCTTGGTATACTCGATGGGGTCACTTGGAATAAGGCCAACATTGGTAAATACACTTGGTGGATTGCTAACAAGGCTGACCACCTTTGGGTTCGCTGGGTTAATGCAATTTATCTGAAAAGACAGCATTGGAGAGATTATAAACCGTCTTATTCTTGTAGTTGGACTTGGAGGAAGATATGCCAAGTAAAGGATATTTTCAAAGCTGGCTATATAGGAGATGATTGGCTAGTTCAGGATGGACAGTACACTGTCGCTAAGGGGTACAAATGGCTTCGAGGAGATCAGCAAGATGTCGAATGGCATATCGTGGTTTGGAATCGAATGAATAAACATAAACATTCATTCATCGCGTGGCTCATTGCCCAGCGGCGACTACTTACAGCTGACAGGCTGGTTCGGTTTGGCTGTAATGTTGACCCATTATGTGTGCTTTGTATGGAGCAACCTGAGACTCACGACCATCTGTTCTTTCGTTGCAAACTCAGTATCATGTGCTTGGAGTTGACTCTTGAGTGGTTGGGAGTACAAGGTGTAATAGGGGACCTGTTAGTTTGGTGCAAGTTTTGGAAACAACGATCTTTGTTATGGAAGCAATTAGTGATTGCTGGATTAGTATCTTTGATGTATATAATCTGGATGGAGCGTAATAGATGCAGGCTTGAGCATTATGTACGTCGACCGTCCGTGCTGCTACATCGAGTAAAGATGGAAGTTCGTGAAAGATTCAAGGGTTTTGGCGCAAAGATCTCGAGTGTTGACAAGAGGATTTTTGATCGAATATGTACTAAAGTCTGGTCTTTGTTGCATTTACTTGAGTAATTGTGAGTTGGGGTTTGTAAGTTGAAAACGATCCTATTTTTAATATAATTCTTACCATTTACCAAAAAAAAGGGTGAAGGTCTAATTAAAGGAAGGAAGAATTGGATTTGGGCCTTAAGTTCTGTGACCCATTAAGGGCTTAGTATATATAGTAACCCTAGGTTTTCTTTTCAATTTGTGCCTTAAGTGTGCCTCCTTAGATTATGGTAGTTTTAGTAGATCTTCATTAGTTTAGTGGATCTCCATTGTAGTAGTTTCCTTAGACAAACTCCATACATTTAGAAAGTTTTCTTAGTTTTAGATTAATTTCATCTTCCATTTGCAATCAAGTTATCATCTTTGTTGAAGATTTGGGTTTTATTTTGAAGAATTAAGGGTTTTTGCAGGAATTTGGTGACAAGATTCATGTATTATTTCTTGAAGCTTCAATTTTTTTATGTTAATCTTCATCTTCCTCTTTTGGGTATTTCTTCCATAGTTGGTACTTTCTTTTCCTCTCTCTCCTCCTTAATTAGTTTCCTCTTCAATTTCTTGTATTTTGTTGTTTGTCTTTGTCTAGTCAAGTTTGTGTTGATTTAAATCTTATTATTAGTAATTCCTTGTTTTTCTCTCTCCTTTGTTTGTTTCCATCATTTTCTTTCTAGTATTTATTTCCTTTGTTTTGCCTTGTTGTTTACTTTCCCTCTTTATTGTTGTTTTGTTAGTGTAGTTTCCTTTATTGTTTTAGATTAATTATCTTTCCTCTAATTCAAGCATGTTTAGTTTTTATCTTAGCCTCCTTATTTCTTGTTTTATTATGTTTAGCGTGGGTAGTGAGTAGATTTTAGTTAGGGGGCTAGGGGAGGAGGAATTCTAGATTCGGGTTCTATTTTGTGAGACTATTGCATTTGAGGGTGATTTGTCTTGATTGGGAATGTTGTGTCTTGATTGACTTAGCCTGATCAACTAGGTTGACCTGACTCACCCGAACCAATATGGGGAAACTCGGGGTTTGGGTAATTGCGTCTTGAGACTTTAGTTTATTCATCGCGAAAGCGAGTTTAGGCTAGGTTGGTAGGAAAACCGAAAGGTGGTACCTCCCTTATTCATCTTGTGATAATTCTTACGATGTTTGCATCCTTATCTTAATTTCCGACTCCCCGACTCTCCCTAACGCCTTTATCATCATTGTTTCTCGTTTTAGTTATTTGATTCGCCTGCCTTAGTTTAGTCATTCGTCCCAAAATCCCCCTTCTCGACCCCAATCACAATTAATACTAGACTTGACCGATAACCCTTGTCCGCCTCTCTGTGGTTCGACCCCGACTTACCATTACTGCACAGTAGTTAGTTGGGACTAAAAATATTATTTGCATGCGCGTCAGCGACAGCGCGCATCAGCCCTACCTGAGGCGGCTCAGTTCTGGGGTGCCTGGTTGCAAGCGGTTAAAATCGCGCGTATCGGAATTTTCTCAAAATACGGATTAATATTCATGTTTATTTGAGGTATGATTTGAATCCAATTGATTTAATTTGGTTGATTCATGTATTTGGACGTGATTTTGAATCGGGTTTATTTTGGGTTTTCGGCTTTGACTGGCTTTGACTCGGTCGATAAATGACGGTTTTGCCCCCGATGTCGATTTTGGCTCAAAGTAGCTTTATTTTATTGGAAACAACCCACTGAGTTTGGAATTGAGGTCAGTTTTGAGAGGTTTATACACTGCTATGTGCCCACGTCGGATACTATTGATTCTGAGTCCGTATTTGAGCGTATTAATGCATGTTGGCATCCAATCATCATCGGGTGTTTTGTTGGAGATTGCTACAGACACGAGCAGGCAAAATGCATGTGTCTACTACTCTGGTTTAACTATTCCAATAACGTGTATTATTCTCATATTTAATAAATTTGATATAATTTTGGAAAGACGTCGTATAGTTGGTATTATTGTTGTTAAATAACCCTAATTTTTATTAATTTTAATTTGTGTTAATTTTCCAATTAATTTTGTTATTATATTTTATTTTATTTTGTAATTTTTTGTATTTTAATTTTTCTATTTTTCTTCTACATATTGTGTAATATTTAATTTGAATTTTGTTTTGGACGTTAGGTGGGCGGAGTGGCGGGCCGGTGTAGTAGGCTGGAGTTGTCGCCGACGTAGTGAGGTGGTGGAGGGAGATGAAATTTGGAATTTTTGGGATTTTTTTTGGATTTCACTCAAAACCTCTCTAATGTAAGTGTGAAGGGAAGGGGAAATGAGAGGAGTATTAGTGTACTTGTTAAGTACTCCGTAGAAATGAGTAACAAGTAAGTTTGAAAACATATCAGATCACCCTATTTTTATTGTTTATTAGGTTATTGTTGATTAGGTTATTATTGTTGTTATTGTTATTGAGGTTGTTGTTGTTGTGGGTTGTTGTTGGTGGTGCTATACTATTAGTGTTGGTGTGAGTTGTTGTTGTTGATGATGATGATGATGAAGAAGATGTTGTTGTTGTTGTGGGTTGTTGTTGGTGGGGCTATACTATTAGTGTTGGTGTGAGTTGTTGTTGTTGTTGTTGATGGTGTTGTTGTTGTTGTTGTTGTTGTTGTTGTTGTTGTTGATGATGATGATGATGACGACGACGACAATGATGTTAATTGTTATTCTTGGTGGTGTTGGTGTTCTTGAGGGGTGGCGGGGATTAAGTAGTGGTGGTGGTGGTATCTAGTGTGTTATTATTAGTATTGTTTAGTATTAGTTTATTAGTAGTACATAGTAATATTAGAAATATTATTGGAGTAGAAATGTGTTGTGAGAATTGAAATTTGAGAAATATTTGTTTATTAGTAATAGTAGTAGTGTTGTTGGTTTTCATTAAGTAATGTTAAATAACCATGTTATCTTCTCAAACCTAGCACCCGTTCAAGAATTACTCCTTAATTCTTGAATAGTCTCCGTTTTAGAACTATCTTTGTACTTTTCATGTCACTTAGGTGGTAAACACGAAATAGTGTTCTGTTGATGAGAAAAAAGTTTGGTGGCGACTCCCTCATTGTTCTCCGAATGCACATGTAGAGTATTCATATATTCATTGTGCATTTGGAGAGCTGAGGCGAATTGCTGCTGCATTTTTTTCTTATCGACACAGCACAATTTTGTGTTTATCAGTGAAATGGAACGTACAACGATGGGTTTAGGTTGGAGTGTTAATGTCCCAAGGTGATGAATTTGTTTAGAAATGATGTTTAGTTCTGTGCTTTCAAAGATCGATGATGTCGACGTTGCAAAATCTGTTATAAGTAACGGCTTCCGTGTGAGTTCCATTGATGGGTCAGAATATTATGAAACCTTAGATGAGGTGATCGAGCTCCACTACTTTGACAGGGACATGATAAGTGTAGTTTGTAGTGCCTAATTTGTTGTGTTTTGGTCCCGTTTTCCTTGTGGAATCGCACCTTAGGAGCGGTTTATGGATTACTTATGCTTCCTTTAGTTCGTTTTAGGTTCCCGAGACCATTCATGAAGAATTGGAACGATTTCGACTCGTTTCATACACTTTTGGAGCCAACGAAGAGAAGGAACAATCACTCGATGCCTTGGATTCGATCCCGAGACCTTGGGACCCATTCCCGAGCCCCTTAGGTTCGATCCCGAGCACCGAGAATCGATGAGAAACCCATGAGAGGCAAGGAGGGACCTTAAAGATCATATTGGAGGCCTACAAGACCCTTCCCGGGCGGGAAGAGTAGCCTTCCCGGTCGGGAAGGAGTGTATGAATGATGAGGCTACTGATTTGGCCGTCCCGACCGGGAAGAACCCTTCCCGACCGGGAAGAGCAATAACACCACCTGGTGTTATTGATAACACAGCCCGGTGTTATGCTTGATCCCGACCGGGAAGAGAGCTTCCCGACCGGGAAGGATGGTCCATCCCGACCGGGATCATTCCTTCCCGACCGGGAAGGAGCAGCTGCAGCTCGTGACTCTTCTTTTCTTCTCCTTCACTCTTGTAACCTTATAAATACCCCCTCTTGTATTGATATACGATCTTATGAAACCCTAGCATAGTTTAGCATAGATTAGCATAGATTAGTGTAGATTAGTCGTTAATTACTTCTTAATCTTAGATTACCCTTGTATTAATTGAATTCTTCAAGATTCAACCAAGATTGACAGCCTTGGGAGATTCTTTTGGGTTTTCTCTTTTATACAAGTTTTCATTCTTGCTTTCATCTTCTAGTATGGTATAATCTCTTTTCCCTTCTCTTTATCTTTGTTTTATTATTCAAGTTTCCATCTTTATATCTTGTTTATTGTTTTGTTCATCATCCTTGTTAGTTTTACATATATATGCTCTTGTTCTTGTTAGTGTTAGTTTTAGTTTAGTTATGTTTGAGTAGACTCTTGCTAGGGTTATTAGGGGGATTGGTTGTGATTGTGGATGATTAGGGTGAGATGGGTGGTACTAGATGTTGTTTTTGTTGTTTCCCTTTTACCTTGCACTCCACATGTTTGATGAAATGCTTGTGAGACTAGAGACGATCAATCCTTGTTCTTCTTGCATATTCTCTTGTATGTATGTGTTTGGTTGGTTGGTTTGGTCGCCTCACTTCGTAGCGAGCGCCCGGTGAGGACGACCCCTAGGCCGATTACGTAGCGAGAGCCCGGTCGGAGGAACCTAGGCTACGAAAGCATGCTAGTGACCCCGTTTTTCCCCTTTTTGTCTCCTTTGCATCCATGAACGCGACCTAACCCTAGTTTTCATTCTTATTGTTATCTTTGCTTCCCTTAGTCTTTAGTTACTTGTTTTGTCTTCCTTTTCCATGTTTTAGACCTTAGCCTAGTCCTTAGCCTCCCCCTAGATTAGCTTGTCTCGAACTTAGTCCTAGACCGTAGCACCCATTAGTCTAAACGCATTTTCCGTCCCTGTGGATCGACCCGACTTACCCTAGCTACCCTAGTTAGGTTAGTTGGTTATTATTTGGTGGCGGGATCCACGACAAATCCCTCCCATCAAATTGGCGCCGTTGCCGGGGACGGCGTATTTTAGACTTTTGTTTGCTTAGTTTTGGACTTTGTTCTTGATTTTTGTGTTCTCTTTTCCTTGTGTATCTCCGTTCTATTTCTTGCGTGCTATTCTCTCTTCCTAGTGCCTCAAAAGCACTAGGCTACTAACGTTTGCTCAAGTGCTTCTAGTTCATCCTAGGTATCAAAGCAACGTTATGGAAATGGCACGTCCTAGCTTCCATCAATCATCACGGGACAACTATGGGGCAAATTGCCAAGTCCCAAAATTTCACCAACCATTTCAATCTCATTGTAGACACCCACATTTTGACCGCCAGGTGTCTATAGTAGGTCCCACCAAACACCCGATGATGATTGGACGCAAACATGCTTTAATGGACTCGGATATGGGCTCGAAATCATGGACATTTGGTTTAGACTTATTACGGAGTACAAATCTTACAAAACCAACCTCAAATCCAGGCCCAGTGGGTCATTTCGAGTCAAATGGGACTAATTTTGATCGATTTCGGCACCAGGGGTAAAACCGTCTTTTTACGACCGAGTCAAAACCCGGTCGAAAAATATTCTCGAGACACACGAGTCATCCGTGACACCTCACACGGCTGATTCGGTCCCAAATACTACAAAAATCAGCTTTCATAAATATTAAACAAATCCGTTTAAGGATAGAATTCGATCTCAAGTAGGAATTCTATCTGGAAACCGAATCAAACACCGACCGAGCTCCAGATACTCGGCCAAGACATCCCAAACAGCCAAAACACTCGGCCAACTCTTCATGACAGCCGAGATACTTGGCTTCTCCACCAAGAAACAAGACTTTCGTTCCCTTTCGAACTCTCGTGTTTCCTATCCAAACCGGTATTTCTTGTCACACAAGCAAGACTACCTCGACTCCTACAAATAGGACCTCACATTCAACACAAAAAACAGATTTTGACCAACCGAAGTACACATCAATTAGTCATAAACTCGTCTAAACAAAAAATAAATTCTAAGCAAATCCCGACATATTCCCGAAGTATCCTCGAAATACCGACGAAACCACCGCCCATACGGCCAAACCCATCGTCCCATCACACGTCCAAAAACTGACACCTTAACTCTCCCACATCATCTCGACGCTCCCGTGCCTAAGCCACCGTCCGACGAGCCTTATACCGAGAAAACGAAGCATGTAGGTTGAGGGTGTAAATCAAACCCGATTCTTCTCCTTTCTCTCTCTCTCACGTTTTTTTTTTCTTTTTTTCGTCCGTCACTTTTTTTACGGGTCGTCGGTCGTTTCGTATTGTTAATATGGGTCGTTCGTCACGTATTTTTTTTCTAATAATCGTTACTATAAAACTATTTTTCATATAACGTTCTTAAAATATGATATTGATTTTCTAATCAAATATCGTATCTAACAAGAACTAAATTAATTAAAACTCGTTGATGCTAAAAAAATCGTTACATCTTTTTAAACCAAATTCGACGATTTTTACGCGGAGAGAATTAACATTTTTTCGTTCAAATCCTTTTTTTTCTTTTTTCGTTCAAAACGAACTTTTTTCAAAACCTTTTCTAAAAGCATTCTAACTATTCGATATCGATTTCATAATCGAATATCGAATACGACGAACATCGAAAATATAAATCGAGTATAAATTAATCTATATTTGTACGCGATTTATCAAAATTAACAATTTTCGAAAAGCGAATCCGAGACAGTCACCCGCGCGAGTCGCGCCCCTCCCGGGCGAGTCGCGCGGGCAGCTGTAAGCCGCGGCCTTTTTTTCGTTTTTTTCCGATTTTTCAGCATCGTTTTCTCACATAAAACAGCGATTTTCTCGGTATATTTTCAGGTTTCGACAAGTATTTTTCACGTGTCATAAACCTTTTCAAAATCATGCATATTATCGTATTTACATCTTTATTCGATTTATTCAAACGTTACTAACACTCGTTTTCTCGTGTTTGCAGCAATTTATTTATTTCTAGTGTTTTATTAGACTAAAACGAACTTCACATGCTAAAATAACTTTGACGTTATTAGTTTAACATGCATTAAACGACTTAGCAACCCATTTATTTTTCTCTCACATGTTTAGGGAAAATAATCTTTGCATATCATTCAACCGTCGAACTAACGCGTGTACATAAAAAACGAACGATATCTTAGTAAAGGCCGCTAAGTGCGGGCGGGGTTGGGTGTTCTTAGTGAACTTCCCAACACGTACCCTCACCCCTTACTCAGAACCATGGTTTCCGGATGTCCGAATCCATTGGCAATGAGAGTCATTCAATACACGATATCCGATAATGTCGGTATCGGTATCATAATGCAAAGGGACGAGCCCAATAAACTCTGACATCGTAAATGGGCCGTATTTTGTATACGGCCCACTACGACATAGAGTGGGCTCGAATGGTTTCGAATAACCACAAAATTCGGTGGCGACTCCTACTTCGATTTAAATTTCAATTTGACCATCTCATATGGAGATTCATTCGCCTCCCCAAACCCGCGCGTGGCCCCGTCGGGGTGGACCTATGTCATGTCCACAATTTGGCGACTCCGCTGGGGATCAACTGATGAGTCACTTACCATCGGCATCCCTAGGGTGAGACTCGAAAAGAAATCGTTCGAATAGTAATGTACACGTTTTAGTTCAATGGTTCATGCATAACCCATTCTTTCCCGGGCCGGTTACTTGTGACCGACGTCCCACTATACCACGGTGCGTTCCTACATGGACTCACTAAAGACTTCGATGGCAGAACTCGCATGGGTTTTACGGCAGGTTCTAAGACCAACTCGGCTTAGGAAGACCGTCCTGATTTGCGAGAAAGCTATCGTCGTTGGTATAGACCCTATTAGACCGACCGAGACTTAGACTAAGAGCATACATGGTGTCGTTATACTGTTTCCGTGACTACATGCTACCTGGTCCGTGTCTCATCTTTTCAAAAAACCGTCGTTTTCAAAAACTTGCATCTTTTTCGAAAATCATCCATTTTTCAAAACCCGGAAAGCTACCGAATTTAGGACTTATGATTTTGACTCAAAATAGCTTATTTTCTAGCCGGTATGCTGTCCAAACCTTTTTAAAAATTCAAAAATCTCGGCCCGATAAACTTTGTTTTTCTTTTCGATTTTCAAAAAACAATCGGGCCCTCCAATCCGTTTTCTTCGGATTTTTTTCAAATCCAAATCCCTTTTCAAAGCTTTCTTCTTAGGACTTCCCGTATTTAGCAGTGTCGGGTCTTGTCATAAGTAGTTAGAGTCTATAGCGTCGAAACTCCGTCGATCTTACATCACGGGTTTCCACCCCATCCCAAGTCCGCCTTATTAGTCAAGGCACGGCCCACCTACGTAGGACAAACTCCTACAAAGGGAAGCCCACTTACACAATCGAGTCCAAAGTCTGGGGAATAGCTCACACGTAGGTCTTTCTTCACACGGGACTAGGCCCATTCTGCCGAAATCCTAAAGAAAGCCCACCGTCCATGAGTCACCCATCTAGGAGTCGGTTTTTAGTCTTTTTCCGAGTCTAGTGTTTTCGTCTTCTTGCTCGGGATGCACCTTTCGATCTGGGTCCGATTCTGATTACACGGTGTTCTTACAGACAGGCCACCTCACACCCGAACCATGACTCAACAAGCCATAGACGCATTGAACACCTCGTTGGCCAAGATCCAAGAACAACTCGACCGAATTAGGGGCGACCAGATCGCCATCGTTACCCAGGTTAGCGCCATAGAGCAGGATAAGCCGAGTGTTGAAGAGGAAACTCAGGGCCCATTAGCCGAATTGACTAGCGCAGTCCTCAAACTGCAAGAGCAGGTCCATTTGTCAACCCACAACTCGATCCATACGGAAAATGCTCGAACCTATTCTCCCCTGACCGACCAACTACCTGCCAATCTCAACTTGACAGGCCTCCCGATGTTCGACGGAATCGAAGACCCGGTATTACATATCCGGGCCTTCAAAGAGTTTATGGCCCTAAAAGGAGTCAAGTCAGACATGTTCAAGAATCTGTTTGCCTCCTCGTTAGAGAAGCACCCGAAAGCCTGGTCTATAGGCTCGATTCCAAGAAATACAAGTCTTGGGATGACGTGGCAACGGAATTCGCTCGGAACTACGCCGACAACACAAAAATCCAAACCACGATGCGCAACCTGGAAGTAATGGCCCAGGAACCAAAGGAGGGGTTTACGAAATACCTTCAGCGCTGGAGGGCTGAAAGCGTCAAACTGGTCGATAAGCCCAGTGAAAAAGTCCTAGTTGAAGCCTTTGTCAAGAATCTCCTGCCCGCCTACCGGATCCATCTCTGGTACGCCATCATACCTAGCTTCGCGGTCCTAACCGAAATGGGAACGAGAATCGAGGATGATCTAAGGTTGAAAAGCCTCACTAAGGCCTCCACCAAGGGATACCAAGGGGCCAGCTCATCAACAAGCAAGCTCACATCCGCCGCTGCTACTCGTATCATTTTTGACGAGGTAAATCTACTTGATAACCCGTCCAAGAAGAATGCCACACCCCGAGTATTCACCGACATAGGTACTACCTATGCGAATGCCTTACAAAGGCTCTAATCAAAAGGCCTGATCGCCCCGATAGGCCCAACACCTGATCCTCCAGTTGAGCGCCGCTCCAAGTTCTACGATATCCAAGCCTACTGCAAATACCATCAGGGTAAGGGACACGATAACGAGAAATGCTGGAAACTGAAGCATCTTATCCATGATCTCATCGAAAGCGGGAAAATCCCCTTACCTGGAGGAAAGCCCAACAACAAGGACAACCCGTTGGCCACCCACGCCATCTTCTCCGGGGAAGTCATAGATTGCTCACATCTCATTTCCCCGTTTATCCTGCAAATCAACGGGATCTGGTGCGACGATGAAGACGACGTCTATCTCACTAAGGGAGAAGTCGTCCCTATCACGCCCGAGGAGATCCAGAAGGTTAAGTCCAAGGCCTTAACCAGCAGTCACGCCCTCATCGTCACCGAACCACCGCCTAAAGCGGAGGTCGTCCCGGAAGAGCTGCCAACTACTGAAAAGGCTCTGGTAAAGCAGCTGAGCAAGACTCGAGTTGACCTCTCTATATGGCAACTCCTAGTTAGCTCTCAGGAACATCGAGAGGCACTCACTAAGGCCCTCGATCAAGTCAAGATCGACTCTATGGCTACTCCAGCTGAAATGGTAGCCACGGTTCTACCCCACCTAAAGGGGAAAGCTAAAGAAGAAGGCCCACTCATCACCTTCTCCAATGCTGATCTGCCATCATTTGGCCGTGGAAAATATCTGCATATGACCCTTATCCACGACGGGTCCGCAGTCAACGTCCTCCCATTAAGGACTGCCAAAGCCCTCGGTATCACTGAGGCCGACTACATTCCTACAGCTCAAAACATTCAGGCTTTCGACGGAAGTCCAAAGTCCGTAGCCGGGGCCGTGAAACTCACTATCATAACGGGCCCAATAGAGAAGGAGCTGGAATTCCAAGTGATCGACGTGACTTCTTCCTTTAACCTTCTTTTAGGAAGACCCTGAATCCACGCGACCAGGGGCTGTGTCCTCCACCCTGCATCGAAAGGTCAAGCTACCTTTGCACGACACCGTCATCACTCTAGAAGCCACACCTATGACTGTGGCTAACTGCAACACCTCGGGCCGTACCGATCTTTGGGGGTTCGACTTCATAGGGGCCATCGAAGAAGAATATCTTTTCCGACCCTACTTTACGGTTAGCATGGACCGGATGTTACAAAATCTGGGCTTTCTACCGGGGGTTACATCAAGGCCCGATCTTCCCGCAGGAAAAATCCTCGAAGTCCTCGATAACGGGAGGATTCAAACCGGTCTGGGTTACACCCTAACCCCGGAAAACATGGGCCAAATCGGAACCGGTAAAGTCATCTTCGTCACGCCGGTGTTCGAGTCCGTCCAAACAGGCCTATACCGGCCCACCACCACACGCCCTGGGACCCACTTGGCCCAGGTCTGCAACTACATACCAGACGACATCTTCGCCCTCGTCCAGTCCGAAGATGCTAAGAATGCTGAACTCGCACTGGGACTACTTTTTGGGGAGGAGCTCGCGACCCCAACACCGAAGGAGGAGCTAGTTAGCCTGATTCTCCGTAGCCGCACCTTCGATCCATCCAAGCTGATCTAGGATGTCAAATCCGGGGCAGGTAAGAGAGCCAGGAGAAAGGCTGTCAAGTGGACTGACAGTCAAGGAAGGACTTTCAAGCTGATCACAGGGGAAGGAGAAATGCCAGAATCTAAGTCTGATTCAGAGTTCGAGTCAGAGTCTAAGATTGAGTCTAGTGAGTCCGGTGCTAGGGTCAGTCCTGTAACTCACCCTCTCCCTTTAGCTTTTCCTGGTGCTTCGGGGTCTGTCCCGGGCACACTACCTATCCCGCCACTGACTAACGATCAGATGGCAGCTCTTTTCGAGCTATTTTCTCAATTCATGAATAATAACAACCGTTCTGCTTACGACTTGTCTCATTTTCAAAATTTCCTAAATTTTCAAAATTTTCTGTGCAACGACATTGAGAAACCCGACGAACAGATATCCTTACCTCCACATCTGATCGAGTAGCTAGAGCAAAGGGAATCCATCAACGCAATCCGGTAATCGAAGAAACTGAATCCATCAACGTGGGAACAACCTTAGAACCTCGGATGCTTAAGATAGGGTTATCTCTAGATCCCGGGGAGAAACAACAATTCATCGATCTCCTTCAAGAATTCGAAGACGTCTTCGCGTGGTCCTACAAGGACATGCCGGGGATAGACCGCGAAATAGCCGAGCACCATATAACGATCAAGGAAGGGTTCAAGCCGGTTAAGCAGAAACTCCGACGCATGAGGCCCGAATGATCCCTCAAGGTCAAGGAGGAAGTCGACAAACAATTCAAGGTTGGGTTCATACGAGTCTCCGAGTATCCGGATTGGGTTGCAAACATCGTGCCGGTCCCTAAAAAAGACGGTAAAGTACGTCTCTGCGTGGACTTTCGGGATCTTAACAAGGCGAGCCCGAAAGACGATTTCCCGTTACCACACATCGATATACTGGTGGATAACACAGCTGATCATGCCCTTCTATCATTCATGGACGGGTATGCCGGGTACAATCAAATAAAAATGGCAGAGGAAGATATGGATAAGACCACCTTCATTACACCTTGGGGTACTTATTGCTATACGGTTATGCCATTTGCTCTCATCAATGCCGGGGCCACCTATCAACGAACCGCCACAACTTTATTACATGACATGATGCATAAAGAAGTGGAAGTTTACGTGGACGATATGATCGTCAAATCCAAGGACAGGGACGGTCACATCACCGCCCTGAGAAGATTTTTCACCCGATTACGCAAATACAACATGAGACTAAACCCTCAGAAATGCAGTTTCGGGGTAACCTCTTGCAAATTACTGGGTCACATCGTCAGCCAACGCGGTATCGAAGTCGATCCAGCCAAGATTAAGGCCATCACCGAGATGCAACCTCCTAAGACCGAAAAGGAAATTAGAGGGTTTCTCGGAAAAGTCCAATACATCAGTAGGTCATTTCAAAGCTAACCATGGTGTGTGAACCGATCTTCAAGAAGCTGAAAATAGGGGAACGGTTACTATGGGACAACAAGTGTCAAGCAGCCTTTCTCAGAATCAAAGAAATCTTGTCTTCACCGCCGGTCTTAATGCCACCTCAACCCGGTTTGCCTTTGTCGCTATACCTAACCACGACAGAGACAGCCATGGGGGCTATGCTAGCTCAAACAGTCAACTCCGAAGAACGAGCTATATACTACATCAGCAAGAAGTTTCTAGAGTACGAGTGTAAGTACACCATGCTCGAAAAGACATGTTTATCTTTGGTCTGGGCCACTAAGAAGCTCCGACACTACATGCTCAGCTACGAGGTACAGGTACTGTCAAGAATGGATCCAATCAAGTACCTTTTCGAAAAGCCCATTCTCAACGGCAGGATATCAAGATGGACCCTGATGCTGGCAGAATTCGATCTAAAGTTCGTACCATTGAAAGCCATCAAAGGCCGAATAGTAGCCGAATTTCTCGCCGACAGTCCGGTAGCCGAAGAAGGACACACCGACACTTGGTCCTTCCCGGATGAAGATATTTTCTATACTGACACCGAAACGTGGGACTTATACTTTGACGGGGCATCCAACTTCCGAGGATTTGGAGTCGGGATCCTCCTAATCTCGCCAAGAGGGGAACATACTGCCGTGTCTATCAAATTGGACTTTGACGTCACCAATAACGCTGCTGAGTATGAAGCATGTATCCACGGGCTACAAGCCGCCGCCGATTTAGGGGTCACAAACCTCCGAGTACACGGCGACTCATCTCTGGTCATTAACCAAGCGCTCCAAAAATGGAAAACCCGAAATGCCAACCTCGTGGCCTACCAGGCACGAGTAAGGGATCTCGAGAAACAATTCCAAAAGGTAGAGTATATATATCTGCCTCGGGAAGAAAATCAATTCGCGGATGCACTTTCAAAACTGGCAACTTTACTAAATATTCCCGATCATATGACCAGCATGCCGATCTGTGTCGAAAGACGATCCGAGCCAGCATATATCCACGACATCGAAGATATCGAGATACTCGATCCCGAGCCGTGGTATAAAGCGATCCAGACATACTTGACAACCGGGGAATATCCACCCGGGGCCGACAATCGAGCCAAAAAGGCCTTGCGTAGGTTAGCGACCCAGTTCATCCGTACCGACGACGGACAACTCTACAAAAAGACACCGCAGGGGGCTCTCCTTTTGTGTGTCGACAAGAGTAATGCCGAAAAGGTCATGGCCGAAGTGCATGACGACGAGTGTGGTCCTCACATGAACACCCAGATGCTAGTCCGAAAGATCATGAGACTCGGATATTACTGGAACAGCATGGAAACCGATTGTCAACTTTATGTCAGACATTGCCATAACTGCCATATTTTCGCTAATGTACAACATATGCCACCATCCCTACTGTATACCATGACGTCACCCTGGCCGTTTTCAACATGGGGAATCGATATAATTGGAAAGATAAACCCCTCGGGAACCGGAGGACACTGCTTCATTTTGGTAGCAATCGACTATTTCACCAAGTGGATTGAAGTGGAGTCCTACCGTATCCTCAACGCCAGCCATGTTGCCAAATTTATCCAAAATAAGATAATATGCCGGTATGGGATCCCTCATGAATTCATCAGTGACCATGGGCCCCACTTTCAAGCCGAAACGGCAGCCTTGTTAGCCAAGTACAAGATCCAAAGGCATACGTCTTCACCTTACCGACCCCTAACCAATGGAGCGGTAGAAGCAGCTAACAAGACTATCGTCACCATACTCAAAAAGATGGCTGACAATTATCGGGATTGGCCCGATAAGATACCATTTGCCCTTTGGGGATATCGAACCTCGATTCGTACTGCGACCGGGGCAACACCGTATTACCTTACGTACAGGATGGAAGCGGTCCAACCTGTCGAGTTAGAGGTACCGTCACTCAGAATCCTACTCGAAAGTCAAGTACCCGAAGCCGATTGGGTTCGAGCACGATATGACTCGCTAGTACTTTTAGACGAACGAAGATCTCGTGCCCTCAATAATATACAGATTTATCAAAAAAGGATCCAACGGGCCTTCAACAAAAGGGTAAGGCCCAGGAATATCAAAGAAGGAGACTTAGTTCTCAAGTCTGTACGGGCTTTATTACCAGTAGACCCAAGGGGAAAATTCAAACCTAACTGGGCCGGACCATATCTGGTAAAGAAGATTCTATCAGGCGGAGCGGTGATGCTAACAGATCTGGACGGGAATGAGTTCGTTAACCCAACTAACCTGGACTAGCTGAAACGTTATTACCCTTAACCCGTTTCTCTCAATGTCGTTTGCAAAAGTTTATTAAAAACATCTTTTCAAAATGAACTTTTAAAGACAAGTCAAAAGTTAGAATTACTTATTCTGCTGTTATAAACATCTTGAACCAATAGTCTTGATGTATTTCGAAATTGCAATTTAAAGTCTGAACTACGTTTGGTTTGATTCCGCTATTTGCGGGTACGTAGGCAGCCCCTCAAAAGGGCGCAACCACCGCGATCGAAAAAAACAGGAACGGTTTCTAATGAACTTCCTTTATTTATTTCAAAAAATTCCAATCACAAGAAAATCTAGAAAAAAAAACCACACAAATAGTACTAATATTTAAATAATAAAAATCTAAGGCATTTTTCCCTTTCCCTTGTCCTTAGCTTCTTTCTCGGTCCACCGGCGTCGACGCGGAGGTGAACGTTCCCGAATCACCAAGGGAATCTCCTTAACCCGGGCTCGTTTCTTCGAACTTGACTCCCCGGTTACCTCGGTCGGCCCTAGCCGGGCCCTCGCCCTCTCGGGTAACCGGTCCCGTGGCCCCAGTCTGTCTCGGACCGCTAGCTTTGGTCCGAGTATTCTCTCCAAGTCGCTAGCACCGGTCTCTTTAGCTCGAGTCTTAGTTTTTTACTTAGAACCCGACTCCGTCCGGACATGGGTAGTTGGAATTTCCTCCTCATCAAAAAACCATCTATTGTCCTTCACCGATTCTCTACGGGCTAAGTCAAAAGCCTCATCGGTCTTTAAAGCTTCACGGGCCACTTTAGATTCTTCAGAAGCCCACTTGAGATATGATTCGGAAACCCAAGCGGTCTGACAAGGGCGAGGTATAGTCCACATGACACGGGTAAACCAGCGTTGTAACCACGTGTCACACATAGCGTCCGTTAGTTGGAGCGAAACGCTAATGATTGTTTCAGTCTCGGGAATCTGCTGAAATGAACCGAACTGCCTTAGAAGACGATCTGGGTAAATATGGACGGTCCAGTCCAAGGACAAGATCACCAGGTAACGGGCTTTATCCCTTTTAGCTAGGCCCGTCATCTTCGAGAGGAACCACCAGATCACGTTCCACCTAATCAAGGGCCCGCCATGGAATTTTAGCTCTTCATCCCAATACTTCCGATTTATGTGATGACTCGAGCTAATTCGTCGGGACCGCGAGCCAATTTGACAGCTTCGATATCTGGATATGCTCACCGGGGGCTCTATAATCGACAGGCGTTCGGATAACCAGATCTACAAAATTTTCGAAAAGTAAAAAACTTTCGAAAAATCAAAAATTCTGAAAAAAAAACAAAAAAAATCGAAATTTTCGGAAATTAAAAAAAAATCGAAATTTTCGGAAAAATTGAATTTTTAAAAAAAAATATTCGGAAAATTCAAAAAAAAAAAAAAAAAAAAAAAAAAAAAAAAAAAAATCGGAAATAAATTAATTTTTTCGAAAAAATTTTCGAAAAAAGAGAAAAAGGTCAAATACCTGCAGAAGACGAACGCTGCCCGTTAATTGCCGATCCGAGTTAAGTCTCCTAGCGTCAAGGTCCATGATGATCTCCCCAGTTATCAGCCAGGCTGGGCTGTAACCTGCCTCCATCTGATCCACTATGCTAATTAGCCTGATTTCACCCAAACATGAATCAGCATCCATCCGACCTTCGAAGGCATATCGGTGCAGCATACAGAAGGCAAAGGCCCTACGCCTATGGATGGAAGAAATTCTGGCACCATTTGGATCCATGAATTTATCAGCCAAATCAAACAGGGAAACAGAATTTCCCTTCACCATACGAGAAGTCTCAGCATGAGACAACCCAAGAAAGTCCCTCAATCTCCTCCTTGGATCAGGATAAAAAAGAAGGAATAGCAGGATGAGCGTTTGGGCACCAACCCCCTACAGCGGCAATTTCTTCGGGAAGGGGACATATTTCTCCCCGGGGAAAAGCAAAAACATGGTGGGTAGCATCCCAAAAAGTTAAGCAAGCGTCCAAAAAATGTGCATCCACCTTGAGTCGCTGGAGCGGGAACAAAGCCACAATTCCCATCTGAGTTAGTTGAAACTTATCTCCATCTCGGAAATCCTGGGCCCACGCGTGAAGCATCGCGGTCAGATGTTCGATACCAATAGCAGAAAGTGTTGTTTTATCTTAAAAAGTCTAAAGGGATTTTAAGATAAGAAGGAAATATTTTGGGTTGGAATATGAGAAGATTAAGGGCAAGAACTCTCTATTTATAATAGAGAAATCCCTCTCCTAGTCACCCCTGGAATAGGGATTTTTACGATGTTCCCTACTTCACCTAGGCATACAGGCCTAACCAGAAAATTTTAGGAATCCGTGTCAGAATCTGATCAGGAATCAAGTCGTCCCAAGCATTCCTATTTCCAAATTTTCTTTTTCTTTAAAAAAAAATCGGTTTTTTTCGAAATTTTCGAAAAAAATCTCTCTTTCCAAAAATCAATCAAAAATCATTTTCTTCCCCAGCATGAGTCGATGTTTTATCTGAATGTTGCATGCAAAGCATACAGGTATCCCAAGACTCCCGGAGAATTCTCAAAAGAAAATTCCCAGTGAAAATTCAAGCAACATTTTTACTGAAGAATCGGATGTATCAGTAAGCGGTACATCCCCAGCTTCTAATGGAGGCTCCCGCGTTATTCCGAGTGGGATTATCAGTAAGCAGTATACCCACAGCTTCCAATGGAGATCCTGCGCCATTCCAAAATGGATGTGTCTGTAAACAGACACACCCGAGACATTTAAGTAGAAGTCCCCGCGCCATTATTGACATCTACCCAGGTATGATTTCTATCTTATGGCTAGCGAGCCCACCAACGCAAGTCTAATGGACTCTAAACGACCTGATCGGAAGTGTGCTAGGTCTTAATCCTTGATTGGCCTGGTAGCTACTCTGACTTTCGCCTTATCCAAGCCTCAGTCAGAGTGGGGGCTCTGTAAACACCCACATTTTGACCGCCAGGTGTCTATAGTAGGTCCCACCAAACACCCGATGATGATCGGACGCAAACATGCTTTAATGGACTCGGATATGGGCTCGAAATCATGGACATTTGATTTAGGCTTATTACGGAGTACAAATCTTACAAAACCAACCTCAAATCCAGGCCCAGTGGGTCGTTTCGAGTCAAATGAGACTAATTCGGGTCGATTCCGGCACCAGGGGTAAAACCGTCTTTTCACGACCGAGTCAAAACCCGGTCGAAAAATATTCTCGAGACACACGAGTCAGCCGTGACACCTCACACGGCTGATTCGGTCCCAAATACTACAAAAATCAGCTTTCATAAATATTAAACAAATCCGTTTAAGGATAGAATTCGATCTCAAGTAGGAATCCTATCCGGAAACCGAATCAGACACCGACCGAGCTCCAGATACTCGGCCAAGACATCCCAAACAGCCAAAACACTCGGCCAACTCTTTATGACAGCCGAGATACTTGGCTTCTCCTCCAAGAAACGAGACTTTCGTTCCCTTTCGAACTCTCGTGTTTCCTATCCAAACCGGTATTTCTTGTCACACAAGCAAGACTACCTCGACTCCTATAAATAGGACCTCACATTCAACACAAAAAACAGATTTTGACCAACCGAAGTACACATCAATTAGTCATAAACTCTTCTAAACAAAAAATAAATTCTAAGCAAATCCCGACATATTCCCGAAGTATCCTCGAAATACCGACGAAACCACCGCCCATACGGCCGAACCCATCGTCCCATCACACGTCCAAAAACTGACACCTTAACTCTCCCACATCATCTCGACGCTCCCGTGCCTAAGCCACCGTCCGACGAGCCTTATACCGAGAAAACGAAGCATGTAGGTTGAGGGTGTAAATCAAACCCGATTCTTCTCCTTTCTCTCTCTCTCACGTTTTTTTTTCTTTTTTTCGTCCGTCACTTTTTTTACGGGTCGTCGGTCGTTTCGTATTGTTAATATGGGTCGTTCGTCACGTATTTTTTTTCTAATAATCGATACTATAAAACTATTTTTCATATAACGTTCTTAAAATACGATATTGATTTTCTAATCAAATATTGTATCTAACAAGAACTAAATTAATTAAAACTCGTTGATGCTAAAAAAATCGTTACATCTTTTTAAACCAAATTCGACGATTTTTACGCGGAGAGAATTAACATTTTTTCGTTCAAATCCTTTTTTTTCTTTTTTCGTTCAAAACGAACTTTTTTCAAAACCTTTTCTAAAAGCATTCTAACTATTCGATATCGATTTCATAATCGAATATCGAATACGACGAACATGGAAAATATAAATCGAGTATAAATTAATCTATATTTGTACGCGATTTATCAAAATTAACAATTTTCGAAAAGCGAATCCGAGACAGTCACCCGCGCGAGTCGCGCCCCTCCCAGGCGAGTCGCGCGGGCAGCTGTAAGCCGCGGCCTTTTTTTCGTTTTTTTCCGATTTTTCAACATCGTTTTCTCACATAAAACAGCGGTTTTCTCGGTATATTTTCAGGTTTCGACAAGTATTTTTCACGTGTCATAAACCTTTTCAAAATCATGCATATTATCGTATTTACATCTTTATTCGATTTATTCAAACGTTACTAACTCGTTTTCTCGTGTTTGCAGCAATTTATTTATTTCTAGTGTTTTATTAGACTAAAACGAACTTCACATGCTAAAATAACTTTGACGTTATTAGTTTAACATGCATTAAACGACTTAGCAACCCATTTATTTTTCTCTCACATGTTTAGGGAAAATAATCTTTGCATATCATTCAACCGTCGAACTAACGCGTGTACATAAAAAACGAACGATATCTTAGTAAAGGCCGCTAAGTGCGGGCGGGGTTGGGTGTTCTTAGTGAACTTCCCAACACGTACCCTCACCCCTTACTCAGAACCATGGTTTCCGGATGTCCGAATCCATTGGCAACGAGAGTCATTCAATACACGATATCCGATAATGTCGGTATCGGTATCATAATGCAAAGGGACGAGCCCAATAAACTCTGACATCGTAAATAGGCCGTATTTTGTATATATACGGTCCACTACGATATAGAGTGGGCTCGAATGGTTCCGAATAACCACAAAATTCGGTGGCGACTCCTACTTCGATTTAAATTTCAATTTGACCATCTCATATGGAGATTCATTCGCCTCCCCAAACCCGCACGTGGCCGCGTCGGGGTGGACCTATGTCATGTCCACACTCATCAACAATCTTACGAACGCCCTCCATATGGTTACCACGAAAGTTGTCAAGGATCATTCCAACATCCTAACAACTACCAAACACCCTCACATAACCCACAACCAAAAACCCCCAACTTTAAGACTTGTCAAATGTTGGTCCAAATGCAAAAGAGTCAACAAGAGGCAATAATGCTATTGCAAAAGGGTCGACATGAGATGATGATTTTAATGCAAAAGAGTCAACAAGTGATGATGACTCAAATACAAGGGGTCAAAGAGGAGCTCAAGGCCCAAATAGAGGTGCAAGATGCTCGGATCAATGCACTCAGGGCTCGTATCACGATGTCGGCCACTCGAGCTCCACGAATTGTTGAGGAAGGTTCATTTGGACAAGAAGGTCCGTTGACTCCACATGGAAGTCAACCCGATCATGAAGCTACGAATGAAAAAGAGAGGGAGAATCAAGAGATCATTGTTGAGTGTTGCTTGGATGGTGAAGATATGGGAACAATAGAGGAAGTTGAAGCTTCAAGGGTCGACAATGAAGAGGGGTGTGAACATGATTCTCAAGGTAACTCTTGGGTAGCCAATGTATTGGCTATTAAATTGGATTTGTTCGATTTTCTTCGTGATGAACCGGATCTTGACAATCCAAGGCCAAGTGAAGAGATAACCCCTCAAGACCAAATTTGCAAGGCGAGTGAAAAGGAACGTAAATACTTGGGAGAAAGAAGTAGATGCCTTAGAACTCGCCTTGAATGGGAAATTGGAGGAGCCAATAGCCTCCAATGAAGAAAACTTGATGCCTTCTTCTTCTCTATCGCACTTGATTTCTAGTCCCTTGTTCTTTGAGACGGTTGGTGAAGAGGATCCTTGTCGGGCGGTGGAAAAGAGTGCTACTCTCGACCCCGTAGAAGAAGCAATCCCCTTAGGGTGTGATCTCCCACATCATAACACCGAGCATGACTCTAGACCACTATACCTACCGGATGGTCATAAGAGTCGTTGCTATGTTGGTTTGGAAGACCCGGAAGATCACGAAAACCCCGAGCATAATGAAGATGATCGCTTCTTGCCTCCGACTTGGAAGCTCTTGAAAGTAGCTAGGCTCGGCCATGTAAGCCTCAATGAAGATGTTTCTAGGGCATTTGACTTACTCCTTCGAGCCCTTGATGGCTATGGAGGAGTAGATGGTGAGAGTATCATGTAAATATTTTTTTTCCTTTTCTTTTGTTTTTGTTTTTGTATATGTTTGTTTGGATAGTTTGGTTTCTAGGATTTGTTAGCTTTTGTGGAATTCTTGTAATTCGGTATTTTGATGAGCGATGTGAGGGAAGGATTTTGATGGTGTTTATTGAGTCCATTTGATAGGTTATAGTGAAGATGAAGTCTTGAGAGAGTAGTTGATGATAGAAGCTTGGATTTGGGAATGGGAGTCGGTTTTTGAAGCTCTTGACAAGCTTTTGGGGACGAGATTCTATGTCTCGATGTATTGGTGGACATGTGGGTGAAGATACCAAGGAATGAAGGGTTAGAAGAGTCTTCCCGACCGGGAAGAGAGCATCCCGACCGGGAAGGATGTCTTCCCGATCGGGATGAGTGTGCTGAAAATTTGATCTTCTGGAGTGTGATCCCGACCGGGACCAAGTTCGTCCCGACCGGGAAGAAGTCCATCCCGACCGGGATGGTCCCCTGCTCCACATTTTTCCTCTTCTTCGACATTCGAGCCCACCCAACCATTTTATACCCCCTCCCAACCTCCCTACCTATCCTTGCACATATCATATGACCCCTACACTCCATATACATACCCTCACCTCATCTTATCTTCACTACACACCGACTTTCCCATCAAATCCTACTCCCTTCTACCATTGCAAGCTTAATACTTCAACCATGCGGGCCTATCAAGATTGAAGAGGAATAGCAATGACGAAGACAAGCTATGTGACGATATTGAACTATGAGACGATGGAGCGAGTGAGTTTCTAACCGATGGGTACGGCAACTATCCTTTCTTTTCCGTCTTTTATCGCTTGTTTTCCTTTGTTTGTCCCCTTCCCCTTATACACTTTTGTGTCATGGTGGCCCTCGGGGCCTTGGTAGCTATTGCTCCCGACTCTCGATGACGTGACTACATCGAGAGTCATTTCAAAATCCAAATTTACAAGTTTTTCACCCTTTTTTGTAGGATTTAGTCGGATTTAGGCGGAATCCGGGCTAGGTGACTTGATTACACCTGGTCCCCCCCCATTTCCTTTTATTTCCTTCTTTTTATTTCTTCCCCCATCCATATCTTTTCTCGTCTCGGCCCATGGTGACTTGACTACACCCCGGCCGGACACATTCTACCCTTTTCTCCGCTTTATTTTTGATTTTTAGCTTTATTTTCGTAGTTTCTTTTCTTTTTTTTAGTGTCTCCATACACTACGATCGAGCATGAGGACATTGCTCGGTTTAAGTGTGGGGGAGCGATATCCTAGTGTAGCTTATTTTATTTTCGTTGTTTTTCGAGAAAAATCTTTAAAAACCCTAAAAATTTGAAAAATTTCACAAAAATCAAAAAGATTTTATTTTGTGTCTTTTCCTTTTGTGTCGTTGTGTCGTATATTTGTTATGTTGTGCGTGTTTTGCCTCCCTTTTTCCTTATAGGTTGCTTAATCACCGTTAGCTTTGGAGAGCTTTCAAGACATCCGGTAACATCTTTTATCCCTTTTTCCTCGTTGTCTCTTGTGGAGTTTGGAGGAGATTTTGATGTTGTGTGCTCGGGTGGAGCTTTATGCATATTTGTGGTTGATTTGGTGGCTTGTTTGGAAGTTCGGGGTGGTGTTTGTTTTGTTTATGTGTTTGTTTTATCTTGTTTTGTTTTGTTGCCTTTTGTCTCTTTTTCTTTTGTTTTCGTCGTGTCTTTGTTTTGTGTGTGTCGTTGTGTCTACTGTGTAAAAAGGTTTTCGAAAACCCGGTTTTGAGGCTAGTGTGCAAGTGTTTACTTTCCCTTTCTAGTAGTATGAATCGAGTCTTGGACTTTATTCTAGTAGAATGACCTTAAACCAATAGTTTCGTTGGTCCTTTACTTTGAGTCCACCTTGTCTACTAGGAATTTACTACGGGATTTTCATTTTGACCATTATGACCACCCACGGTGTGAAAAGGCCTTGGTTGCCGAGTCCCGTCCCTTAGGTGACCGTGATTGTAATTGTTCGATTAGTCCAAGTTCTCCACCTTTTTGTGGGTTTGAAGGGAAATCGCGACCCCCGACTTACCCATTCCCCTACCTCCTACACATATCCACAAAATAAATTTGCAAAGTGTTGATATCTCTTTCTCAATTGCAAAAAGAAATGCCCACAACTCAAATCAAGCCAAAAGGGCAAAGAAAAGAAAAGGAAAGAAAAAAGAAAGAAAGAAAAGATTGAAGAAAAAGAAAAGACACAAAAGCCAAAAAGAAAATACAAAAGAAGAAAAACAAATGGCATAGCAACACAAAAAGCAAAAATGCAAAAGAAAGAAAATGCCAAAGAAAATATCTCACAAAAAGAATCCCCGCCTCTCAAAAATAAGCCTTTTACCGACTATTGTCGTGAATAGCCTACCAAAGGACCGAGTCCCTAGGAAGGATGATAGCGGTAATGGTCGGTCTTCCCTCATTTTGCAAATTTATCCACTTTTTTTTTACTTGGGCTAGTTAGACGATTTTGTACATGGGACGACCCTCTTGGCTCATCGCTAAAGGGGACGGGGTCTCACTTACCTACAGTGTCGACTAACACCGTGGTTCATCCTTTTTCCATCCCGCCGATCGTCCCGTAGTACGTTCTTAGAAGGCTAGGAGGACCTAGGTAAGTTACCAACGTTTTTGTTGCTTTATCCTCATACTATTAGGGTTTAGTTCATCTCGATTTGTATTATTAGCTTGGGAACGTTATCACTTGCCTTGAGTCCTAAACTGGTGCTTCTTTCACCGCTTTCTAGAGGGAAGCGGTATTTATTTCTTTTTGGGTGCAACCTTTTGCTCGTTTGTTTGTATGCTTGTTTGTTTATGTGTTTTGTGTCCGGTTGCATCCACAGTTTTGTCGCAAGACCTTACTTGCCTTGCGAAGTGCACTTTTCCTCTAAGTGTACTCGCGTGAATTGAAAGGGCGTAGGGTGCGCTAATACCCGCTCGGCTAGTTTAGTAGTTAGTTTGTGCTTACTCGAGGGCGAGTAAGGGTTAAGTGTGGGGGAGTTGATAAGTGTAGTTTGTAGTGCCTAATTTGTTGTGTTTTGGTCCCGTTTTCCTTGTGGAATCGCTCCTTGGGAGCGGTTTATGGGTTATTTATGCTTCCTTTAGTTCGTTTTAGGTTCCCGAGACCATTCATGAAGAATTGGAACGATTCCGACTCGTTTCATACACTTTTGGAGCCAACGAAGAGAATGAACGATCACTCGATACCTTGGATTCGATCCCGAGACCTTGGGACCCATTCCCGAGCCCCTTAGGCTCGATCCCAAGCACCGAGAATCGATGAGAAACCCATGAGAGGCAAGTAGGGACCTTAAAGATCATATTGGAGGCCTACAAGACCCTTCCCGGACGGGAAGAGTAGCCTTCCCGGTCGGGAAGGAGTGCATGAATGATGAGGCTACTGATCTGGCCGTCCCGACCGGGAAGAGCAATAACACCGCCTGGTGTTATTGATAACACAGCCCGGTGTTATGCTTGATCCCGACCGGGAAGGATGGCCCATCCCGACCGGGATCATTCCTTCCCGACCGGGAAGGAGCAGCTGCAGCTCGTGACTCTTCTTTTCTTCTCCTTCACTCTTGTAACCTTATAAATACCCCCCTCTTGTATTGATACACGATCTTATGAAACCCTAGCATAGTTTAGCATAGATTAGCATAGATTAGTGTAGATTAGTCGTTAATTACTTCTTAATCTTAGATTACCCTTGTAATAATTGAATTCTTCAAGATTCAACCAAGATTGACAACCTTGGGAGATTCTTTTGGGTTTTCTCTTTTATACAAGTTTTCATTCTTGCTTTCATCTTCTAGTATGGTATAATCTCTTTTCCCTTCTCTTTATCTTTGTTTTATTATTCAAGTTTCCATCTTTATATCTTGTTTATTGTTTTGTTCATCATCCTTGTTAGTTTTACATATATATGCTCTTGTTCTTGTTAGTGTTAGTTTTAGTTTAGTTATGTTTGAGTAGAGTCTTGCTAGGGTTATTAGGGGGATTGGTTGTGATTGTGGATGATTAGGGTGAGATGGGTGGTACTAGATGTTGTTTTTGTTGTTTCCCTTTTACCTTGCACTCCACATGTTTGATGAAATGCTTGTGAGACTAGAGACGATCAATCCTTGTTCTTCTTGCATATTCTCTTGTATGTATGTGTTTGGTTGGTTGGTTTGGTCGCTTCATTTCGTAGCGAGAGCCCGGTGAGGACGACCCCTAGGCCGATTACGTAGCGAGAGCCCGGTCGGCGGAACCTAGGCTATGAAAGCATGCTAGTGACCCCGTTTTCCCCCTTTTTATCTCCTTTACATCCATGAACCCGACCTAACCCTAGTTTTCATTCTTATTGTTATCTTTGCTTCCCTTAGTCTTTAGTTACTTGTTTTGTCTTCCTTTTCCATGTTTTAGACCTTAGCCTAGTCCTTAGCCTCCCCCTAGATTAGCTTGTCTCGAACTTAGTCCTAGACCGTAGCACCCATTAGTCTAAACGCATTTTCCGTCCCTGTGGATCGACCCGACTTACCCTAGCTATCCTAGTTAGGTTAGTTGGTTATTATTTGGTGGCGGGATCCACGACAAATCCCTCCCATCAGGACACGAACTGAAAATCCATATTATTCAAATGTGATTGGATTGATAACTCCGCCCAAGGAGTTAATGTTCATAAGTTATACAATCTTGTAAATAAATGTTAATCGCTCGAGAAAACTACGAGAGCACAATCCTTTTGTGTTGGCATATCAACTGGATCAAAATATGCTACGCTCCTTATCAAAAGGGAAAAAAAGATACACATTGGTCGGCGATGTTTAAGATCAAGGCAAGATCACAAATTGACAATCCAATCATCGTCGATATTGTCTACCAAGAGTGGTTTCTAATAATTAGCCAATTTCCTTTATTGTAATTTCAGACACTGATGACATTTTAACGAGGAGGAATATGTAGGGAACGTTGCTGTCGACTTTGAGGAAGAGGAATTCCACGATTGGATTGTCCTTGAGGGAGAGGATGAGGAAGAGGTTATCGTTGAAGAAGAGGACGCGGAAGAGGTTGACAGTGAATGGGATGATGATGATGAGATCAAAGAAGAGGAATAGGTTATCGTTTAAGAAGAAGACGGGGAAGAGGTTGACAGGGAATGAGATGATGATGAGATCAAAGAAGACTGTTTCATTGAAGTAAACACGAATGAGGAGGATGATAGTGATGATGATTAGTGTCTTTTTACATTTTAATATAGTCATTTTATTTTCATTGTAATTAAAAATATTTTATGTGACACCCCGGCCCAAACTAGGACCGCGAATGTTAGTCGCGGTAGCTCACCAGGCTCTGTACTGGTCCCACAGACCAATACGAGTCCTTTCCAGCGTATTTTGACCTCACTCATGCGCATCCCGTAAACCTTCCCAGGAGGTCACCAATCCTTAGACTACTCCCAACCAAGCACGCTTAACTGCGGAGTTCTTTTGATGGATGGCCAGAAAAGAAAGTGCCCTTTGTTGATATAAGTAGTACTTTCAATCCCTTTAAGCACTAGTCATTTAAGCTCATAAATAGTACATCTTTAATCAATGTAGGGTGTTTCATTTTATTAAAACAATTATTTACGTATTAAGTTTTCATTGTGTGTTCCTTCATTTTCTGTATATGGTTTATATATTTTCATGTTTTGTAACGTTGGTTCTCGTAGCGGAAACATATAACAATGGCAGGTACTGAAGATGGTCGCCTTAGGGGAAGTGGAAGTCAAGGCGGCACCACTCGCGATTCAAAGGAAGAGCGAGTCCCAGAAATGCCCCTCGTCTCCGAGGACACGGCAGATATACATGATGAAAAGAAGAAATACCTTTCGCGGCAGCCGGACGGCGTCTGGTAAGACTTTTTAGACGTTGTAATAATGTTTACCTAACATAAGATATTTATTTCATTCACTACTTAGTATATAACTTGTGGAATTTTCATTACAGGTGGGAAGATGATGACATCGTGAAATATCTGCGCGAGTCCACCATCGGCACATACATGAACGCCCCAGGCGTGTACAGGAACTGGGGTGAGGCGTCCCGACAGGTCAGGAACGCCATGTACAAGCACTTTGCAATAAGTTTTTATTTCAGATGATATTACTTGAACTATTTCATTATTTTGCTGATTTTCTAACAAAATGTTTGTCTTTTTAAACGGAAACAATTGAGGGTCGACCCGGGCTATGATTTGAAAACCCATTACAAGGCAAGGATCAAGAAGTGTGTCTCCGATATCTTTCAGAGAGCAATGAAGGAGCGGGAAAGGCCTCCCCGGATGTCGGAACACATGTAGCGGGACTTGCAACGTAGGACGGCGGATCTGAATTTCCTTAAGAAAGTGGAAGTGAACAAGGCAAATCGTCGATGCAGAAACAAAGACGGAGTAGCAAAAGAGACCAACTGCCTAGGTCGTAAGAGCGCAACAACAATTTTCAATAAGATGTTATGTGTTCTGAACATAAATGATTTATTTTTAGTGTAGACAATATGTTTTTAAATAAATGACATGTCATCAAATTCTGGCTTTTTTTTTCGAGGGGTCCGGAGGCGACCCTGATCCAACTGCTTCAGAAGATGAAGAAGAGCAAAAAAGGCGTCTAGGTTATATTGACCCCAGAGCAGAGGAGATAAACGTAAGTTCTCCTACAATATAATTAATATCATATTAAGTTATCTCAGTTCCATTTCCTGTTATGCTAATAATTTAACTTCTTAATTCCATTTCAGGAGAACTTAAACGAGCTAGGGAGGACGCGATGTCACAGGCTGATGAGACGACACCACATGTCGACGAGGTTTGCCTATACCAAGACGTATCATGGGGGATTCAACAGCAAGAAACCCGTGTTCGGGATAGGAAGCACAACAGAAGAACTGTTCAAACCTTGCATGCGATGTACCAGTACCGTGATCGATGACGCTTACATCCCCACTACCGCCACCCAGCATCGTTTCAATACCGACAAGCTGAAGGAGAACCTGCATAGGATGGAAGAATGTCAACTTCGGGTTGAACGCGAGATGGAGGAGTAGAGAAAGACGATATAGATGTTGAAGTAGAGGATGACTATGTCTGATTAAGGTTGCAGTTCAACGCCACAGGCACAGAGGCGCGACAACAATGCCGACGATGGACATGGGTTTGGGTCTACGCAGGTACAGCTGCTTGCTTAGGTAGACATCTCTTTTGTAATTTCATCTCATTATGTAAATTAATAAATCTCGAAATTTTGAATTGAATGGTAAACCAATTACTTTGTCATTGTAATTTATTAGTTTATTTTCGGTTGAACGCGCTTGTCTTGTGCCTCGATGCAAAGTTGGCTTGGGATGATTACGTTGGTTGCACGGGATGTGCTTTTACTGCTGGTTTTCTTCTTTCAGGTTCGTTTCTTGATATCGTGACTTAGGAATTTGGTGACCGCAAAACAAGGTAGCACCTTGCCAAAAAAAAACGATGCCTGCATTATTAGCCAACGCAACATATTTCTTATCAAACTATTGCGGCGGATTAACCGCCACAATTTCCACCACATCCATACACATGCGTCGGATTAGTCGATGCGAGCGAAAAAACATGCGGGGGACTTTCCGACGGCTAGTCCGTCGCAAATGATATTACCGGCCATATTTGCGGTGGCTAGTCCGCTGCAAGTGTGGATTGACTTTTTCACTTTTTGACTAACTTGGGCGTCGGTTTATCCAATGTGAGTCAGCCACAAATGACTTACGTGGGATTAGCCCACATAATTGGCTTCCTTTGCGTTGAAATATAATGGTGGGTGCTTTGCGTCGGTTAATCTTACGCAACTGCCATTTTGCATTGTATTTTAGTTTTTTGCGGCAGATTTTTCTGCCGCAACAGGCGCTGCATTTTTGTACTGCCTGGGGGCGGCGACCTGGCCTAGGTCGTTCTTATTGCTGCTGGGAACGTTGGCCGACCCGCAATCCTAGGGTGTAGCGGCCAGACCGAGTGGGTTTTCTCTGTCGTCGAGCTTAACCAAATCCGGCATAGCGTGCTATTATTTTTTTGAGGATTAAAAAAATGTAATATTCCCAAAAGATGACGCCAAATTGTCTGGGTACCAAACAATAGGATCTAACTTTGGGTTCTAGGTAGAATTTGTATATTTTTCCTTGAAGAACCTATTGCTCTCCGCTTAGAGATGGCAAAAGCTGACTCGGTCCGTCAAACCGATCTGACCCGCCCGACACCCGATCCGATAGAACTCGATAATTTAATGACCCGAAACTGATCAAACTCGACTCGGTTGTGACCCGTTAACCGATATACCCCGATGACCAGCGAACCGAACCCAAAATCGACCCGTCCCGAACCCAACCCAACTCAATAAGATTGACGATCAGACAATTCTTATGTTTAAATATTAATTCAAATGAAAATGATTTAGGGTATAACTTGATACATTTAATATTATAATAAATTAATTTTAACCAATTAATGGTCAATAATTAAACTTAATTAGAAAATATTAATTAATATGATGTATTAACTATACTCGATAATGACCCGATGTGACCAGACATTTCAGTTGACCGCCCGAATCGAGAATGACCCGACCCGAACCAGACTCGACTCGGAAGAGTATGCTGAACCGATTGACCCGTCTTGACTCAACCCAAACCCGACCCGAGTGACCCGATTTCCACCTCTATTGACTCTGCTCTTCCTCTAATGTCTTAATTGTTCGTTCTACCAACAATGCTACCGTAGTGGCGGTAATTTAATTAAGCGTTTACAACATGCTTTCACATATGCGCAAAGTACTGGACTAATTTAGTATTTTTCATACTCTCTTCATCGACTAAGAATTTATTAGTCTCACCAATTTATGCAATCGATCAATTTAGTTTTTTATAACGTCACTAACAAGTTGCTCGGGCATCACACGGGTTTTTGATCAACTACTCTCTCCGTCTGGTTCATTTGTTGTGCTTTTATATCATTTGTGATCAATATTTTAATTGAAGGACAACAAATGAACGAGACAGATGGAGTACGGTTACTTAATAACATATGATTAAAAAGTCAATTTCTAATTAAAGACTTATCAATTTGTATCTCTCTAAACTTTTAAATTTTGGATTTTAAAAAATAAATTTAAATTGTGAGGCAATTAACATTATTGAGTAATCCCCTATATACTAAAAGAATAACAAATTTCTAAAATTTTCCCTCCAAAATGCATTATTTCTAAAGATGGAAGGTAAACAAAGAGTACTTTAAAATAAATTGACAACCCATTACATTTCATGGATGGTGATAAAATCATTAAAGTGACAAATTTATAGTATTGCTATTCTTAGCTTCACACTAGAAAAATATATTCGGTTCTTTATTCTAAATAACGTTTTTGTTTTTCGAGTTGAATCTCTAAACATAATTTTTTATAAAAATGTGGAAATAGTCCAATTTCTATTTCATAAAACAAAAAAGTACTATTAAACCATTTAAAAACAAATATATCATATGGATGTTCAATTCTTAGTATTAATTCAGATATATATGGAATTAAGTGTTTCGAAATATGAGAATAACATGAATAAAAATATACTTTGTAGATATAATATTTTCATCTAAACATACATTTATTAATTTTACTCCATTAGCTTGATTGCTTATCAATTTGAAATTATTTGAAATTATTTTCTCAAATTGAGGAAGGTAAACATTAATATACCTCCAATACAAATTCTTTAATTAGTATGATACAAAGTAAATTTTATATATACCGTGCATTTATGCACGGGGCCTATACTAATTACGGAGTAATTAATTAATTAATTAATGTTGAATAAGCAAGCATCATGGAACGAAAATATTCATTCAGTATATATCCTTCCGTCTGGCCTGGCGTGTTGTATATCCCTATCTTTAATTTGGATTTGCGTTCCATTATGATGGCCGACACCTAATTCACGTGAATCCCGCCCTCATAATCATCCGGACTTTTAATTTGGATACAGTACGTAATCGTAATCATGAAATCACTTACCATGCCTAGACATGTTTTCCTTTTAGTTAATTGCCTTGCCTGCCCATATTCCATAATCCATATGCATGTACATACGCACGTCAAGTCGGAAATGAGCGAGGTGGCCTGGCATATCACAAGATTCATAATCCCTGATAATCTGCAATGATGTGGCATATATATGATTAATGGATTATTTAATTTAGTTAAGAGTTTTTTGTCAAAAGTCACCTAACATTTAGGCATTCTGTAAAAAAGGCACCTATAATTTTATTTTTTGTCCAAAAGCACCTTAAATTTACATTTTTTTTGTTGAAAGGCACCAAACCTCAATTTCCGTCAAAAAACCGTTAATATTGACGATCCTCCTCTTTTAATCATCTTCCTTCATCTCTTAATCAACCATTCTCTCTTAATCAACCCTTCTTTCTTAATCAAATTCAATCTTTCCTTAATCAAACCCAATCAACCATTTTCCTTAATTCAACACTCATTTTTTAATCAAACCCTCGTTCCTAGCTACTCTTCATTTGCATACATCTCAATCAATCTCCATTATTTAAGTCATAACCACCAAATTTTTGCTCAATCGATTAGTTTTCGATCATAACTTTTCATTTAAGTAATCATTAAGTTATCAATAACAAATTAAATTTTTTAATTCAATTTTTATTTTTATGTTATTTACCCTTAATTTCGGGTATAATTTTGGAGTATGTGTATTAGAGGTTATTAGACGAATTTTTGAGCTATTATTGAATTGAAATTTCTGTTGTAAGAAACTAGGAACACTAGTTTGTGTTCAAATTTGTGATTTATGAGTAACCATTTGTTATTTTTTTTGTCAATTCATTTTTGGTTTTAATAACCATTTGTATTTCATTCTTTATGTGTATAGTACTTAAAGATGTCATTTTAATTGAGAATATGCAAAAGTGAAGAAAAAAAAATGTGTAGTTCAATTAAGGGGAAAATAAAAGGGGTTTTGGATGGAATTAAGTTTTTTGGGAAGGAAAAATGAAATATTTTGGCCTTGTGATAAATAAAGAGGATGAGAAAGTGAGATAATAAAGGTAATGTAAAGAAAGAGGGTAAGAAGATGTTAATTGAGTTTGATTAAGGGATGAATGTTGATTAAGAGTTGAGAAAAAAAGATTAAAGGATGAGAACCGTCAATATTGACGGTTTTTTGACGGAATTTGGTGTTTGGTGCCTTTTAACAAAGAAATGTAAATTTAAGGTGCTTTTGGGCAAAAAAAAAAAACTATAGGTGTCTTTTTTGCAAAAGGCCTAAATGTTAGGTGCCTTTTGACAAAAAACTCTTTAGTTAAATATATTCTTAATATCCTAAGAATTTTTTTTTTTTTTATTTTTTTATTTTTATTTTTTTGCCAACGAAGTCAAACCACCCTACAACAAGTTTAGAGACACACCTATAAAGTGTGCTCTTTTGTTAAGGGATCGGATAATTACATAATACAATACGAACATAATAAAACTTAAATAAAGTCTAAACATGATGAAACTACGTTGTCCAAGGGCCAAATCATGTTGACAGGGAGCAATAGAGAGATCACGAGCATTAGCATCCACCGCATCATCATTCAAAGTGTAGACTCCACAAGACCGCTGATGGGACGATTGACACAAACAAAATGCACTTACGCCATAAAGACGTAGAAAGAAAGGGTGAATAACAGGTGACCTGTCATCAATGGAGTAAAAACTCCTGCATTTTGGTGATCGAACACACCTAGAACAAGGCCAGCAAATCAACGAGCAAACCGAGATGACGATAAGGAGACTGCTCCACTTCTCAATCTTTCTATTGACCACTCTAGAATCAGATTCTAGAGTAGTACCACCACATCCAAGACCCCCGAACACCAAATTCATCGGACTCCTAAAGGAGATTATTGTGAAAAACAAACACGACCTCAAATAAAAAAGAAGCGTCATTACCATTAAACAGAATCCACCATCACAACCATCCACCCAAACCCAAACGACCAACCTATCTCCAACCCCGATCAATCCACAACAATGAGCAACTATCCACACCAAGAAACATTCCCAAGCACACATGCAAACAAAGAGTAGGTCACTGCTCACGACACAGAAAAGACCAAACGAGAGACGGAAAGAGAAAGAAGGCCAGATCCTAAAACACCCGAGAACGACAAAATCGACCGACGGACAAAGACAACCAGCAACGGACCCATACAAGAACCACTCCCCACCCGAGACCTAAAACGACCCATAAAAAACCTCATCCCAGACAGTCTTACATAGGGCTACGATGGGGGAAGGGGGCGAGGGAAGGGGGGAACACCTAGCCATCCATGCAAGACAACCCGGGACAAAACAAGAAGAAAAAAACAACAACTCAACAACTTACTAGAGATGGGGGAAGGGGGCGAGGGGAGGGGGGAACATCTCTAGAAATTGAAGAGAAACACTACTTAGATCATAAGTAGTGAGGAAAGACCCTAAACAAACAACATACCATACCGGCAACCTCCCCAGCGACGACCGGACAAAGCCAAAGAGATCGACCGACAGGCGAGGAGAGGGAGGACGTACGTCCAGGAGAGGGAGTCGGAGCACGATCGGAAGAAAGAGTCGGCGATCGGAGTCGATCGGACACTACAAAACTCAGACCGACATGCAACCAAAACAAATGACGAGCAAGTGACGGACCCTATGTGCATAAACAGTAGGAATGTGGTGTGAGAACCATCAATCATAGAAGTGGAATGATCGGGAGGCCGGAGATGGGGTTGGAGAACCCCATCTCCGGCAAGGATGGAAGATAGGAAGGTAGATGGTGGTGGCGGCTGTGAAGGTGGTCACTTAGGGTTTTGGTCTTTGGGGTTTTTTTTGTAGAGAGAAGGAGGAGGAAATTTTTTTAGTGAGAGAAGCTGTATACTCGTGGCTAATATCCTAAGAATTGAAAGTGATACATTATAATGTTACAAAATACAAAGTGTACCTTATCATATATTATAATTTCAAAAGTTAAGCTAGGTTCAGGGGCGGCCCAAAGGAGGTTTAGGGCGAGCGGGGGAACTGGGCCTCCGATTTTGTTGGCCTCATATTTCTCTTTCTGAATAGTTACTCTATATATAAAATTATGAAATAATATCTATATAGGTGGCTTGTAGTGGGGTGGTTTGAGTCTGATGTCATGGGTTCAAATCTTGCTGGATGGTATTTTATTTTTTCTATTTTTTAATATTACATCCATACAAGGGCCTCAAATTCGAGACTCGAACTGGGCCTCCAAATCTATTAAGTCGTCCCTCACTAGGTTGACGGTGAGTGTGTTTTTAATACATGCTGATGGTTAATAATACAAAAGTAGGTGACAAGTCCATTATATGCAGATTTACAATTTACAATTGAAAAAAACAATAAACAATAAAAAAAAAAATATGTTGAGAGCTTAAGAAATAGTAGGAGGAACCAGGAATTACATTCTTCGTAACTTATTTGCTGGTTAATTGTGGATATAGATAATTAATTATTAAGGTCTTCAAGGTTCACCCAGATAGAGGTAGTGAACATCAGAATTTGGCATTATCATGTGCTGTTCAAATAAAATTGATTCCACATTACAAAAATGAGCAATTCAAACTTGCCTGAGTCAAATTAATTTATGATACGCCTGGTAAGGGTAACCAAATCCAATCCGGATGGCAAAATAGACCGCTCCGGATTGGAATCTAGCGGGACGGGATAAAAATTAAAAATTTCGATCAGGTCCACCACTTTCTACGATTTTGGTTTTCAGTCCACATCCGGTTTTTTCCAATTTAAACCGGAATTAAAGTTATTTGATTTTTTAAAATGTATTTCTAAAAATCCGGTCTAATCGTCCAGCCGATCAAAATTTTGGATCGGAATTTGAAAAGAAGTGCAAATAGTGACAATTTCTGGTCTACTCATGGACCGTAATTTTTCATGTCCAGTCTAAGACTTTTTTTTTATGATTATGATTTCGGTCTGGTCCGGTTAGATCCTGGGTCGATGCATAGCCCTACGAATGTGCAGAATAACATCACTACACTATATGCCGAATGTTGGAGTTTTAAATACCTCGCAAGCGTACGATGTAATCGTAGCACAATAGAGGGTCGATCCCACAAGGAGCAAAGTGATGCCTAGTCATGTTTACCCTAAATGTTTATCTAAGTCGAAAGAGAGGTAGGATTGGTGAACTACAACTACAAAAAAGAAAGTAGAAAACTAAATATGAAACAAACGAAAACTAAAAACGACGATTACTCAATAGAGAAAGGCCTAGGGTCCGAATTAACCTCCAACATGCCATAATCGTGGGTAAGGAATACCGAGCATCGAATTGCTAGGGATGATAGGAATAGTGGAACGCCTCAAGGGGTTGGCTACCTCCCTCCCGGGTTCGTAATCCAACTAAGCTAAAACCGATCACCTCCCTCCCGGGCTCGTGAGTCGGCTCGTTAAGTCCGCGTCTAATCCCGGTCCTTTCTCTCCCCTCTCCCAAGGTGAAGAATCTAAACCGATAATTTGGGTACCCTACCAAGTTCTCACTCCCGTGTTCAACTAGGCGGGGCAAGGCATGACAAGAGACGAGGTTTACTACCTAGACCTAACCGACTCCCGTCGGTGGACAAGGGTCAAGGGTTCAAACACAACCAAATGCCAAGTCGATTCCCGATCCCCAAACTACCCCATTCATATTTATCCCAAACAATCCAACATTGAAATTCAAACCCACAATCTAGGCATATCGGGGCCAAATCGTCCCCTAGAAAAAGACTACTCGTTAATCATTATAATTAGGCTAATTCGAATACTAATAATTAATCTAGAGACAATACTAAACATAATATAACTACTCACAAATAAACTAAACAAACATGAAATCATAAAACTAAACACAATTAATTGACAAAGATAATAACTTTGAAGTAAATAATTACTAATCTAACATAAACATAAAACTTAAAGGATAAACAATAACTAAGAAAAGGAGAGAGAATTATACATGAAAATTTGATTGGATGAGAAATAATACAAAAAGATTAAATCTTGAACTAAATTAAGAGACTAAACTAATTGAAATGAACTACCAAACCCTTTCCTAAATCTCGAGCTGCTGCCTGCTACTTCTCTATCTAATTCTCTACTCTAACTCCTGCTCTCTCAGCTTTCTTACAAAAATGAGGGTTTCAAAATATAAATATCTCACAAAACAAGGAAATGACTTAATTGCCCTTCATTTAAATGAAGCTCAAAAGAGTAGAGATGAGGGCTAAATCGTCATTGCACTCCAAATTAGAACACACCCAAATTAAATCAAAGACGGAGAGCATGGTGGTCGGAATCGGTTGACGGCGAAGACGGTTCACGATTCGCCGAAGCAGGTCGGATTCTGGGCAGAGGAGTGTGGAACCGGTGGTTGTTGCTCGCCTGAGATGGAGGATGAACCGTGGCGTCATGGGTGGAGGAGCGAGGAGGAAGTCCGGCGGTGGCGCTCGGGGTGGTGCTCCGGTGAGGAGTTGGGCGCATGGCGAAGCATCAACGGAGTGACGGCCGGAGTAGCTGGTCGGACCCGTCGTATCGACGGAGCAGGTGGCAGTCGCGGTTGCTCAGTAATGGTGGGAGAATGGGGTGGTGATTGAATGATTGGAGTTTGGGTAATTTGTGAAATTAGGGATGAGATTAGAGGAATGGTGAATTGCATGTTGGTGAAGATGATTGTTTGAAGGTGATGGTAATGGTGGAAAATGGAACTTTAACAGTGGATTAATGTGATTGATGATGAATGATGGGATGATGATGATGATGGAGGACTAGGATAAGGAGGGTGATGTAGGCAGGGGAAATAAAAGGGGATTATGATCAAGGTCAAATACGGTTTGACCCGTCTTGACCGCTTCTCTTGGTTCATCTCGACCCTTTTCGATATCTACAATGTCAAAATAACTCGAGCAGTATCGAAATTCCGATAAATATAATAAATGTACATTAATTAAACTAAACACGACTAATTAGCTAATTAAACACAAAATAGCTAAATATAAGCAAATCGAGTTCTCAAACCGACAAAATAAGAGTGTAAATGTGGCACAAAAATAGGTAAAATACCGACTTATCAAACTCCCCACACTTAACTCTTACTCGTCCTCGAGTAAGCTCAATAGACAATCTACGACCCATAAATAAAATCACGGAAAACAAAAACACAAAATATATACAAAAACGAAAATAAGCAAATATAGACAAACGAGTCACAAGTCTCCCAAATCAAAAGTCACAATCCTAAAATTCAACTAAAATATAGAATATGAATGTCAAGATTACTAAATCGGTTGCAAAAATTATTATTACATATCTCTTGGCCTCGGTCCATGCTATGTCGGGATGTGAGACAGAAATGGAAGGAGGTCTCCCATGAAGTTAGTGACAAATGCATACAAGTCTCGACCCCTCGAATAAACAAAGGGTTAGGGTCGTCCTAATCATCCAAGTGACACATGAAACGATCCAAAATGGGAAATATGGATAAACAAAAATACTCGGGGCGGAATCGTCTTTCTTTCTTTTCTTTTTTTTTTCTTTTTTTTTTCTTTCTTTCTTTGTATTTTTCTATTTTTTTCTTCTCCCCTTATTCCTTTCTTTTTGAGGATTTTTCTTTGTTTGCTCATATTTGATGCTTGAGCTCTTTTTTTTTTGACGGAAGATAATGCAAAACTCAATATCAACTTTTATTTTGTGGAGTATTTTTGTGAAATATGGATCGAAAAAATGATAGATCGTCGCTTGGGTAAATAGTCACCTAGACAAATATACAAAGCCAAAATCACAACACGGGAGGTGGAAGGTGGAAACAAGTGAAGGACACATCCCGAGCGACTTATAGTAAGAGAACAATCAATATATAATAATAAGAAGAAACAACCAATTAGTAATAGAAAATCCATACTCTTTAAAGAAGTTGAAAATTAGAAAAGTAATTTTATCAAGGAAAACAAGTGAACCGAAAAACAAAAATCTTCTTGGAATTTTTCATTTTTTCACTTTTTATGAATTTTTTCAAAATTTTCAAGTTATACAAAATAAAAAGACAAAAACGAGACAAAACACAAAAACGAGAAACCAAAAACAACAAACAATCCACACAAAGCTACAATCCCAAAACAACACATATTTACAACAAAAACGCCTCCAAGAAATCTCCAACAAGAGTATCAACCACAAACTCCTCAAGCACAACACAACCATCAATCAAGAATTGACCTCCCCACACTTGAAACGAACATTGTCCTCAATGTTCAAAACTAGGGAGGGAAAGGGAGGGTGAGAAGATACCTTTGAAGCGCAATTATTCCCCACACTTGAGCGATTGCGTGTCTCTTATCCATTTTGCTACATAGTGGTTTCTTGTTTGAGGTACCTACAAACAAACAAAAACACAAAAACACAAACAAACAAAAACATAAATATGTACAACAAACTTGGGGTGCCTCCCAAGAAGCGCGGTTTTAAGGACCGCCAAACCTACAATTAAGCTTAAGATCTAACCGGGATCCCACAATCGGTATCCTAGGCCACTCATGTTTCTAAACTCATCATAGTATCCAACATCCCTAACATTTCTTCTTTGTTTTTCCACTAGAGGTAGGCTATAAACCATATAGAAGACGTGATTAGTCTCCTTGACCAACATGTCACTCTTCCAAACGCCTCCTTCCTTGTCCCAAATCACACCACTTCCATGTAAATCTTCAAACATTGATTCATAAGTGGGGGCTAGAAAGTCTTGAGGAAAACAATCAAGATGAAATGAAAATGCATCCTCAAAGACAATGGACTCATAAGAAGGGACATGGAAGTCAAAAGGAAAACAATTGAGAGGAATAAAAGATTCGTCAAGAATAGAATGAGTAGACTCGTGAATTTCCTCAAGAAATATCTCAAAAATGGGTTCGTCTAATGTGTCAACGTTATTATCATCCCATTTACCTCAACATCGTCATCAAAGGTTTCAACAATGCTTGATTCACATAATTCATAATCTTTTGGAAACAAAAAAGTTTCCAACACACATCCACTACTTGTCACAATAACATTCACATCAAAGGGTGCACATAAAATCTCTTTGTGGGCTAGCTCTTCACATTTGGTTGTCAAGAATCCTATGAAACCCCAAAATTCCCAATCATTCATATGAAAGACTCGATTAAAGCTCATGTAATTTGCCAAATTACGAGTTTCAAGATTCATGCCATCACACAAAACACAACGTGCTTCCCAACTATAAAGAGAGTAGCCAAAAGAACCAACACGAGAGATATAATCATTGAATCTAGCAAGATACACATGGAATGGTTCATTTTCATTTTGGCAAATATTGAATGTAGACATTGTTAAGTGCAAGACCCCAAGAGATATATTATGAAGATAAGGGGCAAACTAGGGTGTGCAAAGATACAAGACTTAGTCTAAACGGAAGAATAAAAACTACTAGTACCGCTAATTGCTCCCCGGCAACGGCGCCAAAAACTTGTTGGAGTTTTAAATACCTCGCAAGCGTACGATGTAATCGTAGCATAATAGAGGGTCGATCCCACAAGGAGCAAAGTGATGCCTAGTCGTGTTTACCCTAAATGTTTATCTAAGTCGAAAGAGAGGTAGGATTGGTGAACTACAACTACAAAAAAGAAAGTAGAAAACTAAATATGAAACAAACGAAAACTAAAAACGACGATTACTCAATAGAGAAAGGCCTAGGGTCCGACTTAACCTCCAACATGCCATAATCGTGGGTAAGGAATACCGAGCATCGAATTTCTAGGGATGATTGGAATAGTGGAACGCCTCAAGGGGTTGGCTACCTCCCTCCCGGGTTCGTAATCCAACTAAGCTAAAACCGATCACCTCCCTCCCGGGCTCGTGAGTCGGCTCGTTAAGTCCGCGTCTAATCCCGGTCCTTTCTCTCCCCTCTCCCAAGGTGAAGAGTCTAAACCGATAATTTGGGTACCCTACCAAGTTCTCACTCCCGTGTTCAACTAGGCGGGGCAAGGCATGACAAGAGACGAGGTTTACTACCTAGACCTAACCGACTCCCGTCGGTGGACAAGGGTCAAGGGTTCAAACACAACCAAATGCCAAGTCGATTCCCGATCCCCAAACTACCCAATTCCCATTTATCCCAAACAATCCAACATTGAAATTCAAACCCACAATCTAGGCATATCGGGGCCAAATCGTCCCCTAGAAAAAGACTACTCGTTAATCATTATAATTAGGCTAATCCGAATACTAATAATTAATCTAGAGACAATACTAAACATAATATAACTACTCACAAATAAACTAAACAAACATGAAATCATAAAACTAAACACAATTAATTGACAAAGATAATAACTTTGAAGTAAATAATTACTAATCTAACATAAACATAAAACTTAAAGGATAAACAATAACTAAGAAAAGGAGAGAGAATTATACATGAAAATTTGATTGGATGAGAAATAATACAAAAAGATTAAATCTTGAACTAAATTAAGAGACTAAACTAATTGAAATGAACTACTAAACCCTTTCCTAAATCTCGAGCTGCTGCCTGCTACTTCTCTATCTAATTCTCTACTCTAACTCCTGCTCTCTCAGTTTTCTTACAAAAATGAGGGTTTCAAAATATAAATATCTCACAAAACAAGGAAATGACTTAATTGCCCTTCATTTAAATGAAGCTCAAAAGAATAGAGATGAGGGCTAAATCGTCATTGCACTCCAAATTAGAACACACCCAAATTAAATCAAAGACGGAGAGCATGGTGGTCGGAATCGGTTGACGGCGAAGACGGTTCACGATTCGTCGAAGCAGGTCGGATTATGGGCAGAGGAGTGTGGAACCGGTGGTTGTTGCTCGCCTGAGATGGAGGATGAACCGTGGCGTCATGGGTGGAGGAGCGAGGAGGAAGTCTGGCGGTGGCACTCGAGGTGGTGCTCCGGTGAGGTGCTGGGCGCATGGCGAAGCATCAACGGAGTGACGGCCGGAGTAGCTGGTCGGATCCGTCGTATCGACGGAGCAGGTGGCAGTCGCAGTTGCTCAGTAATGGTGGGAGAATGGGGTGGTGATTGAATGATTGGAGTTTGGGTAATTTGTGAAATTAGGGATGAGATTAGAGGAATGGTGAATTGCATGTTGGTGAAGATGATTGTTTGAAGGTGATGGTAATGGTGGAAAATGGAACTTTAACAGTGGATTAATCTGATTGATGATGAATGATGGGATGATGATGATGATGGAGGACTAGGATAAGGAGGGTGATGTAGGCAGGTGTTGTGTGCCAAATTTCGACCGTTTTTCCTCCCATTTAGACCCGTTTTTCCTTCATTTTGCTAGAATAAAGTGCGATTATCGCCGTATTTTGAGTAATTCTCGCATTAGCGTCTCTGTTTTGAATTTTACGTGTTTTTGGTAGTTTTCTGTCTATTTTGATAGGATTTTCGACCAAAAACGTGTCCGAGCTCCTATGAGCATGAGAGAGAGGGAGATCGTCCGAAAAGCAAAGCACACAACTTAAAATCCAAAGTCCAAACCCAAGAGGTGAAACCTTGAGCAAAATGGAAAAAGTATAGTCCATTGTGCATCTTCACCGGAGAGGTCGAACTTCAAATGGATATATCTAGAGTTCTAGACCTCGGATCGAAGCGATTCTAGTTGGAGGTGAAAGCTTATCTTCTTAGCTTTCCAACGACATATCACACGCCCCAATCGGAGATCAAACGAGAGAGTTATGGCCCTCTGAAGTCACAGGGCGAAATTTCACCCGATGAGAATTTGACCGGGCGAAATTTCGCCCGACGGTGTTCCTCCCCAGATTACCATTTTGGACAAAAAGTTCATAGGGTGAAATTTCACCCTATGAGATGACCGGGCGAAACGACCGGGCGAAATTTCGCCCACCGGGTGAAATTTCGCCCGATGGAGAAAAGTGTCAAAAATGGCGATTCGAGAAGAAAATCTCACCGGGTGAAATTTCACCCGGTGGTGCTAATGTCGTCAACTGCAGGGCAAAACTTCACCCTATGAAGACTCATTGGGCAAAGTTGCATCTCAAAGGACAAGGTCTCACTAATGGGCAAGGATTAGATTATGGGCTTTAGGTTAAATACCCATTAAGAGATTACTATATATATGTTACCCTAATTCATTGTCCAACTTACCTCTCCATTGTGCTAAGGAGGGAAGACATTACACCCTTCCACCATCCTATTACACCATCCAATTTTCTAGTAGTTTATGAATTTTCAAAATTTTAAGACAAGTCAATAAGTTAGAATTAATTATTCTACCATCGCACATCTCGAATCAATGATCTTGATGTATTTCGAAAGTTGGAAAAAAATCAAATCAATCAAATCAAATTTTGAACTACGTCTGGTTTGATTCCGCTAATCGTGGATACGTAGGCAATCCCTTAAAAGGGTACAACCACTGCAATAAACGAAAAGACGGGAACGGTATTCAATAATATGTCTTTTATTAATATCTCAATAAACTCGGGAACTACAAAAAAAAACAAAAAAAAAAAAAACGCCAAAAACGGCATACAAAAAAAATCACACCAAAAAATAAATAGTAATATTCAAATAATAAAATACGGAGACTAATATTCGGGCATCTTCCCCTTTCCCTTGTCCTTCGGGTCGTGAGGAGCCCGAGGTCGTTGAGGTGAGGATGAGCGTTCCCTAATCACAAGGAGAACCTCCTTAGCACGGGCCCGCTTCTTTGACGATGGGTCTTCAATCACAGTCTTTGGCCCAAGTCGGGCCCGGACGTGTTCGGGTAGCCTATCCCGTGGGCCAAGTCGGTCCTGCACGGCTAGTCTAGGGCCCAGTCTCCTTTCCAAGTCTGTCTGGGGGCTCACCTTCCCCCGAGCACCTTTGGCACCGGACCCTTTAGCTTGAGTCTTAGCCTTCTTCTTTTGCCCTGACATTAGGCGGACTAGGGTAGCTGGAGTGTCTCCCTCATCAAAGAACCCCCTGTTGTCTTTAGCCTGTTCTCTCCTCAGCAGGTCAAAGGCTTCATCCACCTTCAAAGCAGCTCGGGCTTCAGCATCACCCGCTTTAGTCCACTTGGTATATGAGTCTGAAACCCAGATCGAATGCCGAGATTTGGAAACGGGCCAGGTATACCGGGTGTACCATCTTTGCATCCACGTGTCACACGTCACATCCGTCAATTGGGTTGGATCACTCACAATGGCCTCTATCTCTGGTATCCGTTGAGATCGTCCATACTGCCTTAGTATGCGATCCGGGTATAGATGAACCGTTTGGGTGAAGGACAAGATCACTTGGTAACGGGCCCTCTCCCTCGGGTCCAAACCTGACCAAGCCGGGATGGGCCACCATGGCACGACCCATCGAATCAACCGCCCACCATGGATGGATAGCACCTCATCCCAATACTTCTGGCTAATCAAGCGAGAAAAATCGATGGCACGTCGTCTCGTCATCAGCTGGTTATGGCGGTAGGTACTGGCATCAAGAGGGGGATCTATCACCGATAGCCTCTCATAAAGCCAAATCTGAAAAAAAAAAGGAGAACAAAAGCATTAGATGTCGAAGACAAAACGGACGACACTCGATCGAGTGACAGCATGACTCGATCGAGTGGCGTCACTGGAAACGGACAGAAGCCTTTCAGCGAAGGCACTCGATCGAGTACCAGGGTGACTCGATCGAGTGCCCACTGCAGTAGCTGAGTCTACGAAAAAATTCAAAAAAATCGAGGAATCAAAAAAATAAAAATCCGATTTACTTGCAGCAAACGGGTGCTTCTGGTGAGACGAACGGACTGATCCCTTTTGCGCCTATCCAACCCTTGGATGATTTCGCCCGTGATTAACCAAGCCGGACTATGTTCGGTCTCCATCAAATCCACCACCGTTATAAGATGGGCATTACCCATGCAAGATAACCAATCCATGTGACCTTCAAAAGCGTAAACATGGAGCATACAGAAAGAAAAGGCTCTACGGCTATGGGCTGACCTCACCCGGACATCATGCGGATTCATGAATTTCTCAGCCAAGTCGATCAGAGAAATACTGCCACCTTCCATCATACGGGATACTTCGTTATGGGATAGCCCCAGAAATTCCCTCAGCTTCCTCTTTGGGTCATAGACTGAATACGGGATGGCAGGCCGAAGCATCGGATTCCACCCTCCTATAGCTGCAATCTCTTCGGGTAAAGAGCAAATTTCGCCCCGAGGGAAAGCAAAGACATGGTATATGTCATCCCAGTAGGTCAAACAAGCATCCAAGAAGTAACGATCTACCACCATCTGACGGAACGGGTACAGCTGAGTTATACCCGTCTGGTTCAAAACCACCCTATCAGCATCCCTAAATTGACGGGACCACGCCTGCAGCATAGCACTCAACCTATCGATTCCCATGATAAATTTCTTAAAAGGAATAAAGAGACTTTCTTTTTGCCTTAAGGGAAGTAAAAGACTTTCTTGTGATGGGAATTATGAAGAAAACCAAGGGCATGGAGGGCTATATATAGCAATAGCCTTGCAAATTTCTTTCCATATCGCTTCTAGGAAAAGTTTCCTAATTGCAAGTAGAACCAAGCCATAAGCCTAGTCTCGATACTAGTGTGGAAATAATCATCCCGAACTTTCCTAATTTCTTTAGGAGTCGATGACAAAATTTTCAAAAATTCAAAATTTTCAAATTTCAAAATTTCAAAAATTCAAAGGTCATTTTCCCCAGCACGAGTCATTTTACCACCTACGTGTTGCATGCATTCTATGTGACTCATACAGGTGCGACTCAAACAGGAACATGCAAGTCATCTAATCTCCCCAGCAGCATTTTCCGGGATAGCACGGGATGGGCCAACACACAGGCGCACCCAGGACTTACGCGACAAGCCCAAATTCCCCACGGAGTACGATCATCCAGCGCAGGTATGATCTCTGTCTTATGGCTGGCGAGCCCTTCACGCGAGTCTAACGGACTATAAACGACCCGACCGGAAGTCTACCAGGTCTTAACGGGCTTGGTAGCTACTCTAACTTTCGCCCTGTCCAAGCCTCAGTCAGAGTGGGGGCTCTGTAGACACCCGCATTTTGACTGCCAGGTGTCTATGGTAGTTTCCAAAAATCACCCGATGATGATCGGACGCTAACATGTTTCTACGCGCTCGGATACGGGCTCAAATCCATTAATCGCTGGCTAACACACTTACGGAGTACAAATCTCACCAAGCGGACCTCAAATCCAGGCCCAGTGGATCATTCCGAGTCAAACAAGACTAATTTGGGCCAAAACCGACACCGGAAATAAAACCGACTTTTCACGATTGGGTCAACCCCGGTCAAAGTCACTTCCGAGACACACAAAACAACCCATCAATCATCAAAAGTCCAAATCAAACATCAAAACCCATCAAGGTCAAGGTCCAACAAGACCCGCGCGACCCATCTAGGCCACTCGATCGAGTGACCTATCCACTCGATCGAGTGGGCCTGCTTTGAGCCCGGCGGCTGGCATAACGGGCCACTCGACCGAGTTGGCCTCTTAATCGGTCGAGTGCCCTAAACCGGGTGCCCTAATCTTTTCTATATATACACCCCATGCAACACCCCTTTACACAACTTTTCACCTCTTACAAAACCCTAATCTTTTACAACCCTAGCAAGCTACACAACCCTAATCCGACGCATCTACAACAAACCCTAGAAAAACCCTAGGAAAACCGACTTTAGCAAACCCTAAACCTAGTTTTAGGAATTCAACCCGAGCCACCACAACTTAGCCTCCATACACCTCGAAGACCCCCGTGTTGTAGCCACGCTTACGAGCCTTAGTCCGAGACAGAAACATGTAGGTTGAGGGTGACAAACCTCCTTCTTCTTTCTCTTCTCTTTTCTCCGTTCCTTTTCGTCTATTATTATTATTATTATTATTATTATTATTATTATTATTATTATTATTATTATTATTACTATTATTATTATTATTATTACTATTATTATTATTATTATTATTATTATTATTATTATTACGGCATTATTATTATTATTATTATTATTATTATTATTACGGTATTATTATTATTATTATTATTATTATTACTATTACGTTTGTTATCATTATTATTTACCTTGTTATCATTATTGCATCAAAATATTAAAATACTCATTGATTTGTGTCGAGTAAGAGGGATATCGGGATAAGAAAACACGAACATACAAGTGTACTGCACACAGCGTTGACGGTCGCTTATCCCGGTACCCCGATTATTTGATTATTGAGATGAGTCAACTTAAACAAGAATTCGTCTTTATTTCTCGTCATTATAATCTTTAATATTGCATTCATCGAATTTTCTAAAACCAATTTTAATAAGGGTCGAAACCCGTTGACACGGATCCGACATCACGATCTCTAGGGATTTATTCGATGTCGGAGAAGTCGAGGGAATCAAGTTTTTTATTTTATTTATTTAATCAAATAGTCAATTCTCCTAAATCACATAAAATCAATTCAAAACGCAATTTCCGTTGAGGCTAAAATAATTATCAAAACAACTCGTTAGAATTATGATATTATTAAACGCGGAGGAAATTTAATTTTATAGCAACAACCTACTTAAAATGATTTTCGACATAAAACATGTTTTTTTACAAACGAATTTTAATTCGTACAGAGGGCACTCGACCGAGTGCCTAGCCCACTCGATCGAGTGGCACCTCAAAATCGGGTCAGAATGCTCATCAGAACACCCACTCGATCGAGTCTCACAGTGACTCGGTCGAGTGGCCATGTACTCGACCGAGTTAGTCAATAACTCGGCCGAGTACGGTCTTTGACGCAAAACAGAATCGTTTTTTTAGGTTCCACTCGATCGAGTCCATCGACCACTCGATCGAGTGGCCTCATAACGACTCAAACGCAAGTCGTACATTATTCTATTTTTCAAACTCGATAGTATTTTACGACTTAGGTCAACATGTGCATAATTAATCACATGTATACTATCTTTTCAAATCATGCATCCTCATATTTGCATCTTTTCAACTCAGTTCAATATTTGCAAACCGTTATTATTCGTTTCTTTACATCGTTTACTAACGCGTTTTTTTTTTGTTTCTTTTGTCAATTTATTTATTATTCGTTTATTATACTAAATGAACCCGCATGCTAAAATACAACTTCGACGTTAATTTTAGTTGCATTAAATTGACTTAGAAACCCTTTCAATTACATTCGCATGTTTAGGGAAAATAAATCTTTGCATATCATTTTCCCGTTTTACTAGCACGCGTATTAGAAAGTCATTCGAGTTCTTAGTAGAGGCCGCTAATGTGCGGGCGGGGTTGGGTGTCCTTTGTGGGCTTCCCAACACGTACCCTCACCCCTTACTCAGAACCTCGGTTTCCGGATGCCCGAAACCGTTGGCAAACGAGAGTCATTCAATATACGATTAACCGCTCAAGTCGGCATCTATATCGATATGCAAAGGGACGAGCCCAATAAACTCTGACATCGGAAATGGGCCGTATTTCGTATACGGCCCACTACGACATAGAGTGGGCTCGAACGGTTCCGAATAACCATAAAATTCGGTGGCGACTCCACATAGACCTAAATTTCAATTCGATCCTTCTCATATGGAGATTCATTCGCCTACCCAAACCCGCGCGTGGCCGCGTCGGGGTGGACCTATGTCATGTCCACAACTGATTTATAGGAGGGAAAATAGCAGTACCATTTCCATACAAATCCAATGAAAATTGTACAATAATCTCCTGAGAATTATCTTCAGTCTGGTCATTCCCCATAAAAGGCCTCCCTTGCAACCTTCCTTCGAGTAATATTGCATCTATATCATGCCCCTATTATACTAAATCCATTCCTCCTGGTGACGTCTCATTAGGTTGTTCCACCTGGTTCACTAGTTCCCCTACCCTGACCTCTAAATCCCTTTCCCTTCTATCACGCTCTACCTTATCAGCATCAAGAACCCTAATAAAATCTCCCTCTTCCTCAGCTAATTCTTCAACTAATTCTTCTTGCACTCTGCCCTCCAAAATGCCATCCTGGGGTTCAATTGGTTCAGCCTCCATTTCTTCTTCCTCTTCCACAGCGTTTTCGTTCGCATTCCTATCCTCCTCTCCTGTATTTGTAGCAGGAGTATCAGGGTCTTGATTATTACAATCTCTATCCTGATTGTTTTCCTCTTCTCTTACTAGCTCATGAATTATGATTGGGAAACCAATAGGCGAAAAGAACATCTCAGTCAATCCTTCCGCCTCATCTTCATCCAAAGCTCTATTTACATCCCCCGCCACCTTCCTTCTAATTTCATGCTGCCTAATCCAGTCAGGATTGGTTTCATCGATTACTTCTTCAACGTTCATTTCTCTCACATATGGGTCTTCATAGTGGAATCCGTGTGGAACGTGGTTAGGGTCCCTCATAATTCCACTCGTCCCATGAGGCCCCTCTACAGTAAGACGTCTGGCTATATCCCCCCATAGGTCTAGGATCGACCCTGTTATCAGCCCTATTATCTTCATCAACTTCCATTCTGTAATTGTTTCCTTCCTCTTCACCTCCCCTCTGCCTGTTTCTATCACTCACTGGATAAAGAACAGTACCTGTAAATGGAATATCATCAGGAGTAAACTTCATACCTACCACGACTCGACCCCCTGGCGAAGTACTTAAATCAAAATTTACGAGCCTATCTTCCAAAAGAGTCTCCTGAAAATCCCCTAGATTTCCTTGAACGAAATGGATCCTAGAAATGGCGTAATCAGCTTGGGCCGGGTTCGCTCGCATGTCCAAATTGAACATTCCATGGTTTGTCTCTGCTTGAAACATAACAAATCGCTGTCGAACCGCTCTTCTTAAGACCGAGTCAATTCTTGTCGAGACTTATCTGGGTGTAGCTGCACATCTTGTTGCTTTATGTCCTATTTTACCACACCTAACACAGTATTTAAAAATCTCTTCGTACTTATTAACGTTCCCTCGTCACAAGCAAGGAAAAATCCGGGGATGAGCGATTCATCAAGCATAATTGTTACCCGGATTCGAATGAAGTCATTGGCAGGGATAATCTTCATAGGTTCCACCCAGTAATGTTGACCCAAAATTCTTCCAATCACATTTCCAACGTCGTTATTGATAAATTCAAAAGGCAAACCCGTTACTCTAACCCACACGTTCGTCATTGGAAAACGAACAGTTCGCGGAACCATTTGCCTTTCCCACTCTCAAAATACCATCAATCCCCCATAGAATGAGGCAACGCTTCTATAAATAATATCTAGTCTATCTATATTATCCTCACAAAAGAAAATAAAAGAGACCATCCAACTTAAATACAGTAACAATACCTCTCGTAGTCCATTTAGCATCAATAGCCAAATTAATTGCAAATGCGTCGATTTCCCTATAATCCACCTTAAAGCCCAACACACATTTACTACACAACTCCTCATATTCTCTAATAACTTCTAGGTTAAGAGTAAGGATGGCTCCTACTCTTGGTAAACGCCAAGCGTTTCCAAACACCATCCATCCTTGGAGGCTGTTCAAGGAAGTCAATGCAAAATCCCTTGGCTCGACATCTCCACCGAACTCATCCATAACCTCATCCTCTCTATTTATGTTTTGTCGATTAATAATCCCATTTGGTAAGTGTCCATTCGGAATTCCTCCTCTCCTTCTACGTATCCCCTCGTTTGAATCACTACTACTCCCCGATGATGACGAAATATGAATAACATTATTTCCCCCATTCTGGTAAATCACCCCATTGTTGACTTTGGCCATTTTGAATGACACATCTTCTCTCAGTGTCACCATTAACTAGATTGTATTCTTCCCCATTCATTGCTTCAAGCCTATTGATCTTTGATTTTTTGATGTGTTGATTAGACAGCTTCTTGTACCTTTTCTTCGGGATATGCTTATTGTTTGCAGATGATTTCTTCGAATCCATTTCTCAAATAAATAGACAGTCCACTGACATGCACGGCTGAGAAAACAACTTCGGACGGCTAAACGCTTTTAGCAGATGAGCATGCACTGCTTGAAAAACTGATGTTATTCCCAAAACTTTCAACTTCTGCACCGCGATCAACTCCCAAGAAAAGGAACTGATTACTTATACTTACTCTTGATTATAAGATTACTTTGTCTGAACAAATGGCTTCTCCTTGAACCCTAGCGGCGAAAATTTAGATGAACAGCTGAATCGATCAACAAAGAAATCCAAGATGATAACGAACAACGCATCAATGAGCAGTCATGAAGTCGTAATGGAGGCCGGATGCTGAGAAAAATGTGCAGGGGGTCTTTCAACGTTCTTCGTACCGTGACTCATTGAATAATGGAGTCGCGCCGTCATTTGCAATCAACATCAATGCCGCTTTTGTGGCTGATGTTTTAGATGCATCCGATGATGAATCAGACGACGACGAACTGGAGGACAATTTCAGAGAAGACCCTACTTGCCCTATGATCCTTCTCTCGAAGGAAGAGAAAAAAACTCTCTGATAGTATTGGAAGGACACTTTAATTATTAAACTGTTTGACAAGAACATCGGCTATTACAACCTAATCCGTCAGATTAAGAAGAAGTGGGCTCTGAAAGGGGATCTTAAAATCACTGACATCGGTTGCCCGTACTATGTGGCGCGATTTACGAACAAGGAGGACTATGAATTTATCCTCACGCAAGGCCCTTGGATGATTGGGGATCATTACTTGAAAATCCGCAAATGGGTACCAAATTTTGTTGCCACAGAGGAACCTATTCGATTCCGAACAACATGGATCCGAATCCCGAAATTGTCAGTGGAATACTACCATGAGGAATTCCTTATGAAAAAAGGCAATAAGGTGGGAAAGGTCATCCGCATCGACAAGACAATGTCTTTGGCTGAAAGAGGACAATTTATCAGAATGAGTGTTGAGGTCGACCTATCCAAACCGCTACTCTCAAAGTTTAGACTCAATGGGTGAATCTGGTGTATTCAATATGAGGGGATCAAACTAATCTATTACAAATGTGGTCGACTTGGACATGGGGATGACAGTTGTCCATTATTCCCTAAAGAAGATGCTATTAGCAGCACAAATACTATACCATGACGGCCAAACAATGGAACACAACAAGTCAGTCTAATACCTAATCAGGATTTGGAATCTAGCTCTTATGGAGATTGGATGCTCGTCACCAAAACCGCCCACAAGAGACCAATTAAAAACACGAAACCTGCGTCTGAAACAACCAAAGGGACACAATGGAAGGTGTTGGTCAATGTGCATGAAACAGAAGCCGGGTCTAGATTCAGACTTGTAACCCAAACGGATGCTGATCAGGAGACGACCCTCCCAAATGAGATAGTTCCATCTGTGACCGAGAAAGGTGAAGCATCTGTAGCGAAACAAGGACCAATACGTCCATGCCAAAGACAGAGCAATAGTACTTCCAAATTGCCAATGCCAGCACACAAGACACCAGAGCCAAGAAACCATAGAGTACAGGAACAAACTAAGGAAAAGGAGGACCTTATAAGTCAGCAACCTGCTAATGTGGCCATCCAGAACTCTACAATTGAAGAAGGAGGAACTAGTATGCATGTCGAGTTAGGAAAGTTGACTAATTTCCTTAACCTGAAGTTACCTAATGCTGATTTTGGAAATCTAGTTCTCCAAGAAAAGGAGTCCGGGTTGGACAAGGTTTCTATAATTAAAAGTCCATCCCAAGCCCATACCCTAGGCAAACGTTATTCTTTCCCCGGCAAAGAGAACACTAAGAAATTCTCTCACCACCTTCGTCTTGCCAAGCGCCAGCAGCTGAAACCACCACGCTCGACTTATACCCTACCTCTTCAGCTGAATGGACGAGAAGTCTTTGAACCTGGTGCTCTGGCCAACCCACACACCACCAACCCATATCCTCTTACTGACATCACAAATGTCTTTACCGGTTCTCCTGACGACATTGAATAATTCGAGAGTTCTCCTAATGAAAGAAGAATCAATCTCGTTCCTGAAGAAGCTGAAGTCGGAGATTTTGCTCCAAGTATCGAACCCAATGGTCTCGACTCTGTGGATGAATCCTCGTCCATGTAAGTATCCTCACCCTTGTGAGTCTCTACCTGACAATTTTATGGATTCTGACGACTAGAGATATATGACACCCTAAGAATTACGCCTGATGGCATGGAACGTTCAAGGAGCGGCTAGTCCCGCTTTTTTGTCTATGCTTAAAGAACTAATTAGGATCAATAAACTGCAAATTCTAGCCTTATTTGAGACTAAGATTAGTGAAGAGGGAGCCCAACGGATTTGCAATAAAATCAATTTTAGTGGGCAGAAGCGAGTTGATGCTACGGGATTCAGTGGGGGTATTTGGTTGTCTGGCAAGAGGATGAAGTTCTCGTAACCCTCTCATCGAACATGATCAGCATATTACCATTGAAATTGCGAGACAAGGAGAACGACCTTGGAACTTTTCGGCTGTTTATGAGAATCCCGATATTACCAAACGATTTGAGTTATGGGACGAACTCGAGGATCTACAACGAAACTCCAATCGACCCTGGTTAGCTATGGGAGACTTTAATGATACTCGATTCCTTCATGAGAGAAATGGGCAAAGAGACCATATGCGCACTAGATGTAATCGATTTAATGATTGGATTGAAAATAATGACTGGATTGACATCGATTTCTCTGGACCATCTCACACCTAGTCGAGAGGCAACTCGCCAAAAACACGACAATGGGCACGACTTGATCGAGCTATTTGTAATTCCAGTTGGAGAACGTTATTCGTTGAAGGCTCTCTCCGACACCTTATAGCCAATCAGTCAGACCATTGCCCTTTGTTACTGAGTACCAGCGGGTTTGCTCCTGTCCCAAGTTTCATTCGTCCGTTTCGGTTCCAAGCAGCATGGTTGTGCAATGACAAGTTTACAAAGTTTGTGGAAGAGCAATGGCAAAAAGCGGCACCTTTGTTCCCATTTGTGACCCACTTTGCTAAGAAATTACAATGGTGGAACCATACGGTATTCCATAATATTCTCGAGAAAAAAAAAACTTACAGAGAAGAATTCTTGGGCTGCAACGGTCACTGTCTCGAGGATGCCCGTATTTCTATCACACATTTGAGGAGAAACTCAAACAACAATTAGATGATGTTCTTAAAGGAGAAGAAATACTTTGGTTCCAAGAATCGAGAATGGAAGCTATTTGTGATGGAGACCGTAACACCAAGTACTTTCACTTGAGTACAATTATCCGTAGAAAGTTCAATCGGATAGAAGCTCTGCTCGATGAGAACAACAATTGGCAATGGGACTCTCAAGTAGTGCAAAAAATGGTACTAGAATATTTTCAAGGCCTGTTTGCAGGTAATAATGTTGCGGTCGATATGTATTACTTGACGATTGGGAAATTCCCGGAGTTGACAGTCGAAGAGAAAACAAGCCTGGACCGCCCTTACTCTGCTTTGGAAATAGAATTAGCGCTGGAACAAATGGCCCCACTTCGAGCTTCGGGACTGGATGGATTTCAAGCGTTGTTTTATCAATCCCAATGGGATATCGTGGGAGGAAGTATTTGAACCTTAGCTCTCAATGCTCTTAACAACAATATGTTCCCTGAGGAACTAGGTGAAACGTTCATTGCACTTATTCCAAAAGTGGACCATCCACAAAAAGCGAGTCAATTCCGACCAATAGGACTGTCATCACGAAAGCCATTGTGAACCGATTAAAGCCTGTCTTACCTGTCCTTATTGGTCCCACACAGACGAGTTTTGTCCCGCGTCGACAAATAACCGATAATATCGTGATCGTGCAAGAAGTACTCCACTCTATGCGAAGCAAAAAAGGAGCTCAAGGGTTCATGGTTATTAAACTCGATCTAGAAAAAGCTTACGACAAGCTCGATTGGAAGTTTATTAAATACACGATGAATGATACGAAACTTCCCAGTAGGATGATAAAGACAATTATGCAATGTATTGAACATTCAAAGCTCAATATTTTGTGGAATGGGGAAAAACCGAATATTTCAAACCAACGAGAGGTATATGACAAGGTGATCCACTTTTGCCTTATATTTTCATGATGTATATGGAGAAATTGAGTCAACTTATAGAACAGGAGGTTGAGAGTAATAGGTGGCGGGGCATTCGTACCAGTCGCCATGGACCGACCTTAACCCATCTATTTTTTGCGGATGACATAATTCTATTTGGTTAAGCGAATATGAACAAAGCCCAAAGCATTCAAAGATGTTTAGACGCTTTTTGCCTGGCGTCTGGGCAACGTGTCAGCCGAGAAAAATCCCGGGTTTCGTTCTCCTCGAACACCAATGACTATCACGCCGATCAAGTTTTGACAGTACTAGGCATTGATAGAACCGAGGACTTAGGTCGCTACTTGGGCATGCCTACCATTAATGGTCGAGTAACTCGGGAAAGCTTTGAATATATTATCAACAAAGTGGATAAGCGACTAACGAGTTGGAAGGCTAAAATGCTATCTTTAGCCGGACGTACAACCCTGATCCAATCCACACTATCAACGTTACCTATGTATTCTATGCAAACGGCTAAACTACCGAGGTCAATTTGTGATGATATTGATAAGAAAAGTCGGAAATTCCTGTGGGGTGGCTCGAATGACAAGAAAGGCCTACACTTAGTAGCTTGGGACAATGTAACCAGAGACAAGAGAAGTGGTGGCCTAGGATTAAAGGCCATGAGACAAGTTAACGCGGCGTTCTTAGCTAAGTTGGGTTGGAGAATGCTTAACGAGCAAAATTCGTTGTGGGACCGGGTCCTTCGCTATAAATATTGTCACTGTCGATGCGATATGGGTATGTTCGAATCCAAATGTAATAGCTTCAATGCTTGGAAGGGAATAAGTGAGAGTTTTGAGACAGTTAAGATGGGAGTAAGTTCGTCGATTGGAAATGGCCTAGCAACCTCGTTTTGGTATCAGGCCTGGGCTACCAATGCCCCCCTCGCGGACTTGACCACTATGAATATACCGAGTCACCATCGAGAGGCCACGGTTAACGATATGTTGGAAGAAAATGTGGGTTGGAAATGGGACCTTCTTGGTGAATTCTTCAATGAAGAAATACTTAAGACAATTGCTTCCTTTGAAGTTGTAGTAGATGAAGAAAACTCGGATACACTTTACTGGAATCCGACGTCCTCTGGTCGTTTTTCCCTTAAAATGGCTATTGCTATCATCAGGAAAGAAGACTCAAACTTGGACCACCCCTCATGGAAGCTCCCATGAAAAACTAGTGTTCCACAAAGAATGCGCATCTTCCTCTGGCTCGCCTTACATGACCACCTCATTACTAACGATAACCGCGCTAAACGGGCTATGACAGAAGACCTGCTTTGTGGACAGTGTAAGGAAGAAACAGAGACTCTCATTCACTTACTAAGAGACTGTTGAAGTGCAAGAAGGGTGTGGGCTACTATTATCCCAGGCCTGGACATGGGCATAGGACGACAAGGAATGACGGGTTCGGAATGGATAATTGAGAATCTACAACAAGATTCGAAAGCAAACATAAATGCTTGGCCAAAAATATTAACCGTGATTGTGTGGTGGATATGGAAATGGCGGAATTGTAGAGTATTTGGCCGAGACGAGAATATTCTGATACACCCTGGTCGTTTTTTATGGATACAGGTCAAACGTATTAGAAAAGCGATGAATGGAGATGATGTGTTGCATGGTCGGATCAAACCAAAGAAATAGGAAATATTCATTCGATGGATAACGCCTCCCAATGGATGGGTTGTTTTAAACATAGATGAAGCGTCGAAGGGCAACCCAGGCCCGGCAGGTGCGGGAGGCATCTTCCGTGATAGCTCAGGTAGCCCTCTTATTGCCTTCTCGGAGTCTCTTGGAGTGGCAACGGTCACTCGGGCTAAGATTATGGCCCTCCGAAGGGGATTACTCCTTGCTTTAGAACGGAATTTATGTCGCGTCATTATTCAAACCGATTCTCAAGTAGTCACGAAGCTAATCAATCAAGCGGAAGGCCTACCTTCAGCCCATTGTCACATGATACGCCTTTGTAAGAGTTTGATGGAAGGTCATGCTGGAATGTTTGAGATTATGCATATTTATCGAGAAGCGAATGGGTGTGCTGACTGGCTGGCTAACAAAGGGGTCTCACAAGTTCCACGAGTTTCGACGGTGGACGGTTCAGATATCCCAGATGAATTATTTAAGTTGGTCAAGCGGGATGTGGGAGGCGTTTTCGTGGCATCGTCTTGTGCCATTCCCTCTTTAGTTCGTAGTTTCTAGTTCGTTTGATTTTTGTTCTTTTCTTTCTTTAGTGTTTGTTTGCTTCTGTTTTTCCGACTTTTGTCGCGTCTGTGTTACAAAAAAAACAAATGGCTTCTCCTTCTTCGAGATGAATAAAGTTGCATACACATTAACCACACATTTCTTAAGAAATTGATCTAAAAGAAAATTACAAACACTACTACAAAACATCAAATAGACATGGGTCGTTTTCACTAATAGACATGGGTTTTGCGACCCATGTTAAGTTGAGTGGCATCTATTGTCAAATACTTAGACATAGGTCATAGACATAGGTTTTCTAATAACCCATGTCTATTTTTATATTAGACATAGGTTTGCAGATTTAACCCATGTCTATAAAAACAATAGATATGGGTATTTTTTACGTACTATGTCTATTTATAAATATAGACATGGGTTATTTATCTGTCGTATGTTTATTGTCATAGTATAGACATGGGTTATTTTGTACGCCCTATGTCTATTGAACTGTTAAATTACGAAAAAATATATACCAAAATTAGGCGTCACTTTCACATAAATAGTAACTACATTTTATTAATAACAAAACAATTAATTACAGTCACGATCTTCCACACGACATACTTAACTATGTTCGAAAATGGAGAAAAGCAAGATTACAGTGTCGAGCAATAACGACATAATATAATGAGGCAAATAAAAGGAGAATAAGTAACAGAATAATGTGGATCAATGTCTTGGTGGTTGGAATATTGTCATGCATCCGATCCCTGTCATTAAACAAAGTTTTTAGTTGTTTTCATCTTTCAGCTGAAGGAGACACAACATAATTACTAGTAATGCAGAAGAAATGGGCAACCCTGTTTAGCACACTTCAAAGTTAAAACCGACGTCTTGTATTAATGAAATGATGCCAAGTACTCCATAAATCGTAAGAAAACTGGCTCCACAACATCCTTATAAGAGATAAATTAACAAATCTCCAACATGCGTCGCTTTTAATAGCTTATATTACATTGCTATATAAGTAATTGGCGTGATTCCCTGATTGATGAAGTCATGCTAATGCTAGAACGCTTGAGTAGAGACGAGCTCTCAAAATTTTCGAGCTAAAAATCGTCAACGTTTCATAAACCTAATTATGATCAAGTCATTACCATGGGATGATATCAACCTACACAACCAAATATGCTCAAGCAACAATAACTTCAAATACTATCTGAAATATAAATATGAATTATGAATGAATACCTGAGATGATTGACAAACACCATCAAATACTATCTGATTCAAAGGTCAAACATTGATCAAATAGAGTTTTCTTCTACACCGGATTAGCAGCAAATCAGTACTATAAGAGGACAAGGAAACCGTCTCAGTATTATTTCTAATATTATTAGAATAGGAGTAAGTCTACTTTATGACGGAAATATCCGTCACAAATTGGTAACGAGTCAAATACTAGCACTTGGTTAGAAAAGATAAGCCTAGGAAGAGCACATTATTTTGTCTTTAACCACCCAAGTGTTTATTATTTGACCCACCACACATTTGTGATGGATATTCCCGTTACAAACAAGAATTTGCCTTTAAATAATGGATGAAAATTGGTAGATAAGACGAAGTAAGTCCCCAATATCACGAGATTTTCATGAGAATAGAATAGAAAGTCAATACAGCCATTTGGTGGACGAATGAAAAATAAACAGCTTATTAAAGGATGGAGTGTAGTTTATTGATTTGATGATGATGATGATGATGAAGGAATATGTCCTAAGACATTTCCGGCAATTACTAAATATAATATAGGATATTATTATGGAGATAATCGTTATGTATTATAGTAATTCATAATTGCTTGCTAGAGAATAATTATGATAATTAGTCCAATTCGATTGGGCTGATGACTATGGATATATAATCCTATAAGGTCACACAATCAGACTTAGTCAGGAAACTAAACAGGCCCAATGTGAACCTGTGAGGTATCAGACTGTGACTACTTATGAGGCCCGGTTAGTCTCTTGGTTTAACCTAAACTCTACTACTATATGAGGATATGGTAGATGAGTCATAAGTAGATTAAGAATCAACCAGGAGAAAACCTAATCTAAGTCAGTTCAGTTTACTACCTCAAGCACCCTAAAAGTAAGAGAGAGAATTGTTCCATCTCTTCCGTCCTAGCAGACGTGGGATTCCGACTGGGTTGGTGGACCGAGTAGAGGAGCAACACGTGGGGCTCTCTAGTATCTCTGTCTTGTATATCGAGGAATTTACGCTACGAGGGTATGTATTTCTCGATCTACTCTTGTCCTGATTCATATCTATATTGTGCTTGTATTCTTGGATTGGTGTTAGGAAATTGTTTCCTAAAATTCCGCTTTCGCACCGGTAAAATCCTTCAGTGGTATCAGAGCCTCTAGCATGATATTTATATGATCAGATTCATATAGTTTGTACGTCTTTATTGTGATTCAATTATAATCTCGAGTTTATCATGGGAAAATTGGCGTAACTAATATGGAGATATTGGTTGATTGATTTTTAAAGAAGATCGATAAAAATTAGATTTTTACGGTCAAAGGTTATTATTATTATTATTTATTTCTAGGATTATATGATAATTTGTAGAGAATGTCGATTTAATCGCACCATATCATATTAGAAAGGAGTTTCTATATGAATTGAGTTCTTTTGTGATAAAATAAAATAAACTGTTATTTGTTTTATGCAATTTGAATCTTATATTACCCAAATCAATTCATTTTGATAAAATAAAAATAGAGGGTAAACGGGAACGAGGCTTTTGGCCGCCAATTGTTGGTGGGTCAAAATATTGCTCAGCCATGGTCGCATGCGTATGACGTGTGTGGGCCAAAGCTATGGTGGTTGACGACCGGAGCAAGGTGGCTGGCGAGTCTGGCCATATGGTGGTCGCATGCCAATTATTTGTTGGGTGTGCGTCGGTCGGCCATGTATGAGCGCTCTTGTTATCCGTCTTGTCCGACAAGGCGGCTCCCGGATCAGATCTGGGAAAGGGCGTTTATGTGGTGGTTGTTCGACAACCAAGAACGGATACACGGGCCGGTCTCATCAGGTGAGACTTGGCTGGCTCAGCTCGCGAGACTAGTGGTTGAACGTCGTCTCGACCAACTGGCTCTCAGATGGCATTGTTCTGCGATAATCGACCTTGGCAAGTGTTGCTAATGGAGTTGCAGCCATTAAATCCTTAAGGAGTTAAGGATGATGGTTGGATGAATAGTGATGATGATTCATCATCCATCTAACATGTAATGTGTTGTGGGCCAAAGGCTTTAAAGATATTTGATGTTAGTCATTTTGTCTTGGCCCGTGTTGAAGGCAAATTGGATTTGCTCTTGTTGCTTGACCCGTTATGAGAAATTTAATTTCTTTTATCAATCAATAATGCAAAATTTACATAATTTGATTACATCCATGATAAAATATTACAGATTGAGTCATAATAAATTCGTTTGTTTAGTTTATGACTTAATCGTTAAGTCGTGTTACTAAAGTTGGTTCCGCGATTAGTTTACGACTTAAGAGTTAGGCCGGGTTACTAATTTCAAGTTTTTTCTAATTAATCGTTAATTAGAATATGAATGAGATTCATTATTTATTTTTCCGTATTGTAAATGCGGCGCCTGAATGCCATTATAATTGTTATGAGATTGGCTTGTGCTAGTATGGCCCAAACTAGGATGGTTTACGATCTGCGTATCGTTATTCGTTGTAATAATTTTTAATTATTTATTCGTCTTGTTACGCGAGCAACGTATAATTATTTTAGTTCATACGATTGCGGGCGCATCGTATTGCAATGTAATAATGTATTGTTTTATTTTACTAGTTAAGTTGTAATTAGTGAAAATAAATGTAATTTGAAGACGAAGTCCCGAGAAGATGAAGGATGGAGATCCAAACGATTCGAGGGAGGTTTCATGAAGGATGGAGATTCGGATGGAGCTTTTGGACCTAGTTAGTTTAGGGGCCATACTAGATCACTTATTTTTATGCTTGCATTTAAATTTGTTTTATGCTTGCTTTATTTTGTGAATGTGGTTATTTTGTTATGAGTTCACCATAAATAACTGACATTTGATCCCCATATAAGTAATATTGAGTCTTATGTTTTTCCAGACAACACCTATGAAACCCTAGAACACGATTGATAGGTTCTGCCAAAGCAGGGTGTTGATCGTATTTCCGGGGATAATAGGGTGAATTTATGAAATTCACACGTTAATGTTTGGTTTGACTCCACGGAACTATCAAAAGATAAAGTTTTGGGTTTCGAAACAAAGAGATGGTGTTTGACAAGGAGTTGTTAAACACGTCGACCAAGAATTATAAGGCAGTTATAATTAGTAAGGTTGTTACTTACCTTAAACATTATTTAATCAAAGGCAGGGCCAAAGTCCGTTTGATGGATAGTGGGAAAGGGTCTTGGTTGAATGTCTTTTAGGGGATAATTTTTAAAGGGCATTTGGTGGTTTAAAAGGTTGTTTTAAACTGCTTTGATGAACATTTTGCTTATACTCGCTTGTATTTTTTGTTTATGTAGAAATTATGACTAGTAACAACAACAACTCTGCTTTTAATCTGCGCTCTGTCCTTGAGAAGGACAAACTGAATGCTAACAACTTCCTTGATTGGGAAAGAAATCTGAGAATTGTTCTTAGATGTGAAGGAAAAGAGTCTGTTTTGGACACTGCTCTTCCTGGTGCACTCTCTGCAACGGCATCAGATGTCCAAAAGAAAGCTAGAGAGAAAACCATTGCGATAAGCGTGCAAGTCACGTGTCTAATGCTTGCGTGCATGGAACTAGACTTTCAAAAGCATTTTGATGGTATGGATGCATACAGCATTATGGCACAGCTGAAAACCATGTTTCAGAAACATGCTAAGCTAGAGAGATTTGAGGCTAATCGCAGGTTACTCGAATGCAAGTTGGCATATGGTGAGCCAGTTGGACCACATGTGTTCAATATGATTGGACACTTTCAGGTCATGGAAAAACTTGGTTTTGCTTATCCACCTGAGCTAGCTATTGATATTGTGATCAATTCATTACACGAAGGTTTTCGAAACTTTCGTTTAAACTTTTGTATGCAAGGAGGGAAAACAACCTTGCAAGAGTTGCATGGCATGTTGATTCAGGCTGAGAGGAACATCCCGAATGAACCAGAAAAGGAACATAAAGATGTTCTTATGATTCGTAAAGGGAAAAAGTTCAAAAAGACTGGGACTGGGCCTAAAAAGGATAAAGACAAGGAAGTTGCCAAGTCCGATTCTTCTGGAAAGGGAAAGGCTAGTTCAAAAGCAAAGGTTGCGGCTGAACAAGAATGCTTATATTGTCAAAAGGTTGGCCATTGGAAAAGGAACTGTCCCAAGTACCTGGAGGACAAGAAAAATGGTCTTTCTACCTCAGGTAAATTCTGTTATAGAAGTGAATTTAGCAATTTCTACTTCCACGGTATTCGATAGCAAGTTATAGTACTCACATTATATGTAATGTGCAGGGACTAGAAAGGAGGAGAATGCTGGAAAATGAGAAAAGTAGATTCACTGGTTGATAATGGAGCAAGAGTTGCTGCACTAGAAGCCTATAGTCTAGCTTTGTCTCTTTATTATGTTTCAGTTAAGAACTCAGTAATTGTTATTTTGTTCGAACTACTACTATGAACTATGTTTTGGTTTCTGGTTTTGATTCCAAAAGCTATTCATTTAATGTCGAGAATAATGGGTATTCTGCATATTTAAATGAAATGTTCTATATTTCCGCTAAATTATCAAATAGTTTGTATGTTTTAGAAACACACATCTATAACATCAACAGTGAGGAATATAAGATAAGTCTTACTGACCTTCTAATTTTCATATCCGGATTTGCATTCAGAATGCAGCATTCATACTTAACATGATTTTGACCAAAGCACTAAAAGAGACACCATATACGTGATATGGATTGGAAATGTTCTTAAGTCTTCTTTTATGGTCTATTCTGAGTAGACTACCAGATATTACGTCTACACCTAAAGCATAAACAAAGTAGTTGTTGCTTGTGGTGGTGTCTTTTTGGAAAAGGTGGTTGTTCCAAAAAGTCAAGTGGGAGTAGTATACATCTCGAAGGAGTTCGTGATGACGAGCAACAACTGAGTGAGATGGCACAACATAAGGATGTTGTAAAGGTGGCGATGTAGGTTCGACCCACAACCCATCAGCTAATTATCTAAAGGTTGTAGTTCCATATTGTAGAACTAGTAGATCTTATATTCCAACGAAAAGGTTTTCAAAAACTTATTTGACGGAATGTTCCTAAATAATGATTTTGGAAAATAAGAAACTTACTACCTACAAGGATGCTTTGGTAAGTCGGGACTCCATAAGGTGACTAAGAGTAGTCGTACCAAAATGGATGTCAAAACCACTTTCTTGAAAGAGTTCCTGAAAGAGGATGTGAAGTTAAGTGGGAGTATTATTACTTTCCTAACATTGTATGTGGATGACATACTAATCATAGGAAACGATGTATCCATACTTGAGGCAGTCAAGGGATGGTCATATTATTGTTTCACTATGAAGGATCAAGGAGAGACAGATTAAATATTGGACATCAAGATCTATGGAGATAGATCGAGGATGATGATTGGACTTAGTCAAGACACTTATGATGATAAGATCTTGTCATGTTCCAGATGACACAAATACTAGACAAAATCGAGTGTTTGACACTGAATTGTCGTAAAGAGCATCCTTAAGTACTTGAGAAGAATTAAGGACGATTTCTTGGTATGCGGTGGAGAATTTGAGTTGGTTGTTACGAGTTACGCTGTTGTGAGTTTTCTGTAGTGACTAAAGATGACTTCCGCAGTAGTTTGGTTTCATTCTTTGTCTCAATGGACTCTCGTAGCTAGATTTTACATAAGAAACCGAGTACATAGCAACGACAAATGCGGCAAAGGTAGTTTGCAAGGTTCAGAACAATGCAAATGTCGAAAATCTATTTGACTAAACCGTTCCCACCACCTAGGTATGAGAGTCATACTAGGTCTATGGGATCTAAGCTAATCAAGATTAGCATTGAAATTGTATTTGGAGAAATACAGTTATTAAAACATGGTTGATGTTTGGAATGTTCATCTGAATCATTAATACTTATTTAATCGTTGGTTTAGTATTAAATAAAATGTCCAGAAAGCATGTGAGTTCTCTATAGGATTATCAAAAGTGTTTTGATAAGTGGAAAACTATCGGTGAGCAGAGATCACAGCTTATTTGTGTCCCTATTCAGTATCGCTAAAATTGGACATAAGTGATGCATTGAATGACTAGCACGATATTGTTGGATAGCGCAATTCCATGGGCTATGGGAACATGGAGATGTTTGTTCAATCGAGTGGATATATTGGATATATTGTGACTTGACCAAAGTAGATTCTAAAGTAGAGTCAAAATCTATGTTTAGTGGATTCCTTTGACATGAGTATATCATTGCAACCATGATACGATTAGTTATGCATTGACACTGTCAAACGCCGCGCCGTAAAAGGAGGTTATAAAGACATTCGTCATGCATACTAAGAATTGAGTGGGAGTTTTGGATGATACAAGACTGGATAAGTCCTCCTATGTGATAGGATTGGTGTCTGGCCCCTTGATGAGGGAGAACTGAAAAATGCATGGCCATGCGAGGAATGGATTAAGGAGTTAATCATTCAAGGACAGTTCAAACTCGGAGATCGAGGAAATGAATTTGATAAGTGACACATTAATCATGAGATGTTTAGATGTGATCGAATTCGACATTAAGTGACTTAAGGAATTTGAAGATTGCCTTATTGTCTTCGGACAAGTGGGAGATTGAAGGAATATGTCCTAAGACATTTCCGGCAATTACTAAATATAATATAGGATATTATTATGGAGATAATCGTTATGTATTATAGTAATTCATAATTGCTTGCTAGAGAATAATTATGATAATTAGTCCAATTCGATTGGGCTGATGACTATGGATGTATAATCCTATAAGGTCACACAATCAGACTTAGTCAGGAAACTAAACAGGCCCAATGTGAACCTGTGAGGTATCAGACTGTGACTACTTATGAGGCCCGGTTAGTCTCTTGGTTTAACCTAAACTCTACTACTATATGAGGATATGGTAGATGAGTCATAAGTAGATTAAGAATCAACCAGGAGAAAACCTAATCTAAGTCAGTTCAGTTTACTGCCTCAAGCACCCTAAAAGTAAGAGAGAGAATTGTTCCATCTCTTCCGTCCTAGCAGACGTGGGATTCCGATTGGGTTGGTGGACCGAGTAGAGGAGCAACACGTGGGGCTCTCTAGTATCTCTGTCTTGTATATCGAGGAATTTACGCTACGAGGGTATGTATTTCTCGATCTACTCTTGTCCTGATTCATATCTATATTGTGCTTGTATTCTTGGATTGGTGTTAGGAAATTGTTTCCTAAGATTCCGCTTTCGCACCGGTAAAATCCTTCAGATGATGCAAGTGCAAGTAGTGCAGCTTATAGCTTCTGATTGGTGGTTGTTAGATGCGAATGAGATGTCCAATTCATAGCCAAAGCTTTGTGATATACGGACCATTTACTCCATATTTATTTAATACCACTCCAGTATTGACTCAGAATTACACGAGGTTTTCATACAAAACAGGCACGGTGTGAAGCAAAAGGAAGCCTGTTGTCAAACCCGGCAAAACATACAGCAAGTCAAGACATAAATTATAGAGTAAGAGATAACCCACAACTGTATAAGTAGAAGAAATGAAGAAAGTGATTCAGTGGCCATTACTTAGGTAGAACAAGGTTAAGAAGTTAAGATAGTTTAACTAATGTACTACGGCAATTTTCCATATTTTTTTACCTTGTGTAGCCATTGGATCATACACGCGGGTAAACTGATATTCTTTTCAACCTTCACCTTGAACTTTTCTTGGATCCGTAATGCTAGTGTACCATCTTGTAGACACCCACATTTTGACCGCCAGGTGTCTATAGCAGTTTTCAACAAACACCCGATGATGATCGGACGTAAACATGCTTTAACATACTCGAATATGGGCTCAAAATCATAGGCGTTTGGCTTGGGCTTTTTACGGAGTACATATCTCACAAAACCAATCTCAAATTCAGGCTCAGTGGGTCGTTTCGAGTCAAATAAGACTAATTTGAGTCGAATCCGACACCAGGGGCAAAACCGTCTTTTAGCGACCGAGTCAAAACCCGGTCAAAGATATTTTCGAGACATACAAACCGGCCGTGTCATCCCACAAATCCGGCTTGAGGTAGAACACTACAAAAAATCAACTACAAAATATTAAACAATTCCGATTAAGGATAGAATTCGATTCCCAATAGGATTCCCGACCGAGCACTCCACCGAGCACAAGGAGTACTCGGCCGAGTACTCTCATTCCAGCCGGCTAAATGCCTTCTCCATCAAGAAACGGAATCCTCGTTCTACTCGAATTGCTTACCTTTCCTATCCTAACCGGTGTTTCTTATCACCCAAGCAAGGTTACCTCTCCTAGCTTCAATCGAAGACCACTCCTATAAATAGGACCCTCTCACAACACAATATTCATCCATCATCGACACATAAAACACACACATCAATCAAAATTCACAACAAGATAATTCCCGACACACATTCATGCAATAGCATACACACACATAGCATCGAGCAACCAATATTACAACCCGAGATCACGCCGCTTTAGCCTTAGAACCGGCCGCCTGTTACCCGACACCCTACACGACCAAAACGACCATAACTCACCGACATTAACTCGACGCTCCCGTGCCTAAGCCACATTCCGACGAGCCCCGTTCCGAGTATACAAAGCATGTAGGTTGAGGGTGTTACAAATCCCGACTCTCTCCTTTCTCTCCTCCCTTCTCTCGTTTTTTTTATCTCGTCTTGTCATCGTCGGTCGTCCGTTTTTTATTATGGGTCATCGTCGCATTTTTTCATTTTCTAATATCGATACTACAAACTATTTTCATAAAAAACAAACGTTCTTAAAATACAATATCGATTCTCTAATCGAGTATCGTACCAAAAAAGAACTAAATTAATCTCATTGATGCTAAAGAGTCGTCACATGGTTTCATAAAACTAAACACGACGATTTTTAACGTGGAGAGAATCAAACATCATTTTTTTAGTTTAATTTATTTTAAACGATTTTCAAAAACCTTTTCTAAAAAATCATTCGAGTATTTATTAATTTATTATCTTTTCTAAAAAATCATTCCGAGTATTTGATATCGATTTCATAATCGAATATCGAATATAACGAATATCGCAAAGTTAAATCGAGTATAAATCATGCAATATTTGTACGCGATTTAATAAAGCTATAAATTTTCCGAAAATGATTTCGAAAACAGCCCGGGACGCGAGCCGCGTGCATCCCGGGTGGGTCGCCTTCCCGCGCGAGTCGCTCTCTTCTCGAGCGATTCGCGTGGTCTCCTGAAAACGCGACCTAAATCAATTTCGTTCTAATTTTTCGAACATCGAACATCGGGTTTTCTTGACATATTTTACTTTTCTTGACCTCGGTCAACACGTGTTTAATCCATCACGTGTCGTAAACTTTTCAATGTCATGCATATCATCGTATTTACATCTTTTATTCAACCGTTACTAACTTGTTTGTTCATGTTTGTAGCAATTTCTTTTTCATAATTTGTTTATTATACTAAACGAACTTCGCATGCTAAAATACAACTTTGACGTTAATTTTTAGTTGCATTAAATCGACTTAGCAACCCATTCAATTCTCACATGTTTAGGGAAAATAATGTTTGCATATCATTTTCATCGTATTACTAACGCGCGTATTAAAACATCATTCGATATCTTAGTAGAGGCCGCTAATGTGCGGGCGGGGTTGGGTGTTCTTTGTGAACTTTCCAACACGTACCCTCACCCCTTACTCAGAACCTCGGTTTCCGGATGTCCGAAATCGTTGGCGCACGAGAGTCATTCAATACACGGTATCCGGTAACGTCGGTATCGGTATCAAATGCAAAGGGACGAACCCAATAAGCTTTGACATCGGAAATGGGCCATACTTTGTGCATGGCCCACTACGACATAGAGTTGGTTCGAACGGGCCCGAAATCCCACAAAGTTCGGTGGCGACTCCACTTCGATTTAAATTTTAATTCGATCCATTCTCATATGGAGATTCATTCGCCTCCCCAAACCCGCGCGTGGCCGCGTCGGGGTGTACCTATGTCATGTCCACACATTTTCTCCTCGAAAATTAATAACATTCCTTGCTTCTGAATTAAACATCGGCCTGATTCTGCAGTAAACTCTAATGTTTCCTGAGAACACACGCAGAAACATGAAGCCGGTCTATCAACAACTAACGTAACGTATATACAGCAATTCGTAATTTTTCTGTAATGCAATTTTACCTTTTAAATCCTGGACCGTGTTGTACAGTTTCCTATTCTCTTGAAGAACCTTTCGGTAGCCACCTGCATGTTCAGTCATCTCTTCGACGAGGCTTCCTGAAGAAAAATACAAGTTTGCACCACGGATAATGAACGACATGACGAAGCTAGCTTAAGGATAGCAGAATCTGTTCATTTACGGCACCCACCTAAACGATTTAGATCTTCCATCAACTGGTTATGCAGATGTCCAAACTCACTCTTGGTCTCGGTCCACAACGCTCTGATATCCTATCAATATACGAGTATCAATAAGATGATATAAAGGCTTTTCAGTACGATAACCATATGTAATGTGGCAAGTTTTCTTACAGCAACGTTCTTCTTTTGCCTGTTCAATATCCGCCAGTGATTACTTCTACTTTTTCTTGACTGAGAACACTGCAAGTTTACCATTCTCTGAATTAGAATACGCACTCTACGGTACATATGTGCTTAGTTGATACTGTAAAGGATACTGAGAAAGAGGAGATTAAAAAACCTCGGAATTGTTCTTGAAAGACAAGTTCTCCTGAAGTATAGGTACAGCTCTACAGGCTGAGGATGTGATGCATTCACTTTTTCTGAAGCTTCTTGCAAGTTGGACATGAAAGTAACAATACTATCAATTCATATGGATAATAAACTTACATGAAGTTTAGCACGAAATTCGCCGATTGAAATTTTGGAATCTGCCAAATCTTTCTCCAACTTCAAGACTACCTCATTCTGAAAAACAGATTCAGTCGGAATCGCAAACACACACCTCTGCATATCCTGTGTTGATGGAGGGAATTGACTGATGACTGAGTATATAGTTTATGGATATGTTAATGATTTACCATGAAAATGAATAGACCCATCATTCCACGAGGATGATATATAAATCTAAACGTGATACAGTAGTACTCCGTAGTTGGTTAGTTAGAGTAGAAGGTTTAAATTTCACATTGCATCAAAATCAACGAATAAATAACTCAACGACGCCATAACTACAAACAAACTGATATCATAAGCAAAGAATAAATATTTAACACTAGCAAAGGTGTTTCCAATCTTTAGATCTACTAACATATGCGTCATTTGTTGGAGTAATGACTACAGAAACCTCGTTTGGACAAAAGATTTGGGGTCGTCTAACATGAATCATTATCCAAAATTGTGAAGTCGTCTCCAAAAATAAGCTTACCGGGTTTCTGTGCATCACCAAACTACTTTCTCATCAAATTTGAGATCTTCACGTTAATGAAGACGGCCCCAGACTCTTTACCAATAGCTTTGGCAAGCATAGTCTTCCCCGTTTTTGGAGGACCATACAACAAAACACCCTTCTGTGGACCGAGCAATTTTCCATAAGAAAAAATCTCGGGCCTTTTCAGCGGAAGAATCACGAGCTCAAACAGTGCTTGCTTGATGTTTTCTAAACCGCCAATAGACTTGAACTCCACTTCAATGTGGTCAGGATTTATGACGTCACATGCAATTACATCCTGGGCAAAAACTTAACATTAAAGACGATAGATGTTCAAGGCACGGTTTCAGGTTATTTAATGCAATAGCGTTGTAGGATCGACTTAATCAAGAGTTAATTGTAAGAATTGTCACAACAGACGTTGAGAAAATATTCAAAACACTGAGTCACTTAGTCGAAAAGTTTAGCATCTGTCCTAGTTACTCCATATTGAAGGGAATGGTTGAGAGGGGATCAAGTCTTTAGGTCTTCTAACGAGCTAATGAATACAGAAAACATTAGAACTGTAACTGATAATATTCTGAGTTCTGCCATTCTCCAATGTTTAAAGAGATTCAGGTTGGAGTAATTTATGCATTTACTTACTTCAATACATTCACACTAGCAACATTTATGTTTGAAACTTGAGAACATCAGCTTTCTTTGCTTATGAGTAAAATGGCTAAATAATTATTCCCCCTTCCTTTATATCAGTTTACGCTAATATCAGTTGATGATATCAGTTGATATAACTTCAAACAAACTGATATCAAGAATCAAAAATGCAAAATCGAGACTAATAAAATGCTCAAGAACTACGGTAGTGAACGAAAATAGGTCTAAATGTGACGAAACAAAGTCGAAATTCCAAATTCCGTAACACAGATGAATGTATAATAGAAAGGCGAAGAAGGAATAATGAATCTGAACAAAATTAGGTATGAATTAGGGGAAATTCAACTTACGTCATACTCTTGTCTGATCTTCTTCTCCGCTTCAACTAACTCCAGTTTGTCAATGTTGAACTTCTGCTATTATACAAAAATCACGAACATCAATCAATCAATTAATCGGATTATAATCATTAAAGAAAATTGAAATTCAAGGTGAGAAATCAGTACTTCTTTAGCAGAAACTGAAATAAACTAAAGTAGACTGGGTTGTGATGGAAACAAGAGCGTGAGCCATTAATTTGACGAACAGTAAAAGTAAGTCGAATAGTGCGAGTGATACAACGAGACTTCTTATTGCATGAGCCAGTCTCCAGTACTGCCACAATCTCCTTCAAATATAAAAGCAAATCAAGCGAACAAAAAGAAGGAAGTTTAACACCTAAAATCGAAAACTCAGATCAAAACCCTAGAAATCAGGGAAGAAGGAGATATAGGCATACGCTTGAAAGTAGGAGGATATGCGAGCTTGAGTCATCTCCACATCTTGAGTCATCGTTTATCGTGTTCGTATAATGTGCTGTTGCAGAAGAAAATCAGAATTAAATAAAAAGGCGATTTGTTATTTTAGACGATTTGATCAATTGTGATGAAGAAATGGGGGATTGACGAAGAAAGTGAGTTTACCTGTGAAGTATACTATATTTAATAATATTGGGTTGCTTAGTTCATTTGCCTTTTGATTTTATTTCAAAATACATGGGTTTTCTTATGCCCTACTTCTATTTATATATATTATAGACATAGGTTTAACTTTGACCTATGTCTATAATTTATAAACATGGATTTTAATTTTGACCTACGTATATTCTCTTTTATATACATAGGTTTATTAAATAACCTATGTCTATTAAAAATAGATGTGGGTTTTATTTTCAACCTATGTCTATTAGGTCATGTCTATGACTAATTTTGTAGTAGTGAAATAGTTAAAAAAAGGTTTAATCAAAGACTTACTGCAAGAAATGGGAAGCTTTCCTTTGCTATTAAGTAAGGAAAGAAAAAGAATACCTTTCTCTCACTAGTTAGAGAGAGAAACGGTTTTTGTTGTTGTTATTTTTTTCCTAAATTGAATAGGGAGAAGATGAAATGACCGGTGTAAATACGAAAAAGGTACGTACAAAAGAGTAAATTGCATGTATGATATAGAAGATCACCATATTACCTAATTGACAAATATCAAACACTTGCCTAATTAAGTACAGAAGAAGAAAAAAAAACCTAGATAGACAGCACTAATATAATCACATATTACATGTACGTTATACTCCGTACGTACCTCAGTACATAAATAATTACAGTTGTTTCAAAAATAGAGAAATATGAATAGACTAGCGACCTATTATTCTTGCGGACCTATTATTCTTGCGCGGGCATTTCAACTTTTGGAAAGGGACTTAACGACTTCAGGAGGTCGTTCCTTACGTCAGGGGTTGTCAGGTGATAGCCGACGGGGTAAGTCATGGCTGACTGCATGGAATTCGGATGCTTGAAAGGTTAATGGCCCAGGGCTTCGATGCCTGGGCCTGGGCGGTTTGGATTTGGGTCGCTCGGGTTCGGGAGGCCCAGTCCTAGGGCGCCTGGGCTCAGGAGGCCCGATTCTCGATTATGGAAACTTTCCGTAATTTCCTAATTGTTGTGGGATTAAGGCTATATATGCGGGTTATGGGTGCTCGTTTTAGACATACTAGATCACCCATAGTGTCTTTATAACTTCTTTGTATTATTTTGAGTTATATCGAGTTTCGGGAGTACCTTAACCGAGTGGATGAGTCGTCTTAGGAAATGTCACCTCGAGGTTTGTCCAGGTGATAGTTTGTCTGTGGTTACCGCACTAAGACAGGTTAAGGTGCAAGATGACTTCTTGTTGGCGTATTCTATATTTTGGGATGTTAAGAACCACGTTTTTGCGTTCCCGGGAGGTAATGTTTGTCCCCTTCCCGAGGAGCTAGATGCTATAGGTGGGTGGTGTTCGGTTCGACCTTGCATACCCCTAGGAGGTGATGCCCTCATGGAACGATTCCGTCATATTTTGGATATTTCTTTGGAGGAGGCTGGGGCTATCTTTGGAGTAGGTGGTGTTGACCTAAGGTTGCTTGTTAGGACATTCTCACGTAAAGTCTCTCGTGATACTTCGCCTTTGGCTTGTAAATGGGCTTGTTGAGGACGCTTCGGTGCATGAAGGTTGGGGTAGTCCATACGTTTTGGATGTTGTAATGGGGATGGAACACGGGCGATCGCCCTCTTTGCTTATTCTAGGTAAGCTCATCACGTGTCTCGATGCCCGTGCAAGGATACATCGTGTAATCCCCTAGAAATTCTAACGCAATACAGTGGCGGAAACACTGTAGAGTGGGATTAAAACACACTGGCAAACCATATCTTATTAAAAGAAATGATAAGTCAATACAAAGACCTCTTTTTACAAAAGGGCTAAAAGAAAAATCTCCAAATAGGTTAAAAGAAATCCATAAATTACATAATGAAGAAAGAGTAGGATCCACGCTACTCGCTAGCTCACACCCAAAACCCAGCAGCAAATACCTGTCATGTTAAAAAACATAACAGCCACGTCAGTGGGGAGTAACTCGGACGTTCTCCCAGCCATATTATATCATATGGAAAAATAATAGTATTATTATATCAAAATACTTAAAACGAGAAAACATTAAAAACGATATAATATAATAAAATAAGTTCTCGGAGGAAACTCAAAACATTTGCCAACCTGCAAATCAAACCAATCGATAATAATAATCGTACGTTATGGAAATTCGACCAGTGTACACAAGGCTAGACTTTCACTAGGATAATACTGGAAACTAGTTTCGAGAACTGTAGACTTAACTCATAACAGAATCCAGTCTCTAACTAAGCAACTCAACTATAACATGACTGCGTGCAACGAGGTCCTGATTTAAGTAGTGCACACCCCTCCTAGACAACAAATATGTCTAGTTCAGCTGACGGCGACTAACACGATGCGATCTAGCTTAAGGTCAAAACATACACTCTCCAACGCGAAACTACGCCCAGTTCAACGACCAAATGTGTCTCAAATAGGCACACTGGCTTTATAGATGATGGCAAAAACGTACATCCCAGACTATATTACTCTAACCCCACACTTGTCTTTATTCCATAACTCCAAAACAGCCATTATCAAAATAAACAAAGATATAATCAATATAAATAATATGAGGATAAAAGAAATAAACATTTTATATAAAACGGAAAATTTCTATAAATAAAAACCTAGTAATTTTAGAAATTTACTTAAAATAGGAATAGTCTTATAGAAAATACGTAAGTTATTAAAATGAGTGAAACGTATAAAAATAACATTTCTAATAAAATTAACATTTTATTCTTATCGTCGTTATCGTAATTTTAATATATTTCAAAATTCGTTACTCAAAATAAAAATAAAATATAATAAGTCAAAATATAGTACTTTATAAATGATTAGGAAATCTAGTTAAAACTATAAATTTTAGAAAAGTGATGTTTTACGGAGAAACGATATCTAAATTTAGTTGAGTCAACGAGTTTTACAAATGAAATGAATTTTACAAAGTTTTCAAATTATTTTTAGCAAATAGCTTTTATTAATAAATAATACGGAGTTTACTAAAAATAGTCAATTATAAATAAATAAGAAATTATTAGTGAAAATAGTCTCGACTTAAAATACATTTAAAACAAAATCGACTATTTTCTCATTTATTAAAGTAAATCGTAAAACGATAATTAATTTATTAAACAAGTATACAAATTTCTATTAAAATATAAAAATACGATTTTGAGTTAAAATTATAAATTATGGAAATATGAAATCGTTATTATTTAGTTACTAGTGTTACGATAACAAACAAAATATTATAACGATCGTAAATAATTAAATTACAAACGATTTATAAAATGATATCGAAAACTCGTAAAATATTTATAAGGTATACAATTTAAAAATAATATTTAGCAAATATAAATAGCTAAAATTAGAAACCGAAATTAAACGAGTTAATAAAATTAATAAATGAACGGGCTGTAAAATAAAATGAGTAAATAAATTATTCGAGACGAAAACGAAGTTGATAGAAATAAATAATTAAACGATCAAATAGTATTTCCCGATAATAATAAATTTTCGATAAAGTGAATTAAGTTGCTTTCTCGAGGAAAGGAAATGAATGTATTGACGAAACTTAAAATAAATGAACTTCGAGCCGAAAATAGAAATTTGGGCTTAAATATAAATAAATAAAAGAATTTAGAATTTAAATCGTCGAAATAGATTTTCGATAAGAATTAAATTAAATACATAAAATAAATCAAAATAGAAATAAAAATATGTTTTAAATATAAGAAGAGTTTCCGAGTCCAATAGAATTTTAGGAGTTTGAAACGATTAAACGATAAATTCGTTTTATAATAATTTAAGAATTACGAGTTAAATTGTAAAAATAAAAATACGAACATAATTTTAATTTAATTTAATTTATAAAATCAGGGGTGTTACAATCTTCCCCACTACAAAGAAGTTTCGTCCTCGAAACTAACAAAAAACATAATAATAGATGGAAAACAAAGTTTTATCATTTGAACAAAACGATAATGCTTAACTCGCATCACAAACTAGGTTTAAAAATTTTTACAACTTCAAACGTGATATGAAATCGAAATCGAAGACAAAATATATTTCAAGATGTGTTTGGCTCGGTTACCCAAAGTTTAAAATCATTTATATTAATAAAAGCGTAAGTTAAAAATTGTTCGATAAAATAATGACGATACATAATATTTGTAACAAAGTCGAGGGGAAAGAATACCTAAATATATTCAAAGCAACGGTAAAACGTTTTGATCAAGAAATTCGACAATATTTTGTTTTAAGACCAAACAAAAATTTGAGAAATCAAGTTTTGTAGTTAGTAAATGAAAATCGAGCCATTCGTCAAACATTTTCAATAATAGATTTAAAGTTTATCGACGATAAAATAAAAATTTAGACATATCATGTTTTTTGAAAATGTTCAACCATCTTACATAATAGTCTTATAGAAATCAAAATATTAGCAATTGTGAGAGTTTCCGTAAAATTTAAACACGCTTGAAAATTGAAATTTGAAACAACTTTCGAAATGCCTTAAAAATTATTGAGGCATTTTGACACATGACTAAATATATGTCATCAATCAAAATAAAACAAAATGAAACGCATAGTTTTGAAATTTATAACTCAAAATGTTAGAATTTCACGATAACTCGAAATATTAAATTGCTTAAAGTTTTTACAAAATGGAGAGTTTTAATATTTGAAATTATGCTTCAAAATGTTAAAATTTCATTAAAATCAAAATTTTTAAATTAGTCAAACCTTTTATAGAATAGGTTCGGAAAAAAAAATAGACGGATAAATAGAGTCAGGTCAACGACAAATTGAAACAGAAATTTTCAAACCCGATAAAGGAGTCAAAGGGATTGGCCGAAGAAGTAGAAGGATTAAAGAAAAGCTAATGGGAGGAATGAAATTGAGAGTCAAACAGAACTCTCAAGGAATGAAGAATAAATTAACCATCTCGAGATTCCTGATACGACTCCCACAACACGGGTTCCTAATTTCCATCAAATAACGTTAAGTCCAATATTAGGCACTAGGTGGTACTACTCGGTCACAATCTCCAAAAATGTCTTACGTGATTATCCAATCATTCACACGACACGAAACTAATCCACAATTGTTTTACAATCTAATCTCATCAATCAAAATACCAACGGTCATCAGACAAAACCCAAACTCACAATCGATAAGGCTCCTAAATCCAAAGCTCATAAAGTTTGAACTCGAGGTACACCCCAAATCTCTCGAGTAAGGAACACTAAACAAGATCCACCAATTTGACAACGTTGGGGCACAAAATTCTCAAAAATGGTCACCAACATATTCATAATGCCACAAGTACAGAAGTTGGGAAAAGTACAATAAATCCTCGAACAACTCTCAAACCTATAGGTAATGGTGCCAACACTTCACCTCCTCAAACACGTCATTCAACTAAGGTTTCAGTTCATCAGATGCCTAATTACAACAAGGCAACGACAATATGTTTAATAACTCAACGAAGTCACAATCTCGTTGGTAAAAGGGTTCTGAACTATAAATCCATCAAGATGATTCGCATTAAATATTCCTCAAAACAACGCGATAAATCCAACCTTTAATTGTGCAATATGTTTCTCTTCTTCAAGGTTAAGAACAACTTATCCAAGTTAGATCACTCAACTCCAAATTTCATAGGTTACAACCCTAAACATCGATCAACGATCTAATCCACAAGAAATACGGGTAATCTATGTCAACCAAAATTTCCAACAAAATTAATGAAAACCTTCAATGGTACCACAACACTCAGGCTCACACTTTAAACGATACTCTATGATCCCGAATATTCGCGATGCATCCATCTAATAAGCATCAGGTAAGAATCCCAAAGTAATATTATCAGTTATTCTTAGCTCGGTTCTAGGTTAGGTACTAGGTATCCATACAAAATGACATACTCTTATTACTCCAAAATATATTCAACTCTAAGTACTCCAAAATAATTAAAGTAACCTATAACCCAAGGTTCAGTGTCTAAAGTATCATCCTAATTCCAGCAATTAACAATTTGTCACTCAACTCAATCCTCAATAATTTCTTACTTGCTTAGAAGATAGGGTAGACTCACAATTCTCAAACCAGGTAACAAGGGTTTACTAAACCTCAAACATCAATAACTTAACTCTCACGGGGTTTACTAAGACAGAATTGGTCACACCAAAGAATCTCAAGAGGGAAGATGGCAAAATAAGAGAATCAATCAAAGATTTATCACAAGAATGAAGATGAGAATATATAAGAGAAGGATTGGAAGAAGTAAAGGCAGGGAGAAAAGAATCCATGATTCTAGATGATTAAGACCTAAAACGAGAAGGGGAAGTTCGGACCTCTAAGGTTCACGAGGGAACCAGAAGGATTACTTAATCTTCTTGCAAAGGAACGAGAACGCAAGTCTTGGGTCACTCATTCTGGATCTACTGCAACATCACGGAATAGGAAGCTACCCTTGATCATCTAACCTGTAGCTTCAACGAACTAAATCTGAGCTGAAAGGTCACCATCGACATCTTTCTTGGACCACCAAGTTGTCCACTCGAGTCGGCAGGCGTTGAGAGTTCTAAGCAGGTCTTGTTCCGATCTGGAGCAGCATATCAGTATCTTGTTCTTTCATCTTCTTCTCGACACAAAAGAAACAAATATTCAATGCTAGTCATTGAGTTACAATAACATATAAACCTAACAGTTAAGTCCTTATTTTGTTTCTACCCATCTCTCACTAATATTTCTTTAATTTTCAAATCATTTACTAGTATTTTTTCTAGAATCAGGTATAAGCGTCGGGAGCAACAATGCTCTGATACCAACTGTAATCCCCTAGAAATTCTAACGCAATACAGTGGTGGAAACACTGTAGAGTGGAATTAAAACACACTGGCAAACTATATCTTATTAAAAGAAATGGTAAGTCAATACAAATGCCTCTTTTTACAAAAGGGCTAAAAGAAAAATCTCCAAACAGGTTAATACAAATCCATAAATTACATAATGAAGAAAGAGTAGGATCCACGCTACTCGCTAGCTCACACCCAAAACCCAGCAGCAAATACCTGTCATGTTAAAAACATAACAGCCACGTCAGTGGGGAGTAACTCGGACGTTCTCCCAGCCATATTATATCATAAGGAAAATAATAGTATTATTTATATCAAAATACTTAAAACGAGAAAACATTAAAAATGATATAATATAATAAAATAAGTTCTCGGAGGAAACTTAAAACATTTGCCAACATGCAAATCAAACCAATCGATAATAATAATAATCATATTCAAAAATGACGTTATGGAAATTCGACCAGTGTGCACAAGGCTAGACTTTCACTAGGACAATACTGGAAACTAGCTTCGAGAATTGTAGACTTAACTCATAACAAGATCCAGTCTCTAACTAGGCAACTCAACTATAACAAGACTGCGTGCAGCGAGATCCTGGTTTAAGTAGTGCACACCCCTCCTAGACAACAAATATGTCTAGTTCAGCTGACGGCGACTAACACGATGCGATATCTAGCTTAAGGTCAAAACATACACTCTCCTGGGCAAAACTACGCCCAGTACAACGACCAAATGTGCCTCAAATAGGCACACCGACTTTATAGCTGATGGCAAAAACGTACATCCCTGACTATATTACTCTTACCCCACACTTGTCTTTATTCCATAACTCCAAAACAGCCATTATCAAAATAAACAAAGATATAATCAATATAAATAATATGAGGATAAAAGAAATAAACATTTTATATAAAACGGAAAATTTCTATAAATAAAAACCTAGTAATTTTAGAAATTTACTTAAAATAGGAATAGTCTTATAGAAAATACGTAAGTTATTAAAATGAGTGAAACGTATAAAAATAACATTTCTAATAAAATTAACATTTTATTCTTATCGTCGTTATCGTAATTTTAATATATTTCTAAATTCGTTACTCAAAATATAGATAAAATATAATAAGTCAAAATATAGTACTTTATAAATGATTAGGAAATCTAGTTAAAACTATAAATTTTAGAAAAGTGACATTTTATGAAAAACGATATCAAAATTTATTTGAGTCAACGAGTTTTATAAATGAAATGAATTTTACAAAGTTTTTAAATTATTTTTAGCAAATAGCTTTTATTAATAAATAATAAGGATTTTACTAAAAATAGTCAATTGTAAATAAATAAGAAATTATTAGTGAAAATAGTCTCGACCTAAAATACATTTAAAACAAAATCGACTATTTTCTCATTTATTAGAATAAACCGTAAAACAAAAATTAATTCATTAAACAAGTATACAAATTTCGATTAAAATATAAAAATACGATTTTGAGTTAAAATTATAAATTAAGGAAATATGAAATCGTTATTATTTAGTTACTATTGTCAAGATAACAAACAAAATATTATAACGATAGTAAATAACTAAATTACAAACGATTTTTAAAACGATATCGAAAACTCGTAAAATATTTATAAGATATACAATTTAAAAATAATATTTAGCAAATAACAAATAGCTAAAATTAGAAAACCAAAGTTAAAATGAGTTAATAAAATTAATAAATGAACGTGCCGTAAAATAAAATGAGTAAATAAATTATTCAAGACGAAAACGAAGTTGATAGAAATAAATAATTAAACGATCAAATAGTATTTCTAGATAAATAATAAATTTTCGATAAAGTGAATTAAGTTGCTTTGTCGAGGAAAGGAAATGAATATATTGACGAAACTTAAAATAAATGAACTTCGAGCCGAAAATAGAAATTGGAGCTTAAATATAAAAAAATAAAAAAATGTAGAATTTAAATCGTCGAAATAGATTTTCGATAAGAATTAAATTAATATATAAAATAAATCGAAATAGAAATAAAAATATGTTTTAAATAAAAGAAGAGTTTCCGAGTCAAATAGAATTCTAGGAGTTTGAAACGATAAAACGATAAATTCGTTTTATAATAATTTTAAGAATTACGAGTTAAATCGTAAAAATAAAAATACGAAGATAATTTAATTTAATTTAATTTATAAAATCAGGGGTGTTACACATCGTGCTCCGTTTCGGGGTTCTAGCATCATTTTGCAGGTATGTCAGGATATTACTTTCCTTTTTCGAAACATGCCTTAGTTCGAAAGTCTGACGTTGTTTCGTGGTTCGTGCAGGTTTGGCTACAAGAGAGGCTTGGTTTGATCAAGCCTTCTCGGTCCGTCAAGAGTTTTAGCTTGATGGTAGGATTTTGTCGTGGTTCCCAACCAACAATAAATAACCAACTAATCCTAACGAGTAGCTAGGGTAAGTCGGGTCGTGTCCACGGAGACGGTATTGTAATGTCTAGACTAAGTCGACCTAAAAACGAGACTATGCTACCAAAACAACACAAAGAAGATGATAATTGATAAACTATGATGGTTGAGGAGGATGAGAATGGACTAACAATATACTATGTATGACATAAACTAAAGGAAGCAACTAGGATTAACTAAACAATGAAACTAGAGAAATAATGACTTAACTAGAAGGATGAATCAAATAAGGGAAAGAGTAGGGTTAGGTCGGGTTCATAAATGCGGTAGGGTAATTGGGTGATCAAGGGTGTAGGTGTCTCCTAGTTACTAGAGTCGGTTTGCGCTCTCGCGTCAAAGCCTAAGTCAAGGTCGGTTTGCGCTCTCGCGTCAAAACCTAAGTCCGCACTCTCGTGTCTAAGACTAAAGCCGAACACAACCACAAATTAGTCAAACAATGAGGAGAGGAGTACAAGTATGAGAAGCATTGGCCACTACCCACACAAGCAATACAAGCAATACAACAAACACATAGTGTGCCCAATATGTGACTAGCAACAAAGATGCAACCTTTACCCATAATCAAACCCTAATCACCCATAATCCACACTTAATCCCCCTACTAACTCCACAAGGAATCTACTCACTCATAATGAAATTAAATCTAAGACTAACAAGAGAAATCAACATAAACATCCAAACATTCATAAGGAACAAACAGGAATAATAAACAATAAGTAAAAATTCAAACTTGATTAATAAACAAAGAACAAGAGAAAAGAGATTATACCAACTACAAGAAGATGAAAAAGATGAGAACTTGAATTAATAAGAAACCCAAACAATCTCCAAGGTTGTCAAGCTTGGATGAGTCTTCAAGAATCTTCTTAATACAAGACTAATTAAACTAGATTAAACTAGGATTAACAAAAGTTTAAAGGAAGATTAAGCTAATGAGAGGAGAATTAAATCTAGGGTTTAAACAATGTAGAGAGGCCTAAGAGAGTCTAGGGTCATGTATCCTCCTTAAACAATACAAGGGAGGAGTATTTATAAGGTTACAAGAGTGAAGGAGAAGAAAAGAATCAATTGCGTGCTGCAGCTCTCCCATCCCGACCGGGACGAGATGGTCCCGACCGGGACGAAGTGGTCCCGACCGGGACGAAGTGATCCCGACCGGAATGGCCCCAAAACAGGAGCAGCTTCATTTGCACACTCCTTCCCGGTCGGGAAGGCATTATCCCGCCCGGGAAGGACCTTGTAGGCCTCCATTATGATCTTTTTGGTCCCTCCTTGCTTCTCATGGGCTTCTCATCGATTCTCGGGGCTCGGGATCGAGTCTAAGGGGCTCGGGAATAGGTCCCAAGGTCTCGGGATCGAATCCAAGGCACCAAGTGATCATTCCTTCTCTTCGTTGGCTCCAAAAGTGTACGAAACGAGTCGGAATCGTTCCAATTCTCCATGAACGGTCTCGGGAACCTAAAACGAACTAAAGGAAGCATGAGTAGCCTAGAAATCGCTCCAAAGAGCGATTTCACAAGGTGAAAAGGGACCAAACACAACAAAATAGGCACTACAAACTACACTTATCAACTCCCCCACACTTAACCATTACTCGCCCCCGAGTAAGCACAAACTAACTATAAAACTAAAAGAATCTAGACTACTAACCGAGTAGGTATTAGCACACCCTACGCCCTTTCAACTCACGCGAGTACACTTAGAGCAAAAGTGCACTCCGCAAGGAAAGTAAGGTCTTGCGACAAAACTGTGGATGCAACCGGACACAAAACACATAAACAAACAAACATACAAACAAAAAAACAATCGGTTGCACCCAAAAGGAAACAAATACCGCTTCCCTCAAACAAGCGGTAAAAGAAGCATCGGTTTAGGACTCGAGGCAAGTGACAACGTTCCCAAGCTAATCATACAAATCGAGATGAACTAAACCCTAATAGTATGACAACAAAGCAATAAAAACGTTGGTAACTTACCTAGGTCCTCCTAACCTTCTAAGAACGTACTACGGGACGATCGGCGGGATGGAAAAGGGATGAACCACGGTGTTAGTCGACACTGTAGGTAAATGAGACCCCACCCCCTTTAGCGATGAGCCAAGAGGGTCGTCCCATGTTCAAAACCGCTCAACTAATCCAAGTAAAAAGGTGAATGTGATTGCAAAATGAGGGAAGACCGACCATTACCGCTATCATCCTTCCTAGGGACTCGGTCCTTTGGTAGGCTCTTCATGGTAATAGTCGGTAAAAGGCTTATTTTTGAGATGTGGGGATTCTTTTTGTGAGACGGTTTTCTTTTGGCATTTTTCTTTCTTTTGCATTTTTGCTTTGTGTGTTGCTATGCCATTTCTTTTTCTTCAATCCTTTCTTTCTTTCGTTTTCTTTCTTTTTCTTTTCTTTGCCTTTTGGCTTGATTTGAGTTGTAGGCATTTCTTTGCAACTAAGAAAGATGATTTCAACAATTTGCAACTTTATTTTGTGGATATGTGTAGGAGGTAGGGGAATGGGTGAGTCGGAGAGCGTCCTTCCCTTCAAACCCACAAAACGGGGAGAAACTTGCACTAATCAAACAATTCCGAACATGGTCACCTAAGGGATGGGACTCGGCAACCAAGGCCTTTTCACACCGTGGGTGGTCATAATGGACAAAATGCAAATCCCGTAGTAAATCCCTAGTAGACTAGGTGGAATCAAGGTAAAGGACCAACAAAACTATTGATTTAGGGTCATTCTACTAGACTAAAGTCCAGGACTCGATTCATATTACTAGAAAGGGAAATTAAACACTTACACACTAGCCTCAAAACCGGGTTTTCGAAAACCTTTTATTACACACTAGACACAACTACACAACACAAAACGAAGACAAGACAAAAGCGAAAGAAGGAAAGACAAAGACGACAAAACAAAATGAAACAAAACAAACATACAAAGGCAACAAACACCACCCCGAATTTCCAAATAAGCAACCAATCAACCACAAATCTTCGCAAAGCTCCACCCGAGCACACATCATCACAAATCTCCTCCAAACTCCACAATAGACAAAGAGGAAAAAGGGATAAAAGATGTTATCGGATGTCTTGAAAGCCCTCCAAAGTTAACGGTGATTGAGGCGACCTACAAGGAAAAAGGGAGGCAAAACACGCACAACAAAACAAATATACGATACAATGACATAAAAAGGAGAACATACAAAAGAAAATCTTTTTGATTTTTGTGAAATTTTTCAAATTTTTAGGGTTTTTTAAAGATTTTTCGAATAAAATATGAAAATAAAACTAACTACGATAGGATATCGCTCCCCCACACTTAAACCGAGCAATGTCCTCATGCTCGATCGTAGTGTGTGGAGACACAAAGAAGAAAAGAAACTACGAAAATAAAGCTAAAAATCAAAAATAAAGCGGAGAAAAGGGGAGAATGTGTCCGGCCGGGGTGTAGTCAAGTCACCATGGGCCGAGACGAGAAAAGATATGGATGGGGAAAGAAATAAAAAGAAGGAAATAAAAGGAAATGGGAGGGGAGGACTAGGTGTAATCAAGTCACCTAGCCCGGATTCCGCCCAAATCCGACTAAATCCTACAAAAAGGGTGAAAATCATGTAAATTTTGATTTTGAAATGACTCTCGATGTAGTCACGTCATCGAGAGTCGGGAGAAATAACCACCAAGGCCTCGAAGGCCACCATGACACCATGACACAAAAGTGTATAAGGGGAAGGGGACAAACAAGGGAAGACAAGCGACAAAAGACGGAAAAGAAAGGATAGTTGCCGTACCCATCGGTTAGCAACTCACTCGCTCCATCTTCTCAATGATCAATATAAGTACTTTTCTTGTCTTCTTCATTGTCATCCCGCTTCAAACTTGATAATATCGCATGGTTGAAGTGGTAAGCTTGCAATGGTGTGAGGAGGTGGGATTTGATGTGAAATTTGGTGTAAAGTGAATAGAGAATGAGGTGAGGGTATGCAAACGAGGTGCATGGGTCATATGATATGCGCAAGGATGGGTAGGGAGGTTGGGAGGGGGTATAAAGTGGTTGGGTGGGCTCTCATAACCAAGAAGAGGCAAAAGGAGGAGCAGGGGACCATCCCGGTCGGGATGGATGGTCCCGGTCGGGATGACACACCCGTCCCGGTCGAGAAGATCTCGTCCCGGTCGGGAAGACACTCCAGAAAGCCCAATTCTTGGTACATTCATCCCGATCGGGATGGTTCCTTCCCGATCGGGATGGCTCCTTCCCGATCGGGATGGCTCCTTCCCGGTCGGGATGGCTCATCCTTCCCAGTCGGGAAGCCTTCTTCTCGGCCGGGAAGCCTTCTTCTCGGCCGGGAAGCCTTCTTCCCGGCCGGGAAGAGTCTTCATGACCTCCACAACCCCAAAAGCTTATCCAAAGCTTCAAAAACCGATTCCCTTGCTCACAATCCAAGCTATATCCACAACCATTCCTCTCTTTGGTTCATCTTCACTTCACACCTATCAAATAAGCTCAAAACATTCATCATAATCCCTCCCTCGCATCGCTCATCAAAAATACCAAATTACAAGAAATTCACAAAACCTAGAAGGATTACAAGAAAGAGATATATACAATGAGACGGTTCTTTTGGAACTCCGTCAAACCAAGGATGGTGCATTCTTCATTCTTTTTCTACAACACTATAACCAATTCCATCGCCATCAAGGGCACGAAGAAACAAATCGAAGGCTCTTGCGAAGTCTTCAATCAAGCTTGTGGTGTAACCATCCACACTACAAGGCTCTTCACAACCTTGTCTCGACGTTCCCGGGGCATCCCGATCTACTAAGTTCAAAGGCTTGAACTTGTACTTTCGATCCTTCGGTGTATACCCAAACGTTCACCTATCTTCATGTGGCCCCAAGGGAGGCTCATCTTTCTTCTTGTCATGGAACTTGTCTTCAAACTCATGATATGGGCATTCATCAGCCCCAAGCTCGGAATCATCATCCTCAAGCTCATAGAAGTCGTTCTTCAAGCTTTTACCCGACTCATCCCCTAGATCGATGACTTTCATGGCGTGGATCATATTACAAGACTCATCATTGGTAGGCAAGTTGTTGCCTTGGAGGTCAAACATGAGCTTCTCGTCGCCTAACTCAAATGTGATCCTACCATTCTTCACATCAATCATAGCACCGGCGGTATGTAGAAATGGGCGCCCAAGGATAATGGGAGTGATAGAATCTTCCGGCATGTCAAGTACAAGAAAATCGACCGGAACGAAGAACTTCCTGATTCTTATTGGCACATCTTCTAACATCCCCAATTGTCGGTTGAGTGAACTATCGGTCATTCGGAGTGTAATGGAAGTGCACTTGAGCTCCTTCATGCCAAGTCGCTCACAAATAGTGTAGGGAATGTGTTGTGTGCCAAATTTGGACCGTTTTTCCTCCCATTTAGACCCGTTTTTCCTTCGTTTTTGCGAGAATAAAGTGCGATTATTCCCCCATTTTGAGTATTTCTCGCATTAGCGTCTTTGTTTTGCATTTTACGTGTTTTTGGTAGTTTTCTATCTATTTTGATAGGATTTTCGACCAAAAATGTGTCTGACCTCCTATGAGCGTGAGAGAGAGGGAAACTGTCTGAAAATCAAAGGACACAACTCAAAATCCAAAGTCCAAACCCAAGAAGTGAAACCTTGAGTGAAAAGGAAAAACTTCAAGTCCATTGTGCATCTTCACCGGAGAGGTCGAACTTCAAATAGATATATATAGAGTAATAAACCTCGGATCGAAGCGATTCTAATTGGAGGTGAAAGCTTATCTTCTTAGCTTTCCAACGACATATCACACGCCCCAATTGCAGATCAAACGAGAGAGTTATGGCTCTCTGAAGTCACAGGGCGAAATTTCTCTCGGTGAAAATCTGACCGGGCGAAATTTCGCCCGACGGTGTTCCTCCCCAGATTGCCATTTTGGACGAAAATTTCATAGGGTGAAATTTCACCCTATGAGATGACCGGGCGAAATTTCGCCCACCGTGTGAAATTTCGCCCGATGGAGAAAAGCGCCAAAAATGGCGATTCGAGAAGAAAATCTCACCGGGTGAAATTTCACCCGGTGGTGCTAATGTCGTCAACCGCAGGGCAAAACTTCACCCTATGATGACTCATTGGGCAAATTTGCATCTCAAAGGACAAAGTCTCACTAATGGGCAAGGATTAGATTTGGGCTTTAGGTTAAATGTCCATTAAGAGATTACTATATATATGTTACCCTAGTTTATTGCCCAAGTGACCTCTCCATTGTGCTAAGGAGGGAAGACATTACACCCTTTCACCATCCTATTACACCATCCATTAGTAGTAGTTTAGTAGTATTCTAGTAGAAATCCTCCAAAATTCTAGTAGTTTACATAGTAATTAATAGTAGATCTACATAATTTCCATCAACAATTATTTAGTTCTCAAGTTTGTAAGAAGATTATTCAAGTTTTTGAAGATTTGTTGGGTTTAATGAAGGATTAGTGACAAGTTCTTCACTTTATTCATCAAAGATTCAATCTTTACTTATGCAATCCTCTTATTTCTTATAGATCTACATAGTTGGTATAATTCTCTTCCACTCCCTAATCTCTAGTTTAGTTTTTATGTTGTTTTCTCATCATTGTCTTGTTTAGATCATATTTTGTTGTTTTCCATAATGATTTGTGAGTAGATTTCTTTGTTGGGGAATTAGGAAGGAGGATTTGGATTATTTTATTCAAGGGATGTTGGTGGGTTGTTTACTTGTTAATTATCGATGTTAGGGTTTTTGTGTCTTTGTTGACTTAGAATCGCGACTAGGCCGAACTTGACTCATTTCTACCAATATGGGGAAACTCGGGGTAGAAATTACCTTAAATTGAGACTTACCCTTTCGTCGCGAAAGCGGGTTTAGGTAGGTTGGGTGAGGAAACCGAAAGGTGGCACTCTCTTTTTTAACGTTGTAACAAAAACTCGATCCCGAGACTATTAGACCCCATTTCCGAATCCCGACTCTCCCCAACACCTTTCCTACTTATTGACCCTAGCCTACGATCTCTCGACCTCTCTCGACCTCTCTTGACCCAAAACCCCCCTTCTTGACCCAATCACTCCTAGACTTTGACTTGACCGACTACCCCTCGACCGTCCCTGTGGATCGATCCCCGACTTGCTGCTACTACGTAGTAGTATTCCGGGGTTTACAAATATTGTTTGACCGCGTTGGATAGACGACAATTCGACGCGCATCAAAATGGCGCCGTTGCCGGGGACGGTGATCAGTTAGTCGAGTTTTAGTTTATTGTGTTTGGGTAAAAAAAACAAAAACAAAAAAACAAAAACAAAAAAAAACAAAAAAAAACAAAAAAAAAACGAATAAATAAAAAGGTTAGTCCTTTTGTGTGCTTCTTGGTGTTCATGTTGCTTGTCTCTTGCATTCATCTCATTCGTTGATCAATCTCTTTTATGTCTCTCATGACGACCTTAGACGATCATAGTAGACTCTATGACCACGTGGTTACCTCACCTATTACCGTTGGAGATGAGGATAGAGCGAAATTTGAAGTGAATCAAGTATTTATCACGGTGCTTCAAAGAGACATGTTTTGGGGATTGCCTAATGAAAATGTGCTTGACCACCTTACGGAATTTCATACATATTGTTTAGTTGCGAAGAGGAATGGTTTGCCAATCAACACATTTAAACTCTTAGCTTTTCCTTTCACCCTTGGACGTAAAGCCAAGAAATGGCTACGGTCTTATCCTCCTAACACATTTTGTACTTGGGATGACCTTGTTCAAGCCTTTTTAAACCACTTCTTCCCATATCACAAGACCAATAAACTTAGACGAGAGATCCTTACCTTTGAACAAGGTGAGTTTGAGTGTTTAAGTGATGCTTGGGATATATTTCGAGATTTATTGACATATTGCCCACACCATAAGATTCCGGTTTGGCTAACCACTAAAATATTTTTTGACAACTTGCTTGAACACGTTAGAGAATTGATTCATACTTCGGCCGGTGGTAACTTTTATGAATTAGGAGATGATGAGGCGAGATTATTGCTTGAGAAAGTGGCTAGAACCGATGCCCGTGAGGGATATGGGAGAGTGACACCTTTGAGAGAACCGAGAGTTGAATCTTCCTCTCTTGTTTGCAATGTTCAATCCTCTCTTCTTAACTCTTCTCCAATTTTTGTGAATAATTTGCATGATTCTTCACCTTATGCCATTTGTGATGATGTGAAACATGAATTTAATGCTTCCTCTTCACCTCCACCCTTTTCTAATTTGGATATAATATATGAAGAAGAAGAAGAGGATGAAGAAGACGATGTGCATATTGTTCAATCCCAACATGCTCCCCCACTCCCTTTGAATACATGTGTTGTGGATGGTCCTCCTTTGCATTTCATTGATAATGATGCTCTTGATAATAATCTTATGGAGTCATGTAAGAATTGTGATGATGTCAATGTGTCTTGTAATGATGATGTGCTTGAGCTAATTAACTCCTCTTCTATGAAATATGATATGAGCTCCAACCCTTTAAATGTGACACTTGACGATAATCTTGGGAGTAGGAGATGTGTTGGTGATGAGGTTATTGAGGAGACTCTTATTGAGAATTTTGAGGATGTTGATGAGCCTTATAATGAGGAAATTGTGAGTATGTCTTGTGATGTTCTTGACATGAAGAGGGATGATGATTGTGTGTTAATAGAGGTTGAGAACCCCATTCTTTCCCTTGAGAATGATTGCATCCCCCACTTTGTTAATGATGAGAGTAAACATGAGGACATACTACAACTATTTATGATAAGCTATCGAGCTTTCCATGACCAACACTGATAAATGTAGTTTGTAGTGCCTATTTTGTAGTGTTTTGGTCCCATTTTCCTTGTGGAATCGCTCCTTGGGAGCGGTTTATGGGCTACTTATGCTTCCTGTAGTTCGTTTCAGGTTCCCGAGACCGCTCATGAAGAGTTGGAGCGAATCCGACTCGATACATACACTTTTTGGAGCCAACGAAGTGAAGGAACGATCACTCGATGCCTTGGAATCGACCCCGAGACCTTGGGACCCAATCCCAAGCCTCTTAGACTCAATCCTGAGACCCGAGATTCGGTGAGAAGCCCATGAGAAGCAAGGAGGGACCATAGAGAGCATATTGGAGGCCTACAGAGCCTTCCCGACCGAAACCAAGTGCCATCTCTGTCGGGAAGAGGTGCACGTTTAAGGAGTCTGCTGTGAAGAGCCGTCTCGGCCGAGACCAACCTTGTCTCGGTCGGGACAAGCCCTTCCCGGCCGAGATGGGGCCGTCTCGGTCGGGACGGGGGTGCTGCAGCCCGTGTCCTCTTGTTTTCTTCTCCCTTGTTATTGTAACCCTATAAATACTCATCCTCTTGTATTCTTATGTCATATTCTTCACTTCTCCTAAAACCCTAGACTACTTTAGGTTAGATTAGATTAGATTAGTGTAGATTAGTCGGTAATTAGTTGTTAATCCTAGATTAGCCTTTGTATTAAGGAATTCTTGAAGATCTTCACCAAGATTGACAACCTTGGATGATTATTTTGGGTTTTCTCTTTTATACAAGTTTTCATTCTTCCTTTCATCCTCTAGTATGGTATAATCTCTTTTCCTTTCTCCTTAATCTTGTTTTTTTCATCCAAGCTTGAATCTTTATTATTGTTTGTTCTTGTTCTTGTTAGTTTGATTGACTTTGTTTATGTTTGTTTTGTTTCTTATGATGATTCCTCTTGTTCTTGTTAGTTGTAGTTGGATTATGTTAGAGTAGTGTTCTTGCTAGGGTTAGTAGGGTGATTAGGGTGTTAATTGGATGATTAAGGGAATGTTGGAGATGTTGGTGGAAGATTTGGGTTTCCTCTTGGTTTGATGCATATCACATGTTTGTTGAAATGCTTGAATGACTAGTATGTGCATATGCTTGTTTTTCTCTTGTGGGTGATAGTTTGTTTGTGGGTTCGGTTCCCTCACTACGTAGCGAGAGCCCGGTGAGGACGACCCCTAGGTCGGTCTAAGTAGCGAGAGCCCGGATTCGACCTAGGCCACTATAGCGCGCCAGTAACCCCGTTTGTCATGTGTGTCGCCGAGATGGGTTTTAGGTGAAACCTCTAGGTCGGTCTAAGTTGCGAGAGCCCGGACCATACCTAGATTACCCTCCTACCTCCTTCACTCTAGTTCCTCCTCGACCATTCCGTTACCCCTTTGACCCCGACCTAATCCTAGCCCGTTTTCCTTAGTTGTTTTTTCCGTCTCCTTAGCCATAGCCTTAGTTTTCTCCCCTCTTATCATTCTAGTTTAGTTTAGCTCGTTGACTTAGTCTAGTAATCGGGTGACCTTAGTCTAGACTTTACATTACCGTCCCCTTGGATTCGACCCGACTTACCCTATCTACCCTAGTTAGGATTAGCCGGTTTATTTATTGTTGGTTAGGATACACGACAAATCCCTGCCATCAATTTGGCGCCGTTGCCGGGGACGGCGTAGTTTAGACTTTTGTGTGCTTAGTTTTGGACTTTGTTCTTGATTTTTGTGTTCTCTTCTCCTTGTGTATCTCCGTTCTATTTCTTGTGTGCTATTCCACCTTCCTAGTGCCTCACAAGCACTAGGCTACTAACGTTTGCTCAAGTGCTTCTAGCTCATCCTAGGTACCAAAGCGACGTTATGGACATGGCTCGTCCAAGCTACCATCAATCGTCACGGGACAACTTTGGGGCAAATGGCCAAGTCCCGAGATTTCACCAACCATATCAACCTCATCAACAATCTTATGAACGCCCTCCTTATGGTTACCAAGAAAGTTGTCAAGGATCATTCCAACATCCTAACAACTACCAAACACCCTCACATAACCCACAACCACAAGATCCCAACTTTGAGACTTGTCAAATGATGTCTCAATTTCTTAAGAGTCAACATGAGGCGATAGCTCTATTGCAAAAGACTCAACAAGTGATGATGACTCAAATGGAAGGGATTGAAAGGGAGCTCAAGGCCCAAATAGGGGTGCAAGATGCTCGCATCAATGCACTCATGGCTCATATCACGATGTTGGCCACTCGAGCTCCACAACATGTTGAGGAAGGTTCATTTGGGCAAGAAGGTCGGGTATCTCCACAAGAAAGTCCACCCAACCTTGATGCTACAAATGAAGAAGAGAGGGTCGATCAAGAGACCATTGTTGAGTGTTGCTTGGGAGGTGAAGAAAGGGGAAGAATAGAGAGAGTTGAGGCTTCAGGGGCCGATAATGAGGAGGGGAGTGAACATGATTCTCTAGATAACTCTTGGGGAGCCGATGTATTGGCCATCAAATTGGATTTGTTCGATTTTCTTCGTGATGAACCGGATCTTGACAATCCAAGGCCAAGTGAAGACAATACTCCTCTAGGCCAATTAGACAAGGTGAGTGAAAAGGAGCGCAATACTTGGGAAAAAGAAGTAGATGCCTTGGAACTTGCTTTGTATGGGAAATTGGAGGATCCTAAAGCCTCCAATTAAGAAAACTTGATGCCTTCTCCTCCTCTACCGCACTCGATGTCTAGTCCCTTGTCTTGTGAGGCGGTTGGTGAAGAGGATCCTTGTCGGGCGGTGGAAAAGAGTTCCACTCTCGACCCCGTAGAAGAAGCGACACCCCTAGGGTGTGATCTCCCACATTATAACACCGAGCATGACTCTAGACCACTATACCTACCGGATGGTCATAAGAGTCGTTGTTATCATGGTTCCGAAGACCAGGAAGATCACGAGAACCCCGAGCATAATGAAGATGATCGCTTCTTCCCTCCGACTTGGAAGCTCTTGGAAGTGGCTAGGCTCGGCCATGTGAGCTTAATTGAAGATGTTGCTAGAGCATTTGACTTACTCCTTCGAGCTCTTGATGGCTATGGAGGCGTAGTTGGTGAGAGTAGCTAGTGTAAATATCTTTTCCCTTTTCTTTTGTGCTTGTATTTGTGTTTATGTTTGTTTGTATAGTTTGGTTTCTAGGATTTGTTAGCCTTTATGGAATTCTTGTTTATTTGGATTGTTGATGAGCGATGTGAGGGAGGGAATTTGATGTTGTATTTGAGCTTATTGTCATAGGTGTGAAGTGAAGATGATTCCTAGAGAGGAATGGTTAATGATAGAGCTTGGATCGTGAGTATGGAAGTTGGTTTTTGAAGCTTCGGTGTAGCTTTTGGGGTTTTGGAGGTCAAGAAGACCCATCCCGGGCGGGAAGGGAGCTTCCCGACCGGGAAGGATATGCCATCCCGACCGGGAAGGAGCCGTCCCGATCGGGATGGAGGTGCAAAAATTGGAGCTTGCTGGAGTGCCGTCCCGACCGGGAAGGTGGCTTTCCCACCGGGACGAGTGTGTCTTCCCGACCGGGACCATCCATCCCGATCGGGATGGTCCCCTTTCTCCTCTTTTGGCCTCTTCTTCGACATTTGAGCCCACCCAACCATTGTATACCCCCACCCAACCTCCCTACCCATCCTTGCTCATGTCATATGACCCTTACACTTCATTTACATACCCTCACCTCATTTCTCTTCCCTTTACACCGAGTTTCACATCGAATCCTACCCCCCTCACACCATTACTACCTCAACCATGCGGTTCTATCAAGTTTGAAGAGGAATAGCATTGACGAAGACAAGCCTTGTGCCTATATTGATCTATGAGACGATGGAGCGAGTGAGTTGCTAACATATTGGTACGGCAACTATCCTTTCTTTCCCGTCTTTTATAGCTTGTTTTCTTTAGTGTTTATTCCCTTCCCCTTGTACACTTTTGTGTCTTGATGTCATGGTGGTCCTCGGGGCCTTGGTTTATGTTGCTCCCGACTCTCGATGATGTGATTACATCGAGAGTCATTTCAAAAATCCAAATTTTACAAGTTTTTCACCCTTTTTCTTTTAGGATTTAGTCGGATTTAGGCGGAATCCGGCCTAGGTGACTTGATTACACCTAGCCCTCCCCTCCCATTTCCTTTTATTTCCTTCTTTTTCTTTCTTCCCCCATCCATATCTTTTCTCGTCTCGGCCCATGGTGACTTGACTACACCCCAGCCGGACACTTTCTACCCTTTCTTCACTTTTCTTTTTTGATTTTTAGCTTTATTTTCGTAGTATCTTTTCTTTTTCTTTGTCTCTCCGCACACTACGATCGAGCATGAGGACATTGCTCGGTTTAAGTGTGGAGGAGCGATATTCTAGTATAGCTTAGTTTATTTTCTTAGTTTTTCGAAAAATCTTTAAAAAACCCTAAAAATTTGAAAACATTTCACAAAAATCAAAAAGATTTTCTTTTGTGTGTTTTCATTTTGTGTCTTTGTGTCGTGTATTTGTCGTATTGTGTGTGCTTGCCTCCCTTTGTCCTTATAGGTTGCTTTAATCGCCGATGACTTTGGAAAGCTCTAAAGACTTCCGGTAACATCTTATCCCTTTTTCTTCTTTATCTCTTGTGGAGTTTGGAGGAGATTGTGATGTTGTGTGCTCGGGTGGAGCTTTGTAAAGTTGTGGTTGATTTGGTGGCTTGTTTGGAAGATTGGAGTGGTGTTTGTGTTGTGTATGTGTTCGTTTTGTGTTGTTTTTGTTTTGTTGCTTTTGCTTCTTTTTCTTTCGTTTTCGTTGAGTCTTTGTTTTGTGTGTGTAGTTGTGTCTTGTGCGTAAAAGGTTTTCGAAAACCCGGTTTAGAGGCTAGTGTGCAAGCGTTTACTTTCCCTTCCTAGTAGTGTAAATCGAGTCTTGGACTTTAATCTAGTAGAATGACCCTAAATCAATGATTTCGTTGGTCCTTTACCTTGAGTCCACCTTGCTTACTAGGGATTTACTACGGCATTTGCACTTTTGACCATTATGACCACCCACGGTGTGAAAAGGCCTTGGTTACCGAGTCTCGTCCCTTAGGTGACCGTGTTTAGGATCGTTTGATTAGTCCAAGTTCTCCACTTTTTGTGGGTTTGAAAGGGAATGCGCAACCCCGACTTACCCATTTACCTACCTCCTACACATATCCACAAAATAAATTGCAATTTGTTGATTCTCTCTTTCTTAATTGTCAAGAAATGCCAAAAAGCCAAATCTTGCCAAAAAAGGGCAAAGAAAAGAAAATGAAAGAAAATGAAAGAAAGAAAAGAATGAAGAAAAAGAAAAGGCACAAAAGCCAAAAAGAAAATAGAAATGAAGAAAAAGAATGGCATAGCAAGACATAGCAAAAATGCAAAAGAAAAGAGAAAATGCCAAAAGAAAACCCGACTCACAAAAATAATCCCAACATCTCAAAATAAGCCTTTTTCCGACTTTTGCCGTAAAGAGCCTACCAAAGGACCGAGTCCCTGGGAAGGATGATAGCGGTAATGGTCGGTCTTCCCTCACTTTGCATTATTTCCACCTTTTTAGTTGGACTAGTTAGGCGGTTTTGGACATGGACGACCCTCTTGGCTCATCGCTAAAAGGGGCGGGGTCTCACTTACCTACAGTGTCAATTAACACCGTGGTTCTTCACTTCCCACTCCGCCGATCGTCCCGTAGTACTTTTTTAGAAAGTTAGGAGAACCTAGGTAAGTTACCAACGTTTTTATCGCTTTGTCGTCATACTATTAGGGTTTAGTTCATTTCGATTTGTGTTATTAGCTTGGGAACGTTGTCACTTACCTCGAGTCCTAAACCGGTGTCTTTTCACCGCTTTTAGAGGGAAGCAGTATTTGTTTTCTTTTGGGTGCAACCGATTGTTTGTTTGTTTGTGTGTTTGTTTGTTTGTGTGTTTTGTGTCCGGTTGCATCTACAGTTTTGTCACAAGACCCGACTTGCCTTGCGGAGTGCACTCTTCCTCTAAGTGTACTCGCGTGAGTTGAAAGGGCGTAGGGTGCGCTAATACCCACTCGGCTAGTTTAGTAGATAGTATGTGCTTACTCGAGGGCGAGTAAGGGTTAAGTGTGGGGGAGTTGATAAGTGTAGTTTGTAGTGCCTATTTCGTAGTGTTTTGGTCCAATTTTCCTTGTGGAATCCCTCCTTGGGAGCGGTTTATGGGCTACTTATGCTTCCTGTAGTTCGTTTCAGGTTCCCGAGACCGCTCATGAAGAGTTGGAACGAATCCGACTCGATACATACACTTTTTGGAGCCAACGAAGTGAAGGAACGATCACTCGATGCCTTGGAATCGACCCCGAGACCTTGGGACCCAATCCCAAGCCTCTTAGACTCGATCCCGAGACCCGAGATTCGGTGAGAAGCCCATGTGTAGACACCCACATTTTGACCGCCAGGTGTCTATAGCAGTTTCCGACAAACACCCGATGATGATCGGACGCAAACGTGCTTCAAATACTCAGAAACGGGCTCGAAATCATTGGCATTTGGCTTGGGCTCATTATAGAGTACATATCTCACAAAACCAACCTCAAAATCAGGCTCAGTGGGTCGTTTCGAGTCAAATAAGACTAATTTGGGTCGATTCCGGCACCAGGGGTAAAACCGTCTTTTTACGACCGAGTCAAAACCCGTCAAAAATATTTCCGAGTCACGTGAGTCAGCCGTGACACCTCACATGGCTGATTCGGACCCCAATCCTACGGGAAATCAGCTACACAAAATATTAAACAAATCCGTTTAAGGATGGAATTCGATCTCAAGCAGGAATCCTATCCGAAAACCGATTCAAACACCCGACCGAGCTAGGACACTCGGCCGAGCAGCCCTCCACCAGCCGGTTCTCCCTTTCTTCTTTGACAAGAAAGCGGAATCCTCATTCCTTTCAACTTCTACGTTTCCTATCCCAAGCGGTAGTTCAAACTGTCCTAGCCAAGGTCGGGAATATCCCTATAAATAGCCCCTTGCACACAACACTTTTAGACATCAATTATCAATCAAATACACATCAATTATCATTCATTCACATCCATCATCCATCATCAAAAATTCAGAATTATACACGTTCATATACACACAATCATAAACACAAAATTAGCATCGAGAAACCGATATTACAAACCCGAAGGAAACCGGCCCGATACCCGACACCCTTCACACACGTCACGTCCAAACCGAACCACCGACAACTCACCGACATCCACTCGACGCTCTTGTGCCCAAGCCACGTCCCGACGAGCCCCGATCCGAGTAAACAGAAGCATGTAGGTTGAGGGTGCACAAAACCCCGATCTCTCCTTTTCCTTCTCTCCTCTTTCTCGTCCTTTTTTTATACGGGTCGCGTCGTCCTTTTTATTACGGGTCATTCGTCGCGTCTTTTTTATTTCTAATATCGATATTATCAAAAAACTATTTTCATATATCAAACATTCTTAACAATATGATATCAACTCTATAGTTGAATATCGTATTAAAAGAATTATATTAAAATCTCGACGATATTAAAAATCGTTACATCTTTTTTTCCAAATCACTTTTTTTACAAAATCTTTTTTTTATTCATTCCGAATATTCGATATCGATTTCATAATCGAATATCGAATACGACGAATATCGAAAGCATAACATCGAGTATAAATTAATTCATATTTTGTACGCGATTTATCAAAATTAGCAACTTTCGAACAAAAATAAAAAACCCGGACAGACCCGTACGCGAGTCGCGCCACGCCCAAGCGACTCGCGCACGGGCCTGAAACCCGAATCCTATTTTGAGCTTTTTTCGTTCGTTTTATTATTTATTTTACGAAACGATTTCAAAATTTATATCTTTTCTAAAACCATTCCGAATATTTGATATTGATTTCGTAGTCAACTATTAAATATAACGAATATCGAAAATATTAGATCGAGTGCGAATTATGCGATATTTGTACGCGGTTTAATAAAAAAATCGAGTTTTCAAAAATCGTCTTCAAAAAATCAGACCGACATGCGACTCGCCGGCATCCCGGGCGAGCCGCGCTGCCGGCTGCCTCGACGCCCCCTCTTTTATTTTATTATTTTTCGAACTTCGTTTTTTTATACAAAACGGCGTCTTTTTAATATTTTTCAGATTTTGATTAATATTTATTTTCTCGATCTCGCATATTTATTTGCTATATTTTTATTCACAAATCGATACTAACTCGTTTGTTCATCTTGTAGCAAGTTCATCTTTTATTTCATCTTTTTTCATATCATTTGTTTTATTATACTAAAACGACCTCACATGCTAAATTCAACTTTGACGTTAATTTTCATGCATTAAATCGACGTAGCAACCCATTCAATTCCTCGCATGCTTAGGAAAACAATGTTTGCATATCATTCATCGTATTACTAACACGCGTATTAAAAAATCATTCGATATCCTAGTAGAGGCCGCTAATGTGCGGGCGGGGTTGGGTGTTCTTAGTGAACTTCCCAACACGTACCCTCACCCCTTACTCAGAACCGTGGTTTCCGGATGTCCGAAACCATTGGCAACGAGAGTCATTCAATATACGATTAACCGATCAAGTCGGCATCGGTATCGAACTGCAAAGGGACGAGCCCAATAAACTCTGACATCGGAAATGGGCCGTATTTTGTATACGGCCCACTACGACATAGAGTGGGCTCGAACGGTTCCGAATAACCATAAAATTCGGTGGCGACTCCGACTTCGATTTAAATTTCCATTTGACCATCTCATGGAGATTCATTCGCCTCCCCAAACCCGCGCGTGGCCGCGTCGGGGTGGACCTATGTCATGTCCACAATTTGGCGACTCCGCTGGGGATTAGCTGATACGTTACTGACCTTCAGCATCCTCAGGGTGAGACTCGAATAGAAATCGTTTGACTAGTCCAATACGCGTTTTAGTTTTACGGTTCATGCATAACCCGATATTTTTCTGGGCCGGTACTGGTGACCGACGTCCCACTATACTATCGATGTAGTCCAAATTGGATATGTCGAAGGTGTCCATTAGCCGATTCGTATGGGTTTTACGGCATGTTCTAAGCTCAACTCGACTTAGGAAGTCCGCCCTGATTCTCGATAGGCTGTGTACACTGGTATAGACCCTTTCAGGCTGACCGAGACTTAGAATTAAAGCATACATGGCGTCGTTATACTGTTTCCATGACTACGTGCTACCTGATTTACAAGTCTTTTTTTCAAAAAAAATTATTTTCAAAATTGCATCCTTTTCAAAATATCCAATTTCAAAACCCGGGACATATACCGAATTTAGGATCCACGATTTTACTCAAAATAGCCTATTTCTAGCCGGTATTATGCCCATTTCAAAACTCGAAAATATTTTCGAACTTTCAAAACCGTAACCCTGTCCGCCTTTCCGTTTTATTTTTCGAAAAAAAGGGCCGGACTCCTCTCCCCGATTTTACTCGGGCTTTCAAAAGTCAATTTCAAAACCTTCCTCTTTTTAGGACTTCCCGTATTTAGCAGTGTCGGGTCGTGTCATAAATCGTCAAGGTCTTCTAGCGTCGAAACTCCGTCGATCTTATATCACGGATTTCCTCCCTATCCCAGGCCGTCTTATTAGACTAAGGCCAGGCCCACCTACGTAGGACATACTCCTACAAGGGTTGGCCCGTCTACACAATCGAGTCCAAAGTCTAGGGAATGTCTCACGTGGACCTCCTTTCGAACAGGGCCCGGCCCACTCGGCTGGATCCTAAAGGAGGCCCACCTTTCACAAGTCACCCGTCTAGGAGTCTTTTCCGAGTCAACCTTTTACAAGGCATAGCCCTATAACAAAAGGTTCGTGACCCTTACATCTAAGGGTCACTCGTCCGACACTCGAGTCTTAACCAAATTATCGATCCCACTTGGGGGCTACCCTTCATTAGAGCGGTCAATCACGGTTGCTCTAAGGGTCATGTCTTACACGTGTCTCACCTTCCCCACTTTCGAGCCACTTAGATGCCACACCATCTGAGTCCTATCTGAGTCCTCAGCCTCACTTGGGGGCTATTCTCCGACGGAGCGATTAATCACGGTCACTCCGAGGATCATACCCTACACATTTGTCTTAGGAGAGTCTAACCCGAGTCAAACATGGTCGCCCCATTTTCGGACTCACCCTCGTGCAGCTTGAGTCTCATCGTCAAGCCAGGGTCGTTACCTCGTCCAGGTCAACGTTCGAGTCTAAGTCAGCTTGATATACTCTGCTGTGCATGACTAACAAAAGGCCAGCACTATACCACGGTGCGTTCCTACTTGGACCCACTAAAGACATCGATGGTGGAACTCGTTTAGGTTTTGCGGCATGTCCTAAGACCCACTCGACTTAGGGAGTCCGTCCTCAGTACGAGAAAGCCATCGTTGTTGGTATAGACCCTATTAGACCGACCGAGACTTAGACTAGGAGCATACATGGTGTCGTTATACTGTTTCCGTGACTACATGCTACTTGGTCCGTGTCTCATCCATTTTTCAAAAAATCGAGTTTTCAAAAAACTTGCATCTTTTTCGAAAACCATCCATTTTTCAAAACCCGGAAAGCTGCCGAATTTAGGACTTACGATTTTGACTCAAAATAGCCTATTTTTAGCCGGTATGCTGTCCAAACCTTTTCAAAAAAATTCAAATTCTCGGCCCGATAAACCGTTTTTTTCGATTTTCAAAAAAAAATCGGGCCTTCCAATCCGACTTTGCTCGGTTATCAAATTCAAATCCTCTTTTCAAACCTTCTTCTTCTTAGGACTTCCCGTATTTAGCAGTGTCGGGTCTTGTCATAAGTAGTAAGAGTCTATAGCGTCGAAACTCCGTCGATCTTACATCACGGGTTTCCACCCCATCCCATGTCCGCCTTATTAGTCAAGGCACGGCCCACCTACGTAGGACAAACTCCTACAAAGGGAAGCCCACTTACACAATCGAGTCCAAAGTCTGGGGATTAGCTCACACGTAGGTCTTTCTTCACACGGGACTAGGCCCACTCTGCCGAAATCCTAAAGAAAGCCCACCGTCCATGAGTCACCCGTCTAGGAGTCGGTCTTCAGCCCCACTCGGGGGCTACCCTTCAGCAGAACGATCAATCACGATTGCTCTAAGGATCAGGTCTTACACATGTTGTCTCACGTATCCCACTTTCGAGCCACTTAGATGTCACACCATCTGAGTCTTACCAGAGTCTTTAGTCTCACTCGGGGGCTGTCCTCGACCCGAGCAGTCAACCATGGTCACCCTAGGGAGTACCCCACGTTCATCCTACACCGGCGTCCTTATGATGCCTTCTTCGAGTCGTACCTATGCTAAGAACACTCGAGTCACCTAGGGTTAGGTCACCACGGTTGGGCCGAACACGCGACACGGTCAAACACGGTCGCCCACATTTTCGGACTCACCCTTCCGCATCTCGAGTCCAATTCACGGTCGTTACTTTGTCTAGGTCAACGTTCGAGTATCCCAGTCCAAGAGTCTTAGTCATTCCCGTTACCCCGGGCCGTGTCTAGTTTGACTCCCTCTCTTGCATTTGCGCAAAACCGAGTTTAGGCGAGTCGTGGCACCTGTCGAAGACCTTACCAAAAAAAAACAACCAACCGAGTATCCGAAAGTCCGAATTGGATTCGAGTCTAAGTTTGAGTCCGAGTCTAGGATACCCTACATCCTCATTTCCAAGTCAGAGTCAGAGTCTTTTGCATTCTGTCCTCTTTTTCAAAATTCAATAAAATCAGCTTTTCTATTGCTCATATATACTTTCCTTATGTATTTCCGAGAACATGATGAACACCGTCATACACTGTGAGCACATGCACGTGACTATTACAGGCACATCTATAATGACTGCAGGAAATCGAGACCCGTGTTTTCCTTTACCTGTTCCATGTCTGACATAGGAAGCCACAAAACTACACTTAGCAGGAGCGGTATCGAATCCAATGACGAATCTAGGCAGTCTCCTAGTTTGGGTTCAAGACGGGAGGCAAGCTCATTTCCCACAATAAACTCCCCTCCGACAAGATCAACCATACCTACCTACTGTGTTAGTCTGACCAATAGGAAAAACAAAAAAAGCTGGGAAAAAAAAATCAAAAGTCCAAGAAAAAAAAACAAAAGGCCAAAACAAAAAAGCAGGCCATCATAAAAAAAGAGCATCCACGACCAGAACGGTCAACACAAATGAAGATCCCATGACCGGGGCTAAGAGGTCAACCAACAAAAAATATTCAAATGCCCCTGACCGTGGTCGACGGTCCACTCAAGATCAATACTCATACCATTCAATAAGGGAGAAACAATCAAGCTGATCAACTAACACCACATTTAGCCTTCCCACATTACAACCCTCAAGACCTTCCCGAGACCCAGGCTAAAGACAGCCCGGAATTTTAAGGATTCAAGCTCCATAGGATACCCTAACCATTAGGGCCAGACATGGAAACCAGATCCCGTATCATCAAACATATCCCGATCAAAGTTCGAGCCATTTTACTCGGCTTCCCCTTTACTTAACAAAATTCACAATCACCATACAAAGACCCGAGATCAAAACTCGTCAAAGACCCGAGAGCAAAACTCGTCAAATCCCTTACCTAATCATACACAATCCCGAGAGCAAAACTCGTTAAAATCCCCGAGAGCAAAACTCGTTAAAATCCCTGAGAGCAAAACTCATCAAATCCCTAAGAGCAGAACTCGTTAAAACCCCCGAGAGCAGAACTCGTTAAAATCCCCGAGAGCAAAACTCGTTAAAATCTCATCCCAATTCCTCTCATCCAAACCAGTTACCAACCCCAAACACGGGAACTCAACTTGCGGTCGGCATAGAACATGCCCAAATAGTTCACACCACCTCTGGGGGCTACCCCGGAGAATGCTCACAGTCACAGGATCAATATCCTAACCATTCTAGCCCTTTGATCATGACATCATTGGGAATGCACCTAGCCTACACCATTGCTATGGCTAGTTACACACGAAGTCCTATTAGACTAGGCATCATAATATATCTTCCGACACCGAACTACGGCATGGTTTGATTTCACTACACGTGAATACGTAGGCAGCCTTTCAACAAAGGCACAACCACCCACATTGACACAAATTCAAAAAGCATCATCATTCCGGTCACGACACTGTCATGTTCTCAGCAGTTAGCTTTGTCGTCCCGGGGGCTTCTCTTAGGCAGAAGTTCTCCATCCACTCACATAATCCAAAGACTTTCAAAAACTAGCCTCCTTTCTATAGTGTGTCCTAGTACTCGGCCCAGTCGAAGACAAGAATCTGTCAGAGACTCGAGACAACACCTACTTTGGGAACATGCCCCGAAACCACACAAAAAATTCAAAAGAACACCAGTCTACGGCATTGCTACCACAAAGCCCTGTCGTACGGAAACAATCTCACTCTGAGGATTCGACCATGTTGCCACTCGCCTAGGCTACGGAATAGCGCAACTTAAGAGTCTTGTCATCTTAGGTGGCCCATCCCCTACCGAGTCACGGTCCAACCCATAAGGAGTCCAGTCGTGTCTGCCGACTCGTCCGGTCATGTCCAGAGTCGAGTCTGTCGGTATACCTCTCTTTTCAAATTCTGATTTTAAAATTTGCAAAATTTAGCCATTTGAGAAAACCCTTTTCGACAAGGTCAAATTTCGGTCTATTTAAATTGGAAATTTCTTTTCTACCCATTTCAGTTTTGAAAACCTATTTCCTAGTACGTAAGCTGCTTTCAGGACTTCGATTTCAAAACTAAGCAAAAATCATTTTTATTCCCCAGCGCGAGTCATATTTGTTTCACCTACATGTTGCATGCAAAATTTTATGTAACTTATACAGGTACAATTCAAGACCGCGCAATTCACATAACTCCCCCAGCGGCATAGACTTATACGACAAGTCCGATTCCCCACGGAGTTATCATCATCAACTCAGATACATTTCTAATCTCCGGCCGGCGGGCCCTTTACGCAGGTCTAATGGACCTTAAACGACCCGACCGGAAGTCTGTCAGGTCTTAATCTTTGATTGGCCTGGTAGCTACTCTGACTTTCGCCTTGTCCAAGCCTCAGTCAGAGTGGGGGCTCTGTAGACACCCACATTTTGACCGCCAGGTGTCTATAGCAGTTTCCGACAAACACCCGATGATGATCGGACGCAAACGTGCTTCAAATACTCAGAAACGGGCTCAAAATCATTGGCATTTGGCTTGGGCTCATTATAGAGTACATATCTCACAAAACCAACCTCAAAATCAGGCTCAGTGGGTCGTTTCGAGTCAAATAAGACTAATTTGGGTCGATTCCGACACCAGGGGTAAAACCGTCTTTTTACGACCGAGTCAAAACCCGTCAAAAATATTTCCGAGTCACGTGAGTCAGCCGTGACACCTCACATGGCTGATTCGGACCCCAATCCTACGGGAAATCAGCTACACAAAATATTAAACAAATCCGTTTAAGGATGGAATTCGATCTCAAGCAGGAATCCTATCCGAAAACCGATTCAAACACCCGACCGAGCTAGGACACTCGGCCGAGCAGCCCTCCACCAGCCGGTTCTCCCTTTCTTCTTTGACAAGAAAGCGGAATCCTCATTTCTTTCAACTTCTACGTTTCCTATCCCAAGCGGTAGTTCAAACTCTCCTAGCCAAGGTCGGGAATATCCCTATAAATAGCCCCTTGCACACAACACTTTTAGACATCAATTATCAATCAAATACACATCAATTATCATTCATTCACATCCATCATCCATCATCAAAAATTCAGAATTATACACGTTCATATACACACAATCATAAACACAAAATTAGCATCGAGAAACCGATATTACAAACCCGAAGGAAACCGGCCCGATACCCGACACCCTTCACACACGTCACGTCCAAACCGAACCACCGACAACTCACCGACATCCACTCGACGCTCTTGTGCCCAAGCCACGTCCCGACGAGCCCCGATCCGAGTAAACAGAAGCATGTAGGTTGAGGGTGCACAAAACCCCGATCTCTCCTTTTCCTTCTCTCCTCTTTCTCGTCCTTTTTTTATACGGGTCGCGTCGTCCTTTTTATTACGGGTCATTCGTCGCGTCTTTTTTATTTCTAATATCGATATTATCAAAAAACTATTTTCATATATCAAACATTCTTAACAATATGATATCAACTCTATAGTTGAATATCGTATTAAAAGAATTATATTAAAATCTCGACGATATTAAAAATCGTTACATCTTTTTTTTCAAATCACTTTTTTTACAAAATCTTTTTTTTATTCATTCCGAATATTCGATATCGATTTCATAATCGAATATCGAATACGACGAATATCGAAAGCATAACATCGAGTATAAATTAATTCATATTTTGTACGCGATTTATCAAAATTAGCAACTTTCGAACAAAAATAAAAAACCCGGACAGACCCGTACGCGAGTCGCGCCACGCCCAAGCGACTCGCGCACAGGCCTGAAACCCGAATCCTATTTTGAGCTTTTTTCGTTCGTTTTATTATTTATTTTACGAAACGATTTCAAAATTTATATCTTTTCTAAAACCATTCCGAATATTTGATATTGATTTCGTAGTCAACTATTAAATATAACGAATATCGAAAATATTAGATCGAGTGCGAATTATGCGATATTTGTACGCGGTTTAATAAAAAAATCGAGTTTTCAAAAATCGTCTTCAAAAAATCAGACCGACATGCGACTCGCCGGCATCCCGGGCGAGCCGCGCTGCCGGCTGCCTCGACGCCCCCTCTTTTATTTTATTATTTTTCGAACTTCGTTTTTTATACAAAACGGCGTCTTTTTAATATTTTTCAGATTTTGATTAATATTTATTTTCTCGATCTCGCATATTTATTTGCTATATTTTTATTCACAAATCGATACTAACTCGTTTGTTCATCTTGTAGCAAGTTCATCTTTTATTTCATCTTTTTTCATATCATTTGTTTTATTATACTAAAACGACCTCACATGCTAAATTCAACTTTGACGTTAATTTTCATGCATTAAATCGACGTAGCAACCCATTCAATTCCTCGCATGCTTAGGAAAACAATGTTTGCATATCATTCATCGTATTACTAACACGCGTATTAAAAAATCATTCGATATCCTAGTAGAGGCCGCTAATGTGCGGGCGGGGTTGGGTGTTCTTAGTGAACTTCCCAACACGTACCCTCACCCCTTACTCAGAACCGTGGTTTCCGGATGTCCGAAACCATTGGCAACGAGAGTCATTCAATATACGATTAACCGATCAAGTCGGCATCGGTATCGAACTGCAAAGGGACGAGCCCAATAAACTCTGACATCGGAAATGGGCCGTATTTTGTATACGGCCCACTACGACATAGAGTGGGCTCGAACGGTTCCGAATAACCATAAAATTCGGTGGCGACTCCGACTTCGATTTAAATTTCCATTTGACCATCTCATGGAGATTCATTCGCCTCCCCAAACCCGCGCGTGGCCGCGTCGGGGTGGACCTATGTCATGTCCACACCATGAGAAGCAAGGAGGGACCATAGAGAGCATATTGGAGGCCTACAGAGCCTTCCCGGCCGAGACCAAGTGCCATCTCGGTCGGGAAGAGGTGCACGTTTAAGGAGTCTGCTGTGAAGAGCCGTCTCGGCCGAGACCAACCTTGTCTCGGTCGGGACAAGCCCTTCCCGGCCGAGATGGGGCCGTCTCGGTCGGGACGGGGGTGCTGCAGCCCGTGTCCTCTTGTTTTCTTCTCCCTTGTTATTGTAACCCTATAAATACTCATCCTCTTGTATTCTTATGTCATATTCTTCACTTCTCCTAAAACCCTAGACTACTTTAGGTTAGATTAGATTAGATTGGTGTAGATTAGTCGGTAATTAGTTGTTAATCCTAGATTAGCCTTTGTATTAAGGAATACTTGAAGATCTTCACCAAGATTGACAACCTTGGATGATTATTTTGGGTTCTCTTTTATACAAGTTTTCATTCTTCCTTTCATCCTCTAGTATGGTATAATCTCTTTTCCTTTCTCCTTAATCTTGTTTTATTCATCCAAGCTTGAATCTTTATTATTGTTTGTTTTTGTTCTTGTTAGTTTGATTGACTTTGTTTTTGTTTGTTTTGTTTCTTATGATGATTCCTCTTGTTCTTGTTAGTTGTAGTTGGATTATGTTAGAGTAGTGTTCTTGCTAGGGTTAGTAGGGTGATTAGGGTGTTAATTGGATGATTAAGGGAATGTTGGAGATGTTGGTGGAAGATTTGGGTTTCCTCTTGGTTTGATGCATATCACATGTTTGTTGAAATGCTTGAATGACTAGTATGTGCATATGCTTGTTTTTCTCTTGTGGGTGATAGTTTGTTTGTGGGTTCGGTTCCCTCACTACGTAGCGAGAGCCCGGTGAGGACGACCCCTAGGTCGGTCTAAGTAGCGAGAGCCCGGATTCGACCTAGGCCACTATAGCGCGCTAGTAACCCCGTTTGTCATGTGTGTCGCCGAGATGGGTTTTAGGTGAAACCTCTAGGTCGGTCTAAGTTGCAAGAGCCCGGACCATACCTAGATTACCCTCCTACCTCCTTCACTCTAGTTCCTCCTCGACCATTCCGTTACCCCTTTGACCCCGACCTAATCCTAGTCCGTTTTCCTTAGTTGTTTTCTCCATCTCCTTAGCCATAGCCTTAGTTTTCTCCCCTCTTATCATTCTAGTTTAGTTTAGCTCGTTGACTTAGTCTAGTAATCGGGTGACCTTAGTTTAGACTTTACATTACCGTCCCCGTGGATTCGACCCGAATTACGCTATCTACCCTAGTTAGGATTAGCCGGTTTATTTATTGTTGGTTAGGATACACGACAAATCCCTACCATCAAACACCTTTGAAAATCCGACAATTGAGAGCTTATGTGAGGTTGCGATGCATAATCCTCTATTTGAGCGCATGATAGAGGGAGTTAGAAGTAAAGAGGGTGAGATGTTTGATAATGGAGCAAATTGTGGAGAAGCTCCTAAGACCCACTTTATTGAGAAGCATGAGACTTTGAGTGATAATGGAAAGAATGAGGAGAGCTCTAATGTGATCATTATTGAGGTATTGTCTAAGGATGACTTCTTTTACCCTCACCTTCTTGATAAAATGTCTCTCCCTACCTATTTACAAGCCTCATTTGAGCTAGAATTGAATGGTTTCTACACCATATATCCTTCATTCTCTTTGATATTCCTTCCTCACTCACATAAGGAGTTTAACAATGACATGAAAGCATCTTTTGAACATAGAGGCATGATGGATACTTTATTATTTGCTTTGACATCTTATGTTTATGTGCTATCTTTGTGCATCAATGCTTCATATTGTCATTTCTTTGAGTTCCACGCAAGATTGTTTGATCTACTTCTAAGAGCGTTGAATTGCTATTTACTTGAAAATTCGAATGAGTCTTTCCTCGGTAAGTTGAAATTGAAATGGCCGGGTCCATTCGAGGTGACCAAGATACAACCATTTGGATCAATTGAAATCTCAAGCCCGAAAACCGGGAAGTTTACGGTTGATGGACAACGCTTAAAGATTTATCATGCCGGTCACGTTCGTGAGACCTTTGCTACCGTGGAAGTTGATGAGCTCCCGTTGAGAAGCGTTGTTTAACCCTCTCAATTTGATGTAGGTTTGGTGGTATCCTCAACAACCACCTTGTATATATGTATCATATTTCTTTGTGCTTGTTAGCTTTGTTAGCTTGAGAACAATGAATGAACTTGGATTTTATCATGGAGAAATTGTTTGGATGAAGATCAAGCTTTTGGAGAAGTTATGGAGCTTTATTTGAAGACCACAAGCATGTTTGTGGGAGTTATTGATTATGTAATATGAGTCGTGTTGTTATTTGAAATTTTAGGTGATTATTGAAGAGCCATGGAATGACAAGGCAGAAAAAGGAAGCAAACAAGACCACCGGGCGAAATTTCGCTCGGTGAGATTTGACCGGGCGAAGTTTCGCCCTACGAAAAACTGCCAGATCTTCCAGAACTAATGAAGATACCACCGGGCGAAATTTCGCCCGGTGAGGTTTTCACCGGGTGAAATTTCACCCGGTGGAAAAAAATTGGCAAGATCGATTTTCATGACGGAATACCGCCGGGTGAAATTTCACCTGGTGGTGCTTGACCGGGTGAAATTTCACCCGGTGGCATGAGCTTGAACGTCAATCACCTATAACATATTTCCTCACTACAATTTCAATTCCCTCCTTCCCAAATACCCCACATAACTTTCCCTCCAAAACATAAACACCAAATATTTACAATCTACTTTAAAAACTTTCATTTCCCTCCCCAACTACCTTTATTTATATCACCTTCACCTCACATTCATTTCAAATTATCACTCCTCATAATATCAAACCGCCATACCCCAACCACATTCATACCTCCTCTCCATCTTGGGTGATTATATTTGGGTTATTTGAAGAGGTGAAGCTCAAGTTTTTTGGGGATATTCTTGCAAGCACATTATCATGGAGACAAGAGCTCAACGAGCTGCGCGTAAACAATGTATGGCATCGACTTCTAATCCTTCTAAACGTTCATCTTCTAGTAAGTCTTCTGAGCCTATAAATTTACCTTGTCTTAATACTTCTCTATCTCGGACCTTCTCTGAAAAGATCTTTCAGAGCACTAGGTGGCCTTGTTCCCACACAATGACCAATCTAGGAATAGTAGACGATATTAAAGAGTTATCGTCAAGGACCAGAACTAGCGAGCTCCTTAGCCTCGCGGCCTTCACCTATAAAGACCTTACGTGCGAGTTCCTAAGAACTTTCGCCATTGACAATCCGACCACACCTAGAGCGATTAAATTTAGACTATTCGGCAAACCCCATCGTTTAACTATTTCCGATTTCGGCCTAGTGCTAGGCCTACCCTCATCGGGTACCGGACTTAGTGCACCCTCGAGCAACGTACAAGCCTGTGTATCTAGGAGAGATCTTTGGAAGCGCATATCACGCTGCAAAGGGGGTTACGAGGCTAATTTATCCTTTGCCTCCGAAATCCGTAACCCCGCAATTCGCTATTTTTGCGAGATGCTCTCCCACTGCTTGTTACCCTCAGCCGATAATATTTATACTCTTAATGTGTGTGTCCTGCAATTGATATTTGACTCTTTGTTCGGTAACCCTAACCCCTTAGACCTACCACTTGTCGTGGCGTTGCATTTCCACCGTATCATTGTTACCTAACGCCCCTCCTTAGATTGTGGAGGTCTCGTGACCGTAATTGCAAACAAATTGGGTTATTCGACCGACCACCTCACCCCACTAGACGATTCCATATGGCTTGACGAGGACTATTTTCCGACTTGGATTTTTCATGTACCTCATCACCGCCTCGTCTACATTAGCCATGGAAGAGCTTTAATAGTTCCGAACACACACCGAACCACTATCCATGTTCACAAAAATTGGGACCTACCCTTGGGTCCTGGTGAATTCCGACTGACCAAGACTGAGTCGGGAGGAAGGGGAGTTTGGGAGTATGCGCACTACACGTTGCCCAAATGTCGTACGATCTATGACCTTTGTGAGATTGAATCCGACTTTGCCCTCTCGCTTAGCGACGGTCCGGAGGAGTTTTCTCCCGAGCCATCCTCCGAGGGTATACCCTTTTTCTATGGGTCTCCTAGCGCTTCATTTGTGTCGGACGATCACTCAGATTAGACCCTCTCCCGGAATCGGTGGAGTGTGTGTGTGTTGTGTATTTGTGTGTGGGTTGGGTCGGTGAGTCTTTAATAATCTATAATTGCATGTCCTTTAGTTGATTCCGTTCTTGTTCCTTTTATCCTATTGTCATTGTGATTGATTTATTTCTAACATAACTTTGCAAGCTGTCCCATTGTTCGATTGTTGCGGCCAAAGCGGTCTTGGTATTGCTCCCGGTCATTAGGCGATGTGATTATGCCATTGACCTTTTGAAAATCCAAATTCTTCCCATTTTCTCGAATTTTTCTTAATCCGGGCTAGGTGATGTGACTACACCTACGCCTACTTTTCATCCTTTCTTTTAATTTCTTTTATTTCATTTTATTCTCATTTTCTTAGTCACTTGGCTAGGGTCTAGGTGATGTGATTGCACCTAGGCCCGCCACTATCTTATCGCTTTCTTTATTTATTTTCTTTTTCTTTTTCTCAAAATTTTTGAAAAATCCAAAAACATTCAAAAAATTACAAAAATCCAAAAACATTTGAAAAATTATAAAAATCCAAAAAGATTTTTCTTATCTTTCTTTTTCCGTCTTTTTCGATCTTTTCCCCTACTTGTGCATTGAGGACAATGCACAGTTTTAGTGTGGGGGAGGGATCTACTATCCTTTTGTTTTTCAAAAATCTTTCCAAAAAAACATAAAAATAGAAAATTTCCGAAAAACCAAAAAATATTTTCCTTTTCTTTTTCCCTTTTTCTTTTCTCGTTTTCGTTATGTTTTCGTGTCCCTTGTATAGTCTTGTTCTCTACTCTTACAGGTAACCCACCACCTTGATAGCACAATTTGAAGAGTTATGGAAGCAACCCACTAGGTAACTTCCTTCCTTTTCGCTTTCTTCTTTACTTTCGTAGAGGAGCTAGGTTGTTGATATTGGGAGACTCTCGAAGAAATGAGCATTTTGGGTGTTGTGGTTAATTTTTGTGCTTGAATATCGATGGAGTACGAAGTGCTTAACTTTACTTGTGTTTTCCTTTATTTGTCTTTTCTTTTTCGTGTGTCCCTTTTGATTTTTTATAGCGTGTCTAGGACTAAACGTTTTCGAAAACCCGATAACAAACTTATTGCAAGAGTTTACATTACATTGTAGATAACCCATTGTAGATTTTGGACCTTAATCTAGTAGAATGACTCTAAATCAATGAATTTGTTGATCCTTTAGCTTTGAGTCCACCTTTTCTACTAGATGTTTACTTCGGGGTTTGCATTTGACCACCTTGACCACCCATGGAGGAGTTAGGCCTTGGTTCCCGCATCCCGTTTTCTAGGTGACCTTGCTCGAATCACCATTGCACCTTTAGTCAAAATTCTCCATTTTTTGTAGGTTATCCGGGGATGGGCCCGTTTCCGGGTACCTATTTATCCTTTCACCCATACATCACCACAATAAGTTTACACAAAAATAACCTCAAAACTTGGTTTCGAACCACATCAAAGAGCCAAAAAAGGGCAAACCAAAGCAAGAGAAAAAAGGGCACAAAAACATGACAAAAACATGAAAAAGAAAAACAAAGGAGAAAGAAAAGGAGCTTCAAATGAAAAAAATCGTATCGTCAAAAACGTCTCCTTGAAAAAAAAGAAAAAAAAAAGAAAGCCCTTTGATCGATTCATCGCCGTGAAGTGCCAACTAGAGGACCGAGTCCCGAGGTAGGAAGATAGCGGTGATGAGTCGATCCATCCAATAATTGTAAACACTCCACCTTTTTGTTTGGGCTAATTTAGGAAATTCGAGTTTGGAACGACCCTCTTGGCCTTAGCCAAAGAGAGCGCGACTGCACCTACGTACAGTGTCGAACGAATCCATGGTTCACTTTTTCCACTCCGTTATACGCCCCGTAGTACCCCTTTAGAAGATTAGGAGGACCTAGCTAAGTTATCAACATTTATATTGCTTAATTGTCATAGTATTAGGCTTTGGTCCTTATTTACGTGGGTGATTTATCTTGGAAGTTTATTGTTGCTTTAGGTAAGTAATTAGTGTCTTTCCCCGCCGTCTCTATGAGGGATTCAGTGTTTTATTTTTGTTTTGGATGCGTCTATTCTTTCGTGTTATGTGTTTTTGTGTGTTTAGCCGCATCCACCATTTTGAGCAAGACCCAACTTGCCTTGCATGGGAGTACTCTACCTCATGGGTATTCCAATGTGAGTTGAAGGGACGAAGCGGGCCCGTTAATTGCCTCGTATCGGCTTAGCATAGTCTAGCTTAGTAGTAGTAGTAGCTAATTTCTTTTTGGGTCTTTGCTCGAGGACGAGCAACGGTTTAGTGTGGGGGAATTGTTGTGTGCCAAATTTGGACCGTTTTTCCTCCCATTTAGACCCGTTTTTCCTTTGTTTTGCAAGAATAAAGTGCGATTATTGCCCCATTTTGAGTATTTCTCGCATTAGCGTCTCTGTTTTGCATTTTACGTGTTTTTGGTAGTTTTCTGTCTATTTTGATAGGATTTTCGACCAAAAATGTGTCTGAGCTCCTATGAGCATGAGAGAGGGAAACTGTCCGAAAAGCAACGCACACAACTCAAAATCCAAAGTCCAAACCCAAGAGGTGAAACCTTGAGTGAAAAGGAAAAACTTCAAGTCCATTGTGCATCTTCACCGGAGAGGTCGAACTTCAAATGGATATATATAGAGGTCTAGACCTCGGATCGAAGTGATTCCAGTTGGAGGTGAAAGCTTATCTTCTTAGCTTTCCAACGACATATCACACGCCCCAATTGGAGATCAAACAAGAGAGTTATGGCCCTCTTAAGTCACAGGGCGAAATTTCACCCGGTGAAAATCTGACCGGGCGAAATTTCGCCCGACGGTGTTCCTCCCCAGATTGCCATTTTGGACGAAAAATTCATAGGGTGAAATTTCACCCTATGAGATGACCGGGCGAAACGACCGGGCGAAATTTCGCCCACCGGGTGAAATTTCGCCCGATGGAGAAAAGCGCCAAAAATGGCGATTCGAGAAGAAAATCTCACCGGGTGAAATTTCACCCCGTGGTGCTAATGTCGTCAACCGCAGGGCAAAACTTCACCCTATGAAGACTCATTGGGTAAAGTTGCATCTCAGAGGACAAAGTGTCACTAATGGGCAAGGATTAGATTTGGGCTTTAGGTTAAATGCCCATTAAGAGATTACTATATATATGTTACCCTAGTTTATTGCCCAAGTCACCTCTCCATTGTGCTAAGGAGGGAAGACATTACACCCTTTCACCATCCTATTACACCATCCATTAGTAGTAGTTTAGTAGTATTCTAGTAGAAATCCTCCAAAATTCTAGTAGTTTACATAGTAATTAATAGTAGATCTACATAATTTCCATCAACAATTATTTAGATCTCAAGTTTGTAAGAAGATTATTCAAGTTTTTGAAGATTTGTTGGGTTTAATGAAGGATTAGTGACAAGTTCTTCACTTTATTCATCAAAGATTCAATCTTTACTTATGCAATCCTCTTATTTCTTATAGATCTACATAGTTGATATAATTCTCTTCCACTCCCTAATCTCTAGTTTAGTTTTTATGTTGTTTTCTCATCATTGTCTTGTTTAGATCATATTTTGTTGTTTTCCATAATGATTTGTGAGTAGATTTCTTTGTTGGGGAATTAGGGAAGAGGATTTGGATTATTTTATTCAAGGGATGTTGGTGGGTTGTTTACTTGTTAATTATCGATGTTAGGGTTTTTGTGTCTTTGTTGACTTAGAATCGCGACTAGGCCGACCTTGACTCATTTCTACCAATATGGGGAAACTCGGGGTAGAAATTACCTTAAATTGAGACTTACCCTTTCGTCGCGAAAGCGGGTTTAGGTAGGTTGGGTGAGGAAACCAAAAGGTGGCACTATCCTTTTTAACGTTGTAACAAAAACTCGATTCCGAGACTATTAGACCCCATTTCCGAATCCCGACTCTCCCCAACACCTTTCCTACTTATTGACCCTAGCCTACAATCTCTCGACCTCTCTTGACCTCTCTCGACCTCTCTTGACCCAAAACCCCCCTTCTTGACCCAATCACTCCTAGACTTTGACTTGACCGACTACCCCTCGACCGTCCCTGTGGATCGATTCTCGACTTGCCGCTACTACGTAATAGTATTCCGGGGTTTACAAATATTGTTTGACCGTGTTGGATAGACAACAATTCGACGCGCATCAGAATGATGCTTACACTCGCACCCAAATCACATAATGCTCTATCAATCTTTAAGTTGCCTATGGTGCACGGGATCGAGAAACTACCCGGATCTTTCAACTTGGGAAGCGTAGAACCTTGAATAAGCTCGCTCACCACTCTTGTGAACGCAATGGTCTCTTCCTTGTCGACGGATCTCTTCCTAGCAAAGATTTCTTTCATAAATCTTCCATATGCCGGGATTTGGGTAAGTAGCTCGGTAAATGGGACAGTCACATCCAATTTCTTCACAATATTAAGGAATTTGTCGTATTGAACATCCACCTTGGTCTTCATTGGCCTTGTTGGGAAAGGCAACTTGATATGCACCTTGTCTTGCTCATTAAGGTTGGACTTCTCACATGACATTTTCCCTTTATGCTCAAATTTCGTCGTTTCACCTTGAGAAGGTAGTTGCCCCTTTTGTCTTGATGAGCTTCCCGAAGCAACTTGAGCTATTTGTGTCTCAAGCATCTTCATATGAGCATCTCTTGCTATGTTTTCCCTTTGAAAATGAGCAAAGAACTCTTGTTGGTTTCTTAGCATCTCCATTTGGCTTCTTTGCATTTCTTGGTTACTCTTTTGCACATCCAACATAGATTTTTGCATGTCGAAATCTCGAGGTGGAGATTGTGGATTGTGCGGAGTATCGGTGAGGGCTAATGGAGTACCATAATCATGAATAGGAGACCGGCTCCTTGGCTTGCTTTCTTGTCGATTACCTTGGGTTGCTTGTTGTTGTTGATGGTTCCCTTGGAACCTATGAGATTTGTCTTGATTAAGGCCTTGAGTGTTTTCGTTGTAGTTTTGGTGTCCTTGGTTGTGTTGGTTTCCTTGGAAACCACCTTGATTGAAGTTCCCTTGTTGGAACCCTTGATTGTTGTTGAAGTTACCTTGGTTATGTTGTTTGAAGTTGTTGAATGGCCTTGGGCTGCCCATATAACCTTGGTAACCTTGGTTATTGTCCCTTAAGGGAGGTGGCACAGATGGACGGTGTTGTAGAGCTTGTTGTTGAGAAGCTTGATGGGAAGCTTGGAACATATGAGGATAGGGGGCACCTTGCTTGAACGCTTGAAAGGCGTTCACTTGCTCAATACTACCCCGACAATGTAGAGGCTCATGTCCAACTATCCCGCAAGTATCGCACATCCCATAATAAGGTGTAGGAGACACAACTCCAAAAGCATTAACTTCATGAATCGAGTGTTGGTTGGAGGAACTAGTGCTTTGAACTTGATTGAGGTGGCTTTGGAGCTTCTTGTCAATAGTCTCCATGTGAGTTTTTAATTGAGCTCCAAGATCAATGCTTAGTTGGGTAATGGCATCGACCTTGTGCCTACCTCCTCGATTCGCCTTTCTAGGCCTTGAGTATTGGGAGTTGTGCACCGCCATCTCCTCGATCCTTGACCAAGTTTGATCGTCATCGACCTCGGTAAACCTACCATTGGAGCCCATATTGAGTATAGCTCTTGAGTCCCCATATAGACCGTTCCAAAACCGTTGGACTAAGAACCATTGTGAAAGTCCATGGTGGGGGCATGATCTAACCAAAGATTTGAACCGTTCCCAAGCTTCATAAAGGCTCTCCTCATCCAGTTGTTGGAAACCGGTGATGGAGGCCCTTAGCAAATTTGTCTTCTCCGGAGGGTAAAAATTTTGGTAGAACGCCAATGCAAATTTCTTCCAAGTATAGATACCCAGGGTTGCTCTATCGAGACTCTTGATCCATTGCTTTGCTTTTCCAATGAGAGAGAACGGGAAAAGTACCCAACGGATTTGATCTTGAGTAATCCCGGTTTGGGAGATAGCATCGCAATAATCGGAGAAGGTCTCCATGTGTTGGTGCGGGTCTTCGGTGGGCAAACCACTAAATTGATTTCTCTTCACAAGTTAGATGAATTGTGTCTTTGCCACGAAATTTCCGGTATATGCATCCGGTAAAGTACTCGGTCCCGGCAAGACATCCTCGGTAAAAGTGGAGTGAGATGAGAACTTCGGCATAATTGGATGTAAGGGAGATGATGGTATAGACGGTGTTGAAGAAGATGTAGAAGTAGAACTAGGACTAGAAGTACCGAAGGGATTGATGAAGGTCCCTCCGGCGGTCTCTCGCGGTGTTTCGTCTAAGTCAGATCCTTGAGCTTGTTCTTGATTGGTATTGCTAGCACTTGGTTGAGAGATTCTAACCCAGTCAATCGCCCGTTGGCGAAAGGCTCTAAAGAGTCTTTCCGGCTCTGGATTGAAGAGAAAGAAATCGCCTCTCCTCCTAGGCATACACTTCACACTCGAACAAACGTGAGAACACCTAGTGCACTAGGCAAAGACAATAAACGAACACAACGAAAGACAAAGAGAAAAGAAAGCGATAAAAACAAAGAAAAAGCCTAAAATATGCACACGAGATAAGAAGAAGAGCACAAGAAGGGTAACTAAGTTTAGCTATAAGTAAACTAAGTCTAAACAATGCACTGTCCCCGGCAACGGCGCCAAATTGATGGTAGGATTTTGCCGTGGTTCCCAACCAACAATAAATAACCAACTAATCCTAACGGTTAGCTAGGGTAAGTCGGGTCGTGTCCACGGAGACGGTATTGTAATGTCTAGACTAAGTCGACCTAAAAACAAGACTAGGCTACCAAAACAACACAAAGAAGATGATAATTGATAAACTATGATGGTTGAGGAGGATGAGAATGGACTAACAATATACTATGTATGACATAAACTAAAGGAAGCAACTAGGATTAACTAAACAATGAAACTAGATAAATAATGACTTAACTAGAAGGATGAATCAAATAAGGGAAAGAGTAGGGTTAGGTCGGGTTCATAAATGCGGTAGGGTAATTGGGTGATCAAGGGTGTAGGTGTCTCCTAGTTACTAGAGTCGGTTTGCGCTCTCGCGTCAAAGATTAAACCCGAACACAACCACAAATTACTCAAACAATGAGGAGAGGAGTACAAGTATGAGAAGCATTGGCCACTACTACCCACACAAGCAATACAACAAACACATAGTGTGCCCAATATGTGACTAGCAACAAAGATGCAACCTTTACCCATAATCAAACCCTAATCACCCATAATCCACACTTAATCCCACTACTAACCCCACAAGGAATCTACTCGCTCATAATGAAATTAAATCTAAGACTAACAAGAGAAATCAACATAAACATCCAAACATTCATAAGGAACAAACAGGAATAATAAACAATAAGTAAAGATTCAATCTTGATTAAATAGACAAAGAACAAGAGAAAAGAGATTATACCAACTACAAGAAGATGAAAAAGATGAGAACTTGAATTAATAAGAAACCCAAACAATCTCCAATGTTGTCAAGCTTGGATGAGTCTTCAAGAATCTTCTTAATAAAAGACTAATTAAACTAGATTAAACTAGGATTAACAAAAGTTTAAAGGAAGATTAAGCTAATGAGAGGAGAATTAAATCTAGGGTTTAAACAATGTAGAGAGGCCTAAGAGAGTCTAGGGTCATGTATCCTCCTTAAACAATACAAGGGAGGAGTATTTATAAGGTTACAACAGTGAAGGAGAAGAAAAGAATCAATTGCGTGCTGCAGCTCTGCCATCCCGACCCGGACGGAGTGGTCCCGACCGGGACGAAGTGATCCCGACCAGGACGGCCCCAAAACAAGAGCAGCTTCATTTGCACACTCCTTCCCGGTCGGGAAGGCATTATCCCGCCCGGGAAGGACCTTGTAGGCCTCCATTATGATCTTTTTGGTCCCTCCTTGCTTCTCATTGGCTTCTCACCGATTCTCGGGGCTCGGGAATGGGTCCTAAGGTCTCGGGATCGAATCCAAGGCACCAAGTGATCGTTCCTTCTCTTCGTTGGCTCCAAAAGTGTATGAAACGAGTCGGAATCGTTCCAATTCTCCATGAACGGTCTCGGGAACCTAAAACGAACTAAAGGAAGCATGAGTAGCCCAGAAATCGCTCCAAAGAGCGATTTCACAAGGTGAAAAGAGGCCAAACACAACAAAATAGGCACTACAAACTACACTTATCATAGCTATAAAGGTTTCACAGATTGTAATATGGTGCAACCATGGAACGATGGTCACACTGAAGAAGGATGGCTTTCTTATTTGCAGGCTAAAGGGCGGGTTGAGATTAGTTGGAAAATCTCGTGGTGGCATATTAGTGGAAAGGTTGGTTTTCCGTTTTCATCGTCGACTCATACTATGCAGATTTTGTCCTTAAGGGATTAGGTTTACATTTAGTCGGGCGAGTTATCGCGCCAAATGGGCGTGAAGCATACTGTATCAGAAGTTACAGATGATGAGGCCCCTAAGTCTCATTCGTGGACAGAAAGTTCTCTTAGGGAGTTTGGAATGTCTTGGAGATAGAGGTTTTCTCGTCCCGTCATTATAGAAACTGCTCGACCGACAAATCTTACTTGTTCCCGGAGGAGAGCTCACGGATCTCTGCCAGGGCAGGGCAAGTCTAATGTTAGGGAAAACGCGATGCTAAAGGATAGGGAGGCGACTCGATTTAATGTCACTAAGTACTCGACCATAGACAGTGCTAGCGATCTTAGTGTCGTCAGCCCATCTAAACGGGACAAGATTGACAAGACCCATATTGAAAATGTGAGTGAGGAGGGAAAGTAGGATTGGCTGAGCTCGCCTTCGGCTAAGGCAAAAGTGGAAGCCTGTATTCTGAAGGTCTATGGTGAGAGACCAGAGGAGGCGCTCCGAATGGCAAGGGGAATGAGAAGTTGGACCGGTAGAGCCCATCCGTTTGGTATTATGTTATAATAATTTATATTATGTGGCGTATTAGTACTTGTTTTTTTGTAGATTTATCTTTGTTTGACACGTTGTCATTTTCCGGGTAACCGGTTTTTTGGATGCTCGATGTAAAGGGCCTCGACAAAAGATTGATTTAACTAATTTTGCATTAATGAGAAGCACATTTTTTTTTATTGTTATATTTTTTTTTGGTGGCTCGCAACTCGATTCTTCATTTTGCCCGGAGCGCCCTTTCGGGTTTTCACTCCATCCTCGGCTCATCCTTTTTTTTTTGCCCCTTTTTTTTGCTCTTTTTTTTTACGGCTCGCAACTAGATTCTTCATTTTGCCCGGAGCGCCCTTTCGGGTTTTCACCCCGTCCTCGTCTCGTCATATTATTATTATTTTTTTTTACGACGACTCACAACATGTTTCTTCATTCTGCCCGGGGCGCCTTTTCGGGTTTTCACCCCGTCCTCGATCGTCGTTTGTGCTTCGTCATTGAAATCACACGTTAATCGGAACATAGGGGTGGTTCTGATTTGCATGCGAATCGAGTTATCGATTTCGTTATTTTGTTGGTTGTACCCTTGAAGGGGTCGCCTACGTATCCGTGTTTAGACGGAATCAAACCATGTTCGTAGTTTATAATAGATGTGAGTGATTTTTGCTTTAGACTCGTTATGCCAATTATCGAAGCGAACTATTTTTAGCGTTTTGCATGGGTTTTTACCCTAGCTTAGAGATCAGGATGATGTTGTTTAGGATGTTAAGGGTAGTATCGTTTAAGTTGGTCCATGTTAGTTGGCGTTGAGAATTCTTAATCGTCTATGTCGGTAAGGATCACGGCGCCCCCCGTGAGTATCTTCTTGACGAGGTTGGGGCCCACCCAGTTTGGTTTGAATTTCCCTCAAGGGTCGATGGGACGGGGTGCTCTAAGGGATTTGACTACTAGATCTCCCTCATGTATGTTTCGGGATTTGACTCGTTTGTTAAAGGCTCGTTGTATTCTTTGTTGGTAGGCTTGCACGTTGATTAGTGCGTGTATTCTACGCTCATCTAGGAGTACTAGCTTATTGTAACGTTTTTTGTTCCATTCTTCTTCGGGGATGCCGCTTTCGGCTAGTATCTTAGTGAGGGTATTTCTAGTTCTATCGATTGTACGGCCTCATAACCGTAGGTTAGGTAGTAGGGTGTGGCTCTGGTGGGTGTTCGGTAGGAGGTTTGGTATCCCCATAATGCGAAGGGTATCTTGTTGGGCCAATCCCGGTAGTTGTCCATCATTTTCTTAAGGATTGTGACGATGTTTTTGTTCGCTGCTTCCATGGTCCCATTTGTCTGAGGTCTGTAGGGTGAGGATTTGTGTCGTTGGATTTTGTATTTAACTAAGAGTTTTTGTGTGTCGGCCCAAAAGTGAGCCCCCTGATTGCTGATAATTTCGTGTGGTATGTCGTAGCGGCAGATGATGTTGTTTTGTAGGAATTTGACTACTTGTTTGGAGGTTAGTATGGTGTAAGAGGCTGCTTCTACCCATTTGGTAAAGTAATCAACGACCACTAGTATAAAAAAATGTCCGCCGGTTCTGTAACACCCCTGATTTTATAAATTTAAATTAAATTAAAATTATGTTCACATTTTTATTTTTACGATTCAACTCGTAATTCTTAAAATTATTGTAAAACGAATTTATAGTTTAATCGTTTAAAACTCCTTAAATTTTATTTGACTCGGAAACTCTTCTTATATTTAAAACATATTTTTATTTTTATTTTGATATATTTATATATTTAATTTAATTCTTATCGAATGTCTATTTCAATGATTTAAATTCTAAATTCTCCTATTTATTTATATTTAGGATCGAATTTCTATTTTTGGCTCGAAGTTCATTTATTTTAAATTTCGTCAAAACATTTATTTCCTTTCCTCGAGAAATCAATTTAATTCACTTTATCGAAGATTTATTATTTATCGGGAAATACTATTTGATCGTCTAATTATTTAATTCTATCAACTTGGATTTCATCCCGAATAATTTATTTACTCATTTTATTTGACGGCCTGATTATTTACTAATTTTATTAACTCGATTTTAATTCAATTCTTGGGTCACTCGACTTATCGTCTCGGAATTCGGTTCATACCCGATTCATTTAATCAATCCGTATTTCCGACCCACTTTATTTTTAACGGATTCATTCCCCATTTCTTTTGTTTCCAACGTGTTGCTTTCCCATTAGATTCAACTTATCCTCTTCTTGTTAAACCCCTTTGTTTTCCCTTTCTTTTACTCCACCGCTTAACTTCTCCTTGTTTTTATCTCCACCTTTTCATTCCTCCATCCTCTTCATTCCTTTTCTGACTTCCATCATTGGTTCTTCGTTCACCGTCATCCCCGGTCTGCAATTTTGTCACTTATGCTGCTTTTTGTGCCACTGTTGCTGCTGCTCCTCTTTCGTTCTTCTTCTTCTGATTTCCCCTGTTCGCGCCTCCTCTGTTTCCCTGTCCTTTTGCTGCTGCTGTGGCGTTTTGTTGCTGCTATGTACTGCTGGTGCTGCGCTCTACTGCTGTACGGTACTACTACTGCTATCTTTCGTTCATTCTTCCTCTTTTCTTCCCCTTTAATCCTGGTGATGCTGTTGCGTTCTGTCCTCCTGCTTCGTGTAGCTGTTGCCTGCTTCTTTTCTTCTTCGTTTTAATGTTGATCTTGTCCTCCTGCTCTCCCTTCTTCTTCTCCTCTTTATCCTGATTCTCCTCTTCCTTTTATCTTATCGTTTTTCGATTCTCATTCGTTGTCATTTCATCTCATTTGCTGCTATCGTTTTCGTGCCTTTGTTTTTGCTTTTGGGTCGATTTATGCTCTCGATCGTTTGTCCTGACGCCTTTTGTTCTGCTGCTGCATCGCTGTACTGTTATCGTTCTTCCTCTCTTGATTTCGTTATTTCTGTTCGATCTCATGTTCTTCTTCCCCTTTGTTCTCTGTTTTTCTTCTCTATTCTTCTCGATGCTTTTCTTTGCTGCGGCTGTCATGTCGGTTGTTGTTGTTCTGTTGTAGTTCGCTGTTATGCTGTTCGTATAGGTGCAACTGCATGTCTGCTTGTACAGTTCATTGTTTTCGAGCCTTCCGTTTCGGGTTTCTCTTGATCGTCTTCTACCTCCCCTTCTCCTTCTTTTGTTGCTGCAACCAATGTTGTTTCTATTGTTGTTGTTGCTGTCCACAACCACTGTCGTTTGTTGTTACCGAACTGTTGCCCTCCCGTTTCTGTCATCCTTGTTTTCTTTGCTTCGTTTTGCTACTGTTGTTGCTCGCGGCTGCTGTCTCGTCCCTTGTTCTTCTTCTTCTGCTCATTTCTCCTTCCATCTTGTGTCGTATACCCTCGTCTCATTCTTTTACTTTGTCTTCTCGATCGTCATGGTGAATCTTGTTCAGAGGACTATCGATTCTACAATTTGGAGTTTAAAGATGTTACTATTGAAGATTTCGAGCTTGGACCAATCGGAGGGCGACTACATTGGATCTTTCGCCTCGGACTCGGATTTAAGGTAACTTTAGGACGTTACTCGATTTTATATCGTATGTTTGAGTAGTAGTATGTAGTAAATATTTTAACCTCGGTTTTCTAATTTTAGCTATTTATTATTGCTAATTATATTAATTTTTTAAATCGTATTTATAATTTTTTTTTTACAACTTTCGATATCGTTTTATAAATCGTTAGTAATTTAATTATTTACGATCGTTGTAATATTTTGTTGGTTATCGTGACACTAGTAACTAAATAATAACGATTTCATATTTTCTTCATATTTCGTTAATTTATAATTTTAACTCGAAATCGTATTTTTATATTATAATCGAGATTTGTATATTTGTTTAATAAATTAATTTCCGTTTTACGATTTATACTAATAAATGAGAAAATAGTCGATTTCGTTTTAAATATATTTTTAGTCGAGACTATTTTCACTAATAATTTCTTATTTGTTTACAATTGACTATTTTTATTAAAATCCGTATTATTTATTAATAAAAGCTATTTATTAAAAATAATTTGAGGTCTTTGTAACTCTCATTTTATTTATAAAACTCGTTGATTCAATTAATTTTGATATCATTTTTCTTAAAACATCTCTTTTCTAAAATCTATAGTTTTAACTCGATTTCCTAATTATTTATATAATACTCTATATTGACTTATTATATTTTCTTTATGTTTTGAGTAACGAATTTAGAAATATAATAAAGTTACGATAACGACGATAATAATAAAACGTTAATTTCGTTAGAAATGTTATTTTTATACATTTCACTTATTTTAATAACTTACGTATTTTCTATAAGACTTTCTATTTAAGTAAGTTTCTAAAATTAGCAAGTTTATATTTATAGAAAGTTTCCCTTTTTATATAAAATGTTTATTCCCTTTTATCTTCATATTATTTATAATGATTATTTATTCTCAATATCGATAATGGCTTGTTTTGGAGTTATGGAATAAAGAGAAGTGTGGGGTTAGAGTAATATAATCTGGGGTTTACAGTTTTGCCTTCAACTATAAGGCTAGTGTATCAGGAATCGGTACATTAGTTGTTGAACCGGGTGACAGGTATCCCGGGAGTTGTGTACATTTTGACCTTAAGCTTAGGCCTCGCAGTAAGTCGCCGTCATAAGTTGAACTGGGTGACAGGTAATCCCAGGAGGGGTGTGCATTGTCTTAAACTAGGACCACGCATTTATAAGTCGCCATCCTATTATGGTTGAGTAGTCTAGTTAGAGACCGAAGTTTGATTTGTTTTTTATAACTAGGTCCTCGAAGCTAGTTTTTAGTATTCTCCTGGTGAAAGTCTGACCTTCTACACTGAATATTTCCATAACGCCATTTTTTAATATTATTATTATCGGTTGATTTTGACTTGCAGGTTGACAACTGCTTTAAGTTTCGTTGAAAACTTATTTTTATTATATCGTTTTAATGTTTTCTCTTTTTAAATATTTTGATATAATAATACTATTATTTTTCCATATGATATAATATGGCTGGGAGAACGTCAGAGTTACTCCCCACTGACGTGGCTGTTATGTTTATAACATGACAGGTATTTGCTGCTGGGTTTTGGGTGTGAGCTAGCGAGTAGCGTGGATCCTACTCTTTCTTTATTCATGTAATTTATGGATTTGTATAACCCGTTTGGTGAATTTTCTTTTCAGCCCTTTTGTAAAAAGAGGCATTTGTATCGACTTACCATTTCTTTTAATAAGATATAGTTTGTCAGTGTGTTTTAATCCCAGCTCTACAGTGTTTCCGCCACTGTATTGCGTTAGAATTTCTAGGGGATTATAGTTGGTATCAGAGCATTGTTGCTCCCGACGCTTACACCTGATTCTAGGAAAAATACTCGTAAATGATTTGAATGATAATAAAATATTAGTGAGAGATGGGTAGAAACCAAAATAAGGACTTAACTGTTAGGATTAATTGTTCTTGTAACTCAATGACTAGCATTGAATATTTGTTTCTTTTATCGAGAAGAAGATGAAAGAACAAGATGTTGATATGCTGCTCCAGATCGGGACAAGACCTGCTTAGCACTCTCAACGCCTGCTGACTCGAGTGGACAACTTGGTGCTCTAAGAAAGATGCCGATGGTGACTTTTTAGCTCCGGTTCAGTTTGCTTAAGCTACAGGTTGGACGATGAGGAGTAGATTCATGTTCCAAGATGTTGCAGTAGATCCAGATGAAGCAACACTGAGGTCCTCGTGTCTCTACAAGGAGGTGAAGATACCGTGAGTCCCTTCGTGGAACCTTAGAGGTCTGAAGATTCTATTCTCGTTTTAAATCTTGGTCATTTAGGATCATCGATTCTTTTCTTCCTTCCTCTACTTCTTCCAATTCTTCTCGTATATGTTCTCATCTTCATTCACTAGGTGAATCTTTGTTCTATTCTCCTACTTTACCATCTTTCCTCTTGAGATTCTTGGTTTGACCGATTTCCGTCTTGGTGAACCCGTGTTATAGATGTTTGAGATTTAGTAAACCCTTATTACCTATGAGTTGAGGATTGTGAGTCTACCCTACCTTCTAAGCAAGTAAGAAATTCTTGAGGATTGATTTGATTGTCAAATTGTTGATTTATGGAATTAGGATGATGCTTTAGAGATTGAACCTTGGGTTATAGGTCACTTGATTATTTTGGAGTACTTAGAGTTGAATATATTTTTGGAGTAATAAGAGTGTGATATTTGATGGATACCTAGTACCTAACCTAGAACCGAACTAAGTGTAACTGATACTATTACTTTGGGATTTCTACCTAATGCTTATTCGATGGATGCGTCATGAATATTCGGGATCATAGAGTATTGGTTAAAATGTTAGTCTGTTGTGGTACCCTTAAAGGTTTTCATTAATGTTGTTAGAAATTTTGGTTGACATAGATTACCCGTATTTCTTGTGGATTAGATCATTGATCATTGTTCAGGGTTGTAACCTATGAAATTTGGAGTTGAGTGATCTAACTTGGGTGAATTATTCTTAATCTCGAAGAAGAGAAGTATCTCGCACAACCATAATTTGAGCTTATTGTGTTGTTTTGAGGAATATTATAGTACATATCATCTTTTTGGGACTTTCAGTTTAGAACCTTAGACCAACGAGATTATGGCTTCGTTGAGTTAATAAACATTTTGGTGGTTTCGCTGGTACGATATGAGATTTGATGGAATTCCCAAAAACCTTAGTTGAATGACGTATTTGAAGATGGGAGTGTTCGCGCCATTACCTATAGGTTTGAGCGTGTTTGAGGATTCGTTGTACTTTTCCAAGTTTTGTACTTGGGGCATATTAAATATGTTGATGATCATTTTTGAGGATTTCGTACCCGAGCCTTGTTAAATTGGTGGATCTTGTTTAATGATCCTTACTCGAGAGATTTATAGTGTACCTCGAGTTCAAACTTTATGAGCTTTGGATTTAGGAACCTCATCGTTTGCGAGTTTCAGTTTGTATGATGACCGTTGGAACTTTAATTGACGAGATTAGTTTTTAAAGCATTTGGGGATTAGTATCGTGTCGTTTGAATGATTGGATAGTCACGTAAGACATTTTTGGGATTATAACCGAGTAGTGCCACCTAGTGCTTAATGTTGGAGTTACGTTATTTGATGGAAATTAGGAACCCATGTTGTGGGAGTCGTGCCAGGAATCTCGAGATGGTTAATTTATTCTCTGATCCTCAAGAGCTCTTTTGACTCTCAATTTCGTTCCTTCCCTTAACTTTCCTTATCCTGCTACTTCTTCTTCGGCCAATCCCTTCGATTTCTTTATCGGGTTTGAAAATTTCTGTTTCAATTTGTCGTTGACTTCGACTATATTTATCCGTTTATCATTTCCCCGAATTTATGTTATGAAAAGTCTGACTATTTTAAAATTTTGGCTATCATGAAATTTTAACATTTTGAGTTATAAATTTTAAAACTTTGTACTTCGTTTTGTTTTTGGTTGATAACATATATTTAGTCATGCTTCAAAATGCCTTAATAATTTATTTTAAAGTATTTCGAAATTGTTTCAAATTTCTATTTTCGAGCGTTTGAATTTTACATAATCGCTAATATTTTGATTTCTATAAGATTATTATGTAAAACGATTTAACATTTTCGAAAAGCTTGGTACGTCTATATTTTTATTTTATTGTCGATAAACTTTAAATCTATTATTGAAAATGTTTGACGAATGGTTCGATTTTCATTTACTAGCTACAAAATTTGATTTATCAAAATTTTGTTTGATTTTAAAGCAAAGTATTGTCGAATTTCTTAATTAAAACGTTTTACTGTTGTTTTGAAAAAAATTGGGTACTCTTCCCTCTCGTTCGTTTACAAATAATATTTATCGTCATTATTTTATAAAATAATTTTTAACTTGCGATTTTATTAATTTAAATGCTTTTAAACTTTGGGAATTGAGCCCAACTCTTCTTGAAATAAATTTTGACTTTAATTTCGTTTTCATATCACGTTTGAAGTTGTAAAAAAATTTTAATCGGGATTGTGATGCGAGTTAAGCATTCCCATTTTGTTCAAGTGATATAACTTCATTTTTCATTCTATTTGCGTGTTTTTGTAAGTTTCGAGGACGAAACTTCTTTTTAGTGGGGAAGATTGTAACACCCCTGATTTTATAAATTTAAATTAAATTAAAATTATGTTCACATTTTTATTTTTACGATTCAACTCGTAATTCTTAAAATTATTGTAAAACGAATTTATAGTTTAATCGTTTAAAACTCCTTAAATTTTATTTGACTCGGAAACTCTTCTTATATTTAAAACATATTTTTATTTTTATTTTGATATATTTATATATTTAATTTAATTCTTATCGAATGTCTATTTCAACGATTTAAATTCTAAATTCTCCTATTTATTTATATTTAAGCTCGAATTTCTATTTTTGGCTCGAAGTTCATTTATTTTAAATTTCGTCAAAACATTTATTTCCTTTCCTCGAGAAATCAATTTAATTCACTTTATCGAAGATTTATTATTTATCGGGAAATACTATTTGATCGTCTAATTATTTAATTCTATCAACTTGGATTTCATCCCGAATAATTTATTTACTCATTTTATTTGACGGCCTGATTATTTACTAATTTTATTAACTCGATTTTAATTCGATTCTTGGGTTAGTCAACTTATCGTCTTGGAATTCTGTTCATACCCGATTCATTTAATCAATCCGTATTTCCGACCCACTTTATTTTTAACGGATTCATTCCCCATTTTTTTTGTTTCCAACGTGTTGCTTTCCCATTAGATTCAACTTATCCTCTTCTTGTTAAACCCCTTTGTTTTCCCTTTCTTTTACTCCACCGCTTAAATTCTCCTTGTTTTTATCTCCACCTTTTCATTCCTCCATCCTCTTCATTCCTTTTCTGACTTCCATCATTGGTTCTTCGTTCACCGTCATCCCCGGGCTGCAATTTTGTCACTTATGCTGCTTTTCGTGCCACTGTTGCTGCTGCTCCTCTTTCGTTCTTCTTCTTCTGATTTCCCCTGTTCGCGCCTCCTCTGTTTCCCTGTCCTTTTGCTGCTGCTGTGGCGTTTTGTTGCTGCTATGTACTGCTGGTGCTGCGCTCTACTGCTGTACGGTACTACTACTGCTATCTTTCGTTCATTCTTCCTCTTTTCTTCCCCTTTAATCCTGGTGATGCTGTTGCGTTCTGTCCTCCTGCTTCGTGTAGCTGTTGCCTGCTTCTTTTCTTCTTCGTTTTAATGTTGATCTTGTCCTCCTGCTCTCCCTTTTTCTTCTCCTCTTTATCCTTATTCTCCTCTTCCTTTTGTCTTATCGTTTTTCGATTCTCATTCGTTGTCATTTCATCTCATTTGCTGCTATCGTTTTCGTGCCTTTGTTTTTGCTTTTGGGTCGATTTATGCTCTCGATCGTTTGTCCTGACGCCTTTTGTTCTGCTGCTGCATCGCTGTACTGTTATCGTTCTTCCTCTCTTGATTTCGTTATTTCTGTTCGATCTCATGTTCTTCTTCCCCTTTGTTCTCTGTTTTTCTTCTCTATTCTTCTCGATGCTTTTCTTTGCTGCGGCTGTCATGTCGGTTGTTGTTGTTCTGTTGTAGTTCGCTGTTATGCTGTTTGTATAGGTGCAACTTCATGTCTGCTTGTACAGTTCATTGTTTTCGAGGCTTCCGTTTCGGGTTTCTCTTGATCGTCTTCTACCTCCCCTTCTCCTTCTTTTGTTGCTGCAACCAATGTTGTTTCTATTGTTGTTGTTGCTGTCCACAACCACTGTCGTTTGCTGTTACCGAACTGTTGCCCTCCCGTTTCTGTCATCCTTGTTTTCTTTGCTTCGTTTTGCTACTGTTGTTGCTCGCGGCTGCTGTCTCGTCCCTTCTTCTTCTTCTTCTTCTTCTGCTCATTTCTCCTTCCATCTTGTGTCGTATACCCTCGTCTCATTCTTTTACTTTGTGATGGTAGGGATTTGTCGCGGAATCCCAACCGTCAATAAAATAACCGACTAATCCTACGGTAGATAGGGCAAGTCGGGTCGAATCCACGGGGACGGTAACGTATAGCCTAGACTAGGTCGGCCTAAGAACAAGACTAAGTCAACGAGCTAAACTAGAATGATTAAAAGGGGAGAAAGCTAGACTAAGACTATGGCTAAGGAGAAAGCAAACAAAGGAGAACGGGCTAGGATTAGGTCGGGGTCAAAGGGGTAACGGATTGGTCAAGGGAGAACTAGAGCGAAGAAGGTAGTAGGGTAATCTAGGTATAGTCCGGGCTCTCGCAACTTAGACCGACCTAGAGGTTTCACCTAAAACTCATCTCGGCGACACACATGACAAACGGGGTTTTAGCGCGCTATAGTGGCCTAGGTCGAATCCGGGCTCTCGCTACGTAGATAGACCTAGGGGTCGTCCTCACCGGGCTCTCGCAACTTAGTGAGGGAACCGAACCGACAAACAAACTATCACCCACAAGAGAAAGGCAAGAAAAACAAGCATTCACAACTACCTAGTCAATCAAGCATTTCAACAAACATGTGATGTGCATCAAACCAAGAGGAAACCCAAATCTTCCACCAACATCTCCAACAATCCCTTAATCACCCAATTAACACCCTAATCACCTTACTAACCATAGCAAAGATCTACTCTAACATATCTATTCTATAACTAACACTAACAAGATGAGCCAACACAAGAACAAGAGGATGCATATATGAAACTAACAAGAATGAAGAACAAAACAATAAACAAGAACTAAAGATTCAAACTTGAATGATAAAAACAAGATTAAGAAGAAGGAAGAGGAGATTATACCATACTAGAGAAGATGAAATGAAGAAATCTTGCATAAATGGAAGAAAACCCAAATACCTCAACCAAGGTTGTCAATCTTGGTGGAGATCTTGAAGAATTCCCTTAATACAAGTACTAATCTACGATTAACTACTAATTACCGGCTAATCTACACTAATCTAATCTAATCTAACCTAAAGTAGTCTAGGGTTTAAGGAGAAGTGAAGAATATGACATAAGATTACAAGAGGAAGGGTATATATAGGGTTTAAGAATGAAAGGAGAAGAAAAGAAAGGAAGGCGTGCAGCAGCAGGCCCGTCCCGGCCGAGACGGGGTGGTCCTGGTCGGGACGAGGTCGGTCCCGGTTGGGACGCCATGGTCCCGGTCGGGATGGACCCTCAGTAGGCTCATCTTCGTTTCCTTCTTCATCCCGGACGGGATGAGCCTTGTAGGCCTCCAATATGAACTTTTTGGTCCCTCCTTGCTTCTCATGGGCTTCCCATTGATTCTCGGGACTCGGGATCAGGTCTCAGAGGCTCAGGATTGGGTCCCAAGGTCTCGGGGTCGATTCCAAGGCATCGAATCATCGTTCCTTTACTCCGTTGGCTCCAAAATGTGTATGTATAGAGTCGGAATCGCTCCAACTCTTCCAAATCGGTCTCGGGAACCTGAAACGAACTAAAGGAAGCATAAGAAGCCCCTAAACCGCTCCCAAGGAGCGATTCTACAAGGAAAATGGGACCAAAACACTACAAAATAGGCACTACAAACCACAATTATCAACTCCCCCACACTTAACCCTTACTCGCCCTCGAGTAAGCACATACTACTACTAAACTATCCGAGTGGGTATTAGCGCACCCTACGCCCTTTCAACTCACGCGAGTGCACTTAGAGGAAAAGTGCACTCCGCAAGGCAAGTCGGGTCTTGCGACAAAACCGCGGATGCAACCGGACACAAAACACACAAACAAACAAACAAACACTTAGACGGTTGCACCCAAAACAAAAGAAATACCGCTTCCCTCTAAAAGTGGTGAAAAAAGCACCGGTTTAGGAGTCGAGGTAAGTGACAATGTTCCCAAGCTAGCAATACAAACCAAGGTGAACTAAACCCTAATAGTATGACGATCAAGCAATAAAAACGTTGGTAATTTACCTAGGTCCTCCTAACTTTCTAAAAACGTACTACGGGACGATCGGCGGAGTGGAAAAGTGAAGAACCACGGTGTTAGTCGACACTGTAGGTAAGTGAGACCTCGCCCCCTTTAGCGTGAGCCAAGAGGGTCGTCCCGTGTCCGAAACCGCCTAACTAGTCCAAGTAAAAAGGTGGAAAACATGCAAAATGAGGGAAGACCGACTAATGCCGCTATCATCCTTCCTAGGGACTCGGTCCTTTGGTAGGCTCTTCACGGCAAAAGTCGGAAAAAGGCTTATTTTTGTGGGGATTTCTTTTTGTGAGACGGGTTTTGTTTTGGCATATTCTTTCTTTTCGACGTTTTGATTTGTTTGTTGCCATGCCATTTCTTTTTCTTCTTTTCTATTTTCTTTTTGGCTTTTGTGCCTTTTCTTTTTCTTCATTCTTTTCTTTCTTTCATTTTTTTTTCTTTCTTTTCTTTTCTTTGCCCTTTTTTGGCAAGATTTGGCTTTTTGGCATTTCTTGATAATTAAGAAAGAGAGAATTCAAGAAATTGCATCTTATTGTGTGGATATGTGTGTGAGGTAGGTAAATGGGTAAGTCGGGGTTGCGCATTCCCTTTCAAACCCACAAAAAGTGGAGAACTTGGACTAATCAAACAATCCTAGACACGGTCACCAAAGGGACGAGACTTGGTAACCAAGGCCTTTTCACACCGTGGGTGGTCATAATGGTCAAAGGTGCAAATCCCGCAGTAAATCCCTAGTAAGCTAGGTGGACTCAAGGTAAAGGACCAACGAACTCATTGATTTAGGGTCATTCTACTAGGCTAAAGTCCAAAACTCGATTTGTACAACTAGAAAGGGAAAATAGACACTCACACACTCGCCTCTAAACCGGGTTTTCGAAAACGGTTTACGCACAAGACACACAACACAACACAAAACAAAGACACGACGAAAACGAACGAAAGAAAAAGGAGCAAAAGCAACAAAACAAAAACAGAACAATAACAAACATATAAAAAAAACACAAACATCACCCCGATCATCCAAACAAGTCACCAAAACAACCACAAACTTTACAAGCTCCACCCGAGCACACCACATCACAATCTCCTCCAAACTCCGCAAGAGACAAAGAAGGAAAAAGGGATAGAAGATGTTACCGGACATCATGAAAGCTCTCCAAAATTAGCGGCGATTTAAGCAACCTATAAGGAAAAGAGGGCAAACACACAAAACAAAACAAATACACGACACAAAGACACAAAAGGAAAACACACAAAAGAAAAATCTTTTTGATTTTTTGTGAAATTTTTCAAATTTTTATGGTTTTTAAAGATTTTATTTTTTTCGAAAAAACTAAGAAAATAAAACTAACTATGCTAGAATATCGCTCCCCCACACTTAAACCGAGCAATGTCCTCATATGCTCAATCGTAGTGTGCGGAGAGACAAAAGAAAAATAAAAGAAACTACGAAAATAAAGCTAAAAATCAAAAAGAAAAGTGGAGAAAAGGGAAGAAGGTGTCCGGCCGGGGTGTAGTCAAGTCACCATGGGCCGAGACAAGAAAAGATATGGATGGGGGAAGAAAATAAAAAGAAGGAAATAAAAGGAAATGGGAGGGGAGGGATAGGTGTGATCAAGTCACCTAGCCCGGATTCCGCCTAAATCCGACTAAATCCTCAAAAAAGAAAGTGGAAATCTTGTAAAATTTGGATTTTGAAAATGACTCTCGATGTAGTCACATCATCGAGAGTCGGGAGCAACCACTACCAAGGCCTCGAAGGCCACCATGACATCAAGACACATAAGTGTACAAGGGGGAAGGGAATAAACAAAGGAAAACAAGCAACAACAAAAACGGAAAAGAAAGGATAGTTGTCGTACCATAAGTTAGCAACTCACTCTCTCCATCGTCTCATAGATCAATATAGGCACTTGCTTGTCTTCAGCATTGTTATCCCGCTTCAAGCTTGATAGAACCGCATGGTAGAGGTAGTAAAGGTGGGAGGGGGTGGGATTTGATGTGAATATCGGTTTAAAGTGAGGAGGAAATGAGGTTAAGGTATGTATGACATGAGCAAGGATGGGTAGGGAGGTTGGGTGGGGGTATACAATGGTTGGGTGGGCTCAAATGTCGAAGAAGAGGCCAAAAGAGGAGAAAGGGGACCATCCCGGTCGGGATGGATGGTCCCGGTCGGGAAGACACCCTCGTCTCGATCGGGAAGCCACCTTCCCGGTCGGGACGACACTCCAGCAAGCTCCAATTTTTGCACCTCCATCCCGATCGGGATGGCTTCTTCCCGATCGGGATGACACACCCGTCCCGGTCGGGAAGCTCCCTTCCCGCCCGGGATGGGTCTTCTTGACCTCCAAAACCCCAAAAGCTTCACCGAAGCTTCAAAAACCGACTTCCATTCCCACGATCCAAGCTCTATCATTATCTACTCTTCTCTAGGAATCACCTTTCCTTCACACCTATCACATTAAACTCAAACAAAACATCAAATTCTCTCCCTCACAACGCTCATCAACAATCAAATATTACAAGAATGTCACAAAACTAACATAATCAAGAGATAAAACACACAAATACAAACGCAAGAATTCTAAAGAAGAGAGGAGGGGAATATACAACATGAAGGTTCTTTAGGAACTCCGTCAAACCTAGGATGGTGGACTCTTCTTCAACCGTAGCCCTCAAGGGCATGGAGGAGCAAGTCGAACGCGCTACCGACGTCATAGTGAAGGCCCAAGAAGCGCTCGAGCTTAACCGACCTCCACGGCCTCCAAGGAGGAGGCAAGAAGTAGGAATCCCAAGACCCGACATCATCTTCAAAGTAGTTTCCGGGGTCTCTCCATCCTACGAGATTAACCGACCTCTTCATCCCTAAGCATTGCCTCCAATCACAAGCAAGCTTCATCTCCAAGAATCGAGGCACAAAGAGCGGTTTTGGCCTCATCTCTTCATTGCACACCCCCACACTTTCCTCAAGTTGTGGTTCCCCATCTTCATCACTCGGCCCCACATCATCTTGGAGAAGAGAATCGAAACTTCTACCGGCGGTTTCAATCTCTTCCAAGTCATCTCTCGGTGTACTAGTAAGGGGCTCTTGATGCTTATCCACGTTCTCGGACAAGGGCAACTCGAGGCTAACAATTTCACCCAACAACTCCACAAACTCCACCAAACCGTCCAACTCACTATCCTCCTCCAATTCCTCACCAATGTTGCCTTCACTAAGGGTTATATCCTCATCCGTCTCTTTTTGGGTAAACGATTGAGGTTCTTCAAAGCAAATCTCTCCTCCAAAGGGAACATCATCGGCGGCTTCATGGTTAGGTTGCTCTTCGTTCTCAAGTGGGCATCCTTCATCTAATTGCGATGTTCGGGATAAAAGCATTACGGTTTTAACCGCTATTGCATTTAATCGAGCATCCCTCGCCTCGTTTTCCCTTCGAAATCGGGCCATGAATTCATCTTGCTCTTTTTGCATTTGAATGGCCATTTCTTGTGTGCTCCTTTGCATTTGAAGAATAGAATGACACAACTCCAAGTTTGACGATTGGTGGTCATTGGGGTCTTGTAAAGCTCCTTGATGATCTTGATAATGCCCAAGGGGTGGGGCATCATATTGTTGGTAGCAAGGTTGGGGTGATTGGTAGTAGTGTGGGTCATAGGGTTCATATTGGTAAGTATTCCCGCCTGTCGCGCGGGTGACCCGGGTTCGTTCCCCGGCAACGGCGCCAAATTGATGGCAGGGATTTGTCGCGGAATCCCAACCGTCAATAAAATAACCGGCTAATCCTACGGTAGATAGGGCAAGTCGGGTCGAATCCACGGGGACGGTAATGTATAGCCTAGACTAGGTCGGCTTAAGAACAAGACTAAGTCAACGAGCTAAACTAGAATGATTAAAAGGGGAGAAAGCTAGACTAAGACTATGGCTAAGGAGAAAGCAAACAAAGGAGAACGGGCTAGGATTAGGTCGGGGTCAAAGGGGTAACGGATTGGTCAAGGGAGAACTAGAGCGAAGGAGGTAGTAGGGTAATCTATGTATAGTCCGGGCTCTCGCAACTTAGACCGACCTAGAGGTTTCACCTAAAACCCATCTCGGCGACACACATGACAAGCGGGGTTTTAGCGCGCTATAGTGGCCTAGGTCGAATCCAGGCTCTCGCTACGTAGATAGACCTATGGGTCGTCCTCACCGGGCTCTCGCAACTTAGTGAGGGAACCGAACCGACAAACAAACTATCACCCACAAGAGAAAGGCAAGAAAAACAAGCATTCACAACTACCTAGTCAATCAAGCATTTCAACAAACATGTGATGTGCATCAAACCAAGAGGAAACCCAAATCTTCCACCAACATCTCCAACAATCCCTTAATCACCCAATTAACACCCTAATCACATTACTAACCCTAGCAAAGATCTACTCTAACATATCTATTCTATAACTAACACTAACAAGATGAGCCAACACAAGAACAAGAGGATGCATATATGAAACTTACAAGAATGAAGAACAAAACAATAAACAAGAACTAAAGATTCAAACTTGAATGATAAAAACAAGATTAAGAAGAAGGAAGAGGAGATTATACCATACTAGAGAAGATGAAAGGAAGAAATATTGCATAAATGGAAGAAAACCCAAATACCTCAACCAAGGTTGTCAATCTTGGTGGAGATCTTGAAGAATTCCCTTAATACAAGTACTAATCTACGATTAACTACTAATTACTGACTAATCTATACTAATCTAATCTAATCTAACCTAAAGTAGTCTAGGGTTTAAGGAGAAGTGAAGAATATGACATAAGATTACAAGAGGAAGGGTATATATAGGGTTTAAGAATGAAAGGAGAAGAAAAGAAAGGAAGGCGTGCAGCAGCAGGCCCGTCCCGGTCGGGATGGACCCTCAGTAGGCTCATCTTCGTTTCCTTCTTCATCCCGGACGGGATGAGGCCATACCCATTCGGGATGAGCCTTGTAGGCCTCCAATATGAACTTTTTGGTCCCTCCTTGCTTCTCATGGGCTTCCCATTGATTCTCGGGACTCGGGATCGGGTCTCGGAGGCTCGGGATTGGGTCCCAAGGTCTCGGGGTCGATTCCAAGGCATCGAATCATCGTTCCTTTACTCCGTTGGCTCCAAAATGTGTATGTATAGAGTCGGAATCGCTCCAACTCTTCCAAATCGGTCTCGGGAACCTGAAACGAACTAAAGGAAGCATAAGAAGCCCCTAAACCGCTCCCAAGGAGCGATTCTACAAGGAAAATGGGACCAAAACACTACAAAATAGGCACTACAAACCACACTTATCACTTTGTCTTCTCGATCGTCATGGTGAATCTTGTTCAGAGGACTATCGATTCTACAATTTGGAGTTTAAAGATGTTACTATTGAAGATTTCGAGCTTGGACCAATCGGAGGGCGACTACATTGGATCTTTCGCCTCGGACTCGGATTTAATGTAACTTTAGGACGTTACTCGATTTTATATCGTATGTTTGAGTAGTAGTATGTAGTAAATATTTTAACCTCAGTTTTCTAATTTTAGCTATTTATTATTGCTAATTATATTAATTTTTTAAATCGTATTTATAATTTTTTTTTTTACAACTTTCGATATCGTTTTATAAATCGTTAGTAATTTAATTATTTACGATCGTTGTAATATTTTGTTGGTTATCGTGACACTAGTAACTAAATAATAACGATTTCATATTTTCTTCATATTTTGTTAATTTATAATTTTAACTCGAAATCGTATTTTTATATTATAATCGAGATTTGTATATTTGTTTAATAAATTAATTTCCGTTTTACGATTTATACTAATAAATGAGAAAATAGTCGATTTCGTTTTAAATATATTTTTAGTCGAGACTATTTTCACTAATAATTTCTTATTTGTTTACAATTGACTATTTTTATTAAAATCCGTATTATTTATTAATAAAAGCTATTTACTAAAAATAATTTGAGGTCTTTGTAACTCTCATTTTATTTATAAAACTCGTTTATTCAATTAATTTTGATATCGTTTTTCTTAAAACATCCCTTTTCTAAAATCTATAGTTTTAACTCGATTTCCTAATTATTTATATAATACTCTATATTGACTTATTATATTTTCTTTATGTTTTGAGTAACGAATTTAGAAATATAATAAAGTTACGATAACGACGATAATAATAAAACGTTAATTTCGTTAGAAATGCTATTTTTATACATTTCACTTATTTTAATAACTTACGTATTTTCTATAAGACTTTCTATTTTAAGTAAGCTTCTAAAATTAGCAAGTTTCTATTTATAGAAAGTTTCCCTTTTTATATAAAATGTTTATTCCCTTTTATCTTCATATTATTTATAATGATTATTTATTCTCAATATCGATAATGGCTTGTTTTGGAGTTATGGAATAAAGAGAAGTGTGGGGTTAGAGTATATAATCTGGGGTTTACAGTTTTGCCTTCAACTATAAGGCTAGTGTATCAGGAATCGGTACATTTGTTGTTGAACCGGGTGACAGGTATCCCGGGAGTTGTGTACATTTTGACCTTAAGCTTAGGCCTCGCAGTAAGTCGCCGTCATAAGTTGAACTGGGTGACAGGTAATCCCAGGAGGGGTGTGCATTGTCTTAAACTAGGGCCACGCATTTATAAGTCGCCGTCCTATTATGGTTGAGTAGCCTAGTTAGAGACCGAAGTTTGATTTGTTTGAACTAGGTCCTCGAAGCTAGTTTTTAGTATTCTCCTGGTGAAAGTCTGACCTTCTACACTGAATATTTCCATAACGCCATTTTTTAATATTATTATTATCGGTTGATTTTGACTTGCAGGTTGACAACTGCTTTAAGTTTCGTTGAAAACTTATTTTTATTATATCGTTTTAATGTTTTCTCTTTTTAAATATTTTGATATAATAATACTATTATTTTTCCATATGATATAATATGGCTGGGAGAACGTCAGAGTTACTCCCCACTGACGTGGCTGTTATGTTTATAACATGACAGGTATTTGCTGCTGGGTTTTGGGTGTGAGCTAGCGAGTAGCGTGGATCCTACTCTTTCTTTATTCATGTAATTTATGGATTTGTATAACCCGTTTGGTGAATTTTCTTTTCAGCCCTTTTGTAAAAAGAGGCCTTTGTATCGACTTACCATTTATTTTAATAAGATATAGTTTGTCAGTGTGTTTTAATCCCAACTCTACAGTGTTTCCGCCACTGTATTGCGTTAGAATTTCTAGGGAATTACAGGTTCCGGATGGGTGTACCTTTCTTATGATGTCTATTCCCCAGGTAGAGAAGGGACAGGGTGTTGTTGTGGTGTGGAGTGGGTATGGTGGTAGGTATTGAATGTTGGCGAATATTTGACAGTTGTGACAGTGACAGACGTGACGCCGACATTCTGCCTCTAGGGTGGCCCAGTAATAGCCCAATCTCATTATTTTTCGGGCTAATAGGTGTGCACTCATGTGAGGTCCGCATTACTCATCACGTACTTCTTCCATGACTTTTTCGGATTAAGTTTTGTTTATACATCTAAGGAGTACTCCATGTGGGGTTCTTTTGTATAGTAACCCTTGGTTTAGGATGTAGTGGGCGGTTTGTATTCTTAGGGCACGTTTGTTTTTGGTGTTTGTCTTGGGTGGGTGTGATCCGTCGTTTTTGAAGTCTAGGAACGCTTTGTACCAAGGTTCTTCGAGGATGTCATCGGTTTCGATGTTGTGGATGTAGGCGGGTTGTTCACTTCTCTCTAGGTGGATAGGCATACAGAAAAGGCAGTCGGGTATGCTTATTAGCGAGGCTAATTTGGACAGGGCGTCAGCGAATTGGTTTTCCACACGGGGTATCTGTATGAAGTTGATTTCGGTGAACTCTTGGGATATTATCTCTATTTTGGTTTGGTATGGAGCTAGGCATTCGCTATAGACCTTCCAAATGCCTATGGCTTGGTTGAATACTTAGTGATGAATCTCCGTGGACTCTAAGGTTCTTAACTCCTAGAGTTACGGCGGCTTTAGCCATATTAGGCAGGCTTCGCATTCGACTGCGTTGTTGGTAACTGGGAAGTCTAGCTTGATTGTTATGGGTGTGTGGTAGCCTATTGGTTGTTGGTTGTGTGGGTTTCCTGTGTTGAGTTTTTCGGTTAGGTAGTCAATTATGGGTTGAGCTTAGGATAGTTGTTTTTGATCTCTTTTTAGGGTGAAATTAGATGGGCCGTTAGTTGTAGCTCTTATGCTTTGATTAATTTCTGTCAATAAATGCCATAGTATTGAGTTTTAAGCGAGAAAGTGTGTTATTAAAATTCAAGCAATTGTCGAGGCGCATTGTAAAAAAAAGTTGTTTTATTGATTGATAATAAGCGGGCTAGGCGCCCAAGATGTTGCTTTTGGGGAGGTGGAGGACAGGTTCCCTCGCACCTCCCGACCTCACATGTATCAAGGCTTCCTCCCGAAAAGAGCACCTTGATGGCGCCGCCTATTTTAACCACTACAGATGTGGTGGCTTTGTCGCTAGTGTCCCCGAAGGTAAGGTTCGCGTCTGTGCTTTCACAGGAGGGAAGGTCCCGGCATCCACTAGATCCTGGATGTCGTGTTTAAGGCGGTCGTAGTCCTCAGTGTAGTGACATCGTTTGTGATTCGTCGAAGGTGTTGCTATGTCAGTGTCGAGGATTCGACGATAGTAAAAGTGTAAGTTGTGATTTTGCAAAAGAAAAGCGCGGTTGTAGAAGAACCGGTTTTGAAGATTGTGACGTTGCGTTTTTATTGAGACTACTATTGATTAGTAGTTCGAAATTTGCGATACGGTGTTCAGGAGAGAACGTGGTGTTTGTGATGGTGTTTTGATAGTGTGACCAAATCCTTAGTACAGGATTTAGGTTGCAAAAGTGTTTTTTTTAGAAAAAACTTTTAAAACGTGCCACCGCACTTATCGATTCCAGTAATTGGAGTTTCAACAGTGGCGATGTGTGTTGTAAAAAATGTGGGGTGTAACCGCTTTGGATTCCTTGACTTCATTAATTGAAGTTTTGGTATGTTAATGGTATGTGCTAAAAAGTGTTTTGAAGAAATAAAATGTAACCGTTTTAGGCGCCTCGGTCCCATCGGTCGGGAATTTGGCCATAGTAACGGTGTATGCGAAAATGTTTTGAAAGCGAAGTGTAACCGTATAAGGCACCTCGATCCCATTATTAGTTGGGGTTTTGGTAATAATAACGGTACATCGTTGTTGTTTGAAAATGACGAATTTTAATTTTGACCGGAGTAACGGCGGTCAAGAGTTTTTTTTTTTTTAAATGTGGAGTGTAAAATTGGCCATGGCGATGACCTCAATGTGTTCTTGAAAATAATTTTGATTTGGCCGAACCATCGACGCTTAAAGGGCCGTTTCAAAAAGAAGATGTCCTTTTTCAAAAACGGAGTGGGGTGCGGTTGAATACGTTGTCGTGGTTGAATCCAGATTTTAGTGTTTTATGTGGGTTGTCAAACACGCTACACATAACTAGGAATGCGAACACTCATGCAGGATGCAGACAAGGGTAGATTAGGGTAGGATACCGCCCACTAATAGTCTTTGCTTAGGTGACGACAGGCCACCTGGGGAGGTGAGTGTCATACCGTCTGCTTGGAATCACTCGTTTGGTATATCCACGGAATACATGGCTACCTCGGAGGGCCGGAACGTCAATCGAGGGTCTCTCCGCGTGTCCGAAAGGATCTTACTGCGAAGAGGTCAATTGGTCCTAATATCAGTTAGGGTGGGCTTTTTAGGGCCAAAACCTGTAGTGACCACAACAAGGAACTAGGATATGAGCTTCCCCGACCTCGTTCAAGTTACACCACCGTTAGAAACTTGTTTCGAAATCCCCAGCGGAGTCGCCAAACTGTGGACGCCCGTCCGCACCGCCCGGCGCCCCGCGCGCACCTGCCCGGGACCTCCCAGTTTGTCACGGCGGCCACCCACGCGGCCCCCTCCTGGTCAGGGGCCGGTCCGATCTCGCGTTCGGGGTGATTTTTAAGACCTCGATTTGGTTGACGATTCGGATACTACTAGACGGGTGCGGGCACCCGTGTTTCCGTTAGAATTGATCGAGACGTGGTTGTAAATGTTTAAAGGCTGATATGTTTGGTAAGACGACTTTTTTAGTGAACCGAATTCGTTGCCGATTTTTGGAGTCGCCACCGAGTCAATTATGAGGACTCGGAAACCGTTCAAGTCAACTTTGATCCTTAGCCGGCTCAAAGTTGAGTGGCACAGGACCTAAAGATAAAGACTTGTACCCTTAAGCACTCCATACCTGGAAAGACTCTCATTGCCAATGGTTTCGGACATCCGGAAACCATCAATTCTGAGTAAGGGGTGAGGGTACGTATTGGGAAGCCAACGTCCGATAGACATCGACACCCAATCCCGCCCGCACGTAGCGGTCTCTACTAATCAATCGGTGGGCTGAATAACTTTGTTCCTTAATTGTGGCGGAAGTACGATAACATCCGTTGTTTTAACCCTATGTCTTTGCCACGTCGGCTGCTTAAGGACAAGTAAGTTTATTGTCGTCGAAGTAGTTGTGTTTACATTCTTTGCATGCGATTTCACGTGACAAGCAGGCCATGAAAAGATGCATGTAGGAGAGTAGAGAGTACTAAGTATTATAGGTATTAGCAAATCAGTTTTAACGTGATAATACGAATATTAGTCGTTCTCGTGGTATACCTTACCTGGTATTCTGCTTAAGATGCGTCGGCTCGGTATTTGTAAGGATGCATCGAACTACGTATGGTGAGTACCGAGACTAATGCGGAACCCGACCATCGATTTGTTCAATTTTAGCTTGTTTACGTTTTGAATTCCGTGTTAGGTGATTTAGCATGCGAATATAGGGTCATAAAAGCGGTAAATCATACGAAAGCTGTAAATGCAAAATGTAAGTAAATCACATAGTGAGGAGTTGCACCCTCGGAGTGTACACTAAACAAGACACGATGCGTAGATGATTGAGAACGGATCTCGGAACTACTCGGGTTTAGTTATGGTGCTTTAGTGGTTATGGTTGAATTTGAGGACGTTACGTATGTTTATAACGTGTCATGGACCTAGTTTCCATGTTTGATATTATTGAAGTGCATAGTAAAAGTACAGGATTGTAAAGTTTTATTTAGACGACAACCTAGTGACGGTTCGACTTAGAGGCGGATCCTCCTAATTCATCCTGTGGTGATTTCGGCAGAGCTTCGTTTCTACGGCTTAATTAGTTCTGCGGTTAATCCGGCAGAGCTTCGCTGCTAGACCCGGGGTTGGCTAGTCGAACGCAGGTGCTCCTCGGGGTCGAGTGGAGTGTTCGAGAGTGAAGAGTAGCGTCGATTTGCTAAACGATCGAGTGGATCGTACTTACTGTTGGAGTGCGACCTAAGTTATAGAAGAAGAGGGGGAGAGCGAGTTGTGGGAGTAGTAAGTCACGAACTCGTTTTGATGTGTCGAATGAACGAAATGAGAGGGGGTATTTATAGTTGCTCGCGCAGTTCAAATCGCTCTCTAGGACGCCTGAGTTTTGGCGCACCAAAACTCAGACGCCTTGGGTCATGCGCACGAAGATTAGAGCGCCTGGTGTGAGGCGCCTGAAATTTTTAAGATTCGATTTCGACACTTTCCAAAACGGAGAAGATGCGTTTATTGTGTTGACTTAGAGGTTAAGCTTCCCCGTTAACCCTAGTGCGTCGAGCGCAGGGTGGGCTTCGGGTGCGAGTTCCGAGGTTTACTTGGGCCGACGCATTGACTCGGATTTGACTTTGCATATTTCGGGGCCGATTAGGGCTCCTGGTGTCAAAATTGACTTTAATTAGTGTCGACGCGACCGTAATGACACGACTAAGGCTGTCTTGATTTTAAATTAATTTTTCTGAGTAATTATTTGATCTGTTCTATAGAAAAACTATCTAAATCATCGTAATCTCACGTCGTGTTGCAGTCTGATCGTCATCGGGTGTTTGTTGAGTACTCATGCAGCCACAAGGTCCAAATCTGGGTGTCTACCGAAGCCCCCACTTTGACTGAGGATTGGGCAAAGCGAAAGTCAAAGTCTAGCCGTCCAGGTCAATCGAGAATTACGACCTGGTGGTTGTCTGGTCGGGTCGTTTTGAGTCCGTTGAACTACGTATTGGAGGCTCGTCAGCCAAAGCTTAGAAATCATACCTGACATCCTTGCCTACGGTTGCCTGCTGATGCTTGGGTCTGGCGTTGCTTGTTTTGTTTTGGGTTGCTTAATGTTGACTAGTATTTCGGTCTTTGACATGGACCTTTTGCTTAAGTGTTTTAGTAGCGATTTAGTTGTAGTTTTAATATTCTTGGCGGACGGTTGCGTTGATTATGTTTTGCCTTTTGTTTCGGGTGTTCTTCTGGAGTTCGTAAATTGAATGCCTAAGGACTTGTTAGATTCACGGATTTTTAAGATTTGCCTTTTGATTGTTTTTTGGGGTTCGTTATGCTCATGGGTTAAAATTTTCGAATGTGTAAGAATCCATCCGAACTTGAATTGCCTTTAGAGCGCTTAGCAACTCGTTAGGCTCACGGATTAAGAATTCCCGAATGTTTAAGAATCCATTCGAACTCGAATTGCCTTCAGAGCGCTTAGCAACTCATTAGGCTTATGGATTAATAATGCCCGAATGTGTAAGAATCCATTCGAACTTGAATTGCCTTCGGAACGCTTAGCGACTCGTTAGGCTCACGGATTAAGAATGCCCGAATGTGTAAGTATCCAATCGAACTCGAATTGCCTTCAGAACGCTTAGCGACTCATTAGGCTTACGAATTAAGAATGTCCGAATGTGTAAGAATCCATTCGAACTTGAATTGCCTTCAGAACGCTTAACGACTCGTTAGGCTCACGGATGAAAAAAAAATTAATGCACAAGAATCCATTCGATTTTGCTTCGCGGATGTTCATTTGTTTTGCCTTTAGAATGCTTAGTGACTCGTTAGGCTCATAGGTTATTTTTTTTCGAATACGCAAGAATCCATTCGATTTTGCTTTGCGGATGTTCATTTGTTTTGCCTTCAGAATGCTTAGTGACTCGTTAGGCTCATAGGTTAAAGATTTTCGAATGCGCAAGAATCCATTCGATTTTGCTTTGCGGATGTTCATTTGTTTTGCCTTCAGAATGCTTAGTGACTCATTAGGCTCATGGGTTAAAATTTGTTTTTTGTTCAGATTCGTTTTGCTTGATTTATCATATGCTAGTATGAGTAGTCTTATTAGCTAGAGATTTTTATGTTCGTTTTTTGCTGGGGCAGATTTTGGCTAGAGGAAATTTATAGGCTTGCTTTACCGGTTATGGTTAGTAAATTGTCTCGTCGTTGCTTATTTTTCTTGACATATGAGTGCGTGTCTTACGGTTATTGGGTATCGTGTCCCATTTGTTCTTGTTTTTGCTTTGATCCGAATAGTCAGACCCGTGACCTTCTGCACCTTAATCTTCGTACGCCTAGCCCCCAGCAATCCAAAACAAGGACGCTTGACCTGGGACGTCTGGGTTTTGAGGATCGGGTCTGTGTAAAGTTAGCGAAGGAAAAAGAGGGGAGGGTCAATCGCCTTGAGACCAAAACTGCAACACCCCGTGTTTATGACCATTTTAGTTATTTCTAATAACGATTAATATTAATAAATCGAGTCTCGAAAAAATATTTTAAATAGTAATATTCAATTCTTGTGCCTTTGGAACCTTTCTGTTTCACTTCACTGTTTGTAAAACTGAAATTTCTATCGTTATCGCAATTCTGCACGATTTCGTAAAACGGTTTCTATTTTCTCATACGAACTCCGATTGAGGCATTTCAAAAGCCTAAATATTTTTTTCCCGAGACCTAAACAATGGTCATATTCAAAATTTCAATTTCTAAGTGAATCATAAAATATTGTACTGGACAACTCTTGTTCCAACGAAAATCGTCATCCGACGAACCGTTTCTCGACTTTCGATTCCCGTATTTCTTTCCTAACCATTGTGTGACCAAGACAAAACAAAATAACAGCCACAAGCATGCTTGAACGTCACCTTGAAGGCGAAAGTTCAAAAAATTCTTTTCTAATCAAAAACACCGTGTTGGTGGAATTTGCATTTTGAAATTTGAGGTGTGTACACAATAGTGTTGGCAGTTGGCACATTGCCCAATTTTATATCTATCTAATTTCATATCAAGTAGCAGTACAATCGAGTCCGTCTGATATTTTTCAATCTTAAAATCGTCTCCCTATTCTATTTATACAATGCTTCACCGTAAACTAATCAACAATATGTTTTTAATAATGATCGATCATGTTCTACATAACATTACAATATAATCATCATTTACAAATTACGTAGTTTTGAAGGTACAAATATATGTATCACATCTAAGATGTGTGTGGAAATTACGTTCAAGTATATGTCCGTCATCTCTTATAGACTTAATGTTTTTTTTTGCGGGAAAAGATATCATTTCATTTCATTAGAAGATGAAATTACAATTGATGCAAAAAGTGTATCACACTAAAATCGAGCCAAAAGCCCTAGGGCCTCCAACACTCTCTTATGCTTAAGAGAGTGAATCAAGGTAGCAAATCTAGTCTTAACCACAAATTTTATATGACAAATTAAGCTTTCTTCAGTAGTCTCCACATTAGCAAAAATTCTCTTGTTCCGTTCATTCCATAATTGGTAGACAGCCGCTGCCACAGAAGCTTTAATCCATATATTCCGCCAATGCTTTCGATGATGAGAAAGACATAGCCACTTCAGTAAATCTTTGATTTTTGGACTCATAGGAGAGCATCTAGTCCATTGCAGTACAGCAGATAATACTGAATGGGAAAAGCTACATTCAAAAAAAAGATGAGAGGTGGATTCCATCTCCTGTCGGCATAAACAGCACCTGTTAGCCAACGGGAGTCCTCGATTTTTCAGTAGATCAAGAGTAGGAAGCCTTTGCTGCGCGGCCAACGAAAGAATGACTTTTTTACTAGGGACCATAGGAGAATCATTGAATAAGTGTTTCAAATAAGATGAACCCAGCTGCCTTGCAGTATCATAAACCGCTGTGATTTTAAAGGATTCGCCTACAGCACACCCTCAAATGAAAGCCTGTAGGTGCTGCGTAGAACCCAGAAGTTTAGAGAGCTGATCTCGAGCAGAAATAATGTTCTTCAAGCCTGTAGGAAGCCATTCTCGCACCTGAATATCCCAAATTGAATTATGTTTAAGAACATAAGCTGTACACCAACGAGTCCAAACAAAATTTGGCTCAGAATCCAGCAGCCATAACCATTTAGACATCAAAGATAAATTCCAAGTTGCAAGGTCTTTAACATTGAATCCTCCAGAATCCCAAGGAGAGCATATCTCTTTCCATTTTTTGAACACCATTCTTCGATGACCCTCAGGAATACCCCAGAAAAAATCCTTACAGATTTTATTGATAACCTTCACCACCTGTTTGGGCAGAAGGATGCACGAACACCAAAATGATTCTAATCCAAACACTACTGAGTTCAGTAACTGTATCTTACCAGCATAGGATAAAGCATAGTTAGTCCAATGAAAGATAGAATGCTGAACTTTCAAAATCAATGCATCAAACATACTAACTGAGATTCGAGCATTAGTGAGTGGAATCCCCAAGTAACGAAACGGAAAAACCGCCACAATAAACCCCGAGGCAGCAACTATTTCATCTTGCAAATCGGGCTCAACCCCACCAAAATACATACACGTCTTCTCATTATTTGCTCGTAAACCTGAAATCAGGGCAAAAGAATTTAAAGCCTGCTGTACAGCTACCACTGAGGGGAGATCACCTCTGACGAAAATCATTAAATCATCCGCGAACACAAGATGTGTTAGATTAATCTTGCAACATTTGGGGTGATAAGAGACTTGCTGCTGATTACATATGCCTCGAAGCGACCTAGAAAGAACCTCCATGCCAAGAACAAAGAGGTAGGGTGAGAGGGGATCCCCTTGACGGATACCACTCTTCCCTTGAAAGAATCCAGTAACTACACTATTAATCTTAAAAGAATGCCATGGATTGCAAATACATCCCATGACCCATTACATCCCATGACCCATAAACTTAATGTTATTACGACTATTTTTATGACATATAAATATAAACTTACAAACTGTTATGACCAAAATTACTTTGTTTATGACGGGAATATAAAATATTTTTTTTAATGTGACTTATTAAGCGATAATATTGTTACCGTTCGGATTATTTATTCTTAATGTTTCACATTCATGGCTCATTCCACTATATTGTACTCCGTATAACTCATAGTTCTCATACGCTCATATTATGTGTAGATTAATATTGTAATATTGAAATAATACACGTTCGTCCTTACTAATTAGTTTTGTTTTCTTACTCACTTTTTTTGTTAATCATTGTGGACATGACATAGGTCCACCCCGACGCGGCCACGCGCGGGTTTGGGGAGGCGAATGAATCTCCATATGAGATGGTCAAATTGAAATTTAAATCGAAGTAGGAGTCGCCACCGAATTTTGTGGTTATTCGGAACCGTTCGAGCCCACTCTATGTCGTAGTGGTCCGTATACAAAATACGGCTCATTTCCGATGTCAGAGTTTATTGGGCTCGTCCCTTTGCATATCGATACCGATGCCGACTGGGCGGTTAATCGTATATTGAATGACTCTCGTTGCCAATGGTTTCGGACATCCGGAAACCACGGTTCTGAGTAAGGGGTGAGGGTACGTGTTGGGAAGTTCACTAAGAACACCCAACCCCGCCCGCACTTAGCGGCCTTTACTAAGATATAGTTCGTTTTTGGTGTACACGGGTTAGTTCGATGGTTGAATGATATGCAAACATTATTTTCCTAAGCATGTGAGAAAAATAAAGTGGGTTGCTAAGTCGTTTAATGCATATTAAACTAATAACGTCAAAGTTATTTTAGCATGTGAATTCGTTTTAGTCTAATAAAACGATAAAAACAAATAAATCGCTACAAACACGAGAAAACGAGTTAGTAACGATGAATAAATTGAATAAAGATGTAAATAAATAATATGCATGATTTTAGAAAAGATTTGATGACACGTGATTGATTAACACGTGTTGACCGAGGTCGAAAAAAAAGTATTTATTAAAATATGTCGCGAAAGTTGCATTTTAATATAAAGTTCGAAAAGAATTAAAAATAGAAAAGCAAAGAAACGAAAAAATAAAATAAAGGGACTCGGCCGAGCAGGCTGCCGCGCGAGTCGCCTGACAGGCGGGCGACTCGCGTGGCAGTCTGTCCGGGTTTTTTTATTTTGTCGAAAACCGTTAATTCTTTATAAATCGCGTACAAATATGGATTAATTTATACTCGATTTATATTTTCGATATTCGTCGTATTCGATATTCGATTATGAAATCGATATCGAATAATCGGAATGATTTTAGAAAAGGTTTTGAAAAAAAGTTTGTTTTGAACGAAAATTGAAAAAAAGTTTGTTTTGAACGAAAATTGAAAAAAAGAATTTTGAACGAAAAAAAGATGTTAATTTTCTCCGCATTAAAAATCATCGAATTTTGTTAAAAAAAAAAAAGTAATGATTTTATTAGCATCAACGAAAATAAACTTAATTTAGTTCTTGTAGATACGATATTCGATTAGAGAATCGGTATCGTTTTTAAGAACGTTTATAAAAAAGTTTTATTATCGAAAATAAATAAAAATATGATGCGACAAACGACCCATATTAATAATGCGAGACGACCGACGAAAACTAACTAAAAAAAAAGAAGAAAAAACGTGAGAAAGAGAGAGAAAGGAAGAAGAATCGGGTTTGATTTACACCCTCAACCTACATGCTTTGCGTTCTCGGTATAAGGCTCGTCGGACAGTGGCTTAGGCACGGGAGCGTCGAGATGATGCGGGTGAGTTAAGGTGTCGGTTTTTGGAGCGTTTTTGTGTATGTGTGTGAGGCGTGGATTCGGCCGGGTGACGGGACGGATTCGTCGGTTTTTGGACACTATTTCGGTATTCCTTCGGATGTGGATTTCGAGATTGTTTTTGCTATAATAATCGTGTATGAGTTGCTGAAATATTGTGTATCAAAACTGTCGTTTTTGTGTCGGATATAAGGTCCTATTTATAGGAATCGAGGTGGTCTTGTTTGTGTGACAAGAAACACCGGTTTGGATAGGAAATACGAGAGTTTGTAAGGGAATAAACTTCTCGTTTCTTGGTGAAGAAGCCAAAAGTCTCGGCTGGTGGGGAGGTATTTCGGCTGTCTTGGATGTCTTGGCCGAGTATTTTGATGCTCGGTCGATGTCTGATTCGGTTTCCGGATAGAATTCCTACTTGAGATCGAATTCTATCCTTAAACGGATTTGTTTAATATTATTCGAAGCTGATTTTTTTTGGTGTTTGAGTCCGAATCAGCCGTGTAGTGTCACGGCCAGCTCGTGTGACTCGGGAAAAAATATCTTTGACCGGGTTTGACTCGGTCGCTAAAAGACGGTTTTACCCTTGGTGTCGGAATTGACCCAAATTAGTCTCATTTGACTCGAAACGACCCACTGGGCCTGGATTTGAGGTTGGTTCTATGAGATTTGTACTCCCTAATAAGCCTAAACCAAATGTCCATGATTTCGAGCCCATATCCGAGCCCATTAAAGCATGTTTGCGTCCCATCATCATCGGGTGTTTGGCGGGACCTACTATAGACACCTGGCGGTCAAAATGTGGGTGTCTACAGAGCCCCCACTCTGACTGAGGCTTGGACAAGGCGAAAGTCAGAGTAGCTACCGGGTCAATCGAGGATTAAGACCTGGCAGACTTCCGATCGGGTCGTTTAGAGTCCATTAGACTTGCGTGAAGGGCTCGCCAGCCATAAGATAGAAATCATACCTGGATAGATGTCTTATAACGGCGCGGGGACTTTCTACTAAAAAAGTCTTGGATTTGTCTGTTTGCAGACAATCTCCATCTTGAAATTGCGTGGGAGTTTGCCTTGGAGGCTACGGGTGTACCGCTTACTGATACGTCCCATCTTTGAATTGCGCGGGAGCCTTTATTAGAAGCTGCGGATGTACCGCTTACTGATACATCCGATTCCTCAGCGAAAATGTTGCTTGAATTTTCACTAAGAACTTTGAGAATTCTCCGGGAGTCTTGGGATACCTGTCTGTTTTGCATGCAACATACAGATAAAACATCGACTCGTGCTGGGGGAGAAAAATGATTTTTGGTTGATTTTTTTGGAAAAAACCAATTTTTTTTTTTTTGAAAAAGGCGGAAATTTTGAAAAATTTGGAAGAAAAGGAATGTTTGGGATGACTTGATTCCTGATCAGATTCTGACACGGACTTCTAAAATCCTCTGGTTAGGCTTGTATGCCTAGATGAAGTGTGATAAAAATTCCTATTCCCGGGGTGACTAGGAAAGGGATTTTCTCAAATGGCTAAGTTTTGCAAATTTTAAAATAAGAATTTGGAGAGAGACATGCCGACAGACTCGACTCTGGATGCGAGAGGATGAGTTGACAGATACAACTTGGACTCTCTAAGGGTTAGACCGTGACTCGGTAGGGGATGGGCCACCTAAGATGACAAGACTCTTAAGTTGCGCTATTCCGTAGCCTAGGCGAGTGGCAACATGGTCGAATCCTCAGAATGAGCCTGTTTCCGTACGACAGGGCTTTGTGGTAGCAATGCCGTAGACTAGTGTTCTTTTGAATTTTTTTTAGGGCACATTCCCCAAAGTGGGTGTTGCTTCGAGCCTCTGACAGATTCTTGCCTTCGACTGGGCCGAGTACTAGGACTCACTAAAGAAAGGAGGCTAGATTTTGAAGGTATATTGGATTATGTGAATGGATGGAGAACTTCTGCCTAAGAGAAGCCCCCGGGACGACAAAGCTAGCTGCTGAGAACATGACAGTGTCGTGACCGGAATGATGGTGTTTTTTTGAATTTGTGTCAATGTGGGTGGTTGTGCCTCTGTTGAAAGACTGCCTACGTATTCACGTGTAGTGAAATCAAACCAAGCCGTAGTTCAGTGTTGAAAGATGTATTATGGTGCCTAGTTTATTAGGGCTTTGTGTGTAACTAGCCATAGCAATGGTGTAGGCTAGGTGCATTCCCAATGATGTCTTGACCAAAGGGCTAGAATAGTTAGGATGTTGATCCTGTGACCGTGAGCATTTTTCGGGGTAGCCCCCAGAGGTGGTGTGAACTATTTGGGCATGTTCTATGCCGACCGCAAGTTGAATTCCCGTGTTTGGGGTTGGTAACTAGTTTAGATGTTTTTGGAAATGTGGTGCTAGGAAGTAAGTGGCTTTGATGGTTCGAAATCTGGAGCTCGATTTTGTGGAGCTAAGGCTTCGAGGGTAAGGTATTGTAATGTGGTAGGAAAGGGGGAAGTCGAGTAATAATGACTCGAACTTCGATCGGGGTAGGTTTGATAATGCGGGATCTGATTTCCATGTCTGGCCCTAATGGTTAGGGTATCCTATGGAGCTTGAATCCTCGAAATTTCGGGCTGTCTGTAGCCTAGGTCTCGAGAAGGTCTTGAGGGTTGTAATGTGGGAAGGCTAAATGTGGTGTTAGCTGACCAGCTTGATTGTCGCTCCCCTATTGGATGGTATTGATAATTTTGAATTTGACCGTACCCCGGTCAAAGGATTTTTACTTGAGTTGACCGTTGACCACGGTCATGGGTATTTGATTTTTTTATTGACCTCTTAGCCCCGGCCATGGGTTTTTTGAATTTTTGCTGGTTGACCTCTTAGCCCCAGTCATGGTTTTTTTTTTAATGTTGGTTGACCTCTCAGCCCCGGTCATGGGTTTTTTGAATTTTGGTTGACCTCTCAGCCCCGGTCATGGGTTTTTTGAATTTTGGTTGACCTCTCAGCCCCGGTCATGGGTTTTTTGAATTTTGGTTGACCTCTCAGCCCCGGTCATGGGTTTTTTGAATATTGGTTGACCTCTCAGCCCCGGTCATGGGTTTTTTTTGAATTTTGGTTGGACTGATACCAAAGGTAGGGATCGGTTGATCTTATCGGATGGGTGTTTATTGTGGGAAATGGGCTTGCCTCCCGTCTTGGACTCAAACTAGGAGACTACCTAGATTCGTCATAGGATTCGATATGTTCCTGCTAAGGGTGGTTATGTGGCTTTCTATGTCAGACATGGAACAGGTAAAAGGAAAACACGGGTCTCAGTTTTCTGCAGTCGTTATAGATGTGCCTATAATAGTCACGTGCATGTCCTCACAGTGTATGACGGTATTCATCATGTTCTCGGAAACACATAAGGAAAGTATATATGGGAAATAGAATATTGAAAGATGACAGAATGCAAATGACTCTGACTCTGATTTTGGAATAATATATCCTAGACTCGGACTCAGACTTAGACTCGAATCAGATCCGGACTCGGATGCTCGGTTGTTTTTTTTTTTTTTTTGGTAAGGTCTTCGACAGGTGCCACGACTCGCCTAAACTCGGCTTTGCGCAAATGCAAGAGAGGGAGTCAAACTAGACATAGCCCGGGGTGACGGAAATGACTAAAATCCTCGGATCGGGAAACCCGGACGTTGACCTAGACAAAGTAACGACCGTGAATTAGACTCGAGCTGTACAAGGATGAGTCCGAAAATGGGGCGACCGTGTTTGACCGCGTCGCGTGCTCGGACCAACCGTGGTGACCTAACCCTAGGTGACTCGAGTGTTCGTAGCATAGGTACGACTCGAAGAAGGCATCATAAGGACGCCGGTGTAAAGTACCCCTTAAGGTGACCGTGGTCGACTACTCGGGTGGAGGACAGCCCCCGAGTGAGACTAAAGACTCAGATGGTGTGACATCTAAGTGGCTCGAAAGTGGGATACGTGAGACACGTGTAAGACAAGACCCTTAGAGCAACCGTGATTGATCGCTCTACTGAAGGGTAGCCCCCGAGTGGGTGTGAAGACCGACTCTTAGACGGGTGACTCGTGGATGGTGGGCCTTCCTTAGGATTCGGCAAAGTGGGCCTAGCCCCGTGTGAAGAAAGACCTACGTGTGAGCTATTCCCCAGACTTTGGACTCGATTGTGTAAGTGGGCTTCCCTTTGTAGGAGTTTGCCCTACGTAGGTGGGCCGTGCCTTGACTAATAAGGCGGACTTGGGATGGGGTGGAAACCCGTGATGTAAGATCGACGGAGTTTCGACGCTATAGACTCTTGCTACTTATGACAAGACCCGACACTGCTAAATACGGGAAGTCCTAAGAAGAAGAAGGTCTAAAAAGAGGATTTGAATTTGAAAACCGAGCAAAGTCGGGTTGGACGGCCCGATCTTTTTTGAAAATCGGAAAAAAAAGGTTTATCGGGCCGAGTTTTGAATTTTTTGAAAAGTTTGGACAGCATACCGGCTAAAAATAGGCTATTTTGAGTCAAAATCATAAGTCCTAAATTCGGCAGCTTTCCGGGTTTGAAAAATGGATAGTTTTCGAAAAAAGATGCAAGTTTTTTTTGAAAACTCGGTTTTTTGAAAAAAAGGATGAGACACAGACCAAGTAGCATGTAGTCACGGAAACAGTATAACGACGCCATGTATGCTCTTAGTCTAAGTCTCGGTCGGTCTAATAGGGTCTATACCAACAACGATGGCTTTCTCGTACTGAGGACGGACTCCCTAAGCCGAGTGGGTCTTAGGACATGCCGCAAAACCTAAACGAGTTCCACCATCGATGTCTTTAGTGGGTCCAAGTAGGAACGCACCGTGGTATAGTGGGACGTCGGTCACAAGTAACCGGCCCGGGAAAGATTGGGTTATGCATGGCCCATTGAACTAAAACGTGTACATTACTATTCGAACGATTTCTTTTCGAGTCTCACCCTAGGGATGCCGATGGTAAGTGACTCATCAGTTGATCCCCAGCGGAGTCGCCAAATTGTGGACATGACATAGGTCCACCCCGACGCGGCCACGCGCGGGTTTGGGGAGGCGAATGAATCTCCATATGAGATGGTCAAATTGAAATTTAAATCGAAGTAGGAGTCGCCACCGAATTTTGTGGTTATTCGGAACCGTTCGAGCCCACTCTATGTCGTAGTGGGCCGTATACAAAATACGGCCCATTTCCGATGTCAGAGTTTATTGGGCTCGTCCCTTTGCATATCGATACCGATGCCGACTGGGCGGTTAATCGTATATTGAATGACTCTCGTTGCCAATGGTTTCGGACATCCGGAAACCACGGTTTTGAGTAAGGGGTGAGGGTACGTGTTGGGAAGTTCACTAAGAACACCCAACCCCGCCCGCACTTAGCGGCCTTTACTAAGATATAGTTCGTTTTTGGTGTACACGGGTTAGTTCGACGGTTGAATGATATGCAAACATTATTTTCCTAAGCATGTGAGAAAAATAAAGTGGGTTGCTAAGTCGTTTAATGCATATTAAACTAATAACGTCAAAGTTATTTTAGCATGTGAATTCGTTTTAGTCTAATAAAACGATAAAAACAAATAAATCGCTACAAACACGAGAAAACGAGTTAGTAACGATGAATAAATTGAATAAAGATGTAAATAAATAATATGCATGATTTTAGAAAAGATTTGATGACACGTGATTGATTAACACGTGTTGACCGAGGTCGAAAAAAAGTATTTATTAAAATATGTCGCGAAAGTCGCATTTTAATATAAAGTTCGAAAAGAATTAAAAATAGAAAAGCGAAGAAACGAAAAAATAAAATAAAGGGACTCGGCCGAGCAGGCTGCCGCGCGAGTCGCCCGACAGGCGGGCGACTCGCGTGGCAGTCTGTCCGGGTTTTTTTATTTTGTCGAAAACAGTTAATTCTTTATAAATCGCGTACAAATATGGATTAATTTATACTCGATTTATATTTTCGATATTCGTCGTATTCGATATTCGATTATGAAATCGATATCGAATAATCGGAATGATTTTAGAAAAGGTTTTGAAAAAAAGTTTGTTTTGAACGAAAATTGAAAAAAAGTTTGTTTTGAACGAAAATTGAAAAAAAGAATTTTGAACGAAAAAAAGATGTTAATTTTCTCCGCATTAAAAATCATCGAATTTTGTTAAAAAAAAAAGTAATGATTTTATTAGCATCAACGAAAATAAACTTAATTTAGTTCTTGTAGATACGATATTCGATTAGAGAATCGGTATCGTTTTTAAGAACGTTTATAAAAAAGTTTTATTATCGAAAATAAATAAAAATATGATGCGACAAACGACCCATATTAATAATGCGAGACGACCGACGAAAACTAACTAAAAAAAAAGAAGAAAAAACGTGAGAAAGAGAGAGAAAGGAAGAAGAATCGGGTTTGATTTACACCCTCAACCTACATGCTTTGCGTTCTCGGTATAAGGCTCGTCGGACAGTGGCTTAGGCACGGGAGCGTCGAGATGATGCGGGTGAGTTAAGGTGTCGGTTTTTGGAGCGTTTTTGTGTATGTGTGTGAGGCGTGGATTCGGCCGGGTGACGGGACGGATTCGTCGGTTTTTGGACACTATTTCGGTATTCCTTCGGATGTGGATTTCGAGATTGTTTTTGCTATAATAATCGTGTATGAGTTGCTGAAATATTGTGTATCAAAACTGTCGTTTTTGTGTCGGATATAAGGTCCTATTTATAGGAATCGAGGTGGTCTTGTTTGTGTGACAAGAAACACCGGTTTGGATAGGAAATACGAGAGTTTGTAAGGGAATAAACTTCTCGTTTCTTGGTGAAGAAGCCAAAAGTCTCGGCTGGTGGGGAGGTATTTCGGCTGTCTTGGATGTCTTGGCCGAGTATTTTGATGCTCGGTCGATGTCTGATTCGGTTTCCGGATAGAATTCCTACTTGAGATCGAATTCTATCCTTAAACGGATTTGTTTAATATTATTCGAAGCTGATTTTTTTTGGTGTTTGAGTCCGAATCAGCCGTGTAGTGTCACGGCCAGCTCGTGTGACTCGGGAAAAAATATCTTTGACCGGGTTTGACTCGGTCGCTAAAAGACGGTTTTACCCTTGGTGTCGGAATCGACCCAAATTAGTCTCATTTGACTCGAAACGACCCACTGGGCCTGGATTTGAGGTTGGTTCTATGAGATTTGTACTCCCTAATAAGCCTAAACCAAATGTCCATGATTTCGAGCCCATATCCGAGCCCATTAAAGCATGTTTGCGTCCCATCATCATCGGGTGTTTGGCGGGACCTACTATAGACACCTGGCGGTCAAAATGTGGGTGTCTACAGAGCCCCCACTCTGACTGAGGCTTGGACAAGGCGAAAGTCAGAGTAGCTACCGGGTCAATCGAGGATTAAGACCTGGCAGACTTCCGATCGGGTCGTTTAGAGTCCATTAGACTTGCGTGAAGGGCTCGCCAGCCATAAGATAGAAATCATACCTGGATAGATGTCTTATAACGGCGCGGGGACTTTCTACTAAAAAAGTCTTGGATTTGTCTGTTTGCAGACAATCTCCATCTTGAAATTGCGTGGGAGTTTGCCTTGGAGGCTACGGGTGTACCGCTTACTGATACGTCCCATCTTTGAATTGCGCGGGAGCCTTTATTAGAAGCTGCGGATGTACCGCTTACTGATACATCCGATTCCTCAGCGAAAATGTTGCTTGAATTTTCACTAAGAACTTTGAGAATTCTCCGGGAGTCTTGGGATACCTGTCTGTTTTGCATGCAACATACAGATAAAACATCGACTCGTGCTGGGGGAGAAAAATGATTTTTGGTTGATTTTTTTGGAAAAAACCAATTTTTTTTTTTTTTGAAAAAGGCGGAAATTTTGAAAAATTTGGAAGAAAAGGAATGTTTGGGATGACTTGATTCCTGATCAGATTCTGACACGGACTTCTAAAATCCTCTGGTTAGGCTTGTATGCCTAGATGAAGTGTGATAAAAATTCCTATTCCCGGGGTGACTAGGAAAGGGATTTTCTCAAATGGCTAAGTTTTGCAAATTTTAAAATAAGAATTTGGAGAGAGACATGCCGACAGACTCGACTCTGGATGCGAGAGGATGAGTTGACAGATACAACTTGGACTCTCTAAGGGTTAGACCGTGACTCGGTAGGGGATGGGCCACCTAAGATGACAAGACTCTTAAGTTGCGCTATTCCGTAGCCTAGGCGAGTGGCAACATGGTCGAATCCTCAGAATGAGCCTGTTTCCGTACAACAGGGCTTTGTGGTAGCAATGCCGTAGACTAGTGTTCTTTTGAATTTTTTTTAGGGCACATTCCCCAAAGTGGGTGTTGCTTCGAGCCTCTGACAGATTCTTGCCTTCGACTGGGCCGAGTACTAGGACTCACTAAAGAAAGGAGGCTAGATTTTGAAGGTATATTGGATTATGTGAATGGATGGAGAACTTCTGCCTAAGAGAAGCCCCCGGGACGACAAAGCTAGCTGCTGAGAACATGACAGTGTCGTGACCGGAATGATGGTGTTTTTTTGAATTTGTGTCAATGTGGGTGGTTGTGCCTCTGTTGAAAGACTGCCTACGTATTCACGTGTAGTGAAATCAAACCAAGCCGTAGTTCAGTGTTGAAAGATGTATTATGGTGCCTAGTTTATTAGGGCTTTGTGTGTAACTAGCCATAGCAATGGTGTAGGCTAGGTGCATTCCCAATGATGTCTTGACCAAAGGGCTAGAATAGTTAGGATGTTGATCCTGTGACCGTGAGCATTTTTCGGGGTAGCCCCCAGAGGTGGTGTGAACTATTTGGGCATGTTCTATGCCGACCGCAAGTTGAATTCCCGTGTTTGGGGTTGGTAACTAGTTTAGATGTTTTTGGAAATGTGGTGCTAGGAAGTAAGTGGCTTTGATGGTTCGAAATCTGGAGCTCGATTTTGTGGAGCTAAGGCTTCGAGGGTAAGGTATTGTAATGTGGTAGGAAAGGGGGAAGTCGAGTAATAATGACTCGAACTTCGATCGGGGTAGGTTTGATAATGCGGGATCTGATTTCCATGTCTGGCCCTAATGGTTAGGGTATCCTATGGAGCTTGAATCCTCGAAATTTCGGGCTGTCTGTAGCCTAGGTCTCGAGAAGGTCTTGAGGGTTGTAATGTGGGAAGGCTAAATGTGGTGTTAGCTGACCAGCTTGATTGTCGCTCCCCTATTGGATGGTATTGATAATTTTGAATTTGACCGTACCCCGGTCAAAGGATTTTTACTTGAGTTGACCGTTGACCACGGTCATGGGTATTTGATTTTTTTATTGACCTCTTAGCCCCGGCCATGGGTTTTTTGAATTTTTGCTGGTTGACCTCTTAGCCCCAGTCATGGTTTTTTTTTTAATGTTGGTTGACCTCTCAGCCCCGGTCATGGGTTTTTTGAATTTTGGTTGACCTCTCAGCCCCGGTCATGGGTTTTTTGAATTTTGGTTGACCTCTCAGCCCCGGTCATGGGTTTTTTGAATTTTGGTTGACCTCTCAGCCCCGGTCATGGGTTTTTTGAATATTGGTTGACCTCTCAGCCCCGGTCATGGGTTTTTTTTGAATTTTGGTTGGACTGATACCAAAGGTAGGGATCGGTTGATCTTATCGGATGGGTGTTTATTGTGGGAAATGGGCTTGCCTCCCGTCTTGGACTCAAACTAGGAGACTACCTAGATTCGTCATAGGATTCGATATGTTCCTGCTAAGGGTGGTTATGTGGCTTTCTATGTCAGACATGGAACAGGTAAAAGGAAAACACGGGTCTCAGTTTCCTGCAGTCGTTATAGATGTGCCTATAATAGTCACGTGCATGTCCTCACAGTGTATGACGGTATTCATCATGTTCTCGGAAACACATAAGGAAAGTATATATGGGAAATAGAATATTGAAAGATGACAGAATGCAAATGACTCTGACTCTGATTTTGGAATAATATATCCTAGACTCGGACTCAGACTTAGACTCGAATCAGATCCGGACTCGGATGCTCGGTTGGTTGTTTTTTTTTTTTGGTAAGGTCTTCGACAGGTGCCACGACTCGCCTAAACTCGGCTTTGCGCAAATGCAAGAGAGGGAGTCAAACTAGACATAGCCCGGGGTGACGGAAATGACTAAAATCCTCGGATCGGGAAACCCGGACGTTGACCTAGACAAAGTAACGACCGTGAATTAGACTCGAGCTGTACAAGGATGAGTCCGAAAATGGGGCGACCGTGTTTGACCGCGTCGCGTGCTCGGACCAACCGTGGTGACCTAACCCTAGGTGACTCGAGTGTTCGTAGCATAGGTACGACTCGAAGAAGGCATCATAAGGACGCCGGTGTAAAGTACCCCTTAAGGTGACCGTGGTCGACTACTCGGGTGGAGGACAGCCCCCGAGTGAGACTAAAGACTCAGATGGTGTGACATCTAAGTGGCTCGAAAGTGGGATACGTGAGACACGTGTAAGACAAGACCCTTAGAGCAACCGTGATTGATCGCTCTACTGAAGGGTAGCCCCCGAGTGGGTGTGAAGACCGACTCTTAGACGGGTGACTCGTGGATGGTGGGCCTTCCTTAGGATTCGGCAAAGTGGGCCTAGCCCCGTGTGAAGAAAGACCTACGTGTGAGCTATTCCCCAGACTTTGGACTCGATTGTGTAAGTGGGCTTCCCTTTGTAGGAGTTTGCCCTACGTAGGTGGGCCGTGCCTTGACTAATAAGGCGGACTTGGGATGGGGTGGAAACCCGTGATGTAAGATCGACGGAGTTTCGACGCTATAGACTCTTGCTACTTATGACAAGACCCGACACTGCTAAATACGGGAAGTCCTAAGAAGAAGAAGGTCTAAAAAGAGGATTTGAATTTGAAAACCGAGCAAAGTCGGGTTGGACGGCCCGATCTTTTTTGAAAATCGGAAAAAAAAGGTTTATCGGGCCGAGTTTTGAATTTTTTGAAAAGTTTGGACAGCATACCGGCTAAAAATAGGCTATTTTGAGTCAAAATCATAAGTCCTAAATTCGGCAGCTTTCCGGGTTTGAAAAATGGATAGTTTTCGAAAAAAGATGCAAGTTTTTTTTGAAAACTCGGTTTTTTGAAAAAAAGGATGAGACACAGACCAAGTAGCATGTAGTCACGGAAACAGTATAACGACGCCATGTATGCTCTTAGTCTAAGTCTCGGTCGGTCTAATAGGGTCTATACCAACAACGATGGCTTTCTCGTACTGAGGACGGACTCCCTAAGCCGAGTGGGTCTTAGGACATGCCGCAAAACCTAAACGAGTTCCACCATCGATGTCTTTAGTGGGTCCAAGTAGGAACGCACCGTGGTATAGTGGGACGTCGGTCACAAGTAACCGGCCCGGGAAAGATTGGGTTATGCATGGCCCATTGAACTAAAACGTGTACATTACTATTCGAACGATTTCTTTTCGAGTCTCACCCTAGGGATGCCGATGGTAAGTGACTCATCAGTTGATCCCCAGCGGAGTCGCCAAATTGTGGACATGACATAGGTCCACCCCGACGCGGCCACGCGCGGGTTTGGGGAGGCGAATGAATCTCCATATGAGATGGTCAAATTGAAATTTAAATCGAAGTAGGAGTCGCCACCGAATTTTGTGGTTATTCGGAACCGTTCGAGCCCACTCTATGTCGTAGTGGGCCGTATACAAAATACGGCCCATTTCCGATGTCAGAGTTTATTGGGCTCGTCCCTTTGCATATCGATACCGATGCCGACTGGGCGGTTAATCGTATATTGAATGACTCTCGTTGCCAATGGTTTCGGACATCCGGAAACCACGGTTTTGAGTAAGGGGTGAGGGTACGTGTTGGGAAGTTCACTAAGAACACCCAACCCCGCCCGCACTTAGCGGCCTTTACTAAGATATAGTTCGTTTTTGGTGTACACGGGTTAGTTCGACGGTTGAATGATATGCAAACATTATTTTCCTAAGCATGTGAGAAAAATAAAGTGGGTTGCTAAGTCGTTTAATGCATATTAAACTAATAACGTCAAAGTTATTTTAGCATGTGAATTCGTTTTAGTCTAATAAAACGATAAAAACAAATAAATCGCTACAAACACGAGAAAACGAGTTAGTAACGATGAATAAATTGAATAAAGATGTAAATAAATAATATGCATGATTTTAGAAAAGATTTGATGACACGTGATTGATTAACACGTGTTGACCGAGGTCGAAAAAAAGTATTTATTAAAATATGTCGCGAAAGTCGCATTTTAATATAAAGTTCGAAAAGAATTAAAAATAGAAAAGCGAAGAAACGAAAAAATAAAATAAAGGGACTCGGCCGAGCAGGCTGCCGCGCGAGTCGCCCGACAGGCGGGCGACTCGCGTGGCAGTCTGTCCGGGTTTTTTTATTTTGTCGAAAACAGTTAATTCTTTATAAATCGCGTACAAATATGGATTAATTTATACTCGATTTATATTTTCGATATTCGTCGTATTCGATATTCGATTATGAAATCGATATCGAATAATCGGAATGATTTTAGAAAAGGTTTTGAAAAAAAGTTTGTTTTGAACGAAAATTGAAAAAAAGTTTGTTTTGAACGAAAATTGAAAAAAAGAATTTTGAACGAAAAAAAGATGTTAATTTTCTCCGCATTAAAAATCATCGAATTTTGTTAAAAAAAAAAGTAATGATTTTATTAGCATCAACGAAAATAAACTTAATTTAGTTCTTGTAGATACGATATTCGATTAGAGAATCGGTATCGTTTTTAAGAACGTTTATAAAAAAGTTTTATTATCGAAAATAAATAAAAATATGATGCGACAAACGACCCATATTAATAATGCGAGACGACCGACGAAAACTAACTAAAAAAAAAGAAGAAAAAACGTGAGAAAGAGAGAGAAAGGAAGAAGAATCGGGTTTGATTTACACCCTCAACCTACATGCTTTGCGTTCTCGGTATAAGGCTCGTCGGACAGTGGCTTAGGCACGGGAGCGTCGAGATGATGCGGGTGAGTTAAGGTGTCGGTTTTTGGAGCGTTTTTGTGTATGTGTGTGAGGCGTGGATTCGGCCGGGTGACGGGACGGATTCGTCGGTTTTTGGACACTATTTCGGTATTCCTTCGGATGTGGATTTCGAGATTGTTTTTGCTATAATAATCGTGTATGAGTTGCTGAAATATTGTGTATCAAAACTGTCGTTTTTGTGTCGGATATAAGGTCCTATTTATAGGAATCGAGGTGGTCTTGTTTGTGTGACAAGAAACACCGGTTTGGATAGGAAATACGAGAGTTTGTAAGGGAATAAACTTCTCGTTTCTTGGTGAAGAAGCCAAAAGTCTCGGCTGGTGGGGAGGTATTTCGGCTGTCTTGGATGTCTTGGCCGAGTATTTTGATGCTCGGTCGATGTCTGATTCGGTTTCCGGATAGAATTCCTACTTGAGATCGAATTCTATCCTTAAACGGATTTGTTTAATATTATTCGAAGCTGATTTTTTTTGGTGTTTGAGTCCGAATCAGCCGTGTAGTGTCACGGCCAGCTCGTGTGACTCGGGAAAAAATATCTTTGACCGGGTTTGACTCGGTCGCTAAAAGACGGTTTTACCCTTGGTGTCGGAATCGACCCAAATTAGTCTCATTTGACTCGAAACGACCCACTGGGCCTGGATTTGAGGTTGGTTCTATGAGATTTGTACTCCCTAATAAGCCTAAACCAAATGTCCATGATTTCGAGCCCATATCCGAGCCCATTAAAGCATGTTTGCGTCCCATCATCATCGGGTGTTTGGCGGGACCTACTATAGACACCTGGCGGTCAAAATGTGGGTGTCTACAGAGCCCCCACTCTGACTGAGGCTTGGACAAGGCGAAAGTCAGAGTAGCTACCGGGTCAATCGAGGATTAAGACCTGGCAGACTTCCGATCGGGTCGTTTAGAGTCCATTAGACTTGCGTGAAGGGCTCGCCAGCCATAAGATAGAAATCATACCTGGATAGATGTCTTATAACGGCGCGGGGACTTTCTACTAAAAAAGTCTTGGATTTGTCTGTTTGCAGACAATCTCCATCTTGAAATTGCGTGGGAGTTTGCCTTGGAGGCTACGGGTGTACCGCTTACTGATACGTCCCATCTTTGAATTGCGCGGGAGCCTTTATTAGAAGCTGCGGATGTACCGCTTACTGATACATCCGATTCCTCAGCGAAAATGTTGCTTGAATTTTCACTAAGAACTTTGAGAATTCTCCGGGAGTCTTGGGATACCTGTCTGTTTTGCATGCAACATACAGATAAAACATCGACTCGTGCTGGGGGAGAAAAATGATTTTTGGTTGATTTTTTTGGAAAAAACCAATTTTTTTTTTTTTGAAAAAGGCGGAAATTTTGAAAAATTTGGAAGAAAAGGAATGTTTGGGATGACTTGATTCCTGATCAGATTCTGACACGGACTTCTAAAATCCTCTGGTTAGGCTTGTATGCCTAGATGAAGTGTGATAAAAATTCCTATTCCCGGGGTGACTAGGAAAGGGATTTTCTCAAATGGCTAAGTTTTGCAAATTTTAAAATAAGAATTTGGAGAGAGACATGCCGACAGACTCGACTCTGGATGCGAGAGGATGAGTTGACAGATACAACTTGGACTCTCTAAGGGTTAGACCGTGACTCGGTAGGGGATGGGCCACCTAAGATGACAAGACTCTTAAGTTGCGCTATTCCGTAGCCTAGGCGAGTGGCAACATGGTCGAATCCTCAGAATGAGCCTGTTTCCGTACGACAGGGCTTTGTGGTAGCAATGCCGTAGACTAGTGTTCTTTTGAATTTTTTTTAGGGCACATTCCCCAAAGTGGGTGTTGCTTCGAGCCTCTGACAGATTCTTGCCTTCGACTGGGCCGAGTACTAGGACTCACTAAAGAAAGGAGGCTAGATTTTGAAGGTATATTGGATTATGTGAATGGATGGAGAACTTCTGCCTAAGAGAAGCCCCCGGGACGACAAAGCTAGCTGCTGAGAACATGACAGTGTCGTGACCGGAATGATGGTGTTTTTTTGAATTTGTGTCAATGTGGGTGGTTGTGCCTCTGTTGAAAGACTGCCTACGTATTCACGTGTAGTGAAATCAAACCAAGCCGTAGTTCAGTGTTGAAAGATGTATTATGGTGCCTAGTTTATTAGGGCTTTGTGTGTAACTAGCCATAGCAATGGTGTAGGCTAGGTGCATTCCCAATGATGTCTTGACCAAAGGGCTAGAATAGTTAGGATGTTGATCCTGTGACCGTGAGCATTTTTCGGGGTAGCCCCCAGAGGTGGTGTGAACTATTTGGGCATGTTCTATGCCGACCGCAAGTTGAATTCCCGTGTTTGGGGTTGGTAACTAGTTTAGATGTTTTTGGAAATGTGGTGCTAGGAAGTAAGTGGCTTTGATGGTTCGAAATCTGGAGCTCGATTTTGTGGAGCTAAGGCTTCGAGGGTAAGGTATTGTAATGTGGTAGGAAAGGGGGAAGTCGAGTAATAATGACTCGAACTTCGATCGGGGTAGGTTTGATAATGCGGGATCTGATTTCCATGTCTGGCCCTAATGGTTAGGGTATCCTATGGAGCTTGAATCCTCGAAATTTCGGGCTGTCTGTAGCCTAGGTCTCGAGAAGGTCTTGAGGGTTGTAATGTGGGAAGGCTAAATGTGGTGTTAGCTGACCAGCTTGATTGTCGCTCCCCTATTGGATGGTATTGATAATTTTGAATTTGACCGTACCCCGGTCAAAGGATTTTTACTTGAGTTGACCGTTGACCACGGTCATGGGTATTTGATTTTTTTATTGACCTCTTAGCCCCGGCCATGGGTTTTTTGAATTTTTGCTGGTTGACCTCTTAGCCCCAGTCATGGTTTTTTTTTTAATGTTGGTTGACCTCTCAGCCCCGGTCATGGGTTTTTTGAATTTTGGTTGACCTCTCAGCCCCGGTCATGGGTTTTTTGAATTTTGGTTGACCTCTCAGCCCCGGTCATGGGTTTTTTGAATTTTGGTTGACCTCTCAGCCCCGGTCATGGGTTTTTTGAATATTGGTTGACCTCTCAGCCCCGGTCATGGGTTTTTTTTGAATTTTGGTTGGACTGATACCAAAGGTAGGGATCGGTTGATCTTATCGGATGGGTGTTTATTGTGGGAAATGGGCTTGCCTCCCGTCTTGGACTCAAACTAGGAGACTACCTAGATTCGTCATAGGATTCGATATGTTCCTGCTAAGGGTGGTTATGTGGCTTTCTATGTCAGACATGGAACAGGTAAAAGGAAAACACGGGTCTCAGTTTCCTGCAGTCGTTATAGATGTGCCTATAATAGTCACGTGCATGTCCTCACAGTGTATGACGGTATTCATCATGTTCTCGGAAACACATAAGGAAAGTATATATGGGAAATAGAATATTGAAAGATGACAGAATGCAAATGACTCTGACTCTGATTTTGGAATAATATATCCTAGACTCGGACTCAGACTTAGACTCGAATCAGATCCGGACTCGGATGCTCGGTTGGTTGTTTTTTTTTTTTGGTAAGGTCTTCGACAGGTGCCACGACTCGCCTAAACTCGGCTTTGCGCAAATGCAAGAGAGGGAGTCAAACTAGACATAGCCCGGGGTGACGGAAATGACTAAAATCCTCGGATCGGGAAACCCGGACGTTGACCTAGACAAAGTAACGACCGTGAATTAGACTCGAGCTGTACAAGGATGAGTCCGAAAATGGGGCGACCGTGTTTGACCGCGTCGCGTGCTCGGACCAACCGTGGTGACCTAACCCTAGGTGACTCGAGTGTTCGTAGCATAGGTACGACTCGAAGAAGGCATCATAAGGACGCCGGTGTAAAGTACCCCTTAAGGTGACCGTGGTCGACTACTCGGGTGGAGGACAGCCCCCGAGTGAGACTAAAGACTCAGATGGTGTGACATCTAAGTGGCTCGAAAGTGGGATACGTGAGACACGTGTAAGACAAGACCCTTAGAGCAACCGTGATTGATCGCTCTACTGAAGGGTAGCCCCCGAGTGGGTGTGAAGACCGACTCTTAGACGGGTGACTCGTGGATGGTGGGCCTTCCTTAGGATTCGGCAAAGTGGGCCTAGCCCCGTGTGAAGAAAGACCTACGTGTGAGCTATTCCCCAGACTTTGGACTCGATTGTGTAAGTGGGCTTCCCTTTGTAGGAGTTTGCCCTACGTAGGTGGGCCGTGCCTTGACTAATAAGGCGGACTTGGGATGGGGTGGAAACCCGTGATGTAAGATCGACGGAGTTTCGACGCTATAGACTCTTGCTACTTATGACAAGACCCGACACTGCTAAATACGGGAAGTCCTAAGAAGAAGAAGGTCTAAAAAGAGGATTTGAATTTGAAAACCGAGCAAAGTCGGGTTGGACGGCCCGATCTTTTTTGAAAATCGGAAAAAAAAGGTTTATCGGGCCGAGTTTTGAATTTTTTGAAAAGTTTGGACAGCATACCGGCTAAAAATAGGCTATTTTGAGTCAAAATCATAAGTCCTAAATTCGGCAGCTTTCCGGGTTTGAAAAATGGATAGTTTTCGAAAAAAGATGCAAGTTTTTTTTGAAAACTCGGTTTTTTGAAAAAAAGGATGAGACACAGACCAAGTAGCATGTAGTCACGGAAACAGTATAACGACGCCATGTATGCTCTTAGTCTAAGTCTCGGTCGGTCTAATAGGGTCTATACCAACAACGATGGCTTTCTCGTACTGAGGACGGACTCCCTAAGCCGAGTGGGTCTTAGGACATGCCGCAAAACCTAAACGAGTTCCACCATCGATGTCTTTAGTGGGTCCAAGTAGGAACGCACCGTGGTATAGTGGGACGTCGGTCACAAGTAACCGGCCCGGGAAAGATTGGGTTATGCATGGCCCATTGAACTAAAACGTGTACATTACTATTCGAACGATTTCTTTTCGAGTCTCACCCTAGGGATGCCGATGGTAAGTGACTCATCAGTTGATCCCCAGCGGAGTCGCCAAATTGTGGACATGACATAGGTCCACCCCGACGCGGCCACGCGCGGGTTTGGGGAGGCGAATGAATCTCCATATGAGATGGTCAAATTGAAATTTAAATCGAAGTAGGAGTCGCCACCGAATTTTGTGGTTATTCGGAACCGTTCGAGCCCACTCTATGTCGTAGTGGGCCGTATACAAAATACGGCCCATTTCCGATGTCAGAGTTTATTGGGCTCGTCCCTTTGCATATCGATACCGATGCCGACTGGGCGGTTAATCGTATATTGAATGACTCTCGTTGCCAATGGTTTCGGACATCCGGAAACCACGGTTTTGAGTAAGGGGTGAGGGTACGTGTTGGGAAGTTCACTAAGAACACCCAACCCCGCCCGCACTTAGCGGCCTTTACTAAGATATAGTTCGTTTTTGGTGTACACGGGTTAGTTCGACGGTTGAATGATATGCAAACATTATTTTCCTAAGCATGTGAGAAAAATAAAGTGGGTTGCTAAGTCGTTTAATGCATATTAAACTAATAACGTCAAAGTTATTTTAGCATGTGAATTCGTTTTAGTCTAATAAAACGATAAAAACAAATAAATCGCTACAAACACGAGAAAACGAGTTAGTAACGATGAATAAATTGAATAAAGATGTAAATAAATAATATGCATGATTTTAGAAAAGATTTGATGACACGTGATTGATTAACACGTGTTGACCGAGGTCGAAAAAAAGTATTTATTAAAATATGTCGCGAAAGTCGCATTTTTAATATAAAGTTCGAAAAGAATTAAAAATAGAAAAGCGAAGAAACGAAAAAATAAATAAAGGGACTCGGCCGAGCAGGCTGCCGCGCGAGTCGCCCGACAGGCGGGCGACTCGCGTGGCAGTCTGTCCGGGTTTTTTTATTTTGTCGAAAACAGTTAATTCTTTATAAATCGCGTACAAATATGGATTAATTTATACTCGATTTATATTTTCGATATTCGTCGTATTCGATATTCGATTATGAAATCGATATCGAATAATCGGAATGATTTTAGAAAAGGTTTTGAAAAAAAGTTTGTTTTGAACGAAAATTGAAAAAAAGTTTGTTTTGAACGAAAATTGAAAAAAAGAATTTTGAACGAAAAAAAGATGTTAATTTTCTCCGCATTAAAAATCATCGAATTTTGTTAAAAAAAAAAAGTAATGATTTTATTAGCATCAACGAAAATAAACTTAATTTAGTTCTTGTAGATACGATATTCGATTAGAGAATCGGTATCGTTTTTAAGAACGTTTATAAAAAAGTTTTATTATCGAAAATAAATAAAAATATGATGCGACAAACGACCCATATTAATAATGCGAGACGACCGACGAAAACTAACTAAAAAAAAAGAAGAAAAAACGTGAGAAAGAGAGAGAAAGGAAGAAGAATCGGGTTTGATTTACACCCTCAACCTACATGCTTTGCGTTCTCGGTATAAGGCTCGTCGGACAGTGGCTTAGGCACGGGAGCGTCGAGATGATGCGGGTGAGTTAAGGTGTCGGTTTTTGGAGCGTTTTTGTGTATGTGTGTGAGGCGTGGATTCGGCCGGGTGACGGGACGGATTCGTCGGTTTTTGGACACTATTTCGGTATTCCTTCGGATGTGGATTTCGAGATTGTTTTTGCTATAATAATCGTGTATGAGTTGCTGAAATATTGTGTATCAAAACTGTCGTTTTTGTGTCGGATATAAGGTCCTATTTATAGGAATCGAGGTGGTCTTGTTTGTGTGACAAGAAACACCGGTTTGGATAGGAAATACGAGAGTTTGTAAGGGAATAAACTTCTCGTTTCTTGGTGAAGAAGCCAAAAGTCTCGGCTGGTGGGGAGGTATTTCGGCTGTCTTGGATGTCTTGGCCGAGTATTTTGATGCTCGGTCGATGTCTGATTCGGTTTCCGGATAGAATTCCTACTTGAGATCGAATTCTATCCTTAAACGGATTTGTTTAATATTATTCGAAGCTGATTTTTTTTGGTGTTTGAGTCCGAATCAGCCGTGTAGTGTCACGGCCAGCTCGTGTGACTCGGGAAAAAATATCTTTGACCGGGTTTGACTCGGTCGCTAAAAGACGGTTTTACCCTTGGTGTCGGAATCGACCCAAATTAGTCTCATTTGACTCGAAACGACCCACTGGGCCTGGATTTGAGGTTGGTTCTGTGAGATTTGTACTCCCTAATAAGCCTAAACCAAATGTCCATGATTTCGAGCCCATATCCGAGCCCATTAAAGCATGTTTGCGTCCCATCATCATCGGGTGTTTGGCGGGACCTACTATAGACACCTGGCGGTCAAAATGTGGGTGTCTACAATCATGTATAACATTTTTTTCGTTAACATCTCTACCATACAACTCCCGTGATTTATTACGTAAGGCGATGCAAACCTTGTTATTACCAAATGAGGAATTATATGATACGGTAAATGTTACAGTAAGATTATCACTAACAAGTTTTAATGGTATAAATTCAGATGCTGCTAAATAAATCTAAAAACTGTTTTTTTAATAGGCAATCGATATAACTGGAATATATGCAACGTTAGGGATGAAGGATATACTATTCATTCCAACTAAATCAGGGGTAAGTATATGAATATTGTTGTACTTTTTTAGTACATAATCGTACAGTTATTTACTTATTGTGTATCCTTTGATGCAGGAATTAGACCCAACCGTATTTTCTTCTTTGAAATCAGCATATTGCAATGTATCATACTTCCCTGAAGATGATAAATTTTTGAGAAAGGTACAAGATAACACGCAAATTTGGACCGCTTTACCCCCTATTTTCACTCGTATTTGACTCGATTTTGTAGGCTTTAACGTCAATATAACTCATTTTTGACTATATTTCGTATTTTCTCGTATTTATCGTCTTTTTCGTAGAATTTGGTACCGCTTTTGTTTGTTTTTGTCTTATAGGTACGTGTTCATGAAAAAAGAGGTGAGTCGAAGCAAGAGGAGCCAAGTCAAGGTCCGAGTCAAACCCGATTCACCTAATCCGACCTTGACCAAAACAAACCGAGTCAAAGTCGATTTGACTTGACTCATATTACCCTCACATAAACCCATCCTCCACTCTCAATCTGGCCCATTTACACTAATGACTCAACACAAACCCCATAACCAAATTCAACCCAACTGATTTCACACAAACCCAATTTCAATCACCTAATCAAGGTCAAACCCAACTTTGACCTTGACTAACCCATCTCCACCTTCATCTCCCTCCATCAACCTGCAACCCGACCTCCGTCCTCCTGCTCTCCGGCCAAACTCCGACCACCAGCAACAACAGCCACCTCCGACTCCACCTCCATACTCGACCTCCCTCTGTCACCTTCTCCATTGAACGACCACCAACTTCACCTTACTCCATCAACTCCCTCCATTAACCAAACTCCGACCACCTCAACATTACTCACCACCTTCATCTCCGACCACCTCGCCGTCAGCCTTCACAACCACCATAACCGACCATTGACCACCACCCTCCGTCACCTTCTCCTCCATCTCCAACGACCTTCTCCCCGACTCTGGCAAGCAGTCACAATGGCACTGGCACGGCACCCAGCGACGCGACCTCCGTCCTCCATCACCGGCGCCCTCCTACTCGACCCAAAACAGAACAACCAATAACAACAACAACAACGCCGGCATCAGCAACCCCCTCCGTCCCCGTTCTCTGCCCGAATTCCGACCGACAACGCATCAGCGGCTCGCCAGAGTCGCGCGCAAGCGCCGCTGTCTCTCTCCGTTTTCCGGCGACAATCGTCGGTGTCGACCGTCAACTCCGGCGTCGACCCGGCTCGACCCAGATCCGAGTTCGGGGATTATAAATCGATGCTTGAATGAAGACTTGGAGAAAGGTGAATCAAAACGGTTGGGCGAAATCGATTACCGCGGGACAAAGTTTTGTCCGGTGGGTAAGTTATGCAAAATTGTGGGGTGAACTTTTGCTAGATGAGAATCATAGAGTGAAATTCAGTTGATGGGTATTGACTGCTACTTATTGAGCATCAGAGTTAGTAGATTATTAGTAGATTATACTAGTAGTTTATTATTAGTTTTTAGTAGATTAATTAGTAGGGTGATTTTTGGAGGGTGATAATCCAAAAATCTTAACTTATTCCAGATCTAATTAATTTCCTTTTCAATTAGTGTACAAGACTCTTTCTTTATTATAATCAAGTTCTTGTTTCTTTTTCCTCTTGCAATTTTTATTGAAGTTCTTTTGAAGATTTTTAAGGGATTAGTGACAAATTCATCATCTTCATAAAGCTTCTCCTTATTTTATTGCAATCTTCTTTATTATTGTCATTTTCCTTCATTGTCGGTATATTTCTCTTTCTCTCCCTCACCTCTAGTCTAGATTTAATTTCGTACTTTCATTATTGTTCCGTTTTTATTCTACTCGTATCGTTTTAGATCGTTTTTATTGTTTCATTTTGTTGATCGCCGTTTTATTTATCCTTTCGTTGTTATTTTCTCTAGATCTCATTTTTATTGTTTTAGATTGTTTTCTAGTTCAATTAGTAGATCGCAATTTCCTTTATCGTTTTGTTGTTATTTTCCTTAGATTTAATTATTATGCATGTTTAACTTGTTATCTTCCTTTGTTATTGTTTTATTAGTTTCCATTATGAATTGTAAGTAGATTTCTTGTTAGGGGTTAAGGGAGGAAGATCTTAGGTAATATGAATTCAGGAATTTTGGTTTGATTGCTTGCTTGTTGTTTTATCATGTTTGAGTTTTTGTGTCTTTGTTGACTTAGACTGCAGCTAGATCGACCTTGACTCACTCCTATCAATATGGGGAAACTCGGGCTAGGAGTTACCTTGACTTGAGAGTTACCCTTTTTTGCCGCGAAAGCGGGATCTAGATAAGTTGGGTGAAGAAACCGAAAGGTGGCATTCTCCCTTTATCGACTTTGTAACCGACCCATAATTCCGAGACTCATAGAACCCGATTTTTGATTCCCGACTCCCCCTAACACCTTTTCCCTATTTGGTTATCTTTTCGTTGTTTATCGCGTTTTAGTCTTGACTCAACCCTAAAAACCCTAAAAATAGACCCCAAACACTTTTTGATTTAGACTCGACCGACTTCACATAGACCGTCCCTGAGGATCGATCCCGACTTACCGCTACTACGTAATTAGTTTGTCGTGTTTATAAATTTTGTTTGATCTCGTTAGATAGGCGACAATCTGACGCGCATCAAAATGGCGCCGTTGCCGGGGACGGCGATTAGTTAGTTGAGTTTTATTCTTTTTGTGTTTGGTTATTGTTTTCTCTCTACCCTAGTGCCACTTGGTTCTAGGAGACTCACCTTCTATTTGAGTGTGTTCCCAAGGACAGGTTATTGCTTCTTCGGTTCGATCCTGAGCCAAAGATGACATTTAAAGTTATGAGATTCCAGGGAAATTACTCAATAAAGGTGATTTGACATCCATACCTCACACCACAAAACATACATCATATATATCCTTCCACTCTTTCCAAATCCATTCACATCGCTTATCACCATAAATTCCACCTTTAATAATCCACTTTCACATTTCATTCCATTAAATTCACCTTCTACAACACCTCTCATCACTCCAAATCACCAAGAAACACCATCTCCACAAGAAAATTCTCCAACCCTTTCACCTTCCAAATCACCTCCATCACCAAACAACCTTCAAAAAGCAAACATGACAACTCTTGGTTCACATTCACAACTCACTCACGAGGATTTTTCTTCCCCCGTTTTCTATGGAACTATCCCCGAAGTTTTTGAACTCAAAGATTCCTTGATCAATGAAGTGCAATTAGATACCTTCCATGGGTTCTATCAAGAAGATGTTCTTGAACATGTATGCTCTTTCAAAGAAAAGCTAATTGGAGCCAAGCTTAGTGGTCTTAGTTCATGTCAACTACATCGCATCCTCTTTCCTAAGACTTTGAGGGACGATGCCAAGAGATGGTTACAGAGACATCCGAAAAACACTTTCCAAACATGGCCCGACCTTGCAAATGCTTTCTTAGAGAAGTATTTCCCTCCATCCAAAACCTTCCGTCATGATGAATATGAAAGCTTGAGCGAAGCATGGGATAAGTTTCGTGATCTACTTAGGAAGTGCCCTCGTCATGGCATTCCTACCTGGTTAATAACTCAAACTTTTTTCGAAGACTTATCCCTAAGATAGAAGGAAAATATAAATTCGGCAGCTAGGGGAGATTTCTACAATCTTGGAGTCGATGCATCTAGAGCACTTTTGGAAAAAATGGCAAAATGTGATTCTCTTTGGGGCCAACCTCGAGATACTAAGAGGATGAGATGAAAATTCTCCTATGGCCAATGAATTGAAACTCCAATTGAAAAAGAAAGAGCTAACCAGGAAAATTGAGGCTATGAATGGAAAGCATACTCTAAAAGATATATATCAAATCCAATCAAGAAATATGTATCAATGGAATCAACAGCAAATGCCCTTCAATTCCAATTAACAAATATTTTTCAACCAAGGGTCTGTCAAAGTGCCTCCACATATGTCTCCCTATCAAAGGGGAAACTTCAACAACCAAGGTAGAAACTATCATGTTCAAAGGAACCTCCATAATCTGAGTGGAAATCAAGGGAACAATTACCACAATAATAAAGGAAGTAATTATCGTAAGCAAGAGTTCAATCGAGGGTATCAATGCAATTATCAAGGTAGCCAAGGGTCAAATCAAGGGTACCAAGGATTCAATTTTCAAAGACATAACCAACTCTCTCCTTTTTATGGCAATCAAGGTAACTATCAACATGGTCAAGCTACGGAAGTGGTCAAGGGTATGGTTCGATCGTTGATATGAGAAAAACTTTAATCTTCATGATGAATGAAAATGCGGATACAAAAGCAAGACTTAAAGTTTTGGAATCCCGAAAAGCCGCACGGGCCTTAGCTACTCCCGTGTACCCACCTCATGGCTTTCCTGGTCAACCTCAACACCCAAGGGATCCACCATTCCAAGCCCATGTTGTTATCCAAAGAGAAGGAAAAGAACTTGAAAACCCTTATAATCACTTGAGTACCAAAGCAACCCCAAATTTGCAACAACAATAAGCACCACATGCCACTACTCCCGATTCTCCCAAACAAAACCGGAGAATTCGAGCGGAGTTTAAATTAGTTGCAAATGCCGAGGAAAAACAACAAAAATCGAAGGAAGCTAGAAGGCAAGTGACCGAGCAAGAAATTGAGGAGAAGGAATCCAATGTTCCACCTCCATCGATCTATGTGTAGACACCCACATTTTGACTGCCAGGTGTCTATAGCAGTTTCCGACAAACACCCGATGATGATCGGACGCAAACGTGCTTTAAATACTCAGAAACGGGCTCAAAATCATTGGCATTTGGCTTGGGCTCATTATGGAGTACATATCTCGCAAAACCAACCTCAAAACCAGGCCCAGTGGGTCGTTTCGAGTCAAATAAGACTAATTTGGGTCGATTCCGACACCAGGGGTAAAACCGTCTTTTAGCGACCGAGTCAAAACCCGATCAAAGATATTCCCGAGGCACGTGAGTCAGCCGTGACACATCACACGGCTGATTCATACTCCAATCCTACAAAAATCAGCTACACAAAATATTAAACAAATCCATTTAAAGATAGAATTCGATCTCAAGTAGGAATCCTATCCGAAAACCGATTCAAACACCCGACCGAGTGCAAACACTCGGCCGAGCAGTCCTCTTCCAGCTGGGTTCCCTTTCTTCCTTAACAAGAAAGCGGAATTCTCATTCCTCTCAAATTCTTACGTTTCCTATCCTAAAACGGTAGTTCAAACTCTCCTAGCCAAGGTCAGGAACTCCCTATAAATAGCCCCTTGCACACAACACTTTTGACACATGAATTATCAACCATCAATTATTCCCACACACTCATAAGCATAAAACTTAGCATCGAGAAACCGACATTACAAACCCGAAGGAAACCGGCCCGATATCCGACACCCTTCACACGTCACACCAAACCGAGCCACCATAACTCACCGACATCCACTCGACACTCTTGTGCCCAAGCCACGTCCCGACGAGCCCCGATCCGAGTAAACGGAAGCATGTAGGTTGAGGGTGTAACAAAACCCGACTTCTCTTTTTCTTCTCTTCTCCTCCTCGTCGTCCGCTTTTCTTACGGGTCTCGTGTCGGTCCTTTTTATTACGGGTCGTTCGTCGCTTTTTTTTTTTTTTTTTTTTTTTTTTTTTTTTTTTTCTAATATCGATATTACTAAAAACTATTTTCATACATCGAACATTCTTAAAAACATGATATCAACTCTATAGTTGAATATCGTATAAAAAAGAATTATATTAAATCTCGTCGAAGCTAAGAAAATCGTTACATCTTTTTTTTACAACGATTTCAAACGCGGAGAGAATTAACATTTTTTTCGTTCAAACTCTTTTTTTCCAAACAGTTTTACAAAACCTTTTATAAAATTCATTCCGAATATTCGATATCGATTTCATGATCGAATATCGGATATGACGAATATCGAAAATGTAAATCGAGTATAAATTAATTCGTATTTGTACGCGATTTATCAAAATTAACAATTTTCGAACAACAAACGAAACCGGGACAGACCCGCACGCGAGTCGCGCCATTCTCAGGCGACTCGCGCACAGGCCTGAAACCCGAGTCCTTTTTTTTTAGCTTTTTCGTTCGTTTTTTATTTATTCTACGAAACGATTTCTAAAATTTATATCTTTTCTAAAACTATTCGGAGTATTTGATATTGATTTCGTAGTCAATTATCGAATATGACGAATAACAAAAATATTAGATCGAGTGCAAATTATGCGATATTTGTACGCGATTTAATAAAAGCATCGAGTTTTCAAAAACCGATTCTGAAATCAGCCCGTCACCGGGCGAGCCGCGCGGCCGGCTGAGAAACGCGGCTCGTTTCTCGCTTTTTATTATTTTTCGAACTTCGTTTTTTATACAAAACCGCGTCTTTTAATAATATTTCTCAGATTTCGGCTAATATTTTCTCGATCTCGTATATTTATTATATTTGCTATATTATCTTTCACAGTTCGATACTAACTAGTTTGGTTATCCTTTGTAGCAAATTCATCTTTTTCATTATTTGCTTTATTATACTAAAACGAATCTCACATGCTAAATTCAACTCTGACGTTAATTTTTCATGCATTAAACCGACTTAGCAACCCATTCAATTCCTCGCATGTTTAGGAAAACAATGTTTGCATATCATTCATCGTATTACTAACGCGCGTATTAAAAAATCATTCGATATCCTAGTAGAGGCCGCTAATGTGCGGGTGGGGTTGGGTGTTCTTAGTGAACTTCCCAACACGTACCCTCACCCCTTACTCAGAACCGTGGTTTCCGGATGTCCGAATCCATTGGCAACGAGAGTCATTCAATATACGATTAACCGATCAAGTCGGCATCGGTATCGAACTGCAAAGGGACGAGCCCAATAAACTCTGACATCGGAAATGGGCCGTATTTTGTATACGGCCCACTACGACTTAGAGTGGGCTCGAACGGTTCCGAATAACCATAAAATTCGGTGGCCACTCCAACTTCGATTTAAATTTCAATTTGACCATCTCATATGGAGACTCATTCGCCTCCCCAAACCCGCGCGTGGCCGCGTCGGGGTGGTCCCATGTCATGTCCACAATTTGGCGACTCCGCTGGGGATTAGCTGATACGTTACTGACCTTCAGCATCCTCAGGGTGAGACTCGAATAGAAATCGTTTGACTAGTACAATACGCGTTTTAGTTTTACGGTTCATGCATAACCCCATATTTTCCCGGGCCGGTACTGGTGACCGACGTCCCACTATACTATCGATGTAGTCCAAATTGGATATGTCGAAGGTGTCCATTAGCCGATTCGTATGGGTTTTACGGCATGTTCTAAGCTCAACTCGACTTAGGAAGTCCGCCCCGATTCTCGATAGGCTGTGTACACTGGTATAGACCCTTACAAACTGACCGAGACTTAGAATTAGAGCATACATGGTGTCGTTATACTGTTTCCATGACTACGTGCTACCTGATTTACAAGTCGTTTTTCAAAAACCGTCATTTTCGAAATTGCATCCTTTTTAAAATATCCAATTTCAAAACCCGGGACATATACCGAATTTAGGATCCACGATTTTACTCAAAATAGCCTATTTTTAGCCGGTATTATGCCCATTTCAAAACTCGAAAATATTTTCGAACTTTCAAAACCCTCCCCGGTCCGCCTTTCCGTTTTCTTTTTCGAAAAAAGGCCCGGGCTCTTCTCCCCGATTTTACTCGGGCTTTCAAAAATCAATTTCAAAACCTTCCTCTTCTTAGGACTTCCCGTATTTAGCAGTGTCGGGTCGTGTCGTAAGTCGTCAAGGTCTTCTAGCGTCGAAACTCCGTCGATCTTATATCACGGATTTCCTCCCTATCCCAGTCCGCCTTATTAGACTAAGGCAAGGCCCACCTACGTAGGACATACTCCTACAAGGGTCGGCCCGTCTACACAATCGAGTCTAGAAGTCTGGGGAATGTCTCACGTGAACCTCCTTCCGAACAGGGCCCAGCCCACAAAGCTGGATCCTAAAGGAGGCCCACCTCTCACAAGTCATCCGTCTAGATGTCTTTTCCGAGTCGTTTCCTCTCTAGTTTCCCTTTTTCTTGCTCGGGATGTACTTTAGTTCTATGATTTGGGCTAGTCGCTGATTACGTGGTGTTCTTACAGACAGGCCACCTCAAACCCGAACCATGACTAAAGACTCAATTGATCAACTGAACGCCTCATTGGCCTCCAAGAACAACTTGACCAAATCAGGGGCGATGATGGTAAGGGTTTGTCACGTCCCAACCGTCAATAAAATAACCGGCTAAACCTATGGTAGATAGGGTAAGTCGGGTCGAATCCACGGGGACGGTAATGTATAGCCTAGACTAAGGTCGCCTAAATACTAGACTAAGTCAACGAGCTAAGCTAAACTAGGAATGGTAGAGAGGGGAGAAAACTAGACTACAACTAAGGCTAATGAGAAAGCAAACAAAGGAGAACGGGCTAGGATTAGGTTGGGGTCAAAGGGGTAACGGAATGGTCAAGGGATAACTAGTGCGAAGGAGGTAGTAGGGTGATCTAGGTTGGCCCGGGCTCTCGCAACTTAGGCCTACCTAGAGGTTCCACCTAGAACCCATCTTGGCGACACACATGACAAACGGGGTTCTAGCGCGCTATGGTGGCCTAGGTCGAATCCGGGCTCTCGCTACTTAGACCGACCTAGGGGTCGTCCTCACCGGGCTCTCGCAACTTAGTGAGGGAACCGAACCGACAAACAAACTATCACCCACAAGAGAAAGGCAAGAAAAACAAGCATTCACAACTACCTAGTCAATCAAGCATTTCAACAAACATGTGATGTGCACCAACCAAGAGGAAACCCAAATCTTCCACCAACATCTCCAACAAACCCTTAATCACCCAATTAACACCCTAATCGCCTTACTAACCCTAGCAAGAACACTACTCTAACATAATTATACTAAAACTAACAAGAACAAGAGGATTCAACATCAAAACCAAACCAAACATGAAGATACTAGTGAAAACTATGAACTATGAACATAACAATCAACAAAGATGTGAACTTGGATGGAATAAACAAAGATTAAGAGAAAAAGGAAGAGAAGATTATACCATACTAGTGAAGGATGAAAAGATGAACACTTGTATATAAAAAAAACCCAAATTCCTCCACCAATGTTGTCAAGATTGGATGGATTCTTCAAGAGATCTCTTAATACAAGATTAAACTAAGATTAACTACTAATTACCGACTAATCTACACTAATCTAACCTAAAGTAGTCTAGGGTTTAGTGTCTAATCAAAAGGCATCCCATAATATTACAAGAGGAAGGGTATATATAGGGTTTAAGAATGAAAGGAGAGGAAAGGAACAAGGCGCGGGGTAGCAGTGGCCCGTCCCGGCCGAGACGGGGTGGTCCCGGTCGGGACGAGGTCGTTCCCGGTCGGGACGCCACTTTCCCGATCGGGATGGTCCACAGACAGCAGCTTCTCTTTTTGCTCCTTCATCCCGGACGGGATGAGGCCATACCCGTCCGGGATGAGCCTTGTAGGCCTCCAATATGAACGTTTTGGTCCCTCCTTGCTTCTCATGGGCTTCCCATCGATTCTCGAGACTCGGGATCCGGTCTCGGAGGCTCGGGATTGGGTCCCAAGGTCTCGGGGTCGATTCCAAGGCATCGAGGCATCGTTCCTTTACTCCGTTAGCTCCAAAATGTGTATGTATCGAGTCGGAATCGCTCCAACTCTTCCAAATCGGTCTCGGGAACCTGAAACGAACTAAAGGAAGCATAAGAAGCCCATAAATCGCTCCCAAGGAGCGATTCCACAAGGAAAATGGGACCAAACCACTACGAAATAGGCACTACAAATGACACTTATCAACTCCCCCACACTTAACCCTTACTCGCCCTCGAGTAAGCACATGCTGCTACTAAACTATCCGAGTGGGTATTAGCGCACCCTACGCCCCTTCAACTCACGCGAGTGCACTTAGAGGACAAGTGCACTCCGCAAGGCAAGTTGGGTCTTGCGACAAAACTGTGGATGCAACCGGACACAAAACACACAAACAAACACACAAACGAACACATAATCGGTTGCACCCAAAAGAAAAACAAATACCGCTTCCCTCAAAAAGCGGTGAATAAAACACCGGTTTAGGACTCGAGGTAAGTGACAACGTTCCCGAGCTAGCAATACAAATCAAGGTGAACTAAACCCTAATAGTATGACGATAAAGCAACAAAAACGTTGGTAACTTACCTAGGTCCTCCTAACTTTCTAAAAACGTACTACGGGACGATCGGCGGAGTGGAAAAGTGAAGAACCACGATGTTAGTCGACACTGTAGGTAAGTGAGACCTCGCCCCCTTTAGCGTGAGCCAAGAGGGTCGTCCCGTGTCCAAAACCGCCTAACTAGTCCAAGTAAAAAGATGGAAATATGCAAAATGAGGGAAGACCGACTAATGCCGCTATCATCCTTCCTCGGGACTCGGTCCTTTGGTAGGCTCTTCACGGCAAAAGTCGGAAAAAGGCCTATTTTTGTGGGGGTTTTCATTTTGTGAGACGGGTTTTCTTTTGGCATTTTCTTTCTTTTCGACGTTTTGATTTGTTTGTTGCCATGCCATTTCTTTTTCTTCTTTTCTATTTTCTTTTTGGCTTTTGTGCCTTTTCTTTTTCTTCATTTCTTTTCTTTCTTTCATTTTTTTTCTTTCTTTTTCTTTTCTTTGCCCTTTTGGCAAGATTTGGCATTTTTGGCATTTCCTTGACAATTGAGAAAGAGAGAAATCAACAAATTGCATTTTATTTGTGTGGAATGTGTAGGAGGTAGGTGAATGGGTAAGTCGGGACGGGCCCTTCCCTTCTAACCCACAAAAAGTGGAGAACTTGGACTAATCAAACAATCCTAAACACGGTCACCTAAGGGTCGAGACTCGGTAACCAAGGCCTTTTCACACCGTGGGTGGTCATAATGGTCAAAATGCAAATCCCGTAGTAAATCCCTAGTAAGCAAGGTGGACTCAAGGTAAAGGACCAACGAACTCATTGATTTAGGGTCATTCTACTAGATTAAAGTCCAAAACTCGATTTATACAACTTGGTAGGGAAAGTAGACACTCGCACACTAGCCTCTAAACCGGGTTTTCGAAAACGGTTTACGCACAAGACACACAACACAACACAAAACAAAGACACGACGAAAACGAACGAAAGAAAAAGAAGCAAAAGCAACAAAACAAAAACAGAACAATAACGAACACATAAACAACACAAACACCACCCCGATCATCCAAACAAGTCACCAAAACAACCACAAACTTTACAAGCTCCACCCGAGCACACCACATCACTATCTCCTCCAAACTCCGCAAGAGACAAAGAAGGAAAAAGGGATAGAAGATGTTACCGGACATCATGAAAGCTCTCCAAAATTAGCGGCGATTTAAGCAACCTATAAGGAAAAGAGGGCAAACACACAAAACAAAACAAATACACGACACAAAGACACAAAAGGAAAACACACAAAAGAAAAATCTTTTTGATTTTTTTGTGAAAATTTTCAAATTTTTAGGGTTTTTTAAAGATTTTTCGAAAAAAATAAGAAAATAAAACTAACTACGATAGAATATCGCTCCCCCACACTTAAATCGAGCAATGTCCTCATATGCTCAATCGTAGTGTGCAGAGAGACAAAAGAAAAAAAAAAGAAAAAAAAAGATAAGAAACTACGAAAATAAAGCTAAAAAAAATCAAAAATAAAGATGAAGAAAAAGTGGAAGGTGTCCGGCCGGGGTGTAGTCAAGTCACCATGGGCCGAGACAAGAAAAGATATGGATGGGGGAAGAAATAAAAAGAAGGAAATAAAAGGAAATGGGAGGGGAGGGCTAGGTGTAATCAAGTCACCTAGCCCGGATTCCGCCTAAATCCGACTAAATCCTCAAAAAGAGAAAGTGAAAATCTTGTAAAATTTGGATTTTGAAAATGACTCTCGATGTAGTCACATCATCGAGAGTCGGGAGCAACAACCACCGAGGCCTCGAAGGCCACCAAGATACCATGACTCAAGGGGAAGGGGGCAAACAAGAGAAAAACAAGCAATAAAAGACGGAAAAGTAAGGATAGTTACCAAAACCAATCGTCTAGTAACTCACTCGCTCCATCGTCTCATAGATCAATGTAGGCACGTTGCTTGTCGTCTTTGTTGTTATCCCTCTTCAAGCTTGATAAAACCGCATGGTAGAGGTAGTAATGGTGCGAGGGGGGTGGGATTTGATGTGGATCTCGGTGTAAAGTGAGGTATATGGGTCATATGATAGGAACAAGGAGGGGGTAGGGAGGTTGGGAGGGGGTATAATGGATGGGTGGAGTCAAGCGCCTAAGAAAAGGCTCAAAAGGGAGAAAGGGAACCATCCCGGTCGGGATGGATGGTCCCGATCGGGTTGATAAACCCTTCCCGATCGGGAAGCTCTCGTTCCGGTCGGGAATGCACTCTAGTGAGTCCGAATTTTTGCACCTTCATCCCGATCGGGATGGCTTCTTCCCGGTCGGGATGAGTCTTCTATGCTTCCCCAAGCCCAAAAGCTTATCATAAGCTTCAAAAACCGACTTCCTCGCTCGCAAACCAAACTCCATCATCAACCACTCCTTTCTAGGAGTCACCTTCACTTCACCTATCACAATAAACTCAAACTACACATCAAATTCACTCCCTCGCATCGCTCATCAAAATACCAAATCAATTACAAGAATATCACAAAACTAACAAAATCAAGAGATAAAACACAAATACAAGCACAAGTACTCTAAAGAGGAGAGGAAAGGGGAATATACAACATGACGGTTCTTTTAGGAACTCCGTCAAACCTAGGATGGTAGACTCTTCTTCAACCGGAGCCCTCAAGGGCATGGAGGAGCAAGTCGAACGCGCTACCGACATCGTAGTGAAGGCCCAAGAAGCGCTCGAGCTTAACCGACCTCCACGGCCTCCAAGGAGGAGGCAAGAAGTAGGAATCCCAAGACCCGACATCATCTTCAAAGTAGTCTCCGGGGTCTCTCCATCCTACGAGCTTCACCGACCTCTTCCTCCCTAAGCATTGCCTCCAATCACAAGCAAGCTTCATCTCCAAGAATCGAGGCACAAAGAGCGATTTTGGCCTCATCTCTTCATTGCACACCCCCATACTTTCCTCAAGTTGTGGTTCCCCATCTTCATCACTCGGCCCCACATCATCTTGGAGAAGAGAATCGAAAATTCTACCGGTGGTTTCAATCTCTTCCAAGTCATCTCTCGGTGTACTAGCAAGGGGCTCATGATGCTTGTCCAATTTATCGCACAAGGGCAACTCGAGGCTAACAATTTTGCCCAACATCCTCACGAATTCCACCAACCCATCCAACTCACTATCCTCCTCCAATTCCTCACCAAGAATGCCTTCACCAAGGGTCATATCCTCATTCGTCTCTTTTTGGGTAGACGATTGAGGTTCTTCAAAGCAAATCTCTCCTCCAAAGGGAACTACATCGGCGGCTTCATGGTTAGGTTGCTTCTCTCTCTCAAGTGGGCACCCTTCATCTAAACGTGATGCTCGGGATAAAGACATTACGGTTTGAACCGCTAATGCATTTAAATGAGCATTCCTCGCCTCGTTTCCCCTTCGAATTTGGGCCATTAATTCGTCTTGTTCTTTTTTTAATTGAATGGCCGTTTCTTGGATGCTCCTTTGCATTTGAAGCATAGAATGAAACACCTCCGTGCCGAGTAATTGGTGATCATTGGGGTCTTTTAAAGCTCCTTGATAATCTTGATGATGCTCAAAGGGTGGGGCATCATAATGTTGGTAGCAAGGTTGGGGTGGTTGGTAGTATTGTGGGTCATAGGGTTCATATTGTGGTTGGGGTGGAGGGTAATATTGTGGGTCTTGGGGGTATTGGCTTCAATATGGTGAATCTTGATTGAACATGGTGGGTTCACAATCGTAACTCGAGTAATAGCCACCATGATCGTAGGAGTGATAGTCATTCACTTGTCGGTAGCCGTTTTCATAACCTTGAAGATCATACCCGTCTTGATTACCTCAAGAAGCTTGATTATGGTAGGGGGACGTCATGTCATAGCTTTGGTTCATGGAAGAAGAGTGGTAGCTCATATCGGCTCCCGAGTGTGTGGAGTTTTGATCAAACCCCATGCTTGCTCGAAAATCGTAGTCCATACCCGGTTGGAAACCACTCATTCTAGCAACCGTCCGTTTAAGCGGCTCTGAGTTGCAAGAAGAAGATAGTCACCACCTCTAAGCACTAACTGTAGACTAAGAACAAACGTTAGAAGCCTAGTGCTTTTTGGGCACTAGACAAGAGAGAAATAAACTACACACACACAAGAAGCAAAGTAACCCAAAAGAAAAAGGAAAACAAAAACACAAAGACTAAGTCAAGCAAATAGGAAAACAAAGTCCAAACTAGCACCGTCCCCGGCAACGGCGCCAAATTGATGGTAAGGGTTTGTCACGTCCCAACCGTCAATAAAATAACCGGCTAAACCTATGGTAGATAGGGTAAGTCGGGTCGAATCCACGGGGACGGTAATGTATACCCTAGACTAAGGTCGCCTAAATACTAGACTAAGTCAACGAGCTAAGCTAAACTAAGAATGGTAGAGAAGGGAGAAAACTAGACTACAACTAAGGCTAAGGAGAAAGCAAACAAAGGAGAACGGGCTAGGATTAGGTCGGGGTCAAAGGGGTAACGGAATGGTCAAGGGATAACTAGAGCGAAGGAGGTAGTAGGGTGATCTAGGTTGGTCCGGGCTCTCACAACTTAGGCCTACCTAGAGGTTCCACCTAGAACCCATCTTGGCGACACACATGACAAACGGGGTTCTAGCGCGCTATGGTGGCCTATGTCGAATCCGGGCTCTCGCTACTTAGACCGACCTAGGGGTCGTCCTCACCGGGCTCTCGCAACTTAGTGAGGGAACCGAACCCACAACAAACTAACACCCACAAGAGAAAGGCAAGAAGAACAAGCATTCTTAACTACTTAGTCATTCAAGCATTTCAACAAACATGTGATGTGCACCAACCAAGAGGAAACCCAAATCTTCCACCAACATCTCCAACAAACCCTTAATCACCCAATTAACACCCTAATCGCCTTACTAACCCTAGCAAGAACACTACTCTAACATAATTATACTAAAACTAACAAGAACAAGAGGATTCAACATCAAAACCAAACCAAACATGAAGATACTAGTGAAAACTATGAACTATGAACATAACAATCAACAAAGATGTGAACTTGGATGGAATAAACAAAGATTAAGAGAAAAAGGAAGAGAAGATTATACCATACTAGTGAAGGATGAAAAGATGAACACTTGTATATAATGAAAACCCAAATTCCTCCACCAATGTTGTCAAGATTGGATGGATTCTTCAAGAGATCTCTTAATACAAGATTAAACTAAGATTAACTACTAATTACCGACTAATCTACACTAATCTAATCTAATCTAACCTAAAGTAGTCTAGGGTTTAGTGTCTAATCAAAAGGCATCCCATAATATTACAAGAGGAAGGGTATATATAGGGTTTAAGAATGAAAGGAGAGGAAAGGAACAAGGCGCGGGGTAGCAGTGGCCCGTCCTGGCCGAGACGGGGTGGTCCCGGTCGGGACGAGGTCGGTCCCGGTCGGGACGCCACCTTCCAGATCGGGATGGTCCACAGACAGCAGCTTCTCTTTTTGCTCCTTCATCCCGGACGGGATGAGGCCATACCCGTCCGGGATGAGCCTTGTAGGCCTCCAATATGAACTTTTTGGTCCCTCCTTGCTTCTCATGGGCTTCCCATCGATTCTCGGGACTCGGGATCGGGTCTCGGAGGCTCGGGATTGGGTCCCAAGGTCTTGGGGTCGATTCCAAGGCATCGAGGCATCGTTCCTTTACTCCGTTAGCTCCAAAATGTGTATGTATCGAGTCGGAATCGCTCCAACTCTTCCAAATCGGTCTCGGGAACCTGAAACGAACTAAAGGAAGCATAAGAAGCCCATAAATCGCTCCCAAGGAGCGATTCCACAAGGAAAATGGGACCAAAACACTATGAAATAGGCACTACAAATGACACTTATCAGGCGACCAGATCGCCATTGTTACCCGGGTTAGCGCCATAGAGCAGGACAAACCGAGGGATGAAGATGAAACTCATGGGCCTTTAGCCGAATTGACTAGTGCAGTCCTCAAGCTACAAGAGCAGGTCCACTTGTCGACCCACAACTCGATTCACACGGAGAATGCTCGTACTTATGCGCCTCTAACCAACGAATTGCCCGCCAATCTCAACCTAACGGGCCTCCCAATGTTCGACGGAACTGAAGACCCGGTATTACATATCCGGGCTTTCAAGGAAGTTATGGCCCTTAAGGGGGTTAAGTCAAACATGTTCAAACATTTGTTTGCCTCCTCGCTCGAGAAGCACCCGAAAGCCTGGTACTACAGGCTTGACTCCAAGAAATACAAAACTTGGGACGATGTCGCAACGGAGTTCGCCCGAAACTATGCGGACAATACTGAGATTCAGACGACCATGCGTACTCTGGAGGTCATGGTCCAAGAGCCAAAAGAGGGTTTCACCAAATACCTCCAAAGGTGGAGGGCCGAAAGCGTCAAGCTGGTCGACAAGCCCAGCGAAAAGGTATTAGTGGAGGCCTTTGTGAAAAATCTCCTCCCATCTTACCGGATCCATCTCCGGTACGCCATCATACCCAATTTCGCCACCTTAACCGAGATGGGTACAAGAATCGAAGACGATTTAAGGTTAGAGAGCCTTACTAAGGCCTCTACAAAGGGTTATCAAGGAGCCAGTTCATCTTCAGGCAAGCCCGCAACTACAAGTGCGGCCCGAAGCATCTTCGACGAGGTTAATTTGCTAGACACCTCAACCAAAAAGAATACTCCAGCCCGAGTATTCACTGACATAGGGACTACTTATGCCGACGCCTTACAAAGGCTATCCTCTAAGGGCCTGATCTTGCCAATAGGCCCAATGCCGGAGGTTCCTGTCGAGAAACGGTCCAAAAGCTACAACGCTCAGTCCTATTGCCACTATCACCGAGGCAACGGGCATGACGCCGAAAAATGCTGGAAGTTAAAACATCTCATTCAAGATCTGATAGAGAGTGGGAAGATACCGCAACCCAGCGATAAGCCCAGTAACAAAAAACAACCCTCTTGCTACTCACGCCATTTTTACTGAGAAATAGTCGATTGCACTCATCTCATTTCCCCTTTCATTCCCCAAATCAATGGGATATGGAATGACGATGAAGACGATGTTTACCTGGCTAAGGGGGAGAGTGTCCCCATCACTGTCGAAGAGATCCGAAAGGCCAAAACCAAGGCCCTGGCCGGCGCCCATGTCATCACGGCCGGACCTTCAGCCCCACAATCCGTCACTGAATCCGCCAAGACGGACTCTATACTTGAAGAACTAGACACCGACACGGCCCTAGTCAAGCAACTGAAGAGGGTCCGAACCGACCTTACCATATGGCAGCTTCTGGTCAGTTCTCAAGAACATCGGGCAACACTTACTAAGGCTCTCGATGAAATCAAGATAGACTCACCGGTTACTCCCACTGAAATGGTAGCCACTATTTTCCCTCACCTCAAGGGCAAGTCCAAAGGAGAAGGCCCACTTATCACCTTCTCTGAATCCGATCTGCCACCATTTGGGGCCACCCACAACCTGGCCCTATATATCACGGTGATTTGTCGGGGCAAGTATCTAGCCATGACCCTAATTGATGACGGGTCAGCTGTGAACGTCCTCCCTTTAAGGACTGCTAAGGCTCTCGGCATTACCGAGACTGACTACCTTCCTACCACGCAAACTATCCAGGCTTTCGATGGGAGCCCAAAATCAGTTGCTGGGGCCGTCAAACTAACCATCATAACCGGCCCAATTGAAAAAGAACTATAATTCCAAGTAATCGATGTCACCTCATCGTTCAATCTGCTACTTGGAAGACCCTGGATCCACGCGGTCAAAGCCGTGTCCTCCACTCTCCACAGGAAGGTCAAGCTACCTTTGCAAGATGGGGTCATCACCCTCGAAGCTACTCCCATAGCCGTGTCAAGCTGCAACACGGCTGGCTCAATCGACCCACGAGGCTTCAATTTTGTGGGAATGATCAATGAAGAGTATCTCTTCAGGCCCTATTTCACCACCAGCATCGACATAATGTTGCAAAATTTGGGCTACCTGCCGGGGGCTACTTCGAGGCCCGGTCTCCCGGCTGGCAAAGTCATCGACGTCTTAAGCAATGAGGACGCAAAATTCGGTTTAGGGTATGCCTTAACCCCGGAAAATGTGGTCCGGGCCGGCATCCAAAAGGCCTGCAATATTTTCAAGGGTACCTACTTGGACCCTTACAGCCCAAAACTGAACGATTACTTTGTCACTTCAGTATTCGGAGCTGTCCAGACGGGTCTCTATCAGCCCACTATAACCTATCCTGAGGTCAATTTCATCCCAGATGATATCTTTGCTCTCATCCAGGCCGAATCGAAAGAAGATTCAAACCAAGCCCAGCTCATGCTGGGGCTCTTGTTCGGGGAAAGCAAGATCATCCCGACTCCTAAGGAGGAATTAGTGAACCTGATCCTCCATAGCAGCAAGTTCGATCCAACCAAGCTGATCTCTGAAGTAGGTGCTGACACTGGAAAGAGGGCTTGGAGGAAGACGATCAAGTGGACCGACAGCGAGGGTCGAGTCTACAAGCTCAGTACCGGCGAAGGAGACATGTAAGGCGACGAGTCCGAATCCGAGTCCGAGTCAGAGTCAGAGTCGGAGTCTGAGTCTAGGTCTTGAAGGTCCAGTACTAGGGTCGAGTCTGTACCCCCTTTTCCTTTAGCCGCATCTCAGGGAGTCTCGGAATCTGTCCCGAGAGCACTCCCCATACCGCCTCTGACCAGCGATCAGATGACTGCTCTCTTTGAGCTATTTTCGAAGCTCTCTATCAATAATAACGATAACCGTTCTGCTTACGACTTGTCTTATTTTCAAAACGTTTTCAAAAACTTTATTTGCAATGACATTGAGAAACCCGACGAAAAGGTACCACTACCTCCGCATCTAGTCGAGCAGCTCGAACAAAGGGAATCCCGAGATCCGGTCATTGAAGAAACTGACTCCATCAATGTAGGAACCCCTTTAGAGCCTCAGATGCTTAAGTTAGGTTTATCCCTAGACCCCGAGGAGAAGCAACAATTCACAGATCTCCTCCATGAATTCAAAGACGTCTTCGCATGGTCCTACAAGGACGTGCCGGGAATAGACCGGGAGATAGCCGAACACCGTATACCCATCAAATACGGGTGTAAGCCGGTAAAGCAAAAACTCCGAAGAATGAGGCCCGAATGGTCTCTCAAAGTCAAAGAAGAAGTTGACAAACAATTCAAAGCGGGCTTTATCCAAGTGTCTGAATATCCAGACTGGGTTGCAAACATCGTACCGGTACCCAAGAAAGACGGAAAGGTACGAGTTTGTGTAGATTTTCGGGACCTTAATAAGGCCAGCCCGAAAGATGATTTCCCGTTGCCACACATCGACATACTGGTGGACAACAAGACCGACCATGCCCTTCTATCCTTTATGGACGGGTATGCCGGATACAATCAGATCAAAATGGCAAAAGAAGACATGAGTAAGACCACCTTCACTACACCTTGGGGGAGTTACTGTTACACCGTTATGCCATTTGGGCTTATCAACGCCGGTGCCACTTATCAACGAACCGCCACTACCTTACTGCATGACATGATGCATAAGGAAGTAGAAGTCTACGTGGACGATATGATCGTTAAGTCCAAAGAACGAAACGGGCATATTCCGGCCCTTAGAAAATTCTTCACCCGACTACGCAAGTACAACATCAGGTTAAACCCTCAAAAATGCAGTTTCGGGGTAACATCGGGCAAATTACTGGGCCATATCGTCAGCCAGCGCGGCATCGAGGTTGACCTAGCCAAAATCAAGGCCATTACCGAGATGCGGCCGCCTAAAACCGAAAAGGAGATTAGGGGGTTTCTCGGGAAAGTCCAATATATCAGCAGGTTCATTTCGAAGCTAACCATGGTATGTGAGCCCATTTTCAAAAAACTGAAGATAGGAGAACGGGTACTACGGGACGACAAATGTCAAGCAGCTTTCGATAAGATCAAAGAGATTCTGTCATCTCCGCCGGTATTAATGCCTCCTCAACACGGCTTACCTTTGTCGTTATATTTGACAACGACCGAGACAGCCATGGGGGCTATGTTGGCCCAAACGGTCGACTCAGAAGAACGGGCTATTTACTATATCAGTAAAAAGTTCCTAGAGTACGAATGCAAATATACAATGCTCGAAAAGACGTGCCTAGCTCTAGTTTGGGCCACTAAAAAGCTCCGACATTACATGCTTAGCCACGAAGTGCACGTACTATCAAGAATGGATCCAATCAAGTATCTGTTCGAGAAGCCCATCCTCAATGGCAGGATATCTAGATGGACTTTAATGCTAGCTGAGTTCGCCCTCAAGTTCGTACCGTTAAAAGCCATCAAAGGCCGAGTAGTAGCCGAGTTCCTCGCCGATAGTCCGGTATCTGAAGAGGGACATACCGATACTTGGGCCTTCCCTGACGAAGATATATTCCATACCGACACGGAGACATGGGATCTATATTTTGACGGGGCGTCCAACTTTCGAGGATTTGGTGTCGGGATTTTACTAATCTCGCCACAAGGAGAGCACACCCCGTTATCTATCAAGTTAGACTTCGACGTGACTAATAATGCAGCCGAATACGAAGCATGCATTCACGGGTTGCAAGCCGCCGCTGATTTAGGAGTAACAAACCTCCGGGTCCACGGTGACTCATCATTAGTCATTAATCAAGCACTCTAGAAATGGAAAACTCGGAACGCAAATCTCGTAGCTTACCAAGCGCGAGTAAGGGTTCTCGAAAAACAGTTCCAAAAAGTGGAGTACATTTATCTACCTCGGGAAGAAAACCAGTTTGCAGATGCGCTATCCAAATTAGCATCTTTGCTAAATATCCCGGAACACCTAACCAGCATGCCGATTTGCGTCGAAAGACGGTCCGAGCCGGCATATATCAACACTATCCAAAACATCGAAATAACTGACCCAGAACCTTGGTACCAGGCTATTCTAACCTACTTGACGTCGGGAGAATATCCTTCGGAATCTGAAAATCGGGCCAAGAAAGCCCTACAAAGATGGGCCACTCAGTTCATCCGCACGGACGATGGACAGTTGTACAAAAAGATGGCACATGGGGCTTTACTCCTATGCATCGACAAAATGCAGGCCGAAAAGGTCATGGCAGAGGTAGACGATGGCGAGAATGGTCCGCATATGAACGCCCATATGCTAGCTCGAAAAATTGCAAGACTCGGGTACTATTGGAATAGCATGGAGACCGACTGTCAGTTATATGTCAAGCACTGTCACAACTGTCAGATTTTCGGAAACGTCCAGCATATGCCGTCATCCCTGTTATATACTATGACATCACCATGGCCATTCTCAACATGGGGAATTGATATAATCGGGAAAGTGAACCCTTCCGGGACGGGAGGTCACTACTTCATTCTAGTGGCTATTGAGTATTTTACTAAATGGGTCGAAGCCGAGTCATATCGTGTCTTGAACGCCAAGCACGTAGCAAAATTTATCCAAGATAAAATTATATGCCGATACGGGATCCCGCACGAATTCATTAGTGATCACGGGACCCATTTCCAAGCCGAAACCGCTACTTTGCTAGCAAAATATAAAATTCAAAGGCATACATCTTCGCCTTACCGTCCCCAAACAAATGGAGCGGTAGAGGCAGCTAATAAAACAATTGTCACCATACTTAAAAAGATGGCAGATAATTATCGGGATTGGCCCGATAAAATCCCTTTTGCCTTATGGGGGTACCGGACATCAATCCGCACCGCAACCGGAGCAACTCCATACTATCTGACATATGGGATGGAGGCGGTCCAACCGGTCGAGCTTGAGGTACCATCTCTAAGGATTCTACTCGAAAGTCAAGTACCTGAAGCAGATTGGGTCCAAGCCCGATACGATTCGTTGATTATTTTGGACGAACGACAATCTCGAGCCCTTAACAATATCCAAATATACCAAAAAAGGATAAAGCGGGCTTTCAACAAAAGAGTTAGGCCTAGAAATATCAAAGAGGGCGATCTAGTCCTAAAATCTGTCCGGGCCTTGCTACCAGTCGACCCAAGGGGAAAATTCAAACCTAATTGGGCCGGCCCGTATCTAGTAAAGAAGGTTTTATCAGGAGGAGCGGTGATGCTAACAGACTTGGATGGGAACGAATTCGTCAACCCAACCAACTTGGATCAGTTGAAGCGTTATTACCCCTAAAACCTTATCTCAATGTCATTTGCTAAAAGTTTATAAAAATTTGTCTTTTTTATAAAATTTTCAAAAATTGAGCAAGTCAATAAGTTAGGATTACTGATCCTACTGTCGCACATCTCGAACTAATAGTCTTGATGTATTTCGAAAATTGCAAAATTCTATGTCTGAACTACGGTTGGTTTGATTCCACTAATGGTGGATACGTAGGCAACCCCTCAAAAAGGGTACAACCACTGCAATAACGAAAAGAGAGGAACGGTTTTCACTAATATGTCTTTTATTATTTCAAAAAAAAATGCCTTGCACAAAAATAAACAACAAAAATCACACAAAAAAATAGTAGTAATACTTAAATAATAAAATTTAGGAGACTACTCGTACATTTTTTCCTTCCCCTTATCTTTCGGGTCACGCGGATCCCGAGGCCGACGAGGTGGGGGCGAACGTTCCCTAATCACAAGTGGCACTTCCTTTGCTCGAACCCGCTTCTTCGATTTCGGTTTCTCCGTCCCCTGCACCGGTCCGATCCGAGCCCGTGCGTGCTCGAGTAGTCTATCCCGAGGACCAAGTCGGTCCTTAGCTGCCAGTCTTGGACCAAGTCTCCTTTCTAAGTCCGTCTGGGGGCTTATCTTCCCCCATGTACCTTTAGTGCTGGACCCTTTAGTCAAAGTCTTGGTCTTCCCTTTCTGGCCTGACATCAGTCGGACCATCGTAGCCGGGGTATCGCCATCATCAAAGAAACCTAGATTATCCTTAGCCTGTTCTCGGCGCAGCAAGTCAAAGGCTTCATCAGTCTTTAAAGCAGCACGGGTTTTAGCAGAATCTGCCTGGGTCCACTTCGTATAAGAATCTGATACCCAGATCGAGGGAGAAGCTTTAGAAACGGGCCAAGTGTGCCGGGTATACCATCTTTGCGCCCAAGTATCACACATCACGTCCGTTAGCTGAGTAGATTAACTCACGATCGCCTCGATTTCCAGGATTCTTTGGGCCCGACCATATTGCCTAAGTATGCGATCGGGATAGAGATGAATTGTCTGCCTAAAAGATAGGATTAGTTGATAACGGGCCCTGTCTCGCAATTCTAATCCGGTCCAGACATAAATGGGCCACCAAGGTACGGTCCAACGGATCAATGGGCCTCCATGGAAAGACAACAGCTCGTCCCAGAATTTTTGGGTAGTAAGGCGAGAAAAGTCAACAGTCCATCTTCTCGTCATCACTTGGTTCGGACGATATCGACTTACATCTAGAGGAGAATCCAAGATCGATAGCCTCTCAAAAAGCCATAGCTGAAAAGTCAAAATCGCGAAAAGTCAAAGTCTTAAAAAAAAAATCACAAAAAATCGCAAAAAACGAGAAAAATGGGAAAATCGAGAAAAACCGTGGAAGCCGCGAAAAAAATCAAAAACCGAAATTGAAAAAATCAAAAATTGCGAAAATCGAGAAAAAATCAGCCTACCTGTAGAAGACGGGTGCTACCGGTCAGCCTGATCGACGGATCCCTCTTACGATTATCTAAGCCCTGGATGATCTCCCGTGTAATCAGCCAAGCTGGGCTGTGCTCTGTCTCCATCAGATCAGCTACAGCAAGAAGTCTGACATGGCCCATACAAGATAGCAAATCCATATGACCTTCAAAAGCGTAGACATGGAGCATGCAGAAGGTAAAGGCCCTCGGCTATATACCGGCCTGACCCGGACGTCATCTAGGTTCATAAATTTCTCAGCCAGGTCGATCAAGGAGACTGTATCTCCTTCTGTCATGCGAGATACCTCCATGTGAGAAAGCCCTAGGAATTCTCGTAATTTTCTCCTTATATCACGGACTGAAAACGGGACGGCAAGGCGAAGAATGGGATTCCACCCCCCTACAGCAGCTATTTCCTCAGGAATGGGACAGATTTCGCCTCGAGGAAACCTAAAAACATGATAAGTATCATTTCAGTAGGATAGGCAAGCATCCAAAAAGTGACGATCCACTTGCATCTGGCGGATTGTGGATAGCTGGGTGACGCCATTCTGATTCAAAATAACTTTATCAGCATCCCTGAAAAATCGGGACCAATCTTGCAACATTCCGACTAATCGATCGATACCCATGATGGATTTCTAAAAAGAGGAAATAAGTTTCTCAAGGCTTGTTTTTTTCTTTGAAAGGAGAAGAATTATGTGAATTGTGAATAAAATGTGAGCAGGGAAATAATATTTATAGCATGAAATCAAATTCTCCAACTCACTTTGGGATTCCTAATCCCAGGGGATTTAGCATACATGCCTTTATCCTAAGATCTAGCTAAGTCATCCCGAGCATTCCTATTCCTTTTCGGAGTCAAAATACTTTAATCTTTTAAAATTCTTCCATCCAAAAATCCAAGAAAATCTTCTTCAAAATTTTATTCCCCAGCGCGAGTCATTTCTCCTAAAAAATGTGTTACATGCAAATTTTTGCATAAATCATTATACAGGACGACTCCAACAAAACCGTGCAAACGAACTCCCCAGCGGCATAGACTTAAACGACAAGTCCGATTCCCCACGGAGTTATCATCGTCAACTCAGGTACATTTCTAGTCTCCGGCCGGCGGGCCCTCCACGCAGGTCTAACGGACCTTAAGCGACCCGACAGGAAGCTGCCAGGTTTTAATCTTTGATTGATCTGGTGGCTACTCTGACTTTCGCCCTGTCCAAGCCTCAGTCAGAGTGGGGGCTCTGTAGACACCCACATTTTGACTGCCAGGTGTCTATAGCAGTTTCCGACAAACACTCGATGATGATCGGACGCAAACGTGCTTTAAATACTCAGAAACGGGCTCAAAATCATTGGCATTTGGCTTGGGCTCATTATGGGGTACATATCTCGCAAAACCAACCTCAAAACCAGGCCCAGTGGGTCGTTTCGAGTCAAATAAGCCTAATTTGGGTCGATTCCGACACCAGGGGTAAAACCGTCTTTTAGCGACCGAGTCAAAACCCGGTCAAAGATATTCCCGAGGCACGTGAGTCAGCCGTGACACCTCACACGGCTGATTCATACTCCAATCCTACAAAAATCAGCTACACAAAATATTAAACAAATCCGTATAAAGATAGAATTCGATCTCAAGTAGGAATCCTATCCGAAAACCGATTCAAACACCCGACCGAGTGCAAACACTCGGCCGAGCAGCCCTCTTCCAGCCGGGTTCCCTTTCTTCCTTCACAAGAAAGCAGAATTCTCATTCCTCTCAAATTCTTACGTTTCCTATCCTAAAACGGTAGTTCAAACTCTCCTAGCCAAGGTCGGGAACTCCCTATAAATAGCCCCTTGCACACAACACTTTTGACACATGAATTATCAACCATCAATTATTCCCACACACTCATAAGCATAAAACTTAGCATCGAGAAACCGACATTACAAACCCGAAGGAAACCGGCCCGATACCCGACACCCTTCACACGTCACACCAAACCGAGCCACCATAACTCACCGACATCCACTCGACGCTCTTGTGCCCAAGCCACGTCCCGACGAGCCCCGATCCGAGTAAACGGAAGCATGTAGGTTGAGGGTGTAACAAAACCCGACTTCTCTTTTTCTTCTCTTCTCCTCCTCGTCGTCCGCTTTTCTTACGTGTCTCATGTCGGTCCTTTTTATTACGGGTCGTTCGTCGCTTTTTTATTTTATTTTCTAATATCGATATTACTAAAAACTATTTTCATACATCGAACATTCTTAAAAATATGATATCAACTCTATAGTTGAATATCGTATCAAAAAGAATTATATTAAATCTTGTCGAAGCTAAGAAAATCGTTACATCTTTTTTTTACAACGATTTCAAACGCGGAGAGAATTAACATTTTTTTGTTCAAACTCTTTTTTTCCAAACAGTTTTACAAAACCTTTTATAAAATTCATTCCGAATATTCGATATCGACTTCATGATCGAATATCGGATATGACGAATATCGAAAACGTAAATCGAGTATAAATTAATTCGTATTTGTACGCGATTTATCAAAATTAACAACTTTCAAACAACAAACGAAACCGGGACAGACCCGCACGCGAGTCGCGCCATTCTTAGGCGACTCGCGCACAGGTCTGAAACCTGAGTCCTTTTTTTTTAGCTTTTTCGTTCGTTTTTTGATTATTCTACGAAACGATTTCTAAAATTTATATCTTTTCTAAAACTATTCGGAGTATTTGATATTGATTTCGTAGTCAATTATCGAATATGACGAATAACGAAAATATTAGATCGAGTGCAAATTATGCGATATATGTACGCGATTTAATAAAAGCATCGAGTTTTCAAAAACCGATTCTGAAATCAGCCCGTCACGCGACCCGCCGGGCATCCCAGGCGAGCCGCGCGGCCGGCTGAGAAACGCGGCTCGTTTCTCGCTTTTTATTATTTTTTGAACTTCGTTTTTTATACAAAACCGCGTCTTTTAATAATATTTCTCAGATTTCGGCTAATATTTTCTCGATCTCGTATATTTATTATATTTGCTATATTATCTTTCACAATTTGATACTAACTCGTTTGTTTATCCTTTGTAGCAATTCATCTTTTTCATTATTTGCTTTATTATACTAAAACGAATCTCACATGCTAAATTCAACTATGACGTTAATTTTTCATGCATTAAACCGACTTAGCAACCCATTCAATTCCTCGCATGTTTAGGAAAACAATGTTTGCATATCATTCATCGTATTACTAACGCGCGTATTAAAAAATCATTCGATATCCTAGTAGAGGTCGCTAATGTGCGGGCGGGGTTGGGTGTTCTTAGTGAACTTCCCAACACGTACCCTCACCCCTTACTCAGAACCGTGGTTTCCGGATGTCCGAATCCATTGGCAACGAGAGTCATTCAATATACGATTAACCGATCAAGTCGGCATCGGTATCGAACAGCAAAGGGACGAGCCCAATAAACTCTGACATCGGAAATGGGCCGTATTTTGTATACGGCCCACTACGACTTAGAGTGGGCTCGAACGGTTCCGAATAACCATAAAATTCGGTGGCGACTCCAACTTCGATTTAAATTTCAATTTGACCATCTCATATGGAGACTCATTCGCCTCCCCAAACCCGCGCGTGGCCGCGTCGGGGTGGTCCCATGTCATGTCCACACTATGTGCCACCTTTACCATTTCCGTAACGAGTTAAAGTTCACAAAGAAAATATCAAGTGTAACCGGTTTGTGGACATGATCGAAAAGGTAGAAGTCTCCTTGCCATTCACCAAGGTCGTTAAAGAAAAATCAACCCTCACTGATGGAATGAAAAATGGTGAAAAGCTTATAGACATCAAGTTTCCTTACCCCACAATGCAATCCAAGAAGGCGACTCAAGGTGAAGTAGTGATCCATGAAGATATCGATGAGAATGCCAACATCTTGTCATCATGGATAGAGATCACGACTTGCACTTCTAACAAGGAACTCGAATCCCAATATTGCCACATGGTAAATGCAATCGATCGAGAATGTCGAGGATATGAGTCTATGGGATGAGTTGAACGAAGTCATAGTCCTTGTTAATAAGTCCTGGAATGATGATGAAATCAAGTTGCCCTTGTGTAAAAATGCCGAAGAACATTACTAGTCCGTTGCTAGTGAGCCAAACTTTGGTTTAGGAGAGATTGAAACCGTCGGTAGAAGTTTCGAATCTCTCCTTTACGATGATATGGAGACAAATGATGTCTTGAGACTTAGGGATGTGGGCCCGTAATTTGAAGAAGATATGGGGATGTACAATGGGGAATTAAAGCCTAAACCGCCTTTCGTGTTGAGTGGTGAGATTGTGAAGTTTTGGAAAGCTAGAAGGTATTTTGGGAAGAAATGGTCACTTGGACTTGCGAAATGGAAAGACCCGGGAGACCATGACAAACCCGGGCATTATGGATTTGGAGACTACTTATCGCTTCCGACTTGGAAGCTATTCATGGTAGCTTGGCTCGGCTACATGAGCCCATCTGAAGACTCTTCTAGAGCCTTTGACTTACTCCTCCGAGCCCTTGACGGGTATGGTGGAGATGACACTTTGAAGACAAACAACCTTTAAGGTTTGGCGGTCCTAGCCAAAACCGCGCTTCTTGGGAGGCAACCCAAGCCCTTTTGTGCATATTTACGCCTTTTGTGTTTTGTTTTTGTTTGTAGGAATCTCCAACAATAAGCCAACATGGATAGATGATGAAGAATTTGGAAGCGATCAAATGTGGAAGAGATTCTACTTGATTGTTTCATTTTGGATTGTGGATTGTGATCTTTGCTTGTATCTTGTTGGAGGATTGGTGGTGTATTCGTAATTATGGTGTAGTTGCGTTGTTTTTAGTTGTTGTTGAGGGATTGTAATTAGTATTTTTCTTGTATTGCCTTGCTCTCTCCTTTCTTGCAGGAATACCACCCACTTCATAGCATGAGAATATGAGGTATTAAAAAGTGAAGACCTTTTGGTAATCCCTTTTTACCCTTATTTTTCTCCGCTTCCTTTATTCACATGGGAGTATGGCCTTGTATGCTTTGGAGGTTCACTTGGTGAACGTTTTGGAATTGGTGATTGTGATTGTGTTGACTATTTGAAGAAGATTGGAGTGCTTGGCTTTACTTGTAGTTGTTTTTATCTTTATTTTTGTTGTATTCTTTTGTGTTTTGTTTATTGTGTTTAAGGTAAATGTTTTCGAAAACCCGATTGTGAGACTTGCTTACGAGTGTTCACCTTCCCTTGTTAGTAACCCATTTTGATTTCGGACTTAACTCTACTAGAATGACATTAAGACAAAAATTTCATTGATCTTTTAGCTTGAGTCCACCTTTTCTACTAGGAGTTTACATCGGGGTTTGCATTTGACCACCTTGACCACCCATGGAGTGATAAGGCCTTGGTTACCGGATCTCGTGCCTATAGGTGACCTTACTTGAAGATATCAATAGACACCCACATTTGGCCGATAGGTGTCTATAGTAGTTTCCAAAAAACACCCGATGATGATCGGATGCGAACATGCTTCTACGTGCTCGGATATGGGCTCAAAACCGTTAGTTTCTGGCTTGGGCTTTTTACGGAGTACAAATCTCACAAAACTAACCTCAAATTCAGGCCCAGCGGGTCGTTTCCAATCAAATAAGACTAATTTGGGTCAAAACTGACACCGGAAATAAAACCGTCTTTTAGCGACCGGGTTAAAACCGGGTCAAAGCCGTTTCCGAGAACAGGCCGGCGGTCCTCTTTCAAGTGGACCAACTCGATCGGGTCCATCAGGGCACCCGATCGAGTAACCCTAGACAAGGAGGGGGAGCAATTGCCTATATATACACCCTCTTGCATGCAATTAAAACCCTAACTACACACATCCTTCTACAACTCTAGACACATCACATACAACTTACAAACCCTAACCCTGGCACTTACAAATCAAACCCTAAACCACCATAACTCATCCCACATACATCTCGATACTCACGTGCAAGCCACAATTAACGAGTCCCGTCCGAGAACAAGAAACATGTAGGTTGAGGGTGCAAAATCCCGTTCTTCTCTCTTTCCTTTTTCTCCTCGTCCGTCCGTCGCGTCGTCGTCATCATCGTCTTTCTTTTGTTTTTTAATATTTCGTTGTCGCGTCTATAATATCGATAATAATTACTAGTATAAAGACATTAAAATACTTACGGATTCGTGTCGAGTGCGAATGATGACAGGATAAGGAAATCCAAATATACAAGGGTGTTTCACCCGACGTTGTCGGTCGCTTATCCCGACACCCCTAGCGATTGATTGTTGAAGTAAGTCAACATAAATAATAGTTTTTTTAATTTTGTTCATGTCATCGTTCATCGCATATTTCATCGATTTCAAAATTATTTTCGAATCAGACATCTTTTTTTTAGTTAAGGTCGAAACCCGTTGATGCGGATCCGACATCACACAATCCCTAAGAATTTATTACGATGTCGGGAAGCCGAGGGAATCAAATCGAGTCCGTTTTAATTAAAGTAATCGCGAAGCGTCAATCTATTTAGGTTCGATACCAACTCAATAGTTGGACGTTGAATCAAAACGATTTGGTCAATTAATTTAACTAATACGAAGTCGTTGATGCCAAAAATAGTGATCATAATTAGCAAGAATTAATTCCGACACTATAAAACGCGGAGACAATTTATTTCGTTTTAGTTGATTTAAAACGACTTACAAATATATTTTCTAGATTTCGCTCTAAATATTCGATATCGATTCAATAATCGAATATCGGATACGACGAGTATCCAAATCCGAATCGAGCATAAATCATACAATATTTCTGCCCGATTCAATAAAAATCATCATTCCAAGGATGCGATACCGACTCCGTAGTCGAATATCAAATCTAACAGAATTAATCAAAAAAGCCAAAACAGCCCTCCATGCAAGTCGCGCGATTGCCTGGAAATTGCGACATAAAAAGATTATTTTAGTTCAATTTTAAAACGACTTATAACATCTTTTCTAAACTCGCTCTTAATACTTGATATTGATTCCATAATCAAATATCGAATATGACGAGCATCGAAATTTTAAAGTCGAGTATAAATCATACCATATTTTTACACGACTTAGCAAAAGTATCGATTTTCCAAAATCATGCATCATGTTTACATTATCCTATAGCATTCTATATTTTCGCAAACCGTTATTATCGTTATTACCGTTACTAGCAAGTTTGCTCTTTTTGTCGATTTATTTTTGTTTTTTATTTTATTATACTAAAATAAACCTCGCATGCTAAATATAACTTTGACGTTACTATTAGATGCATTAAATCGACATAGCAACCCATTCAATTTTTCGCATGTTTAGGTAAAACATTGTTTGCATATCATTCATCGTATTACTAATGCGCGTATTTCAAAATCAAACGATATCTTAGAAGAGGCCGCTAATGTGCGGGCGGGTTGGGTGTTCTTTGTGAACTTCCCAACACGTACCCTCACCCCTTACTCAGAACCTCGGTTTCCGGATGTCCGAAACCGTTGGCGCATGAGATTCATTCAATACACGATATCCGATAACGTCGGTATCGGTATCAAATGCAAAGGGACGAGCCCAATAAACTCTGATATCCAAATGGGCCATACTTTGTGCATGGCCCACTAAGATATAGAGTGGGTTTCGAACGGGCCCGAACTCCCACAAAGTTCGGTGGCGACTCCACCTCGATTTAAATTTCAATTCGATCCATTCTCATATGGAGATTCATTCGCCTCCCCAAACCCGCGCGTGACCGCTTCGGGGTGGACCTATGTCATGTCCACAATTTGGCGACTCCGCCGGGGATTAACTGATGCGTGACTTACCATCGGCATCCTCAGGGTGAGACTCGAATAGAAATCGTTTGACTAGTACAATACACGTTTTAGTTCTACGGTTCATGCATGACCCCATATTTTCCCGGGCCGGTACTGGTGACCGACGTCCCACTATACCTTGATGTACTCCAATATGGATATGTCAAAGGTGTGCATAGTCGATTCGTATGGGTTTCGCGGCATGTTCTAAGCTCAACTCGACTTAGGAAGTCCGTCCCGATTCTCGGATAGGCTATGTACACTGGTATAGACTCTTTTTAGACCGACCGAGGCTTAGTATAGAGCATACATGGTGTCGTTATTACGCTTGTGTGACTATGTGCTACTTGGTTTCCGTGTCGTTTTCAAAAACCGTCATTCCAAAAATGCATCTTTTCAAAAATATTCAATTTTCAAAAACTCGGAAAGCTGTCGAAATTTAGACTTAATATTTGACTCAAAACAAGCCTATTTTTTAGCCGGTATGCTGCCCATTTCAAAATTCAAATTTCCAATCCACCATTCGATTTTCGAATTTTCAAAATTCAATTTCGATTTTAAAATCTTCGTGATGCCATTCGCGATTTTCAAAATTTCGGAGATGCCATTTTCAATTTTCAAATCTTCGAGATGCTGTTTCCGATTTTCAAATCATCGGGATCTCATCTTCAATTTTAAAATTGTCGGAAATTCTTTTTTCGATATTCAAATTTCAAAATCCCAAATATTCAACTTTTCAAAAACCCGGGAAGCTACCGAATTTAGGACTTATGATTTTACTCAAAACAACCTATTTTTAGCCGGTATGCTGCCCATTTCAAAATTCAAAAATCTTTTCAAACTTCAAAATTGCGGCCCGACGGCATTTTGCCGGTTTCAAAAGTCGGGTTGCAATGTCCGTGTTTTATGGTGGGTTAATCTGAGTCGAGACGGTAAGTTAAACGGACTTGATGGGCCTCAACCAACGTAAACCGTATTCTTTTAGCGCACACTACCTCTATTATAGATATTATATAGTACTAATACGGAGTACTAATTAACCTAGCACACGCACACCCTATTTATTCCCTACCATACCTCACATCAGTGCATACCCCACGACTAAAACAATAGAACTAGGGCAAATCGCCGCACGAAAGAAGAAGAAGCAAAGGGGGGGAAACTAAGAGTCGGATCGGACCGTCGGTAGTCTGGACCCGTACGCACGACCTAGGTATGCCACGCTACTTCTCTCCTCGCTAATTCTTTCCCGTTTAATTACGCCATTATAGAATTCTAAGGTCTCGGTGTCGGGATGGACATTATCGAGGGTTGTTATTGTCATTATTGTGGTCGGATCGTATCATGACGTCGGTATTTTATCACGGTATCGGGTACCCATTTGTGAGTTGTTACCGTAGTTGGGTCGGGTATAACCGCATTGTATCGTGCTATGATCGAGTGTTGTTGTAGTTACCGTAGTGGTTGTATAAGTTACTCAAAGTGTTGGTTCGTTGTTGGTTCATATTGTGGTTGTGGTCTACTGGTTTTGGCTCAGACGCCATTGTTGTGAGGGACATAGCTAAGGCGCATGTTGCAGGTAGTAGCAGGATATAATGTATATTTGGCATGGTGCATATTGGTTTGTGCGTGGTTAAATGATGATAAGTGCCTGGATGATAATTATAATTATAATACACATATGCATGCACACTTATACAAATCAGAAGGTTGAGCAAGTGGGGTAGGAATTTGTGAAGCTCCACATTTTAGTCGGTTATATATGTTGCATACTCACTAATATGTGTTTATTCACAAACGCACCATAAGATCATTATTTTCAGGGTTCAGTATATTAGGACATGAGGCATTCAGTTCAATTCTATCAGTCAGGTCAATAGATAATAATAATAATAATAATAATAATAATAATAATAATAATAATAATAATAATAATAATAGGTGTCGTTTGTACAGTAACGATAATAATAAGTTGTTGTAGGTCATGTTATTTAGTCGGTACCGGTTCGCTTTATAAGTCAAATACGTTACTATCGATATTAATTCATGTATATAATATTTTATTAGGTTCGGACTTTGTAGAGTTTCCGTGGTGATCTGTACTAACGACTCGGTGGTGACCTGCTAATTAGGTAAGGTTTTCCTTACTTAGAATATGTTAATATTATGATGCATGTTTGAGGTACGAGCTCGATGTGATATTGTGATAATGAGAATAATGTTGAATAATGATGAGAGAATGATATGATTGATGAATATTTATATATTGGAGTTGGTTAGGCTAGCTTTAGACCTAGCCGGGACCCTTGATCACGGTCCCCTCCCTTATTTCTCCTCGCGGGTTGTTGAACCTGCGGGGGGTGTGCACACTCGGAATGAAAGGGCCTGCCAGAAGAGTTGAGAGGAGATTTTGATTGGTACCAATGTTGGTACTGAGAATATTGAGATGAGAATATGGGTTGGTACCGTGATGGTACTGAGGATGTGAAAATGATATTATATGGTACTAATGATGGTACTAAGACTGTTGAGACTGGATGTTTTATTCTGTACATGTATATTAATGTTAGCATGTTCTAACCGTGTTCTCTGTTTAAATTGTCACCCTAATTTATTGGGGACCTGCGACGATCCAATTGACATTTTTGGTCTTTTTGGGAGCAGAGTATTGATGCAGATGTGGATCCTTGATGTGTGCTTAACTGAAGGGATTTGCTGTTCGGGAAGGGAGTGCGTAACCAACATTGTCATACTCTTAGCATGTTTCCGTCATTAGTACTGAATAGACCCTTTTTGTTTATGTAGTCATTTTGGGTTTTGTAACCGTACTTAGTTCCGAACTTGGTTTGCATCCTTTGAATAATCAATTAACCTCGGTTGTGTTTCAGTATTGTTTTGTGATGAGACTACGACCTCGGTTAACCCGGGATGGTAACACTCTCATTTATCCGAGAAGGCCTAGTTAAGGCTCTTGGATAAACGGGGGTGTTACAAAGTGGTATCAGAGCGATCGATTATGGAGCCTGAATAAATGAACATAGGAATTAAAATGAACCCCGGTGATAGACCATTAGGAGCCCACTTAAAATCTCTTGTTGAGGAGACGTCCTCATACCAACCTCCGGCCCTTTTGGTTTGGACCCGGTAACTACGTGTGAGATTGAGAGGGGGTAGAATTGGATGGGTCCGCGGTGATGATATGAACTTCCTTTGAATTGCATAATTTATGAGTAGTTATAAGTGTGATGTTTTCGATGATATGAGTAGTTACAACGTTGATACTAATATACTGCTATGATGTATGAGCATTTAAGGCTCATGTGTATGTTATTGTTGTTTTGAAGTAATCATGTCAAAGAAAGCAGCTACGAACTCTACCCCAACCACTCTGAGTGCCGAAGAAATGGCGCGCTTAAAGGCAACTAACGATGCACTTTTGGAAGCTCTGAGAAACATCCACGTCCCGAAACCACCAGTGACAGACGCGGCCGCCATCAGCGCTGCGATAGCATGCCTTCGTCCCAGTAAATATGATGGGACTGGTGGACCGTCGCAGCTAGAGAGCTGGGTGAGAGAAATGAAGAAGGTGTTCTAGACCGTGAATTGTCTGGAGAATCTGGAACTGGATCAAGCTGCATTCTATTTGAGTGGCAAGGCCGATTTATGGTGGCACCTTAACTATGACAAGATTATTGCAGAGCATGAGGAAGGGGATTATGGGGAGGACGTCTTTGGGTGGAAGAGTCTCGCGAAAGCGCTGAGGGTGGAGTTCTTTCCGGAACATATCCGTAGTGCAAAAAGAGCTGAATTTGATCGTTTCACCATGACAGACGACATGACTGTCGAGGACTATTATGACAAGTTTATGGAGCTGGCCACTTATTCTGCTGACCTCAATTTGAGTTCTGAACTATTGGCTTCCCGCTTTGAGAGGGGCTTGTCTATCAGAATCCTGAAAAGGCTACCCATGGGGAATAATGCTGATTTGAAAGAGGTATACTTGAGAGCCGGGCACGCCGAGCGAATAGCTGATCGCATTAAGGAGCTGAGCGGTCAGAAGAGTGAAAAGAGGAAAGCCGAGTCTGAGGGAGCTGTGCAGGGGGATGCGAAAAGACATGGGAATAATCGACCTCAGGGACCAAGGCCTCAATATTCTGGAGGGTACAATTATGGGGGTGGTAGTTATAACTCGGGTAGGAGAGATGCAAGGAGCTATAACTGTAAGAATTGCAACTACAACCACCCAGGGACGGACTGCAATGGACAACCAGTTAAGTGCTTCGCCTGTGGAAAATCAGGGCACCGTGCTTACGAGTGTCGAGTGAAGAAGGGTAACCCTAATTCCATTCCGGTGTCGGGATCCGAGAGTATTAATCAAGGAAATCGATACCAGGGGAACTGGAACAGATCACAAGGGAACTGGAACCGATCACAGGGGAACTGGAACCGGCCACAAGGGAGTTACAATCAGGGATCTGGGAGCACTAACCAGTCAACTGCAGCCACCAAGCTAACTACGTCTGTTAATGGGGCACCTGAAGGAAGTAAAAACACTGGGAAGCTCTTTGCTATGGGGAAGCAGGCTGCTGAGGAGGACACACAAGTTATCACGGGTACCTTTCTCGTTAACTCGAAACCTTCTTTTATTCTGTTCGATTCTGGGGCAACCCATTCATTTGTAGCCTGTAACCATGTACCGAGTCTAGGGTTAGCATATTTTGAAAACATAGACGATGATGTTATCATACCCTCGGGGAAGTCGGTTAGGTGTACAAGGGTCTTTCGAAATGTGTCTTTAATAGTTGGGGGAGTTGACCTGCCAATTAATTTAATAGAGTTTCCCTTGGATGACTTTGACATTATCCTGGGGATGGATTGGTAAGGACGGTTTAGAGCCCAGATTGATTATAACCTCAAGAAAGTGTCATTAAGAGGTCCGAAGGGCGTTAGAGTGTCTTATAGAGGATTTGCAGTAAAGCCAACTGTGAAGATCATAGCAGCCATTACCCTGAAGACCCACCTGAAGAAGGGGAGTCCGTTATTCTTGTGCCATGTACGGGACACTCGGGCTGAGGAGTTGTCTTCTGACTCAATACCTGCAGTGAACGAGTTCGAAGACGTATTTCCCGAGGAGATCCCGGGGTTACCACCAAGGCGAGAAGTTGATTTCAGTGTTGAGCTGAAGCCAGGGACGGGGCCGATCTCTAAGGCACCGTACCGCATGGGGCCTAAGGAGATGTCCGAGTTGAAGAAGCAGCTGGAGGAATTGATGGATAAGGGGTATATCAGACCCAGCGTATCGCCGTGGGGTGCTCCTGTTTTGTTTGTGCAGAAGAAGGATGGGAGCATGAGACTGTGCATCGATTACAGGGAGCTGAACAATGTCATTGTGAAGAACTGGTACCCTTTGCCTCGGATTGATGATTTATTCGATCAACTGAGTGGGGCTGGTATCTTTTTAAAGATTGATTTGAGGTCCGGTTATCACCAGTTAAGGATCAAGAACGAAGATATTCCTAAGACCACATTCAGAACTCAGTATGGCCACTATGAATTTGTGGTGATGCCGTTTGGTCTAACAAATGCTCTTGCTGTTTTCATGGATTTGATGAACCGAGTTTTTCGGCCCTACTTGGACCAGTTCGTGGTGGTGTTCATCGCCGATATCCTGGTTTATTCAAGGAACCGAGAAGAGCATGCAGAGCATCTGAGGATCGTATTGCAACTACTTCGAGACAACCAGTTGTACGCTAAGTTATCAAAGTGTGAGTTCTGGTTGGAGAAAGTCGCATTCTTGGGACATGTGATTTCGAAAGAGGGTGTATCTGTAGACCCGAGCAAGATCGAAGCTGTCTCAAAGTGGCAGGCGCCAAAGAATGTGGCAGAGATTCGAAGTTTCTTGGGGTTAGCCGGGTACTATCGAAGGTTCGTGAAGGATTTCTCAAAGATAGCAAGACCTTTGACTAACCTTAGGAGGAAGGAGATTCGGTATAGGTGGGATGACAGCTGTGAGAGGGCGTTCCAAACCTTGAAGGAGCGTTTGACTACCGCTCCAATCCTGGCCTTACCCGAAGGGAGCGAAAATTTTGAGGTGTACACTGATGCATCGAAGAATGGGTTGGGTTGTGTGCTAATGCAGAATGGGAAGGTCATTACGTATGCTTCACGTCAGCTGAAGACTTACGAAGAGAACTACCCGACTCATGACCTAGAACTTGGGGCAGTGGTGTTTGCTCTAAAAATAAATATGGAGATATTATCTGTATGGGGCAACATTCAAGGTGTTCTCAGACCACAAGAGCTTGAAGTACATCTACACACAGAAGGAGCTGAATATGCGGCAGAGGCGATGGATAGAGCTGATCGGAGAGTATGATATGGAGATTTTGTACCATGAGGGAAAGGCAAACGTGGTGGCCGACGCTCTAAGCAGGAAATCTGTGCATTCCTTGTGTTTGGATATGTCCAGATTGAGGCTAAGGAATGAAGTACAACAGATGGGGATTCATATGATAAGAAAAGGGGAAACAACGTCGGACTTGGCGATTCAACCCGAGTTGTACGCCGAAATACGAGAGGAGCAGTTTTTGGATCAGAAGTATGTAATGTGGTGAGCCCGCATTGAGAGAGGTGAACCCTCAAATCTCACCATGCACCCAGATGGGAGCCTCAGGTTCAACGACAGGTGGTGGGTGCCGGAAGGAGGAGATTTAAGGAGGAAAATCATGACCGAGGCACATTGTAGTCCTTACTCGGTACATCCGGGTGGGGACAAACTGTATAAGGATCTGAAGAAGACATTCTGGTGGGAGAATATGAAGAGAGAGGTGGCCGAGTTTTTGTCCAGATGTCTGACTTGTCAGAAGGTCAAGAGTGAACACAAACGACCACAGGGTAAACTGCAACACTTAGAGGTACCTGAGTGGAAGTGGGACTCCATTTCCATGGATTTCATTGTAGGATTTCCGAGAACCCCAAAGGGGAATAATATGATTTGGGTGATAGTAGATCGACTCACCAAGTCGGCTCACTTCGTGCCAATGAAGGATACGTGGAGTAAGGCTGAGTTAGCAATGGCTTATAAGAGGCATGTCCTGAAATTACATGGAGTACCTAAGGACATTGTGTCAGATCGTGATTCGAGGTTTATATCGAAATTTTGGCAGGAGCTGCAGGAGTCCTTGGGCACACAATTAAAGATGAGTACAGCCTTTCACCCTGCGACTGACGGTCAGACAGAACGAACCATACAGACTTTGGAAGATATATATGTTACGGGCATGTGCATTGGAATTTCGAGGTTCGTGGGAGGATCGACTTGATTTGATTGAGTTCTCTTACAACAACAGCTACCATGCTAGCATCCAGATGGCACTGTTTGAAGCTTTGTATGGGAGGAAGTGTAGGAGCCCGGTATGTTGGGACGAGAAGGCCGACGCAGTAGTGCTGGGACCTCACATGATTCAGGAGATGATCGAGCAGGTACATGTAATCCGACAGAAGATGCGAGCAGCACAGGATCGTCAGAAGAGTTATGTCGATCTCCACCGCGGAGAGGTTAAGTTTGCTGTGGGTGATAAGGTCATGCTGAAAGTGTCACCTATGAGAGGGGTTATGAGGTTCGGGAAGAAGGGCAAGTTGAGTCAAATGTTTATTGGACCGTATGAAATTCTGGATAGGATAGGGGAGGTGGCGTATCGGTTAGCACTTCCCCCATCACTTGATAAAGTCCATAATGTGTTTCATGTTTCCCAGTTGAGGAAATACTTGAGTGACCCGGCTCACATCATTGAACCCGAGACGATCCAGTTAGACGATTCTCTTACTTATGAGGAGGGGCCAAAGGAAATCTTAGACCGAAAAGTCCGAAAAACTCGGAGAGGGGAAACAGCTCTTGTCAAAGTTTTGTGGTCTAATCACAACGTCGAGGAGGCCACTTGGGAAACAGAATCATCAATGCGTGAACGTTTTCCTCATCTCTTCGATCAGGTAATTACTTTGGTTACGGGGACGTAACCTTGTCTTTAAGAAGGGTAGGATGTAACAATCCGACCCATGTTATATACTTAAATTTCATCGTATAGTCGTATAGACATTTCATGCTACTTACCATGTTATTAGAAGGCTAACTCTTTGGAGGTCTGTTGAGGTTGTGTCAGGGAACGAACTTCGGGACGAAGTTCCTTATAAGGAGGGTAGATTGTAATGTCCGTGTTTTATGGTGGGTTAATCTGAGTCGAGACGGTAAGTTAAACGGACTTGGTGGGCCTCAACCAACGTAAACCGTATTCTTTTAGCGCACACTACCTCTATTATAGATATTATATAGTACTAATACGGAGTACTAATTAACCTAGCACACGCACACCCTATTTATTCCCTACCATACCTCACATCAATGCATATCCCACGACTAAAACAATAGAACTAGGGCAAATCGCCGCACGAAAGAAGAAGAAGCAAAGGGGGGGAAACTAAGAGTCGGATCGGACCGTCGGTAGTCTAGACCCGTACGCACGACCTAGGTATGCCACGCTACTTCTCTCCTCGCTACTTCTTTCCCGTTTAATTACGCCATTATAGAATTCTAAGGTCTCGGTGTCGGGATGGACATTATCGAGGGTTGTTATTGTCATTATTGTGGTCGGATCGTATCATGACGTCGGTATTTTATCACGGTATCGGGTACCCATTTGTGAGTTGTTACCGTAGTTGGGTCGGGTATAACCGCATTGTATCGTGCTATGATCGAGTGTTGTTGTAGTTACCGTAGTGGTTGTATAAGTTACTCAAAGTGTTTGTTCGTTGTTGGTTCGTTGTTGGTTCATATTATGGTTGTGGTCTACTGGTTTTGGCTCAGACGCCATTGTTGTGAGGGACATAGCTAAGGCGCATGTTGCAGGTAGTAGCAGGATATAATGTGTATTTGGCATGGTGCATATTGGTTTGTGCGTGATTAAATGATGATAAGTGGCTGGATGATAATTATAATTATAATACACATATGCATGCACACTTATACAAATCAGAAGGTTGAGCAAGTAGGGTAGGAATTTGTGAAGCTCCACATTTTAGTCGGTTATATATACTGCATACTCACTCATATGTGTTTATTCACAAACGCACCATAAGATCATTATTTTCAGGGTTCAGTATATTAGGACATGAGGCATTCGGTTCAATTCTATCAGTCAGGTCAATAGATAATAATAATAATAATAATAATAATAATAATAATAATAATAATAATAATAATAATAATAATAATAATAATAATAATAATAATAGGTGTCGTTAGTACAGTAACGATAATAATAAGTTGTTGTAGGTCGCGTTATTTAGTCGGTACCGGTTCGCTTTATAAGTCAAATACGTTACTATCGATATTAATTCATGTATATAATATTTTATTAGGTTCGGACTTTGTAGAGTTTCCGTGGTGATCTGTACTAACGACTCGGTGGTGACCTGCTAATTAGGTAAGGTTTTCCTTACTTAGATTATGTTAATATTATGATGCATGTTTGAGGTACGAGCTCGATGTGATATTGTGATAATGAGAATAATGTTGAATAATGATGAGAGAATGATATGATTGATGAATATTTATATATTGGAGTTGGTGAGGCTAGCTTTAGACCTAGCCGGGACCCTTGATCACGGTCCCCTCCCTTATTTCTCCTCGCGGGTTGTTGAACCTGCGGGGGGTGTGCACACTCGGAATGAAAGGGCCTGCCAGAAGAGTTGAGAGGAGATTTTGATTGGTACCAATGTTGGTACTGAGAATATTGAGATGAGAATATGGGTTGGTACCGTGATGGTACTGAGGATGTGAAAATGATATTAATTGGTACCAATGATGGTACTAAGACTGTTGAGACTGGATGTTTTATTCTGTACATGTATATTAATGTTAGCATGTTCTAACCGTGTTCTCTGTTTAAATTGTCACCCTAATTTATTGGGGACCTGCGACGATCCAATTGACATTTTTGATCTTTTAGGGAGCAGAGTATTGATGCAGATGTGGATCCTTGATGTGTGCTTAACTGAAGGGATTTGTTGTTCGGGAAGGGAGTGCGTAACCAACATTGTCATACTCTTAGCATGTTTCCGTCATTAGTACTGAATAGACCCTTTTTGTTTATGTACTCATTTTGGGTTTTGTAACCGTACTTAGTTCCGAACTTGGTTTGCATCCTTTGAATAATCTATTAACCTCGGTTGTGTTTCAGTATTGTTTTGTGATGAGACTACGACCTCGGTTAACCCGGGATGGTAACACTCTCATTTATCCGAGAAGGCCTAGTTAAGGCTCTTGGATAAACGGGGGTGTTACAGGCCCTCCACCAACTTTCCCAGAATTCTAACTTCCTTTTCAAAACTTTCCTATTCTTAGGACTTCCCGTATTTAGCAGTGTCGGGTCTTGTCATAAGTCGTCGAAAGTCTTTAGCGTCGAAACTCCGTCGATCTTACATCACGGGTTTCCTCCCTATCCCAGTCCGCCTTATTTGACTAAGGCATGGCCCACCTACGTAGAACATACCCCTACCAAGGAAAGCCCGTTTACACACTCGAGTCCAAACTAGAAAGTCACACGCGAACTTTCTCTCTAGCAGGACGGCCCCCACGACCTTTCCTAAGGGAATTTCGCCCGTCTTTCAATCCGTTAGTCGAGTCATCCTAATTCGAGAATCCTTTAACTTAAGGGTCTACCCTAAACCGCAGGGTCATCCTTATTCGAGTCAAGTCGAGGGTCTCTAGCGTCGAAGCTCTGTCGATCTTACATCGCAAGTTTCTTCCCTTACATTGCTCAAAAGAAAGGTGGTCAAGCCGCTCAAGCCAACATTGCTGAATCAGATGATGATATTATTGTTGCGGTGGTGGTTGAGGCCAATCTTGTGGCGAACGCGGGTGACTGGATTCTGGACACATGAGCGTCAAGACATCTCTGTGCCAACAAGGAGCTGTTCGCTGAACTTGAAGATGTAGCTGATGGTGAAAAGGTCTACATGGGTAGCTCTTCCTCTACGCTGACCACAGGAAAAGGCAAGGTCTTTCTTAAACTTACCTCTGGGAAAACTCTTGCCCTTCATAATGTTTTGTATGTCCCTACTTTGGGTAGAAACCTAGCATTTGGTGCCTTGTTAAACAAAGTTGGTGTGAAACTTGTTTTTGAGGCTGACAAGGTTGTAATGTCTCGCAACGGGGATTTTGTGGGCAAGGGTTATCTCAGTGGGGGATTATTCATTTTGAACATTGACTCTTCTGCTATTAATAATAATCCTTCTGCTTCTGCTTATATCGCTGAGTCTATTAATGATTGGCATGCTAGATTAGGTCACGTGAATTATGAATCAGTTAAAAAATTGAAAGCAATGTCGCTTATTCCATCTTTAACCACCGAAGTCTTCACTAAATGTCCTAGTTGTGTAGAAGCTAAGTTTACTAAGAAGACTAGTAAACCAGTTAAAATTAGACATAAGAGTCTTCTCGAGTTAATTCACACCGACCTAGTGACTTCAAGAGTACTATGAGTAGAGGAGGTAAATTTTATTATGTCACTTTTATTGATGATTTCTCAAGGTACACTAAAGTGTATTTACTTAAGAATAAAAGTGAAGCTGAAGAGATGTTTATTAAATACAAAGATGAGGTAGAAAATCAACTTGACAGAAAGATTAAAAGAGTCGGGTCTGATAGAGGTGGTGAATATAGCTCTAATTACTTAATAGATTTTTGAGAGAAAAATGGATTAATTCATGAGTCTAGCCCACCTTACCAACCTCAGTCCAATGGAGTAGCTGAACGTAAAAACAGAACTTTAAAAGAAATGATGAATGCTATGCTTTTAGGTTCTGGCTTTTCTGACGATATGTGGGGGGAAGCAGTGCTTTCAGCTTGTCACATTCTTAACAGAGTACCTCATAAGAAATTAGACAAGACACCCTATTAATTTTGGAAGGGTTATGCCCCTAACTTAAGCTTTCTTAAAGTGTGGGGGTGTTTGGCTAAAGTTGGTTTACCGAGTTCTAAGAGGCCTACTATAGGATCTAAGACATATGATTGCATTTTCATTGGTTATGCTCAAAACAGTGTTGCTTATAGATTCTTGTCATTGAATGATCGTTCTATTTCTGAAGCAAGAGATGCCGAGTTTTTTGAGCATGTTTTTCCTTTAAAGAAAGTTGTTGATTCACCTCCTGATTTGCCTGATATGCCTATTAATTCTGTTGATAATTCTATGCATGCTAGTAGTAGTATTGTTGATGATCATGCTAGTGCTAGAAGGAGTAAAAGGCCTAGAATTGAAAAGAATTTCGGAGATGATTTTATCACAACGTTCTTAACTGAAAATGCTAGTGATGATTGTGCTTGATTTGAATTCGTTTCTGCTTATTTAATAGAAGATGACCCAAAAACATATGATGAAGCTATGAGATTCATAGATGCTATTTTTTGGGAAGAAGCTATTAAAAATGAGTTAGATTCTATTGCATTTAATCAGACCTTGGAATTGACAGATAGTAAACCCATTAGTGGTAAATGGATTTTCAAAAGGAAACTGAGACCTGACAGTACAATAGAAAGATTCAAAGCTAGACTTCTAGTGAGAGGGTTTACACAAAAGAAAAATATTGATTATTTCGATACCTACTCACCTGTGACTAAGATTTCCACCATTAGAACTCTTATTGCTCTGGCTGCTATTCATGATCTTGTTGTTCATCAAATGGATGTTAAAACTGCTTTCTTGAATGGTGACCTAAAAGAAGAGATCTATATGACACAACCCGAGGGGTTTGTGGTAAAGGGTCAAGAGAGTAAGGTGTGTAAATTGAGAAAGTCACTATATGGTCTAAAACAAGCACCTAAACAGTGGTATGAGAAATTTCACAACACTTTGATTGAGGATGGCTACATAACTAATAATTCTGATTCATGTGTGTACTCTAAGATGTTTGGATCAGACTGTCTGATTTATACCTATACGTTGATGACATGTTAATTCTTGGTAGTAATTTATTTGTTGTAAATAAAACCAAACAATTTCTGTCGTCACGTTTTGAGATGAAAGACTTAGGAGAAGCTGATGTTATTCTTGGAATCAAATTGATCAGAAACTCATCTGGAGTTTCCTTAAGTCAATCTCATTATGTTGAGAAAGTGTAGAAGAAATTTGATAGTTTTGATGTTACACCTGCTAGAACTCCTTATGATGCTAGTATACCTCTGTGTAAGAACTTGGGTGAGAGTGTATCCCAAAAAGAGTATGCTAAGGTTATAGGAAGTGTGATGTTTCTCATGAACTGTACTCGACCTGACATTGCTTATGTTGTTAGTAGGCTAAGTCGGTATACACATAACCCTGATAATGAACATTGGAATGCTCTTCATCGTTTACTAAGATACTTGAAAGAAACAATTAATTCATGTCTACATTTTGGTAAATATCCTGTTGTGTTAGAGGGATTTACTGATGCGAATTGGATTAAAGGTAATGATGAAACAACTTCTACAAGTGGTTATGTGTTCACCTTAGGAGGAGGAGCTATATCGTGGAAGTCTGCGAAACAGACTTGTATAGAAACCTCCAACATGGAGTCCGAGTTCATTGCTCTTGAGCTGGCAAGTCAGGAAGCTGATTGGTTGAGAAATTTACTAGCTGACATACCAGTGTGGGGGGGACAGGTTGCACCGGTCTCCTTACACTGTGAATGTCAAGCAGCCATCGGCATTGCTAAGAATGATGTCTACAATGGTAAGAAAAGACATATCCGGATCAGGCATGCTGTGGTGAAACAATTCCTTAAAAATGGAGTGGTTGCAATAGACTTTGTGAGGTCTGAACGCAATCTTGCAGATCCTTTCACAAAAGGAATACCGAGAAGAGTAGTTCTCGACTCTTCGAGGGGAATGGGGCTAAGATCCTTAAGTCAAGATTAGAGTATGAATCTTGATGGGCTCAAAAGCTTACATTCCTATGGCGATACATAATCCATAGCCAGTTTTGGTGGTGCTTTGAGACGCACTTGATGGATTGTGTGAGTAAATAAAGGTTTGACTTAGGTCCTTAATGGCTTACATGAGATGTGCTGTTGAGAAGCACTAAGCCACCTACGTGTGTGTGATGGGTTTCTTACCATCTAGTTGAGAGTGTGAATTTCACTAGAGCACTCACTAGAACCAAGGTAAACACATGGTTTTGAAAGCGTTGCACTTTGATATTGCGGAACGACCAATTTTGAAGGTATGATATGTGTTGTGGGGGTCTCAACCGAAGCTCAATTAGGAATTCAAATCGAAAGATATTCACTAGTTGTAAGTAAGTTGTTGCCTCATCTCACTAACCGTTTGTTACTTCTTTTGTCAATTTAATTCTCGTTTATTTTATTGTACTAAATGAACCCACATGCTAAAATTCAACTTCGACGTTAGAATTAATTGCATTAAATTGACTTAGAAACCCTTTTCAATTCCATTCACATGCTTAGGGAAAATAATCTTTGCATATCATTTTCCCGTTCAACTAACGCGCGTATTAGAAAGTCACTCGAGTTCTTAGTAGAGGCCGCTAAGTGCGGGCGGGGTTGGGTGTCATTTGTGGGCTTCCCAACACGTACCCTCACCCCTTACTCAGAACCTCGGTTTCCGGATGTCCGAAACCGTTGGCGCACGAGAGTCATTCAATACACGATATCCGATAATGTCGATATCGGTATCAAATGCAAAGGGACGAGCCCAATAAACTCTGACATCGGAAATGGGCCGTATTTTGTATGCGGCCCACTACGACATAGAGTGGGCTCGAATGGTTCCGAATAACCACAAAATTCGGTGGCGACTCCACATAGACCTAAATTTCAATTGGATCCATTCTCATATGGAGATTCATTCGCCTCCCCAAACCCGCGCGTGGCCGCGTCGGGGTGGACCTACGTCATGTCCACAATCCTGAAATAGGTTATGTACAATTAATATAGAATTATGTACAATAGTGTCCTCAGATGAGTTATGGACATCTGATATAGAATTATGTACATAATGTCATCAGATGGGTTACGTACAACTAATATAGAAATATCTAAAATAATATCCTCAGGTGGGTTATGTACAACTAATATAGAATTATGTGAGGTAATATCCTCAGAAGGATTATGTAAAGCTGATATGTAAACATATACATTACATAATCACCTATATACTGTACTTTGTAAATTGTTACAAGCGCAACAAAATAAACTTATGACGTTCTTCTGTAAATAGTCAAAAACTTAAAATGTACAAATTAGTACTTTACATGGGTTATGTACAACTAATATAGAATTATGTACAATAATGGTCTAATATGAGTTATGTACAGCTGATATAGAATTATGTACATAATGTCATCAGATTGTAAATTGTTACAAGCGCAACAAAATTTCTACTTTAAGATGTAACTAGATGGGTTATGTACTGCTGATATAGAATTATGTACAATGATGTCCTCAAATGTTTTGAAATTTATAACTCAAAATGTTAAAATTTCACGATAGCCCAAAATTTTAAATTAGTCAGACTTTTCATAACATAAGTTCGGGGAAATGATAAACGGATAAATATAGTCGAAGTCAACGACAAAATGAAACAGAAATTTTCAAACCCGATAAAGAAATCGAAGGGATTGGCCGAAGAAGAAGTAGCAAGATAAGGAAAGTTAAGGGAAGGAACGAAATTGAGAGTCAAAAGAGCTCTCGAGGATCAGAGAATAAATTAACCATCTCGAGATTCCTGGCACGACTCCCACAACATGGGTTCCTAATTTCCATCAAATAACGTAACTCCAACATTAAGCAATAGGTGGCACTACTCGGTTATAATCCCAAAAATGTCTTACGTGACTATCCAATCATTCAAACGACACGATACTAATCCCCAAATGCTATAAAAACTAATCTCGTCAATTAAAGTTCCAACGGTCATCAGACAAACCGAAACTCGCAAACGATAAGGTTCCTAAATCCAAAGCTCATAAAGTTTGAACTCGAGGTACACTACAAATCTCTCGAGTAAGGATCATTAAACAAGATCCACCAATTTAACAAGGCTCGGGTACGAAATCCTCAAAAATGATCATCAACATATTTAATATGCCCCAAGTACAAAACTTGGAAAAGTACAACGAATCCTCAAACACGCTCAAACCTATAGGTAATGGCGCGAACACTCCCATCTTCAAATACGTCATTCAACTAAGGTTTTTTGGGAATTCCATCAATCTCATATCGTACCAGCGAAACCACCAAAATATTTATTAACTCAACGAAGCCACAATCTCGTTGGTCTAAGGTTCTAAACTGAAAGTCCCAAAAAGATGATATGTACTATAATATTCCTCAAAACAACACAATAAGCTCAAATTATGGTTATGCGAGATACTTCTCTTCTTCAAGATTAAGAATAATTCACCCAAGTTAGATCACTCAACTCCAAATTTTATAGGTTACAATCCTGAACAATGATCAACGATCTAATCCACAAGAAATACGGGTAATCTATGTCAACCAAAATTTCTAACAACATTAATGAAAACCTTTAAGGGTACCACAACAGACTAACACTTTAAACAGTACACTATGATCCCAAATATTCACGATGCATCCATCAAATAAGCATTAGGTAAGAATCCCAAAGTAATATTATCAGTTACGCTTAGTTCGGTTCTAGGTTAGGTTCTAGGTATTCATCAAATATGACATACTCTTACTACTCCAAAATATATTCAGCTCTAAGTACTCCAAAATAATCGAGTAACCTATAACCCAAGGTTCAATCTTTAAAGCATCATCCTAATTCCATAAATCAACAATTTGACAATCAAATCAATCCTCAAGAATTTCTTACTTGCTTAGAAGGTAGGGTAGACTCACAATCCTCAACTCATAGGTAATAAGGGTTTAAAAAATCTCAAACATCTATAACACGGGTTCACCAAGACGGAAATCGGTCAAACCAAGAATCTCAAGAGGAAAGATGGTAAAGTAGGAGAATAGAACAAATATTCACCAAGCGAATGAAGATGAGAACATATACGAGAAGAATTGGAAGAAGTAGAGGAAGGAAGAAAAGAATCGATGATCCTAAATGACCAAGATTTAAAACGAGAATAGAATCTTCAGACCTCTAAGGTTCCACAAAGGGACTCGCGGTATCTTCACCTCCTCGTAGAGACACGAGGACCTCAGTGTTGCTTCATCTGGATCTACTGCAACATCTTAGAACATGAATCTACTCCTCATCGTCCAACCTGTAGCTTAAGCAAACTGAACCGAAGCTAAAAAGTCACCATCAGCATCTTTCTTGGAGCACCAACTTGTCCACTCGAGTCAGCAGGCGTTGAGAGTGCTAAGCAGGTCTTGTCCCGATCTGGAGCAGCATATCAACATCTTGTTCTTTCATCTTCTTCTCGATAAAAGAAACAAATATTCAATGCTAGTCATTGAGTTACAAGAACAATTAATCCTAACAGTTAAGTCCTTATTTTGTTTCTACCCATCTCTTACTAATATTTCTTTTAAATGTTTAAATCATTTACTGGTATTTTCCTAGAATCAGGTGTAAGCGTCGGGAGCAACAATGCTCTGATACCAACTGTAATCCCCTAGAAATTCTAATGCAATACAGTGGCGGAAACACTGTAGAGTTGGGATTAAAACACACAGACAAACAATATCTTATTAAAAGAAATGGTAAGTCAATACAAAGACCACTTTTTAGAAAAGGGCTAAATAGAATATTCTCCAAACGGGTTATACAAATCCATAAATTACAAGAATGAAGAAAGAGTAGGATCACGCTACTCGCTAGCTCACACCCAAAACCCATCAGCAAATACCTGTCATGTTATAAACATAACAGCCACGTCAGTGGGGAGTAACTCGGACGTTCTCCTAGCCATATTATATCATATGGAAAAATAATAGCATTATTATATCAAAATATTTAAAAAGAGAAAACATTGAAAATGATATAATGAAAATAAGTTTTCAGCAAACTTAAAGCACTTGCCAACCTGCAAGTCAAAATCAATCGATAATATAAATATTCAAAAATGACGTTATGGAAATTCGATCAGTGTGCACAAGGCTAAACTTTCACTAGGATAATACTAGAAATTAGCTTCGAGAACTGTAGACTTAACTCATAACAGAATCCAGTCTCTAACTAGGCAACTCAACTATAACAGGACTGCGTGCAGCGAGGTCCTGGCTTAAGTAGTGCACACCCCTCCTAGACAACAAATATGTCTAGTTCAACTGACGACGACTAACACGATGCGATATCTAGCTTAAGGTCAAAACATACACTCTCCTGGGCGAAACTACGCCCAGTTCAACGACCAAATGCGCCCCAAATAGGCACACCGACTTTATAGCTGATGGCAAAAACGTACATCCCAGACTATATTACTCTAACCCCCACACTTGACTATATTCCATAACTCCAAAACAAAGCCATTATCGATATTCAAAATAAATATAATCATTATAATAATGTGAGGATAAAAGGAATACACATTTTATATTAAAATGGAAATTTCTATAAATAGAAACTTATTGATTTTAGAAACTTACTTAAAATAGAAATATTGTTATAGAAAATTCGTAAATTATTAAAATATGTGAAATGTATTAAAAATAGCATTTCTAGCGAAATTAACATTTTATTATTATCGTCGTTATCGAAACTTTATTATATTTCTAAATTCGTTACTCAAAACATAAAGAAAATATAATAAGTCAATTTATAGTATTATATAAATAATTAGGAAATCGAGTTAAAACTATAGATTTTAGAAAAGAGATGTTTTAAGAAAAATGATATCAAAATTAATTGAATCAACGAGTTTTACAAATGAAATGAATTTTACAAAGGTTTCAAATTATTTTTAAGAAATAGTTTTGATTTATAAATAATACAAATTTTAATAAAAATAGTCAATCGGAAACAAATAGGAAATTATTAGTGAAAATAGTCTCGATTAAAATGTGTTTAAAACTAAATCGACTATTTTCTCATTTATTAGTATAAATCGTAAAACGAAAATTAATTTATTAAACAAGTATACAAATCTCGATTATAATATGAAAATACGATTTTGTGTTAAAAATTAGAAATTAACGAAATATGACGAAAATATGAAATCGATATTATTTAGTTACTAGTGTCACGATAACCAAAAAAATATTATCACGATCGTAAATAATCAAATTACTAACGATTTGTAAAACGGTATCGAAAACTTGTAAAATATTTATAAATACGATTTAAAAGAATATAATTAGCAATAATATATAGCTAAAATTAGAAAACCAAAGTTAAAATATTTACTACATACTACTACTCAAACATACGATATAAAATCGAGTAACGTCCTAAAGTTACCTTAAGTCTATAGTCGAATCAATCCCGAACTTGTCTACTTGCATAGTCCAACCTCCAATCTTCAATAGCACGCCTTAAGCTTCGTATCGTGAGTTTCTAGCCTTCCAAGTATGCTCCAATACGAAAATCGAGACAAAAAGAAACAGAAACAAAGAAATCGGAATAAGGAAAGTTGAAAGAGAATAGAGGCGACACGGAACGACAAGGGAAAGCAGCTGAAAGAAGATCGATGAAACATTTGAAAATGAATAGATCGAGATCGACCAAAATAGCTTCGATAAGGAATCAAATTAAATGAATATAAAAGCGGGAACGAAAACAGAATCACGACCATTATCAGCGGATAAGAGTGTTGAAGGGGACACGTATAAGAGTGTTGAAAAACAAACAAAGGGGCTGAATCCTCACTTATTAAAATGGGGTTAGAAATACGAGTTAACGAAACGGACCGGGTAGGAGATGAATTCTGAATCGATAGTTTATTGACCCACAAATTAAATTAAAACGAGTTAATAAAAATTAAAAGTAATCGGGCCGACAAACAAAATGAGTAAATAAAGTACTCGAGACGAAAACGAAGTTGATAGGAATAAATAATTAAACGACGAAATAATATTTCTTGATAAATTTTCGATAAAATGAATTAAATTGATTTCTCGAGGAAAATGAAATAAATATTTTGATGAAACTTGAAATAAATGAGTTTCGAGCCGAAAATAGAATTTTGAGCTTAAATATAAATAAACAAAAAGAATTTAGAATTTAAATCGTCGAAATATGCTTTCAGTAAGAATTAAATTAAATGTATAAAGTAATTCGAAATAGAAATGAAAATATGTTTTAAATATAAGAGTTTCCGAGACAAATAGAATTTTAGGAGTTTGAATCGATTAAACGATAGATTCGTTTTATAATAATTTTAAGAATTACGAGTTAAATCGTAAAAATAAAAATACGAACATAATTTTAATTTAATTTAATTTATAAAAATCAGGGTGTTACAGATCTCACCCGGACATCATGCGGGTTCATAAACTTCTCAGCCAGGTCAATCAAGGAAACCGTATTGTCATCCTGGGTCATTCGAGACACTTCATTGTGGGAGAGGCCTAAGAACTCTCGAAGCTTCCTTCTCAGGTCATAGACCGAATACGGGACAGCGGGTCGAAGCATTGGATTCCATCCTCCTATAGCTGCAATCTCCTCACGTAAAGGGCAGACTTCGCCCCGAGGAAAAGCAAAGACATGATATATGTCGTCCTAGTAAGCCAAGCATGCATCCAAGAAATAACGGTCAACCACCATCTAACGAAACGGGTACAGTTGAGTTATACCCGTCTGGTTCAAGACCACCCTATCAGCATCCCTAAATTGTCGGGACCATGCCTGCAACATGGCACTCAACCTATCGATTCCCATGGCTAAATTTCTTAAAGGGATAAAGAGACTTTCTTTTTGCCTTAAGGGAAATAAAGAGACATTCTTTTAAGAAGATTGATTTGTGATGGGATTACGAAGAAATCAAGGGCAAGGGAAGGCTATATATAGCATTAGCCTAGCAAACCTCTTTCCATATCACTTTTAGGAAAAGTTTCCTAATTCTATTCGGAATCAACCCATGAGCCTAGTCCCGATACTAGCATGGAAATATTCATCCCGAACTTTCCTAATTTCTTTAGGAGTCAATTCTTTCAAAATTTCCAAATTTCCAAATTTCAAAAATTTCAAAATTTCAAAAATTCAAAATTTTCAAAATATTCAAAAATCATTTTTCCCCAGCGCGAGTCATTTTACTACCTACGTGTTACATGCATTTTTATGTGACTTATACAGGTATGACTCAAGCAGGGACATGCAACCCTCTAAATCTCCCCAGCATTTTCACGGGATGGGCCTACACACAGATGCACCCAGGACTTACGCGACAAGTCCAAATGCCCCACGGAGTATTATCATCAACACAGGTATGATTTCTAGCTTATGGATGGCGAGCCCTTCACGCAAGTCTAATGGACTATAAACGACCCGAACGGAAGTCTACCAGGTCTTAACGGGCTTGGTAGCTACTCTGACTTTCACCCTGTCCAAGCCTCAGTCAGAGTGGGGGCTCTATAGACACCCGCAATTTGACTGCCAGGTGTCTATGGCAGTTTCCAAAAAAACACCCCGATGATGATCGGACGCTAACATGTTTCTACGCGCTCGGATACGGGCTCAAATCCATTAGTTGCTGGCTAACGCACTTACGGAGTACAAATCTCACAAAATAAACCTCAAATCCAGGTCCAGTGGATCATTCCGAGTCAAACAAGACTAATTTGGGCCAAAACCGACACTGGAAATAAAACCGACTTTTAGCGATTGGGTCAACCCCGGTCAAAAGTCGTTTCCGAGACACACAAACAGCCTCTCACATCATCAAAAGTCCAAGTCAAACACAAAACCCATCAAACATCCAAAGTCAAGGTCCAAAAGACTGACCTGCGCGACCCATCTGGGCCACTCGATCGAGTGACCCACCCACTCGATCGAGTGGGCCTGTTTCGAGCCCAACTGCAAGTGTAACGGGCCACTCGACTGAGTTAGCCACCTACTCGGTCGAGTAACCCTAAACCGGGTGCCCTAGCTTCGCCTATATAAGCAACCCCCATGCAACACAACTGAACAACTTTTTACAACCCTAATCTTACACACACAACCCTAAGCAAACCCTAAGCAATTCTACGCTAGCAAACCCTAAACCTAGTTTTAGGAATCGAACCCAAGCCACCACAACTCAACCTTCATACACCTCGAAACTCTTGTGTTAAAGCCACGATTACGAGTCTGGTCCGAGACAAGAACATGTAGGTTGAGGGTGTCAAAACCCTTTCTTTTCTCCTTCTCTTCTCGTCGTCTTCTTCTCTTTTTCGTCCTTAGTTTCGTTTTTTTATTTATTTATTTTGTTCAAAACATGAAAGCAATATCGAAACTCATCATTGTTATACTCGATGAATTGTTTATCAACCGTTAATGAAGGTGTCGCGATCATTGAATTCATAGTAACGGAATTTCGAGCACAGATTTGATTGAATGAATGAACGTGATGATCGATGGGAGCGTTTTTTTTTTTAAGGTTTTGATGAACCTGTGAATGAACGTGAATGAATGAATGAATGAGGAATGATTGTGATTATGGGAGTTATTGTTTCCTATAATCATGGGAGTTATTTTAGGATACTAAATCTTCCTTTTTTTTTAAATACAAAATATTAGGATGCATCTTGTCCATCCATCCTCATCCCATCCAACGGATGGGATGAGGACTTAGGGACTCAACACTTATATAGGGACTCATTAGAACCTCTCTCTCTCTCTCTCTCTCTCTCTCTCTCTATATATATATATATATATATATATATATATATATATATATATATATAGATCTAGGATCCTTTGAGGCAGCTCAACTCGCCGCACCCATTGAGGCACAATCTCAACCATTAGATTAAAATCAAATTATAGGCTAAGATTAAAACAAAAACTCATACATAAAAAAAAATTCCCCAATTTTTTTCCCGGGGAAAAAAATCGATATTTTTCGGAATTTTTTTTTTTTTTTTTTTCCGGAAAAAAAAAAATTCGGAATATTTTTTTCCAAAAAAATAAATTTTTTTTTCTAAAAAAAAAATCCGAAATTTTTTTCCCGAAAAATAATTCGGAATTTAAAATAAAATTGGTGTATATAAAAACAATTTCAGTGTACATAATAACTGTTTTAAGGTATATAACAATTCTATTATATCAAATAATTAAGTACATATGCCAATTATTTCAGTGTATATATGTTGATTAATTTGTGTACATAGTAACCATTTGAGTGTATATATAACAATAACTATTTTACTGTATATATTTAGTTCTTAAGTGTATATATATATGTAATGAGTTTAATAGCGTATATAGTGAGTTTTTTAGTGTATATAACAGTTATTTTGATGTATGTTCCATTGTTGATTAACTGATGTACATATTAATTATTTGGGTGTATATAACAATTATTTTACTGTATATATTGAGTTCTTAAGTGTATATATGCAGTGAGTTTAATAGCGTATATAATGAGTTTTTTTAGTGTATATAACAGTTATTTTGATGTATGTTCCATTGTTGATTAATTGGTGTACATAATAACTATTTGAGTGTATATAACATTTTTTTTATTTAAGTGTATATAACATTTTTTTTACTGTATATATTGAGTTCTTAAGTGTGTGTATATAGTGAGTTTAATAACGTATAAATGAATTTTTTTAGTGTATATAACACTTATTTGGATGTATGTCCCGTCTTAATCTAATGGTCTAGATTGTGCCTCAATGGGTGTAAGGAGTTACCCTGACTCACCGGAACCCACCTATATATATATATATATATATATATATATATATATATATATATAGGAATTGCATCTCGTGAGTCCTCCTATATTAGGTGAGTCCGTCCTATGATTCTCCACCGTTAGATCTAATTCAATAATCAAAGACTAAGATTGACCCTTCTATTAATCCACCCAAACACAAACGGCCAACACTCCCCAAATTGAGCAAATTCCACAACTTCATTTTTTTTCTGTCTCTCCCATCTTTTAGAAAAACGTTATTGTAAAACAGTTACAGCGACCCTGTTACTATAAAAAGATAATATTGTTAACAATTACCTTGATTAACAAGGTTAAAAATATATTTGCCGTGAAATTTTAGGAATTTTTTCTTTTCAATTAATAATTAATAATATTCAATTACCGTAACATTATCATAGTAATATTAAATGTTGCACACTGTTACAGTAACACTCTTATGGTGACATTATATGTTGCATTACTGTTACAGTAACACTCTTACCGTAACATTATCACAGTAATATTAAATGTTGCACACTGTTACAGTAACACTCTGTAGACACCCGCATTTTGACTGGCAGGTGTCTATGGCAGTTTCCAAAAAACACCCGATGATGATCGGACGCTAACGTGTTTCTACGCGCTCGGATACGGGCTCAAATCCATTAGTTGCTGGCTAACACACTTACGGAATACAAATCTCACAAAACCAACCTCGAATCCAGGCCCAGTGGGTCGTTTCTAGTCAAACAAGACTAATTTGGGCCAAAACCGACACCGGAAATAAAACCGACTTTTAGCGATTGGGTCAACCCCGGTCAAAGTCGTTTCCGAGACACACAAAACAGCCTCTCACATCATCAAAAGTCCAAGTCAAATACAAAACCCATCAAACATCCAAAGTCAAGGTCGAATAGACTGACCCGCGCGACCCAGCTGGGCCACTCAATCGAGTGACCTACCCACTCGATCGAGTGGGCCTATTTTGAGCCCGACGGCAGGCGTAACGGGCCACTCGACCGAGTTAGCCACCTACTTGGTCGAGTAGCCCTAAACCGGGTGCCCTAACTTTTCCTATATAAGCAATCCCCATGCACACATCTTGAACAACTTTTTTGGACAACCCTAATCTCACACACACAACCCTAAGCAAACCATAAGCAATTCTACACTAGCAAACCCTAAACCTAGTTTTAGGAATCGAACCCGAGCCACCATAACTCAACCTTCATACACCTCGAAACTCTTGTGTTAAAGCCACGGTTACGAGTTCGATCCGAGACAAGAGCATGTAGGTTGAGGGTGTCAAAACCCTTTCTTTTCTCCTTCTCTTCTCGTCGTCTTCTTCTCTTTTTCGTCCTTTAGTTTCGTTTATTTATTTATTTATTTTGTTCATTGCATCATAATACTATTAATATCAAAGCATTAAAATACTTATTGATTTGTGTCGAATGTGAGTGATGGTGGGAAAACCGCATATACAAGTGTACTGCACACGCGTCGTCGGTCGCTTATCCCATCACCCCGATCGTTTGATTATTGAAATAAGTTAACTTAAACAATAATCCTATTTATTTTGTTTTCATCATTATTCGAGTCACATATTTACGTCAATTTTCAAAACAAACATTGTATTTTAATAAGGGTCGAAACCCGTTGACACGGATCCGACATCACAATCCCTAGGGATTTATTTCGATGTCGGAAAAGTCGAGGGAATCAAGTCCTTTAATTCAAGCAAAGAGTTGATTCCCTAGATTCGATACCAATTTCATAATTGGATGTCGAATCTAGCAATCTAGTCACATAAATAAATTAACGCGGTTTATCCATATCGCGCTAATTATTTTAAGACGACTAAAATTAATTTATTTTCTTTTATTTTCACACTAGTATTCCATATCGATTTGATAATCGAATATGAGATACTACGAGTATTCAAATTTAGAATCGAATATAAAGCCCGCAATATTTATATACGATCGACAATTTATAAAATCCGAGTCGAACATAAATTGTGCAATATTTATGTTCGGTTTGGTAGAATCGTCGAATTATCAAAAATCAAAAGCAATTTCAAAATCAATAATAAAATTGCAAGCGAACTTGGTTCGTACAGGTGCCACTCGACCGAGTGCCTTAGTCACTCGATCGAGTGACATCACAAAATCGAGTCAGAATGTCTCTTTCGACCTCTACTCGGTCGAGTCTCATAGTGACTCGATCGAGTAGCAACGTACTCGACCGAGTTGGCCAATAACTTGGCCGAGTAAGGTCTGAAACACAAAGCAGAATCCTTTTTTGAAGGTCCACTCGATCGAGTCTATCGACCACCCGATCGAGTGGCCTCATCACGACAAAATCTACGAGTCGTATATTCTTCTATTTTCTAAATTCGATAGTATTTTTTCGACTTAGGTCAACACGTGCTTAATTAATCACATGCATTTACTATCTTTTCAAACCATGCATCATCTTGTTTATTATTTAATTCAATTCAATACTTGCACAAACCGTTATTATTCGTTATATCGTTACTAACAGTTTGTTTGTTTCCTTTGTCAATTTTTGTCGTTTATTTTATATTACTAAAATGAACCCACATGCTAAAATTCAACTTTGACGTTAGAATTAATTGCATTAAATTGACTTAGAAACCCTTTTCAATTCCATTCACATGCTTAGGGAAAATAATCTTTGCATATCATTTTCCCGTTCAACTAACGCGCGTATTAGAAAGTCACTCGAGTTCTTAGTAGAGACCGCTAAGTGCGGGCGGGGTTGGGTGTCCTTTGTGGGCTTCCCAACACGTACCCTCACCCCTTACTCAGAACCTCGGTTTCCGGATGTCCGAAACCGTTGGCGCACGAGAGTCATTCAATACACGATATCCGATAATGTCGGTATCGGTATCAAATGCAAAGGGACGAGCCCAATAAACTCTGACATCGGAAATGAGTCGTATATTGTATGCGGCCCACTACGACATAGAGTGGGCTCGAATGGTTCCGAATAACCACAAAATTCGGTGGCGACTCCACATAGACCTAAATTTCAATTCGATCCATTCTCATATGGAGATTCATTCGCCTACCCAAACCCGCGCGTGGCCGCGTCGAGGTGGACCTATGTCATGTCCACAATTTGGCGACTCCGCTGGGGATTAACTGATGTGTGACTTACCATCGACATCCTCAGGGTGAGACTCAAATAGAAATCGTTTGACAAGTACAATACGCGTTTTAGTTTTATGGTTCATGCATAACCCATATTTTCCCGGGCCGGTACTCGCGACCGACGTCCCACTATACCGTTGATGTACTCCAATATGGATATGTCAAAAGGTGTCCATAGTCGATTCGAGTGGGTTTCGCGGCATGTTCTAAGATCAACTCGACTTAGGAAGTCCGTCCCGATCAACGTCTAGACTATGTACACTGGTATAGACCCCTCTATAGACCGACCGAGACTTAGTATAGAGCATACATGGCGTCGTTAAAATGCTTGTGTGACTACGTGCTACTTGGTTTCCGAGTCGTTTTCAAAAACCGTCTTTTTTTCAAAGATTGCATCTTTTTCGAACTATTCGATTTCAAAACCCGGGACACATACCGAATTCAGGACTTATGATTTTACTCAAAATAGCCTATTTTCTAGCCGGTATGCTGCCCAATTCAAAAATCGAAAACGTTTTCGAACTTTCAAAACCCGTGGCCCAATACCCTTTTCGTTTTTTCCGAAAATTGGCCCCTCAACCGAGTTTTCTCGGACCTTTCTCAAAAACAATCAATTTTCAAAACCTCCTTCTCCTTAGGACTTCCCGTATTTAGCAGTGTCGGGTCGTGTCTTAAGTTGTCAAGGTCTTTAGCGTCGAAACTCCGTCGATCTTACATCAGGAGTTTCTTCCCTATCACAGTCCGCCTTATTAGACTAAGGCAAGGCCCACCTACGTAGGACAAACCCCTACAAAGGAGGGCCCGTCAACACAATCGAGTCCATAAGTCTGGGGTTGTCTCACGTGAACCTTCCTTCGAACAGGACTAGGCCCACCCGCCGAATCCTAAGGAAGGCCCACATTTCACAAGTCACCCGTCTAGGTGTCTTTTCCGAGTCATTTCCCTTTTTGAGTCTTGTTCGGGATTGTAGACACCCGCATTTTGACTACCAAGTGTCTATGGCAGTTCCCAAAAATCACCCGATGATGATCAGACGCTAACATGTTTCTACGCGCTCGGATACGGGCTCAAATCCATTAATCGCTGGCTAACACACTTACAGAGTACAAATATCACAAAATCAACCTCGAATCCAGGCCCAGTGGATCATTCCGAGTCAAACAAGACTAATTTGGGCCAAAACCGACACCGGAATTAAAACCGACTTTTCACGATTGGGTCAACCCCGGTCAAAGTCGTTTCTGAGACACACAAAACAGCCATACAAAAGTCCAAGTCAAACACAAAACCCATCAAGCAATCAAAGTCAAAGTCCAAAACAAAGGACCAATACACCCCGATTGGGCCACTCGATCGAGTGACCCACCCACTCGATCGAGTGGGCTTGTTTCAAGCCCGACGGTTGGCTTCACGGGCCACTCGACCGAGTTGACCCTATACTCGGTCGAGTAACCCTAAACCGGTGCCCTAGCCATGCCTATATAAGCAAGACCCCATGCACACTTTTACACAACTTTTACACCTCTTAAAAACCCTAATCTTACACATCTACAAAAAACCCTAATACACCCTAGAGCAACCATACACTACGTCTTTTACGAACCCTAGACAAACCCTAGGAAAATCGACACTAGCAAACCCTAAACCTAGTTTTAGGAATTCAACCCGAGCCACCACAACTTAGCCTCCATACACCTCGAAGACTCTCGTGTTGTAACCGCGTTTACGAGCCTTATTCCGAGACAAGAACATGTAGGTTGAGGGTGACGAAACCTCTTTCTTTTTCTCTTCTCCTTTTTCTTTTTCTCGCGTCTTCATCATCGTCCTTTTTTCGTTTTTTTTTTATTTATTCATTGCATCATAATATCGGTAATATCGTTAGTATCAAAATATTAAAATACTCATTGATTTGTGTCGAGTAAGAAGGATATCGGGATAAGAAAACACGAACATCCAAGTGTACTGCGCACAGCGTTGACGGTCGCTTATCCCGGTACCCTGATTATTTGATTATTGAGATGAGTCAACTTAAGCAAGAATTCGTCATTATTTTTCATCGTTATCATCTTTAATATTGCATTTATCAAATTTTCTAAAATCAATTTTAATAAGGGTCGAAACCCGTTGACACGGATCCGACATCACAATCTCTAGGGATTTATCGATGTCGGAGAAGTCGAGGGAATCAAGTTCTTTTATTATTTAATCAAAGAGTCAATCTTTCTAAATCGCATTAAATCAACTTAGGGCAATTTTCGTTGATGCTAAATAATTGTCAAAACAATTCTTTAGAATTATGACATTATTAACGCGGAGAAAATTTAATCACATCTCAATAATCAATTTAAAACGATTTTCGACACAAAACACGATTTTACAAACGAATCATAATTCGTACAGAGGGCACTCGACCGAGTGCCTAGCCCACTCGGTCGAGTGACACCTCAAAATCAAGTCAGAATGCTAATCACGATCACCACTCGATCGAGTCTCACAGTGACTCGGTCGAGTGGCCATGTACTCGACCGAGTTGGTCAATAACTCGGCCGAGTACGGTCCACAATGCAAAACAGAATCGCTTTTTACAGGCCCACTCGATCGAGTCCATCGACCACTCGATCGAGTAGCCTCATAACGACTAAAACGCAAGTCGTACATTATTCTATTTTTCAAACTCGATAGTATTTTACGATTTAGGTCAACATGCGTATAATTAATCACATGTATACTATCTTTTCAAATCGTGCATCCTCATATTTGCATCTTTTCGATTCAATTCAATATTTGCAAACCGTTATTACTCGTTATATCGTTATATCGTTACTAACGCGTTTTTTGTTTCTTTTGTCAATTTAATCATTATTCGTTTATTATACTAAATGAACCCGCATGCTAAAATACAACTTTGACGTTAATTTTAGTTGCATTAAATTGACTTAGAAACCCTTTCAATTCCATTCGCATGTTTAGGGAAAATAAATCTTTGCATATCATTTTCCCGTTTTACTAGCACGCGTATTAGAAAGTCATTAGAGTTCTTAGTAGAGGCCGCTAAAGTGCGGGCGGGGTTGGGTGTCCTTTGTGGGCTTCCCAACACGTACCCTCACCCCTTACTCAGAACCTCGGTTTCCGGATGCCCGAAACCGTTGGCGCACGAAAGTCATTCAATATACGATTAACCGCTCAAGTCGGCATCTATATCGATATGCAAAGGGACGAGCCCGATAAACTCTGACATCGGAAATGGGCCGTATTTTGTATACGGCCCACTACGACATAGAGTGGGCTCGAACGGTTCCGAATAACCATAAAATTCGGTGGCGACTCCGCATAGACCTAAATTTCAATTCGATCCTTCTCATATGGAGATTCATTCGCCTACCCAAACCCGCGCGTGGCCGCGTCGGGGTGGACCTATGTCATGTCCACAGGGATGTACTTTCTATTCCGGGTTTTGGGCTTAGTTTCTGATTACGCGGTGTTCTTACAGACAGGCCACCCGTGACAAGACATCAACGCAAGATGGACGAGTTGAAAGAGGCCCTAACCAAGATCGAGACCCAACTGGCTGCCATCCAGGTTAACCAAGCGACTTTATCCACCCGCCTAAGCACCGTGGAGAAAACGGCCCCAGTTGAAGGAGCTGAGCCCACTGGGCCCATAGCCGAGTTGATCAGTGTTGTTCGTAGGCTCGAAGAGCAAGTCCACTTATTGACGAACAACTCGATCCACACCGAAAATGCTCGTACTTATTCACCTTTGAATGACGAGCTACCTGCCAACCTCAACTTAACGGGAATTCCTATGTTTGAGGCTGCCGAAGACCCGGTCCACCACATCCGGGCTTTCAAGGACTTCATGGCAGTCAAAGGGGTGAAGTACACTATGTTTAAGCACTTATTCCCTTCCTCCTTGGAGAAGCATCCTAAGGCCTGGTTCTACAGGCTCGACCCCAAGAAATACAAGACTTGGGATGATGTGGCGACCGAATTTGCTCGGAACTATGCCGATAACACTGAAATCCAGACTACAATGCGTACTCTAGAAGTAATGGCCCAAGAGCCCAAAGAAGGGTTCACGAAATATTTGCAAATATGGCGGGCCGAGAGTGTAAAGTTGGTCGACAAGCCCGGCGAGAAGGCCCTAGTGGAAGCTTTCGTCAAAAACCTCCTCCCATCTTACCGGGTCCACCTCTGGTATGCTATCATCCCAAACTTTGTTGTCCTTACTGAAATGGGCACGAGAATCGAGGATGACTTGAGACTAGAGAGCCTGACTAAGGCCTCTACCAAGGGCTATCAAGGGGCTAGTTCATCCACAAACAAGCTCGTACCTGCAGCTGCAACTCGCAGCATCTTTGACGAGGTAAACCTGCTCGACACCTCGTCCAAAAAGAATATACCAAATCGGGTATTCACAGATATAGGGACTACCTATACTTATGCCTTGCAAAGGCTATCTTCAAAGGGCCTGATCCAACCGATAGGCCCAACCGCAGAGCCTCCAGTAGAGAAGAGGCCCAAAGCTTATAATGCCCAAGCTTACTGTCAGTATCACCGAGGTAACGGACATGATACTGAAAAATGTTGGAGACTAAAGCATCTGATCCAAGATCTTATCGAGAGCGGGAAGATCCCGTTGCCCGGAGACAAACCGAGCAACAAAGAAAACCCGTTCAGTGCCCATGCAATATTCACAGGGGAGGTAATCGATTGTTCTCACCTCATTTCTCCTTTTATCCCACAAATCAATGGGATATGGTTCGATGAAGAGGACGACGTGTACCTAGCCAAAGGGGAAGTTGTCCCCATCACCCTTGAAGAGGTCCGAAAAGCCAAGTCCAAGGCCTTGGCCACCAACCACCTCGCCACTGCTGGACGCGCCACTCCAACACCCGTCACTGAACCTGCCAGGACGGGATCTACCCTCGAAGAAACAAGCGATGACACGGCTCTGGTCCAACAAATAAAGAGGGTTCGGGCTGACTTAACTATATGGCAACTATTGGTTAGCTCACAAGCACTGACTAAGGCTCTTGATGAAATCAAGGTCGATTCACAAGCTACCCCTGCTGAAATGGTAGCTACTATCATGCCCTACCTTAAGGGCAAGTCCAAGAACGAAGGTCCACTCATAACCTTCGCCGAATCTGATCTGCCACCATTTGGGCCCAATCACAATCTGGCCCTATACATCACGGTCATCTGCAAGGGTAAGTACCTCCCGATGACCCTTATCGACGATGGGTCAGCCGTGAACGTCCTACCTCTAAGGACTGCTAGGGCCCTCGGCATCACTGATGCCAACTATCTCCCGACAGCGCAAACTATTCAGGCTTTCGACGGAAGCCCAAAACCAGTCGCCGGGGCCGTTAAATTGAAGATCATAACGGGCCCAATCGAAAAGGAGCTGGAATTTCAGGTGATAGATGTCACCTCATCATTCAACCTCTTGCTGGGAAGGCCTTGGATCCATGCAGTCAAGGCCGTATCCTCCACACTCCATCGAAAAGTCAAGATGCCACTTAAAAACGGTATCATTACATTAGAGGCGACCCTGATGACCGTGGCTAGCTATAATGCCACAAGCCGGGCCGAACCACGAGGATTTGATTTCGTGGGTATGATCAAAGAGGAATATCTCTTCAAGCCTTACTTCGGCCCTAGCATCGACACGATGCTACAAAATCTGGGTTACCTACCCGGAGCCACTTCAAGGTCGTACCTTCCGGCGGGGAAGGTTATCGAAGTCCTAGACAATGGAGAGTCCCGACTCGGATTGGGATATACTATAAGCTCGGAGAATGTGGGCCGGGCCGATGCAATCATGTTCGTCACTCCAGTCTTCGGAGCTATTCAAGTGGGCCTCTACCAACCCACCATCACATATCCCGAGACCAAAACGGCTCGGGAATGCAACTATATCCCTGATGATATATTCACCATAATCCAGGACGAGTCCGAGAAAGGTGGAAGCGACTCCGAGCCCATGCTGGGGCTCTTATTTAGGGAAGACAAGACCATCCCTGCTCCAAAGGACGATTTGGTCAACTTGATCCTCCGCAGCGATCGGTTCGACCCAACCAAGCTAATCACCGAGGTCGGTGCCAACACCGAGACAAGGGCTTGGAGGAAGACCATAAAATGGACAGATAGTCAAGGACGGGTCTACAAGCTGACCACCGGCGTGGGAGACTTGCCGGATACCGAGTCCGAGTCTGAGTCTGAGTCAGAGTCGGAGTCTGAGTCCGAGTCTAGAGGGTCTGGTGCTAGTGTCGAGTCTGTAATCCCTCTTCCCTTAGCCACTGAGGTCTCGGGGCCTGTCCCAAGACCTCTCCCTATCCCGCCACTGACCAATGATCAGATGGCAGCTCTATTTGAGCTTTTCTCAAAATTTACTATCAATAATAATATCGAAAACCGTTCTGCTTACGACTTGTCTTATTTCCAAAATTTTCTCAATTTCAGAAATTTTATATGCAATGACATTGAGAAGCCCGACGAATAGGTACCTCTACCTCCGCATCTAGTCGAGCATCTCGAGCAAAGGGAATCCCGAGATCCGGTAATTGAAGACACCGAATCCATCAACGTGGGAACCACTTTAGAGCCCCATATGCTTAAGCTGGGCCTATCTTTAAATCCAGAGGAGAGAAAACAATTCGCAGACCTCCTCCAAGAATTCAAAGATGTCTTTGCATGGTCCTACAAGGACATGCCGGGAATAGATCGAGAAATAGCAGAACACCGAATACCCATCAAAGATGGGTGCAAACCGGTAAAACAGAAGCTCAGAAGAATGAAGCCCGAATGGTCCCTCAAAGTCAAAGAGGAAGTAGACAAACAATTCAAAGCGGGCTTTATACAAGTGTCTGAATATCCAGATTGGGTTGCAAACATCGTACCGGTACCCAAGAAGGACGGCAAGGTGCGGGTATGCGTGGACTTTCGAGACCTAAACAAGGCCAGCCCAAAAGACGATTTTTCGTTACCACACATCGACATATTGGTGGATAATAGGGTCGACCATGCCCTTCTATCATTCATGGACGGGTATGCCGGATACAATAAGATCAAAATGGCAGAAGAGGATATGGGTAAGACCACCTTCATTACACCATGGGGTACTTACTGCTACACTGTTATGCCATTTGGGCTCATCAATACTGGAGCCACTTATCAACGGACCGCCACCACCTTATTACACGACATGATGCATAAGGAAGTGGAGGTCTATGTGGACGATATGATCGTTAAGTCTAAGGATCAAAGAGGCCACATTTCGGCCCTAAGAAAGTTCTTTATCCGGCTACGTAAGTACAACATGAGACTGAACCCACAAAAATGCATTTTTGGGGTAACGTCGGGCAAATTACTGGGCCATATCGTTAGCCAACGCGGCATCGAGGTCGACCCAGCTAAAATCAAAACCATCACCGAGATGCAGCCACCCAAGACCGAAAAGGAAATAAGGGGGTTTCTCGGGAAGGTCCAATACATCAGTCGGTTCATTTCAAAGCTAACCATGGTATGTGAACCCATTTTCAAGAAGCTGAAGATCAGGGAACGGGTGCTATGGGACGACAAATGTCAAGCAGCTTTCGACAAAATCAAGGAGATCATGTCTGCTCCGTTGGTACTAATGCCACCTCAACACGGTTTGCCTTTGTCGTTATACCTAACGATGACCGAGACAGCCATGGGGACTATGCTGGCTCAGACAGTTGAATCAGAAGAACGGGCTATTTACTACATCAGTAAAAAGTTCCTCGAGTACGAATGCAAGTACACAATGCTCGAGAAAACGTGCCTAGCATTGGTTTGGGCCACTAAAAAGCTCCGACGTTACATGCTCAGTCACGAGGTACATGTTTTCTCCAAAATGGATCCTATCAAGTACTTATTCGAGAAGCCCATCCTCAACGGCAGGATGTCAAGATGGACTTTAATGTTATCTGAGTTCGACCTCAAGTTTGTACCATTAAAAGCCATCAAGGGCCGGGTAGTAGCCGAGTTCCTCGCTGACAGCCCGATATCCGAAGAAGGCCACACTGATACATGGGCCTTTCCTGATGAAGACATATTCCATACCGATACCGAGACATGGGATTTGTATTTTGACGGGGCATCCAACTTCCGAGGATTTCGGGTCGGAATTTTGTTAATCTCACCCCGAGGGGAACACACACCCTTATCCATCAAGTTGGACTTCGACGTGACCAACAACGCAGCCAAATACAAAGCATGCATTCACGGGTTGCAAGCCGCCGCTGATTTAGGGGTAACAAACCTCCGGGTCCACAGTGATTCATCGCTGGTCATCAATCAAGCACTTCAAAAATGGAAAACTCGGAACGCCAATCTCGTGGCTTACCAAGCACGGGTACGGGTTCTAGAGAAACAATTCCAGAAGGTGGAATATATCTACCTGCCTCGGGAAGAGAATCAGTTCGCAGATGCACTCTCCAAATTAGCATCTTTACTGAACATCCCGGATCACCTGACCAGCATGCCAATCTGTGTTGAAAGGCGGTCCGAGCCAGAATACATCCATGCCATTCAAGATATCGAGATAACTGACCCAGAACCTTGGTACCAAGTCGTCTTAACCTACCTGACAACGGGAGAATATCCCCCGGAAGCTGAAAATTGGGGCAAAAAGGCCTTGCGAAGATTGGCGACCCAATTTGTTCGTACTGATGACGGGCAATTGTACAAAAAGACGGCACATGGGGCTCTCCTCCTATGCATCGACAAAATACAGGCCGAAAAGGTCATGGCCAAGGTCCACGACGGCGAAAACGGTCCGCATATGAACGCCCATATGCAATCCCGCAAAATCATGAGGCTCGGGTATTACTGGAGCACCATGGAAACAGACTGCCAGTTATATGTCAAGCACTGCCATAACTGTTAGATCTTCGGCAATGTACAGCATATGCCGTCTTCCCTATTATATACCATGACATCACCATGGCCATTTTCGACATGGGGTATTGACATAATAGGAAAGGTGCATCCTTCCGGGACGGGAGGTCATTGCTTCATTTTAGTGGCCATCGACTACTTCACCAAATGGGTTGAAGCCGAGTCATACCGTGTCTTGAACGCCAAGCACGTGGCCAAATTTATCCAAAATAAGATCATATGCCGATACGGGATCCCTCACGAATTCATCAGTGATCACGGGACCCACTTTCAAGCTGAAACCACGGCATTGCTGACAAAATACAAAATTCAGAGGCATACATCTTCACCCTACCGACCTCAAACAAATGGAGCGGTAGAAGCGGCCAATAAAACAATTGTCACCATACTTAAAAAGATGGCTGAGAATTATCGGGACTGGCCCGACAAAATACCCTTTGCCTTATGGGGGTATCGAACATCAATTCGCACCGCGACCAGAGCAACTCCATATTACCTGACATATGGAATGGAAGCAGTCCAACCAGTCGAGCTAGAGGTGCCATCTCTCAGGATTTTACTTGAAAGCCAAGTACCTGAAGCAGATTGGGTTCAAGCCCGATACGACTCGCTAGTCCTTTTAGACGAACGGCGATCCCGGGCTCTCAATAATATTCAAGTATATCAAAAGAGAATCCAACGGGCTTTCAACAAAAGGGTTAGGCCCAGGAACATTAAAGAAGGGGATTTGGTCCTAAAATCGGTTCGTGCCTTACTACCGGTTGACCAAAGAGGGAAATTTAAACCCAATTGGGTTGGGCCATACTTAGTCAAGAAGGTCCTATCAGGAGGAGCGGTGATGCTGACAGACTTGGACGGGAACGAGTTCGTCAACCCGACCAACTTGGACCAGCTGAAGCGCTATTACCCATAAACCCCTATCTCAATGTCATTTGCAAAAGTTTATAAAAATTTGCCTTTTTATAAATTTTCAAAATTTTAGACAAGTCAATGAGTTAGAATTAATTATTCTACCGTCGCAAATCTCGAATTAATAATCTTGATGTATTTTAAAATTGCAAAAAAAAAAATCAAATCAAATCAATCAAGTTTCGAACTACGTTTGGTTTGATTCCGCTAATTGTGGATACGTAGGCAACCCCTCAAAAGGGTACAACCACTGCAATAACGAAAAGACGGGAACGGTATTCAATAATATGTCTTTTATTAATATCTCGATAAACTCGAGAATTAAAAAAAACGCCAAAACGGCAAAATACAAAAAAATCACACCAAAAAATAATAGTAATACTCAAATAATAAAATAAGGGGACTAATATCCGGGCATCTTCCCCTTTCCCTTGTCCTTCGGGTCGCGTGGAGCCTGAGGTCGCCGAGGTGGGGATGAGCGTTCCCTAATCACAAGGGGAACCTCTTTAGCACGAACCCGCTTCTTTGACGACGGGTCTTCAATCACAGTCTTCGGCCCAAGTCGGGCTCGCACATGCTCGGGTAGCCTATCCCATGGGCCAAGTCGGTCCTGCACGGCTAGTCTGGGGCCCAGTCTCCTCTCTAAGTCCCTCTGGGGGCGCACTTTCCCCCAAGCACCTTTAGCACTAGACCCTCCAGCTTGAGTCTTACTCTTCTTCTTCTTCTGTCCTGACATTAGACGAACTAAGGTAGCCGGGGTGTCTCCCTCATCAAAGAACCCTCTGTTGTCTTTAGCTTGCTCCCTTCTCAGCAGGTCAAAGGCTTCATCAACCTTCAAAGCAGCTCGGGCCTTGGCATCACCTGCTTTGGTCCACTTCACATATGAGTCTGAAACCCAAATCGAATGGCGAGATTTGGAAACGGGTCAGGTGTGCCGGGTGTACCATCTTTGCATCCACGTATCGCACATCACATCAGTCAGTTGGGTAGGGTCACTCACAAGTCACAACTGCTTCAACTTCTGGTATCCGTTGAGCCCGTCCATACTGCCTTAGTATGTGATCCGAGTAGAGATGAATCGTTTGCCTGAAGGATAAGATTACTTGGTAACGAGCTCTGTCCCGTGGATCCAAGCCGGTCCAAGCATAGATGGGCCACCACGGCACTACCCATCGAATTAGCCGCCCACCATGGATTGATAGCACCTCGTCCCAATATTTCTGACTGATTTGGCGAGAAAAATCAATGGCCCGTCTCCTCGTCATCAGCTGGTTATGGCGGTAATTGCTAGCATCAAGGGGAGGATATATCACCGATAGCCTCTCATATAGCCAAATCTGAAAAAGGAAACAAAAACGTGAGTTTCCAAGACGAAATAGGCATCCGCCTAAGGGCACTCGATCGAGTGCCAAGGTGACTCGATCGAGTGGCACCTCTGACGCAGAACAGGGGGCTTTTTACGAAGGCACTCGATCGAGTGCCAGGGTGACTCGATCGAGTGCCCACTGCAGTAGCCAAATTCTCGAGAAAATTCAAAAAATCTAGAAATCAAAAAAATAAAAATCCGACATACTTGCAGCAAACGGGTGCTTCCGGTGAGACGAACGGACGAATCCCTCTTGCGATTGTCCAAGCCTTGGATTATTTCACCCGTGATTAGCCAAGCCGGGCTATGCTTCGTCTCCATTAAATCAACCACGGTTAATAGACGGATATGACCCATACAAGACAATAAATCCATATGACCCTCAAAGGCGTATACATGGAGCATGCAAAAAGAAAAGGCCCTGCGGCTATGAATTGATCTCACCCGGACATCATGTGGGTTCATAAACTTTTCGGCCAAATCAATTAAGGAGACCGTGTTGTCATCCTGGGTCATTCGAGATACCTCATTATGGGAGAGGCCCAAAAACTCTCGAAGCTTCCTCCTCAAGTCATAAACTGAATACGGGACGGCAGGTCGAAGCATTGGATTCCATCCTCCTATAGCTGCGATCTCCTCAGGTAAAGGGCAGACTTCGCCCCGAGGAAAGGCAAAGACATGATATATGTCGTCCCAGTAAGCCAAGCAAGCATCTAAGAAATAACGATCAACCACCATCTGACGGAACGGGTACAGCTGAGTTATACCCGTCTGGTTCAAAACCACCCTATCAGCATCCCTAAATTGTCGGGACCGCGCCTGCAACATGGCGCTCAACCTGTCGATTCCCATGCTAGATTTCTTAAGAGGATAAAGAGACTTTCTTTTGCCTTAAGGGAAATAAAGAGATTTTCTTGTGATGGGATTATGAAGAAATCAAGGGCAAAGGGAGGCTATATATAGCATTAGCCTTGCAAACCTCTTTCCATATCACTTCTAGGAAAAGTTTCCTAATTCCAAAATGGAATTAACCCACAAGCCTAGTCCCGATACTAGCACGGAAATATTCATCCCGAACTTTCCTAATTTCTTTAGGAGTCAATTCTTTCAAAAATTCCAAATTGCCAAATTTCAAAAATTCGAGTTTTCAAAAATTCAAAAAAATCATTTTCCCCAGCACGAGTCATTTTATTACCTACGTGTTGCATGCATTTTAGGTAACTTATACAGGTACGACTCAAGCAAAGACATGCAAGTCATCAAATCTCCCCAGCAGCATTTTCCAGGATAGCACGGGATGGACCAACACACAGGCACACCCAGGGCTTACGCGACAAGCCCAAATTCCCCACGGAGTACAATCATCAAGCTCGGGTATGATTTCTGTCTTGTGGCTGGCGAGCCCTTCACGCGAGTCTAATGGACTATAAACGACCCGAACGGAAGTCTACCAGGTCTTAACGGGCTTGGTAGCTACTCTGACTTTCGCCCTGTCCAAGCCTCAGTCAGAGTGGGGGATCTGTAGACACCCGCATTTTGACTGCTAGGTGTCTATGGCAGTTTCCAAAAAACACCCGATGATGATCGGACGCTAACGTGTTTCTACGCGCTCGGATACGGGCTCAAATCCATTAGTTGCTGGCTAACGCACTTACGGAGTACAAATCTCACAAAATCAACCTCGAATCCAGGCCCAGTGGGTCGTTTCTAGTCAAACAAGACTAATTTGGGCCAAAACCGACACCGGAAATAAAATCGACTTTTAGCGATTGGGTCAACCCCGGTCAAAGTCGTTTCCGAGACTCACGAAACAGCCTCTCACATCATCAAAAGTTCAAGTCAAACACAAAACCCATCAAACATCCAAAGTCAAGGTCGAATAGACTGACCCGCGCAACCCAACTGGGCCACTCGATCGAGTGACCTACCCACTCGGTCGAGTGGACCTATTTTGAGCCCGACGGCAGGCGTAACGGGCCACTCAACCGAGTTAGCCACCTACTCGGTCGAGTAGCCCTAAACCGGGTGCCCTATCTTTTCCTATATAAGCAACCCCCATGCACACATCTTGAACAACTTTTTTGGACAACCCTAATCTCACACACACAACCCTAAGCAAACCATAAGCAATTCTACACTAGCAAACCCTAAACCTAGTTTTAGGAATCGAACCCGAGCCACCATAATTCAACCTTCATACACCTCGAAACTCTTGTGTTAAAGCCACGGTTACGAGTTCGATCCGAGACAAGAGCATGTAGGTTGAGGGTGTCAAAACCCTTTCTTTTCTCCTTCTCTTCTCGTCGTCTTCTTCTCTTTTTCGTCCTTTAGTTTCGTTTATTTATTTATTTATTTTGTTCATTGCATCATAATACTATTAATATCAAAGCATTAAAATACTTATTGATTTGTGTCGAATGTGAGTGATGGTGGGAAAACCGCATATACAAGTGTACTGCACACGCGTCGTCGGTCGCTTATCCCATCACCCCGATCGTTTGATTATTGAAATAAGTTAACTTAAACAATAATCCTATTTATTTTGTTTTCATCATTATTCGAGTCACATATTTACGTCAATTTTCAAAACAAACATTGTATTTTAATAAGGGTCAAAACCCGTTGACACGGATCCGACATCACAATCCCTAGGGATTTATTTCGATGTCGGAAAAGTCGAGGGAATCAAGTCCTTTAATTCAAGCAAAGAGTTGATTCCCTAGATTCGATACCAATTTCATAATTGGATGTCGAATCTAGCAATCTAGTCACATAAATAAATTAACGCGATTTATCCATATCGCGCTAATTAATTTAAGACGACTAAAATTAATTTATTTTCTTTTATTTTCACACTAGTATTCCATATCGATTCGATAATCGAATATGGGATACTACGAGTATTCAAATTTAGAATCGAATATAAATCCCGCAATATTTATATCCGATTCAACAAAATCGACAATTTATAAAATCTGAGTCGAACATAAATTGTGCAATATTTATGTTCGGCTTGGTAGAATCGCCGAATTATCAAAAATCAAAAGTAATTTCAAAATCAATAATAAAATTGCAAGCGAACTTGGTTCGTACAGGTGCCACTCGACCGAGTGCCTTAGTCACTCGATCGAGTGACATCACAAAATCGAGTCAGAATGTCTCTTTCGACCTCTACTCAGTCGAGTCTCATAGTGACTCGATCGCGTAGCAACGTTGATGGTAGAGGATTGTCGTGGGTCCTAACCGTCAATATTAAACCGACTATTCCTAGTGGGTAGCTAGGGCAAGTAGGGTCGATATCCACGGGGACGGTAGAGTAAGGTCTAGACTAGGTCCACTAAAAACTAGGCTAAGTCACACAAACGAACACAAAGGGAGCGATAAATGGTGAACTATGGTGGTGGAAGAGGTATGACTAAGCTAGTGATGAACTAGACTAAAACGAAGCTAAACAATACTAAAAAGACGATGACTAACTAAGACGATGGATCGAATATGGAAAGGAAGTGGGGTAGGTCGGGTTCATAAGAGTAGAAGGGTGATTTGGGTGATCAAGGGTGTAGGCGCCTCCTAATTGCTAGAGTCGGTCCGGGCTCTCGCAACTTAGACCGATGTCAAGATGGGTCCGGGCTCTCGCAACTTAGACCCTAGTCGGCACTCTCGTGACTATGACTATTCTCAACATGCTCACACAATAGACAAGCAATGGGAAGATGCACACAAGCATGGGAAGCATGGCCACTACAACTCACACAAGCATAACATCAAACACATAGAGTGCCTAAAATGAGTCTAACAACAAAGATGAAACCTTTACCCCTAATCAACCCTAATCACCCATAATCTACCCTTAATCCCCCTACTAACCCCACAAGATTACTACTCACTCATTATCAATGAAAAACTAACCATCATAAGAGAAAACAAACTCTCAATCCAAACATTCATAATGAACAATAACAATAACAATAAACAAAATATAAAGATTCAAAACTTGATTAACAAACTAAGTACAAGAGTAAATAAGAGAAGAAGATTATACCAACAAACAATGGATGAAAAAGAAGAGAACTTGTATTAATGAGAAACCCAAATACAATCCCAAGGTTGTCAATCTTGGAACAATCTTCAAGAATCCCTTAATCCAAGAACTAATTACTCTAGATTAACTAAGAATTAACTAAGATTAAAGAGAGATTAAGATTAATGTGTGAGAGTAAATCTAGGGTTTTGGAGGCTTAAACTAATCTAGGGTAACATAATCCCCCTTAGAATTACAAGAAGGGAGTATATATATGGGTACAAGAATGAAGGAGAAGAAAAGAAGAAATGCGGGTGAGCTGTAGCCCATCCCGACCGGGACGGATCATCCCGATCGGGAAGGGTTCTTCCATCCCGATCGGGAAGGGCTCAACCCGACCGGGAAGGACCCACAGTGGCGCTTCTAAATGTGCCTCCCTTCCCGATCGGGAAGGCTATTATCCCGACCGGGAAGGGTCTTGTATGCCTTCAATAAGAGCTCCAGGGTCCCTCCTTGTATCTTATGGTCTTCCCGTCGATTCTCGGGACTCGGGATCGGGTCACGAAGGCTCGGGATTGGGACCCAAGGTCTCGGGGTCGATTCCAAGGCCTCGAGTCATCGTTCCTTTATCTCGTTGGCTCCAAAATGTGTATGTATTGAGTCGGAATCACACCAACTCTTCCAAATCGGGCTCGGGAACCTGAAACGGACTAAAGGAAGCATAAGAAGCCCAGGAATCGCTCCCAAGGAGCGATTCCACAAGGAAAAAGGGACCAAAACACTACGAAATAGGCACTACAAATGACACTTATCAACTCCCCCACACTTAACCCTTACTCGCCCTCGAGTAAGCACAAACTAACTACTAAAGTAGCCGAATGGGTATTAGCGCACCCTACGCCCCTTCAACTCACGCGAGTGCACTTAGAGGACAAGTACATTCCGCAAGGCAAGTTGGGTCTTGCAACAAAACTGTGGATGCAACCGGACACAAAACACAAAAACAAACAAACACACAAACAAACACATAATCGGTTGCACCCAAAACAAAAGAAATACCGCTTCCCTCTAAAAGCGGTGAAAGAAGCACCGGTTTAGGACTCGAGGTAGGTGACAACGTTCCAAAGCTAGCAATACAAACCAAGGTGAACTAAACCCTAATAGTATGACGATCAAGCAATAAAAACGTTGGTAACTTACCTAGGTCCTCCTAACTTTCTAAAAACGTACTACGGGACGATCGGCGGAGTGGGAAGTGATGATCCACGGTTTTAGTCGACACTGTAGGTAAGTGAGACCCCGCCCCCTTTAGCGTGAGCCAAGAGGGTCGTCCCGTGTCCAAAACCGCCTAACTAGTCCATGTAAAAAGGTGGAAATATGCAAAATGAGGGAAGACCGACTAATGCCGCTATCATCCTTCCTAGGGACTCGGTCCTTTGGTAGGCTCTTCACGGCAAAAGTCGGAAAAAGGCTTATTTTTGTGGGGATTTCTTTTTGTGAGACGGGTTATCTTTTGGCATTTTCTTCCTTTTCGACATTTTGATTTGTTTGTTGCCATGCCATTTCTTTTTCTTCTTTTCTATTTTCTTTTTGGCTTTTGTGCCTTTTCTTTTTCTTCATTCTTTTCTTTCTTTCATTTTTTTTTTCTTTCTTTTCTTTGCCCTTTTTGGCAAGATTTGGCATTTTTGGCAATTCGATGCGTAACAAGAAAGAGAGAATCAACAATTTGCATTTTATTGTGTGGAGATGTGTGAGAGATAGGTAAATGGGTAAGTCGGGGAGCGTCCTTCCCTTCAAACCCACAAAAAGTGGAGAACTTGGACTAATCAAGCAATCCTAAACACAGTCACCTAGGGGACGAGACTCGGTAACCAAGGCCTTTTCACACCGTGGGTGGTCATAATGGTCAAAATGCAAATCCCGCAGTAAATCCCTAGTAAGCTAGGTGGACTCAAGGTAAAGGACCAACGAAATCATTGATTTAGGGTCATTCTACTAGATTAAAGTCCAAGACTCGATTTATACAACTAGGAAAGGAAAGTAGCTACTCACACACTAGCCTCTAAACCGGGTTTTCGAAAACCATTTACACACAAGACACACAACACAACACAAAATGAAGACATGACGAAAACAAAAGGAAAAGGAACAAAAGCAACAAAAACAAAACAAGGCAAAACAAAACACATAGACAAAACAACCACCACCCCTATATTCCATACAAGCCACCAAATCATCCACCATTATGCACAAAGCTCCATCCGAGCACACCTCAACACAACCTTCTCCAAACATCACAAGGAATAAAGGAGAAAAAGGGATAAGGTGTTACCGGAAGTCTTTAGAGCTTTCCAAAGTCATTGGCGATTAAAGCAACCTATAAGAACAATGGGAGGCAAAACACGCACACAAAACAAATGTACGACACAAAGACACAAAATGAAAACACAAAAGAGAAAATCTTTTTGATTTTTGTGAAAATTTTTCAAATTTTTAGGATTTTTAAAGGTTTTTCGAAAAACTATGAAAATAAAACTACTACGATAGAATATCGCTCCCCCACACTTAAATCGAGCAATGTCCTCATATGCTCAATCGTAGTGTGCGGAGAGACAAAAAAAAGAAAATAAACTACAAAAATAAAGCTAAAATTTAAAACAAAGTGGAGAAAAAGGTAGAAGGTGTCCGGCCGGGGTGTAGTCAAGTCACCATGGGCCGAGACGAGAAAAAGATATGGAATGGGGAAGAAAAATAAAAAGAAAGAAATAAAAGGAAATGGGAGGGGAGGGCTAGGTGTAATCAAGTCACCTAGCCCGGATTCCGTCCAAATCCGACTAACTTCTAACAAGGGGTGAAAATCTTGTACATGGACTAATCGATTGACTCGCGACGTAATCACGTCGTCGGGAGTCGAGAGCAACCAAACTATGGCCTCGAAGGCCCCTAGATACCGAGACTCAAGGGAAGGGGGCAAACAATGAAAAAGAAGCGATAAAAAGACGGGAAAGTAAGGATAGTTACCCAAACCGAGCGGCTAGTAACTCACTTGCTCCATCGTCTCGTTGATCATTAGAGGCTCGTCGCTTGTTTTCTCGGTTGCCATCTCGCTTCACACTTGAAGGGAACTCACGGTATAGGTAGTAATGGTAGGGGTGGGATTTGATGTGAGAGTCGGTGTAAAGCGGATAGGAAATGGAGTGAGGGCATGACAATGAAGTACATGGGGCATATGATAAGGCTAGGGTAGTTAGGGAGGTTGGGAGGGGGCATAAAACGGTTGGGTGGACTCGATTTGCGAAGAAGAATCACAAAGGGGAAGCGGAGGACCTTCCCGGTCGGGAAGGTTGTTCCCGATCGAGTTTGCTCACCCGTCCCGGTCGGAACGCCCTCATCCCGGTCGGGACGAGCCCACAGGAAGCTCGAAATGTGGTGCGCCCTTCCCGATCGGGAAGGCACCCTTCCCGGTCGGGAAGCCTTACCCTTCCCGGTCGGGACGCCTCATCCCGGCCGAGATGGGTCTTCTTCGACTCCACGATCCCAAAAAATTGTTCCAAATTTCAAAAACCCGATCCTCGTGCCTATAACCCAAGGTATACCATAGCCAATCCTCTCTAGGAGCGTTCTCACTTCACCTATCAAACAATACTCAAACACACATCAAACTCTCTCCCTCACAACGCTCATCAATCAATCCAAATAACAAGAATTCACAAAAATCCAACAAATTACAAGAAAGAGATATATACAATGAGACGGTTCTTGTGGAACTCCGTCAAACCAAGGTGGTGCTTTCTTCAATCTTTTTCAACAACCTTGAACACTTCCATCTCCATCAAGGGCACGTAAGAACAAGTCAAAGGCCCTTGAGAAGTCTTCAATCAAGGTCGTAATGTAACCGACCACATCCCAAGGCTCCTTATGGCCTTGCCTTGACGTTCCGGGGCATCCCTTTCTTCCAAGCTCAAAGGCTTGAACTTGTACTTTTTGTCCTTGGGGATATACCCAAACGTCCACCGGTTCTCATGCGGCCCCAAGGGAGGCTCATCTTCTTCCTTGTCATTGCACTTCAAATTTTCATCAAGCCCATGAGATGGGCGCTCATCTTCCTCACTCTCGGAGTCATCATCATCAAGTACATAAGAGTACTTCTTCAAGCTTTGTTCCGGTTCACCCCCTAGATCGATGTCTTTCTTGGTTTGGATCATATTGCATGTCTCATCGCTAGTAGGCGAGGTGTTGCCTTGGAGGTCAAACACTATCTTCTCCTCGCCTAACTCAAATGTGATCCTACCGTTCTTCACATCGATCATGGCACCCGCGGTGTGTAGAAATGGGCGCACAAGAATAATGGGAGTGTTGGCATCCTCCGGCATGTCGAGCACAACGAAGTCGACCGGAATGAAGTATTTCCCCACTCGTACCGGTACGTCCTCTAACATTCCTAGTGGTCGATTGAATGATTTATCGGCCATTTGGAGGGTGAGGGACGTACATTTCAATTCCTTCATTCCGAGTCGGCAACAAATAGAATAGGGGATGATGCTCACACTCGCGCCCAAGTCACATAATGCATTCTTAATCAAGAAGTTGCCTATGGTGCAAGGGATCGAAAAACTACCCGGATCCTTCAACTTCGGAAGCGTGGAACCTTGTATGAGCTCGCTCACCACCCTCGTGAACGCTACGGTCTCTTCCTTGTCGACGGATCTCTTCCTAGCTAGGATTTCTCTCATAAATCTTCCATATGCCGGGATTTGGGTAAGTAGTTCGGTGAACGGGACGCTAACATCCAATTTCTTCACAATACTAAGGAACTTGTCGTAATGAGTGTCCACATTAGTCTTCATTTGCCTCGATGGGTAAGGCAACTTGACTTGGTACTCGTTTTGATCAATCGGGGTGGACTCTTCAAAGGACACTTTCCTTTTTCCCTTGTCTTTCTCTTGAAGAGGGGGAGGGTTGTCTTCTTGGGGTTTCTCGGCCTCCCATAAGACTTGCTCCTCAATAGGAATGTCAAAGCTTGCATTATCTTGAGAGGGGGGTATGACTTCTTGTCTTGGTTCTTGCTCACTAGGTGAAAAGGGGGGTTCATAGGATGTACCACTCCTCGTAGTAATAGCATTTACATGCTCAAATTTTGGTGTTTCGCCTTGAGGAGGTAGTTGCCCCTTTTGTCTTGTAGAGATCTCCGAAGCAAGTTGAGATATTCGGGTTTCCATCGACTTCGCATGAGCATCTCTTGCTTGGTTGTCCTTTTGAACGTAAGCAAAGAAGTCTTGTTGATTTCTTGCCATCTCTTGATTACTCCTTTGCATATCCATCATATACTTTTGTACGTCGAAATCCCGTGGTGGAGATGATGGATTATGTGGAGTATCGTTGAGGGCTAACGGAGTACCATAGTCATGGATAGGAGACCGACTCCTAGGCTTGCTTTGTTGTTGATGACTTTGATTTGCTTGTTGTTGATGGTTCCCTTATAACCCATGAGAATTGCCTTGATTAAGGCCTTGATTGTGGTTTTGTTGTTGTTGAAAGTTCCGGTTTCCTTGGAAATTTTGGTTTCCTTGGAAACCACCTTGATTGAAGTTCCCTTGTTGGAACCCTTGCTTGTTGTTGAAGTTACCTTGGTTATTTTGCTTGAAGTTGTTAAAGGGTCTTTGGTTACCCACATAACCTTGGTAACTTTCATTGTTGTCCCGTAAAGGAGGTGGAACATAGGGACGATGTTGTTGTTGATGTTGAAAGGCTTGTTGTTGAGGGACTTGATTGGAAGCTTGGTATTGATTTGAGTAGGAGGCACCTTGCTTGAACGCTTGAAAGGCGTTCACTTGCTCAATACTCCCTCAACAATGCATAGGATCATGACCAACGATTCCACAAGTATCACACATTCCAAAATAAGGCAAAGGAGGTGCAAACTCCAAAGCATTTACATCATGGATCGAGTGTTGGTTGGAGGAACTAGCGCTTTGAACTTGGTTGAGGTGGCTTTGGAGCTTTTTGTCAATGGTCTCCATGTGAGTTCTTAGTTGAGCCCCAAGATCAATGCTCAATTGTGTAATGGCATCAACCTCATGCCTACCTCCCCGATTTGCCTTCCTAGGCCTTGAGTATTGTGAGTTATGCACCGCCATCTCTTCAATCCTTGACCAAGTTTGGTCATCCTCCACTTCGGTAAACCTACCGTTAGATCCCATATTGAGTATGGCCCTCGAGTCTTCATATAGCCCATTCTAAAATTGTTGTACGAGGAACCATTGTGATAAGCCATGGTGTGGACAAGAATGGATCAAGGCTTTGAATCTTTCCCACGATTCGTAGAGGCTTTCATCATCGCGTTGTTGGAAACCCGTGATAGAGGCTCTCAATAGATTTGTCTTCTCCGGGGGATAGAATTGTTGGTAGAAGGCTAAGGCTAGCTTCTTCCAAGTGTCAATGCCAAGTCTTGCTTTGTCCAACCCCTTGAACCATTGCTTCGCTTTACCGATAATAGAGAAAGGAAATAATACCCACCGGATTTGGTCTTGAGTTATTCCCGTTTGTGAAATAGCGTCACAATAATCCGAAAAGGTTTCCATGTGTTGATGAGGATCTTCGGTTGGTAACCCACTAAATTGACTTCTCTCGACCAATTGGATAAATTGCGTTTTCGCCACAAAATTCCCGGTATATGCCTCCGGTAGAGTGGATGGACCCGGCAAAACGTCTTCCGTAAAGGTTGAGTGAGAAGAGAACTTACGCATGATTGGATATAAGGGAGACGATGGTAGTGTAGACGGTGTTGATGTAGAAGAGGAGGGGGAACTAGGAGAAGAATCACCGAAGGGATTGATGAAGGTCCCTCCGGCCGTCTCTCGAGGTGAAATGCTCAAGTCGGCTCCTTGGGCTTGCCCTTGATGAGTGGTGCTTGCACTTGGTTGAGAGGTCCTAACCCGATTAATCGTCCGTTGGCGAAAGGCTCGAAAGAGTCTCTCCGGCTCTGGATTAAAGAGATAGAGGTCGCTTCCCCTCCTAGGCATACACTACACACTAGAACAAACGTAAGAACACCTAGTGCTTTATGGGCACTAGGCAACGACAATAGCAAACACAACTAGAGACAAAGAGAAAAAAAAGGAGAGAATAAAACTAAGGAAAGAAGAAAAATCTAGAGAATATTCACAAGAGAAGATGGGAGAACACAAAGAAGGGTAACTAAGTCTAGAAATAAGCAAACTAAGTCTAAACAATGCACCGTCCCCGGCAACGGCGCCAAATTGATGGTTGGCTTTGTCGTGGGTCCTAACCGTCAATATTAAACCGACTATTCCTAGTGGGTAGCTAGGGCAAGTAGGGTCGATATCCACGGGGACGGTAGAGTAAGGTCTAGACTAGGTCCACTAAAAACTAGGCTAAGTCACACAAACGAACACAAAGGGAGCGATAAATGGTGAACTATGGTGGTGGAAGAGGTATGACTAAGCTAGTGATGAACTAGACTAAAACGAAGCTAAACAATACTAAAAAGACGATGACTAACTAAGACGATGGATCGAATATGGAAAGGAAGTGGGGTAGGTCGGGTTCATAAGAGTAGAAGGGTGATTTGGGTGATCAAGGGTGTAGGCGCCTCCTAATTGCTAGAGTCGGTCCGGGCTCTCGCAACTTAGACCGATGTCAAGATGGGTCCGGGCTCTCGCAACTTAGACCCTAGTCGGCACTCTCGTGACTATGACTATTCTCAACATGCTCACACAATAGACAAGCAATGGGAAGATGCACACAAGCATGGGAAGCATGGCCACTACAACTCACACAAGCATAACATCAAACACATAGAGTGCCTAAAATGAGTCTAACAACAAAGATGAAACCTTTACCCCTAATCAACCCTAATCACCCATAATCTACCCTTAATCCCCCTACTAACCCCACAAGATTACTACTCACTCATTATCAATGAAAAACTAACCATCATAAGAGAAAACAAACTCTCAATCCAAACATTCATAATGAACAATAACAATAACAATAAACAAAATATAAAGATTCAAAACTTGATTAACAAACTAAGAACAAGAGTAAATAAGAGAAGAAGATTATACCAACAAACAATGGATGAAAAAGAAGAGAACTTGTATTAATGAGAAACCCAAATACAATCCCAAGGTTGTCAATCTTGGAACAATCTTCAAGAATCCCTTAATCCAAGAACTAATTACTCTAGATTAACTAAGAATTAACTAAGATTAAAGAGAGATTAAGATTAATGTGTGAGAGTAAATCTAGGGTTTTGGAGGCTTAAACTAATCTAGGGTAACATAATCCCCCTTAGAATTACAAGAAGGGAGTATATATATGGGTACAAGAATGAAGGAGAAGAAAAGAAGAAATGCGGGTGAGCTGTAGCCCATCCCGACCGGGACGGACGATCATCCCGATCGGGAAGGGTTCTGCCATCCCGATCGGGAAGGGCTCAACCCGACCGGGAAGGACCCACAGTGGCGCTTCTAAATGTGCCTCCCTTCCCGATCGGGAAGGCTATTATCCCGACCGGGAAGGGTCTTGTATGCCTTCAATAAGAGCTCTAGGGTTCCTCCTTGTATCTTATGGGCTTCCCGTCGATTCTCGGGACTCGGGATCGGGTCACGAAGGCTCGGGATTGGGACCCAAGGTCTCGGGGTCGATTCCAAGGCCTCGAGTCATCGTTCCTTTATCTCGTTGGCTCCAAAATGTGTATGTATTGAGTCGGAATCACACCAACTCTTCCAAATCGGGCTCGGGAACCTGAAACGGACTAAAGGAAGAATAAGAAGCCCATGAATCGCTCCCAAGGAGCGATTCCACAAGGAAAAAGGGACCAAAACACTACGAAATAGGCACTACAAATGACACTTATCAAACGTACTCGACCGAGTTGGCCAATAACTCGGCCGAGTAAGGTCTGAAACACAAAGCAGAATCCTTTTTTGAAGGTCCACTCGATCGAGTCTATCGACCACCCGATCGAGTGGCCTCATCACGACAAAAGCTACGAGTCGTACATTCTTCTATTTTCTAAATTCGATAGTATTTTTTCGACTTAGGTCAACACGTGCTTAATTAATCACATGTATTTACTATCTTTTCAAACCATGCATCATCTTGTTTACTATTTAATTCAATTCAATACTTGCACAAACCGTTATTATTCGTTATATCGTTACTAACAGTTTGTTTCCTTTGTCAATTTTTGTCGTTTATTTTATTTTACTAAAATGAACCCACATGCTAAAATTCAACTTTGACGTTAGAATTAATTGCATTAAATTGACTTAGAAACCCTTTTCAATTCGATTCACATGCTTAGGGAAAATAATCTTTGCATATCATTTTCCCGTTCAACTAACGCGCGTATTAGAAAGTCATTCGAGTTCTTAGTAGAGGCCGCTAAGTGCGGGCGGGGTTGGGTGTCTTTTGTGGGCTTCCCAACACGTACCCTCACCCCTTACTCAGAACCTCGGTTTCCGGATGCCCGAAACCGTTGGCGCGCGAGAGTCATTCAATACACGATATCCGATAATGTCGGTATCGGTATCAAATGCAAAGGGACGAGCCCAATAAACTCTGACATCGGAAATGGGCCGTATTTTGTATACGGCCCACTACGACATAGTGTGGGCTCGAATGGTTCCGAATAACCACAAAATTCGGTGGCGACTCCACATAGACCTAAATTTCAATTCGATCCATTGTCATATGGAGATTCACTCGCCTACCCAAACCCGCGCGTGGCCGCGTCGGGGTGGACCTATGTCATGTCCACACACTCTTATGGTTAGAGCTGGCAGTTAGTCGGGCCGGGCCGGGCTTCGTGCCTGGGTGGGCCGGCCCGGTCGTGCCTAGACCCGGGCTCGTGCCGTGCCCGGCACGGAGCTCTAGCCGACCATGCCGCCGAGGCATGGCCCGAGGCCCGGGCCCGGTCGTGCCGTGCTCGGGCCGGGTCTCGTGCCCGGCCCGTCGTGCTAGTTTCGTGCTCGTGCCCGTGTTTCGGTTTTCGTGCCGGTTTTCGGGTTTCGGGTCGTGCCTCAATCTATTTCATATTTTTTCCAGCAAAAACAAGACGCGTTTGTGTGCGACCCGAATATTTGTAGCCTTGTAGGTAATTATATATTATAATATTTGTAGCCTTGTAGCTATCACTCCACAAGTCCCACTTTGGAAATAGTTAATACTCTTTATTAAAAAAAATTGAAATTGTAAAAAAACACAATTACTAAAAATTACAATTACTAAAACAATTACAAAAAATAATAGTAATTATACAAACTAAAAATTATAAATTAAATCTTCGTAGGATGTAAAAGAAACTAAAAAATAATTAAAGTCGACTTGTGAAATTGTAATTGAAAAAATAATTATGTCTATTACTCTACGATTCGACACTGCCACTCGAAGGGGTATCGTCGGTGTCGACATCACTATCTCTTGGTTCCTGACCTTGTTTTCGGTCTCTTGCATCCATCCAATCTTTGTAGCAGACACACATGCGGAGGGTGTCGCAAGACAAAGACGTACGTTTGTCGTCCAACACCCTTTTAGAGGCACTGAAGCAACGTTCGGACGCTACAGATGAAACTTGAACGGCGTAGAAGTCTCGTGCCATTGCTGACATCACCGGAAGAAATTTTTCATGTTCTCGCCACCATGCTAGAAGATCAGTGCTTAGTGTATCGAATTCGGAAATATTGTTGAAATAATCATATCGTAGGTACATATGAAATTCAGCAAGTTCGGACGCCCGTGTTTGTTGAGGAGATGGCATCAGTCGAGACATTCGTGACATGGCCTTGCCCAATCCTGCAGCGATCGTCGATCGGCTACTGCTAGCACCTGCACTTGATCGAGAAGTAGTGGTGGGGTTAGTTTGACCATAAATCCGCTCGTATTCACCAAATACTACACCAAAGTCGTGTCTAACCGAGGCCGCATAGGCCTCCTTGTCGAATTCTAGGTTCATTGCTTTTTTATAACTTTCAACAACGTTAATGGCACCCTCAAATTTCCACCTAGGGTCTAAAATCATTGCAAATACATAGACAAGAGGAATATCGTCCCAATATTTTAACCATTTTTCCTCCATGTCGGGTAGAAACGTAGAGTAATCAGGTAGGCCTCGATATTTTTGGAAAACAGTGGCAATATTGTCAATATGAGCAATGAACAAAGGGATCGTGGGCTTATATGCATGAGAAAATGCAGTGGTCGCCTCCTCAAAGGCTGACAACAAGTCGATATACATTTCTATTTTCTCCCAATCATCTTCAAGTAATTGTTCATCGGGAAAACGAGTGTTCCAAAAAGTAGTTAGCGGATCCTTGTATTCTAAACATGACTGCAACATTGTGTACATTGAATTCCACCTCGTGTTGTTCTCTGCGGGAAATTTTCTGTATTTAATTTTATTTAATTTACAAAAGTGACGCCAATCTTGGCGCCTCATTTGAGACGTGTTCAAGTGAATAACTATTTTTTTAAACTTGGTGTGATAGTGTCGTAGACCCACTAAACCGTCCTTAACACACAGGTTTAAAATGTGACAAGCACATCGAACATGTAACAATTCACCATCTAAAAAAATATTTTGTAAACTGGTCTTCAACATGTTAGCACAAGAAGTCATAGACGTTGCATTATCAAAAGTAACTGTCAAAATTTTATCTCTAATTTCATACTCGCATATCGCTCTCACAATAACGTCGTGGATATTAGCAGCGGTATGCGGACTTTCTAATCTTGCAAATTCAATTATTCTTTTTTGTAAAACCCAATTCTCATCTATCCAGTGAGCTGTTAAACATAGGCAAGAGTAATCGATGCGAGAGTCCCAGCCATCGGATGTTAACGATATTTTAGACCTCATATTTTTGAAGCATTCTATAAGCTCCATTTTAGCCTCCATATATTGTTTCATTGCTTTACTTTTTACAGTTTTACGGCTTGTTTGTAGATGAGCCGGTTGGTTTGCTTTTACGTATCTGTTAAACGCTGGGTGTTCAGATAAAGCGAAAGGTTTTTCCGTTTGAATTATCATTCTAGATAATTCCTCAGCGCATGTGTTATAATCGTACTTATACTCTTCTTCTGATTCGGGTCGGGTCACAAATTGGTCAAGGGATGTTTGACCGACCTCTTTGGGAACACATTTTTTAGCATGTCGTCCTAGGTGACCGGTACCATTTGAACTTTTACCACTAAATATACTTCCACAATTATTACACTTAGCATATTTTTTATCTACACTCTTAGTGAAATTTAGCCATACTCTACTTGTTCTACCCATCGCACACAATCTAGCCATTTCTTCTTTAGTCTCCCAAACTATACCGTCATCGGACGATTCGCTCGTTCTTGTTTGTACATTTACATTTGTGAATTGTGACACGGTTTGTGCCGATGTGTCGTGTTGTGCAGACTCTGTAAACGATTGTGGTCCTTCTGGACCTCGTTGTGTAAATTGTTGACCCGTTTGTGTAAATGAATACGATGGTAAAGGTGGTCTCCCCGACATTGCCTGATATGTCGACATATCGAAATTAAATAAGTTGGGTGTCATGGGAAAAGGTTGTTGGGACCCTTGTCCCGTTTGTGCCCCGGTTAAATCGTAACCGTAAGGGGTCGACCCGCTCGGATTGCCAAAGTTCATGAACGAAGGCGTGACACCGGACCATTGATTAAATTGTGGGGTCGTAAATTGACCATGTGCCTCCGATTGTGGTGTTTGTGAACCGGAGGGTCGTTCGACGCTACCTTGACGTTGTTGTGATCGACTCCTTTTTGACCCTGACTCGGTGTTGTGTGATTCAGGCATGATTTAAATATTTTAACGGATTAACAATTAAATTATCAAATTAATTACCAAATTAATTAACAATTTAACTAACAAATTTAATAACAATTACCAATTTAGTATTTTAGTTCAATTGACAAGTTAATATGTAAAAAATTATTTAATGGTGACTTAATTATAAAAAATTAATAAGTGAAGATTATAATTAACTAATTAAGTAATAAACAAAAATAATTAACAAAATTAAAGTAAAAGAGATTAAGTAAGAAAATGCAAACAAAGCTTGTAGAGATCCGGAGATGCGGTCGAATATCGAGAATCGACAGACTATAATAAAAAAAACCGTAAACCCGATACGATCAATTCTTCAATATAGTAGATTAGCACCAAAAAACGCAACCAAAACCTTCAATTCTTCAAATTTCAAGATTAATATATAATACTTGTTATATTAAGATTATAATATTATTTATATATTATTTATAAGATTAGTAATAATTTTTATAATTAATAATTTTTATATATATTAGTAATAATTTTATAAGATTAGACGATTAGAATTTAGAAATGTATACTTATAGAGTATTGAAATTTTCAAAAAATTGATAAGAATGATTATAAGATTAGAAGAAGAATAGAATGATTTGTGAAATGAAGATGGATGAAAGTGGGTAATTTATAGGAAAAGAAATGAAAAAAAAAATATAGAGGAATGGGAAGGATTGAGCCGTTGGATTGTTGGAATTTGGAAAAGGGAAGACTGAAGAGTAGAGGTGGCAGAGCAGCAGGCCAGCAGTCAGAGCAGAGAGCCGTTGAGGCCGTGCCGGGCCGGGCCGGGCCGCGCCTCGGGCCCGCCGTGCCCGGGTCGGTCGTGCCTGGTCGGGCCAGCCCACGTGCCTGTCAGCGGGCTGTCAGTGGGCCGTGCCGGATCAGGCCCGGTCGTGCCCGTGCCTGGCACGGGGTTTTCACCCACTTCTTCGCCGCGGCCCGACCCGAGGCCCGACGGGCCGTGCCCGTGCCAGGCCCGATTTCGCACTCGTGCCGGGCCCGTCGTGCCAAATTTCGTGCCGGACCGGGCCGGCGGCGGCCCGGCCCGAACTGCCTGCTCTACTTATGGTGACATTATATGTTGCATTACTGTTACAGTAACCCTCTTACCGTGACATTATTACAGTAAAAGCATTACAATGGCAACATTTATGGTAATAATTGACAAAATTTACTGTGAAAATTTTAAGAAAAGTATAAGACTACTATGTTTATAAAATTTAGTATGGTGACAATATTCATAGAAAATGGTAGTACAAGTTTCATTGTGAAAAATATTTTAATCAAAGTACAATAGATAAACGAGACAAAGGGAGTACGAAGTAAGATAGCCTACGTGGGATTTGAAATCTCGCATCATTCGTGCTACTACATGATGCTCAACCAATTGAGCTAATATGATAATATGATTTAGGAGTTTTTAATTACAGTAGATCAGAAACTTGATGAAGTCGCATCAAGAAAAAAGTTGATTAAACACTGTTATACAGAGTAATATAATTATATCTTCAATAATCAATTATACGATGAAAAATTACCTTATCAAATCACTTGTTACAAATTGTGTACAATATCATCAATATATTACTATACGGAGTACCTTATTTGATTTGTTCCCACTCATTGGAAATTTTCTAGGGTTTGTCTGAATTTGGGGGGAAATAAAAAAATTGAAAACTATGATTAAATATGAATTATTAGATCCTCATAACTGTTTAATGATTTTCTGTAGAATTATTATTAAAAGAATTAGAGAATGAAAGAAAAAAGAAACAGAGAGATATGAAAAAATTGATTTGATTGGAATGAAATGGGTAGGCTATTAGGCTTTGTGAAGGTAACGTACATGATGCTTGGATGTTTGAATAAGTGGGTGACGTGGATGAATTTGGCGCGCATGATGCTATCAGATCCTATGGTCTATATTTACGGGACGGACTCACCTAAGGAGGAGGACTCATCGGATCCTCACTCTATATAGATTTAGGTTCATGTGAGAACCCCTCCTTCAATGAGAACCATGAGAACTAGAATATGAGTCATTAGATCATAGTGTTCAATCTCATTCGTTGGATCCTTCAAAATTCTTCAATCCCATCAATTAATCACAATTGCTTGAGCCTTCAACCCGTAAGGTCGTAACTCCTCCTTCTACAAAATTCTTCGACCCGTAATCCTTTAATCCATAATTCTTCAATCGACCATTGAATTCAATTTTCAATCCATCAATTTTTCAATCGACTTTTCTTTAATCCATCAATTCATCACAATTGGGACCCCATTAACCTAAGTAACTTTTAATTTATTTATTTTTAAATTAATTATTTTATGAGTTAACTTATTCGATTAAATTCATTATTTCATTACAATAGTAATAGTATTATCGTCGGCAAATATAATTGCAATAATCCCAGCTATTGTTTTTTTTTTCCAAATTTCCTGATTGACTTAGGTGTTCATCTAAAATATTGTTCTTTAATTTCTTTTGTACGGATTTTATATGGAATACAACACTTCTTCTTCAAGCCCTACTCGATTTAATTTCTTTTTTCAATTTTAGCGTACCATTTTTCAATTTTAGCATACCATTGTCGTACCCTCTTTTAATTATGGTGTATCCCTTTTCAATTTTTGCGTACCCTTTCTTAAATTTATCATACCCTTTTTAAATTTTAGCGTACCCTTTTTAAATTTCAGCGTATCCTTTTTCAATTTCAATTTTAGCGTACCCTTTTCAAATTTTAGCGTACCCCTTTTCACTTTTAGCGTACTTTTTTTCAATTTCAATTTTAGCGTACCCTTTTTCAATTCAATTTTAGCGTACCCTCACTTTTGAATTTTAGCGTACATTTTTTTAATTTTGGTGTACCCCTTCTCAATTTTAGCGTACCCATTTTGGTGTACCCTTTTTTAATTTTAAGTGAATAAATTCTGTAATAACGAGAATACCCTTTATTAATTTAGCATGGCGAAGCCTAGGAACGTCGCTGACATGATATCATTTCTGCTATATACAACTTTGTGGGGGAGAGCATGCATGATGACAGAGCCACAGTGTTTGCATACTACAAAGAAGGCGCAACTGACCCGACATTCCTCTACTTTGCTCACGGTCTCAAGGAGATCAAGTGTTAGGGATTGGAGTTATATATTTGTCTTCTTAGGAAGCTTGTGTTGGTTTTACTTCAATTCTCGTTCATTTGCTGAGTAAACAACTTGAAGTGTTCTTGAGACTGAGTCACTGTTTTGTTTTTGTCATATTGATGAATTCGGATTTCCTTGCATACTTTCTCCATACTCTTATCATTTACTTTTGGTAAAGATGAGTCAAATGATTTGCGTAAGAGTGGGGATGAATTTCAATTAATGTATATCGTTAGATCTTTTAAAATCTAATGGTTAGGAGAAGTTCTCACAGTTCTCATTATACTATAGGTTCTCACCGGATCTTGACTCTATATATATATATATATATATATATATATATATATATATATATAGAGAGAGAGAGAGAGAGAGAGAGAGAGAGATAGAGAGAGAGAGAGGGGGGGTCTCTAATGAGTCCCTCATCTATATTGAGTCCCTAAGTCTTCTTCCCATCCGTTGGATGGGAGATAGATGGAGGGACGAGATCCATCATTATATTTAAAAAAAAAGGAGAAGATATTGCTTCCATCAAAATAGGAAGGAATTTATTTTAGTACGTATCATTCATACTTTCTTTCATTCATTCATTCTCTGTCATTCATTCATTCATTCATTCTCTATTCTCTCATTCATCACTGAATTTCTCATTCGCGTTGCTGCCATTTACTTCAAAACAACAAAATCAAGAACTTATTCAGTCATTCATCGTCATCTTCGCGCTGCTGCAATATATATTTGATAAATCCGGCTAAAAATTTTCATTCAATGGCGGATATGCAAATCGTAGAACACACCAACGGTGAGTATATGCCTTGTAATTTATACTGGAAACGTCATGGAAGTCATTGATATGATACTAAATTATTAGTTTTTGCTTTTCTACGTTAAATTATTAGATGTCTAATTCATCATATGGAGTTTGCGCACACAAAAGATATTGAGTTATTGTAGTTCACATACTGTGTTACTTTAGTTTGTAGCATCTGTTATTGTAATGTCTACCATCTGTTACTTTAACTCATTACAATCGTTACTTTAGTGCTTTTCATCTGTTATTGTAATTCATTAGAGTATCGTAAGGATTTCTGAAACCGCCATATTAAAAAAAGATATTGTTTCCTATAATAATGAAACGTGATTGCCACCAAAATAGGAAACAATATCAAAGAGTAACGCCAACATTCAAAGAGATATATACTGCTTATACTATAGTCCCCGACTTTCAATCAAAATAACATACAATCAAAGTAAACGAGTTCAGAAAAATTATTAGTTTCTACTTATCTACGCCGAACTGCACATTATTAGATTTCTGATTCATCATGTGAAATTTGCGCAGACAAAAGATAGTGAATTATTATAGTTCACATACTGTGTTACTTTAGTGCATAGCATATTTTATTTTAATGACTACCATCTGTTACTTTAATTCATTACACTCGTCACTTTAGTGCTTTTCATCTGTTATTGTAGCGAATTAAAGTATCGTAAGGATTTGTGAAACAGTCATATTAAAAAAATAATAAATAAAAAAAGATAATGTTTCCTATAATAATGCGACGTGATTGCCACCAAAATAGGAAACAATATCAAAGAGTAACGCCATATTAAAAAAAATATATTGCTTCCTATAATTATGGGATGTAATGACTTCAAAATAGGAAACAATATCAAAGAGTATCGTCAACTTTCAAAGAAAGATACTGCGTCATACTCTAATTTCTGATCATTATATGAATTTTTTGCACTTCATCTGTTACTTTAATTCTTGTTATCTGTTACTTTAATCAATATTTCAAGTTTTGATTGTTTTTTTTCGCCACGTTTATGTATTGGCACTCTTATTGTTTTTCAGTAGACGCAAAAGCACATGAATGATGTAGGGATGTGGCTTGTGAATTCGATGTGAGGAGGTACACAACAAAAAGATGGCGCGGTGGTGAGATTAAATCAAAGCTTATGAGATGATGATGAAGAAGACGAAGAGGACGAGGAGAACGAAGAAGAAGCAGAATTCTAAGTAGGACATTATATTGTTAAAGTAAACATACATTATTCGTTAGAGTAACATACTTAATGAGTTACAGTAACACAGATTATGAGTAACAAGTGTGAAACATTGAAATTGTAATGGAGTTGATTCAGTTGGAATCATGTACCACTTTTTGTTTTGGAGTATCTTAATAAAAGCAAACATTATTCTTTCTGTTAATTGAAACTCCTATTTTTGCAAGAGATTATTATGCAACGTAACAGATTTTATGAGTTAAAGTAGCATTGTTCATGAATTAGAGTAACACATTGTATGAGTTAGAGTAACACATTGTATGAGTTAGAGTAATAGTTTTCGCAAGAGACTATTATGCAACGTAACATATTTTATGAGTTAAAGTAACACAATTCATGAATTAGAGTAACACATCGTATGAGTTAGAGTAACATAGTTTATGGGTTATGACAGTAACATATGAGTTAAAGTAACACAGTTCATGAATTAGAGTAACACATCGTATGAGTTAAAGTAACATAGTTTATGGGTTATGGCAGTAACATAGTAACATACGTACAATGGCAATAGGGAGCGGATGATTTTTCGGTGAAGATGAAAAAAAACTTAATTTTAAAGAAAGTTGTTGTGTGAGAGAAAGAGACACTTAAAAATTTGATAAGAGAGAGAAAATTTGTATTGAGATAATTAAGAAGGGGAGAGAGAATAATGAAGATGAAAAAAACCAAGATTTGTTAGTTATTTCCTTAATTAACAAAACAAACCATACTCATTAATCTATCTATAATCTAAGGGCTGAGGTGAGGACTCACGGACTCAATTATGATAAGTGGACTCACCTGATCTCTCTTCTATATATATATATATATATATATATATATATATATATATATATATATATATATATATATATATATATATATATATATATATATATATATATAAAGGTGGGATCAGGTGAGTCCACCTATATATGTTGAGTCCGTGAGTCCCCATCTTAGCCCTTGATTCAAGGTTAGATTAATGGACAAGATTTAATCTCATAATTAAGGAAATAACTAACAAATTTGGTAAATATATCATTTCTCTCTCTCCTCCTTAATTATCTCAATCCAAATCTTTTATCTCTCTTATCAATCTTTTTAAATGTTTTTTCTCTCACACAACAAGTTTTTTCAAAATTAAGTTTTTTTCATTTTCACCAAAAAATCATTATTTTCTTACTGCCATTGTACGTATATTACTACGTTACTGCCATAATCCATAAACTATGTTACTTTAACTCATATAACGTGTTACTTTAATTCATGAACTGCGTTACTTTAACTCATAAAATCTGTTACGTTGTTTAATATATTCTCCTGCAAAAACTATTACTCTAACTCATACAATGTGTTACTCTAATTCATGAACTGTGTTACTTTAACTCATAAAATCTGTTACGTTACATAATCTCTTGCAAAAATTGTTACTCTAACTCATACAATGTGTTACTTTAATTCATGAACTGTGTTACTTTAACTCATAAAATCAGTTACGTTGCATAGTAGTCTCTTGCAAAAACAGGAGTTCCAATTAACAAAAAGAACAATGTTTTTATTAAGATACTCCAAAACAAAAAGTGGTACAAGGTTCCAACTAAATCAACTCCATTACAATTCCAATGTTTCAAACTTGTTACTCATAATGTCCTACTTATAATTCTGCTTCTTCTTCATCCTTCTCGTTCTCTCCGTCTTCTTCTTTTTCATCTTTTTCATCATCATCTCAGAAGCTTTGATTTAATCTCATCATCGCACAATGGAGGAAACTCTCACCCACATCCCTACATCATTCATGTGGATTAAAGTAACAGATAACAAGAGTTAAAGTAACAGATGAAGTGCATTGAATTAAATTAACATAGTATGCTTATACACCAGATATAAAGTAACAGAGGTCAGACATTAAAGTAACAGATAGTATGAATTAAAGTAACAGATAATGTTCATTAAAATAACACCAGATATAAGTTAGTGCAAAAAATTCATATAATGATAAAAATGAGAGCATGACGCAGTATCTTACTATTTGATATTGTTTCCTATTTTGAAGTCATCACGTCCCATAATTATAGGAAGTAGTATTTTTTTTTTATATGATGTTACTCTTTGATATTGTTTCCTATTTTGGTGGCAATCACGTCCCATTATTATAGGAAACAATATCTTTTTTTAATTATTTTTTTAATATGGCAGTTTCCTAAACTCTTAGGACACTACAATGCACTACAATAACAGATAAAAAACACTAAAGTAACAACTGGAGTGTATTAAAATAACATGACATATAAAGTCACTAAAGTAACGCAGTATATGAACTAAAGTAACGCAATATATTGTAAACGTAAAAACTAATAATTGAGTAGCATCTCAACGACTTCCATGGCGATTCCAGTATAAATTACAAAACATATATACTCACCGTTTGTGTGTTCTACGATTTGCATATGAATCTATGATGAATAACACGACCATGAAAACAATATCAACATGAAAATTGACGCAAAACATGAACACAAATTGACGCAAATTAATCAAGATAATGAATAAAAATTGACGCAAAACATGAAAGCAATATCGAAACTCACCATTGTTATACTCTATGAATTGCTTATCAACGGTTAATGAAGATGTCGCGATCATTGAATTCATAGTAACGGAATTTCGAGCACAGATTTGATTGAATGAATGAATGAACGTGATGATCGATGGGAGCGTTTTTTTTTAAGGTTTTGATGAACCTGTAACGTGAATGAATGAATGAGGAATGATTGTGATTATGGGAGTTATTGTTTCCTAAAATCATGGGAGTTATTTAGTATCATCTTTAATGGCTCCCACTATTATAGGAAACATAACTTTTTTAGTATCATCTTTAATGACTCCCACTATTATAGGAAACAAAATTTTTTTTTATTATTATTTAGCAATGGCGGTTTCAAATATCCCCATGACTCACTAACGCGTTACAATAACAGACTTTAAGAACTAAAGTAACGTCTTCGATAAACTAAAGTAACATATCATAAAAGTAATAAAAGTTTGTCATTAAAATAACGGACATTCTACACTAAAGTAACACAGTATCTGAACTAAAATAACCCAATACCTTTTCTGTGCGCAGACATCATGTGATTAAAATGCAACATTACTATAGTTCAACGTAGAAAAGTAGAAACTAAAAATTTAGTATCATCTTAATGACTCTCATATCCTTTCAAGTATAAACTACAATATATACTCATAGTTTGTTTTTTCCACGATTTGCATATCAGCCATTGAATGAAAAGTAGAAGTCGGATTGAATGAAAAGCAGCGCGATGAAGACGATTATTGACTGAATGTGTTATTGATTGTGTCGTATTGAAATAAATGGCAGCGGCGCGTTGAAGATGATGAATGATTGAATGTAATTTTGAAAAATGAATGATTGAATGAGCGAGAGAACGATGAAGAAGATGGTTGAAACAGAATTGATGAAAGAGAGAATGAATGATTGAATGAATGAGAATGTTACTTTACTGAAATATTCACCTTCCTATTTTGGTGGATTCAGTATCTTCTTTTTTTTTTTTTATTAAAACAGTGATTTTATCTCGTCTCTTGATCCATCTCTCATCCAACGGATGGGATGAGGACTCAAGGACTCAACACATATATAGGGACTCATTAGAACCCACCTCTATATATATATATATATATATATATATATATATATAGAGAGAGAGAGAGAGAGAGAGAGAGAGAGAGGGGTTCACATAAAGTCAACAACTCTTATAAGTTTATAAGTTCATAAGTTTAAGTGTTAAAGTTATACAAAAAGTGCTTAAAGTTACACGAGATGAGTGATAACATGTTGAATGTTATAATTACATATCAATTTTGAACAAATTCAACTTTATCGTATGTCATCTATAACTTTAATATAAACTTCTCTCTCTCTCTCTCTATATATATATATATATAATGCTTTTATTCTCATATTAAAAGAATAATGTCATTGTGTGAAAATTACTATGTATAATTAAATATATACTTCTTCCTTCCATAAATAGAAAATATTTTCGATGGGAAGAAGGTAGAAGACGAACGAAAATAGAATATGGGAAGAAGATAGAATGTAGGAGGAAGTAGTATAATTAATTGTACCACATTGAAATATTATCATAACGGGGTAATACTATGATTATGAATTAAAGTCGTTATTAGTTCTTAGATAGACATTTCAACTATTAACCCAAATATTTATTGAGTGTTGTCTTAGAGAGAGATATTATGAATTTTAATTATTATCTCTACAATAGTGAAATTTGTTAAATTAGAAGAAACTTTAAATTTGTATGAATAAATATTAATTTGTCTTAATAATCTATTAAATATTACTTTGAGAGAAAGTTATTCAAGATATAAAGTTTGAAAAATGATGTTATTTAAGGTATAAAATATCAATTTACCCTATATTATAAGGTATAAAGTTTAAAAAATTATGTTGCTTAAGGTATAAAGTTTGAAAAACATCTTTATATAAAGTCTTTTATTTCAATGTAAACAAATGATGACATAGTTTAAATATAAAATTTATTCTATATACCTTTTTTTCAATATAAATAAGTCAACTAATCCGTGATCTAATATTAACAAAATAGTGAATAATTATGAAATTCATGCAAGCATAACATACAAAGATTATACAAAAAGAAGCTTACAAGTTACAATTACATTTTTATTTGATTGCAGTAACATAATAATCATACAATACTACTTTGCATGATAAAAAAACATACACACTTGTAAGAATATTTTATACTATAATAATATTACGGGATATGTAATATATCTTCCTTATTATTATGGTAATATTTCTTCCTCATAATTATGGTCTTATTGGAAATCGGGATCCTATAGAGATATGCTATCACAATAATATCGGACTAAATAAGGAGTCTTTCCATATTTACTCAACCTTGATGGAAGGTCGAGATTACAGTATCTAAAACCCTAATAGGAAATTGGTCCTCTCTCTGCCTATATAAAGGAGTCTTCCCCATCAGAAACTCCATACAAAATTAAGAAACACAACACTTATTATTATAGGAAAAGAGAGAGAAACCGACCTATTATTATTTGAAGATTGAAGATTATTTGAAGTCGTCTTCTTATTATTATTTGGGGTTATCTTATTATTATTTGAAGACGTCTTATAGAGATCTAATATCGTTCGTATTAGATCTCGACTTATTCCGCAATGTCAGGAGGTATGTCTTGATCTCTCTTAATTAATCTTTTGTGACTTTCATGTTGTTCAAAGATTATGGGATTTATGTCATGTTAATAATACTCTAACATGTGGTATCAGAGCTTAGGTTATTGAACTCATGATTGTCCTTTCATTAAGATTATTACTATATCATAATTGAATGTACTCCGTAGTATATTTTCCGTAAATTAATTTAACTCACGGACAACGTATACATAATAATTGAATATGTTTATCATTGTCAAACTAATTAAAGGAATTGTCTTTAATACGGATATTATATTACTTGGAGGATTTCGCTCACGTATTTACTTGGTTCATTACTCCGTATGTCGTTGCTCAAGTTTTGTTTACATATTAATAATATTTCTCGCAAAACGAACAAGTAGATGAGCATAATTCAACAAACTGCACTCCTAAATTCACTACATGCTGCCTTTCTTAAATTTAATTTTCCTATTTTAGATACAACTTGCATAATGATCTAAACATATACCGTAATTTTGTCGAGCATGTTAGTACGTGGAGAATTGTTTGGTTTTATTAATCTTATTATTAGAATATTATGTTGCGGGAACATTATATTATGACTATAATGTCTTATAATTTGGATATAATTTAGTCATCTGACAAATAATGATTTATGATAAAATATAATTTCATATTTTTTGGTTTTAGATAATGTTAATATGAAATTTTATGGTTAAATTTCACCACAGTGAATTTACAACTTAAGTTTAATATAATCATTATATATCTATCGTTTACACATATAAAATATATATTTACCTACAGGTAGATTATATTGACTTGTGTAACACTTTATTTAATCTTTTAGTGACTACCCACAGGAGCACTAATAAATATGTGTTGTTTCAAATTGAGGCCTTATTATTTATTTTATCTTGTTTTAAATCACAGCTAAAGTACCTAATCATCAAGTTCAATCATATGCTAACTCTGTTGTTCAGCTTAATGGAACTAACTACTCTGAATGGAAAGAGCAAGTTGAGTTCACCTTAGGGTTAATGGAACTGGATACTTGTCTTCGCAAAGACAAGCCAGCTGCCATAACTTCTGAAAGTACCGCTGCTCAAATATCTCTCCATGAAGCTTGGGAGAGATCTGACAGACTATGCATTTTATTCTTGCGTTGGACCATTGCAACCAACATTAAGACCTCCCTACCTAAAGCTGAAAGTGCAAAGAAGTACCTTGAGGATATTGAAGAACGGTTTAAGACTGCTGATAAATCCCTTGCTGGAAAATTAATGGCAGAACTTACAACCATGAAGTTCGATGGTACTCGCACTATGCATGATCATGTTCTTGAAATGACCAACCTTGCGGCCAAACTAACGAGTTTAGGAATGAAGATGGACGATTCTTTTCTTGTCCAATTTATCCTAAACAGTTTATCATCCTCTCCTGCATACGGACCTTTTCATGTGAATTATAACACTCTCACTGAAAAGTGGAGCTCTAATGAATTAGCCCACAAATTGGTTCAAGAAGAGGCTAGACTGAATCAACAAGGTATTAAAGCAGCTCATTTCATTCAAGGAGCTGGATCTAATGCTGGAAAAAAGCACCACAAAGGACCGAAAAGGGAACCATCCAAGATTATTGAGGCTGACCAACAACCCAATAAGAAAAGGAAAACAAACTGCAAGTTCTGTAAGAAATCTGGACACTTCCAGAAGGATTGCACTAAACGTCGAGAATGGTTCGAAAAGAAAGGTAACCCAATGGGTTTCGTAAGTCATTTTGAATCAAATCTCAGTTATGTTTCCTCTAATGATTGGTGGATTGATACCGGTGCTAATGTCCATGTTTCAAATTCCATGCAGGGATTCCTTATGACCCAAATCACAAACCCAAGCAGTAACTTTCTTATTATGGGAAATAAAGTCAAGGCTCCAGTGAAAGCTATTGGAACTTTTCGTCTTATTTTAGATAGCGGTTTTCAGTTAGACCTATGTCAAACTCTTTATGTACCGTCTGTTTCTCGTAATTTGATTTCCGTTAGTGAACTTGATAAAGTTGGATATTCGTTTGAATTCGGCAAAGGCAATTTTAGTTTATTTAAGAATTTTAGTCCTATTGGTTCTGGAATTTTAATTGATGGTTTTTACAAGCTTAGTCTTGATAAACAGTTTGCTAAAAATCGCCTTGCTTTGCATGTTAATATTGAAACAAAACGACAGTCGTCTAAAAACGACTCATATTTCTTGTGGCATAAAAGGCTGGGTCATATATCCAGTGAAAGAATTAAAAGATTAGTAAAAGATGGAATCCTTCCGACTCTAAATTTTACTGATAATAAAGCATGTGTAGATTGTATTAAGGGTAAAACAACAAAGCACACAAAGAAAGGAGCCACAAGAAGTACACAGCTTCTTGAAATTATACATACAGATATTTGTGGACCTTTTGATGTTCCATCTTTTGGCGGAGAAAAGTATTTTATCACCTTTATCGATGATTATTCACGTTATTGTTACTTGTACTTATTGCATGAAAAATCTCAGTCTGTAGATGCTTTACAAGTGTTTATTACTGAAGTTGAAAGACAATTAGACAAGAAAGTGAAAATCGTAAGGTCAGATAGAGGTGGTGAGTTTTATGGAAGGTATGATGAAACAGGACAACATCCTGGACCTTTTGCAAAACTTCTCCAAAAGTTTGGAATTGTAGCTCAATACACAACGCCTGGTTCGCCCTGGCGGAATGGTGTAGCTGAAAGGCGTAATCGTACTTATATAGAAATGGTTAGATCAATGATGAGTTATGCAAATTTACCTATATCATTATGGATGGATGCTCTTCGCACAGCTGTTTATATATTAAATCGAGTTCCCAGCAAAGCAGTTCAAAAAACCCCTTTTGAAATGTGGAAAGGCTGGAAACCCAGTTTAAAACATCTCCAAATTTGGGGATGTCCAGTTGAGGCAAGGATTTATAATCCAAATGAAAAGAAATTGGACTCAAGAACGATAAGTGGGTATTTTATTGGTTATCCCGCGAAGTCCAAAGGATATAGAATTTATTGTCCTAACCATACTACGAGAATTGTTGAAACCGGTAATGCTAGATTCTACGAGAATGGCGATGTTAGTGGGAGTCATAAATTTAAAGATGTGATCATAAATGAAATAAGGGCAAATATCCCCATGCCTTTTATTTCGAATGCTAGTGAAACTACTCCCGTTGTTGAGCAACCTAATGAGGAGATATTACTGGATGATCAAGAACCACCTAATGAAAACATCGTAGATGAAAATGAACAATTATCAGAAGAAGCGACATTACGAAGATCTTCTACAGATAGAAGGCCTTCAACGCTCATTTCTAATGATGATTATTATCTTTATCAAGTAGAATCTGATCAAGGGAAAATAAAGGATCCGGTCACTTATTCACAAGCCATTAAAGATGTTAATTCTAGTAAGTGGATCGATGCCATGAAAGAGGAGCTGAAATCTATGGCTAAAAATGAAGTTTGGGACGTAGTTCATTTGCCTCAAGGACACAAAACAGTCGGCTGTAAATGGGTCTTTAAGACTAAGTGCGACTCTCAAGGCAATATTGAACGACATAAAGCCAGACTTGTTGCCAAAGGTTTCACTCAGAAAGAAGGTATTGATTACACTGAGACCTTTTCTCCCGTGTCAAGAAAGGATTCTCTTAGAATTATCATGGCTCTAGTAGCTCATTATGACCTCGAGTTACATCAAATGGATGTGAAAACTGCCTTTCTTAATGGAGACTTAAAAGAAGAAGTCTACATGCGTCAACCTGAAGGTTTCATTATTGAAGGTCAGGAAGACATGGTCTGCAAACTTAAGAAATCATTATATGGACTGAAACAAGCATCGAGACAATGGTACTTAAAGTTCGATGAAATCATTACTAATTTCGGTTTCAAAGAAAATATCGTTGATCCTTGCATATATCTCAAGATCAGTGGGAGTAAGTTCATATTTTTGATTCTGTATGTTGATGATATTTTATTAGCCAGCAGCGACCTTGGTTTATTACATGCAACCAAGACCTATCTCTCTAAAAACTTTGAAATGAAAGATATGGGTGAGGCAACCTATGTCATTGGAATAGAAATATTTCGTGACAGGTCCTTAGGGATTTTGGGTCTGTCTCAGAAAGCATATATCGATAGAGTTTTAGAAAGATTTGGTATGCTGACATGTTCTTCTAGTCCTGTACCACTGCAGAAAGGAGATAAACTTGATCTCACGCAGTGTCCACAGAACGAGTTAGAACGTACTGAAATGGCTAAATATCCTTATGCTTCTCTGGTTGGGAGTTTAATGTATGCTCAGGTTTGCACTCGACCTGACATTAGTCATGCAGTTGGTATGTTGGGTAGATTTCAGAGTAACCCAGGAATCGCTCATTGGAAAGCTGGAAAGAAAGTGCTGAGATATCTGAAGGGAACAAGGAATTTCATGCTCACATATAGAAAATCAGATCACCTACAGGTGACTTGTTATTCTGATTCAGATTTTGGGGGATGTTCTGACACAAGGCACTGTACTCTTGGATTTGTTTACCTCTTGTGTGGAGGTGCAATATCATGGAAAAGCCAGAAATCACAGTTGCTTTATACTTCCACCATGGAAGCTGAATATGTGGCTTGTTATGAGGCTTCAATTCAAGGAGCATGGTTGCGTAATTTTATCTCGGAGTTTGGGCTTTAGAATTTCATCTCTAAGCCAATTTCTCTTTACTGTGATAATGAAGCTGCAATCTTTTTCTCCAAGCATGATAGGATATCTAAGGGATCAAAACACATGGACCTTAAATACCTCTCACTGAAGCAAGATGTTAGATTACAGAAATTTGTCATTACACATGTAGGAACAAATCTTATGGTTGCAGACATCTTTACAAAAGGACTGTCTCCGAAAGTTTTTCAAGGACATACTCTTAGTATGGGTCTTGAAGACAGTCATTGATTACTAGTCTGTACCATTTTTTATCTATGTTCTTATGTAAGACATTTATTGAGATCTCTTAACAATTTCTACACTTGCTATATAATATTATTTCTGTTTTTCCATTGTGTACACACTTATTATTGGATTAATGATAACAGATAGTCTTTTTAGACATTATGGGACCATTACGTTAAACTCCACTTATGGCCTAACTGTTTCAATCGTTGATGTAGTGGTACATGGAAGTAAGCATGTTGTAGATTGACATATGCACGCCATGACTCTCTTTAACGATTGCATCAGTCAAGGTGCTTATGGACACCGATTTAAAATATATGTTTTAGCATAGTATGCGCAACTTATATATTCTCTAACGAACATTATAGATGTTCCAATCGACCAAGTGGGAGACTGTAAGAATATTTTATACTATAATAATATTACGGGATATGTAATATATCTTCCTTATTATTATGGTAATATTTCTTCCTCATAATTATGGTCTTATTGGAAATCGGGATCCTATAGAGATATGCTATCACAATAATATCGGACTAAATAAGGAGTCTTTCCATATTTACTCAACCTTGATGGAAGGTCGAGATTACAGTATCTAAAACCCTAATAGGAAATTGGTCCTCTCTCTGCCTATATAAAGGAGTCTTCCCCATCAGAAACTCCATACAAAATTAAGAAACACAACACTTATTATTATAGGAAAAGAGAGAGAAACCGACCTATTATTATTTGAAGATTGAAGATTATTTGAAGTCGTCTTATTATTATTATTTGGGGTTATCTTATTATTATTTGAAGACGTCTTATAGAGATCTAATATCGTTCGTATTAGATCTCGACTTATTCCGCAATGTCAGGAGGTATGTCTTGATCTCTCTTAATTAATCTTTTGTGACTTTCATGTTGTTCAAAGATTATGGGATTTATGTCATGTTAATAATACTCTAACAACACTCACACCACAGGGCCTTACAATAATATTACATACGGCATCTGGTAAAGACGTAATAAGAGCAACATTTCACCACATAAAATAACGGTCCATATATAAGACATGCAATTTCACGATAGAAGAGACCAGCTAGTTTACAATAATAGTCTTATTTCAAAACAAGCAGGTAGGTACGTTAAAAGTTGCATGCCCTAAAATGTTGAAAACCCAGTCGGATTTTAATTTATAAAATAAGATGGAGGAGGGATCGGATGTGGGTGGCCTGGGGTGGAGGACGGACCGACAGAGCGACCGACGAGCTACTTTGAGTGGTGATGGTCATCAATATGTTTAGCAATTTGAATCAAAGCATCCATCTCACCGGTTGGCTCGGGGAAGCCAGGCTGCTTCTTCTCATATTCAAATGTCCAAACAACTTTGCAAGTTCCTTCAGCAACGGGAATCACTCTGAATGTTACAACAAAGTTGTCATAATCCTTCATTAGATCTCCACCAATGCAGTTGAACTTCATAACCCTATTTTTCTCATCAATCACTTCAATTATCTGCTTTATGGTTTTCTTCTTCCCATCTGTAAATATTATGGTTTAAATAAAACAAAATGGATTACTATACATAATAATAATAATAATAATAATAATAATAATAATAATAATAATAATAATAGATCTTATGCAAGGTGGTTCCACATTTTATATACTGTATGGGGCGGACCCAAGGCTTGGCAAGTTGGACTATAGCCCGACATAATTTGTCAAATAGGATTGAAGTGTCAAATAGGATTGAAGTGTAATTTTTCACAGAATTAGATTGTAGCACATTTGGTTGGGGGATTAACAATACATAGGGTGCGTGGGTTTGAATCCTATAGGCCATGTTCTTTTCAGCCTAGTCCAGTTCCTATAAACTATTTATTTATTTATATGAAACGGAAGTTGCATTAAGATCGAAAAAATTACAATAAGTTATTATTGTTGTTGTTGTTATTGTTATTATTATTGCATTTCGATATTAATGCAAGTTTATTTTCATAAAAAAATAATACGAAGTAATAATGATGATAATAATATATATAGTTGTTGTTATTATGTTTATTACTCATATCTCTTAATGTTAATAATAATAACAAACTATTATTATCATCGTCGTTGTCGTTGTCGTCGTCGTCATCGTCATTATTATTATTATTATTATTATTTTCTATTTTTTTATCATCATTGTTATTATAATAATTATTAATATTATTACGCACTCCATAATATTTTGAGATCTCAATGCTACATTCAAATATTTACAACTATGTCTAAATGTCATTAAGAATATCAAAATTTAAAATTTTGTATATTACATAATCAAAGATATATACGTACATAACATTTTCTGTTGTCAAGTACGAAAAAACAAAAGTATAAATCAAATGAATTGGAGTGAGTAATATGTTGTTGTTATTATTATCATTACTATTATTATTAATTACTTAAAATTATTATTATTATTATTATTATTATTTATTATTATTATTATTATTATTATTATTATTATTATTATTATTATTATTTAGTGTTATAACTTTCTATATTTTTTTTTTCATTTTTTAAAATATCATTAGATAATTTGTATGAATAGGTATTAGTTTCAAGTTCTTTTAATTCAGCTCAACTTCTATCAGTCCAGCTCAGCTCTTATCAGACCAGCTCAACTCAGCTCAGCCATGTTTCAGCCGAAAAGAACAGGGCCTTCCTCCCCCCATCTTGGGGGAGACGATACGGTCTCTCCATAAGTGATTCAGAGATCACTTGTCCGTATCATAACTTTGTTTGTACCACCTTTTATAACAAGTGTATCTCATTTATATTTATATACTTGTCCGTATCACAACTTTGTTTGTACCACCTTTTATAACAAGTGTATCCCATTTATATTTATATACTCTTTTAGGTTAAGTATACCTATCTTTATTAGGTCTGGTATCACTGTTACCCTCATCTATAATTGGTCTCTTAGTAAAGTTAACAAATGACCCTCTCTCAGTAGACCTACTTTTTTTTATTGTACGGAGTAAGTATCTTATTTATTCATTTTAAATTTATTGCTCATTTTTATTACCTCCATCCCGGTCAATAGTTTACGTTTCCATTTTGACATATTTACCCTCTCTATTTTATCCTTTGATAATAAAAACAACCCTCTTTCTCTCTACCGTAATGTTGTCCATGTATAACGTATATGTAAATTTTTTATTGAGACAAAGAAAATTTAACAAAAGGTGAAAAAAGTAAGAAAATAGTGTTTATATGGTGCATGTGATGAGAGAGAAATATAAATGAAAATAATTCTAACTTCAAAAAAAATCATAAAAGAAATATGAGACTTATTCAAGAAGATGGAGGGAGTATAAAAGTAGTGGATGGTATTTCTTCCAATAAATAAATGAGTCTCTAATTAGCATTAAAATATTTGGTTTGGGTTTAAATTAATTAAAAAAAGAATATTCATGGTGTTTGGTGCCTTGAATTCCTATTAAACTAGCTAAAACATGTTTTTAAGAGGAATCGAACCCTTAACTTCATAATCAGGGGCCGATCTTGGTTATGTCGGACAGGGGCCCGACCCCCCAAGTCCAATCGCGAAATTTCTATTAGATTCGGTCCAAGTAACCTTTTAAAATAAAAATAAGTTACTTGGATCTTAAATTACTTGTTTAGAGTGTCATACTTGATGGGGAGCTCTTATAATAACCAAATGGCTCAGTTTCAATTTCTACTGTGACTCTGTGAGTGCTTTTGTGCCCATGTGCAATATTACTACGCACTTTAATTAATCACTGTTTATTCATTTTATCGATTTTTTCTTATAAAATTTCAATACTATCTATTTCTAGAGTTTCAAAACGAGGGATTTAATACTAAAAATTAGAAATTTAAGAGTGATAAAAATTTACGAAACGGTAATTCACGAAAAAATTATTTGACCCCGTAATATTTTTCTCAAGATTCGCCACGCACTGTTCATAACCGTAGAACACATTCCTAAACCATCAAGCTAAGTAATGTTTGATGCAAATAAAGGTACTGAATGATCAAATATTACATAATTCAACAACACTAAATGGAGTATAAAAATACCATATAATATTATCGTGCATTCGTTCCCTCTCAAGAAAAATCATGCGTCCGCCCCTGCCAAACGACCCTCCTATCCTCACCCGTAGAATATTATTAATTTTTATTACCCATTACTTCTCGTCCAACATCCTTGCTAGTTGCCACTAAACATGTTAAATTTTAACTCGACCCGCTTAGGGATGACAATAGATCCGGGATCCGATTCGAATCCGCAAGATCCGGTCCGTACGGCTCGGATATGGATCCTAAATTTTGAGATCCGTTGGATATGGATCCGGATTCGCTATTTTTAAACGGATCTGGATCTGGATCTTAATAAGTAAATCCAGATCCGCAAATCCGTTTTATTAAAAAATTAATAATAATAAAAAGAGCAAATTAGAAATTACTCCCTTCAAAGATGCGTTTATTAAAATTTACTCCCTTATGAAATATTTTTAATACTTTACACCCAAAAAGATGCAAAAGTTCAAAATTTACTTGCAATCTAATATTCCGACAAGTTTATGGTCTTACTGACCGATTTGCCCTTCATTTTTCGTACGCCCCCTCCCCCACCCCATCTCATCTTCATTTTTACTTTCCCAAATCTTTCAATATCAATTCCAGGGAAACCTAAATTCCCAAATCGAGAAGCACAAAACCCCCTTCCATTCATCAGTCAAGCTACCATACATTTCATTCTTCCATCAATCGAGCTTTTTTTTACAAATGAGAGCATAAGGAAAGGGGAAGAAGGGTATGATGAAGAAAAGGGCAATTTCGGTATTAAATATAGGAAAAAGGCGAAAAAATTCAAACTCGCCGGAAATACTCGTCGGAATATTGAATTGCAAGTAAATTTTGAACTTTTGCATCTTTTTGGGTGTATATTAAAAATATTTCATAAGGGAGTAAATTTTAGTAAACGCATCTTTGAAGGGAGTAATTTTTAATTTACTCTAATAAAAAACTTAGAACTTTAATTTGTGTTTTAGTGGTTATTCTAAGACTTTTTCTCAATAGTTTATTAATCTTTGATTATGAATCTTTATATTCGATTTTATTTGTAAAATTATGAAAATTAATATGGTCGCAAATTAAATACGTATTAATTAAAAAATTTGTAGAATTTAAGTAAAAATTTGGCTCCGCGGATCCGGTCGGGATCCGGTCCAGATCCGGCGCATTTGGATCTGGATCTGCATTTTTGGGATCCGTCGGATCCGGACCGGATCCAGATCCGCTACTAGGGGTGCGGATCTGGATTTGGATCCATGCGGATCCGGTCTGTTGTCATCCCTAGACCCGCTTGACCCATTTATTTTAGGGTCAAGCCCCATATTTATCTTAACATTATATTTCCTCCATCTCAATCATTTGTTGTTCTTTTTGATTATTTGTAAGAAATATTTTAATCAAAAGACAACAAATGACCAAGACAAAAAAGAGTAATATTTAATTTGGGTTCGTATCATACAATTTTATGTTCTCGATCACTATACATACTTAGTTTTAGCCATTAATTAATCAAAACATCTATCGTATTAAGTTTAAAAACATCAAATGGGTCATTTATACGGTATTATTGAAGATTTCTTGCTTCAATGGTTATGACAATTAGATGGAGGTGTTATAATAGCGATAAACAAGAGGTTCCTCTATGGTAATGAGATATCCGCGAACACGCTTCTACTAACGCCCATTCACAAGTAAGAAAACCTTTACCTACCCGACTTGTATCCACCCGAACATGTTTGTTTTATTAGAACCTCTTTTTTCATCTAAACTATAGAAGTATTATCTACATGGTCCTTCTTTCAAAGGTGTATAGACTTAAGTAACCGTAAAATGTAACTCCTATGAAACCACAAATTAAACAACCTCAACTAGAAGACATTATATCAACCCAATAGCCTTAAGTGTGACATTCACGCTCAGTCATCTCAGTTTTCCGGTAACTTTTCACTCTTCAAACTCAATCTTAGACTCACTAACTTTATTTCCATACATTTCATACTTTTCATTCAACTTTCCACAAAACTTAATTTTTTGGGTTTTTCTACGTGGTAACCTTGTATTTTTGAAAATTCTACATGGTAACCTTTCGTTTTAAAAAACACATACGGTAACCCTATACTCTCCTATTACTTAGAAATGTGATCCTTAAATTTTAATTTCGTCAATTTGATTTGTAAATGGGTAAATGTGCATTTAAAAAGAGCTTTTGTACATCATTTTTTTTCTCTTTTCTTCATTCGATCTTCATCCAAAATTTAAAAAGAGCATTTAAAATGATTCATTGAGAGATTAAGTATGACGGACAAGAATTTATGAATTTCTTAAATCTCAATATCTAATTTTGTTTGTATAATTAATAATTAAATTATCTGAATTAAATATTAAATAAACATTGTGACATACTACTTATTAAACAAACCTTGTGACATAATATTTGAAGAAGTTATGTCCACTGTCCTACGGATTAACCCGCTTAAGTCTATGTATCTGATATGTCTTGCTAGAGGTCGATGTCAGATTGACATGTAAATGAGTTACCAGGGCCGTCAAATGATATTCGGAGGCCCGGTGTCAAATATTTTCGGGAGGGCCTATACTTACCGACTTACCGTCTCATATATTTTAAGGTTATTTTTGAAAAATGATATTATACTACTTCCGTCTCAATCGTTTGTTTACCTTTGATACAATACTTCTGACAAAATAAATTGATGAGACGGAAGGAGTAATAGATAAATTAAAATTTGTTTTCAAATTTTTAAATATAATTACTACTCCGTAAGTGTCATCATTCATCATCAACGGATATTACGAAGTATTAAAGACTAAAAGAAACACAAATACAAGGAAGAAAAAAAGTACTTGTAATATTAATGAATAAGTCTTAGGAAAAGAAGGGGAAAATAGGAAAAGGAGGGAAAAAAAATTAAAAACAAAATACTTCGTAACATTGTTCAGGTTCGAACCCCTGACATGTGCACCAACCTAAGAGTTAGGCTACACAGCTACCACTGCGCCACATTCACCACTAGTTATTTTACCATGGCTGTCAATATTTAATATCCGATATTAAGCTTTGGAGGCCCTCCCACGAAATGGGCCCCGGTTCTTGGAACCGGGTGAACATGCCCTTTGACAGGCCTGTGAGTTGCGTGTCTGGTAGTCTTAAGTGGGCTCATTGGGTCACACACAATATGTACGAGATATTATTAATATATATCGATATATTAAATATATCGGGTCAGTAGTAATACGGACCAGGTGCGTTGTTAGGTTAGGGTAATTAGAGTTATACTAATAATCTAATTATGGTAATTAGAGTTATGAAAATAACTTAATTCTACCTTCTCATCTCCTATATAAGGAGGTTCATATGATGAACCAATAATGAAATAAAGAGTATTGACTCACAATATATCCGTCTTATTAAGAGTTATAAGAGAGATATAGAGAGAAGTTGTGAGACGGTCTCACATACCTTTATACTAGCATATACGTCGTAGTTCTGTACCCGTGTGGATACCAAAGAAGGCATCACGTTTGGGGTGCTTTATTCTGCCCGTGAGAATTATTTATTCTGTCTCAAGGTTATTTATTCAGTCCGTGGAGATTATATATATTTCTGGGTTTATTATAATTCTTATTAATACGATGTTCCGCTGCAAATAAGGTATAATTATTATCCCTCTACTTTTGTCTTTTCGGTTAATACTCATAACATGCCCTTGGGTTTAAGGGTTGTAACCCTACAATATTAACTATTGAGTGAGACGGGTCGTAAATAAAATAAACGTAAACTATTGGCTGATGCGTCGTAAATACAACAAATATAAACTATTGACTAAGACTGGTCGTAAGTAAAGAAAACGTAAATAGAGACGGGTCGTAAGCAAAATTGACGTACTATTGACAGAGACGGGTCGTAAATAAAATTAATGTATTATTAACTGAGAGGAGTCGTAATAAAACAAACGTAAACTATTAATTGTGACGGCTCGTAAATAAACCAAAGTAAAATATATGGGTGGTAAGTAAGCAAAGTAGCAAACACAATTAATGACTGCGACCGAAAAATAAAATATCTGTATTCATGAGTATGAAGTTGAGTCTTGGAAATCCAAGACTCAGTTTCAGACTTTTATTGATACTAGCTACTTTAACCATGTTTGAGATTCATACCCTTACTTTTAAACTCAATTTTAAGCCTCAAGAAGTTCGACCCTACAAATATGAACCTCATACTATCAATTTGAGTCTCAGATTCTTGCTAGCACTCAACTTAATATTTCCTCCGTTCAAGTCGAACCTACTCATATGCTTTATGCACAAGTTTTAAGAAACTATTTGTTTATTATTAAAGGTAAAAATAAACGTATCGTAAAAATAAAGGTAAAATTTTTTAAGAAACTATTTGTTTAATATTAAATGTAGGGCTGATATAAGGGTGAGCAAAATCCAATATCCGATCGGATTTTGTAAACCGTATCGGATATCCAGTTGTAAAAATTTTAAAAATTCTGATCCGTATCCGATTCGGTTTTTCCGTATATCCGGTTTCCAGATATCCGGTTTTATATTTTTCTTCAATTTTTTTTAAAATCAATTTTTCATTTTTAATTAAGAATAGTTAATTGATTTTTTAGCAACGTTACGTTTTATATAAATTGATATAATAAAAGTACATAAAAAAAACCTCAAAAAATGGTATATATGTCTTACGTTAGGGGTGAGCAAAACCGGATATCCGATCCGGTTTGCAAAACCGGATCGGATATCCGGTTTTTAAATTCTGAAATTTTACTATCCATATCCGATCCGAAATAAACCGGATATCCGGTTTTCCGGATATACAGAAAGCGGAAATCCGGTATCCGGTTTTGAGATTCGTTTTATTTTTAATTTTTCATTTTTTTTGCCAACGATCTAATACCCGCCTTACCACCTACGCATAACTTCCGAAGCTAAGTCATGCGCTTTTGTGTTAAGGCTTCGATTAACATATCTAACAGAAAAACAATGAAAATAAGCTACTAGATCATGAAAACTTAAGACGCAGTCTTTGATGCTGTGATGTATTTCCTCCGCATCTGCTAGCTGATTAAGGAGTTGTAAGCAATCCGACTGGAGTGTCATGTGTAGAATTCCCTTAGCCCATTTGATTGCCTTCAGTGCCGCCATAGCTTCAGCCTGCAAGGCTGATTCCGCAAAACAATTGTCATGTCCCATCCCACTGGGGTGTCGTTCATTCCCATTGATTATCCAGCCAGCGCCAGCTTCTCCCGAATTCTTCCATCCAGCATCTACATTAATAATCACCATGTCACATCTACATTTTTCTTGCGCGGAAGAGATCATCCAGAATTCCAGGGACTTTCTGATCCTAAGTCTTGTAATTTCCTTCTCCGACATTGTAATCTTTCCCAAATCAGAAATAGACCCAGGCTTATCCTTCCTATCCCTAGAACCCTCCCATAGTTTTCAAGAAAATTGAGCGATTCTCTATGCCTGGCCATATGGGAATCCAATCCATTTTGGGATCCTCTGAATATAATGCTATTTCTGAAAAGCCAGATGTTATAAATAACATTTGAAAAGTGAAACAGACTTTTCCAGTCCTCCTTATTTTCAAAAAGATGCGTTAGATGCTCCATCAACCAGTCATGAAAAACCTTATTCTCCCTATCCTGATTCAGGGATGGGAATCCAGCTAATTCCCATAGGGTCTTTCTTTTGCTGCAATCCCTGAACAGATGTTCTAAAGTTTCCAAGTGCAAAAAATCAGGCGAAGAGTTAGCTTCTTCATCTCTGTCACAACATAGAACACAGTGAGAAGCTCCCTCCAACTGTCTTTTGAATCTTTCCTCTCCAGTAGGTAGCGCATCAGATAAAATCTTCCAGTATAAAATCTTCCATTTTGATGGCCCAGGCAGCTTCCAAAGAACTTTGTTGCAAAACTGTGGAAACTTTGAATATTTTTTTGTAGCCTTTCCTGCATAATTGCTTTTACTAATATCTTTCAAAAGCAAACTGTGGTAACCACTCTTCACCGAATACTCCCCCGAGCCCGTTTCCGTCCAAAAACATCTGTTTCTTTGGTCCTTTTTGACCAAGCGGATAGCTTGAATCTTATTTCCCCATTCTTTTGCAAAAAATAAGATCAAGTTTACTCTGGTTCCAACTTCCGTCCTCCGATGTAAGGTCTTTTACAGTCCAGTCCCCTGCTCTGACCAGAGGGTCATCTAAATCCACTCCACTCTTGATAACCGGGATACACCCATTCACCCATTTATCCTGATAAATGTTAATATTAACATCGTGAGGCATCCCAATATCCCCTAACTTCCACCCTAATCCATCCTCCAGAACTTCCCTCCCCGCTAAAATCCCCTTCCAAGCTCTTGATTTATTTCCTCTAGTCCTATTCTTCTCAAATTCCTCATAATTTCTAATTGGTCCATATTTTCCTGTGAAAACTTTACTGAGCAAGGACTCATCATTTTGAATAACTTTCCATGCATTTTTTTGCCAAAAGAGCTTGGTTATTTTTAATTTTTCATTAAGTGCACTTAATCCGATTTTTTTATTTTAAAGTACTAACGAACGTTGTGTTAATTATTATACAAAAAATAATACGATAAATAAATAGGAAAAAGAAAATGTAAAAATCATTTAATTATTACAATCATCTCGAATACGATAAATAATTCTTCGATAGAGTAACAGGCAAACAACTGTTTTTTAATCAATATTCTCCAAACAGTTGATTTATTTTTCATTCTCGAATGAGTTGGGTTTTTCATTTACATATTAATCCATTCAGTCATTAAGTAGTATTTCAGTTAGTTTTTTTTTTTTTTTTGTTTTTTTTTTAAAACCGGATCGGAAACCGGATATCCGGTTTTCATTTTTTATCTGCTACAGTTTTACGTAAAACCGTACCGGGTATCCAAAAATTCGTATAATTGCAACCGTATACCGTATCGTGTATGGATAATAAAACCGTATCAGATTATTTTGCTCACCCCTATCTTACATTACCATTATTTTAACAAAATATTATGTTTCATTACATAATATCGTAAATTCACTAATAGTTTTGTTTTTTACCTTTGAGAATAATTGGTGAGTTTTGAATTCTTTATTGTATAATGCATATTAGGATTATATTTTTTTATTGTTTTCAAAAAGCGGGATCGGAAACCGAATATCTGGTTTCAATTTTCCCCGATAAGTATCCGCTACGGTTTTAAGGAAAACCGTATCGTATATCCGGTTATTCATATCGGATATCCGGAAATTCGTATAATTGAAAGCGTATACCGTATCGTATACGTGTAATAAAACCGTATCGTATATTTTTACTCACCCCTAGTAGATAGTGACATTTATATAATAGGAAATGTTTAAACTATTTGTATAATATTAAAACTATGACTAAAATGAAAATGAGTAGATTTAACTTGAACGTCCAAAGAGTAATATGGATTCGAACGGTGTAAGTAGCAGAGATCCCTTTAATTTTAGCAAAAAATTAAAGCTGAAAGTGTAGTACTCATGTTATGTTCATCTGTTCAGAGGAAAATGTTGGCATTCGATTATGGTACTACTTCACTGCTAACCGTTGACTATAATATTATTGGTATGATGCAGCTGCTCTGTTAAATTTAACATTTCAATACTCGTCCGAGTTCCTATTTTTGTCTCACTTTCCTTTTTGAACTGAGTTTGATTTTTGTCTCACTTTTCTCATATTCATTTCTCTTCCTCCTTCTTTTTTGGACCACTCATTTTCCCTTTCTTAATTTTCATCCCAAAACTAAATGGGACAATAATAGGAACTCGGAGGGAGTATTTTTTTTATATTTTCAATAATTATTAATCTCTCGAAATTTTAGTATTCTTCCCTATTTTTCTTTTGAACTGAGTTACATATTTCTTTCATTTTTTTCTTTTTAACCTATGAATATGTGGTTGCCTTACATTTCTCTCTCTTCTTAGTAATTGATTCTTCCACTCACATTTTTTGAACAAAAAAAAAATAAAAGTGATCAAACATTAAAATTTTGACGAAGTATTTCCTTTTCTTTTTCCTCCAAACTTCTAGAAAAAAAACACAAATAATTCACAAGTGTCGATAATTTATTTGACAATAATTTAAGAAAAATGTGTATAGAGTATTAAGTTGAGTCGTGAATTTGAAAGACCCAATTTAAGACTGTATCAAGACGGTTAAGAAATAAGTACCTAGCAATTCTCTTTTCGGGTTTCGAATTTACTTGTGATCTGAATATGTTTAATTAGGAAAGTTTCCTAATTAATATCTTATTGTTTAGAGTTTTCTAATCAATATCTGAGTATTTGATCTAGGGGTTTCCTAATATGTTTAGGTTTTCTGTTTAGGTTGAGAATATTATATAAATTCTCATACCTCTGCTCTAGAAATTATGATATCAGTCTGAAATCTGTAACCTCTCCTCAAATTAATAAAACTATCATCTCCTTCTGCCCGTTGATGTAGCTAACAGGTTGTTAGTGAACCACGTAAATCTGTCTGTCTCCCGACTTCACGTTCTTATTTGTTTGTCTTTCTCTTCCGTTATAACAAACTGGTATCAGAGCTTTAGGTTCTTTCGATCTGCGAGAAAGATGTCTGAGATGAGCGTTAAAATTGAGAGTTATGATGGGAGGAATAGTTTTAGTCTGTGTGGCAGATCAAGAGGCGGGTGTTTTTTTTAAAACAACAGAGATGGTGGGCGCCATTCGTGAAGAAGAAAGACGACACAGTCACTGCTGAGATGATCGTTCTGGAGGAGAGTACAATTTGTCTGATGATATCATCACTGAAATCAGAGGAAGATAGAAGTAGTGCTAGTACTGATAAACTGATAGAGTAACAAGTAACTCTTGATGAAAGTGAAGCAAAGTGTGAAAATCAACCACTACAATCCGAATCTGAATCTGAATCTGAATATGAACCATCAGTTTCTTCATTATCAGTTCAGAAACAGCAGAGTTTGAGCCTTGAGCGGTCAATCAAGCTTCGGAACATGTATAGTCGTCATGAAGATGAAATGGTGGGTCTGTCTGATTTGGTTCCGAATAGCAAGTTCCAACACGGTTTGGACTTGCTAAAATTTGGAAGTATCCGCTTACTCTTTATTGAGCAATATCTGAGGCAGGAGGGGAAGAGAAGTTTATTTAAGATACATCTGACATTCATTGGAGTGCATCTGGTACATCTGCCTGATTGAAGAGTTTTCTGGTACATCTGGCATTTGTTGGAGTGCATCTGGGACATCTGTCTGATCTTATTGTGAGACAATTCAACTAAGGTGAAGATTGTTAGGAAATAAGTGTCTAGCAATTGTCTTTTCGGATTTCGAATTGATTTGTGATCTGAATCTGTTTAATTAGGAGAGTTTTCTGATTAATATCTGATTGATTTCCTAATCAATATCTGAGTATCTGATCTAGGGGTTTCCTATTGTATAGGACTTTCTAATCTGTTTAGGCTGAAAATATTATATAATTATAAACTCTCATATATATATATATACCTCTGCCCTAGAAATTATGATATTAGTCTGAAATCTGTAACCTTTCCTCAAATTAATAAAACTATCCTCTCCTCTGCCCGTGGATGTAGCTAACAGGTTGTTAGTGAACCACGTAAATTCACGTTCTTATTTGTTTGGCTTTATCTTCCGTTATAACAAAGACTTTGATATATTATTAGTAATGTTGGAACAACATTTATGGTCATGAGTCTTAGGACAAGATTGGCTAAAAATATCTATAATCTTACCCTAAAACATAAGGACCATATCAAATTTGAAAAAAAAAGTTCACAACGTTCAAGTTTTTATGCCAAAAAAATAGATACTGATTTGCAGGTGTCATCTACGTTAGTGCTCCGATTTACGCATCAAATATGAGACACTTAAATATACACGTTTTATTTCCGAAATTAAAATATTTAAGTTTTTTTTTTGGTTCAACGAAGACCGAATTTAGTCGCATTACAATAGCGAAAAGTGAGGGGGATTGAACGTGAAACCTGTTGTTCAAGGTACCTCCGTTTTAATGACTAGGCTAAAACATCTACGGTAAATATTCAAGTTTGATTTGAATAAGCACAATTAACCTCTTTTACCTATAACTACACTAGTGTATACTCCCTCCATCCCATTCATTTGTTTGCCTTTGATTAACATATTTCCCACTATGAATATAAAAAACAAACAAATGAACGGAACGGAGGGAGTATATGTTTAAATTGATTATCTATACATAATGAAACCCCTTAAAATTGGTGGCTTCTAAAGTTATACTCCGTATTACCTTCCATCCACATCAAATATTATCTATACATAACTACACGTCTACACTAGTGTGTATATATGTTCCAAGATTTTTATGGGGGGAGTAAGTAACCTTTGACTTTATATTATACGGAGTATTATTTATATTATATACAAAGTAATACTTAAGAAAATTATGTCACTAAATTCGTTTTGAAAATTATTTTCATATAGTATATATTTGATATTATTATTATATACAAAGTAATACTTAAGAAAATTATGTCACTAAATTCGTTTTGAAAATTATTTTCATATAGTATATATTTGATATTATTATTATTATTCGTAAATTTTGAGAGATATTTAACAGAGAAACAAATTCCTTGAATTTTTTTGTTAGTAAGACTCAAATGTTGTTGATCAGTGATGACGACATTGTTATCCTTATTTACAACAACAAACAAATTAACCTCTAGATTTTGAAAGAAATTAAACCACACAAACTATTCCAAACATCAAAAACTCTTGCTAATTTTGACTTTATTTTTTGAAAAAAAATTATGAAATTTATGTCACTAGATTCGTCATAAAAATTATTTTCATATAAGTATATATTTGATCGCACAAAAAAAAAGTTGACTTTGTTAATAGATCGGGAAACATGAGGTTGGGTTTAAATTAATTAGTCTCATTCAGGATCAAGTTTAGTCAAAGTTCAAACGATTATAAGCTGGTTTGTTTTTTTTGGCCAGCAATAAACTAGGATTATAAGTTTCTTAATTTGGGACAACACATTTTGATGGAATGGACATCATGATCATTAGTAATTACGGAGTAAGATATTAGAGATATTAATTAATATAATATCTCTAGAATAATTTATTTTAAAAATATTATATTAATATCTCTAATATAAGATGCAAAGAAGCATGGGATCACATATTCGAGTACATATTAATAAATAATAATAATAATAATAGTAAAGATGAGTTGATTATAATTAATATATATACCAACGGTGTAGGTCCATTCGATAGTGGAGCCAGGAGTACCATAGTCACCTTCATGCAAGTCACAGGCATGAATAAAATCGTCCTTAACTGTGGGGATATGGTGTGGTTTGTTGGCGAAGAAGTCATGGAAAACATCTGCCGCACCTTCCCTAATCTCCACTTCTCCCTCTAATTTGCGTTTCAAAAGACCTGCGCCTTCCATTTCCTCCCAATTTCTATCTCTAGAGTCTAGACTACTACTTGGATTTTTGTGATGTCTTATAGACCGCTGATCTGATTAATAATGCCTGCTAGACCATCCTTTTTTTTTATAGTGCGTGCTATTGGCCTGGAGTATTCATATGGTGACTGACCTATACAGCCACGGCTATACCTGCCACACCAAATTCCTTTTTTTTCCTTTTAAATTCAAATATTTTTCTATTCTCATTTTGTGGGTTGAGGTTGGTAATAATTATTGGATAACGATAGGGCGCCACCCGAATCTGAGCGTCATCCTAATTAATAAATAAAAAAAAAATAAAAACTGAAAGATTTTATTTTGATTTTGCGCCAAATACGAAAGGGTATACATGTAATTTATTATTTATTACGGAGTATAACTTATTCAATTAAGATAATATTTTAAGTTAATTAATACTCTTATTTATCTTTTAAAATTTAGGTAAATTAGTAATATTACTAATTAGGTTTCTTTACGATTATTTTTTTCACCATTAAATGATAAAACAATACGATACGAAATGAGCGGTTAATTTAGTGTTGAAACCCGACTCAAACGGGTCGACCTTTTGAATTGAGGCTGTGTCGTCAATTTTTTATGGTCAATTTACGGGACCTCAATTAGATTGTCTGACAAATTAATTTAATTTTTTTAATTATTAGATCGTGTGGACTCGTGCTCATTTTAGGCCCGAGAAGATCGTTTGCAGTCGTTTTTAACTTTTTATATATGTAGTTTTAGACTTCCGTAATAATAAATTCTAATAATTCTAAACTATAGGTTACTTTGATTTTTTTATTATTATACTACAATTATTACGTTCTAATATATTTATGGTCAATTTTTGGGACCTCAATTTGATTTTGTGACAAATTAATTAATTTATTTTAATTATTTGAGAACGTCTAATTCAAGCTCATGGATATAAATGAGAGTCATACATTTAATCGTACTGTCTACGTGAAAATTTAAATTAGTAATGGTAGATAACAACGAACGTAAGTAAATTGTTTGGACAAAAATTGAATAATTATATTTTTTTCGAGTATATGCCTAACAAACATCTACAATTAAGCTAGATTTTTTTTATAATATTTCTTTCAATTATTATTTAATTTTTTTTTTAAATTATATAATTATAATTTATTTACAAGTGGAATGTCGAATTTACCCTTTACAACTAACTCATCTTAAAATCAATTTTTAAAGAAGATAAATAAAATAATGCTGGTTAATTACTAAAATACTCTCGGTGGCGCACAAATTCGCCGCCACCCGGTGGCGCCATCTCATTTACCATATTTTACATTGTATTTATTGTGACATTTGATTCATTGTATCAAGACTTCCTTAGTTGGTTAATATTTAAGGTTATTTCAAAGGATTAATCCAAATTATTATCCATCTTCTTAAAATAATCGCAAATACATGTAATCTTATAATAATGTCAATTTTAAGTTTCATATTATCAAACTAGACTCATTGGATATCTACCTGTTAGAACAGTTTAAAAGCATCGAAAATAAGGAGGGATTATTAAAAGCATCGAAAATATTCCATGTTAAATACAACCATTGTGGTTGCATTAAGTATCTAAAATATTCCAAATTTAGTATAAATATAGAGATTGAAACCCAAATTGCACAAACATCTATTCAATTAATACATGTATATAAAAACTATTTCCTCTTTTGATCTCTTAGATACAATCTTAAGGGTTGTATTTATCATTTTCCTATTATTAAAAGGGGGAATGTGGAATGAAAAAGAGCAGGAGAGAGAAATATTGTAACAACCCGGGTTTTTGATGACTTAAATTAATAGTTAATGCAGAAAATTATCTAAGTCATTTAATTATACAATATTATTTAAAAATCCGGATCACTACGGATCCTTATAAGAAACGACTATTAACAACATAGTCGTGTTTTACTAGTACAAAATATGGACCGTATTTTATACAAACATATTATTAAATCTCTCGCTCGATTTTTCCCCCATCGCCCTATACCGGCAAAATATAAAACAGAGATCGCTGAGCGGAACAACAACCAAGCCGTTCTTCTAACATCACCTCATACACATAAGACAATCATGTGAATAACCAACAATATGCTTACAAAAATATTAAAGGATATCACTTAACAAAAGAAGCATTATTTGTTGTTAATAGATCCGGCATCCTGTGCTATCGAAAATTTTTGAATCCTCTTGAGCAAGCCGATAGCATCCGCCTCCAATTCCGCCTAGCGAAGAAAATGAAAAAGGCTAATCCGACGCAAACCGACGCGTTATTATTTTTTTTATATATTAAAACCTTTGCGTGGGATTAGCCGACGCAAACCAACGCAGAATTCAAGTTTGCGTCGGCTAATCCGATGCAGTCCGCGATATTTTTTTTTTATATATTGAAAACGTTGCGTGAGATTAGCCGACGCAAACCAACGCAATATTCAAGTTTGCGTTGGCTAATCCGATGCAGTACCTGTCTCTGTGTTGACTGGTCGCTTCGAGTCAACACTATTGCGTGGGATTAGCCGACGCAAACCAACGCACTATTCATGTTTGCGTCGGCTAATCCGATGCAGTCCGCGTCTTCCTAAATACTAGCCACGCAACATTAGGCGTTGACTCGATAACATTTGCGTGGGATTAGCCGACGCGACCCCTTCCATTTGGGTCGACTTTGCGTCGGCTAATCCCACGCAACCCTTTCACGTAGTGGCGCCAACACAAAATTATTCGCGCATGTTTAATGGAGGCGGACTGCGTCGGTTAATCCCACGCAAGTTATTTGCGTGGGATTAACCGACGCAGACCGACACAGTTAACATACTTGCGTCGGATTAATAATCTGACGCAGTTAATCCGACACAATTTCACGTGTTTTTAGTAGTGTCCCCTAGCGAAGAAAATGATAAAGGCATGAACCCATAACCAAGTCCCGTGCACAGGCCTCTGTACTTTGCGCATTTGCGCCGAGCAGCGTCCTCCACAACACGGCCTGGCATGAATTCAGAAAAAAAAAAGAATTTTAGTGGGTCGTCGAGATACTCTCTGAGGCCCCACTCACTTGACAATCACAAAATTAATCATAGTAAACATATGAGCAGCAGCACGCGTTCCAGCGTCATGCGACATAGCGAAATTCCGAATTCACTGGATCGAAAACGAGTCGACAATACTAAAGAAGTCCAAACTAGCAAACCGGAAAATGAGCCGAACCCGAGATAATTCGGCCCGACCCGAAGGCAACCCGATTTTCATAACTCGAAAGTGGTCCGAACGAAAACTGACCCAAACCCAAACACGACCCGGTTGACCCATTTGCCAGATGTAAGTAAGATATGTGGATAAAGCATTGATTTTAGAACCTCAAGCATCCCTATATTACTAGCCTATATCTCGTTCGGTGATAAGTCGGTATTTTACCTATTTTTGTGCCACATTTACACTCTTATTTTGTCGGTTTGAGAACTCGATTTGCTTATATTTAGCTATTTTGTGTTTAATTAGCTAATTAGTCGTGTTTAGTTTAATTAATATACATTTATTATATTTGTCGGAATTTCTATACTGCTCGAGTTATTTTGACATTGTAGATATCGAGAAGGGTCGAGATGATCCAAGAGAAGCGGTCAAGACGGGTCAAACCGTATTTGACCTTGATCATAATCCCCTTTTATTTCCTTGATGCGCGCGGGATCGTCGCCTATCCAACGCGGTCAAACAATATTTATAAACTCCAACTAACTACTACGTAGTAGCGGTAAGTCGGGGATCGATCCACAGGGACGGGCTAGGTAAAATCGGTCGAGTCAAAGTCTAAGCGTGATTGGGTCGGAAAAGGGGGGTTTTGGGTCGAGAGAGGTCGAGAAAGGTCAAGAGAGGTCGAGAGATCGTAGGCTAGGGTCAATAAGTAGGAAAGGTGTTGGGGAGAGTCGGGATTCGGAAATGGGGTCTAATAGTCTAGGGATCGAGTTTTTGTTACAACGTTAAAAAGGAGAGTGCCACCTTTCGGTATCCTCACCCAACCTACCTAAGCCCACTTTCGCGACGAAAGGGTAAGTCTCAATCTAAGGTAATTTCTACCCCGAGTTTCCCCATATTGGTAGAGATGAGTCAAGGTCGGCCTAGTCGCGATTCTAAGTCAACAAAGACACAAAAACCTTAACATCGATAATTAACAAGTAAACAACCCACCAACATCCCTTGAATAAAATAATCCAAATCCTCCTCCCTAATTCCCCAACAAAGAAATCTACTCACAATTCATCATGGAAATCATTTCAACATGCATATTAATTAGATCTAAACAAGATAATGATGAGAAAACAACATAAAAACTAAATTAGAGATTAGGGAGTGGAAGAGAATTATACCAACTATGAAGATCTATAAGAAATAAGAAGATTGCATAAGTAAAGATTGAATATTTGATGAATAAAGTGAAGAACTTGTCACTAATCCTTCATTAAACCCAACAAATCTTCAAATAAAACTTGAATAATCTTATACAAGCTTGAGATCTAGATAATTGTTGATGGAAATTATGTAGATCTACTATTAATTACTATGTAAACTACTAGAATTTTGGAGGATTTCTACTAGAATAGTACTAAACTACTACTAATGGATGGTGTAATAGGATGGTGGAAGGGTGTAATGTCTTCCCTCCTTAGCACAATGGAGAGGTAAGTTGGACAATGAATTAGGGTAACATATATATAGTAATCTCTTAATGGGTATTTAACCTAAAGCCCATAATCTAATCCTTGCCCATTAGTGAGACCTTGTCCTTTGAGATGCAACTTTGCCCAATGAGTCTTCATAGGGTGAAGTTTTGCCCTGCGGTTGACGACATTAGCACCACCGGGTGAAATTTCACCCGGTGAGATTTTCTTCTCGAATCGCCATTTTTGACGCTTTTCTCCATCGGGCGAAATTTCACCCGGTGGGCGAAATTTCGCCCGGTCGTTTCACCCGGTCATCTCATAGGGTGAAATTTCACCCTATGAACTTTTTGTCCAAAATGGTAATCTGGGGAGGAACACCGTCGGGCGAAATTTCGCCTGGTCAAATTCTCATCGGGTGAAATTTCGCCCTGTGACTTCAGAGGGCCATAACTCTCTCGTTTGATCTCCGATTGGGGCGTGTGATATGTCGTTGGAAAGATAAGAAGATAAGCTTTCACCTCCAACTGGAATCGCTTCGATCCGAGGTCTATAATTCTAGATATATCCATTTGAAGTTCGACCTCTCCGGTGAAGATGCACAATGGACTATACTTTTTCCTTTTTGCTCAAGGTTTCACCTCTTGGGTTTGGACTTTGGATTTTAAGTTGTGTGCTTTGCTTTTCGGACGATCTCCCTCTCTCTCATGCTCATAGGAGCTCGGACACGTTTTTGGTCGAAAATCCTATCAAAATAGACAGAAAACTACCAAAAACACGTAAAATGCAAAACAGAGACGCTAATGCGAGAATTACTCAAAATACGGCGATAATCACACTTTATTCTCGCAAAACGAAGGAAAAACGGGTCTAAATGGGAGGAAAAAAGGTCCAAATTTGGCACACAACAATTCCCCCACACTAAACCGTTGCTCGTCCTCGAGCAAAGACCCAAAAAGAAATTAGCTACTACTTACTAAGCTAGACTATGCTAAGCCGATACGAGACAATTAACGGGCCCGCTCCGTCCCTTCAACTCACATCGGAATACCTATGAGGTAGAGTACTCCCATGCAAGGCAAGTTGGGTCTTGCTCAAAATGGTGGATGCGACTAAACACACAAAAACACATACCACGAAAGAATAGACGCATCCAAAGCAAAAATAAAACACCGAATCCCTCATCGAGACGGCGGGGAAAGACACCGATTACTTACCTAAAACAACAATAAACTTCCAAGATAAATCACCCACGTAAATAAGGACCATGGAGTGGAAAAAGTGGACAATAATCTTCTAAAGGGGTACTACGGGGCGTATAACGGAGTGGAAAAAGTGAACCATGGATTCGTTCGACACTGTAGGTAGGTGCAGTCCCGCTCTCTTCGGCTAAGCCAAGAGGGTCGTTCCAAACTCGAATTTCCTAAATTAGCCCAAACAAAAAGGTGGAGTGTTTTCAATTATTGGGTGGATCGACTCATCACCGCTATCTTCCTACCTCGAGACTTGGTCTTCTAGTTGGCACTTCACGGCGATGAATCGATCAAAGGGCTTTTTTATTTATTTTTTTTTTCAAGGAGACGTATTTGACGATACGATTTTTTCATTTGAAGCTCCTTTTCTTTCTCCTTTGTTTTTCTTTTTCATGTTTTTGTGCCCTTTTTTTTTCTCTTGGTTTGGTTTGCCCATTTTGGCTCTTTTGATGTGGTTCGAAACCAAGTTTTGAGGTTATTTTTTTGTAAACTTATTGTGGTGATGTATGGGTGAAAGGATAAATAGGTACCTGAGAACGGCGCCTTCCCCGGATAACCCACAAAAAGGCGAATGGAATTTGGACTAAAGGTGCAATGGTCATTCAAGCAAGGTCACCTAGAAGACGGGATGCGGGAACCAAGGCCTAACTCCTCCATGGGTGGTCAAGGTGGTCAAATGCAAACCCCGAAGTAAACCTCTAGTAGAAAAGGTGGACTCAAAGCTAAAGGATCAACAAATTCATTGCCTAAGAGTCATTCTACTAGACTAAGGTCCAAAATCTACAATGGGTTATCTACAATGGAATGTAAACTCTTGCAACAAGTTTTTAATCGGGTTTTCAAAAACATTTAGTCCTAGACACGCTATACAAAAGCAAAAGGGACACACGAAAAAGAAAAGGCAAATAAAAGAAAACACGAGTAAAGTCATGCACTTCGTACTCCATCGACATTCAAGCACAAAAATCAACCACAACACCCAAAATGCTCATCTCTTCGAGAGCCTCCCAATAGCAACAACCTAACTCCTCCACGAAAGTAAAGAAGAAAGCGAAAAGGAAGGAAGTTACCTAGCGAGTTTCTTCCATAACTCTTCAAATTGTGCTATCAAGGTGGTGGTTACCTGTAAGAGTAGAGAACAAGACTATACAAGGGACAAGGAAACATAACGAAAACGAGAAAAGAAAAAGGGAAAAAGAAAAGAAAAATAAAAAGAAAATGTTTTTGGTTTTTCGAGATTTTTCAATTTTTATGGTTTTTTGAAAGATTTTTGAAAAACAAAAGGATAGTAGATCCCTCCCCCACACTAAAACTGTGCATTGTCCTCAATGCACAAGTAGAGGAAAAGATCGAAAAAGATGGAAAAAGAAAAATAAGAAAAACATCTTTTTGGATTTTTTAAAATTTTAAAATGTTTTTGGATTTTTTAAAAATTTTTTAAGAAAGAAAACAAAAGAAAAGAAAATGATAAAAGGGTGGCGGGCCTAGGTGCAATCACATCACCTAGACCCTAGCCAAGTGACTAAGAAAATGAGAATAAAATAAAAGAAAAGAAATTAAAAGAAAGGATTGTGTAGTCACATCACCTAGCCCGGATTAAGAAAAATTTGAGAAAATGAAAAGAATTTGGATTTTCAAAAGGTCAATGGCGTAATCACATCGCCCAATGACCGGGAGCAATACCAAGGCCGCTTTGACCGCAACAATCGAACAATGGGACAACTTGCAAAGTTATGTTAGAGATAAATCAATCACAATGATCAAGGAATAAGAGGAATAAGAACGGAATCAACCAAAGGACATGCAATTATAGATTATTAAGGACTCATCGACCCAACCCACACACAAATACACAACACACACACACACCCACACACCACCGACTCCAGCAGAGGGTCTAGTCTGAGCGATCGTCCGACGCAAATGAAGCGCTAGGAGACCCATAGAAAAAGGGTATACCCTCGGAGGATGGCTCGGGAGAAAACTCCTCCGGACCGTCGCTAAGCGAGAGGGCAAAGTCGGATTCAATCTCACAAAGGTCGTAGATCGTACGACCTTTGGGCAACTTATAGTGTGCATACTCCCAAACTCCCCTTCCTCCCGACTCAGTCTTGGTCAGTCGGAATTCACCGGGACCCAAGGGTAGGTCCCAATTTTTGTGAACATGGATAGAGGTTCGGTGTGTGTTCGGAACTATTAAAGCTCTTCCATGGCTAATGTAGACGAGGCGCTGATGAGGTACATGAAAAATCCAAGTCGGAAAATAGGCCTCGTTAAGCCATATGGAATCGTCTAGTGGGGTGAGGTGGTCGGTCGAATAACCTAATTTGTTTGCAATTACGGTCACGAGACCTCCACAATCTAAGGAGGGGCGTTGGGTGACAATGATACGATGGAAATGCAACGCCACGATAAGTGGTAGGTCTAAGGGGTTAGGTTACCGAACAAAGAGTCATAGATCAATTGCAGGACACACACATTAAGAGTATAAATATTATCGGCCGAGGGTAGCAAGAAGTGGGAGAGCATCTCGCAAAAATAGCGAATTGCGGGGTTACAGATTTCGGAGGCAAAGGATAAATTAGCCTCGTAACCCCCTTTACAGCGTGATATGCGCTTCCAAAGATCTCTCCTAGGTACACAGGCTTGTACGTTGCTCGAGGGTGCACTAAGTCCGGTACCCGATGAGGGTAGGCCTAGCACTAGGCCGAACTCGGAAATAGTTAAACGATGGGGTTTGCCGAATAGTCTAAATTTAATTGCTCTAGGTGTGGTCAGATTGTCGATGGCGAAAGTTCCTAGGAACTCGCAAGTAAGGTCCTTATAGGTGAAGGCCGCGAGGCTAAGGAGCTCGCTAGTTCCGGTTCTCGACGATAACTCTTTAATATCGTCTACTATTCCTAGATTGGTCATTGTGTGGGGACAAGGCCACCTAGTGCTCTGAAAGATCTTTTCAGAGAAGGTCCGAGACAAAGAAGTATTTAGACAAGGTAAATTCATAGGCTTAGAAGACTTAGAAGAATACGAACGTTTAGAAGGATTAGAAGTCGATGCCATACCTTGTTTACGCGCGGTTCGTTGAGCTCTTGTCTCCATGATAATGTGCTTGCAAGAATATCCCAAAAAACTTGAGCTTCACCTCTTCAAAGAACCCAAATATAAATACCTAAGATGGATATGGAACTATGAATGGAGATTTAAATGTGGTTGGGGTGTATGGAAGGTGGTTTGATGTGTTTATGATGGGTGAAAATGTGGAGTGAATTGGGGGATAAAAAGGGTGATATAAATAAGGGTGGTTGAGGAGGGAAAGTGAAAGTTTTAAAGTGGGTGGTAAAATTTGGTGTAAATTTTTTTGGAGGGAAAGTTATGTGGGATAGTTGGGAAGGAGGGAATTGATTTTGTAGTGAGAAAATATGTTATAGGTGATTGACGTTCAAGCTCATGCCGCCGGGTGAAATTTCACCCGGTCAAGCACCACCGGGTGAAATTTCACCCGGCGTTAATCCGTCATGAAAATCGATTTTGCCAACTTTTTTCCACCGGGTGAAATTTCACCTGGTGAAAATCTCACCGGGCGAAATTTCGCCCGGTGGTATCTTCACCAATTTCGGCAATTCTGGCAACTTTTCCGTAGGGCGAAGTTTTGCCCGGTCGAGTCTCACCGGGCGAAGTTTCGCCCGGCGGTCTTCTTTGCTGCGTTTTTCCGCCTTGCCATTGCATGGCTCTTCAATAATCACCTAGAGTTTCAAATATTGACTCGACTCACATTACATAATCAATATCTCCCACAAACATGCTTGTGGTCTTCAAATTACGCTCCATAACTTCTCCAAAAGCTTGATCTTCATCCAAATAATTGCTCCATGACGAAATCCAAGTTCATCCATTGTTCTCAAGCTAACAAAGCTAACAAACACAAAGAAATATAATACATATATACAAGAGAGGGCCCAATCCATGGCTTCTAAATCTTAAAAAAACAAAATGACACAATTGCATCACAAATACGAATACACCACCAATCCTCCAACAAGATACAAGCAAGCATCATAATCCACAATCCCAAATGGAACAATCAAATAGAATCTCTTCCATACTTTGATCGCTTCCAAATTCTTCATCATCTATCCATGTTGGCTTCTTGTTGAAGATTCCTACATACAAAATCAAAACACAAAAAAAACGTAAACATGCACTAAAAAGCTTGGGTTGCCTCCCAAGAAGCGCGGTTTTGGCTAGGACCGCCAAACCTTAAAGTTTATTAGTTTTCAGAGTGTAATCTCCACCATACCCATCAAGGACTCGGAGGAGTAAGTCAAAGGCTCTAGAAGAGTCTTCATAAGGGCTCATGTAGCCGAGCCAAGCTATCATGAGAAGCTTCCAAATCGGAAGCGAGAAACGATTATCAAAAGACCAATCATCATATTTCTTGTGGTCTCCCGGGTCTTTCCATCTCACAAGTCCAAGTGACCATTTCTTCCCAAAATTCCTTATAGCTTTCCCAAGCTTCACAATCACACCACTCAACATGAAAGGCGGTTTAGGGTTTAATTCCCCATTGTACATCCCCATTTCTTTTTCAAGTTGCGGGCCTATCCCCCTAAATCTCAAGACATCACTTGTCCTCATATCATCGTGAAGGAGATATTCTGAACTTTTACCGACGGTTTTAATTTCTCCTAAACCAAAGTTTGGCTTACTAGCAAAGGACTCGTGATGCTCTTCGGCATTCTCGCACAAGGAAAACTTGATTTCATCATCATTCCAAGACTTAACATCATCTATTACCTCATTCAACTCATTCCAAAGACTCATATCCTCGACATTCTTGATTGCATTTACCATGTGGCAATTTTGGGATTCGAGTTCCTTGTTGGGAGTAAAAGTGGTGATCTCTATCCTTGATGACAAAATGTTGTCATTCTCATCGATATCATCAATGATCACTACTTCGCCTTGAGTTGCTTTCTTGGATTGCATTGTGGGGTAAGGAGACTTGGTGTCCATAAGCTTTCCACCATTTTTCATTCCATCAATGATGGTTGATTTTTCTTGAATGGCCTTGGTGGAGGGCAAGGAGACTTCTACCTTCTCGATCATGTCCACAAATCGGCTACACTTGATATTACCTTTTTGAACTTTAGCTTGTTGCGGAAATGGTAAAGTTGGTGCATAGATCGATGGAGGTGGAACATTGGATTCCTTCTCCTCAAGTGTCTTCTCAGGCTCTTGCCTTCTCGCTTCCCTTGAATTTGTTTGTTTGTCCTCGGCCTTCGCAACTAACTCAAATTCTTCTCGAATTCTCCGGTTTTGTTTGGGAGAATCGAGGGTGGCTGCATGTGGTACTTCTTGTTGTTGCAAATTTGATGTTGTCTTGGTACTCAAGTGATTATGAGGGTTTTCAAGCTCTTCTCCTTCTCTTTGGATAACAACATGGGTTTGGCATGGTGGATCCCTTGGGTATTGAGGTTGAACGGGAAAGTCATGGGGTAGGTGCATGGGAGCGACTAAGGCTTTAGATGCTCGTTGAGATTTCAAGAGTTCGAGCCTTGCCTTGTCTTTCGCATTTTCATTCGTCAAATACTCTACTGTTCTTCGCAATTCGTTTAATGAATTGTCCCATTGACCGTTTCCTTGACTTTGTTGAAAATGACCTTGGTTGCCAAAGAATTGAGAGGGTTCATTGTAGCTTTGAGAGTGCAATCTTTTATAACCTTTATTACCTTGGTAATTCGGGTTTCCTTGATACACTTCATTGACCAAAGTTTTTCTCATATCAATGGTCGAACCATACCCTTGACCACTACCTTGACCGTGTTGATAATTACCTTGATTTCCATAAAAAGGAGAGGGTTGGTTATGTCTTTGAAAATCGAACCCTTGGTACCCTTGATTTGACCCTTGGTTAGCTTGATAGTTGCATTGGTACCTTTGATTGAACCCTTGATTGTAATAATTACTTCCTTGATCATGGTAATCGTTTCCTGGATTTGCACTCTGATTATGGAAATTTCTTTGAACATGATAGTTTATACCTTGGTGGTTGAAGTTTCCCTTTTGACAAGGAGGCATAAGTGGAGGCACTTTGACAGAGCCTTGGTTGAAAGATATTTGTTGATTGGAATTGAAGGCTCTTTGCTGTTGACTCGATTGATACATATCTCTTGATTGGATCCGATACATACCTTTTGGTGTACACTTTGCATTCATAGCCTCAAGTTTTTTGGTTAGCTCTTCCTTTTTCAATTGGGGTTTCAATTCATTATTCATAGGAGAATTTGCATCTCCCATATTCTTAGTATCTCGAGGTTGGCTCCAAAGAGAATCGCATTTTGCCATTTTTTCCAAAAGTGCTCTAGATGCATCGTCCCCAAGAGTGTAGAAATCTCCTCCGGCCGCCGAATTTATATTTTCTTTCCATCTCAAGGATAAGGCTTCGAAAAAAGTTAGAGTTGTTAACCACTCAGGAATGTCATGATGAGGACACTTCCTAAGTAGATCGCGAAACCTATCCCACGCTTCACTCAAGCTTTCATGTTCTTCTTGACTGAAGGTTTGAATTTCAATTCGGTATTGATTGGTTTTCGATGGAGGGAAGTACTTCTCTAAGAAAGCATTTGCAAGGTCGGACCATGTTTGGAAGGTGTTGTTCGGATGTCTTTGTAACCATCTCTTGGCATCATCCCTCAAAGTCTTAGGAAAGAGGATGCGATGTAGTTGACATGAACTAAGACTGTTAAGCTTGGCTCCAACTAGCTTTTCTTTGAAAGAGCATACATGTTCAAAAGCATCTTCTTGATAGAATCCATGGAAGGTATCTAATTGCACTTCATTGATCAAGGAATATTTAAGCTCAAAATTTTCGGGGATAATTCCATAGAAAACGGGGGAAGAAAAATTCTCGTGAGTGAGTTGTGAATGTGAACCGAGAGTTGTCATGTTCACTTTTTGAAGGTTGTTTGGTGATGGAGGTGATTTGGGAGGTGAAAGGGTTAGAGAATTTTTTTGTGGAGATGGTGTTTCATGTAGATTGAAGGGTGGTTCTATGTTTGGAGTGATGAGAGGAGTTGTGGAAGGTAGATTTCGTGGAGTGAAAAGTGCAAGTGATATGGATGTTGGTGATATGATGTTGGTGATATGGATGGATTTGGAGGGGATGGAAGGATAGTATGTATGGTTGGTGGTGTGAGGTACGGATGTGGAATCACTCTAGTTGAGATATTTACCATGAATCTCAAGGTTTGAACTGCCATCTTTGGCACGGAATCGAACCAAAAAGTTGATAACCTGTTCCTGGCAAACACACTCAAATAAGAAATGAGTCTCCTAGCACCAAGTGGCACTAGGGTAGAGAGGAAACAATAACCAAACACAAATAGACTAAAAGTCAACCAATCAATCGCCGTCCCCGGCAACGGCGCCATTTTGATGCGCGCGGGATCGTCGCCTATCCAACGCGGTCAAACAATATTTATAAAATCCAACTAACTACTACGTAGTAGCGGTAAGTCGGGGATCGATCCACAGGGACGGGCTAGGTAAAATCGGTCGAGTCAAAGTCTAAGCGTGATTGGGTCGGAAAAGGGGGGTTTTGGGTCGAGAGAGGTCGAGAAAGGTCAAGAGAGGTCGAGAGATTGTAGGCTAGGGTCAATAAGTAGGAAAGGTGTTGGGGAGAGTCGGGATTCGGAAATGGGGTCTAATAGTCTAGGGATCGAGTTTTTGTTACAACGTTAAAAAGGAGAGTGCCACCTTTCGGTATCCTCACCCAACCTACCTAAGCCCGCTTTCGCGACGAAAGGGTAAGTCTCAATCTAAGGTAATTTCTACCCCGAGTTTCCCCATATTGGTAGAGATGAGTCAAGGTCGGCCTAGTCGCGATTCTAAGTCAACAAAGACACAAAAACCTTAACATCGATAATTAACAAGTAAACAACCCACCAACATCCCTTGAATAAAATAATCCAAATCCTCCTCCCTAATTCCCCAACAAAGAAATCTACTCACAATTCATCATGGAAATCATTTCAACATGCATATTAATTAGATCTAAACAAGATAATGATGAGAAAACAACATAAAAACTAAATTAGAGATTAGGGAGTGGAAGAGAATTATACCAACTATGAAGATCTATAAGAAATAAGAAGATTGCATAAGTAAAGATTGAATCTTTGATGAATAAAGTGAAGAACTTGTCACTAATCCTTCATTAAACCCAACAAATCTTCAAATAAAACTTGAATAATCTTATACAAGCTTGAGATCTAGATAATTGTTGATGGAAATTATGTAGATCTACTATTAATTACTATGTAAACTACTAGAATTTTGGAGGATTTCTACTAGAATAGTACTAAACTACTACTAATGGATGGTGTTATAGGATGGTGGAAGGGTGTAATGTCTTCCCTCCTTAGCACAATGGAGAGGTAAGTTGGACAATGAATTAGGGTAACATATATATAGTAATCTCTTAATGGGTATTTAACCTAAAGCCCATAATCTAATCCTTGTCCATTAGTGAGACCTTGTCCTTTGAGATGCAACTTTGCCCAATGAGTCTTCATAGGGTGAAGTTTTGCCCTGCAGTTGACGACATTAGCACCACCGGGTGAAATTTCACCCGGTGAGATTTTCTTCTCGAATCGCCATTTTTGACGCTTTTCTCCATCGGGCGAAATTTCACCCGGTGGGCGAAATTTCGCCCGGTCGTTTCGCCCGGTCATCTCATAGGGTGAAATTTCACCCTATGAACTTTTTGTCCAAAATGGTAATCTGGGGAGGAACACCGTCGGGCGAAATTTTGCCCGGTCAAATTCTCATCGGGTGAAATTTCGCCCTGTGACTTCAGAGGGCCATAACTCTCTCGTTTGATCTCCGATTGGGGCGTGTGATATGTCGTTGGAAAGCTAAGAAGATAAGCTTTCACCTCCAACTAGAATCGCTTCGATCCAAGGTCTAGAACTCTAGATATATCCATTTGAAGTTCGACCTCTCCGGTGAAGATGCACAATGGACTATACTTTTTCCTTTTTGCTCAAGGTTTCACCTCTTGGGTTTGGACTTTGGATTTTAAGTTGTGTGCTTTGCTTTTCGGACGATCTCCCTCTCTCTCATGCTCATAGGAGCTCGGACACGTTTTTGGTCGAAAATCCTATCAAAATAGACAGAAAACTACCAAAAACACGTAAAATTCAAAACAAAGACGCTAATGCGAGAATTACTCAAAATACGGCGATAATCGCACTTTATTCTAGCAAAACGAAGGAAAAACGGGTCTAAATGGGAGGAAAAACGGTCGAAATTTGGCACACAACACCTGCCTACATCACCCTCCTTATCCTAGTCCTCCATCATCATCATCATCCCATCATTCATCATCAATCAGATTAATCCACTGTTAAAGTTCCATTTTCCACCATTACCATCACCTTCAAACAATCATCTTCACCAACATGCAATTCACCATTCCTCTAATCTCATCCCTAATTTCACAAATTACCCAAACTCCAATCATTCAATCACCACCCCATTCTCCCACCATTACTGAGCAACTGCGACTGCCACCTGCTCCGTCGATACGAAGGATCCGACCAGCTACTCCGGCCGTCACTCCGTTGATGCTTCGCCATGCGCCCAGCTCCTCACCGGAGCACCACCTCGAGCGCCACCGCCGGACTTCCTCCTCGCTCCTCCACCCATGACGCCACCGTTCATCCTCCATCTTAGGCGAGCAACAACCACCGGTTCCACACTCCTCTGCCCAGAATCCGACCTGCTTCGACGAATCGTGAATCGTCTTCGCCGTCAACCGATTCCGACCACCATGCTCTCCGTCTTTGATTTAATTTGGGTGTGTTCTAATTTGGAGTGCAATGACGATTTAGCCCTCATCTATATTCTTTTGAGCTTCATTTAAATGAAGGGCAATTAAGTCATTTCCTTGTTTTGTGAGATATTTATATTTTGAAACCCTCATTTTTGTAAGAAAGCTGAGAGAGCAGGAGTTAGAGTAGAGAATTAGATAGAGAAGTAGCAGGCAGCAACTCGAGATTTAGGAAAGGGTTTAGTAGTTCATTTCAATTAGTTTAGTCTCTTAATTTAGTTCAAGATTTAATCTTTTTGTATTATTTCTCATCCAATCAAATTTTCATGTATAATTCTCTCTCCTTTTCTTAGTTATTGTTTATCCTTTAAGTTTTATGTTTATGTTAGATTAGTAATTATTTACTTCAAAGTTATTATCTTTGTCAATTAATTGTGTTTAGTTTTATGATTTCATGTTTGTTTAGTTTATTTGTGAGTAGTTATATTATGTTTAGTATTGTCTCTAGATTAATTATTAGTATTCGAATTAGCCTAATTATAATGATTAACGAGTAGTCTTTTTCTAGGGGACGATTTGGCCCCGATATGCCTAGATTGTGGGTTTGAATTTCAATGTTGGATTGTTTGGGATAAATGGGAATTGGGTAGTTTGGGGATCGGGAATCGACTTGGCATTTGGTTGTGTTTGAACCCTTGACCCTTGTCCACCGACGGGAGTCGGTTAGGTCTAGGTAGTAAACCTCGTCTCTTGTCATGCCTTGCCCCGCCTAGTTGAACACGGGAGTGAGAACTTGGTAGGGTACCCAAATTATCGGTTTAGATTCTTCACCTTGGGAGAGGGGAGAGAAAGGACCGGGATTAGACGCGGACTTAACGAGCCGACTCACGAGCCCGGGAGGGAGGTGATCGGTTTTAGCTTAGTTGGATTACGAACCCGGGAGGGAGGTAGCCAACCCCTTGAGGCGTTCCACTATTCCAATCATCCCTAGCAATTCGATGCTCGGTATTCCTTACCCACGATTATGGCATGTTGGAGGTTAAGTCGGACCCTAGGCCTTTCTCTATTGAGTAATCGTCGTTTTTTAGTTTTCGTTTGTTTCATATTTAGTTTTCTACTTTCTTTTTTGTAGTTGTAGTTCACCAATCCTACCTCTCTTTCGACTTAGATAAACATTTAGGGTAAACACGACTAGGCATCACTTTGCTCCTTGTGGGATCGACCCTCTATTGTGCTACGATTACATCGTACGCTTGCGAGGTATTTAAAACTCCAACAAGTTTTTGGCGCCGTTGCCGGGGAGCAATTAGCGGTACTAGTAGTTTTTATTCTTCCGTTTAGACTAAGTCTTGTATCTTTAAACACCCTAGTGTGCCCCTTATCTTCATAATATATCTCTTGGGGTCTTGCACTTAACAATGTCTACATTCAATATTTGCCAAAATGAAAATGAACCATTCCATGTGTATCTTGCTAGATTCAATGATTATATCTCTCGTGTTGGTTCTTTTGGCTACTCTCTTTATAGTTGGGAAGCACGTTGTGTTTTGTGTGATGGCATGAATCTTGAAACTCGTAATTTGGCAAATTACATGAGCTTTAATCGAGTCTTTCATATGAATGATTGGGAATTTTGGGGTTTCATAGGATTCTTGACAACCAAATGTGAAGAGCTAGCCCACAAAGAGATTTTATGTGCACCCTTTGATGTGAATGTTATTGTGACAAGTAGTGGATGTGTGTTGGAAACTTTTTTGTTTCCAAAAGATTATGAATTATGTGAATCAAGCATTGTTGAAACCTTTGATGATGATGTTGAGGTAAATGGGATGATAATAACGTTGACACATTAGACGAACCCATTTTTGAGATATTTCTTGAGGAAATTCACGAGTCTACTCATTCTATTCTTGACGAATCTTTTATTCCTCTCAATTGTTTTCCTTTTGACTTCCATGTCCCTTCTTATGAGTCCATTGTCTTTGAGGATGCATTTTCATTTCATCTTGATTGTTTTCCTCAAGACTTTCTAGCCCCCACTTATGAATCAATGTTTGAAGATTTACATGGAAGTGGTGTGATTTGGGACAAGGAAGGAGGCGTTTGGAAGAGTGACATGTTGGTCAAGGAGACTAATCACGTCTTTTATATGGTTTATAGCCTACCTCTAGTGGAAAAACAAAGAATAAATGTTAGGGATGTTGGATACTATGATGAGTTTAGAAACATGAGTGGCCTAGGATACCGATTGTGGGATCCCGGTTAGATTTTAAGCTTAATTGTAGGTTTGGCGGTCCTTAAAACCGCGCTTCTTGGGAGGCACCCCAAGTTTGCTGTACATATTTATGTTTTTGTTTGTTTGTGTTTTTGTGTTTTTGTTTGTTTGTAGGTACCTCAAACAAGAAACCACTATGTAGCAAAATGGATAAGAGACACGCAATCGCTCAAGTGTGGGGAATAATTGCGCTTCAAAGGTATCTTCTCACCCTCCCTTTCCCTCCCTAGTTTTGAACATTGAGGACAATGTTCGTTTCAAGTGTGGGGAGGTCAATTCTTGATTGATGGTTGTGTTGTGCTTGAGGAGTTTGTGGTTGATACTCTTGTTGGAGATTTCTTGGAGGCGTTTTTGTTGTAAATATGTGTTGTTTTGGGATTGTAGCTTTGTGTGGATTGTTTGTTGTTTTTGGTTTCTCGTTTTTGTGTTTTGTCTCGTTTTTGTCTTTTTATTTTGTAAAACTTGAAAATTTTGAAAAAAATCATAAAAAGTGAAAAAATGAAAAATTCCAAAAAGATTTTTGTTTTTCGGTTCACTTGTTTTCCTTGATAAAATTACTTTTCTAATTTTCAACTTCTTTAAAGAGTATGGATTTTCTATTACTAATTGGTTGTTTCTTCTTATTATTATATATTGATTGTTCTCTTACTATAAGTCGCTCGGGATGTGTCCTTCACTTGTTTCCACCTTCCACTTCCCGTGTTGTGATTTTGGCTTTGTATATTTGTCTAGGTGACTATTTACCCAAGCGACGATCTATCATTTTTTCGATCCATATTTCACAAAAATACTCCACAAAATAAAAGTTGATATTGAGTTTTGCATTATCTTCCGTCAAAAAAAAAAGAGCTCAAGCATCAAATATGAGCAAACAAAGAAAAATCCTCAAAAAGAAAGGAATAAGGGGAGAAGAAAAAAATAGAAAAATACAAAGAAAGAAAGAAAAAAAAAAAAGAAAAAAAAAAGAAAAGAAAGAAAGACGATTCCGCCCCGAGTATTTTTGTTTATCCATATTTCCCATTTTGGATCGTTTCATGTGTCACTTGGATGATTAGGACGACCTTGACCCTTTGTTTATTCGAGGGGTCGAGACTTGTATGCATTTGTCACTAACTTCATGGGAGACCTCCTTCCATTTCTGTCTCACATCCCGACATAGCATGGACCGAGGCCAAGAGATATGTAATAATAATTTTTGCAACCGATTTAGTAATCTTGACATTCATATTCTATATTTTAGTTGAATTTTAGGATTGTGAATTTTGATTTGGGAGACTTGTGACTCGTTTGTCTATATTTGCTTATTTTCGTTTTTGTATATATTTTGTGTTTTTGTTTTCCGTGATTTTATTTATGGGTCGTAGATTGTCTATTGAGCTTACTCGAGGACGAGTAAGAGTTAAGTGTGGGGAGTTTGATAAGTCGGTATTTTACCTATTTTTGTGCCACATTTACACTCTTATTTTGTCGGTTTGAGAACTCGATTTGCTTATATTTAGCTATTTTGTGTTTAATTAGCTAATTAGTCGTGTTTAGTTTAATTAATGTACATTTATTATATTTGTCGGAATTTCGATACTGCTCGAGTTATTTTGACATTGTAGATATCGAAAAGGGTCGAGATGAACCAAGAGAAGCGGTCAAGACGGGTCAAACCGTATTTGACCTTGATCATAATCCCCTTTTATTTCCCCTGCCTACATCACCCTCCTTATCCTAGTCCTCCATCATCATCATCATCCCATCATTCATCATCAATCACATTAATCCACTGTTAAAGTTCCATTTTCCACCATTACCATCACCTTCAAACAATCATCTTCACCAACATGTAATTCACCATTCCTCTAATCTCATCCCTAATTTCACAAATTACCCAAACTCCAATCATTCAATTACCACCCCATTCTCCCACCATTACTGAGCAACCGCGACTGCCACCTGCTCCGTCGATACGACGGGTCCGACCAGCTACTCCGGCCGTCACTCCGTTGATGCTTCGCCATGCGCCCAGCTCCTCACCGGAGCACCACTCCGAGCGCCACCGCCGGACTTCCTCCTCGCTCCTCCACCCATGACGCCACCGTTCATCCTCCATCTCAGGCGAGCAACAACCACCGGTTCCACACTCCTCTGCCCAGAATCCGACCTGCTTCGGCGAATCGTGAACCGTCTTCGCCGTCAACCGATTCCGACCACCATGCTCTCCGTTTTTGATTTAATTTGGGTGTGTTCTAATTTGGAGTGCAATGACGATTTAGCCCTCATCTTTACACTTTTGAGCTTCATTTAAATGAAGGGCAATTAAGTCATTTCCTTGTTTTGTGAGATATTTATATTTTGAAACCCTCATTTTTGTAAGAAAGCTGAGAGAGCAGGAGTTAGAGTAGAGAATTAGATAGAGAAGTAGCAGGCAGCAGCTCGAGATTTAGGAAAGGGTTTAGTAGTTCATTTCAATTAGTTTAGTCTCTTAATTTAGTTCAAGATTTAATCTTTTTGTATTATTTCTCATCCAATCAAATTTTCATGTTTAATTCTCTCTCCTTTTCTTAGTTATTGTTTATCCTTTAAGTTTTATGTTTATGTTAGATTAGTAATTATTTACTTCAAAGTTATTATCTTTGTCAATTAATTGTGTTTAGTTTTATGATTTCATGTTTGTTTAGTTTATTTGTGAGTAGTTATATTATGTTTAGTATTGTCTCTAGATTAATTATTAGTATTCGGATTAGCCTAATTATAATGATTAACGAGTAGTCTTTTTCTAGGGGACGATTTGGCCCCGATATGCCTAGATTGTGGGTTTGAATTTCAATGTTGGATTGTTTGGGATAAATGGGAATTGGGTAGTTTGGGGATCGGGAATCGACTTGGCATTTGGTTGTGTTTGAACCCTTGACCCTTGTCCACCGACTGGAGTCGGTTAGGTCTAGGTAGTAAACCTCGTCTCTTGTCATGCCTTGCCCCGCCTAGTTGAACACGGGAGTGAGAACTTGGTAGGGTACCCAAATTATCGGTTTAGATTCTTCACCTTGGGAGAGGGGAGAGAAAGGACCGGGATTATACGCGGACTTAACGAGCCGACTCACGAGCCCGGGAGGGAGGTGATCGGTTTTAGCTTAGTTGGATTACGAACCCGGGAGGGAGGTAGCCAACCCCTTGAGGCGTTCCACTATTCCTATCATCCCTAGCAATTCGATGCTCGGTATTCCTTACCCACGATTATGGCATGTTGGAGGTTAAGTCGGACCCTAGGCCTTTCTCTATTGAGTAATCGTCGTTTTTAGTTTTCGTTTGTTTCATATTTAGTTTTCTACTTTCTTTTTTGTAGTTGTAGTTCACCAATCCTACCTCTCTTTCGACTTAGATAAACATTTAGGGTAAACATGACTAGGCATCACTTTGCTCCTTGTGGGATCGACCCTCTATTGTGCTACGATTACATCGTACGCTTGCGAGGTATTTAAAACTCCAACATTCGGCATATAGTGTAGTAATGTTATTCTGCACATTCGTAGGGCTATGCATCGACCCAGGATCTAACCGGACCAGACCGAAATCATAATCATAAAAAAAAAAGTCTTAGACTGGACATGAAAAATTACGGTCTATGAGTAGACCAAAAATTGTCACTATTTGCACTTCTTTTCAAATTCCGATCCAAAATTTTGATCGGCTGGACGATTAGACCGGATTTTTAGAAATACATTTTAAAAAATCAAATAACTTTAATTCCGGTTTAAATTGGAAAAAACCGGATGTGGACTGAAAACCAAAATCGTAGAAAGTGGTGGACCTGATCGAAATTTTTAATTTTTATCCCGTCCCGCTAGATTCCAATCCGGAGCGGTCTATTTTGCCATCCGGATTGGATTTGGTTACCCTTACCAGGCGTATCATAAATTAATTTGACTCAGGCAAGTTTGAATTGCTCATTTTTGTAATGTGGAATCAATTTTATTTGAACAGCACACGATAATGCCAAATTCTGATGTTCACTACCTCTATCTGGGTGAACCTTGAAGACCTTAATAATTAATTATCTATATCCACAATTAACCAGCAAATAAGTTATGAAGAATGTAATTCCTGGTTCCTCCTACTATTTCTTAAGCTCTCAACATTTTTTTTTTATTGTTTATTGTTTTTTTCAATTGTAAATTGTAAATCTGCATATAATGGACTTGTCACCTACTTTTGTATTATTAACCATCAGCATGTATTAAAAACACACTCACCATCAACCTAGTGAGGGACGACTTAATAGATTTGGAGGCCCAGTTCGAGTCTCGAATTTGAGGCCCTTGTATGGATGTAATATTAAAAAATAGAAAAAATAAAATACCATCCAGCAAGATTTGAACCCATGACATCAGACTCAAACCACCCCACTACAAGCCACCTATATAGATATTATCTCATAATTTTATATATAGAGTAACTATTCAGAAAGAGAACTATGAGGCCAACAAAATTGGAGGCCCAGTTCCCCCGCTCGCCCTAAACCTCCTTTGGGCCGCCCCTGAACCTAGCTTAACTTTTGAAATTATAATATATGATAAGGTACACTTTGTATTTTGTAACATTATAATGTATCACTTTCAATTCTTAGGATATTAGCCACGAGTATACAGCTTCTCTCACTAAAAAAATTTCCTCCTCCTTCTCTCTACAAAAAAAACCCCAAAAACCAAAACCCTAAGTGACCACCTTCACAGCCGCCACCACCATCTACCTTCCTATCTTCCATCCTTGCCGGAGATGGGGTTCTCCAACCCCATCTCCGGCCTCCCGATCATTCCACTTCTATGATTGATGGTTCTCACACCACATTCCTACTGTTTATGCACATAGGGTCCGTCACTTGCTCGTCATTTGTTTTGGTTTCATGTCGGTCTGAGTTTTGTAGTGTCCGATCGACTCCGATCGCCGACTCTTTCTTCCGATCGTGCTCCGACTCCCTCTCCTGGACGTACGTCCTCCCTCTCCTCGCCTGTCGGTCGATCTCTTTGGCTTTGTCCGGTCGTCGCTGGGGAGGTTGCCGGTATGGTATGTTGTTTGTTTAGGGTCTTTCCTCACTACTTATGATCTAAGTAGTGTTTCTCTTCAATTTCTAGAGATGTTCCCCCCTCCCCTCGCCCCCTTCCCCCATCTCTAGTAAGTTGTTGAGTTGTTGTTTTTTTCTTCTTGTTTTGTCCCGGGTTGTCTTGCATGGATGGCTAGGTGTTCCCCCCTTCCCCCATCGTAGCCCTATGTAAGACTGTCTGGGATGAGGTTTTTTATGTGTCGTTTTAGGTCTCGGGTGGGGAGTGGTTCTTGTATGGGTCCGTTGCTGGTTGTCTTTGTCCGTCGGTCGATTTTGTCGTTCTCGGGTGTTTTAGGATCTGGCCTTCTTTCTCTTTCCGTCTCTCGTTTGGTCTTTTCTGTGTCGTGAGCAGTGACCTACTCTTTGTTTGCATGTGTGCTTGGGAATGTTTCTTGGTGTGGATAGTTGCTCATTGTTGTGGATTGATCGGGGTTGGAGATAGGTTGGTCGTTTGGGTTTGGGTGGATGGTTGTGATGGTGGATTCTGTTTAATGGTAATGACGCTTCTTTTTTATTTGAGGTCGTGTTTGTTTTTCACAATAATCTCCTTTAGGAGTCCGATGAATTTGGTGTTCGGGGGTCTTGGATGTGTTGGTACTACTCTAGAATCTGATTCTAGAGTGGTCAATAGAAAGATTGAGAAGTGGAGCAGTCTCCTTATCGTCATCTCGGTTTGCTCGTTGATTTGCTGGCCTTGTTCTAGGTGTGTTCGATCACCAAAATGCAGCGTCTTTATGGCGTAAGTGCATTTTGTTTGTGTCAATCGTCCCATCAGCGGTCTTGTGGAGTCTACACTTTGGATGATGATGCGGTGGATGCTAATGCTCGTGATCTCTCTATTGCTCCCTGTCAACATGATTTGGCCCTTGGACAACGTAGTTTCATCATGTTTAGACTTTATTTAAGTTTTATTATGTTCGTATTGTATTATGTAATTATCCGATCCCTTAACAAAAGAGCACACTTTATAGGTGTGTCTCTAAACTTGTTGTAGGGTGGTTTGACTTCGTTGGCAAAAAAAAAAAAAAAAAAAATTCTTAGGATATTAAGAATATATTTAACTAAAGAGTTTTTTGTCAAAAGGCACCTAACATTTAGGCCTTTTGCAAAAAAGGCACCTATAGTTTTTTTTTTTTTTTTGCCCAAAAGCACCTTAAATTTACATTTCTTTGTTAAAAGGCACCAAACACCAAATTCCGTCAAAAAACCGTCAATATTGACGGTTCTCATCCTTTAATCTTTTTTTCTCAACTCTTAATCAACATTCATCCCTTAATCAAACTCAATTAACATCTTCTTACCCTCTTTCTTTACATTACCTTTATTATCTCACTTTCTCATCCTCTTTATTTATCACAAGGCCAAAATATTTCATTTTTCCTTCCCAAAAAACTTAATTCCATCCAAAACCCCTTTTATTTTCCCCTTAATTGAACTACACATTTTTTTTCTTCACTTTTGCATATTCTCAATTAAAATGACATCTTTAAGTACTATACACATAAAGAATGAAATACAAATGGTTATTAAAACCAAAAATGAATTGACAAAAAAAATAACAAATGGTTACTCATAAATCACAAATTTGAACACAAACTAGTGTTCCTAGTTTCTTACAACAGAAATTTCAATTCAATAATAGCTCAAAAATTCGTCTAATAACCTCTAATACACATACTCCAAAATTATACCCGAAATTAAGGGTAAATAACATAAAAATAAAAATTGAATTAAAAAATTTAATTTGTTATTGATAACTTAATGATTACTTAAATGAAAAGTTATGATCGAAAACTAATCGATTGAGCAAAAATTTGGTGGTTATGACTTAAATAATGGAGATTGATTGAGATGTATGCAAATGAAGAGTAGCTAGGAACGAGGGTTTGATTAAAAAATGAGTGTTGAATTAAGGAAAATGGTTGATTGGGTTTGATTAAGGAAAGATTGAATTTGATTAAGAAAGAAGGGTTGATTAAGAGAGAATGGTTGATTAAGAGATGAAGGAAGATGATTAAAAGAGGAGGATCGTCAATATTAACGGTTTTTTGACGGAAATTGAGGTTTGGTGCCTTTCAACAAAAAAAATGTAAATTTAAGGTGCTTTTGGACAAAAAATAAAATTATAGGTGCCTTTTTTACAGAATGCCTAAATGTTAGGTGACTTTTGACAAAAAACTCTTAACTAAATTAAATAATCCATTAATCATATATATGCCACATCATTGCAGATTATCAGGGATTATGAATCTTGTGATATGCCAGGCCACCTCGCTCATTTCCGACTTGACGTGCGTATGTACATGCATATGGATTATGGAATATGGGCAGGCAAGGCAATTAACTAAAAGGAAAACATGTCTAGGCATGGTAAGTGATTTCATGATTACGATTACGTACTGTATCCAAATTAAAAGTCCGGATGATTATGAGGGCGGGATTCACGTGAATTAGGTGTCGGCCATCATAATGGAACGCAAATCCAAATTAAAGATAGGGATATACAACACGCCAGGCCAGACGGAAGGATATATACTGAATGAATATTTTCGTTCCATGATGCTTGCTTATTCAACATTAATTAATTAATTAATTACTCCGTAATTAGTATAGGCCCCGTGCATAAATGCACGGTATATATAAAATTTACTTTGTATCATACTAATTAAAGAATTTGTATTGGAGGTATATTAATGTTTACCTTCCTCAATTTGAGAAAATAATTTCAAATAATTTCAAATTGATAAGCAATCAAGCTAATGGAGTAAAATTAATAAATGTATGTTTAGATGAAAATATTATATCTACAAAGTATATTTTTATTCATGTTATTCTCATATTTCGAAACACTTAATTCCATATATATCTAAATTAATACTAAGAATTGAACATCCATATGATATATTTGTTTTTAAATGGTTTAATAGTACTTTTTTGTTTTATGAAATAGAAATTGGACTATTTCCACATTTTTATAAAAAATTATGTTTAGAGATTCAACTCGAAAAACAAAAACGTTATTTAGAATAAAGAACCGAATATATTTTTCTAGTGTGAAGCTAAGAATAGCAATACTATAAATTTGTCATTTTAATGATTTTATCACCATCCATGAAATGTAATGGGTTGTCAATTTATTTTAAAGTACTCTTTGTTTACCTTCCATCTTTAGAAATAATGCATTTTGGAGGGAAAATTTTAGAAAGTTGTTATTCTTTTAGTATATAGGGGATTACTCAATAATGTTAATTGCCTCACAATTTAAATTTATTTTTTAAAATCCAAAATTTAAAAGTTTAGAGAGATACAAATTGATAAGTCTTTAATTAGAAATTGACTTTTTAATCATATGTTATTAAGTAACCGTACTCCATCCGTCTCGTTCATTTGTTGTCCTTCAATTAAAATATTGATCACAAATGATATAAAAGCACAACAAATGAACCAGACGGAGAGAGTAGTTGATCAAAAACCCGTGTGATGCCCGAGCAACTTGTTAGTGACGTTATAAAAAACTAAATTGATCGATTGCATAAATTGGTGAGACTAATAAATTCTTAGTCGATGAAGAGAGTATGAAAAATACTAAATTAGTCCAGTACTTTGCGCATATGTGAAAGCATGTTGTAAACGCTTAATTAAATTACCGCCACTACGGTAGCATTGTTGGTAGAACGAACAATTAAGACATTAGAGGAAGAGCAGAGTCAATAGAGGTGGAAATCGGGTCACTCGGGTCGGGTTTGGGTTGAGTCAAGACGGGTCAATCGGTTCAGCATACTCTTCCGAGTCGAGTCTGGTTCGGGTCGGGTCATTCTCGATTCGGGCGGTCAACTGAAATGTCTGGTCACATCGGGTCATTATCGAGTATAGTTAATACATCATATTAATTAATATTTTCTAATTAAGTTTAATTATTGACCATTAATTGGTTTAAATTAATTTATTATAATATTAAATGTATCAAGTTATACCCTAAATCATTTTCATTTGAATTAATATTTAAACATAATAATTGTCTGATCGTCAATCTTATTGAGTTGGGTTGGGTTCGGGTCGGGTCGATTTTGGGTTCGGTTCGCCGGTCATCGGGGTATATCGGTTAACGGGTCACAACCGAGTCGAGTTTGATCAGTTTCGGGTCATTAAATTATCGAGTTCTATCGGATCGGGTGTCGGGCGGGTCAGATCGGTTTGACGGACCGAGTCAGCTTTTGCCATCTCTAAGCGGAGAGCAATAGGTTCTTCAAGGAAAAATATACAAATTCTACCTAGAACCCAAAGTTAGATCCTATTGTTTGGTACCCAAACAATTTGGCGTCATCTTTTGGGAATATTACATTTTTTTAATCCTCAAAAAAATAATAGCACGCTATGCCGGATTTGGTTAAGCTCGACGACAGAGAAAACCCGCTCGGTCTGGCCGCTACACCCTAGGATTGCGGGTCGGCCAACGTTCCCAGCAGCAATAAGAACGACCTAGGCCAGGTCGCCGCCCCCAGGCAGTACAAAAATGCAGCGCCTGTTGCGGCAGAAAAATCCGCCGCAAAAAACTAAAATACAATGCAAAATGGCAGTTGCGTAAGATTAACCGACGCAAAGCACCCACCATTATATTTCAACGCAAAGGAAGCCAATTATGTGGGCTAATCCCACGTAAGTCATTTGTGGCTGACTCACATTGGATAAACCGACGCCCAAGTTAGTCAAAAAGTGAAAAAGTCAATCCACACTTGCAGCGGACTAGCCACCGCAAATATGGCCGGTAATATCATTTGCGACGGACTAGCCGTCGGAAAGTCCCCCGCATGTTTTTCCGCTCGCGTCGACTAATCCGACGCATGTGTATGGATGTGGTGGAAATTGTGGCGGTTAATCCGCCGCAATAGTTTGATAAGAAATATGTTGCGTTGGCTAATAATGCAGGCATCGTTTTTTTTTTGGCAAGGTGCTACCTTGTTTTGCGGTCACCAAATTCCTATGTCACGATATCAAGAAACGAACCTGAAAGAAGAAAACCAGCAGTAAAAGCACATCCCGTGAAACCAACGTAATCATCCCAAGCCAACTTTGCATCGAGGCACAAGACAAGCGCGTTCAACCGAAAATAAACTAATAAATTACAATGACAAAGTAATTGGTTTACCATTCAATTCAAAATTTCGAGATTTATTAATTTACATAATGAGATGAAATTACAAAAGAGATGTCTACCTAAGCAAGCAGCTGTACCTGCGTAGACCCAAACCCATGTCCATCGTCGGCATTGTTGTCGCGCCTCTGTGCCTGTGGCGTTGAACTGCAACCTTAATCAGACATAGTCATCCTCTACTTCAACATCTATATCGTCTTTCTCTACTCCTCCATCTCGCGTTCAACCCGAAGTTGACATTCTTCCATCCTATGCAGGTTCTCCTTCAGCTTGTCGGTATTGAAACGATGCTGGGTGGCGGTAGTGGGGATGTAAGCGTCATCGATCACGGTACTGGTACATCGCATGCAAGGTTTGAACAGTTCTTCTGTTGTGCTTCCTATCCCGAACACGGGTTTCTTGCTGTTGAATCCCCCATGATACGTCTTGGTATAGGCAAACCTCGTCGACATGTGGTGTCGTCTCATCAGCCTGTGACATCGCGTCCTCCCTAGCTCGTTTAAGTTCTCCTGAAATGGAATTAAGAAGTTAAATTATTAGCATAACAGGAAATGGAACTGAGATAACTTAATATGATATTAATTATATTGTAGGAGAACTTACGTTTATCTCCTCTGCTCTGGGGTCAATATAACCTAGACGCCTTTTTTGCTCTTCTTCATCTTCTGAAGCAGTTGGATCAGGGTCGCCTCCGGACCCCTCGAAAAAAAAAGCCAGAATTTGATGACATGTCATTTATTTAAAAACATATTGTCTACACTAAAAATAAATCATTTATGTTCAGAACACATAACATCTTATTGAAAATTGTTGTTGCGCTCTTACGACCTAGGCAGTTGGTCTCTTTTGCTACTCCGTCTTTGTTTCTGCATCGACGATTTGCCTTGTTCACTTCCACTTTCTTAAGGAAATTCAGATCCGCCGTCCTACGTTGCAAGTCCCGCTACATGTGTTCCGACATCCGGGGAGGCCTTTCCCGCTCCTTCATTGCTCTCTGAAAGATATCGGAGACACACTTCTTGATCCTTGCCTTGTAATGGGTTTTCAAATCATAGCCCGGGTCGACCCTCAATTGTTTCCGTTTAAAAAGACAAACATTTTGTTAGAAAATCAGCAAAATAATGAAATAGTTCAAGTAATATCATCTGAAATAAAAACTTATTGCAAAGTGCTTGTACATGGCGTTCCTGACCTGTCGGGACGCCTCACCCCAGTTCCTGTACACGTCTGGGGCGTTCATGTATGTGCCGATGGTGGACTCGCGCAGATATTTCACGATGTCATCATCTTCCCACCTGTAATGAAAATTCCACAAGTTATATACTAAGTAGTGAATGAAATAAATATCTTATGTTAGGTAAACATTATTACAACGTCTAAAAAGTCTTACCAGACGCCGTCCGGCTGCCGCGAAAGGTATTTCTTCTTTTCATCATGTATATCTGCCGTGTCCTCGGAGACGAGGGGCATTTCTGGGACTCGCTCTTCCTTTGAATCGCGAGTGGTGCCGCCTTGACTTCCACTTCCCCTAAGGCGACCATCTTCAGTACCTGCCATTGTTATATGTTTCCGCTACGAGAACCAACGTTACAAAACATGAAAATATATAAACCATATACAGAAAATGAAGGAACACACAATGAAAACTTAATACGTAAATAATTGTTTTAATAAAATGAAACACCCTACATTGATTAAAGATGTACTATTTATGAGCTTAAATGACTAGTGCTTAAAGGGATTGAAAGTACTACTTATATCAACAAAGGGCACTTTCTTTTCTGGTCATCCATCAAAAGAACTCCGCAGTTAAGCGTGCTTGGTTGGGAGTAGTCTAAGGATTGGTGACCTCCTGGGAAGGTTTACGGGATGCGCATGAGTGAGGTCAAAATACGCTGGAAAGGACTCGTATTGGTCTGTGGGACCAGTACAGAGCCTGGTGAGCTACCGCGACTAACATTCGCGGTCCTAGTTTGGGCCGGGGTGTCACATAAAATATTTTTAATTACAATGAAAATAAAATGACTATATTAAAATGTAAAAAGACACTAATCATCATCACTATCATCCTCCTCATTCGTGTTTACTTCAATGAAACAGTCTTCTTTGATCTCATCATCATCTCATTCCCTGTCAACCTCTTCCCCGTCTTCTTCTTAAACGATAACCTATTCCTCTTCTTTGATCTCATCATCATCATCCCATTCACTGTCAACCTCTTCCGCGTCCTCTTCTTCAACGATAACCTCTTCCTCATCCTCTCCCTCAAGGACAATCCAATCGTGGAATTCCTCTTCCTCAAAGTCGACAGCAACGTTCCCTACATGTTCCTCCTCGTTAAAATGTCATCAGTGTCTGAAATTACAATAAAGGAAATTGGCTAATTATTAGAAACCACTCTTGGTAGACAATATCGACGATGATTGGATTGTCAATTTGTGATCTTGCCTTGATCTTAAACATCGCCGACCAATGTGTATCTTTTTTTCCCTTTTGATAAGGAGCGTAGCATATTTTGATCCAGTTGATATGCCAACACAAAAGGATTGTGCCCTCGTAGTTTTCTCGAGCGATTAACATTTATTTACAAGATTGTATAACTTATGAACATTAACTCCTTGGGCGGAGTTATCAATCCAATCACATTTGAATAATATGGATTTTCAGTTCGTGTCCTGATGGGAGGGATTTGTCGTGGATCCCGCCACCAAATAATAACCAACTAACCTAACTAGGATAGCTAGGGTAAGTCGGGTCGATCCACAGGGACGGAAAATGCGTTTAGACTAATGGGTGCTACGGTCTAGGACTAAGTTCGAGACAAGCTAATCTAGGGGGAGGCTAAGGACTAGGCTAAGGTCTAAAACATGGAAAAGGAAGACAAAACAAGTAACTAAAGACTAAGGGAAGCAAAGATAACAATAAGAATGAAAACTAGGGTTAGGTCGGGTTCATGGATGCAAAGGAGACAAAAAGGGGAAAAACGGGGTCACTAGCATGCTTTCGTAGCCTAGGTTCCGCCGACCGGGCTCTCGCTACGTAATCGGCCTAGGGGTCGTCCTCACCGGGCTCTCGCTACGAAATGAAGCGACCAAACCAACCAACCAAACACATACATACAAGAGAATATGCAAGAAGAACAAGGATTGATCGTCTCTAGTCTCACAAGCATTTCATCAAACATGTGGAGTGCAAGGTAAAAGGGAAACAACAAAAACAACATCTAGTACCACCCATCTCACCCTAATCATCCACAATCACAACCAATCCCCCTAATAACCCTAGCAAGAGTCTACTCAAACATAACTAAACTAAAACTAACACTAACAAGAACAAGAGCATATATATGTAAAACTAACAAGGATGATGAACAAAACAATAAACAAGATATAAAGATGGAAACTTGAATAATAAAACAAAGATAAAGAGAAGGGAAAAGAGATTATACCATACTAGAAGATGAAAGCAAGAATGAAAACTTGTATAAAAGAGAAAACCCAAAAGAATCTCCCAAGGTTGTCAATCTTGGTTGAATCTTGAAGAATTCAATTAATACAAGGGTAATCTAAGATTAAGAAGTAATTAACGACTAATCTACACTAATCTATCCTAATCTATGCTAAACTATGCTAGGGTTTCATAAGATCGTGTATCAATACAAGAGGGGGGTATTTATAAGGTTACAAGAGTGAAGGAGAAGAAAAGAAGAGTCACGAGCTGCAGCTGCTCCTTCCTGGTCGGGAAGGAATGATCCCGGTCGGGATGGGCCATCCTTCCCGGTCGGGATCAAGCATAACACCGGACTGTGTTATCAATAACACCAGGCGGTGTTATTGCTCTTCCCGGTCGGGACGGCCAGATCAGTAGCCTCATCATTCATGCACTCCTTCCCGACCGGGAAGGCTACTCTTCCTGTCCGGGAAGGGTCTTGTAGGCCTCCAATATGATCTTTAAGGTCCCTACATGCCTCTCATGGGTTTCTCATCGATTCTCGGTGCTTGGGATCGAGCCTAAGGGGATCGAGAATGGGTCCCAAGGTCTCGGGATCGAATCCAAGATATCGAGTGATCGTTCATTCTCTTCGTTGGCTCCAAAAGTGTATGAAACGAGTCGGAATCGTTCCAATTCTTCATGAATGGTCTCGGGAACCTAAAACGAACTAAAGGAAGCATAAATAACCCATAAACCGCTCCCAAGGAGCGATTCCACAAGGAAAACAGGACCAAAACACAACAAATTAGGCACTACAAACTACACTTATCAACTCCCCCACACTTAACCCTTACTCGCCCTCGAGTAAGCACAAACTAACTACTAAACTAGCCGAGCGGGTATTAGCGCACCCTACGCCCTTTCAATTCACGCGAGTACACTTAGAGGAAAAGTGCACTCCGCAAGGCAAGTAAGGTCTTGCGACAAAACTGTGGATGCAACCGGACACAAAACACATAAACAAACAAGCATACAAACAAACGAGCAAAAGGTTGCACCCAAAAAGAAATAAATACCGCTTCCCTCTAGAAAGCGGTGAAAGAAGCACCAGTTTAGGACTCAAGGCAAGTGATAACGTTCCCAAGCTAATAATACAAATCGAGATGAACTAAACCCTAATAGTATGAGGATAAAGCAACAAAAACGTTGGTAACTTACCTAGGTCCTCCTAGCCTTCTAAGAACGTACTACGGGACGATCGGCGGGATGGAAAAAGGATGAACCACGGTGTTAGTCGACACTGTAGGTAAGTGAGACCCCGTCCCCTTTAGCGATGAGCCAAGAGGGTCGTCCCATGTACAAAATCGTCTAACTAGCCCAAGTAAAAAAAAAGTGGATAAATTTGCAAAATGAGGGAAGACCGACCATTACCGCTATCATCCTTCCTAGGGACTCGGTCCTTTGGTAGGCTATTCACGACAATAGTCGGTAAAAGGCTTATTTTTGAGAGGCGGGGATTCTTTTTGTGAGATATTTTCTTTGGCATTTTCTTTCTTTTGCATTTTTGCTTTTTGTGTTGCTATGCCATTTGTTTTTCTTCTTTTGTATTTTCTTTTTGGCTTTTGTGTCTTTTCTTTTTCTTCAATCTTTTCTTTCTTTCTTTTTTCTTTCCTTTTCTTTTCTTTGCCCTTTTGGCTTGATTTGAGTTGTGGGCATTTCTTTTTGCAATTGAGAAAGAGATATCAACACTTTGCAAATTTATTTTGTGGATATGTGTAGGAGGTAGAGGAATGGGTAAGTCGGGGGTCGCGATTTCCCTTCAAACCCACAAAAAGGTGGAGAACTTGGACTAATCGAACAATTACAATCACGGTCACCTAAGGGACGGTACTCGGCAACCAAGGCCTTTTCACACCGTGGGTGGTCATAATGGTCAAAATGAAAATCCCGTAGTAAATTCCTAGTAGACAAGGTGGACTCAAAGTAAAGGACCAACGAAACTATTGGTTTAAGGTCATTCTACTAGACTAAAGTCCAAGACTCGATTCATACTACTAGAAAGGGAAAGTAAACACTTGCACACTAGCCTCAAAACCGGGTTTTCGAAAACCTTTTTACACACTAGACACAACGACACACACAAAACAAAGACACGACGAAAACAAAAGAAAAAGAGACAAAAGGCAACAAAACAAAACAAGATAAAACAAACACATAAACAAAACAAACACCACCCCGAACTTCCAAACAAGCCACCAAATCAACCACAAATATGCATAAAGCTCCACCCGAGCACACAACATCAAAATCTCCTCCAAACTCCACAAGAGACAAAGAGGAAAAAGGGATAAAAGATGTTACCGGATGTCTTGAAAGCTCTCCAAAGCTAACGGTGATTAAGCAACCTATAAGGAAAAAGGGAGGCAAAACACGCACAACATAACAAATATACGACACAACGACACAAAAGGAAAAGACACAAAATAAAATCTTTTTGATTTTTGTGAAAATTTTCAAATTTTTAGGGTTTTTAAAGATTTTTCTCGAAAAACAACGAAAATAAAATAAGCTACACTAGGATATCGCTCCCCCACACTTAAACCGAGCAATGTCCTCATGCTCGATCGTAGTGTATGGAGACACTAAAAAAAAGAAAAGAAACTACGAAAATAAAGCTAAAAATCAAAAATAAAGCGGAGAAAAGGGTAGAATGTGTCCGGCCGGGGTGTAGTCAAGTCACCATGGGCCGAGACGAGAAAAGATATGGATGGGGGAAGAAATAAAAAGAAGGAAATAAAAGGAAATGGGGGGGGGGGACCAGGTGTAATCAAGTCACCTAGCCCGGATTCCGCCTAAATCCGACTAAATCCTACAAAAAAGGGTGAAAAACTTGTAAATTTGGATTTTGAAATGACTCTCGATGTAGTCACGTCATCGAGAGTCGGGAGCAATAGCTACCAAGGCCCCGAGGGCCACCATGACACAAAAGTGTATAAGGGGAAGGGGACAAACAAAGGAAAACAAGCGATAAAAGACGGAAAAGAAAGGATAGTTGCCGTACCCATCGGTTAGAAACTCACTCGCTCCATCGTCTCATAGTTCAATATCGTCACATAGCTTGTCTTCGTCATTGCTATTCCTCTTCAATCTTGATAGGCCCGCATGGTTGAAGTATTAAGCTTGCAATGGTAGAAGGGAGTAGGATTTGATGGGAAAGTCGGTGTGTAGTGAAGATAAGATGAGGTGAGGGTATGTATATGGAGTGTAGGGGTCATATGATATGTGCAAGGATAGGTAGGGAGGTTGGGAGGGGGTATAAAATGGTTGGGTGGGCTCGAATGTCGAAGAAGAGGAAAAATGTGGAGCAGGGGACCATCCCGGTCGGGATGGACTTCTTCCCGGTCGGGACGAACTTGGTCCCGGTCGGGATCACACTCCAGAAGATCAAATTTTCAGCACACTCATCCCGATCGGGAAGACATCCTTCCCGGTCGGGATGCTCTCTTCCCGGTCGGGAAGACTCTTCTAACCCTTCATTCCTTGGTATCTTCACCCACATGTCCACCAATACATCGAGACATAGAATCTCGTCCCCAAAAGCTTGTCAAGAGCTTCAAAAACCGACTCCCATTCCCAAATCCAAGCTTCTATCATCAACTACTCTCTCAAGACTTCATCTTCACTATAACCTATCAAATGGACTCAATAAACACCATCAAAATCCTTCCCTCACATCGCTCATCAAAATACCGAATTACAAGAATTCCACAAAAGCTAACAAATCCTAGAAACCAAACTATCCAAACAAACATATACAAAAACAAAAACAAAAGAAAAGGAAAAAAAATATTTACATGATACTCTCACCATCTACTCCTCCATAGCCATCAAGGGCTCGAAGGAGTAAGTCAAATGCCCTAGAAACATCTTCATTGAGGCTTACATGGCCGAGCCTAGCTACTTTCAAGAGCTTCCAAGTCGGAGGCAAGAAGCGATCATCTTCATTATGCTCGGGGTTTTCGTGATCTTCCGGGTCTTCCAAACCAACATAGCAACGACTCTTATGACCATCCGGTAGGTATAGTGGTCTAGAGTCATGCTCGGTGTTATGATGTGGGAGATCAACCCCTAAGGGGATTGCTTCTTCTACGGGGTCGAGAGTAGCACTCTTTTCCACCGCCCGACAAGGATCCTCTTCACCAACCGTCTCAAAGAACAAGGGACTAGAAATCAAGTGCGATAGAGAAGAAGAAGGCATCAAGTTTTCTTCATTGGAGGCTATTGGCTCCTCCAATTTCCCATTCAAGGCGAGTTCTAAGGCATCTACTTCTTTCTCCCAAGTATTACGTTCCTTTTCACTCGCCTTGCAAATTTGGTCTTGAGGGGTTATCTCTTCACTTGGCCTTGGATTGTCAAGATCCGGTTCATCACGAAGAAAATCAAACAAATCCAATTTAATAGCCAATACATTGGCTACCCAAGAGTTACCTTGAGAATCATGTTCACACCCCTCTTCATTGTCGACCCTTGAAGCTTCAACTTCCTCTATTGTTCCCATATCTTCACCATCCAAGCAACACTCAACAATGATCTCTTGATTCTCCCTCTCTTTTTCATTCGTAGCTTCATGATCGGGTTGACTTCCATGTGGAGTCAACCGACCTTCTTGTCCAAATGAACCTTCCTCAACAATTCGTGGAGCTCGAGTGGCCGACATCGTGATACGAGCCCTGAGTGCATTGATCCGAGCATCTTGCACCTCTATTTGGGCCTTGAGCTCCTCTTTGACCCCTTGTATTTGAGTCATCATCACTTGTTGACTCTTTTGCATTAAAATCATCATCTCATGTCGACCCTTTTGCAATAGCATTATTGCCTCTTGTTGACTCTTTTGCATTTGGACCAACATTTGACAAGTCTCAAAGTTGGGGGTTTTTGGTTGTGGGTTATGTGAGGGTGTTTGGTAGTTGTTAGGATGTTGGAATGATCCTTGACAACTTTCGTGGTAACCATATGGAGGGCGTTCGTAAGATTGTTGATGAGTGTGGACATGACATAGGTCCACCCCGACGCGGCCACGTGCGGGTTTGGGGAGGCGAATGAATCTCCATATGTGATGGTCAAATTGAAATTTAAATCGAAGTAGGAGTCGCCACCGAATTTTGTGGTTATTCGGAACCATTCGAGCCCACTCTATGTCGTAGTGGACCGTATATATACAAAATACGGCCTATTTACGATGTCAGAGTTTATTGGGCTCGTCCCTTTGCATTATGATACCGATACCGACATTATCGGATATCGTGTATTGAATGACTCTCGTTGCCAATGGATTCGGACATCCGGAAACCATGGTTCTGAGTAAGGGGTGAGGGTACGTGTTGGGAAGTTCACTAAGAACACCCAACCCCGCCCGCACTTAGCGGCCTTTACTAAGATATCGTTCGTTTTTTATGTACACGCGTTAGTTCGACGGTTGAATGATATGCAAAGATTATTTTTCCTAAACATGTGAGAGAAAAATAAATGGGTTGCTAAGTCGTTTAATGCATGTTAAACTAATAACGTCAAAGTTATTTTAGCATGTGAAGTTCGTTTTAGTCTAATAAAACACTAGAAATAAATAAATTGCTGCAAACACGAGAAAACGAGTTAGTAACGTTTGAATAAATCGAATAAAGATGTAAATACGATAATATGCATGATTTTGAAAAGGTTTATGACACGTGAAAAATACTTGTCGAAACCTGAAAATATACCGAGAAAACCGCTGTTTTATGTGAGAAAACGATGCTGAAAAATCGGAAAAAAACGAAAAAAAGGCCGCGGCTTACAGCTGCCCGCGCGACTCGCCCGGGAGGGGCGCGACTCGCGCGGGTGACTGTCTCGGATTCGCTTTTCGAAAATTGTTAATTTTGATAAATCGCGTACAAATATAGATTAATTTATACTCGATTTATATTTTCCATGTTCGTCGTATTCGATATTCGATTATGAAATCGATATCGAATAGTTAGAATGCTTTTAGAAAAGGTTTTGAAAAAAGTTCGTTTTGAACGAAAAAAGAAAAAAAAGGATTTGAACGAAAAAATGTTAATTCTCTCCGCGTAAAAATCGTCGAATTTGGTTTAAAAAGATGTAACGATTTTTTTAGCATCAACGAGTTTTAATTAATTTAGTTCTTGTTAGATACGATATTTGATTAGAAAATCAATATCGTATTTTAAGAACGTTATATGAAAAATAGTTTTATAGTATCGATTATTAGAAAAAAAATACGTGACGAACGACCCATATTAACAATACGAAACGACCGACGACCCGTAAAAAAAGTGACGGACGAAAAAAAGAAAAAAAAACGTGAGAGAGAGAGAGAGAAAGGAGAAGAATCGGGTTTGATTTACACCCTCAACCTACATGCTTCGTTTTCTCGGTATAAGGCTCGTCGGACGGTGGCTTAGGCACGGGAGCATCGAGATGATGTGGGAGAGTTAAGGTGTCAGTTTTTGGACGTGTGATGGGACGATGGGTTCGGCCGTATGGGCGGTGGTTTCGTCGGTATTTCGAGGATACTTCGGGAATATGTCGGGATTTGCTTAGAATTTATTTTTTGTTTAGAAGAGTTTATGACTAATTGATGTGTACTTCGGTTGGTCAAAATCTGTTTTTTGTGTTGAATGTGAGGTCCTATTTATAGGAGTCGAGGTAGTCTTGCTTGTGTGACAAGAAATACCGGTTTGGATAGGAAACACGAGAGTTCGAAAGGGAACGAAAGTCTCGTTTCTTGGAGGAGAAGCCAAGTATCTCGGCTGTCATAAAGAGTTGGCCGAGTGTTTTGGCTGTTTGGGATGTCTTGGCCGAGTATCTGGAGCTCGGTCGGTGTCTGATTCGGTTTCCGGATAGAATTCCTACTTGAGATCGAATTCTATCCTTAAACGGATTTGTTTAATATTTATGAAAGCTGATTTTTGTAGTATTTGGGACCGAATCAGTCGTGTGAGGTGTCACGGCTGACTCGTGTGTCTCGAGAATATTTTTCGACCGGGTTTTGACTCGGTTGTGAAAAGACGGTTTTACCCCTGGTGCCGGAATCGACCCAAATTAGTCTCATTTGACTCGAAACGACCCACTGGGCCTGGATTTGAGGTTGGTTTTGTAAGATTTGTACTCCGTAATAAGCCTAAATCAAATGTCCATGATTTCGAGCCCATATCCGAGTCCATTAAAGCATGTTTGCGTCTGATCATCATCGGGTGTTTGGTGGGACCTACTATAGACACCTGGCGGTCAAAATGTGGGTGTTTACAGAGCCCCCACTCTGACTGAGGCTTGGATAAGGCGAAAGTCAGAGTAGCTACCAGGCCAATCGAGGATTAAGACCTGGCACACTTCCGATCAGGTCGTTTAGAGTCCATTAGACTTGCGTTGGTGGGCTCGCTAGCCATAAGATAGAAATCATACCTGGGTAGATGTCAATAATGGCGCGGGGACTTCTACTTAAATGTCTCGGGTGTGTCTGTTTACAGACACATCCATTTTGGAATGGCGCAGGATCTCCATTGGAAGCTGTGGGTATACCGCTTACTGATAATCCCACTCGGAATAACGCGGGAGCCTCCATTAGAAGCTGGGGATGTACCGCTTACTGATACATCCGATTCTTCAGTAAAAATGTTGCTTGAATTTTCACTGGGAATTTTCTTTTGAGAATTCTCCGGGAGTCTTGGGATACCTGTATGCTTTGCATGCAACATTCAGATAAAACATCGACTCATGCTGGGGAAGAAAATGATTTTTGATTGATTTTTGGAAAGAGAGATTTTTTTCGAAAATTTCGAAAAAAAACCGATTTTTTTTTAAAGAAAAAGAAAATTTGGAAATAAGAATGCTTGGGACGACTTGATTCCTGATCAGATTCTGACACGGATTCCTTAAATTTTCTGGTTAGGCCTGTATGCCTAGGTGAAGTAGGGAACATCGTAAAAATCCCTATTCCAGGGGTGACTAGGAGAGGGATTTCTCTATTATAAATAGAGAGTTCTTGCCCTTAATCTTCTCATATTCCAACCCAAAATATTTCCTTCTTATCTTAAAATCCCTTTAGACTTTTTAAGATAAAACAACACTTTCTGCTATTGGTATCGAACATCTGACCGCGATGCTTCACGCGTGGGCCCAGGATTTCCGAGATGGAGATAAGTTTCAACTAACTCAGATGGGAATTGTGGCTTTGTTCCCGCTCCAGCGACTCAAGGTGGATGCATATTTTTTGGACGCTTGCTTAACTTTTTGGGATGCTACCCACCATGTTTTTGCTTTTCCCCGGGGAGAAATATGTCCCCTTCCCGAAGAAATTGCCGCTGTAGGGGGTTGGTGCCCAAACGCTCATCCTGCTATTCCTCCTTTTTTATCCTGATCCAAGGAGGAGATTGAGGGACTTTCTTGGGTTGTCTCATGCTGAGACTTCTCGTATGGTGAAGGGAAATTCTGTTTCCCTGTTTGATTTGGCTGATAAATTCATGGATCCAAATGGTGCCAGAATTTCTTCAATCCATAGGCGTAGGGCCTTTGCCTTCTGTATGCTGCACCGATATGCCTTCGAAGGTCGGATGGATGCTGACTCATGTTTGGGTGAAATCAGGCTAATCAGCATAGTGGATCAGATGGAGGTAGGTTACAGCCCAGCCTGGCTGATAACTGGGGAGATCATCATGGACCTTGACGCTAGGAGACTTAACTCGGATCGGCAATTAACGGGCAGCGTTCGTCTTCTGCAGGTATTTGACCTTTTTCTCTTTTTTCGAAATTTTTTTCGAAAAAATTAATTTATTTCCGATTTTTTTTTCTTTTTCTTTTTTTTTGAATTTTCCGAATATTTTTTTTTAAAAATTCAATTTTTCCGAAAATTTCGATTTTTTTTTGAATTTCCGAAAATTTCGATTTTTTTGTTTTTTTTCAGAATTTTTGATTTTTCGGAAGTTTTTAACTTTTCGAAAATTTTGCAGATCTGGTTATCCGAACGCCTGTCGATTATAGAGCCCCCGGTGAGAATATCCAGATATCGAAGCTGTCAAATTGGCTCGCGGTCCCGACGAATTAGCTCGAGTCATCACATAAATCGGAAGTATTGGGATGAAGAGCTAAAATTCCATGGCGGGCCCTTGATTAGGTGGAACGTGATCTGGTGGTTCCTCTCGAAGATGACGGGCCTAGCTAAAAGGGATAAAGCCCGTTACCTGGTGATCTTGTCCTTGGACTGGACCGTCCATATTTACCCAGATCGTCTTCTAAGGCAGTTTGGTTCATTTCAGCAGATTCCCGAGACTGAAGCAATCATTAGCGTTTCGCTCCAACTAACGGACGCTATGTGTGACACGTGGTTACAACGCTGGTTTACCCGTGTCATGTGGACTATACCTCGCCCTTGTCAGACCGCTTGGGTTTCCGAATCATATCTCAAGTGGGCTTCTGAAGAATCTAAAGAGGCCCGTGAAGCTTTAAAGACCGATGAGGCTTTTGACTTAGCCCGTAGAGAATCGGTGAAGGACAATAGATGGTTTTTTGATAAGGAGGAAATTCCAACTACCCATGTCCGGACGGAGTCGGGTTCTAAGTCAAAAACTAAGACTCGAGCTAAAGAGACCGGTGCTAGCGACTTGGAGAGAATACTCGGACCAAAGCTAGCGGTCCGAGACAGACTGGGGCCACGGGACCGGTTACCCGAGAGGGCGAGGGCCCGGCTAGGGCCGACCGAGGTAACCGGGGAGTCAAGTTCGAAGAAACGAGCCCGGGTTAAGGAGATTCCCTTGGTGATTCGGGAACGTTCACCTCCGCGTCGACGCCGGTGGACCGAGAAAGAAGCTAAGGACAAGGGAAAGGGAAAAATGCCTTAGATTTTTATTATTTAAATATTAGTACTATTTGTGTGGTTTTTTTTTCTGGATTTTCTTGTGATTGGAATTTTTTGAAATAAATAAAGGAAGTTCATTAGAAACCGTTCCTGTTTTTTTTCGATCGCGGTGGTTGCGCCCTTTTGAGGGGCTGCCTACGTACCCGCAAATAGCGGAATCAAACCAAACGTAGTTCAGACTTTAAATTGCAATTTCGAAATACATCAAGACTATTGGTTCAAGATGTTTATAACAGCAGAATAAGTAATTCTAACTTTTGACTTGTCTTTAAAAGTTCATTTTGAAAAGATGTTTATAATAAACTTTTGCAAACGACATTGAGAGAAACGGGTTAAGGGTAATAATGTTTCAGCTAGTCCAGGTTAGTTGGGTTAACGAACTCATTCCCGTCCAGATCTGTTAGCATCACCGCTCCGCCTGATAGAATCTTCTTTACCAGATATGGTCCGGCCCAGTTAGGTTTGAATTTTCCCCTTGGGTCTACTGGTAATAAAGCCCGTACAGACTTGAGAACTAAGTCTCCTTCTTTGATATTCCTGGGCCTTACCCTTTTGTTGAAGGCCCGTTGGATCATTTTTTCATAAATCTGTATATTATTGAGGGCACGGGATCTTCGTTCGTCTAAAAGTACTAGCGAGTCATATCGTGCTCGAACCCAATCGGCTTCGGGTACTTGACTTTCGAGTAGGATTCTGAGTGACGGTACCTCTAACTCGACAGGTTGGACCGCTTCCATCCTGTACGTAAGGTAATACGGTGTTGCCCCGGTCGCAGTACGAATCGAGGTTCGATATCCCCAAAGGGCAAATGGTATCTTATCGGGCCAATCCCGATAATTGTCAGCCATCTTTTTGAGTATGGTGACGATAGTCTTGTTAGCTGCTTCTACCGCTCCATTGGTTAGGGGTCGGTAAGGTGAAGACGTATGCCTTTGGATCTTGTACTTGGCTAACAAGGCTGCCGTTTCGGCTTGAAAGTGGGGCCCATGGTCATTGATGAATTCATGAGAGATCCCATACCGGCATATTATCTTATTTTGGATAAATTTGGCAACATGGCTGGCGTTGAGGATACGGTAGGACTCCACTTCAATCCACTTGGTGAAATAGTCGATTGCTACCAAAATGAAGCAGTGTCCTCCGGTTCCCGAGGGGTTTATCTTTCCAATTATATCGATTCCCCATGTTGAAAACGGCCAGGGTGACGTCATGGTATACAGTAGGGATGGTGGCATATGCTGTACATTAGCGAAAATATGGCAGTTATGGCAATGTCTGACATAAAGTTGACAATCGGTTTCCATGCTGTTCCAGTAATATCCGAGTCTCATGATCTTTCGGACTAGCATCTGGGCGTTCATGTGAGGACCACACTCGTCGTCATGCAGTTCGGCCATGACCTTTTCGGCATTACTCTTGTCGACACACAAAAGGAGAGCCCCCTGCGGTGTCTTTTTGTAGAGTTGTCCGTCGTCGGTACGGATGAACTGGGTCGCTAACCTACGCAAGGCCTTTTTGGCTCGATTGTCGGCCCCGGGTGGATATTCCCCGGTTGTCAAGTATGTCTGGATCGCTTTATACCACGGCTCGGGATCGGGTATCTCGATATCTTCGATGTCGTGGATATATGCTGGCTCGGATCGTCTTTCGACACAGATCGGCATGCTGGTCATATGATCGGGAATATTTAGTAAAGATGCCAGTTTTGAAAGTGCATCCGCGAATTGATTTTCTTCCCGAGGCAGATATATATACTCTACCTTTTGGAATTGTTTCTCGAGATCCCTTACTCGTGCCTGGTAGGCCACGAGGTTGGCATTTCGGGTTTTCCATTTTTGGAGCGCTTGGTTAATGACCAGAGATGAGTCGCCGTGTACTCGGAGGTTTGTGACCCCTAAATCGGCGGCGGCTTGTAGCCCGTGGATACATGCTTCATACTCAGCAGCGTTATTGGTGACGTCAAAGTCCAATTTGATAGACACGGCAGTATGTTCCCCTCTTGGCGAGATTAGGAGGATCCCGACTCCAAATCCTCGGAAGTTGGATGCCCCGTCAAAGTATAAGTCCCACGTTTCGGTGTCAGTATAGAAAATATCTTCATCCGGGAAGGACCAAGTGTCGGTGTGTCCTTCTTCGGCTACGGGACTGTCGGCGAGAAATTCGGCTACTATTCGGCCTTTGATGGCTTTCAATGGTACGAACTTTAGATCGAATTCTGCCAGCATCAGGGTCCATCTTGATATCCTGCCGTTGAGAATGGGCTTTTCGAAAAGGTACTTTATTGGATCCATTCTTGACAGTACCTGTACCTCGTAGCTGAGCATGTAGTGTCGGAGCTTCTTAGTGGCCCAGACCAAAGATAAACATGTCTTTTCGAGCATGGTGTACTTACACTCGTACTCTAGAAACTTCTTGCTGATGTAGTATATAGCTCGTTCTTCGGAGTTGACTGTTTGAGCTAGCATAGCCCCCATGGCTGTCTCTGTCGTGGTTAGGTATAGCGACAAAGGCAAACCGGGTTGAGGTGGCATTAAGACCGGCGGTGAAGACAAGATTTCTTTGATTCTGAGAAAGGCTGCTTGACACTTGTTGTCCCATAGTAACCGTTCCCCTATTTTCAGCTTCTTGAAGATCGGTTCACACACCATGGTTAGCTTTGAAATGACCTACTGATGTATTGGACTTTTCCGAGAAACCCTCTTATTTCCTTTTCGGTCTTAGGAGGTTGCATCTCGGTGATGGCCTTAATCTTGGCTGGATCGACTTCGATACCGCGTTGGCTGACGATGTGACCCAGTAATTTGCCAGAGGTTACCCCGAAACTGCATTTCTGAGGGTTTAGTCTCATGTTGTATTTGCGTAATCGGGTGAAAAATCTTCTCAGGGCGGTGATGTGACCGTCCCTGTCCTTGGATTTGACGATCATATCGTCCACGTAAACTTCCACTTCTTTATGCATCATGTCATGTAATAAAGTTGTGGCGGTTCGTTGATAGGTGGCCCCGGCATTGATGAGACCAAATGGCATAACCGTATAGCAATAAGTACCCCAAGGTGTAATGAAGGTGGTCTTATCCATATCTTCCTCTGCCATTTTTATTTGATTGTACCCGGCATACCCGTCCATGAATGATAGAAGGGCATGATCAGCTGTGTTATCCACCAGTATATCGATGTGTGGTAACGAGAAATCGTCTTTCGGGCTCGCCTTGTTAAGATCCCGAAAGTCCACGCAGACACGTACTTTACCGTCTTTTTTAGGGACCGGCACGATGTTTGCAACCCAATCCGGATACTCGGAGACTCGTATGAACCCAACCTTGAATTGTTTGTCGACTTCCTCCTTGACCTTGAGGGATCATTCGGGCCTCATGCGTCGGAGTTTCTGCTTAACCGGCTTGAACCCTTCCTTGATCGTTATATGGTGCTCGGCTATTTCGCGGTCTATCCCCGGCATGTCCTTGTAGGACCACGCGAAGACGTCTTCGAATTCTTGAAGGAGATCGATGAATTGTTGTTTCTCCCCGAGATCTAGAGATAACCCTATCTTAAGCATCCGAGGTTCTAAGGTTGTTCCCACGTTGATGGATTCAGTTTCTTCGATTACCGGATTGCGTTGATGGATTCCCTTTGCTCTAGCTGCTCGATCAGATGTGGAGGTAAGGATATCTGTTCGTCGGGTTTCTCAATGTCGTTGCACAGAAAATTTTGAAAATTTAGGAAATTTTGAAAATGAGACAAGTCGTAAGCAGAACGGTTGTTATTATTCATGAATTGAGAAAATAGCTCGAAAAGAGCTGCCATCTGATCGTTAGTCAGTGGCGGGATAGGTAGTGTGCCCGGGACAGACCCCGAAGCACCAGGAAAAGCTAAAGGGAGAGGGTGAGTTACAGGACTGACCCTAGCACCGGACTCACTAGACTCAATCTTAGACTCTGACTCGAACTCTGACTCAGACTTAGATTCTGGCATTTCTCCTTCCCCTCTGATCAGCTTGAAAGTCCTTCCTTGACTGTCAGTCCACTTGACAGCCTTTCTCCTGGCTCTCTTACCTGCCCCGGATTTGACATCCTAGATCAGCTTGGATGGATCGAAGGTGCGGCTACGGAGAATCAGGCTAACTAGCTCCTCCTTCGGTGTTGGGGTCGCGAGCTCCTCCCCAAAAAGTAGTCCCAGTGCGAGTTCAGCATTCTTAGCATCTTCGGACTGGACGAGGGCGAAGATGTCGTCTGGTATGTAGTTGCAGACCTGGGCCAAGTGGGTCCCAGGGCGTGTGGTGGTGGGCCGGTATAGGCCTGTTTGGACGGACTCGAACACCGGCGTGACGAAGATGACTTTACCGATTCCGGTTTGGCCCATGTTTTCCAGGGTTAGGGTGTAACCCAGACCGGTTTGAATCCTCCCGTTATCGAGGACTTCGAGGATTTTTCCTGCGGGAAGATCGGGCCTTGATGTAACCCCCGGTAGAAAGCCCAGATTTTGTAACATCCGGTCCATGCTAACCGTAAAGTAGGGTCGGAATAGATATTCTTCTTCGATGGCCCCTATGAAGTCGAACCCCCAAAGATCGGTACGGCCCGAGGTGTTGCAGTTAGCCACAGTCATAGGTGTGGCTTCTAGAGTGATGACGGTGTCGTGCAAAGGTAGCTTGACATTTCGATGCAGGGTGGAGGACACAGCCCTGGTCGCGTGGATTCAGGGTCTTCCTAAAAGAAGGTTAAAGGAAGAAGTCACGTCGATCACTTGGAATTCCAGCTCCTTCTCTATTGGGCCCGTTATGATAGTGAGTTTCACGGCCCCGGCTACGGACTTTGGACTTTCGTCGAAAGCCTGAATGTTTTGAGCTGTAGGAATGTAGTCGGCCTCAGTGATACAGAGGGCTTTGGCAGTCCTTAAGGGGAGGACGTTGACTGCGGACCCGTCGTGGATAAGGGTCATAGGCAGATATTTTCCACGGCAGATTACCGTGATGTAGAGAGCCATGTTGTGGGCTGGCCCAAATGATGGCAGATCAGCATTGGAGAAGGTGATGAGTGGGCCTTCTTCTTTAGCTTTCCCCTTTAGGTGGGGTAGAACCGTGGCTACCATTTCAGCTGGAGTAGCCATAGAGTCGATCTTGACTTGATTGAGGGCCTTAGTGAGTGCCTCTCGATGTTCCTGAGAGCTAACTAGGAGTTGCCATATAGAGAGGTCAACTCGAGTCTTGCTCAGCTGCTTTACCAGAGCCTTTTCAGTAGTTGGCAGCTCTTCCGGGACGACCTCCGCTTTAGGCGGTGGTTCGGTGACGATGAGGGCGTGACTGCCGGTTAAGGCCTTGGACTTAACCTTCTGGATCTCCTCGGGCGTGATAGGGACGACTTCTCCCTTAGTGAGATAGACGTCGTCTTCATCGTCGCACCAGATCCCGTTGATTTGCAGGATAAACGGGGAAATGAGATGTGAGCAATCTATGACTTCCCCGGAGAAGATGGCGTGGGTGGCCAACGGGTTGTCCTTGTTGTTGGGCTTTCCTCCAGGTAAGGGGATTTTCCCGCTTTCGATGAGATCATGGATAAGATGCTTCAGTTTCCAGCATTTCTCGTTATCGTGTCCCTTACCCTGATGGTATTTGCAGTAGGCTTGGATATCGTAGAACTTGGAGCGGCGCTCAACTGGAGGATCAGGTGTTGGGCCTATCGGGGCAATCAGGCCTTTTGATTAGAGCCTTTGTAAGGCATTCGCATAGGTAGTACCTATGTCGGTGAATACTCGGGGTGTGGCATTCTTCTTGGACGGGTTATCAAGTAGATTTACCTCGTAAAAAATGCTACGAGTAGCAGCGGCGGATGTGGGCTTGCTTGTTGATGAGATGGCCCCTTGGTATCCCTTGGTGGAGGCCTTAGTGAGGCTTTTCAACCTTAGATCATCCTCGATTCTCGTTCCCATTTCGGTTAGGACCGCGAAGCTAGGTATGATGGCGTACCAGAGATGGATCCGGTAGGCGGGCAGGAGATTCTTGACAAAGGCTTCAACTAGGACTTTTTCACTGGGCATATCGACCAGTTTGACGCTTTCAGCCCTCCAGCGCTGAAGGTATTTCGTAAACCCCTCCTTTGGTTCCTGGGCCATTACTTCCAGGTTGCGCATCGTGGTTTGGATTTTTGTGTTGTCGGCGTAGTTCCGAGCGAATTCCGTTGCCACGTCATCCCAAGACTTGTATTTCTTGGAATCGAGCCTATAGACCAGGCTTTCGGGTGCTTCTCTAACGAGGAGGCAAACAGATTCTTGAACATGTCTGACTTGACTCCTTTTAGGGCCATAAACTCTTTGAAGGCCCGGATATGTAATACCGGGTCTTCGATTCCGTCGAACATCGGGAGGCCTGTCAAGTTGAGATTGGCAGGTAGTTGGTCGGTCAGGGGAGAATAGGTTCGAGCATTTTCCGTATGGATCGAGTTGTGGGTTGACAAATGGACCTGCTCTTGCAGTTTGAGGACTGCGCTAGTCAATTCGGCTAATGGGCCCTGAGTTTCCTCTTCAACACTCGGCTTATCCTACTCTATGGCGCTAACCTGGGTAACGATGGCGATCTGGTCGCCCCTAATTCGGTCGAGTTGTTCTTGGATCTTGGCCAACGAGGTGTTCAATGCGTCTATGGCTTGTTGAGTCATGGTTCGGGTGTGAGGTGGCCTGTCTGTAAGAACACCGTGTAATCAGAATCGGACCCAGATCGAAAGGTGCATCCCGAGCAAGAAGAGGAAAACACTAGACTCGGAAAAAGACTAAAAACCGACTCCTAGACGGGTGACTCATGGACGGTGGGCTTTCTTTAGGATTTCGGCAGAATGGGCCTAGTCCCGTGTGAAGAAAGACCTACGTGTGAGCTATTCCCCAGACTTTGGACTCGATTGTGTAAGTGGGCTTCCCTTTGTAGGAGTTTGTCCTACGTAGGTGGGCCGTGCCTTGACTAATAAGGCGGACTTGGGATGGGGTGGAAACCCGTGATGTAAGATCGACGGAGTTTCGACGCTATAGACTCTAACTACTTATGACAAGACCCGACACTGCTAAATACGGGAAGTCCTAAGAAGAAAGCTTTGAAAAGGGATTTGGATTTGAAAAAAATCCGAACAAAACGGATTGGAGGGCCCGATTGTTTTTTGAAAATCAAAAAGAAAAACAAAGTTTATCGGGCCGAGATTTTTGAATTTTTAAAAAGGTTTGGACAGCATACCGGCTAGAAAATAAGCTATTTTGAGTCAAAATCATAAGTCCTAAATTCGGTAGCTTTCCGGGTTTTGAAAAATGGATGATTTTCGAAAAAGATGCAAGTTTTTGAAAACGACGGTTTTTTGAAAAGATGAGACACGGACCAGGTAGCATGTAGTCACGGAAACAGTATAACGACACCATGTATGCTCTTAGTCTAAGTCTCGGTCGGTCTAATAGGGTCTATACCAACGACGATAGCTTTCTCGCAAATCAGGACGGTCTTCCTAAGCCGAGTTGGTCTTAGAACCTGCCGTAAAACCCATGCGAGTTCTGCCATCGAAGTCTTTAGTGAGTCCAAGTAGGAACGCACCGTGGTATAGTGCGACGTCGGTCACAAGTAACCGGCCCGGGAAAGAATGGGTTATGCATGAACCATTGAACTAAAACGTGTACATTACTATTCGAACGATTTCTTTTCGAGTCTCACCCTAGGGATGCCGATGGTAAGTGACTCATCAGTTGATCCCCAGCGGAGTCGCCAAATTGTGGACATGACATAGGTCCACCCCGACGCGGCCACGCGCGGGTTTGGGGAGGCGAATGAATCTCCATATGAGATGGTCAAATTGAAATTTAAATCGAAGTAGGAGTCGCCACCGAATTTTGTGGTTATTCGAAACCATTCGAGCCCACTCTATGTCGTAGTGGGCCGTATACAAAATACGGCCCATTTACGATGTCAGAGTTTATTGGGCTCGTCCCTTTGCATTATGATACCGATACCGACATTATCGGATATCGTGTATTGAATGACTCTCGTTGCCAATGGATTCGGACATCCGGAAACCATGGTTCTGAGTAAGGGGTGAGGGTACGTGTTGGGAAGTTCACTAAGAACACCCAACCCCGCCCGCACTTAGCGGCCTTTACTAAGATATCGTTCGTTTTTTATGTACACGCGTTAGTTCGACTGTTGAATGATATGCAAAGATTATTTTCCCTAAACATGTGAGAGAAAAATAAATGGGTTGCTAAGTCGTTTAATGCATGTTAAACTAATAACGTCAAAGTTATTTTAGCATGTGAAGTTCGTTTTAGTCTAATAAAACACTAGAAATAAACAAATTGCTGCAAACACGAGAAAACGAGTTAGTAACGTTTGAATAAATCGAATAAAGATGTAAATACGATAATATGCATGATTTTGAAAAGGTTTATGACACGTGAAAAATACTTGTCGAAACCTGAAAATATACCGAGAAAACCGCTGTTTTATGTGAGAAAACGATGCTGAAAAATCGGAAAAAAACGAAAAAAAGGCCGCGGCTTACAGCTGCCCGCGCGACTCGCCCGGGAGGGGCGCGACTCGCGCGGGTGACTGTCTCGGATTCGCTTTTCGAAAATTGTTAATTTTGATAAATCGCGTACAAATATAGATTAATTTATACTCGATTTATATTTTCCATGTTCGTCGTATTCGATATTCGATTATGAAATCGATATCGAATAGTTAGAATGCTTTTAGAAAAGGTTTTGAAAAAAGTTCGTTTTGAACGAAAAAAGAAAAAAAAGGATTTGAACGAAAAAATGTTAATTCTCTCCGCGTAAAAATCGTCGAATTTGGTTTAAAAAGATGTAACGATTTTTTTAGCATCAACGAGTTTTAATTAATTTAGTTCTTGTTAGATACGATATTTGATTAGAAAATCAATATCGTATTTTAAGAACGTTATATGAAAAATAGTTTTATAGTAACGATTATTAGAAAAAAAATACGTGACGAGCGACCCATATTAACAATACGAAACGACCGACGACCCGTAAAAAAAGTGACGGACGAAAAAAAGAAAAAAAAACGTGAGAGAGAGAGAAAGGAGAAGAATCGGGTTTGATTTACACCCTCAACCTACATGCTTCGTTTTCTCGGTATAAGGCTCGTCGGACGGTGGCTTAGGCACGGGAGCGTCGAGATGATGTGGGAGAGTTAAGGTGTCAGTTTTTGGACGTGTGATGGGACGATGGGTTCGGCCGTATGGGCGGTGGTTTCGTCGGTATTTCGAGGATACTTCGGGAATATGTCGGGATTTGCTTAGAATTTATTTTTTGTTTAGACGAGTTTATGACTAATTGATGTGTACTTCGGTTGGTCAAAATATGTTTTTTGTGTTGAATGTGAGGTCCTATTTGTAGGAGTCGAGGTAGTCTTGCTTGTGTGACAAGAAATACCGGTTTGGATAGGAAACACGAGAGTTCGAAAGGGAACGAAAGTCTCGTTTCTTGGTGGAGAAGCCAAGTATCTCGGCTGTCATGAAGAGTTGGCCGAGTGTTTTGGCTGTTTGGGATGTCTTGGCCGAGTATCTGGAGCTCGGTCGGTGTTTGATTCGGTTTCCAGATAGAATTCCTACTTGAGATCGAATTCTATCCTTAAACGGATTTGTTTAATATTTATGAAAGCTGATTTTTGTAGTATTTGGGACCGAATCAGCCGTGTGAGGTGTCACGGATGACTCGTGTGTCTCGAGAATATTTTTCGACCGGGTTTTGACTCGGTTGTAAAAAGACGGTTTTACCCCTGGTGCCGGAATCGATCAAAATTAGTCCCATTTGACTCGAAACGACCCACTGGGCCTGGATTTGAGGTTGGTTTTGTAAGATTTGTACTCCGTAATAAGTCTAAACCAAATGTCCATGATTTCGAGCCCATATCCGAGTCCATTAAAGCATGTTTGCGTCCAATCATCATCGGGTGTTTGGTGGGACCTACTATAGACACCTGGCGGTCAAAATGTGGGTGTCTACAATGAGGTTGAAATGGTTGGTGAAATTTTGGGACTTGGCAATTTGCCCCATAGTTGTCCCGTGATGATTGATGGAAGCTAGGACGTGCCATTTCCATAACGTTGCTTTGATACCTAGGATGAACTAGAAGCACTTGAGCAAACGTTAGTAGCCTAGTGCTTTTGAGGCACTAGGAAGAGAGAATAGCACGCAAGAAATAGAACGGAGATACACAAGGAGAAGAGAACACAAAAATCAAGAACAAAGTCCAAAACTAAGCAAACAAAAGTCTAAAATACGCCGTCCCCGGCAACGGCGCCAATTTGATGGGAGGGATTTGTCGTGGATCCCGCCACCAAATAATAACCAACTAACCTAACTAGGGTAGCTAGGGTAAGTCGGGTCGATCCACAGGGACGGAAAATGCGTTTAGACTAATGGGTGCTACGGTCTAGGACTAAGTTCGAGACAAGCTAATCTAGGGGGAGGCTAAGGACTAGGCTAAGGTCTAAAACATGGAAAAGGAAGACAAAACAAGTAACTAAAGACTAAGGGAAGCAAAGATAACAATAAGAATGAAAACTAGGGTTAGGTCGCGTTCATGGATGCAAAGGAGACAAAAAGGGGAAAAACGGGGTCACTAGCATGCTTTCGTAGCCTAGGTTCCTCCGACCGGGCTCTCGCTACGTAATCGGCCTAGGGGTCGTCCTCACCGGGCGCTCGCTACGAAGTGAGGCGACCAAACCAACCAACCAAACACATACATACAAGAGAATATGCAAGAAGAACAAGGATTGATCGTCTCTAGTCTCACAAGCATTTCATCAAACATGTGGAGTGCAAGGTAAAAGGGAAACAACAAAAACAACATCTAGTACCACCCATCTCACCCTAATCATCCACAATCACAACCAATCCCCCTAATAACCCTAGCAAGAGTCTACTCAAACATAACTAAACTAAAACTAACACTAACAAGAACAAGAGCATATATATGTAAAACTAACAAGGATGATGAACAAAACAATAAACAAGATATAAAGATGGAAACTTGAATAATAAAACAAAGATAAAGAGAAGGGAAAAGAGATTATACCATACTAGAAGATGAAAGCAAGAATGAAAACTTGTATAAAAGAGAAAACCCAAAAGAATCTCCCAAGGCTGTCAATCTTGGTTGAATCTTGAAGAATTCAATTAATACAAGGGTAATCTAAGATTAAGAAGTAATTAACGACTAATCTACACTAATCTATGCTAATCTATGCTAAACTATGCTAGGGTTTCATAAGATCGTATATCAATACAAGAGGGGGGTATTTATAAGGTTACAAGAGTGAAGGAGAAGAAAAGAAGAGTCACGAGCTGCAGCTGCTCCTTCCCGGTCGGGAAGGAATGATCCCGGTCGGGATGGGCCATCCTTCCCGGTCGGGAAGCTCTCTTCCCGGTCGGGATCAAGCATAACACCGGGCTGTGTTATCAATAACACCAGGTGGTGTTATTGCTCTTCCCGGTCGGGAAGGGTTCTTCCCAGTCGGGACGGCCAAATCAGTAGCCTCATCATTCATGCACTCCTTCCCGACCGGGAAGGCTACTCTTCCCGCCCGAGAAGGGTCATGTAGGCCTCCAATATGATCTTTAAGGTCCCTCCTTGCCTCTCATGGGTTTCTCATCGATTCTCGGTGCTCGGGATCGAACCTAAGGGGCTCGGGAATGGGTCCTAAGGTCTCGGGATCGAATCCAAGGCATCGAGTGATTGTTCCTTCTCTTCGTTGGCTCCAAAAGTGTATGAAACGAGTCAAAATCGTTCCAATTCTTCATGAATGGTCTCGGGAACCTAAAACGAACTAAAGGAAGCATAAGTAACCCATAAACCGCTCCTAAGGTGCGATTCCACAAGGAAAACGGGACCAAAACACAACAAATTAGGCACTACAAACTACACTTATCATGTCCCTGTCAAAGTAGTGGAGCTCGATCACCTCATCTAAGGTTTCATAATATTCTGACCCATCAATGGAACTCACACGGAAGCCGTTACTTATAACAGATTTTGCAACGTCGACATCATCGATCTTTGAAAGCACAGAACTAAACATCATTTCTAAACAAATTCATCACCTTGGGACATTAATACTCCAACCTAAACCCATCGTTGTACGTTCCATTTCACTGATAAACACAAAATTGTGCTGTGTCGATAAGAAAAAAATGCAGCAGCAATTCGCCTCAGCTCTCCAAATGCACAATGAATATATGAATACTCTACATGTGCATTCGGAGAACAATGAGGGCGTCGCCACCAAACTTTTTTCTCATCAACAGAACACTATTTCGTGTTTACCACCTAAGTGACATGAAAAGTACAAAGATAGTTCTAAAACGGAGACTATTCAAGAATTAAGGAGTAATTCTTGAACGGGTGCTAGGTTTGAGAAGATAACATGGTTATTTAACATTACTTAATGAAAACCAACAACACTACTACTATTACTAATAAACAAATATTTCTCAAATTTCAATTCTCACAACACATTTCTACTCCAATAATATTTCTACTATTACTATGTACTACTAATAAACTAATACTAAACAATACTAATAATAACACACTAGATACCACCACCACCACTACTTAATCCCCGCCACCCCTCAAGAACACCAACACCACCAAGAATAACAATTAACATCATTGTCGTCGTCGTCATCATCATCATCATCATCAACAACAACAACAACAACAACAACAACAACACCATCAACAACAACAACAACAACTCACACCAACACTAATAGTATAGCCCCACCAACAACAACCCACAACAACAACAACATCTTCTTCATCATCATCATCATCATCAACAACAACAACTCACACCAACACGAATAGTATAGCACCACCAACAACAACCCACAACAACAACAACCTCAATAACAATAACAACAATAATAACCTAATCAACAATAACCTAATAAACAATAAAAATAGGGTGATCTGATATGTTTTCAAACTTACATGTTACTCATTTCTACGGAGTACTTAACAAGTACACTAATACTCCTCTCATTTCCCCTTCCCTTCACACTTACATTAGAGAGGTTTTGAGTGAAATCCAAAAAAAATCCCAAAAATTCCAAATTTCATCTCCCTCCACCACCTCACTACGTCGGCGACAACTCCAGCCTACTACACCGGCCCGCCACTCCGCCCACCTAACGTCCAAAACAAAATTCAAATTAAATATTACACAATATGTAGAAGAAAAATAGAAAAATTAAAATATAAAAAATTACAAAAAAAAAATATAATAACAAAATTAGTTGGAAAATTAACACAAATTAAAATTAATCAAAATTAGGGTTATTTAACAACAATAATACCAACTATACGACGTCTTTCCAAAATTATATCAAATTTATTAAATATGAGAATAATACACGTTATTGGAATAGTTAAACCAGAGTAGTAGACACATGCATTTTGCCTGCTCGTGTCTGTAGCAATCTCCAACAAAACACCCGATGATGATTGGATGCCAACATGCATCAATACGCTCAAATACGGACTCAGAATCAATAGTATCCGACGTGGGCACATAGCAGAGTATAAACCTCTCAAAACTGACCTCAATTCCAAACTCAGTGGGTTGTTTCCAATAAAATAAAGCTACTTTGAGCCAAAATCGACATCGGGGGCAAAACCGTCATTTATCGACCGAGTCAAAGCCAGTCAAAGCCGAAAACCCAAAATAAACCCGATTCAAAATCACGTCCAAATACATGAATCAACCAAATTAAATCAATTGGATTCAAATCATACCTCAAATAAACATGAATATTAATCCGTATTTTGAGAAAATTCCGAGACGCGCGATTTTAACCGCTTGCAACCAGGCACCCCAGAACTGAGCCGCCTCAGGTAGGGCTGATGCGCGCTGTCGCTGACGCGCATGCAAATAATATTTTTAGTCCCAACTAACTACTGTGCAGTAGTGGTAAGTCGGGGTCGAACCACAGAGAGGCGGACAAGGGTTATCGGTCAAGTCTAGTATTAATTGTGATTGGGGTCGAGAAGGGGGATTTTGGGACGAATGACTAAACTAAGGCAGGCGAATCAAATAACTAAAACGAGAAACAATGATGATAAAGGCGTTAGGGAGAGTCGGGGAGTCGGAAATTAAGATAAGGATGCAAACATTGTAAGAATTATCACAAGATGAATAAGGGAGGTACCACCTTTCGGTTTTCCTACCAACCTAGCCTAAACTCGCTTTCGCGATGAATAAACTAAAGTCTCAAGACGCAATTACCCAAACCCCGAGTTTCCCCATATTGGTTCGGGTGAGTCAGGTCAACCTAGTTGATCAGGCTAAGTCAATCAAGACACAACATTCCCAATCAAGACAAATCACCCTCAAATGCAATAGTCTCACAAAATAGAACCCGAATCTAGAATTCCTCCTCCCCTAGCCCCCTAACTAAAATCTACTCACTACCCACGCCAAACATAATAAAACAAGAAATAAGGAGGCTAAGATAAAAACTAAACATGCTTGAATTAGAGGAAAGATAATTAATCTAAAACAATAAAGGAAACTACACTAACAAAACAACAATAAAGAGGGAAAGTAAACAACAAGGCAAAACAAAGGAAATAAATACTAGAAAGAAAATGATGGAAACAAACAAAGGAGAGAGAAAAACAAGGAATTACTAATAATAAGATTTAAATCAACACAAACTTGACTAGACAAAGACAAACAACAAAATACAAGAAATTGAAGAGGAAACTAATTAAGGAGGAGAGAGAGGAAAAGAAAGTACCAACTATGGAAGAAATACCCAAAAGAGGAAGATGAAGATTAACATAAAAAAATTGAAGCTTCAAGAAATAATACATGAATCTTGTCACCAAATTCCTGCAAAAACCCTTAATTCTTCAAAATAAAACCCAAATCTTCAACAAAGATGATAACTTGATTGCAAATGGAAGATGAAATTAATCTAAAACTAAGGAAACTTTCTAAATGTATGGAGTTTGTCTAAGGAAACTACTACAATGGAGATCCACTAAACTAATGAAGATCTACTAAAACTACCATAATCTAAGGAGGCACACTTAAGGCATAAATTGAAAAGAAAACCTAGGGTTACTATATATACTAAGCCCTTAATGGGTCACAGAACTTAAGGCCCAAATCCAATTCTTCCTTCCTTTAATTAGACCTTCACCCTTTTTTTTGGTAAATGGTAAGAATTATATTAAAAATAGGATCGTTTTCAACTTACAAACCCCAACTCACAATTACTCAATTAAATGCAACAAAGACCAGACTTAAGTACATATTCGATCAAAAATCCTCTTGTCAACACTCGAGATCTTTGCGCCAAAACCCTTGAATCTTTCACGAACTTCCATCTTTACTCGATGTAGCAGCACGGACGGTCGACGTACATAATGCTCAAGCCTGCATCTATTACGCTCCATCCAGATTATATACATCAAAGATACTAATCCAGCAATCACTATTTGCTTCCATAACAAAGATGGTTGTTTCCAAAACTTGCACCAAACTAACAGGTCCCCTATTACACCTTGTACTCCCAACCACTCAAGAGTCAACTCCAAGCACATGATACTGAGTTTGCAACGAAAGAACAGATGGTCGTGAGTCTCAGGTTGCTCCATACAAAGCACACATAATGGGTCAACATTACAGCCAAACCGAACCAGCCTGTCAGCTGTAAGTAGAAAATTTATAGCTTTATTAAATCGCGTACAAATATTGCATGATTTATACTCGATTTAACTTTGAAATATTCGTTATATTCGATATTCGATTATGAAATCGATATCAAATACTCGGAATGATTTTTTAAAAAGATAAAAAAGAAAAGGTTTTTGAAAATCGTTTAAAATAAATTAAACTAAAAAAATGATGTTTGATTCTCTCCACGTTAAAAATCGTCGTGTTTAGTTTTATGAAACCATGTGACGACTCTTTAGCATCAATGAGATTAATTTAGTTCTTTTTTGGTACGATACTCGATTAGAGAATCGATATTGTATTTTAAGAACGTTTGTTTTATATGAAAATAGTTTGTAGTATCGATATTAGAAAATGAAAAAATGCGACGATGACCCATAATAAAAAACGGACGACCGACGACGACAAGACGAGATAAAAAAAACGAGAGAAGGGAGGAGAGAAAGGAGAGAGTCGGGATTTGTAACACCCTCAACCTACATGCTTTGTATACTCGGAACGGGGCTCGTCGGAATGTGGCTTAGGCACGGGAGCGTCGAGTTAATGTCGGTGAGTTATGGTGGTTTTGGTCGTGTAGGGTGTCGGGTAACAGGCGGCCGGTTCTAAGGCTAAAGCGGCGTGATCTCGGGTTGTAATATTGGTTGCTCGATGCTATGTGTGTGTATGCTATTGCATGAATGTGTGTCGGGAATTATCTTGTTGTGAATTTTGATTGATGTGTGTGTTTTATGTGTCGATGATGGATGAATATTGTGTTGTGAGAGGGTCCTATTTATAGGAGTGGTCCTCGATTGAAGCTAGGAGAGGTAACCTTGCTTGGGTGATAAGAAACACCGGTTAGGATAGGAAAGGTAAGCAATTCGAGTAGAACGAGGATTCCGTTTCTTGATGGAGAAGGCATTGAGCCGGCTGGAATGAGAGTACTCGGCCGAGTACTCCTTGTGCTCGGTGGAGTGCTCGGTCGGGAATCCTATTAGGGATCGAATTCTATCCTTAATCGGAATTGTTTAATATTTTGTAGTTGATTTTTTGTAGTGTTCTACCTCAAGCCGGATTTGTGGGATGACACGGCCGGTTTGTATGTCTCGAAAATATCTTTGACCGGGTTTTGACTCGGTCGCTAAAAGACGGTTTTGCCCCTGGTGTCGGATTCGACTCAAATTAGTCTTATTTGACTCGAAACGACCCACTGAGCCTGAATTTGAGATTGGTTTTGTGAGATATGTACTCCATAAAAAGCCCAAGCCAAACGCCTATGATTTTGAGCCCATATGAGTATGTTAAAGCATGTTTACGTCCGATCATCATCGGGTGTTTGTTGAAAACTGCTATAGACACCTGGCGGTCAAAATGTGGGTGTCTACAAGATGGTACACTAGCATTACGGATCCAAGAAAAGTTCAAGGTGAAGGTTGAAAAGAATATCAGTTTACCCGCGTGTATGATCCAATGGCTACACAAGGTAAAAAAATATGGAAAATTGCCGTAGTACATTAGTTAAACTATCTTAACTTCTTAACCTTGTTCTACCTAAGTAATGGCCACTGAATCACTTTCTTCATTTCTTCTACTTATACAGTTGTGGGTTATCTCTTACTCTATAATTTATGTCTTGACTTGCTGTATGTTTTGCCGGGTTTGACAACAGGCTTCCTTTTGCTTCACACCGTGCCTGTTTTGTATGAAAACCTCGTGTAATTCTGAATCAATACTGGAGTGGTATTAAATAAATATGGAGTAAATGGTCCGTATATCACAAAGCTTTGGCTATGAATTGGACATCTCATTCGCATCTAACAACCACCAATCAGAAGCTATAAGCTGCACTACTTGCACTTGCATCATCTGAAGGATTTTACCGGTGCGAAAGCGGAATCTTAGGAAACAATTTCCTAACACCAATCCAAGAATACAAGCACAATATAGATATGAATCAGGACAAGAGTAGATCGAGAAATACATACCCTCGTAGCGTAAATTCCTCGATATACAAGACAGAGATACTAGAGAGCCCCACGTGTTGCTCCTTTACTCGGTCCACCAACCCAGTCGGAATCCCACGTCTGCTAGGACGGAAGAGATGGAACAATTCTCTCTCTTACTTTTAGGGTGCTTGAGGCAGTAAACTGAACTGACTTAGATTAGGTTTTCTCCTGGTTGATTCTTAATCTACTTATGACTCATCTACCATATCCTCATGTAGTAGTAGAGTTTAGGTTAAACCAAGAGACTAACCGGGCCTCATAAGTAGTCACAGTCTGATACCTCACAGGTTCACATTGGGCCTGTTTAGTTTCCTGACTAAGTCTGATTGTGTGACCTTATAGGATTATATATCCATAGTCATCAGCCCAATCGAATTGGACTAATTATCATAATTATTCTCTAGCAAGCAATTATGAATTACTATAATACATAACGATTATCTCCATAATAATATCCTATATTATATTTAGTAATTGCCGGAAATGTCTTAGGACATATTCCTTCAATCTCCCACTTGTCCGAAGACAATAAGGCAATCTTCAAATTCCTTAAGTCACTTAATGTCGAATTCGATCACATCTAAACATCTCATGATTAATGTGTCACTTATCAAATTCATTTCCTCGATCTCCGAGTTTGAACTGTCCTTGAATGATTAACTCCTTAATCCATTCCTCGCATGGCCATGCATTTTTCAGTTCTCCCTCATCAAGGGGCCCAGACACCAATCCTATCACATAGGAGGACTTATCCAGTCTTGTATCATCCAAAACTCCCACTCAATTCTTAGTATGCATGACGAATGTCTTTATAACCTCCTTTTACGGCGCGGCGTTTGACAGTGTCAATGCACAACTAATTGTATCATGGTTGCAATGATATACTCATGTCAAAGGAATCCACTAAACATAGATTTTGACTCTACTTTAGAATCTACTTTGGTCAAGTCACAATATATCCAATATATCCACTCGATTGAACAAACATCTCAATGTTCCCATAGCCCATGGAATTGCGCTATCCAACAATCTCGTGCTAGTCATTCAATGCATCACTTATGTCCAATTTTAGCGATACTGAATAGGGACACAAATAAGCTGTGATCTCTGCTCACCGATAGTTTTCCACTTATCAAAACACTTTTGATAATCCTATAGAGAACTCACATGCTTTCTGGACATTTTATTTAATACTAAACCAACGATTAAATAAGTATTAATGATTCAGATGAACATTCCAAACATCAACCATGTTTTAATAACTGTATTTCTCCAAATAAAATTTCAATGCTAATCTTGATTAGCTTAGATTCCATAGACCTAGTATGACTCTCATACCTAGGTGGTGGGAACGGTTTAGTCAAATAGATTTTCGACATTTGCATTGTTCTGAACCTTGCAAACTACCTTTGCCGCATTTGTCGTTGCTATGTACTCGGTTTCTTATGTAAAATCTAGCTACGAGAGTCCATTGAGACAAAGAATGAAACCAAACTACTGCGGAAGTCATCTTTAGTCACTACAGAAACTCACAACAGTGTAACTCGTAACAACCAACTCAAATTCTCCACCGCATACCAAGAAATCGTCCTTAATTCTTCTCAAGTACTTAAGGATGCTCTTTACGACAATTCAGTGTCAAACACTCGATTTTGTCTAGTATTTGTGTCATCTGGAACATGACAAGATCTTATCATCATAAGTGTCTTGACTAAGTCCAATCATCATCCTCGATCTATCTCCACAGATCTTGATGTCCAATATTTAATCTGTCTCTCCTAGATCCTTCATAGCGAAACAATAATATGACCATCCCTTGACTGCCTCAAGTATGGATACATCGTTTCCTATGATTAGTATGTCATCCACATACAATGTTAGGAAAGTAATAATACTCCCACTTAACTTCACATCCTCTTTCAGGAACTCTTTCAAGAAAGTGGTTTTGACATACATTTTGGTACGACTACTCTTAGTCACCTTATGGAGTCCCGACTTACCAAAGCATCCTTGTAGGTAGTAAGTTTCTTATTTTCCAAAATCATTATTTAGGAACATTCCGTCAAATAAGTTTTTGAAAACCTTTTCGTTGGAATATAAGATCTACTAGTTCTACAATATGGAACTACAACCCTTAGATAATTAGCTGATGGGTTGTGGGTCGAACCTACATCGCCACCTTTTACAACATCCTTATGTTGTGCCATCTCACTCAGTTGTTGCTCGTCATCACGAACTCCTTCGAGATGTATACTACTCCCACTTGACTTTTTGGAACAACCACCTTTTCCAAAAAGACACCACCACAAGCAACAACTACTTTGTTTATGCTTTAGGTGTAGACGTAATATCTGGTAGTCTATTCAGAATAGACCATAAAAGAAGACTTAAGAACATTTCCAATCCATATCACGTATATGGTGTCTCTTTTACTGCTTTGGTCAAAATCATGTTAAGTATGAATGCTGCATTCTGAATGCAAATCCGGATATGAAAATTAGAAGGTCAGTAAGACTTATCTTATATTCCTCACTGTTGATGTTATAGATGTGTGTTTCTAAAACATACAAACTATTTGATAATTTAGCGGAAATATAGAACATTTCATTTAAATATGCAGAATACCCATTATTCTCGACATTAAATGAATAGCTTTTGGAATCAAAACCAGAAACCAAAACATAGTTTATAGTAGTAGTTCGAACAAAATAACAATTACTGAGTTCTTAACTGAAACATAATAAAGAGACAAAGCTAGACTATAGGCTTCTAGTGCAGCAACTCTTGCTCCATTATCAACCAGTGAATCTACTTTTCTCATTTTCCAGCATTCTCCTCCTTTCTAGTCCCTGCACATTACATATAATGTGAGTACTATAACTTGGTATCGAATACCGTGGAAGTAGAAATTGCTAAATTCACTTCTATAACAGAATTTACCTGAGGTAGAAAGACCATTTTTCTTGTCCTCCAGGTACTTGGGACAGTTCCTTTTCCAATGGCCAACCTTTTGACAATATAAGCATTCTTGTTCAGCCGCAACCTTTGCTTTTGAACTAGCCTTTCCCTTTCCAGAAGAATCGGACTTGGCAACTTCCTTGTCTTTATCCTTTTTAGGCCCAGTCCCAGTCTTTTTGAACTTTTTCCCTTTACGAATCATAAGAACATCTTTATGTTCCTTTTCTGGTTCATTCGGGATGTTCCTCTCAGCCTGAATCAACATGCCATGCAACTCTGGCAAGGTTGTTTTCCCTCCTTGCATACAAAAGTTTAAACGAAAGTTTCGAAAACCTTCGTGTAATGAATTGATCACAATATCAATAGCTAGCTCAGGTGGATAAGCAAAACCAAGTTTTTCCATGACCTGAAAGTGTCCAATCATATTGAACACATGTGGTCCAACTGGCTCACCATATGCCAACTTGCATTCGAGTAACCTGCGATTAGCCTCAAATCTCTCTAGCTTAGCATGTTTCTGAAACATGGTTTTCAGCTGTGCCATAATGCTGTATGCATCCATACCATCAAAACGCTTTTGAAAGTCTGGTTCCATGCATGCAAGCATTAGACACGTGACTTGCACGCTTGTCGCAATGGTTTTCTCTCTAGATTTCTTTTGGACATCTGATGCCGTTGCAGAGAGTGCACCAGGAAGAGCAGTGTCCAAAACAGACTCTTTTCCTTCACATCTAAGAACAATTCTCAGATTTCTTTCCCAATCAAGGAAGTTGTTAGCATTCAGTTTGTCCTTCTCAAGGACAGAGCGCAGATTAAAAGCAGAGTTGTTGTTGTTGTTACTAGTCATAATTTCTACATAAACAAAAAATACAAGCGAGTATAAGCAAAATGTTCATCAAAGCAGTTTAAAACAACCTTTTAAACCACCAAATGCCCTTTAAAAATTATCCCCTAAAAGGCATTCAACCAAGACCCTTTCCCACTATCCATCAAACGGACTTTGGCCCTGCCTTATAATGTTTAAGGTAAGTAACAACCTTACTAATTATAACTGCCTTATAATTCTTGGTCGACGTGTTTAACAACTCCTTGTCAAACACCATCTCTTTGTTTCGAAACCCAAAACTTTATCTTTTGATAGTTCCGTTGAGTCAAACCAAACATTAACGTGTGAATTTCATAAATTCACCCTATTATCCCCGGAAATACGATCAACACCCTGCTTTGGCAGAACCTATCAATCGTGTTCTAGGGCTTCATAGGTGTTGTCTGGAAAAACATAAGACTCAATATTACTTATATGGGGATCAAATGTCAGTTATTTACGGTGAACTCATAACAAAATAACCACATTCACAAAATAAAGCAAGCATAAAACAAATTTAAATGCAAGCATAAAAATAAGTGATCTAGTATGGCCCCTAAACTAACTAGGTCCAAAAGCTCCATCCGGATCTCCATCCTTCATGAAACCTCCCTCGAATCGTTTGGATCTCCATCCTTCATCTTCTCGGGACTTCGTCTTCAAATTACATTTATTTTCACTAATTACAACTTAACTAGTAAAATAAAACAATACATTATTACATTGCAATACGATGCGCCCGCAATCGTATGAACTAAAATAATTATACGTTGCTCGCGTAACAAGACGAATAAATAATTAAAAATTATTACAACGAATAACGATACGCAGATCGTAAACCATCCTAGTTTGGGCCATACTAGCACAAGCCAATCTCATAACAATTATAATGGCATTCAGGCGCCGCATTCACAATACGGAAAAATAAATAATGAATCTCATTCATATTCTAATTAACGATTAATTAGAAAAAACTTGAAATTAGTAACACGGCCTAACTCTTAAGTCGTAAACTAATCGCAGAACCAACTTTAGTAACACGACTTAACGATTAAGTCGTAAACTAAACAAACGAATTTATTATGACTCAATCTGTAATATGTTATCATGGATGTAATCAAATTACGTAAATTTTGCATTATTGATTGATAAAAGAAATTAAATTTCTCATAACGGGTCAAGCAACAAGAGCAAATCCAATTTGCCTTCAACACGGGCCAAGACAAAATGACTAACATCAAATATCTTTAAAGCCTTTGGCCCACAACACATTACATGTTAGATGGAGGATGAATCATCATCACTATTCATCCAACCATCATCCTTAACTCCTTAAGGATTTAATGGCTGCAACTCCATTAGCAACACTTGCCAAGGTCGATTATCGCAGAACAATGCCATCTGAGAGCCAGTTGGTCGAGACGACGTTCAACCACTAGTCTCGCGAGCTGAGCCAGCCAAGTCTCACCTGATGAGACCGGCCCGTGTATCCGTTCTTGGTTGTCGAACAACCACCACATAAACGCCCTTTCCCAGATCTGATCCGGGAGCCGCCTTGTCGGACAAGACGGCTAACAAGAGCGCTCATACATGGCCGACCGACGCACACCCAACAAATAATTGGCATGCGACCACCATATGGCCAGACTCGCCAGCCACCTTGCTCCGGTCGTCAACCACCATAGCTTTGGCCCACACACGTCATACGTATGCGACCATGGCTGAGCAATATTTTGACCCACCAACAATTGGCGGCCAAAAGCCTCGTTCCCGTTTACCCTCTATTTTTATTTTCTCAAAATGAATTGATTTGGGTAATATAAGATTCAAATTGCATAAAACAAATAACAGTTTATTTTATTTTATCACAAAAGAACTCAATTCATATAGAAACTCCTTTCTAATATGATATGGTCCGATTAAATCGACATTCTCTACAAATTATCATATAATCCTAGAAATAAATAGTAATAATAATAACCTTTGACCGTAAAAATCTAATTTTTATCGATCTTCTTTAAAAATCAATCAACCAATATCTCCATATTAGTTACGCCAATTTTCCCATGATAAACTCGAGATTATAATTGAATCACAATAAAGACGTACAAACTATATGAATCTGATCATATAAATATCATGCTAGAGGCTCTGATACCACTGAAGGATTTTACCGGTGCAAAAGCGGAATTTTAGGAAACAATTTCCTAACACCAATCCAAGAATACAAGCACAATATAGATATGAATCAGGACAAGAGTAGATCGAGAAATACATACCCTCGTAGCGTAAATTCCTCGATATACAAGACAGAGATACTAGAGAGCCCCACGTGTTGCTCCTCTACTCGGTCCACCAACCCAGTCGGAATCCCACGTCTGCTAGGACGGAAGAGATGGAACAATTCTCTCTCTTACTTTTAGGGTGCTTGAGGCAGTAAACTGAACTGACTTAGATTAGGTTTTCTCCTGGTTGATTCTTAATCTACTTATGACTCATCTACCATATCCTCATATAGTAGTAGAGTTTAGGTTAAACCAAGAGACTAACCGGGCCTCATAAGTAGTCACAGTCTGATACCTCACAGGTTCACATTGGGCCTGTTTAGTTTCCTGACTAAGTCTGATTGTGTGACCTTATAGGATTATATATCCATAGTCATCAGCCCAATCGAATTGGACTAATTATCATAATTATTCTCTAGCAAGCAATTATGAATTACTATAATACATAACGATTATCTCCATAATAATATCCTATATTATATTTAGTAATTGCCGGAAATGTCTTAGGACATATTCCTTCATCATCATCAAATCAATAAACTACACTCCATCCTTTAATAAGCTGTTTATTTTTCATTCGTCCACCAAATGGCTGTATTGACTTTCTATTCTATTCTCATGAAAATCTAGTGATATTGGGGACTTACTTCGTCTTATCTACCAATTTTCATCCATTATTTAAAGGCAAATTCTTGTTTGTAACGGGAATATCCATCACAAATGTGTGTTGGGTCAAATAATAAACACTTGGGTGGTTAAAGACAAAATAATGTGCTCTTCCTAGGCTTATCTTTTCTAACCAAGTGCTAGTATTTGACTCGTTACCAATTTGTGACGGATATTTCCGTCATAAAGTAGACTTACTCCTATTCTAATAATATTAGAAATAATACTAAGACGGTTTCCTTGTCCTCTTATAGTACTGATTTGCTGCTAATCCGGTGTAGAAGAAAACTCTATTTGATCAATGTTTGACCTTTGAATCAGATAGTATTTGATGGTGTTTGTCAATCATCTCAGGTATTCATTCATAATTCATATTTATATTTCAGATAGTATTTGAAGTTATTGTTGCTTGAGCATATTTGGTTGTGTAGGTTGATATCATCCCATGGTAATGACTTGATCATAATTAGGTTTAGGAAACGTTGACGATTTTTAGCTCGGAAATTTTGAGAGCTCGTCTCTACTCAAGCGTTCTAGCATTAGCATGACTTCATCAATCAGGGAATCACGCCAATTAATTATATAGCAATGTAATATAAGCTATTAAAAGCGACGCATGTTGGAGATTTGTTAATTTATCTCTTATAAGGATGTTGTGGAGCCAGTTTTCTTACGATTTATGGAGTACTTGGCATCATTTCATTAATACAAGACGTCGGTTTTAACTTTGAAGTGTGCTAAACAGGGTTGCCCATTTCTTCTGCATTACTAGTAATTATGTTGTGTCTCCTTCAGCTGAAAGATGAAAACAACTAAAAACTTTGTTTAATGACAGGGATCGGATGCATGACAATATTCCAACCACCAAGACATTGATCCACATTATTCTGTTACTTATTCTCCTTTTATTTGCCTCATTATATTATGTCGTTATTGCTCGACACTGTAATCTTGCTTTTCTCCATTTTCGAACATAGTTAAGTATGTCGTGTGGAAGATCGTGACTGTAATTAATTGTTTTGTTATTAATAAAATGTAGTTACTATTTATGTGAAAGTGACGCCTAATTTTGGTATATATTTTTTCGTAATTTAATAGTTCAATAGACATAGGGCGTACAAAATAACCCATGTCTATACTATGACAATAAACATACGACAGATAAATAACCCATGTCTATATTTATAAATAGACATAGTACGTAAAAAATACCCATGTCTATTGTTTTTATAGACATGGGTTAAATCTGCAAACCTATGTCTAATATAAAAATAGACATGGGTTATTAGAAAACCTATGTCTATGACCTATGTCTAAGTATTTGACAATAGATGCCACTCAACTTAACATGGGTCTCAAAACCCATGTCTATTAGTGAGAACGACCCATGTCTATTTGATGTTTTGTAGTAGTTTTTGTAATTTTCTTTTAGATCAATTTCTTAAGAAATGTGTGGTTAATGTGTATGCAACTTTATTCATCTCGAAGAAGGAGAAGCCATTTGTTTTTTTTGTAACACAGACGCGACAAAAGTCGGAAAAACATAAGCAAACAAACACTAAAGAAAGAAAAGAACAAAAATCAAACGAACTAGAAACTACGAACTAAAGAGGGAATGGCACAAGACGATGCCACGAAAACGCCTCCCACATCCCGCTGGACCAACTTAAATAATTCGTCTGGGATATCTGAACCGTCCACCGTCGAAACTCGTGGAACTTGTGAGACCCCTTTGTTAGCCAGCCAGTCAGCACACCCATTCGCTTCTCGATAAATATGCATAATCTCAAACATTCCAGCATGACCTTCCACCAAACTCTTACAAAGGCGTATCATGTGACAATGGGCTGAAGGTAGGCCTTCCGCTTGATTGATTAGCTTCGTGACTACTTGAGAATCGGTTTGAATAATGACGCGACATAAATTCCGTTCTAAAGCAAGGAGTAATCCCCTTCGGAGGGCCATAATCTTAGCCCGAGTGACCGTTGCCACTCCAAGAGACTCCGAGAAGGCAATAAGAGGGCTACCTGAGCTATCACGGAAGATGCCTCCCGCACCTGCCGGGCCTGGGTTGCCCTTCGACGCTTCATCTATGTTTAAAACAACCCATCCATTGGGAGGCGTTATCCATCGAATGAATATTTCCTATTTCTTTGGTTTGATCCGACCATGCAACACATCATCTCCATTCATCGCTTTTCTAATACGTTTGACCTGTATCCATAAAAAACGACCAGGGTGTATCAGAATATTCTCGTCTCGGCCAAATACTCTACAATTCCTCCATTTCCATATCCACCACACAATCACGGTTAATATTTTTGGCCAAGCATTTATGTTTGCTTTCGAATCTTGTTGTAGATTCTCAATTATCCATTCCGAACCCGTCATTCCTTGTCGTCCTATGCCCATGTCCAGGCCTGGGATAATAGTAGCCCACACCCTTCTTGCACTTCAACAGTCTCTTAGTAAGTGAATGAGAGTCTCTGTTTCTTCCTTACACTGTCCACAAAGCAGGTCTTCTGTCATAGCCCGTTTAGCGCGGTTATCGTTAGTAATGAGGTGGTCATGTAAGGCGAGCCAGAGGAAGATGCGCATTCTTTGTGGAACACTAGTTTTTCATGGGAGCTTCCATGAGGGGTGGTCCAAGTTTGAGTCTTCTTTCCTGATGATAGCAATAGCCATTTTAAGGGAAAAACGACCAGAGGACGTCGGATTCCAGTAAAGTGTATCCGAGTTTTCTTCATCTACTACAACTTCAAAGGAAGCAATTGTCTTAAGTATTTCTTCATTGAAGAATTCACCAAGAAGGTCCCATTTCCAACCCACATTTTCTTCCAACATATCGTTAACCGTGGCCTCTCGATGGTGACTCGGTATATTCATAGTGGTCAAGTCCGCGAGGGGGGCATTGGTAGCCCAGGCCTGATACCAAAACGAGGTTGCTAGGCCATTTCCAATCGACGAACTTACTCCCGTCTTAACTGTCTCAAAACTCTCACTTATTCCCTTCCAAGCATTGAAGCTATTACATTTGGATTCGAACATACCCATATCGCATCGACAGTGACAATATTTATAGCGAAGGACCCGGTCCCACAACGAATTTTGCTCGTTAAGCATTCTCCAACCCAACTTAGCTAAGAACGCCGCGTTAACTTGTCTCATGGCCTTTAATCCTAGGCCACCACTTCTCTTGTCTCTGGTTACATTGTCCCAAGCTACTAAGTGTAGGCCTTTCTTGTCATTCGAGCCACCCCACAGGAATTTCCGACTTTTCTTATCAATATCATCACAAATTGACCTCGGTAGTTTAGCCGTTTGCATAGAATACATAGGTAACGTTGATAGTGTGGATTGGATCAGGGTTGTACGTCCGGCTAAAGATAGCATTTTAGCCTTCCAACTCGTTAGTCGCTTATCCACTTTGTTGATAATATATTCAAAGCTTTCCCGAGTTACTCGACCATTAATGGTAGGCATGCCCAAGTAGCGACCTAAGTCCTCGGTTCTATCAATGCCTAGTACTGTCAAAACTTGATCGGCGTGATAGTCATTGGTGTTCGAGGAGAACGAAACCCGGGATTTTTCTCGGCTGACACGTTGCCCAGACGCCAGGCAAAAAGCGTCTAAACATCTTTGAATGCTTTGGGCTTTGTTCATATTCGCTTAACCAAATAGAATTATGTCATCCGCAAAAAATAGATGGGTTAAGGTCGGTCCATGGCGACTGGTACGAATGCCCCGCCACCTATTACTCTCAACCTCCTGTTCTATAAGTTGACTCAATTTCTCCATATACATCGTGAAAATATAAGGCAAAAGTGGATCACCTTGTCTTATACCTCTCGTTGGTTTGAAATATTCGGTTTTTTCCCCATTCCACAAAATATTGAGCTTTGAATGTTCAATACATTGCATAATTGTCTTTATCATCCTACTGGGAAGTTTCGTATCATTCATCGTGTATTTAATAAACTTCCAATCGAGCTTGTCGTAAGCTTTTTCTAGATCGAGTTTAATAACCATGAACCCTTGAGCTCCTTTTTTGCTTCGCATAGAGTGGAGTACTTCTTGCACGATCACGATATTATCGGTTATTTGTCGACGCGGGACAAAACTCGTCTGTGTGGGACCAATAAGGACAGGTAAGACAGGCTTTAATCGGTTCACAATGGCTTTCGTGATGACAGTCCTATTGGTCGGAATTGACTCGCTTTTTGTGGATGGTCCACTTTTGGAATAAGTGCAATGAACGTTTCACCTAGTTCCTCAGGGAACATATTGTTGTTAAGAGCATTGAGAGCTAAGGTTCAAATACTTCCTCCCACGATATCCCATTGGGATTGATAAAACAACGCTTGAAATCCATCCAGTCCCGAAGCTCGAAGTGGGGCCATTTGTTCCAGCGCTAATTCTATTTCCAAAGCAGAGTAAGGGAGGTCCAGGCTTGTTTTCTCTTCGACTGTCAACTCCGGGAATTTCCCAATCGTCAAGTAATACATATCGACCGCAACATTATTACCTGCAAACAGGCCTTGAAAATATTCTAGTACCATTTTTTGCACTACTTGAGAGTCCCATTGCCAATTGTTGTTCTCATCGAGCAGAGCTTCTATCCGATTGAACTTTCTACGGATAATTGTACTCAAGTGAAAGTACTTGGTGTTACGGTCTCCATCACAAATAGCTTCCATTCTCGATTCTTGGAACCAAAGTATTTCTTCTCCTTTAAGAACATCATCTAATTGTTGTTTGAGTTTCTCCTCAAATGTGTGATAGAAATACGGGCATCCTCGAGACAGTGACCGTTGCAGCCCAAGAATTCTTCTCTGTAAGTTTTTTTTTTCTCGAGAATATTATGGAATACCGTATGGTTCCACCATTGTAATTTCTTAGCAAAGTGGGTCACAAATGGGAACAAAGGTGCCGCTTTTTGCCATTGCTCTTCCACAAACTTTGTAAACTTGTCATTGCACAACCATGCTGCTTGGAACCGAAACGGACGAATGAAACTTGGGACAGGAGCAAACCCGCTGGTACTCAGTAACAAAGGGCAATGGTCTGACTGATTGGCTATAAGGTGTCGGAGAGAGCCTTCAACGAATAACGTTCTCCAACTGGAATTACAAATAGCTCGATCAAGTCGTGCCCATTGTCGTGTTTTTGGCGAGTTGCCTCTCGACTAGGTGTGAGATGGTCCAGAGAAATCGATGTCAATCCAGTCATTATTTTCAATCCAATCATTAAATCGATTACATCTAGTGCGCATATGGTCTCTTTGCCCATTTCTCTCATGAAGGAATCGAGTATCATTAAAGTCTCCCATAGCTAACCAGGGTCGATTGGAGTTTCGTTGTAGATCCTCGAGTTCGTCCCATAACTCAAATCGTTTGGTAATATCGGGATTCCCATAAACAGCCGAAAAGTTCCAAGGTCGTTCTCCTTGTCTCGCAATTTCAATGGTAATATGCTGATCATGTTCGACGAGAGGGTTATGAGAACTTCATCCTCTTGCCAGAACAACCAAATACCCCCACTGAATCCCGTAGCATCAACTCGCTTCTGCCCATTAAAATTGATTTTATTGAAAATCCGTTGGGCTCCCTCTTCACTAATCTTAGTCTCAAATAAGGCTAGAATTTGCAGTTTATTGATCCTAATTAGTTCTTTAAGCATAGACAAAAAAGCGGGACTAGCCGCTCCTTGAACGTTCCATGCCATCAGGCGTAATTCTTTGGGTGTCATATATCTCTAGTCGTCAGAATCCATAAAATTGTCAGGTAGAGACTCACAAGGGTGAGGATACTTACATGGACGAGGATTCATCCACAGAGTCGAGACCATTGGGTTCGATACTTGGAGCAAAATCTCCGAGTTCAGCTTCTTTAGGAACGAGATTGATTCTTCTTTCATTAGGAGAACTCTCGAATTATTCAATGTCGTCAGGAGAACCGGTAAAGACATTTGTGATGTCAGTAAGAGGATATGGGTTGGTGGTGTGTGGGTTGGCCAGAGCACCAGGTTCAAAGACTTCTCGTCCATTCAGGTGAAGAGGTAGGGTATAAGTCGAGCGTGGTGGTTTCAGCTGCTGGCGCTTGGCAAGACGAAGGTGGTGAGAGAGTTTCTTAGTGTTCTCTTTGCCGGGGAAAGAATAACGTTTGCCTAGGGTATGGGCTTGGGATGGACTTTTAATTATAGAAACCTTGTCCAACCCGGACTCCTTTTCTTGGAGAACTAGATTTCCAAAATCAGCATTAGGTAACTTCAGGTTAAGGAAATTAGTCAACTTTCCTAACTCGACATGCATACTAGTTCCTCCTTCTTCAATTGTAGAGTTCTGGATGGCCACATTAGCAGGTTGCTGACTTATAAGGTCCTCCTTTTCCTTAGTTTGTTCCTGTACTCTATGGTTTCTTGGCTCTGGTGTCTTGTGTGCTGGCATTGGCAATTTGGAAGTACTATTGCTCTGTCTTTGGCATGGACGTATTGGTCCTTGTTTCGCTACAGATGCTTCACCTTTCTCGGTCACAGATGGAACTATCTCATTTGGGAGGGTCGTCTCCTGATCAGCATCCGTTTGGGTTAAAAGTCTGAATCTAGACCCGGCTTCTGTTTCATGCACATTGACCAACACCTTCCATTGTGTCCCTTTGGTTGTTTCAGACGCAGGTTTCGTGTTTTTAATTGGTCTCTTGTGGGCGGTTTTGGTGACGAGCATCCAATCTCCGTAAGAGCTAGATTCCAAATCCTGATTAGGTATTAGACTGACTTGTTGTGTTCCATTGTTTGGCCGTCATGGTATAGTATTTGTGCTGCTAATAGCATCTTCTTTAGGGAATAATGGACAACTGTCATCCCCATGTCCAAGTCGACCACATTTGTAATAGATTAGTTTGATCCCCTCATATTGAATACACCAGATTCACCCATTGAGTCTAAACTTTGAGAGTAGCGGTTTGGATAGGTCGACCTCAACACTCATTCTGATAAATTGTCCTCTTTCAGCCAAAGACATTGTCTTGTCGATGCGGATGACCTTTCCCACCTTATTGCCTTTTTTCATAAGGAATTCCTCATGGTAGTATTCCACTGACAATTTCGGGATTCGGATCCATGTTGTTCGGAATCGAATAGGTTCCTCTGTGGCAACAAAATTTGGTACCCATTTGCGGATTTTCAAGTAATGATCCCCAATCATCCAAGGGCCTTGCGTGAGGATAAATTCATAGTCCTCCTTGTTCGTAAATCGCGCCACATAGTACGGGCAACCGATGTCAGTGATTTTAAGATCCCCTTTCAGAGCCCACTTCTTCTTAATCTGACGGATTAGGTTGTAATAGCCGATGTTCTTGTCAAACAGTTTAATAATTAAAGTGTCCTTCCAATACTATCAGAGAGTTTTTTTCTCTTCCTTCGAGAGAAAGATCATAGGGCAAGTAGGGTCTTCTCTGAAATTGTCCTCCGGTTCGTCGTCGTCTGATTCATCATCGGATGCATCTAAAACATCAGCCACAAAAGCGGCATTGATGTTGATTGCAAATGACGGCGCGACTCCATTATTCAATGAGTCACGGTACGAAGAACGTTGAAAGACCCCCTGCACATTTTTCTCAGCATCCGGCCTCCATTACGACTTCATGATTGCTCATTGATGCGTTGTTCGTTATCATCTTGGATTTCTTTGTTGATCGATTCAGCTGTTCATCTAAATTTTCGCCGCTAGGGTTCAAGGAGAAGCCATTTGTTCAGACAAAGTAATCTTATAATCAAGAGTAAGTATAAGTAATCAGTTCCTTTTCTTGGGAGTTGATCGCGGTGCAGAAGTTGAAAGTTTTGGGAATAACATCAGTTTTTCAAGCAGTGCATGCTCATCTGCTAAAAGCGTTTAGCCGTCCGAAGTTGTTTTCTCAGCCGTGCATGTCAGTGGACTGTCTATTTATTTGAGAAATGGATTCGAAGAAATCATCTGCAAACAATAAGCATATCCCGAAGAAAAGGTACAAGAAGCTGTCTAATCAACACATCAAAAAATCAAAGATCAATAGGCTTGAAGCAATGAATGGGGAAGAATACAATCTAGTTAATGGTGACACTGAGAGAAGATGTGTCATTCAAAATAGCCAAGTCAACAATGGGGTGATTTACCAGAATGGGGGAAATAATGTTATTCATATTTCGTCATCATCGGGGAGTAGTAGTGATTCAAACGAGGGGATACGTAGAAGGAGAGGAGGAATTCCGAATGGACACTTACCAAATGGGATTATTAATCGACAAAACATAAATAGAGAGGATGAGGTTATGGATGAGTTCGGTGGAGATGTCGAGCCAAGGGATTTTGCATTGACTTCCTTGAACAGCCTCCAAGGATGGATGGTGTTTGGACACGCTTGGCGTTTACCAAGAGTAGGAGCCATCATTACTCTTAACCCAGAAGTTATTAGAGAATATGAGGAGTTGTGTAGTAAATGTGTGTTGGGCTTTATGGTGGATTATAGGGAAATCGACGCATTTGCAATTAATTTGGCTATTGATGCTAAATGGACTACGAGAGGTATTGTTACTATATTTAAGTTGGATGGTCTCTTTTATTTTCTTTTGTGAGGATAATATAGATAGACTAGATATTATTTATAGAAGCGTTGCCTCATTCTATGGGGGATTGATGGTATTTTGAGAGTGGGAAAGGCAAATGGTGCCGCGAACTGTTCGTTTTCCAATGACGAACGTGTGGGTTAGAGTAACGGGTTTGCCTTTTGAATTTATCAATAACGACGTTGGAAATGTGATTGGAAGAATTTTGGGTCAACATTACTGGGTGGAACCTATGAAGATTATCCCTGCCAATGACTTCATTCGAATCCGGGTAACAATTATGCTTGATGAATTGCTCATCCCCGGATTTTTCCTTGCTTGTGACGAGGGAACATTAATAAGTACGAAGAGATTTTTAAATACTGTGTTAGGTGTGGTAAAATAGGACATAAAGCAACAAGATGTGCAGCTACACCCAGATAAGTCTCGACAAGAATTGACTCGGTCCTAAGAAGAGCGGTTCGACAGCGATTTGTTATGTTTCAAGCAGAGACAAACCATGGAATGTTCAATTTGGACATGCGAGCGAACCCGGCCCAAGCTGATTACGCCATTTCTAGGATCCATTTCGTTCAAGGAAATCTAGGGGATTTTCAGGAGACTCTTTTGGAAGATAGGCTCGTAAATTTTGATTTAAGTACTTCGCCAGGGGGTCGAGTCGTGGTAGGTATGAAGTTTACTCCTGATGATATTCCATTTACAGGTACTGTTCTTTATCCAGTGAGTGATAGAAACAGGCAGAGGGGAGGTGAAGAGGAAGGAAACAATTACAGAATGGAAGTTGATGAAGATAATAGGGCTGATAACAGGGTCGATCCTAGACCTATGGGGGGATATAGCCAGACGTCTTACTGTAGAGGGGCCTCATGGGACGAGTGGAATTATGAGGGACCCTAACCACGTTCCACACGGATTCCACTATGAAGACCCATATGTGAGAGAAATGAACGTTGAAGAAGTAATCGATGAAACCAATCCTGACTGGATTAGGCAGCATGAAATTAGAAGGAAGGTGGCGGGGGATGTAAATAGAGCTTTGGATGAAGATGAGGCGGAAGGATTGACTGAGATGTTCTTTTCGCCTATTGGTTTCCCAATCATAATTCATGAGCTACTAAGAGAAGAGGAAAACAATCAGGATAGAGATTGTAATAATCAAGACCCTGATACTCCTGCTACAAATACAGGAGAGGAGGATAGGAATGCGAACGAAAACGCTGTGGAAGAGGAAGAAGAAATGGAGGCTGAACCAGTTGAACCCCAGGATGGCATTTTGGAGGGCAGAGTGCAAGAAGAATTAGTTGAAGAATTAGCTGAGGAAGAGGGAGATTTTATTAGGGTTCTTGATGCTGATAAGGTAGAGCGTGATAGAAGGGAAAGGGATTTAGAGGTCAGGGTAGGGGAACTAGTGAACCAGGTGGAACAACCTAATGAGACGTCACCAGGAGGAATGGATTTAGTATAATAGGGGCATGATATAGATGCAATATTACTCGAAGGAAGGTTGCAAGGGAGGCCTTTTATGGGGAATGACCAGACTGAAGATAATTCTCAGGAGATTATTGTACAATTTTCATTGGATTTGTATGGAAATGGTACTGCTATTTTCCCTCCTACAAATCAGTTGTGGACATGACATAGGTCCACCCCGACGCGGCCACGCGCGGGTTTGTGTAGGCGAATGAATCTCCATATGAGAAGGATCGAATTGAAATTTAGGTCTATGTGGAGTCGCTACCGAATTTTATGGTTATTCGGAACCGTTCGAGCCCACTCTATGTCGTAGTGGGCCGTATACGAAATACGGCCCATTTCCGATGTCAGAGTTTATTGGGCTCGTCCCTTTGCATATCGATATAGATGCCGACTTGAGCGGTTAATCGTATATTGAATGACTCTCGTTTGCCAACGGTTTCGGGCATCCGGAAACCGAGGTTCTGAGTAAGGGGTGAGGGTACGTGTTGGGAAGCCCACAAATGACACCCAACCCCGCCCGCACATTAGCGGCCTCTACTAAGAACTCGAATGACTTTCTAATACGCGTGCTAGTAAAACGGGAAAATGATATGCAAAGATTTATTTTCCCTAAACATGCGAATGTAATTGAAAGGGTTTCTAAGTCAATTTAATGCAACTAAAATTAACGTCGAAGTTGTATTTTAGCATGCGGGTTCATTTAGTATAATAAACGAATAATAAATAAATTGACAAAAGAAACAAAAAGAAAACGCGTTAGTAAACGATGTAAAGAAACGAATAATAACGGTTTGCAAATATTGAACTGAGTTGAAAAGATGCAAATATGAGGATGCATGATTTGAAAAGATAGTATACATGTGATTAATTATGCACATGTTGACCTAAGTCGTAAAATACTATCGAGTTTGAAAAATAGAATAATGTACGACTTGCGTTTGAGTCGTTATGAGGTCACTCGATCGAGTGGTCGATGGACTCGATCGAGTGGAACCTAAAAAAACGATTCTGTTTTGCGTCAAAGACCGTACTCGGCCGAGTTATTGACTAACTCGGTCGAGTACATGGCCACTCGACCGAGTCACTGTGAGACTCGATCGAGTGGGTGTTCTGATGAGCATTCTGACCCGATTTTGAGGTGCCACTCGATCGAGTGGGCTAGGCACTCGGTCGAGTGCCCTCTGTACGAATTAAAATTCGTTTGTAAAAAAACATGTTTTATGTCGAAAATCATTTTAAGTAGGTCGTTGCTATAAAATTAAATTTCCTCCGCGTTTAATAATATCATAATTCTAACGAATTGTTTTGATAATTATTTTAGCCTCAACGGAAATTGCGTTTTGAATTGATTTTATGTGATTTAGGAGAATTGACTATTTGATTAAATAAATAAAATAAAAAACTTGATTCCCTCGACTTCTCCGACATCGAATAAATCCCTAGAGATCGTGATGTCGGATCCGTGTCAACGGGTTTCGACCCTTATTAAAATTGGTTTTAGAAAATTCGATGAATGCAATATTAACGATGATAATGACGAGAAATAAAGACGAATTCTTGTTTAAGTTGACTCATCTCAATAATCAAATAATCGGGGTACCGGGATAAGCGACCGTCAACGCTGTGTGCAGTACACTTGTATGTTCGTGTTTTCTTATCCCGATATCCCTCTTACTCGACACAAATCAATGAGTATTTTAATATTTTGATGCAATAATGATAACAAGGTAAATAATAATGATAACAAACGTAATAGTAATAATAATAATAATAATAATAATAATAACGTAATAATAATAATAATAACAATAATAATAATAATAATAATAATACCGTAATAATAATAATAATAATAATAATAATAATAATAATAATAATAATAATAATAATAATAATAATAATAATAATAATAATAATAATAATAATAATAATAATAATAATAATAATAATAATAATAATAATAATAATAATAATAATAATAATAATAATAATAATAATAATAATAATAATAATAATAATAATAATAATAATAATAATAATAATAATAATAATAATAATAATAATAATAATAATAATAATAATAATAATAATAATAATAATAATAATAATAATAATAATAATAATAATAATAATAATAATAATAATAATAATAATAATAATAATAATAATAATAATAATAATAATAATAATAATAATAATAATAATAATAATAATAATAATAATAATAATAATAATAATAATAATAATAATAATAATAATAATAATAATAATAATAATAATAATAATAATAATAATAATAATAATAATAATAATAATAATAATAATAATAATAATAATAATAATAATAATAATAATAATAATAATAATAATAATAATAATAATAATAATAATAATAATAATAATAATAATAATAATAATAATAATAATAATAATAATAATAATAATAATAATAATAATAATAATAATAATAATAATAATAATAATAATAATAATAATAATAATAATAATAATAATAATAATAATAATAATAATAATAATAATAATAATAATAATAATAATAATAATAATAATAATAATAATAATAATAATAATAATAATAATAATAATAATAATAATAATAATAATAATAATAATAATAATAATAATAATAATAATAATAATAATAATAATAATAGACGAAAAGGAACGGAGAAAAGAGAAGAGAAAGAAGAAGGAGGTTTGTCACCCTCAACCTACATGTTTCTGTCTCGGACTAAGGCTCGTAAGCGTGGCTACAACACGGGAGTCTTAGGCTAAGTTGTGGTGGCTCGGGTTGAATTCCTAAAACTAGGTTTAGGGTTTGCTAAAGTCGGTTTTCCTAGGGTTTTTCTAGGGTTTGTTGTAGATGCGTCGGATTAGGGTTGTGTAGCTTGCTAGGGTTGTAAAAGATTAGGGTTTTGTAAGAGGTGAAAAGTTGTGTAAAGGGGTGTTGCATGGGGTGTATATATAGAAAAGATTAGGGCACCCGGTTTAGGGCACTCTACCGATTAAGAGGCCAACTCGGTCGAGTGGCCCGTTATGCCAGCCGTCGGGCTCAAAGCAGGCCCACTCGATCGAGTGGATAGGTCACTCGATCGAGTGGCCTAGATGGGTTGCGCGGGTCTTGTTGGACCTTGACCTTGATGGGTTTTGATGTTTGATTTGGACTTTTGATGATTGATGGGTTGTTTTGTGTTTCTCGGAAGTGACTTTGACCGGGGTTGACCCAATCGTGAAAAGTCGGTTTTATTTCCGGTGTCGGTTTTGGCCCAAATTAGTCTTGTTTGACTCGGAATGATCTACTGGGCCTGGATTTGAGGTCCGCTTGGTGAGATTTGTACTCCGTAAGTGTGTTAGCCAGCGATTAATGGATTTGAGCCCGTATCCGAGCGCGTAGAAACATGTTAGCGTCCAATCATCATCGGGTGATTTTTGGAAACTACCATAGACACCTGGCAGTCAAAATGCGGGTGTCTACAGAGCCCCCACTCTGACTGAGGCTTGGACAGGGCGAAAGTCAGAGTAGCTACCAAGCCCGTTAAGACCTGGTAGACTTCCGGTCGGGTCGTTTATAGTCTGTTAGACTCGCGTGAAGGGCTCGCCAGCCATAAGACAGAGATCATACCTGCGCTGGATGATCGTACTCCGTGGGGAATTTGGGCTTGTCGCGTAAGTCCTGGGTGCGCCTGTGTGTTGGCCCATCCCGTGCTATCCCGGAAAATGCTGCTGGGGAGATTTGATGACTTGCATGTTCCTGTTTGAGTCGCACCTGTATGAGTCACATAGAATGCATGCAACACGTAGGTGGTAAAATGACTCGTGCTGGGGAAAATGACCTTTGAATTTTTGAAATTTTGAAATTTGAAAATTTTGAATTTTTGAAATTTTTGTCATCGACTCCTAAAGAAATTAGGAAAGTTCGGGATGATTATTTCCACACTAGTATCGAGACTAGGCTTGTGGCTTGGTTCTACTTGCAATTAGGAAACTTTTCCTAGAAGCGATATGGAAAGAAATTTGCAAGGCTATTGCTATATATAGCCCTCCATGCCCTTGGTTTTCTTCATAATTCCCATCACAAGAAAGTCTTTTTACTTCCCTTAAGGCAAAAAGAAAGTCTCTTTATTCCTTTTAAGAAATTTATCATGGGAATCGATAGGTTGAGTGCTATGCTGCAGGCGTGGTCCCGTCAATTTAGGGATGCTGATAGGGTGGTTTTGAACCAGACGGGTATAACTCAGCTGTACCCGTTCCGTCAGATGGTGGTAGATCGTTACTTCTTGGATGCTTGTTTGGCCTACTGGGATGACATATACCATGTCTTTGCTTTCCCTCGGGGCGAAATTTGCCCTTTACCCGAAGAGATTGCAGCTATAGGAGGGTGGAATCCGATGCTTCGGCCTGCCGTCCCGTATTCAGTCTATGACCCAAAGAGGAAGCTGAGGGAATTTCTGGGGCTATCCCATAACGAAGTATCCCGTATGATGGAAGGTGGCAGTATTTCTCTGATCGACTTGGCTGAGAAATTCATGAATCCGCATGATGTCCGGGTGAGGTCAGCCCATAGCCGTAGGGCCTTTTCTTTCTGTATGCTCCATGTTTACGCTTTTGAAGGTCACATGGATTGGTTATCTTGCATGGGTAATGCCCGTCTTATAACGGTGGTGGATTTGATGGAGACCGAACATAGTCCGGCTTGGTTAATCACGGGCGAAATCATCCAAGGGTTGGATAGGCGCAAAAGGGATCAGTCCGTTCGTCTCACCGGAAGCACCCGTTTGCTGCAAGTAAGTCGGATTTTTATTTTTTTGATTCCTCGATTTTTTTGAATATTTTCGTAGACTCAGCTACTGCAGTGGGCACTCGATCGAGTCACCCTGGTACTCGATCGAGTGCCTTCGCTGAAAGGCTTCTGTCCGTTTCCAGTGACACCACTCGATCGAGTCATGCTGTCACTCGATCGAGTGTCGTCCGTTTTGTCTTCAACATCTAATGCTTTTGTTCTCCATTTTTTTTCAGATTTGGCTTTATGAGAGGCTATCGGTGATAGATCCCCCTCTTGATGCCAGTACCTACCGCCATAACCAGCTGATGACGAGACGACGTGCCATCGATTTTTCTCGCTTGATTAGCCAGAAGTATTGGGATGAGGTGCTATCCATCCATGGTGGGCGGTTGATTCGATGGGTCGTGCCATGGTGGCCCATCCCGGCTTGGTCAGGTTTGGACCCGAGGGAGAGGGCCCGTTACCAAGTGATCTTGTCCTTCACCCAAACGGTTCATCTATACCCGGATCGCATACTAAGGCAGTATGGACGATCTCAACGGATACCGGAGATAGAGGCCATTGTGAGTGATCCAACCCAATTGACGAATGTGATGTGTGACACGTGGATGCAAAGATGGTACACCCGGTATACCTGGCCCGTTTCCAAATCTCGGCATTCGATCTGGGTTTCAGACTCATATACCAAGTGGACTAAAGCGGGTGATGCTAAAGCCCGAGCTGCTTTGAAGGTGGATGAAGCCTTTGACCTGCTGAGGAGAGAACATGCTAAAGACAACAGGGGGTTCTTTGATGAGGGAGACACTCCAGCTACCCTAGTCCGCCTAATGTCAGGGCAAAAGAAGAAGGCTAAGACTCAAGCTAAAGGGTCCGGTGCCAAAGGTGCTCGGGGGAAGGTGAGCCCCCAGACAGACTTGGAAAGGAGACTGGGCCCTAGACTAGCCGTGCAGGACCGACTTGGCCCACGGGATAGGCTACCCGAACACGTCCGGGCCCGACTTGGGCCAAAGACTGTGATTGAAGACCCATCGTCAAAGAAGCGGGCCCGTGCTAAGGAGGTTCCCCTTGTGATTAGGGAACGCTCATCCCCACCTCAACGACCTCGGGCTCCTCACGACCCGAAGGACAAGGGAAAGGGGAAGATGCCCGAATATTAGTCTCCGTATTTTATTATTTGAATATTACTATTTATTTTTTGGTGTGATTTTTTTTTGTATGCCGTTTTTGGCGTTTTTTTTTTTTTTTGTTTTTTTTTGTAGTTCCCGAGTTTATTGAGATATTAATAAAAGACATATTATTGAATACCGTTCCCGTCTTTTCGTTTATTGCAGTGGTTGTCCCCTTTTAAGGGGTTGCCTACGTATCCACGATTAGCGGAATCAAACCAGACGTAGTTCAAAATTTGATTTGATTGATTTGATTTTTTTGCAACTTTCGAAATACATCAAGATCATTGATTCGAGATGTGCGACGGTAGAATAATTAATTCTAACTTATTGACTTGTCTTAAAATTTTGAAAATTCATAAAAAGACAAATTTTATAAATTTTTGCAAATGACATTGAGACAGGGGTTTATGGGTAGTAGCGCTTCAGCTGGTCCAAGTTGGACGGGTTTGACGAACTCGTTACCGTCCAGGTCCGTTAGCATCACCGCTCCTCCCGATAGGATTTTCTTGACTAAGTATGGCCCAGCCCAGTTGGGTTTGAATTTTCCCCTTGGGTCAACCGGCAGTAAGGCACGAACCGATTTTAGGACCAAATCACCTTCTTTGATTTTCCTGGGCCTAACTCTTTTGTTGAAAGCCCGCTGGATTCTCTTTTGATATACTTGAATATTGTTGAGGGCCCGGGACCGTCGTTCGTCCAAGAGGACTAGCGAATCGTATCGGGCTTGGACCCAATCTGCTTCTGGTACTTGGCTTTCAAGTAGAATCCTTAGGGATGGTACTTCTAACTCAACCGGTTGGACTGCTTCCATTCCATATGTCAGGTAATATGGAGTTGCTCCGGTTGCAGTGCGGATTGAAGTTCGGTATCCCCATAAGGCAAAAGGTATCTTGTCGGGCCAGTCCCGATAATTCTCAGCCATCTTTTTCAGTATGGTGACAATTGTTTTGTTGGCCGCTTCTACCGCTCCATTTGTTTGGGGTCGGTAAGGTGAGGATGTATGCCTTTGAATTTTGTATTTTGCCAGTAATGCAGTAGTTTCAGCTTGAAAGTGGGTCCCGTGATCACTGATAAATTCGTGCGGGATCCCATACCGGCATATAATCTTATTTTGGATAAATTTGACCACGTGCTTGGCGTTCAAGACACGGTATGACTCGGCTTCTACCCACTTGGTGAAGTAGTCGATGGCCACCAAAATGAAGCAATGTCCTCCCGTCCCGGAAGGATGCACTTTCCCAATTATGTCTATACCCCATGTCGAAAATGGCCATGGTGATGTCATGGTATATAATAGGGAAGATGGCATATGTTGTACATTACCGAAGATCTGACAGTTATGGCAGTGCTTGACGTATAACTGACAGTCTGTTTCCATGGTGTTCCAGTAGTACCCGAGCCTCATGATTTTACGGGATAGCGTATGGGCGTTCATATGCGGACCGTTTTCACCGTCATGGACCTCGGCCATGACCTTCTCGGCTTGAATTTTGTAGATACATAGGAGGAGAGCCCCCTGTGCCATTTTTTTATACAGTTGCCCGTCATCAGTACAAACAAATTGGGTTGCTAATCTTCGTAGGGCCTTTTTTGCCCGATTTTCAGCTCCCGCGGGATATTCCCCCGTTGTCAGGTATGTTAAGACGGTTTGATACCAAGGTTCTGGGTCAGTTATCTCGATATCTTGAATGGCAGGGATGTAGGCCGGCTCTGACCGCCTTTCAACACAGATTGGCATGCTTGTCAGATGATCCGGGATGTTCAGTAAAGATGCTAATTTGGAAAGTGCATCTGCAAACTGATTTTCCTCTCGGGGTAGGTAAATATACTCGACTTTCTGGAATTATTTCTCTAGGACCCGTACTCGCGCTTGGTAAGCTACGAGATTGGCGTTCCGAGTTTTCCATTTTTGGAGTGCTTGATTGATGACCAATGATGAGTCACCGTGGACCCGGAGGTTTGTTACCCCTAAATCAGCGGCGGCTTGCAACCCGTGAATGCATGCTTCGTATTCGGCTGCGTTGTTGGTCACGTCGAAATCCAACTTGATGGATAAGGGAGTGTGTTCCCCTCGGGGTGAGATTAACAGAATTCCGACCCCAAATCCTCGGAAATTGGATGCTCCATCGAAATACAGATCCCATGTCTCGGTATCGGTATGAAATATGTCCTCATCAGGAAAGGCCCATGTATCAGTGTGGCCTTCTTCGGGTATTGGACTATCAGCGAGAAACTCGGCAACTATCCGGCCTTTGATGGCTTTTAATGGTACGAACTAGAGGTCGAACTCAGATAACATTAAAGTCCATCTTGACATCCTGCCGTTGAGGATGGGCTTCTCGAATAAGTACTTGATTGGATCCATTTTGGATAAAACCTGTACTTCGTGGCTAAGCATGTAATGTCGGAGCTTTTTAGTGGCCCAAACCAATGCTAGGCACGTTTTCTCGAGCATTGTGTATTTGCATTCGTACTCGAGGAACTTCTTACTGATGTAGTAAATAGCCCGTTCTTCTGAATCGACTGTCTGGGCTAGCATAGCCCCCATGGCCGTCTCATTCGTTGTTAGGTATAACGAAAGAGGCAAACCGTGTTGAGGCAGCATTAGTACCGGCGGAGCAGACAGAATCTCCTTGATTTTATCGAAAGCCGCTTGACATTTGTCGTCCCATAGCACCCGTTCCCCGATCTTCAGCTTCTTGAAAATGGGCTCGCATACCATGGTTAGTCTTGAAATGAAACGGCTGATGTATTGGACTTTCCCGAGAAACCCCCTTATTTCCTTTTCGGTCTTGGGTGGTTGCATCTCGGTGATGGCTTTGATTTTAGCTGGGTCGACCTCGATGCCGCGTTGGCTAACGATATGGCCCAGTAATTTGCCTGACGTTACCCCAAAACTGCATTTTTGTGGGTTTAGTCTCATGTTGTATTTCCGTAGTCTGGTAAAGAACTTTCTTAGGGATGTGATGTGCCCGCTTCGGTCCTTAGACTTGACGATCATATCGTCCACATAGACCTCCACCTCCTTATGCATCATGTCGTGTAACAAGGTGGTGGCGGTCCGTGATAGGTGGCTCCAGCATTGATGAGCCCAAATGGCATGACGGTGTAGCATTAAGTTCCCCATGGCGTAATGAAGGTGGTCTTACCCATATCCTATTCTGCCATTTTGATTTGATTGTATCCGGCATACCCGTCCATGAATGATAGAAGGGCATGGTCGGCCGTGTTATCCACTAATATGTCGATATGTGGTAACGGAAAATCGTCTTTTGGGCTGGCCTTGTTTAGGTCCCGGAAGTCCACGCATACTCGCACCTTGCCGTCCTTCTTGGGTACCGGCACGATGTTTGCAACCCAGTCTGGATATTCAGACACTTGTATAAAACCCGCTTTGAATTTTTTATCGACCTCTTCTTTGACTTTAAGAGACCATTCGGGCTTCATTCTTCTGAGCTTTTGTTTAACCGGTTTGCACCCATCTTTGATGGGTATTCGGTGTTCTGCTATTTCTCGATCTATTCCCGGCATGTCCTTGTAGGACCATGCAAAGACGTCTTTAAATTCTAGGAGGAGGTCCGTGAACTGTTTTCTCTCCTCTGGATCTAAAGATAGGCCCAACTTAAGCATCTGGGGCTCTAAAGTGGTTCCCACGTTGATGGACTCGGTGTCTTCAATTACCGGATCTCGGGATTCCCTTTGTTCGAGCTGCTCGACCAGATGTGGAGGTAGAGGTACCTGTTCGTCGGGTTTCTCAATGTCATTGCATATAAAATTTTTGAAATTGAGAAAATTTTGGAAATAAGACAAGTCGTAAGCAGAACGGTGTTCGTTATTATTATTGATGGTGAATTTGGAAAATAGCTCGAATAGAGCTGCCATCTGATCGTTGGTCAGTGGCGGGATAGGTAGAGGTCTCGGGACAGGCCCCAAGACCTCAGTGGGTGTGGCTAAGGGAGTTACAGACTCGATACTAGCACCTGACCCCCTAGACTCGGACTCAGACTCCGACTCTGACTCTGACTCTGACTCGGCCTCGGTATCCGGCATGTCTCCCTCGCCGGTGGTCAGCTTGTAGACCCGTCCTTGACTGTCGGTCCACTTTATTGTCTTCCTCCAAGCTCTCGTCCCGGTGTTGGCACCGACCTCAGTGATTAGCTTGGTTGGGTCGAACCGATCGCTGCGGAGGATCAAGTTGACCAAGTCGTCTTTTGGGGCGGGGACGGTCCTGTCTTCTCCAAATAAGAGCCCCATCATGGGCTCGGAGTCGTCTTCACCCTTCTCGGGTTCTGTTTGGAGGATGGTGAATATATCGTCGGGGATATAGTTACATTCCCGAGCCTTTTTGGTCTCGGGATATGTGATAGTGGGTTAGTAGAGGCCCACTTGGATGGCTCCGAAGACTGGAGTGACGAATATGATTCTATCGGTCCGGCCCACATTCTCCGAGCTTATGGTATATCCCAATCCGAGTCGGGATTCTCCATTGTCTAAGACCTCGATGATCTTCCCCGCAGGAAGATACGGCCTTGAAGTAGCTCCGGGTAGGTAACCCAGATTTTGTAGCATCGTGTCGATGCTAGGGGCGAAGTAGGGTTTGAAAAGATATTCCTCCTCAATCATACCCACGAAGTCGAATCCTCGTGGTTCGGCCCGATTCGTGGCATTACAGCTTGCCACGGTCATCGGTATTACCTCCAGTGTTATGATACCGTCTTTAAGTGGTATCTTGACTTTTCGGTGGAGGGTAGATGTCACGGCCTTGACTGTGTGAATCCAAGGCCTTCCTAGCAAGAGGTTGAATGATGAGGTGACATCTATCACCTGGAATTCTAACTCCTTTTCGATTGGGCCCGTTATGATCTTCAGTTTAACGGCCCCGGCGACTGGTTTTGGGCTTCCATCGAAAGCCTGGATAGTTTGTGCCGTTGGGAGATAGTCGGCATCAATGATGCCGAGGGCCCTAGCGGTCCTTAATGGTAGGACATTCACGGCTGAACCATCGTCAATGAGGGTCATCGGGAGATACTTACCCTTGCAGATGACCGTGATGTATAGGGCCAGGTTGTGATTGGGCCCAAATGGAGGTAGATCAGCTTCAGAGAAGGTTATGAGTGGGCCTTCTTCTTTGGATTTGCCCTTAAGGTAGGGCATGATGGTGGCTACCATTTCAGCGGGGGTAGCTTCTGAGTCGACCTTGATTTCATCGAGAGCCTTAGTCAGTGCTTCCCGATGAGCCTGTGAGCTAACCAATAGCTGCCATATGGTTAGATCAGCTCGAACCCTCTTCATTTGTTGGACCAAGGCTGTGCCACTGCTCGGTTCCTCGGAGGTCGGTTCCGTCCTGGCAGGTTCAGTAACGGATGTGGAAGTGGCGCGCCCAGCAGTGGCAAGGTGGTTGGTGGCTAGAGCCTTGGATTTGGCTTTTCGGACCTCTTCCAGGGTAACGGGGACAGCTTCCCCCTTGGCTAAGTAGACATCGTCCTCGTCATCGAACCATATCCCATTGATTTGTGGGATTAAAGGAGAAATGAGGTGAGAACAGTCAATTACCTCCCCTGTGAATATGGCGTGGGCGCTGAACGGGTTTTCTTTGTTGCTCGGCTTGTCTCCGGGCAACGGAACTTTCCCGCTCTCGATAAGGTCTTGGATTAAGTGCTTTAACTTCCAACATTTTTCAGTATCATGTCCGTTGCCCCGGTGATACTGGCAGTAGGCTTGAGCATTATAGTACTTGGACCTCTTCTCTGCTGGAGGCTCTGGAGTTGGGCCTATTGGTTGAATCAGACCCTTTGAAGATAGCCTTTGTAAGGCATAAGTATAGGTAGTCCCTATATCTGTGAATACCCGATTTGGTGTATTCTTTTTGGATGAGGTGTCGAGCAAATTTACCTCATCAAAGATGCTGCGGGTCGCAGCTGCAGGTGCGGGCTTGTTTGTGGATGAACTAGCCCCTTGATAACCCTTGGTAGAGGCCTTAGTCAGGCTCTCCAACCTCAAATCATCTTCGATCCTTGTGCCCATTTCAGTAAGGACAGCAAAGTTTGGGATAATAGCATACCGGAGATGGACCCGGTAGGATGGGAGTAGATTCTTGACGAAGGCTTCTACTAGGGCCTTTTCGCCGGGCTTGTCGACCAGCTTCACACTTTCGGCCCTCCATCGTTGCAGATATTTTGTGAACCCTTCTTTGGGCTCTTGGGCCATTACCTCCAGAGTACGCATTGTAGTCTGGATTTCGGTGTTATCGGCATAATTCCGAGCAAACTCGGTCGCCACATCGTCCCAAGTCTTGTATTTCTTGGGGTCGAGCCTGTAGAACCAGGCCTTAGGATGTTTCTCCAAAGAAGAAGGGAATAAATGCTTGAACATTGTTGACTTCACTCCCTTAACCGCCATGAAGTCTTTGAAGGCCCGGATGTGGTGGACCGGGTCTTCGGTACCCTCAAACATAGGAAGTCCCGTTAAGTTGAGGTTAGCGGGTAGCTCGTTATCCAGAGGTGAATAAGTACGAGCGTTTTCGGTGTGGATCGAGTTGTTCGTCGATAAATGGACTTGCTCTTCGAGCCTACGAACAACACTAAGCAATTCGGCCATGGGCCCGATGGGCTCGGCTCCTTCGGTAGGGACCGCCTTCTCTACGGTGCTCAGGCGGGTGGATAGGGTTGCCTGATTGGCCACGATGGCGGCCAGTTGGGTTTCGATCTTGGCGAGAGAGTCTTTCAGTTCATCCATCTTGCGCTGGTGTCGAGTTACGGGCGGCCTGTCTGTAAGAACACCACGTAATCAGAAACTAGCCCAAAATCCCGAAATAGAAATTACATCCCGAACAAGACTAAAAGAGGAAAATGACTCGGAAAAGACACCTAGACGGGTGACTTGTGAAATGTGGGCCTTCCTTAGGATTCGGCGGGTGAGCCTAGTCCTGTTCGAAGGGAGGTTCACGTGAGACATCCCCAGACTTTAGACTTGATTGTGTTGACGGGCCCTCCTTTGTAGGAGTATGTCCTACGTAGGTGGGCCTTGCCTTAGTCTAATAAGGCGGACTAGGGAGGGGAAGAAACTCGTGATGTAAGATCGACAGAGTTTCGACGCTACGGACCTTGACAACTTAAGACACGACCCGACACTGCTAAATACGGGAAGTCCTAGAAGAGGAAGGTTTTTGAAAATTGATTGATTTTGCAAAAGGACCGAGTAAACTCGGTTTGAGGGCCCAATTTCCGGAAAAACGAAAAGCTATTGGGCCGCGGGTTTTGAAAGTTCGAAAGTATTTTCGAGTTTCGAATTGGGCAGCATACCGTCTAGAAAATAGGCTATTTTGAGTAAAATCATAAGTCCTAAATTCGGTATGTGTCCCGGGTTTTGAAATTGAATAGTTTGAAAAAGATGCAATCTTTGAAAAAAGACGGTTTTTGAAAACGACTCGGAAACCAAGTAGCACGTAGTCACACAAGCATTATAACGACGCCATGTATGCTCTATACTAAGTCTCGGTCGGTCTATAAGGGGTCTATACCAGTGTACATAATCTAGACGTTGATCGGGACGGACTTCCTAAGTCGAGTTGATCTTAGAACATGCCGAGAAACCCACTCGAATCGACTATGGACACCTTTCAACATATCCATATTGGAGTACATCGACGGTATAGTGGGACGTCGGTCGCGAGTACCGGCCCGGGAAAATATGGGTTATGCATGAACCGTAGAACTAAAACGCGTATTGTATTTGTCAAACGATTTGTATTCGAGTTTCACCCTGAGGATGCCGATGGTAAGTCACGCATCAGTTAATCCCCAGCGGAGTCGCCAAATTGTGGACATGACATAGGTCCACCTCGACGCGGCCACGCACGGGTTTGGGTAGGCGAATGAATCTCCATATGAGAAGGATCGAATTGAAATTTAGGTCTATGTGGAGTCGCCACCGAATTTTATGGTTATTCGGAACCGTTCGAGCCCACTCTATGTCGTAGTGGGCCGTATACGAAATACGGCCCATTTCCAATGTCAGAGTTTATTGGGCTCGTCCCTTTGCATATCGATATAGATGCCGACTTGAGCGGTTAATCGTATATTGAGTGACTCTCGTTTGCCAACGGTTTCGGGCATCCGGAAACCGAGGTTCTGAGTAAGGGGTGAGGGTACGTGTTGGGAAGCCCACAAAGAACACCCAACCCCGCCCGCACATTAGCGGCCTCTACTAAGAACTCGAATGACTTTCTAATACGCGTGCTAGTAAAACGGGAAAATGATATGCAAAGATTTATTTTCCCTAAACATGCGAATGTAATTGAAAGGGTTTCTAAGTCAATTTAATGCAACTAAAATTAACGTCGAAGTTGTATTTTAGCATGCGGGTTCATTTAGTATAATAAACGAATAATAAATAAATTGACAAAAGAAACAAAAAGAAAACGCGTTAGTAAACGATGTAAAGAAACGAATAATAACGGTTTGCAAATATTGAACTGAGTTGAAAAGATGCAAATATGAGGATGCATGATTTGAAAAGATAGTATACATGTGATTAATTATGCACATGTTGACCTAAGTCGTAAAATACTATCGAGTTTGAAAAATAGAATAATGTACGACTTGCGTTTGAGTCGTTATGAGGCCACTCGATCGAGTGGTCGATGGACTCGATCGAGTGGAACCTAAAAAAACGATTCTGTTTTGCGTCAAAGACCGTACTCGGCCGAGTTATTGACTAACTCGGTCGAGTACATGGCCACTCGACCGAGTCACTGTGAGACTCGATCGAGTGGGTGTTCTGATGAGCATTCTGACCCGATTTTGAGGTGCCACTCGACCGAGTGGGCTAGGCACTCGGTCGAGTGCCCTCTGTACGAATTAAAAAGGTGTTTTATGTCGAAAATCATTTTAAGTAGGTCGTTGCTATAAAATTAAATTTCCTCCGCGTTTAATAATATCATAATTCTAACGAATTGTTTTGATAATTATTTTAGCCTCAACGGAAATTGCGTTTTGAATTGATTTTATGTGATTTAGGAGAATTGACTATTTGATTAAATAAATAAAATAAAAAACTTGATTCCCTCGACTTCTCCGACATCGAATAAATCCCTAGAGATCGTGATGTCGGATCCGTGTCAACGGGTTTCGACCCTTATTAAAATTGGTTTTAGAAAATTCGATGAATGCAAGATTAAAGATGATAATGACGAGAAATAAAGACGAATTCTTGTTTAAGTTGACTCATCTCAATAATCAAATAATCGGGGTACCGGGATAAGCGACCGTCAACGCTGCGTGCAGTACACTTGTATGTTCGTGTTTTCTTATCCCGATATCCCTCTTACTCGACACAAATCAATGAGTATTTTAATATTTTGATGCAATAATGATAACAAGGTAAATAATAATGATAACAAACGTAATAGTAATAATAATAATAATAATAATAATAATAATAATAATAATAATAATAATAACGTAATAATAATAATAATAATAACAATAATAATAATAATAATAATAATACCGTAATAATAATAATAATAATAATAATAATAATAATAATAATAATAATGCCGTAGTAATAATAATAATAATAATAATAATAATAATAATAATAATAATAATAATAATAATAATAATAATAATAATAATAATAATAATAATAATAATAATAATAATAATAATAATAATAATAATAATAATAATAATAATAATAATAATAATAATAATAATAATAATAATAATAATAATAATAATAATAATAATAATAATAATAATAATAATAATAATAATAATAATAATAATAATAATAATAATAATAATAATAATAATAATAATAATAATAATAATAATAATAATAATAATAATAATAATAATAATAATAATAATAATAATAATAATAATAATAATAATAATAATAATAATAATAATAATAATAATAATAATAATAATAATAATAATAATAATAATAATAATAATAATAATAATAATAATAATAATAATAATAATAATAATAATAATAATAATAATAATAATAATAATAATAATAATAATAATAATAATAATAATAATAATAATAATAATAATAATAATAATAATAATAATAATAATAATAATAATAATAATAATAATAATAATAATAATAATAATAATAATAATAATAATAATAATAATAATAATAATAATAATAATAATAATAATAATAATAATAATAATAATAATAATAATAATAATAATAATAATAATAATAATAATAATAATAATAATAATAATAATAATAATAATAATAATAATAATAATAATAATAATAATAATAATAATAATAATAATAATAATAATAATAATAATAATAATAATAATAATAATAATAATAATAATAATAATAATAATAATAATAATAATAATAATAATAATAATAATAATAATAATAATAATAATAATAATAATAATAATAATAATAATAATAATAATAATAATAATAATAATAATAATAATAATAATAATAATAATAATAATAATAATAATAATAATAATAATAATAATAATAATAATAATAATAATAATAATAATAATAATAATAATAATAATAATAATAATAATAATAATAATAATAATAATAATAATAATAATAATAATAATAATAATAATAATAATAATAATAATAATAATAATAATAATAATAATAATAATAATAATAATAATAATAATAATAATAATAATAATAATAATAATAATAATAATAATAATAATAATAATAATAATAATAATAATAATAATAATAATAATAATAATAATAATAATAATAATAATAATAATAATAATAATAATAATAATAATAATAATAATAATAATAATAATAATAATAATAATAATAATAATAATAATAATAATAATAATAATAATAATAATAATAATAATAATAATAATAATAATAATAATAATAATAATAATAATAATAATAATAATAATAATAATAATAATAATAATAATAATAATAATAATAATAATAATAATAATAATAATAATAATAATAATAATAATAATAATAATAATAATAATAATAATAATAATAATAATAATAATAATAATAATAATAATAATAATAATAATAATAATAATAATAATAATAATAATAATAATAATAATAATAATAATAATAATAATAATAATAATAATAATAATAATAATAATAATAATAATAATAATAATAATAATAATAATAATAATAATAATAATAATAATAATAATAATAATAATAATAATAATAATAATAATAATAATAATAATAATAATAATAATAATAATAATAATAATAATAATAATAATAATAATAATAATAATAATAATAATAATAATAATAATAATAATAATAATAATAATAATAATAATAATAATAATAATAATAATAATAATAATAATAATAATAATAATAATAATAATAATAATAATAATAATAATAATAATAATAATAATAATAATAATAATAATAATAATAATAATAATAATAATAATAATAATAATAATAATAATAATAATAATAATAATAATAATAATAATAATAATAATAATAATAATAATAATAATAATAATAATAATAATAATAATAATAATAATAATAATAATAATAATAATAATAATAATAATAATAATAATAATAATAATAATAATAATAATAATAATAATAATAATAATAATAATAATAATAATAGACGAAAAGGAACGGAGAAAAGAGAAGAGAAAGAAGAAGGAGGTTTGTCACCCTCAACCTACATGTTTCTGTCTCGGACTAAGGCTCGTAAGCGTGGCTACAACACGGGAGTCTTCGAGGTGTATGGAGGCTAAGTTGTGGTGGCTCGGGTTGAATTCCTAAAACTAGGTTTAGGGTTTGCTAAAGTCGGTTTTCCTAGGCTTTTTCTAGGGTTTGTTGTAGATGCGTCGGATTAGGGTTGTGTAGCTTGCTAGGGTTGTAAAAGATTAGGGTTTTGTAAGAGGTGAAAAGTTGTGTAAAGGGGTGTTGCATGGGGTGTATATATAGAAAAGATTAGGGCACCCGGTTTAGGGCACTCGACCGATTAAGAGGCCAACTCGGTCGAGTGGCCCGTTATGCCAGCCGCCGGGCTCAAAGCAGGCCCACTCGATCGAGTGGCCTAGATGGGTCGCGCGGGTCTTGTTGGACCTTGACCTTGATGGGTTTTGATGTTTGATTTGGACTTTTGATGATTGATGGGTTGTTTTGTGTGTCTCGGAAGTGACTTTGACCGGGGTTGACCCAATCGTGAAAAGTCGGTTTTATTTCCGGTGTCGGTTTTGGCCCAAATTAGTCTTGTTTGACTCGGAATGATCCACTGGGCCTGGATTTGAGGTCCGCTTGGTGAGATTTGTACTCCGTAAGTGTGTTAGCCAGCGATTAATGGATTTGAGCCCGTATCCGAGCGCGTAGAAACATGTTAGCGTCCGATCATCATCGAGTGATTTTTGGAAACTACCATAGACGTCTGGCAGTCAAAATGCGGGTGTCTACATCAGTCTATGCATTTATGCAAGGGAGAGTCTAGTAGGCCGTTACTGCCTGAATTAGATGGTGTAGCACTTGGAATAAGGATGAAGAGGAAAGCATTTTCTGAACGAGGCTTGGGGAGTAGAATGATGGAAAGCATTGAAGAAGAAGAAGAGTTGTATATGTCTTATGCTAGTAGTACAAAGAAAAAGAAGAGAAGTAGGGGAGGAGAAGATGCTAGGGGCGAGACCAGAGGGTTGGTTTTGGAGCCGCCTATTTGTCTCATCATGGACATGGAGATGGGCTTTGTGGAGATTGGGCCTAACCAATCTCCTAATTCAAAATGATGGGACTCTCATGGAATTGTAGGGGCCTTTCTGATCCGCTCAACCCTACAATTCCTAAAATTAGAGCGCTTTTATCTAATAATAGTAACTTCGATTTTATTTTCTTTTTGAAACGAAATGAGCTAGTAATATAGTGGCTAATATTTGTAGGCCTTTTGGGTTTCTTAATTACGAAAGCTCGGATGCTAGGGGTAGTAGTGGCGGACTATATGTAGGGTGGAAGACAGTGTCGGCGTTTTCGCGTGTTTGTGTGCGCCCCAACTAGATCATTTTGCTTTCTAATATTATTAGTGGGTTCCCTTGTTATTTGGTTCTTGTTTATGGTGAGCCAGATGTATCTTTGCGTGATGGTGTTTGGAAGACTTTAGGGGAATGGATTTGTTCTTTCGAATACCCTTTTCTGCTAATTGGAGATTTTTAATCAAGTTGACAAGGTAGAAGATAAAATGAGTAAATCGACTAGAAGTATTCCCGGGCTTGAATCGTTTTGTCTATGGAAGTTGGACCATGAGTTGATAGATATTCCTTTTAAAGGACCAAGATTCACTTGGTGTAATAACAGAAGAGGGACGGATCGAGTCTACGAAAGAATAGATAAGGCTTATGCCTCAAACGACTGGTTACAACTTTATCCTGATTCTGGAGTAATTCATGTAACACCCCTGATTTTTATAAATTACATTAGATTAAATTTTGTTCGTATTTTTTATTTTTACGATTTAACTCGTAATTCTTAAAATTATTATAAAACAAATTTATCGTTTAATCGTTTCAAACTCCTAAAATTCTATTTGTCTCGGAAACCCTTCTTATATTTAAAACATTTTTTTATTCTGTTTCGATTTATTTTATACATTTAATTTAATTCCTATCCAGAGTCTATTTTGGCGATTTAAATTCTAAATTCTTTTATTTTTATTTAGGCTCGAATTTCTATTTTTTACTAGAAATACATTTATTTTAAGTTTCGTCAAAACATCTATTACCTTTCCTCGAAAAATCAATTTAATTCACTTTATCGAAGATTTATTATTTATCGGAAATACTATTTCATCTTTTAATTATTTATTTCTATAAACTTAGTTCTCGTCCCGAATAATTGATTTACTCATTTTATTAGACGGTCCAATTATCTATTAATTTTATTAACTTGTTTTAACCCGATTCGTGGACCAGTAAACTTACCGTTATGGAATTCGTTTCCTACCCGATTCAATTTGACCTTATACTCGTGCCTCGCAGAGTAAGACGCCGTCAGGTTGGACTGAGTATTTATGGTGCTCGGGAGGGGTGTGCATATTGTCTTAAACTAGGGCCACGCATTTATAAGTTGCCGTCCTATTATGGTTGAGTAGCCTAGTTAGAGACCGAAATTTGATTTGTTTGAACTAGGTTCTCGAAGCTAGTTTTTAGTATTCTCCTAGTGAAAGTCTAACCACCGACACTAATCCTATCCATAACGCCATTTTGAATATTTTTATTATTATCGATACATTTTGGTTTGCAGGTTGGCAAATATTTGAAGTTTTCTTCTGAAAACTTGTTCTGATTTTATTGTTCCAATATTTTAAGTTTTCTCCGATAGCTTATTTTTATTATATCATTTAATTTTTTCCGTTTTCTCCGATAGCTTATTTTTATTATATCATTTAATTTTTTCCATTTTAATTATTTCGATATAGTAATACTATTATTTGTCCATATGATATAGTATGGCTGGGAGATCAAAACATCCGAGTTACTCCCCACTGACGTGGTTGTTATGTTTATAACATGACAGGTATTTGCTGTTGGATTTTGGGTGTGAGCTAGCTAGGAGCGTGGATCCTACTCTTTCTTCATTCTTGTAATTTATTGATTTGTACAAACCCGTTTGGAGATATTACTTTTAGCCCCTTTGTAAAAGTGGCCTTTGTATTGACTTACCATTTCTTTTAATAAGATATAGTTTGTCAGTGTGTTAATCCCAACTCTACAGTGTTTCCGCCACTGTATTGCGTTAGAATTTCTAGGGGATTACAGTTGGTATTAGAGCATTGTTGCTCCCGACGCTTACACCTGATTCTAGGAAAAATCCCAGTAAATGATTCAAATAAAAAAAATATTAGTCAGAGATGGGTAGAAACCAAAATAAGGACTTAACTGTTAGGATTATTTGTTCTTGTAACTCAATGACTAGCATTGAATATTTGTCTCTTTTGTGTCGAGAATAAGATGAAAGAACAAGATGTTAATATGCTGCTTCAGATCGGAACAAGATACTTGTAATCCCCTATAAAATCTAACACAATACAGTGGCGGAAACACTGTAGGTTTGGGATTAAAACACACTGATGTTCTAAATTTTACAAAAGAACGGTCAGTCAATACAAAGGCCACTTTTTACAAAAGGGCTAAAAAATAAAAATTCTTCAAATAGGATTAAGAATCCATAAATAAACATAACTCAAGCGGAGTAGGATCCACGCCACTCGCTACCTCACACCAAACCCCGGAACAAATAATACCTGCCATGTTATAAACATAACAGCCACAATTCAGTGGGGAGCAACTCAGGCAGTTCTCCCAGCCATATTACATAATATTAAAGCATAATTACTAATATATCAAAATAATTGAAAATGGAAAACATTTAAAATGATACGGTAAAATAATTTGAAATTATTGCCAACCTGCAAATTAGTGTCAATCAATAATAATAACGGCGTTATGGAAGTCAATCAGTGTAACGGAATAGACTTTCACTAGGATCATACTAAACTAGGTTCGAGAATTCAGTCAAAACAAATTAGACTTCGGTCTCTAACTAGGCAACTCAACTATAACAGAACTGCGTGCAGCGAGGTCCTGGCTTAAGTAATGTACACCCCTCCTGGACACCAACCGTAATCCAGTTCAACCCGACGGCGACTTACACGATGCGATATCTAAGTTTAAGGTCAAAATATACACACTCCTGAACACAAACCATGCTCAGTTCAACGACCAATGTGTCTCTAACTAGACACATCAGCTTTATAGTTGATGGCAAAACGTATACCCTAGACTGTATTACTCTACCCGTACACTTGTCCTTATTCCATAACTCCAAAACAAAGCCGTTGCCGTAATTCGATAGTATTATCAAAACGTTCTTAAAAGAAAACCTTCTAATTTGGGAAACTCTCTTCAAATATTAAATACTATTATAATTAGAAATCGTTCAACATTTGGATTATATAAAATAGTTAATATAAGGCCTCGAGACATAAACATTATACTTATTTTATAAATATATATTTAACAATTAAAAGTCAACGAAAGTCAAAATCATTATTATTTCTCAAAAGGTTGAATTATAAGTAATTAAAAGTATTAAATTACAAATTTACAGATTTTCCGGAAAAACACTGTCTTACTACAAAATTCATAAGTAAATCAAAAAAAATCAAAACAAAGTAAGATTAGTGGTGTTGAAAACTTTAAAATCTTAGCTAAAACTTTTATTTCTGGAGTAAATCCAAATTTCAAACGTAGCAAAGGTTTTTACTTGTACTTTCACAAACTGACAGAATTCAACACCCGATGGTATCTCATTAATAAAATACGTTTAAAAATTGATTTTGAATAAAAACCAATTGGAAACATTAAGTAGACTCTTCAAAGTTTAGGTACATAAATTACCCAGAATAAATTCAAAGTTTATCAAAGGGTTTAAATTATATTTTACAAAAATTGACAGATTCGCGGACTAACCCGATGTCTGTTCGTAAACAATTTATTGTGACCAAAATACTTGAAATTATTATACGAAATTTAAAAGATATAAACTATACTTAAAATAAACAGTAGTCTCTTCTCAAAGTTTTCGAAAATGAAGTATTTAAACAGGAGAAATAAATCGTATAAAAGCACTAACAAATTTCCAAACATGTTGTAACTTTGTTAAAAATAATAAAACTTTCAATTTGATCGTTTATATTAAAAACACGAAAATTAAGAAATTAATTCTTATTTATACATTTTAGTCTCGGACTTAATATGCTTTTAGAAGATTCGAAACGTATTATCATAATTTAGTAAACATGTTTATAAAAATTCGGTTTTTAAAACAATACTACAAGCAAATACAACACATATATCATGCAATACCGAGTCATGCCATCATGTGTTACCTTCATCGAGATCCGATTCAACTATAATAATCGTCTTTGTCGGAACTAGTACGATAACCTACAAAATAAATTAACATATGGTATTAGAACCATATAAGTTAATAAAAGAGGGAAACGAGACGGAGAATAGGAGTAATTAAATTACCCACCGGAATGAGTAAGGGATGAATAAGAGAGTGAAACGATGAATGAAATTAGATGAAAAGGGGATGCTCTTGTACGACGGAAAGCGGCAGCAGTAACAAGTCTAGCAGAAGAACACCAACAACACTAACGTGCCAGCAACAATGGTCAACGCGCTACAACAAAACGGTAACAACACGCAGCAGTAACAGACAGCAACCGAGACCGTAGGAATGAAGAGCATGGCAACAGCAGTATCAGCAATACTGTAACAGTAGTACAGTAACAAACAGCAATGATCCGGCAGCAATAAGAAGAGGAAGAAAGGAATAAAATAAGAGGGAAATAAGAAGGAGAAGAAGAAGCGCAAGGTCACAAACCGTAGCAACGGAATCGAGCAGGACAATACTTATTACAGCAGTGCACACGTGACAACAACAAAGACAGAAGTAGCACAAGTAAAACCACGGACATAAACATCAGTCCTAGAGCAGCATCCGCAGCGGCAAACAGCGGTGAAACATACACAGCAGCAGTAACAATCAAAACAGATCAGGAGTTAGAAAATTATCCGAGCAACAACTTCGATTGAACGGAAACCACATCAGAACTGGAAGGATAAAACCGCAACAGTAACTGCAACACAACAGAAATAGGGAAGTGAAAGGCTACCTTTCGTTGGTTGAGAGGCAATAGCGGCAACAGAGGGTCATATGAGCCCAAAATAAGGGAAGGCGTGAAGGTTGATTGAGGATGAACGAAGGAAGAAGAAGAAGAAGAAAACAAAACTGGCAGGAAACTGCTGATGAGGGTGACGACTCTCACAAAAAAAAAAGAGGAATTGTTTAATAGGTTAAAAGTTGAGTGATAACTGATATGAGGTGTGCAGTATCGGGTCACAAGCTGACCCACGAGTAATCGAATTAAACCGATTAGAAAGGGTGAATACCTGGGTCGAAGACTACGAAAAATAAAGAGAGTTTGTATACATTTAGGAGACGGAAAAATATCAGCTTATAAAATTTTATAAAACGGATTAAGTAAATCTTAAAAGTCGTTCGTGAAGGATTATAAAATAAAATGCGGTTACAAGAAGAAATTGGGTCAAAATCGCATTAGAAGAGAATTAGATCCAAACTGCGAATTAGCTAAAAATATTACTTCGTCGAAACATTAAATAATTACTTGACTCGAAAATCAAATGGGTCAATCTCGAGTTTAAATAGTTGTTTGAAAGGGAATAGAATTCTCGACGAATAAATAGTTTTTTAACGAAAATGAATTAAATTGATCTATCGAAAACAAAATAACGACTATTCAACGAAAGTTTAAATAAATGATTGCTCGAGAAAATAATAAAATGTTTCTAACGAGTTTCGAGTTGAAAATAGATATTTGAGCTAAAATAAAGGTTTTAGGAATCGAGACGAAGTCAAAGTAAATCTGATAGAAATTAAATGAATTACGAGTTAAATCGCAAACAAAATAAAAATATGAATACAAATTAAATTTATAAAAAAAAATTAGGGGTGTTACAATACTGCTTAGAACTCTCAACGCCCGTCGACTCGAGTGGACAACTTGGTGCTCCAAGAAAGGTGCCGATGGTGACCTTTCAGCTCCGATATAGTTCGCTCAAGCTACAGGTTAGATGATCAAGGCTAGATTCATGTTCCATGATGTTGTAGTAGATCCAGATTGAGTGACCCAAGACGTGCGTTCTCATTCCTCTGCAAGAAGATAAAGTGATCCTTTTGGTTCCCTCGTGAACCTTAGAGGTCCAAACTTTCCAATCTCGTTTTAGGTCTTTATCATCTAGAATCATTGATTCTTTTCTTCCTGCTTCTACCTCTTCTAATTCTTCTCTTATTAATTCTCGTCTTCATTCTTGAGATAAATCTTCGATTAATTCTCTTACTTTACCATCTTTCCCCTTGAGATTCTCGGTTAGATCGATTTCCGTCTCAGTGAACCCCGTGAAAAGTTATTGATGTTTGAGGTTTAGTAAACCCTTCTTACGTGGTTGAGGATTGTGGGTTGTACCTTATTTTCCAAGCAAGTAAGAAATTTTGAGGATTGATTTAAAATGGTATTACTTAGATTGACGGAGTTAGGTTGATACTTTAGACACTAAACCTTGGGTTATAGGTTACTTTTGGTTATTTTGGAGTACTTAGAGTTGAATGATATTTTGGAGTAGTAAAATTATATCATATTTGATGGATACCTAATACTTGGTACCTGACATAGAACCGAACTAAGTGTAACTGATAATATTGCTTTGGGATTCTTACCTAATGCTTATTTAACGGATGTACCGTGAATATTTGGGATCGTAGCGTATCGTTTAAAATGTTAGCCCGAGTGTTGTGGTACTATTAAAGGTTTTCACTAATGACGTTAGAAATTTTGGTGGACATAGATTTCCCGTGTTTCTTAAGGATTAGATCGGTGTTCGTCGTGTGAGGTTGTAACCTATGAAATTTGGAATTGAGGGATCTAACTTGGATAAATTGTTGTTACCCTTGAAGAAGAGAAACATATTGCACAATTAAAGGTTGGATTTATCGCGTTGTTTTGAGGAATATTTAATGCGAATAATCTTGATGGATTTATAGTTCAGAACCCTTAGACCAACGAGATTTTGGCTTCGTTGACTTATTAAATACTTTGTGGTTGCACCTTTGTGATTAGAAATTTGATGGACTCCTCAGAAACATTAGTTGGATGACCTGTTTGAAGATGTGAGTGTTTACGCCATTACCTATAGGTTTGAGCGCGTTTGAGGATTTATTGTTCTTTTCCAACTTCTGTATTGGTGGCATTAGAACTATGTTGGTAATCATGTTTGAGGATTTCATACCCGAGCATTGTTAAATTGGTGGACTGTGTTTATTGTTCCTTACTCGAGAAATTGAGAAGTATACCTCGAGTTCAAACCTAGTAAGCTTCGGTTTTAGGAGTTTTATCGATTACGAGTTTGGATGTGTTTTGTTAACCTGGTTGGAATCTTAATTAATAGATTCAATTCTAAATCATTTGTGGATCCTCACCATGTTAATTGAAGAAGTAGGTATGTGGGATTTTATGTGGAGGGTATAGCAATTGGTAAATTTAAAGGTTTTAGATTGAGTAGGGCTACCAGTGCTTAATTTTGGACTTAGTATTATTTGATGGAAATTAGGAACCCGTGTTGTGGGAGTCGTGCCGGGAATGTCGAGATGGGTAACTTCTTCTGTAATTCCTTAAGAGCTCCGTTTGACTCTCATTTTCGTTCCTCCCCGTAGCTTTTCTTAAATCCTGCTACTTCTTCTTCGACCAATCCCTTTGACTTCTTTATCGGGTTTGAAAATTTCTGTTTCAATTTTTCGTTCACTCTGACTCTATTTATCCGTTTACCTTTTTCCCGAACCTGTGTTATGAAAAGTTTGACTATTTTAAAATTTTGGGCTATTGTGAAATTTTCACATTTTGACTTATAAATTCTAAAACTTTGTACTTTGTTTTTGTTTTATTTTTGGTTGATAACATATATTTAGTCATGTTTCAAAATATCTTATAAATTTAATTTAAAACACTTCGAAATTGTTTTAAATTTTGATTTTCGAACAATCGAAATTTTATTGAACTTTCATAATTGTAATATTTTAATTTTATAAGATTTTTAGGTAAAACAATTTAAAATTTTCGAAAAACTTCGTATGTCTAAGTTTTTGTTTTACTTTCCTTAGACTTTAAATTTGTTATTTAAAATATTTGGCGACTAGTTCGATTTTTATTTACTAACTACAAAATTCGATTTTTGAAATTTTTGTTTGGTCATAAAACAAAATATTGACGAATTTCTTAATCAAAACGTTTTACTGTTGCTTTGAAAATAATTGGGTACTCCCCCGTTCGAGTTTGTTTACAAATATTATTTATCGTCATTATTTTATCCAATAATTTTAACTTGCGATTTTATTAATTTAAATGATTTTAAACTTTGGGTAACTAAGCCTAACTCATCTTGAAATAAATTTTGTCTTCGATTTCGATTTCATATCTCGTTTGAGGTTGTAAAATTTTTAAACCGAGATTGTGAGCTAGGGAGTAGCGTGAATCCTACTCTTTCTTCATTCTTGTAATTTATGGATTTGTACAAACCCGTTTGGAGATTTTACTTTTAGCCCTTTCGTAAAAAGTGACCTTTGTATTGATTTACCATTTCTTTTAATAAGATATAGTTTGTCAGTCTGTTTTAAACCCAACTCTACAGTGTTTTCGCTACTGTATTGCGTTAGAATTTCTAGGGGATTACAGTTGGTATCATAGCATTGTTGCTCCCGACGCTTACACCTGATTCTAGGAAAAATACCAGTAAATGATTCGAATAAAAAAAATATTAGTGAGAGATGCGTAGAAACCAAAATAAGGACTTAACTGTTAGGATTATTTTTTCTTGTAACTCAATAACTAGCATTGAATATTTGTCTCTTTTGTGTCGAGAAGAAGATGAAAGGACAAGATGTTGATATGCTGCTCCAGATCGGAACAAGACACTGCTTAGAACTCTCAACGCCTGTCGACTCGAGTGGACAACTTGGCGCTCCAAGAAAGGTGCCGATGGTGACCTTTCAGCTCCGATTTATATAACCTTGTATTTCATCATATTATTATGTTTTTGTTAGTTTCGACGACGAAACTTCTTTTTAATGGGAAAGATTGTAACAGCCCTTATTTTTATAAATTAAACTAAATTTAGTCGGCTTGTAAGTTGAAAACGATCTTATTTCAATATATTTCTTACCCTTACCAAAAAAAAAATTGTTCGTATTTTTTATTTTTACGAGTTAACTCGTAAATATAAAACGAATTTATCGTTTAATCGTTTCAAACTCCTAAAATTATATTTGTCTCGGAAACCCTTCTTATATTTAAAACATATTTTTATTCTGTTTCGATTTATTTTATACATTTAATTTAATTCTTATCGAGAGTCTATTTTGGCGATTTAAATTCTAAATTCTTTTACTTTTATTTATTTAGGCTCGAATTTCTATTTTCGGCTAGAAATACATTTATTTTAAGTTTCGTCAAAACATCTAATACCTTTCCTCGAAAAATCAATTTAATTCACTTTATCGAAGATTTATTATTTATCGGAAATACTATTTCATCGTTTAATTATTTATTTCTATAAACTTCGTTCTCGTCTCGAATAATTTACTTACTCATTTTATTAGACGGTCCAATTATCTATTAATTTTATTAACTTGTTTTAACCCGATTCGTGGACCAGTAAACTTACCGTTAAGAAATTCGTTTCTACCCGATTCAATTAATCAATCCATTTACTACGTACTGATTACTACGTACTTGTTCTCGGAATCCGTACAGGTATTTTTCTTTTGTGTGAATTGAATTAAACCCACCATACGTTCTTATCCCATTCCTTTTCTTTTCCCACTTTTTAACGTACACCCCCCTATGCCTTGTATTTGACTCCACCGCTTAACCTCTTCATTCATCCCCCGTCAACCTTTGGTTCATCCGCTCACCAGCCTTTTCCCCTTCTTTTCCCTTCCTTAACCCTTTTTCTGCTCCTTCTTCTTTTGTTGCTGCTTCGTCGTTGCTGTCATGTTATTCGCCCCTCTGTTTTCCTGTTCTGTTTCGCTGCTGTCGGGCTGTCGTTCTTCAACCAGCCTGTTCATTCCCCTGTTCTATTCGTCGTCGAAACTCGGTGAGCGTTCTTTTCTTCTCCTTCTTCTTCTTCTTCTTCCTTCTGTCGAGTCTCTCTACCTGCTGCTGCGTTTATTGCGTTGTGGTTGCCGTCTTGTTCTTCTTGGTTCGTGGGTTTGATGCTACTGTCTTTGTTGTCCTGCTGCTGTTCTATTACAGTTGCTGCTGCTCCTTTTCTTCTACTTCGCCTGATCTGCCGCTGCTCTTTCTTTTTCATATTCTTCTTCTGCGTTTGTGCGGCTGCTACGCTTGTTGTTGTCGTCAGTTGTCGATTTTAGTCCTTCTTCTTTTCTGTCGTTCATCTTCCTGATACGTCTTTTGCTGTCGTTAATCTGCTGCTATGCACGATTGTTTCTGCTGTTGTTGTTGCCCAACTGTTTGTGCCTTGATGCTTGTCCGTTGTCTCCGTTCTTCTTCTCCGTTTTCTTCTTACTTCCCGTCCTCTGATTTCTTTCGTGCTGCTACTGTTAATGTAGTGCTGCTGTTCGTTCCCTCTTCTTTATGTTGCTGCTGTATTCGTTTTTCTGCTACTCGTTTTGTCGGGTTTCGGGTTTCGTGGTTGTTTTTGTTGTCGCTGCCGCTGCCTACTGTTTTTACTCGTTTCCTACTCCGTTCTTATCTGTATCGTTCCCTATTCTTTTTTGTACACTATTCCTTGCCTCTGCAGTGCGTTATCGATGTCTTGCTCTCTCGTCTCCTCTGTTTTGGAGCTGCTATCTTTTCGTGTTCTGATGTTCGCCGTCTTTTGTCTTTTCTGCTTTGTTTTCCGCTCTTTCTCCTCGTGTCAGTCGCGATTATCGTGGTGAATCGTGACGAAGACTGGCGGTCCTACAACTTGGAGCATAAGAACGACTTTTCTACTGATTTGAAGCTTGGGTTGATCAAGGAGGACGAATACGAGTTCGTTTCGAAGTCGTCTTAAGGTAACTTTAGGACGTTACTCGATTTTATATCGTATGTTTGAGTAGTAGTATGTAGTAAATATTTTTTAATTTTGGTTTTCTAATTTTAGCTATTTATTAATTGCTAAAAGTATTATTTTTGTACCTTATAAATATTTGTATAACTTTCGATATCGTTTTATAAATCGTTAGGAATTTAATTATTTACGATCATTATAATATTTTGTTGGTTATCGTGACACTAGTAACTAAATAATAACGATTTCATATTTTCTTCATATTTCGTTAATTTATAATTTTAACTCAAAATTGTATTTTTATATTATAATCGAGGTTTGTATACTTGTTTAATAAATTAATTTTCGTTTTACGATTTATTCTAATAATTGAGAAAAATAGCCGATTTTGTTTTAAATATATTTTTAGTCGAGACTATTTTCACTAATAATTTCTTATTTGTTTAGAATTGACTATTTTTAGTAAAAATCCGTATTATTTAAAACTATTTGCTAAAAATGATTTGAAACCTTTGTAAAATTTATTTTTATTTATAAAATCGTTGACTCAAATAAATTTTAATATCGTTTTTTTCATAAAACGTCTCTTTTCTAAAATCTATAGTTTTATTTATATAATACTCCACTATATATTGACTTATTATATTTTTCTTATATTTTAACTAACGAATTTAGAAATATATTAAAGTTACAATAACGACGATAATAATAAAATGTTAATTTCGTTAGAAATGCTATTATTATACATTTCACTTATTTTAATAAATTACGTATTTTCTATAAGACTTTCTATTTTAAGTAAGTTTCTAAAATTATTATGTTTCTATTTATAAAAAGTTACCATTTTAATATAAATTTTTATCCCTTTTATGCTCATATTATTTATAATGATTATATCTTTCGTATGTATCGATAATGACTTCTTTTGGAGTTATGGAATAAGGACAAGTGTGGGGTTAGAGTAATATATTCTTGGGTTTACGTTTTTTCCATCAACTATAAGACTGGTGTGTCTTTATGGGGCACACTTAGGGATGGCAACGGATCCGGGATCCGATCCGGATCCGCAAGATCCAGTCCGCACGGATCGGATATGGATCCTAAATTTTGAGATACGTTGGATATGGATCCGGATCCGGATCCGCTATCTTTAAACGGATCTGGATCTGGATCTTAATAAGTAAATCCGGATCCGGATCCGCAAATCCGTTTTATCAAAAAATTAACAATAATAAAAAACTTAGTACTTTAATTTGTGTTTTTTTGGTTATTTCTAAAACTTTTTTCTTTTAGTTTATTAATATTTGATTATGAATATTTATATTCGATTTTATTTGTAAAATTATCAAAATTAATATGGTCGCAAATACGTATTAATTAAATTTTTTGTAGAATTTAAGTAAGAAATTGGATCCGCGGATCGGATCCGGATCCGGTCCAGATCCGGCGGATCTGGATCTGGATCTACATTTTTGGGATCCGTCGGATCCGGACCGGATCCGGATCCGCTACTAGGGGTGCGGATCCGGATGTGGATCCATGCGGATCCGGTCCGGATCCGGTCCGTTGCCATCCCTAGGCACTCTGGTTGTTGAACCGAGCATATATGGTGTTCGGGAGTGTGTGTACATTTTGACCTTAAACTCGTGCCTCGTAGTGTAAGACGCCGTCGGGTTGAACTGAGTATTTATGGTGCTCGGGAGGGTGTGCATATTGTCTTAAACTAGGGTCACGCATTTATAAGTCGTCGTCCTATTATGGTTGAGTAGCCTAGTTAGAGACTGAAGTTTGATTTGTTTGAAGTAGGTTCTCGAAGCTAGTTTTTAGTATTCTCCTAGTGAAAGTCTAACCGTCGACACTAATCCTATCCATAACGCCATTTTGAATATTTTTATTATTATCGATACATTTTGGTTTGCAGGTTGGCAAATATTTGAAGTTTTCTTCTGAAAACTTGCTTTGATTTTATTTTTCCAATATTTTAAGTTTTCTCCGAAAGCTTATTTTTATTATATCATTTAATGTTTTCCATTTTAATTATTTTGATATAGTAATACTATCATTTTCCATATGATATAGTATGGCTGGGAGATAAAAACATCCGAGTTACTTCCCACTGACGTGGTTGTTATGTTTATAACATGACAGGTATTTGCGGCTAGGTTTTGGGTGTGAGCTAGCTAGTAGCGTGGATCCTACTCTTTCTTCATTCTTGTAATATATGGATTTGTACAAACCCGTTTGGAGATATTACTTTTAGCCCTTTTGTAAAAAGTGGCCTTTGTATTGACTTACCATTTCTTTTAATAAGATATAGTTTGTTAGTGTGTTTTAATCCCAACTCTACAGTGTTTCCGCCATTGTATTGCTTTAGAATTTCCAGGGGATTACAATTCACCTACCGATTCAACTTTCGGACCACGCACCTATCATTTTCAATAGTAACCTAGCTTATGATAAAAGGAGAAGACTGTATAAAGTTGAAGCATGGAGCCTCAATATGGATGAAGGGATTGAGGTGGTCAAGCGAAATTGGAACAAGGAATTTAAGGGATCAAAAGGTTTTATTGTCATGAGGAAATTGGAAATCGTCTAACAACAACTTATGAGATGGACGCTAAATAAGAAAAATGAATGGGGAAAGAAATGGGACGAGTTTGATGCTGATTTCTCGACAAACTTAGAAAATATATTTGAAGGAGGGAATGAGGTTGTTGACTATGTTAAAACACATGATAGGTTAAAGGAATTTGCTAAGGCTGCAGCTGTTTATTGGAAGCAAAGGGCAAAACTTAAATGGGCAGCAGAAGGAGATGTATGTACTAGATATTTTTTTAATAGCGTCAAAGGAAGAAGCCATAACTTTCTTCTGAATATTAAAAGACAAGATGAGAGATGGACACAAAATATTGATCTCATAGGAGCTGAGTTTAAGGAATTTTTCATGACTCTATTTAAGGCAAATGAGCAAATAGGGGAATTTGAGGAGTATTATCATCAACAACGAGATTTCTTTACTCTCTTGGAAGGAAGCATTAGTGTTGAGGCCAAAGATAATCTGACTAGGAAATTCTCAGCGAAAGAGGTTCGAACAACGGTTTTTTCAATTGGGAGAATTTAAATCACCGGGACCGGATGGTATACCGGCAGAATTCTACAAGAAATGTTGGAGATACGTTAAGCATGATATCAGAGAAGCAGTATGTGCTTTTCTTAATTCAGGATTTGTTTTAAAAGAAATGAATAAAACCTTCATTACTCTTATTCCGAAACTGGATTGTCCTGAGAAAGTCGAGGACTTACGACCTATTAGCCTCTGTAATGTGATTATGAAGATCATTATGAAATGTATTGCGAACCAAATGAAAAGCCTGATGCCTCGGATCATAGGAGAGTATCAGAACGCCTTTGTGCCGGGTAGATCTATCCTTGATAATATATTGATAGCTGAGGAATGTATGCATAAACTGAAGTCACACAAGATACGGCGACTTGGTGAAGTAGCATTCAAAGCTGATATGAGTAAGGCGTATAATAAAATAGATTGGAATTTCGTAAAGAGTGTCTTGATAAGCTTTGGATTCCCTGGTCATTTTGTTGAGCTGATAATGAATTGTGTTACCACGGTGTCCTATGCTATTTTGATTAATGGAGTTCCACTCCATTTTTTTAAGCCAACCTGTGGTTTAAGGCAAAGAGGTCCACTTTTTTCTTATCTTTTTGTTCTGTGTACAGAGATTCTATCAAGACAACTAATCAAAGGTGGTATTACCAGGGAGATACAAGGTATAAGAGTGGCCAGAAATGCTCCGGAGATTTCACACCTGTTGTTCGCTGATGATTCTGTATTCTTCTTAAATGGAGTATCTGGTAACTTAACTAATAACTTCAATAATTTATTGGAGAAGTATTGTGATTTGTCTAGACAAAAAATCAATAAGGAGAAGTCAAAAATGGCTTTTAGTCCCAATTGTAACATGAGGGTGATTAGGGAAAGTCTTAAACTGTTTAAGTTACGACCGTGTGCGAATTTGGGGAAATATTTAGGAATTCCAGAAATGAGTGATATGGATTCAAGGAATATAGATAAGAGGATTTTCGACAAGATTTTGAAAAGAATAGGGTCGTGGAATGGAGAGTACCTCTCTCCTGTAGGGCGATTAACCTTAATCCACTCGGTTCTTGCCAACCTTTCAAGTTTCTTTCTATTGTTATTTAAAGTACCGATAAGTGTGGCTAATAAAGTTAATGCTTTATTAGCTCATTTCTGGTTGGCTGGCAATAAATTGGGGAGAACGCTGCACTGGAGATCGATCAAATATCCCAGCTTACCTAAGAATATAGGAGGTCTAGGGATAAGAAGTGTAGAGTTGACTAACCAACCATTTCTTGAAAACAATGCCTGGAGAATTATTCAGAATAAAGACTTGCTTGTTAGTAAAGTTTTTATGGGAAAGTACGTGCAATTTAGGAATTCACTAGTACAAAAATGACATTTGACAAATAGCTAATACTACAGTTGTTATAAATAACCGTGGCGTATTATAAAAGGCAACGGTTATTGGGAAGCGGCCGATGCGAAATGTTTATAGCAAATATAACTGCATCAGTCAAGTTATACGACCGATGCGATAAATATTTGTCAATTATAACCGTATCGGTCATAATTTATGACCGTTGCAGAAACATTTTGTATAATATTTAACACGACGGCCATTATGACCGTTGCGAAATATATATGTATGTAAAATATAACCGCATCAGCTAAAATTTACGACCGTTGCGAAAACATTTTGTATGATATTTAATACGACGACCATTGGGACCGTTGCAAAATGTATATGTATGTAAAACTTAACCGCTTCAGTCAAGATTTACGACCGTTGCAAAAACGTTTTTATAATATTTAACACGATGCCTATTAACATATTAAGGAGTAGTATCCATTTCTGTAATATATTTGACCTATTTCATTTAACATATTAATTAATGGGTTTTCTATGGAGTACCCCTCAACTATTGGTTTTTCCAAGTGGTACCTCCGCCTTTTTCGAATTATAAGGTGTACCCCTAAACTTTACTAATCACTTCATATCATAATGAAAGTGATAAGTATATTTCAATTTTTTTTGTAAATGAATAATTAACAAATTAATCAATCCAATTTAATGCTTCAAATCACCTCTCTTTCTTTATCATTCACCAAGCCACTAAATGTCCACCACAACGCACCTTTGTTGTCGATCGACGTCGACCTCTTTACCTCACTCTTTTAAATCCTTCAACCTCAATTCCTTCATCACCTTATGTCGTAGTATGGTGGAATGGATTTTTTCGAGTAAAGGATGCAAATTGAAAAAATATATCATGGTTGATGAAAGTCAGTTAGGGAATAATCACTATTTACATCATCTATTGAGAATTTTTCGTCGGAAAATCATAACTTTGGTTACTATATAGAGTAATTTACAAAGTTTAGGGGTACACCATGTAATTCGAAGGGGGGGGGTATCACTTGGAAAAGTTGATAGTTGAGGGGTACCCCATAGAAAAATCCTTAATTAATTAATTATAAATCCATAAAAAATCATATTGACCCATTTCCACTCAACATATTAACCCCTTAAGCCAAAACCAACACTTAAAACCCTAAGATGTGAGCACTAAAGACTGCACACTGAAGATTGAAGATAATCAAATTGCTTTTCGTTTTTCTCAGAAATCGCAACGCAATTACCGAAAACCCTAAGTTCATCATAATAATCGAAAAATTCGAGCTTGTCGATAATCCAACACGCATACATCTCAGAAGTTGAATCAGGTTTTTTTTAAATATTTTTTTTATAAATTACGAAACATCTTAGAAGTTGAAGATTCGATTGATTATTTGTTTGAAATTGTGTGAAGATTGAGACGTTTGATTGATATGCAAGGTGCTTTGTCGTGGTTTTGAATTTTTGATGTCTCAGTGTAGGTAAAATTAGTGAAAAAATTACTCAAATTGATACTTTCCTCTAGGTTGATCTTTTGAGTTAGTTTAACCATCTGATTTTGTGCTATGATGAAAGATTAATTACTGTGTAGTCTCCCTCTATACGGATGGGAGTATCCTTGCCACTTGAACTAACGAAGATACCTACTACTACTTTTTGGGTGTGATTATTCTTAAAAGGAAAATGAGTAGCTCGTATGTATGTATATCAATTAAATGTAAGTATTATTGGTATTGAGTATTAGTTTAATTAGTATAAAGAGAAGTAGTGGGTAGTTGATTGGAAAAGAAAGAAAGAGGACCTCAAAGAGAGAAGCAACATTGCCACATATGAAATCAGTGGCTCCTTCAATGTAGCAGTTGCTGTAGTAATGTCTTTCGAGATCTTCAAGGAGAGTATCTTGTCTCCTGATACACTCAGGGAAACACCTTTCCCTCTCGATCCATAAGAATTCTACACAATCAATATACATACATGTATATAGTGGAACCACGAGTTATAGTCGATCTTAATAAACCTAGCTAACGACGTTCAATTAAATCAAAACTTGCTTGGCCTTATGGTCACATTTTACTGCTACTATGAAGTACTACTATATAAATCAAAAGTCTAATCGCTACTGTACAAAACCTAGAGGATGAGGATGAAACACAGTCTTGGGTGAGGATGAGGTTTTATTTTGTCAAAAGTACTCCGTGAATCATAATGAAACATCTTAATATGAAGCAAGTTGGAATTGATTAAGTAATTAAGTAAGGTGGGGGAATTTGGTGGCCACTACACTACATCATGAAGCATTTTAATTAGGCAAGATATTAATCATCATGATCTTATATTAATCCACTATTAAAGTATTACCTTCTCTCCCTTCGTCATTGTCGATCTGCTCTTTGTTTTGTCTTAGTAGAGTCTTTGAGGGACATGGTTCACTTCTTTTCTCCATTACTTTTTACTAGTAATCATCATGAATCTATTCAAATACTACGTATATATATTACTCGCATGTATTACTCCCCCATTTTATTTATTGACTAATACGCTCTCTTGTTTACGATATAACCTTATATACTCCATATATAGTTATGTTAATCCATTTTTAAAGATTTTATTAATGTAGTCATGGTGCTAGCTTGAGCACCTCATTTTTATATGCATCTACGCGACTTGCTTGCACTACTCACTAGTCACTACCCTTAATCACTTAATTTATTCAACCACAGTATATTTGTGGTCTGACGCTTCTTTGCCTTGTTTGGCTCATTGTCTTTTGTTGTTTTGGGTTTCGTCTGACCCAATAACTCTAATACGTCGACTTTCGTCCTTTGACCTTCGACCTTTGACTTTCGGCTCTTGACTTTTGACCTTTAACCCTCGGTTTTAGACAATCGTCTTTGACCTTCCGACCTTTGACCTTTTGACCTTTGACTTTTGACTCTTTGACCTTTGACTTTTTGACCTACCATTCGTAATGTGCCACGTCGTATTCCGTGGATGAATTTTGGCCCGAACAAATGCCCCCAAATTTCCGACTAAGCTCATCTTAGGCGGGAATTTCCGTTTGTTTCAGTTGTAGACAATTGGAGTAGCGGTTGATTTTTTTATCCGACTATTCGGCCTAGACCCGGAGCAGAGTACATTTCGCAATTTTCTCTATCCTTCCACAGGTGATCCTTCATCTCCTTCCCCAGAAGAAAAAAGAAGAGTCTGGTGAGTACATGTCTTCGGACAAGATACATCCATGCTGGGCTAAGTTTGCCTGACCTCGGCTTTCGATGGTACTCATTTTTGCTTGCCCTCCTTTCATGATCAGCTAAGCCTCGTGTGTCCCTAAAGCAAGTGGCTGCTAGGAGGCGGGCATTTGCTACTAGCTTAGGGCGGTCTCCAGGAGGAAAGCTAGTTCTACTTCTGCTGGCCCTGCTGGTTCTAGGAGAAGGCGTAACTCGTCCCGTCTCTCAGAAATTACTCCTGCAGAAAGGGAACCCCCAGTGGTGGGTCTTTTCCGATCTTCACTCTTATTCTGCCCCCATATCTGTTGATGATGTTCCTGCTGGAGTGGTGCTCAAATTTCCTGAAGGCTTCGATACATCCAATCCGGCAGAGGACATGGCTCTTCTGGACCAGATGCTACTTCTTGTTCTCAGGTCTGTGCTAGAAAAAATTTCTCTGGAGAAGTTGGATTTGGTTCGCGGATTGCTGGCGGAGGAATCTAGCAAAAGACAAAAGCTTAGTGCAGGTCTGGTGGAGGCAAAGAGTGAGCTTGCCCAGGCCCTGGATGCCAATTCTTCTTTGTAGAGGAAGAGTGCCTAGCTGAAGATGACTCTGAGGGATGCTCTTGCTTGGTCAGATCAGTATACCAAGGTTGAGGTGATCAAGGAATATCTGGCGGAGCAGCACAAAGATTGGGGCCGGGTTGTAGAGAAGAAACGTCTGTATGAGGAATTTCCTGTGGCACCTAACTCGGATGCTCTCTCTGGCGTAGAGGCAGAGGATCTAGAGGAGTCCGTTGATTCTCCTGTTGCTGATCAGGAGGCTGATGGGTAAGAGGTTTTAGATCAGGAGGATGCCGCTGATGATCCTGGGAGAGGTCCTGCTGCTGTTCATCTCGATTATCTAGAGACCCAAGTTCCTGCAGGAGATATGCTATAGTACGGTTCCACTTCCACCAGAGGAAGAGGTCCAGGCTGCGGACCAAGTTCTGCTGGAGTGATGTTACTCCCCTTTCGTTGTACTCTGTTTTCGGCTTCTGAATCCTGTGTGGCATGAACTACTGATCTGTTAGTGTTTGCAAAAAATTGCATAGTACTTTTGTCTTTGCTCAGGGGAGCAAAGTGTCTGTTGAATATTATGGCACTCTTATGTTTAACTTTTGATCGTAATCGTTTGCTTTTGATTGTAATTGTTTGCGTTTGATTGTAATCGTTTGCGTTTGATTGTAATCGTTTGTTGTAGTTTTGTCTTACTATCTTCTGTTTTATGCATGCCTTATGTTTGTATGGTCGACCTTTGATATAGTGGTGGCTTGGGATTTAGTTCGCCCACTCAGTCGGAGGTGCCACGCTTTGCGTGGGTGCTAAGTGGCGCAGGAGACTATAATGTCCCGGTTGTAGGCACTTAGTCACAAGACACACGCCTTCGTAGAAATTATACACTCCACCAGATTGGTCACCAGTTTTGGTTGAAAAAGCTGACGAAAGATGGTAAAGATACAATGTTTGAAGGTATATGCGGGAGGAAATCAAACTTTTGAAAATATGTGAAGGAAGAAAATCCAATTTTGAAGACATGTGAAATGATAATCGAGTTTCGAAAACATATGAAAAGAAAATTAAATCTTGAAGACATGTGACAAGAAAATTAAATTTCGAAGACGTATGAAAAGAAAATTAAATCTTGAAGACATGTGACAAGAAAATTAAATTTTGAAGACGTATGAAAAGAAAATTAAACTTTTATGCAGAAGAAAATCAAATTTTGATGACATATGCAAAAAGAAAATCAAACTTTGATGCAAAAGAAAATCAAATTTTGATGACACATGCAAAAAGAAAATCAAATTTTGATGACATGAAAGGAGAGAGTCAAACTCTAAAGGCATACTTGAAGATGAAACATCTGACTTAAATTTTGCGAAAAGAAAGCAAAATAGATAGAAGGACAAAACGAAAGTTTAAATATATGTTTGCAAGGTTTGATAAGATGATGGAGAGGAGATATCGCTTTTTTGCGAATAAGCAGAGGGAGATATCGCTTTTTTTGCATAAGAATAATATTGGACTGTTAGGAATAATGGAGACTATAGTTCGTGCTTCATCTATAAATAAAGTTTTTAATGGGATTGGGGTGGACGGGAACCTTGCTACTAATATTAGTGCTCATGAAGGAGGTAGAATATGGGTTATGTGGAATAAACAATATGATGTGCAAATCTTAGATGTGACGGCTCAACTTATTCATACTAAGGTCACCTATGCGTACTAGTAGAAAAACCCCCTACGGTGGCGGTTGAAATACCCCTATGGTGACGGTTTTAGAGCGACATGATTGGTGGGGACACTATAGGTAAGTGGCGGTTGTATAACCGCCACCATAACTTATCTATAGTGACGGTTCTCAACTTAAAACCGCCACCATAGGTCATCTATGGTGTCGTTTCTCAACATAAAACCGCCACTATAGGTCATCAATAGTGTCATTTCTCAACTAAAACCGTCACTATAGGTAATTTATAATGTCATTTCTTAACTAAAAACTGAATATTGTAGATCATTTATGGTGTCATTTCTAAACTTAAAACCGCCACTGTAGGTCATCTATGATGTCATATCTCAACTTAAAACCGCAACTATAGGTCATCTACGGTGTCGTTTCTCAACTTAAAATTGCCACTATAGGTCATCTACGGTGTCATTTCTCAACTGAAACCCGCCACGGTAGGTCATCTATGGTGTCGTTTCTCAACTAAAACCGCCACTGTAGGTCATTTATGGTGTCAATTCTCAACTTAAAACCGCCATTGTAGGTCATCTATGATGTCATATCTCAACTTAAAACCGTCACTGTATGTCATCTACGGTGTCGTTTCTCAACTAAAAACCGTCACTATAAGTCATTTATGGTGTCGTTTCTTAACTAACAAACGCCACTATAAAAAAAAATCAGCTAGGTAATTTTGGCAGCGCCTCGCTATAAATTATATGCCAACTCAAATATAAAAGATGACAACACAATTTCTGCAATAGATTACAATCAACAATAACGTCATAGAAACATCTTCATCTCATCCAACACATCAATTGTGTCAATGTTTAACAACACATCCAAAAGTATATCCTTACACAGACCACAAAAAGGGGCAATAATATTAATCTAATATACACTAGATGTTCTCTAAACATTTTGTGGCCCACATATTTTTAACTTCGTCTAAGTCCTCAAGTGTCATGGTTGAATCTGCCATAATCTACATTTAACATAATATTAAGAAATTGACATTGAAAAGTATATAAAAGATCACTATAAACCGAAAAACAATGTTAGGTGTGCCCGACGTATCTCTAAATATTACGAACAGTGCCGGATACGTCTCCAAATATGACGAACCGTGTCCGATACGTGTCCAAAAAAATTTAAAAAATCGGATACGGTTTTACAGATGTCCGACACGTATAGTCGTGTTTCCGACGTGTGTCGGTGTCCGACACGACACGTTCGTTTGAGGGGTGTTCGTGAAACCTAGGTCACAACATCAGTAACATAAGTGTCGATCAAAGCTCTTGCCTACAAGATCCTCGACTTGACCATAATAACATATACTCCGTACTACGTATTACACAATTAATTGAAATATACCAAACCCTCAGATTTTGCATCGGAAGATATTTAGCCTGCTCGTCAACAAATTCAGGGAGCGTTAGTAACAAGCATGGATTCAAAACCACATCGAATTCCAACAATGTTGTAGGTAATCAGGTGTAACGGAAGCTAACAAAACAAGTCATAAACTAAAAGGAACGGAGCATATAAAAGCTCACAGTGAATCCACTGGAAATAAGTGTGGTTTCATATAAAATGTCAACAGCTCTAATAACATCAATGTTGTCCGGAGCATTCTAGCAGGCAGCCTGCATGTAATTGCAGAAAATAATAGCAAAGTGGGTGTAAAAACAAAATACAATTGAGTAAATAAACAAATTAAAGAGCAGATGATACTCACCTGCCTGAATGCAACTCTGCTTGTTTCATCTGCAGTCAACGGAACTCCTATGACTGCCTGGAAAGAACGGAACTCCAAGAAATTCAGTCCTAAAATCAAGGGCAACTGAACTCGATGAAAAGCGAGGAGCGGTTCTTGAAAAACGTTTTTGCGATTGAACTACACAGGAGCGATTTATGCCTCAATCAACAATTGAATCGAACAATTACAAAACCCTAAACAACAGGCCGATACTAAACAATTCCAAACAATTTCGCAAACGAATTTCGCGAACAACAAAGCTGATAAAATTCGCGAACAAATCTAAACAATTTCGCGAACGAATTGACAAACCAAAGAATTCCAAAAAGATGAACCCAGAACCTAGCCAACGGTGATGGCGAATCTAAACCTCGAACCAAACAATTTCAAAAACTTACGTGGAACAAACTGATGGGGTTGACGAAAAGACGTTGGGTTGACGGACTGACGAACAAACGGTGCGTGGTGATGGCCTCTGATGGGGGCGATGGGGTTACGTGGTGATGCGTGGTGATGGTGGGTTTGGGACTTTGCAGGGTAACCGATTAACAGCGTATGTTAGCTTCTAATAGAGGATGGGTTTATCTGTTTTGTCTTAAGACGGGTTTAATTTATACCCTTCCTCTTTTACGGAGTATTAAATAGAAGGGCTTCATTGACGAACCGACCTTATTATAACCGTAACAGAATGGTTCTTTTAGTGACCCCTGTCCACCAAATGACAAACTCACAACCACCTGAACTAATTCCTAAGATCTTTCCATTTGATTATTTTATAGTCACGTAAATGAATATCTAACGGGAAGAACTTAGAAAGTTGGAAGAAGTATAATGTTTCCTTGCAATACTGTACATTAATTAAATTTGGTATTAATTAAATTTGTCATAACATTTTAGGCATACTTCCTAGTAAATTATGTGGGAGTAATTAATACTCCAACTTCTACTGTATGTAATTAAGCAGCTGGGAGAAATAAGAGTAAATGACAAAAAAAAGTTGAGTTGGGTTTGAATCGATCCCGCACCAACCCGTTTTGAGACTATTAGACTTTGCCGCTATCTAGTAGCAATATGCACAACACATTTGACACTTTTATGCCTCACTCCTACGACTAGAATTACATAAACTTATCCCAAAAGTCATCACAGGCCATGACTCGTTTTGGCCTACCCGTGTCTATTTTTAATCACTAACTAATTTTTTTAAGGATCCGCACATATATAATTTCCTTGTTTTCTTATATAATGGCGATAATTTTTAAAACCGCCAAAAAAATCCCTCGAGTCGATACAAAAATAAAATTGCCATTATTATGTCACTTTTTACGTCAGTTGAAATAGAACCACCACAAAAACCTATAATGTCGGTTCCAAAAAAACCGCGACCAAAAGAAGCACTTTATTGTCTCACTTTCTACGTCGGTTGTAAATATAACCGCCACAAAAACATCTAGTGTCGGTTCTAAAATAAAGCCGCCACCAAAAGAAGCACTTTATTGTGTCACTTTTATTTTACGTCGGTTGATATAGGACCGCCACAAAATATATAGTAGCGGTTCTAAAATAAAACTGCCACCAAAAAGAACTTTATTGTGCCATTTTTTACGTCAATTGTAAATAAAACCGCAACAAAAACATATAGTGTTCGTTCTAAGATAAAACCGCCGCGAAAAGTACCACTTTATTGTGTCACTTTTTACGTCGGTTGTGAATATAACCGCCACAAAAACATATAGTGTCGGTTCTAAGATAAAACCGTCGCCACATGTAGCAGTCTATGGTGACATTTTTTCAAAAAACCGTCACTAAAGACCTTTTCAACATATAATTTATACTTAATATGCCGTTTTCGTTAGAACCGCCACGATAGCATAGAGGGGCTTTTTCTACTAGTGCGCGGAGTGGGGAGCATTGGAGTATGACTTTTGTTTATGGGTTCAATCGAGTGGCGGAAAGACGGCCATTGTGGGAGGATATTAGGAGGATTTATAGGAGAGAAAATGGACCTTGGTTGTTAGTAGGAGATTACAATAATGTCTTAAGTAGTGAGGAAAGGATTGGGAGTCGAGTTACTGATGCAGAAATATATGATTTCAGGCAATGCATCCTGGAGTGTGGGGTATATGATCTGCCTGCTACGGGGGCATTTTATACTTGGAATAACAAACATGAACCTGGGGATCGAAGGTTTAGCAGAATTGATAGAGTACAGGGTAATGATGACTGGATTACTCAAAAGGCTGACTGTAGGATTCATTTTCACCCAGAAGGGTTATTCGATCATAGTCCGTGTACGATTACTTTGTGGCAGCAACAAGAGGTGAGGAAAGTAGGCTTCAAATATTATAATATGTGGGGGAAAGATGAGCAATTTAAATATATTGTACAACAGACTTGGATGAAAGAAGTAAGTGGTACATTACAATATCAAGTAGTAAAGAAGATGAAGGCTTTGAAACAGTCTCTTAAGGAGCTAAATAGGAATGGGTATGCTAATATTGAAACATCAGCCTACTTAGCGAAGGATGTGTTACTACGAAAGCAGCAATTGCTACATGAACATCCTATGAATGAGGAGCTACAGCGGCAGGAACGTTTAGCTGCTGAAGCATACCGGGTTTTAGAGAATGCAAGATTCAGTTTCTTATAACAAAGAGCAAAGGCAAATTGGAGTGACGAAGGGGATGATAACACGAGATACTTTCATTCGGTTATTAAGGCCAGACGAAAGAGTAACCATGTGTTTTGCATCAACGATCTGCAGGGTAGACAGTGTATGAGTACTGATACAATACAGGATGCATTCCTAAGATATTATAAGGGGCCTTTGGGCGAAGCTTCTGCGGTGAGAGATATCAATGTCCAGGTTATAAAGAGGGGTATTACTTTTAGCGAGCAAGAGGGTACTGTGATGTGCAGACCTGTCACACTACAGGAGGTAGAGAAGACTCTTTTTTTCATATCTGAAACGAAATCACCTGGACCGGATGGGTTTACGAGTGGTTTTTTTAAGGATGGGTTTGAGGTGGTAGGAGATTTGGTGATTCAAGCAGTTCAGGAATTTTTTGTCAGTGGCAAATTGTTGAAGCAACTTAATGCGACCAATATTTCTTTGATACCTAAGAAGGATAGACCTGAGAGTGTCATGGATTTTCGACCCATAGCCTGTTGTAATGTCATTTACAAATGCATTACAAAGGTTATTTGTAGTAGGCTAATGGAGGTTTTGCCTAACATTGTGAGTCAAAACCAAAGTGCTTTCATACAGGGTCGGGATATTGTTGATAATATATTAATTTGTCAAGATCTAGTGCGTCTTTATAATAGGAGAAGCTGCACTCCTAGATGCATTTTGAAGGTGGATTTGAGGAAAGCATATGATTCCATTTAATGGAAGTTCATCTATCAAGTACTTGTTGCTTTGAAGGTACCTGAAAAGATGGTGGGATGGATTATGGAGCGTGTGACTACTCTTACTTTCTCACTTACTTTGAATGGGGCAACGTTTGGTTATTTTAAGGGAGGGAGAGGGATACGACAAGGGGATCCAATGTTACCTGTAATTTTCGTTATTTGTATGGAGTATTTCACGAGATTGATGGGTGTTATGGTGTTACAGAGACAATTCAAATTCCATTCGATGTGCAATAGAATCAGGCTGACACACTTGTGTTTTGCTGACGACCTTATGGTCTTTAGTTATGGAAATGAGGAGTCTGTAAGAATCATTGCTCGGGCTTTTGAGTACTTTGCTCAGTGCTCTGGATTGACTGTCAATAAAAATAAGTCTGAGATGTTTATGAATGGGGTACGAGGAGGAGAGGAGAGGAAACTGTTGCAGGCGTGTGGATTTCAACGAGGTAAGCTTCCGTTTCGATATTTGGTTGTCCCTATTTCCTATGAGAGATTACAAGTAGCTGAATGTCAAGTGCTTGTTGATAAGATTACTCAACGAATTCATGGGTGGGGAGTTAGATTCTTGAGTTATACTGGAAGACTGGTTTTGGTACGTGCGGTACTCAGCCAAATTCATCAATTTTGGAGTCAGATTTTTCTGCTCCCAAACACAATGATTAGGCGAATTGAGCGACTTTGTAGAGAATATTTATGGCGAGGGCAGACTGACAGTAGCAAAACCCCGACTGTCAGTTGGGATAGTTGTTGTAAGGAAATTAAGTGTGGGGGTTTAAGAATAAAAGATAGTAAGCAATGGAATAAGGCCTTAATGGGAAAGTATGTGTGGTGGATTTACTCTAAAGCGGATCATTTATGGATTAAATGGCTGAATGCAATATATATAAAGGGGACGGATTGGGCTACATATCATCCCACAATGGCTTCTAGTTGGTCATGGAGGAAGATATGTAGCATTAAAACTGATATGAATGATGGCTATGATGGAAGTAATTGGATTGCAAGCTCGAAAGGGTATTCCGTGAGTAGTGGGTACCAGTGGCTATGTAATTCTGGTCAGAAGCGGGAATGGTGGAGTGTGGTATGGTGTCGTATGGCGCTACCTAAGCACACATTCATTGCTTGGCTTTATGCTTGGGAACGTTCGCTCACGCAGGATCGTTTGATGAGATTTAGTATTACTAATACTAATGTCTGTTACTTTTGCGGGAGGGAAGAAGAGAATCATCAGCATTTATACTTTGAATGTCTATACACTAGGCGTGTGTTTGAGATGTTGCAGGATTGGGTACAGATTCGGCTTGATAGGCAGAATATTTTGGTTGGTTGTTCGAGGTTGAGGCATAGATCTGTTTGTCGAAAGCAATGGGTGTTTGCAGCTGTTTTGGCCACCATTTATGCAATATGGATGGAGAGAAACCGATGTTGGAAGGAAGGGAGTTTGAAATTACAGCAAGACTGATGCATGAGATAAAAGAGTCTATTGAGAGTCGTATTAGGAGACGTATACATAGTATACCTACGATATTGAACTAATGTGATGTATAGAAATTGTCCTTGTAATTGGTGAATTGATTTCAGTAATATATTTACAATTTTACCAAAAAAAAAAGGTTTGATAAGATGAAACCTGGGTTCTGGTGGAGGTGTATCTGGCAGAATAGATACCATGTTTCTGGCGGTAGTGGCCCCTGTTTCTGGCGACGTTGGCCCATATTTTTGGCGGCGTTGGCCCATTTAAAAGAAGTATTTTTTCAAGTGTATGATGTTCCATGGTTTTTGGATGATTTTCCCCTCCATGGTCATAAGTCGGTAGGCTCCGTTCCCAACCACCTTCTCCACTTGGTAGGGTCTTTCCCAGTTGTAGGCGAACTTCCCTATCTGCTGATTTCTGATCTTATGGAGGAGTTTTCTGAGAACTAGGTCTCCTTCCTGCAGGACTCTGATTCTGACATTCTTGTTGTAGCTCCTGGCGACTGTCTGCCTGTAGGAGGTCACCCTGATTTGGGCATCAGTTCTGAGTTCGTCTATGGTATCCAAGTTGTTCGCCATCTCCACCTGGTTTCTTTCTTCTGACATGCAGCCATATCTGTGGGTAGGCACTCTTACTTCTGAAGGAATGCCCGCCTCAGCACCAAAGACCAAGCTGAAAGGCGTCTGTCCTGTAGCCACTTTAGGTGTGGTTCTATCAGACCATAACACCAAGGGGAGTTCTTCTGCCCATCTGCCCCCACCTTCCTCCAGTCTCCTTTTCATGTTGTCTATCACAATTTTGTTACTAGACTCTGCCTGTCCATTAAACTGAGGATTTCTAGGGGTAGACTTTCTTAGTGTGATATTCCACCTGGCGCTGTAGGCCTCCGTCTTGTTGCCAATAAACTGGGATCCGTTGTCGTAGATGTTTTTTTAGGGAATGCCAAACCTGCAGATAATGTTACGTTTAATGAAGGATATAACCTGTTTCTCAGTCACCTACGGGAATGCTTCTGCCTCTATCCACTTGGAGAAATAATCTATCATAGCTAACATGAAGACTTTGTTTCCTGGGGATCTTGGTAACTTGCCAACAATATCCCTCCCCCACTTCATGAAGGGCCAGGGAGAAATTACTAAATGCAATGGCTCTGCTGGCTGGTGGTTGACTTGTGCGTGCCTCTGGCAGGCGTCACATTTCTTAACGTACTCAACAGCATCTCTGCGCATTGTTGCCCAGAAGTAGCCTTGGCGAAGTGCCTTGTTGGATAGGCCCTTGCCCCCTCCATGATTTCCACATTCACCATTGTGGAGGTCATGCAAAACAACTTCTGCCTCCTCCTGACCCAGACGCCTTAAGTATGGTCCAGCAAGTGATCTTCTTAATAAGATGCCATCAATGAGGGTGAATTGGAAGCCTCTGATTTCCTTCTTGTCTGTTGACAGCATGTCATGCTGCAGCCAGTCCTGGTAGGATTTCTTCCAGTCTGAGGTCTCTCCCTGGCTGGCTGTGGTGATGAATATTCCTGCCTCTTGCAGCCATCGGGTCTAGTCTTTGCCTCCTCCAGATGCTTATTGATTCTTCTGGATTGCTGGCTTCAGGTCATGGACAATAGGTATGGTGGAGACTACTTCAGGCTTGAATGTTGCCCCCAGGGCGTCTGCTTCCGCATTCTGGTTCCTTGGGATCTGGGTGACTGAAAAGGCTACAGATCTGGCTGACTAAAAAAGCTACAGATCTAGCTGACTGAAAAGGCTACAGATCTAGCTGACTGAAACGGTTGTTCTCCCTTGTCCTCCTCCAGGATGTGGATGTCTTTCTCCGCCTGGGACTGTAGTGCTGGGCTGAAGTCGGATACAAAGTCTGCTAGCGCCTGGGACTTGATTGTTGTTCTGGAGACGAATCTAGAGGTCGAAGCCACTCAGGTGCATGGGCCACTTGGCCATCCTTCCTGACCACTCAGGTTTTCTCATAATAGTTCTTAGAGGATAGTTTGTTATTACAGAAATAATATGTGGTTCAAAATAAGGTTGCAATTTACAAGACGTTGTAACAAGTGCAAGTACGAGTTTTTCAAGAGACGTGTACCTGGTCTCTGCAGGAAGCAGAGACTTACTGACATAGTACACCGGATGTTGTGCTCCTTGATGCTCACGTACCAATACTACGCTGACTGCCACCTCGGTTACTGATGGATACAGGAAGAGTGGTTCTCCAGGCTCTAGTTTTGACAGTAGAGGTGGAGTGCTGAGGTAGTGCTTTAGCACGCTGAATGCCTTCTCGTGCTCTACTGTCCACTCAAACCTTTGGGCCTTCTTGAGTATATCATAGAACAGTCTGCACCTGTTTGAAGACCTGGATATGAATCTGTTTATAGCAGCAATTCTTCCATTCAGGCGTTGCACGTCTTTAGGTTTCTGTGGGGACTCCAGCTGGAGGATGGTTTTGATCTGCTCTGTGCTGGCTTCAATTCCTCTCTGGGTGACTATGTACCCTAGAAACTTCCCACACGATACTCCAAACGTGCACTTTGAAGGATTCAACTTCATCTTATATTCCCTCAGGGTGTTGAAGGTGTCTTCCAAGTGCGTTGTACGTTGCGAAGCTCGTTTTGACTTGACCACCATGTCGTCGATGTATATCTCCATTGTGTCACCATTCTTCCATTTGTCGTTCTTCTTTGGGACTACCACCACGTTGGATAACCATTCTGGGTACTTTACCTTCCTATTTTTCCAGCCGCCAGCAGTGTCCATCCCCAGGTTTATGACTTGATTTCTTTCTAGGGCAAACTTTCTCCTTTTCTGCTGGACTGTTCTGTAGCTGGGGTCTATGCTGATTCTGTGGGTTATGCTGCTGGGATTTATTCCTGACATGTCGCTGTGCGACCAAGCAAAACAATCCATGTTATCTTTCAGTAATCGAATTAAATTCTGGCGGATATTACTTGTACATTCTGATCCAACCAACACTTTCTGCTCTGGGGGCAGCTTATCCAGGTTGATTTCATCTACCTAAGTCCGAGGCGGTTCGATGTACTCCTCCTGAATGTGTTGGGTCTATGATTGCTATGTTGGATCATAAGTAACTCCTCTAGGACCTGAATCCTCCTCCAGCCTGATGGCTGCCAAAGCTTTTGTCTGCACATCCTCAAATGTGGTGCATGGATACTTGGTAAGATCCTTGTACAGATCTGAATCCTGGTGGAGTCCCTAGCGGAAGGCTTCTATGGCGGTGGCTACATCACATATCTGGGGATGGTCACTTTCTCCTTGTTGAATCTGTTGAGGAACTCACGCGTGGATTCTTCAAACTTTTGTACCACCCAGTACAAATCACTGGTCTGCTTCTCGGGTTTTCTGCTACTGGCGAACTACTGGTTGACGGCATTGACCAGGTCAGCAAAGGAAGTGATACTCCAGTTGGGCAGACTAACGGACCACTGCAGAGCTGCTCCTGACAAGGTGGAGCCGAATCCCTTGCACATGCACGCCTCCTTCAGGGGTCCTGCTGCAGTCACCATCATCATCTTCTGCTTTTACTGATTGATGTGATCCAACGGGTCTGCGGTACCGTCGTAGAGTGTCATGGCTGGTGGCACGAATCCCTTGGGTACAGCGACGCAGGCTAGGTCGTCAGTGAAGGGAGAATCTGCGTAACTGCCTCTTGCTGGTTTCTCCAGAGGATGTGACATTCCTGGAATTCTGTTGATCAGGTCCCTCAGTTTCTGATACTGCTGATCCATGGCGCTACCTGTTCCTGCAAGAGGGTTAGAAACAGGAGGAAATAAGCTGAAAGGTGTACCTCCCGACCATGCTCTTCCAGGGTACTGGTGGCTAGGAGGGTTAGGCAACGACATTCCTGGTGTCGCGTTGATTGCGGACCCAGATTGCCACCCTGTTGCTTGCTGGAATGGGACTCCATCTGGCCAGACTCCTCCAGGATACGGGTTGCTGACTTGGACCATCATACTGGTTAGAGCTCCTGGATGCGATCCTAACATCTGATGCGTGGGAGTGGCTGCTGACCATCCTCCTCCAGAGAACTGACCGTTGGATGGGGTAACTATTCCTGGTTGAGTTGCGGATTGCCATTCTAATGCCTGCTGGAGCGGGGTTCTGGGTGGCCATATTGCTCCAGGGTACGGGTTGTTGTCGGCGGTCACCAAGTTGACTGAGGCTCCTGGCTGCCATCTCGCTGTCTGCTGGCTGGGGGTTGGCGCTGTCCACACTCCTCCAGAGGAATGATTGTTGGATAAGGTGGTCATCCCTGGTGGGGTTACAGATTGCCATCCTGGCGCCTGGTGGAAAGGGGTACCTGCAAGAGACAGTAATTTAATTTCTCGACTTTTGATGCTAGAGAGAAGTTTACCTGTGATGCGAGATCTGCCGGGTGTGAGTCCATAGGTCAGGTAACCCAACCCTTGGGGTTCAACGACTGGGTCTGGGGGAGCCAATCCTAGCTCCAGTCTAGTGACCAATTCTGAGGGGACTTCTCTGGTGGTCTTCCTGTCGGTTGTTGATTCCCTGCGGGTGATGGGTTTCCCTCCAAGTACCAGGGATGGTATCTCTGGTGACAGCGGGACCGATGCAGCTGGAGATTTATATGTTGCTGAGATCTGGGCCCTGATGTCTTGATTGTCCTTCTGTAGAGTTTCCACCGCCTGTTGCAGAGCGTTGATCCCATGGAGCACATCCTTCAGGGGGTCTGGTGAGGCTGAGATTCTGGAAAAGTCTTCAAGTGACCCTCCTTGAACCACTGTTTTGGATGAAGCGCCTTTTGTGCTGGTCCTAAAGGGATTGGACGTTTTCGACACCTTAGGTACATGAGGTGGTCTTGAGGCTACTGGCACGTGTCCTGCTACCAGGCTGGTAGAGACTGCCTGGGTAAAGGGTGCGAAGATTGATCCTGATGACCCTAGGGACGGTTCTCCTCCAGTAGGCTGAGGTGATGCTCCTAGGCTGCTGGAGGGGATTTGGTTGGATCCGGACATGATGATACGCGAGTTGCTTCACTGTAAGATTTGGCTTATAGGAGGAAATGATCACTTTGCCCCACGGTGGGCGCCAATTTGTTTTGGTAAAAATTTACCGGGTTCGTGATTTCGGTTGCGGGTTAAAGCGATCGGCCTATAAGCGGGGGTTAGCAAAATAGTGACGAATCTGACAAGCGAGGAACGACGAAAAGAGAAACAAACAACACACGGAATTTTGGTGACGCGGAAACCCGATGTGGGAAAAACCGCGGGGGAGTCGGAATCCCACCAAAGTTCTACTATGACGAGGAAAAGAACGAGAAATGAAGGGTACAAGTACAAATATCGGGACTATAATTGACTACAAGTATTTTTCTATAGTGATTGCTTGGGGTTGATTATTCGTTGATGGTGAGTTGAATCCCCCTTTTCCTCCCTTCTCCCTTGTCTTTTATATGTGTCAGGAGCCTGGAATCTTTTCTCATTTAATTCTTGAAATCTCTGCATTTACTTCCTCCTTTATTGTCTCCTAGCCGTTACAGCAGTTATATTTGACCTCCTCCTGATTGTTCTCCTGGTCAGCAGGAGGAATCCCATAGATTTAGGAGATATTCCTTGACCTTTTCCCTTTGTGTGCGGGCTGAGTTCTCTGGTGGACTGCACACTTCAAATGGGCTGCATGACGCTTCTTTGCCTTGTTTGGCTCATTGTCTTTTGTTGTTTCGGGTTCCGTCTGACCCAATAACTCTAATAACGTCGGCTTTCGTCCTTTGACCTTCGACCTTTGACTTTCGGCTCTTGACTTTTGACCTTTGACCCTCGGTTTTTTACTATCGTCTTTGACCTTCCGATCTTTGACCTTTGACTTTTGACTCTTTGACCTTTGACTTTTTGACCTACCATTCGTAATGTGCCACGTCGTATTCCGTGGATGCGAATTTTGGCCCGAACAATTACCTTGCCTTAATGTCGCCTAAGGCAAAGGTATTTGAAATTCTATTGCCATCGAAGATATTTCATTCAGAGGCCGATAAATTGCTACGGGTGATGGAGCAAGATATTATGCAACTTTTTCAAATGGCCTTTTTGAACGTGTCATGTATTAAAGTATTCATAATGTAAGCTGAATTATTTTTACGCCTTCACTTGTATAATTCTTTTGATTATGATAAATATTTGGTTATTTCTTGTATGCTTCATATGCACAAGGTTTTTACAAAAGCTCTATGAAGAGAAGAAAAATGAAGCCTTGCATAAAGTTGGATTTTTGTGTCCAACAATCATGTCTCAGCTAGGAAAAGATAAGAAATGCACTCATAAAGTAATGAACTATGTGGAGTGTAGTTTGCTTAAAATGGGTAGTGTTGATATCATATTAGTTCCTTTTTGTCAAGAATAAGTATGTTTTTACCAAAGTCCAATAATTCTTTTTTCTTAAATAATTCAATTCTCCACAATAATGTTATATGTGGCTAATTTTATATCTATCCTCTGTCATTGTACAGAAAACATTGGATGCTCGCCATTATCTTTCCTCTCATTCATGAGGCATGTTTTTGTGATCCAATGGCAGGCGTAAAGCGTGATGCATCATTTAAACAACTAATACAGATGTCAGTATTTTGATGAAACTATACCTATGTATTTATAAAAGCATCAAACTTTCATTTTGACTGATATTTATTTTTTCATATATCTTCTTTTTTTTCGATGCGTAGTGCATTTCGAACTTTTAAGACCGCCCGTGGAGGTTCGACATCGAAATCAGGCTCGTCAATGAAATGGAGCAACATTGAAGTAAGTTGTCATCATCAACATTTTTCGCGGTTGTTCATTGAGTTAATTATTTATCGATTCTACAAATTTGGGTGCATATATGCTTATTTAAGGTTGGTTTGTTCGCTAATGTGAAGCTGAACTGTTGATTTATGATGATTTATGATTGAATTTGTAGCTTTGTCTTATGGGTGTGTATTTGAATATAATGATTGAAATACGATGTGATGATTATACGATGAGATGATAATAAAAGGGTGGGTGTGTTATTTTCATGTTTTAGATAAGTGGGTTGGAATGTTAGTCACCCTTTTTCTTGATCGTATTCTTTTTTTGGATTCTCTCGTTTGTTTTTCAATGTAGTTTCGCCTTTTCTCATGCCACATTTAATGTTGCATCAATGGTTTTTTCCTAGTGTCCTTAACAAAATGGAAGCACGGAGTGTGGCTATTATGTCATGCGGTACATGTTAGATATAGTTCGACAGTATCGGAACATCGTAGATCATAAGAAGGTATTTATTAGTTAAATATTTTCACTTCACGTTTAATTTGCAATCATTGGTTTTTTTATTTGATTGGTTTTTTGAAGGAAAAAAAAGTTGGAATAATTGATTTGGGTTACTTATATATGTTTTGTGGTCTAATATAAATCTTTTTGATTTGGTAGTGGTTCAGAACGAAGAATGCTTATACAGTTGAAGAAATGAATGAGGTTCAAGATTTGTGGGTTACCTATTTTATGGAGAATCATCTTTAGCATTAAATTGGTCGTAGATATAATATTGGTATATATCGTATGAATTAGAATATATAGATTTTCTTCCATATGTATTTTTGAAAGAACGATCGTTCCTACTACTTGATTAGTTCGACATTATTACTTAATCATGCACTACTTTATCAGTTCGCCATTTTGAAAGAACGATCGCTCCTACTACTATGTATTTAATTTTATGGTTGTGCATGATTATTATTGTAAAGTACTCCATATGTAATTGGATGAATTTATATATATATATATATACATTATTAGTTAATTGTTCGTGGTTGAGGTGCGATTGGTGCGAACTATTTAATTTTGTAGTTCTATAAGATTATTTATGTAACGTTATTATTCAATCGTGGCCTATCAGCTACAGTAGCTGTATTATTTTTTTTTAAAAAACTTTTTACAACGGCCATTTGTATCGACTGATGCAAATTTATGATCACTATAAGCAACGGTCACTGATGTCAACCGATGCAAAATGTATACTTTTTGCAACGGTCAAATTAATAACTGATATAAAATGTACACTTTTTGCAACGGTCATTCTTTACGACCGTTGCGATATATTAACTTTTCGCAACGGCTACCATTCCAACCGATGTGAAATGTACATCTTTAGCAACAGTTATTTTATTTAACCGATGCAAAATATGTTTTTGCAACGGCTTTAGAACCGTTGCGATAAGTGGTGGACCTATTGCAACCCCACGGAATACAACGGTCAATGACCGTTGCGATATACAGTTTTTGACCGTTGCGATATGTAGTTTCTGTACTAGTGATTACGAGGAGTTCACAAAGAGTAGACATAGAGGTCTGAAGTCCAGGGCATTGTTAAAGGAAGGGAAACCCTGGATCACGGATTGGGAAGGAAGGTGGGAATTGAAGAGGAAACAGATACTAATTCATTGAATATCTTCCAAGATAGGTGGGTAAACGGTAGTATACCGATTATTAAAACTGGAGAGAATTTAGAGGACCCCTTAATTAATGCTAGTTGCTGGAAGATTAAGGATCTTCTTACGATGGATAAAGAGTGGAATATGGATAAGCTTGCGCTAATTTTCACCCACGAGTTGTGTACTAAGATTCAAGCAATTCTACTGAAAACGGCTTCAAAGGAAAATCGCTGTTTTTGGACAAGAAAAGGATCTGGGAAATATACCGTCAAAAGTGGTTATTATGAACTGATTCAACCGTTAATTGACGCTGCTGAGTGTTCTGATAAAGCGAGGAAAACGATCAAGAATTTTTCTATGTTTTATAAGAATTTTCTGTGGGAACTTCCTGGACCTGCTTCATTTGTGGAAGATCTTTTATTGAAAAATATTGAGTAACTCTATTCCGTTAGGGGTGGAAACTAGTAGGAAAACCCCCTATGGTGACGGCTGAAATAACCCTACGGTGACGGTTTTAGAGCGACATGATTGGTGGGGACACTATAGGTAAGTGGCGGTTGTACAACCGCCACCATAACTTATCTACAGTGGCGGTTCTCAACTAACAAACCGCCACCATAGGTTAGCTATGGTGTCGTTTTTTAACAAAAAAACCGCCACTATAAGTCATCTTTAGTGTCCTTTCTCAACTAAAACCGCCATTGTATGTCATTTATAGTGTCATTTCTTAACTAAAAATCGACATTGTACGTCATTTATGGTTTCGTTTCTCAACTTAAAACTGCCACTGTAGGTCGGCTATGGTGTCATATCTCAACTAAAAACCGCCACCATAGGTCATCCATGGTGTCGTTTGTCAACGTAAAACCGCCACTATAGGTCATCTTTAGTGTCCTTTCTCAACTAAAACCGTCATTGTATGTCATTTATAGTGTCATTTCTTAACTAAAAACCGACATTGTACATCATTTATGGTGTCGTTTCTCAACTTAAACCGCCACTGTAGGTCAACTATGGTGTCATATCTCAACTAAAAACCGCCACCATAGGTCATCTATGGTGTCATATCTCAACTAAAAACCGCCACTGTAGAACGCTTATGGTGTCGTATCTCAAGTGAAAACCACCACTGTTGGTCGTCTATAGTGTCGTATCTCAACAAAAAACCGTCACCGTAGGTCATCTATGGTGTCGTATCTCAACTAAAAACCGTCACTATAGGTCATTTATGGTGTCATCTCTCAAATTAAAACTGTCACTTTAGGTCATCTATGGTGTCATATCTCAACTTAAAACCGCCGCTGTTGGTCATCTATGGTGTTGTTACTCAACTGAAAACCGCCACTGTAAGTCATCTATGGTGTCATTTCTCAACTAACAACCGCCACTATTAAAAAAATCTAGCTAGGTAAATTTTGGCAGCACCTCGCTATAAATAATATGCCAACCCAAATACAAAAGATGACAAGACAATGTCTACGATAAATCAACAAAAATGTCATCGAAACATCTTCATCATCCAACACACCAATTGTGTCAATATTTACCAACAACACATCCAAAAGTATATCTCTATACAAAGACCACAAAAGGAAGCAATAAAAATAATCGAATATACACTAGATGTTCTCTAAACATTTTGTCGCCCACGCCTCTTTAACTTCGTCTAAGTCCTCAAGTGTCATGGTTGAATCTGCCATAATCTACATTTAACATAATATTAAGAAAATTGACATTGAAAAGTATATAAAAGATCACTACAAACCTATAATTTAAAATAGGAAATACCTTCTCAAATTTGTCTTCCTTAGCTTTAGAGTAGTAATATGTTATGTTATACATCCATTTCATAACATAATAACCACACTCATAATCTCCTAGTTGTTGCGGACACTAAATGTGAAAAAAGATGTAATTAATTAAACGATATTTAGTCTGTGATCATTTAGAAATAGTGAGACAACAAAAGTAGATATATATATATATATATATATATATATATATATATATATATATATATATATATATATATAGTTAGTTAGTTTCTCATGATTACCTCTATCACTTTGATTTGAAGTTGATTCTTTAGACTATAATTACGCCTTCCGCCGCTAACACCGTGTAATAACCAAGCAGCCTTTAACCTTCCCTTGATGATCAACTTCTTTGATGCCCTTTGTTGGGAGTCCAAAATATACATAGTGTTCAACCCCAAGCAAGCGACAAACAACATCCAATGGTTGCTATTCATTGAATTCATAATTAAAGATATTTTTAGAAAATAATACATAAAACAATAAATCATTTTTTTGGATAATTACCTTTCATAAAATGCACCCATGATAAATTTCTTTTTCTCTTCAGTCTTTAAGACATGTGCTATATAATCTTCGCATTCTCGTGGTTTATTCATGTATTCCAAAAGCTTTGCGGGACACATGAATCCAACCATTTTTGTAGCTTTAATTTCAACCGCATATTGGTGTAAAAAGCTGTAAATTTGAACACATTATAGATTTAATAAGTAGTGACTTGTATTTGTGTCCTAACAGTTAAATGATGTAGAGACTTTTACCTACCTTCCCCATATTTGAAGCATGCCAACATTTAACCATTGATTTCTGAACATCTGTCTTATTTCAACAACGGTCAAATAAGAGATACAACTACCTCCTTTGTAATTATAAACGGACTCATCGATCACAATCTGAATGACGTCATCTTCTGACAAGGAACACAACTTCTTTTCTAAATCTCGGCAAAAAGGACCCAATCCATCGACATCTTCCACATCTAGAGGTCTTCTGTCAAGTTCTTCACCTTGACTCGTAATTTTTTCATCGGCCCTTTCAACGGATTTATCCTTCAAAATAAAATCAATATTACGATATTTCCATAAAATTGTTTATTATATTCTTCATATTGGTTTACCGTAATCCTACGATAAATAGAACTTACATAATTACGAGCTTTAGTAGCGGACTCTCTTGTGTCTTTGGACTTGTCTTTTTTCTTGATCTGTTCATCATAAGACTTGACCTTAAATAAGAAGGAATAGATAGCGTCAAATAGATAACATTAAAAAATTTCAAAGTTAGTATGTCTAAAATGTAAATCATTTAGTGTATTTACCTCGTTGGATTTAATTGTAATTAAAGATTTAGGCCATTGTGCAAAGCTTCCTTGCGCATCAATGATCTTTGTGAATCCATTCCATGAGATTGGAAGTGGTGCATCAGGATGAAGAACGCTATCAATGATAACATGCGCATTCTCTATAGTCAATGGCGTGTTGTGTACTGTTTTACCTTCTACCCATGGAAAAACCCTTCCTTCCGCAACAATGGTCAATTCCCCATTCATATGCACAGCAAGCTCACAAGGAACAGATTTCTATAGTATTCATTTTAACATGATCAAATAGCATAGATGATACCTACTTTTTGGAATAAATGTGTAGTAACTAAGTATCATTATTATATTACCTTTAGTTGAACAAAATGATCAATGTCATGAGCGAAATGACAGCTACTCTCTTGTTGTTGACACGACGATGGATCCTTTAAATGAAGCTCTTGAATTATTATCAAAACTCGGCGTATTCCCAATCAATTCCACCCATTTCTTCTCCATCATGACATTCATCTCCTCCATTGCTTCTTTTTTAACCTGCTCTACTATCACCATCACATCATTCTCGCTATATTTCCTTTCACTCCGACCTCGATTTGTTATTGGTCCAAACCATGTTTTTAGACCAACCGAACCGCCAACTCCTCTAGTTCTTCCACAATGTTCTGGTGTCCCTAATGCTTTCACCAACACATCTTCTAATCTTGAAGGAACAAACTCTCTTTTTTGCTCCTTTTCCTACCAAAACCTCTATTGAAGAAAAAATAGTGATTTGAAATTTAGTGTTTAAAAATACTAGTGCATATAAAAAGTGTGTTAATATTTTGCTAATTAATAAATTTCACTTACAATATTTTCTATCACTTCTTGTGTTTCCGGTGTAGGAGCTTTCGATGATGGAGTACGTGCTTTAACCCATGTAAAAGCTCGATCATTAACGCGTTTACGAACCAATTCAATTACCGACTCTTGTGAAAGAGTTGGATTAGAATCATGATTTTCCGATTCCTTTCGCGCAATTTCTTTGGCAAGTTCTTCTTTGAACCATGTTTTCTTTTTGCCGGCATATCCAGATCTTCCCAAATTATGCGGATAAATATTTCTCTGTTGGGAGGCTTGAGCCTTTTCACTTTTTTCCTGCATTTTTGTGACAAATTATGCAGTTTACATCCATCATATTTCACCATAACTTTTTAATTGATAATATATCGTACTCACCAGAAAACTTTTGTCCATGCGTTGCCTTTTAAATTCTTCCCAAATTTCTGTTGTAATGTGTTTATACTTACCCACTGGAGTATCACCGAATACTTCTCCTTTCTTTGGTTTTAAGGTCTTCGTAATATAAATCTGTGTCATTCTGGATCTGAAGTCTTTTAATGCTTTCCCTAAGATATTTAAAACAGTTTTTTGATGCTCATCATCAAGCTTCCAGGTTTGCTATAAAAGGAAGGAAAAAAACAGCGTAATTGTAAATAATATAAAATCAACCTCAAAAATAAACCAATCAATAAATCCAATTTGAGTACATCGTGGTTACCTTAACTTCTCTCCAAACTGTTTCTTTTTCACCCCATGGAACTTTTTTCCAATTTTGGTATGTGATCTTGAAATTTCGTGCTAACAGTCCCATATCAGAAGCAAATTTGGCTTGGTAATACCCTTCAGGTTTGCCTAACTCATCGAATTGAATATGCAAATTTTCTAACTCTTCAGCTTTTAAGTTCTTCCCAGTTGTCACGCCTCTCTTTTTGAGCTTTGGACAAGAGTCATCATCCTCACTTTGACTCATGGTGACCACCTAAAATAAATTGAAAAACATAGAATGCATTTTTAATACTAAAACATTTAAATATGTTAACTATACTGATAGCTAATAAAATAAAACTATAATATATATATAAACAAAAGATAACGCAACGACAAATAAATATATAAAGGTATTAAAAATCATTAATCATAATCAATATATTGTAAGGTGAAACTATTTGGTGGTATCAAACCATATTCCCTCCTTATGATCCATATGCAAATAGCCATCATCACGAATTACGTTCACATCTTGAAAAATTGAAGAAATGGGGGAAGATTCATCGACTTGATCATACTCTTCTTCATCAGATACACCATCCACGCCGAGAATTCGTCTTTTACCATAACGCACAACTGAGCGCCTCTCATCCAAAGGATCTTTGATGTAGAACACTTGTTTAGCTTGAGTTGCTAGTATAAAAGGGTCATGTACATGTCCCACAATGTCAAAATTGACCAAAATAAAGCCCAAATCATCTATGTTGACACCCTACTCACAATCGACCCACTTACATCGAAACAAGGTTTCAGTAAAATCCACATAGTCAAGATCCCATATCTCTTCAATGACCCCATAATATGATTGTGTTATATCAACTGGTTGCTTACCCTTTCCAACGTATTTCACGGATGATGCCACAACAGTAACTCCGCTATTCTGCATTGTGCTTTTCTCATCCTAACGATTTGTGTAAAAGCAGAATCCATTGATATCATACCCCTCATAAGATACGATGTTAATCTTCGGACCATATGCTAACCGTCGTAAATTCTCATTAAGCTTGTGATTTTTCTTTGAGAACTCATTCATCATCTTATCTTTAAACCAATTCACAAAACTTTTATTATGTTCAGTCATCAACCAAGCCTCGCGTCTATGTGGATTTTGTCTCTTTACTAAAGCAAAGTGTTCAATTAAGTATTTATCAACGTCTTCTGTGTGTTGCAGAACATAGAGATGGGCTTTATCAAAAGTCTCAAAATCACATGTTATGACCTTTTTTTCGAGGGTACCTTTACCTTCAAGCCTTCCCGCGTGTCGAGATTGCGGTAGTCCAATAGTCTGCTGACTCGTTAAGTAATCTTGGCAGAATCCAAGGGTCTCACAAGCAATGGTTGCTTCAACAATACTACCTTCCGGACGACATCGATTTTTCATCCGCCTCTTATATGTTCCCATCTCGCGCTCCATCGCCCACATGTTTCTCTGGAACACCGGGCCACTAATTTTAATCTCTCTCACTAGGTGAACGATCAAGTGAACCATGATATCAAAGAAACTGATGGGAAAATACATTTCAAGTTCACAAAGTGTTACCACAACATCAGCTTGTAATTGATCCAAAAATTCTGGATTAATGTCTTTAGCATTAATTGCGTTGAAGAATTTACAAATTTTTATGATAGCTTGTCTGACATGCTTAGGCAAAACGGATCGAATCGCCACCGGCAACAATTGTGTCAACATAACATGGCAATCATGAGATTTTAATCCCACCAACTTCAAATCTTTCATTGAAACAAGGCGACTTATGTTGGACGAATAGCCATGTGGCACCTTCAAACTCTTTAAAGACTCGCACACTGTCATCTTCTCTTTCCTCGAAAAAGTTGTGGAACTTGGAGGCAAATAAGTACGTTTCCCATCATCAATTGGTTTTACCTCCAAACGCCCCCTAAGGACCATGTCATGTCTTGCTTTGACACCATCCTTAGTCTTATTAGGAATGTTCAACAAAGTGCCTATAATACTATCAAATACGTTTTTCTCAACATGCATTACATCGATACAATGCCTAACAGAAAAATGCGCCCAATAGGGTAAGTCCCAAAAGATGGACTTTTTTGTGTGGTATACGCCGTCCGGTGGAGGTGAGTACGGCTTTCCGAACTCTCTAGTGATGTTCTTAACTCGTTCGTGATATTCTTGTCCACTTAGAAACATAGGGGCCGATCGGAATTCAGTTTTACCATAGAATGCCTTCTTCCTCCTACGATAAATATGATCTGTGGGAAGAAATCGACGATGACCCATATATGCATATTTCCCACTATTTTCCAACCATTCAGACTCAGTGTCATCGCCACATACTGGACAACCTTTATCAGTCTTCAACCTATAACCCGAGAGGTTACCATAAGCAGGGAAATCATTAATTGTGCAGTACAACATAGCACGCATGTTGAATTCTGAACCGCTGGCTGCATCAAACACCCTCACTCCAACATCCCACAACAATTTCAAATCATCTATTAGTGGTGCTAGATACACATCAATGTCATTACCCGGCTGTTTGGGACCAGATATTAGAAGCGTGAGTAAAATGTATTTACTCTTTGTTGTAAGCCAAGGAGAGATATTGTAAATTATTAACATTATAGGCCAACTGCCGTGCTGGGTACTCAAACTCCCAAACGGATTAATCCCATCAGTGCAAAGTCCTAATCTCAAGTTCCTATGTTCTCTACCAAAATCTGGAAAAGTTCTATCGATAGTTCTCCACTAAGGAGCATCGGCAACATGTCGAATCTTGCCATCTTTATTCCTCTTTTTGTGATGCCATGACATATATTCCGCATCCTTGGGATTCGCAAAAAAACGCTTGAATCTTGGAATTATTGGCATATACCATAAGGTTTTTTTCGGGCCACCTTTTACACGAGACTGGGAATTTTCTTTCATTTTGTATCTTGGCTCTTTACATCGTGGGCACTCATCTAAGTCACTATAGCCGTTTCGGTACAAAACACAATCATTTGGGCAGGCATGAATTTTTTGGTAACTCATGGCCAATGGACACAATAGCTTCTTACATTGGTAAGTGTTAGTGGGAATCTCATTACCTTTGGGCAGCATTCTTGAAAATGTTTCCACTAAAGTAGTAAAACTTTTATCACTCCAACCACTCCCAGCTTTCAAGGTGTATAACTCTAAGACAGCTGACAAAAGGGTAAATTCCGTGCAACCAGGGTATAGCGGTTTCTTAGAATCATTAACTAACCTCTTAAAAATATCCGGACTTTCTACCAAATCTTTTTCTAGATCATCCATCATTCTATCCATATTCTCGGTCTCTACTCTGTTATCATTATCTGTATCTTCGTTAACTTCAATGTTACTACGAACCACATCTTCAAATTCGAAATCATCCACATTATCATGATTAATCCTTCGTTTTACGGCCCTAGAAGTACCATGAATGTCATTATGCTTCTCTCCATGCCATATCCATACACTATAATCTGGTTTAAAGCCCTTCTCTATCAAATGGTTTCGCATTTCACTTGCAGAACCTATCATACTTCGGTTCTTACACATACTACACGGGCATAAAAGATGCTCGTCAACCCCATTCATTCTCTGGTGTTCAACAGCTTGGTTAATAAATTCATCAAGCTTTGCCAAAAACTCAAAATCACGCTTCCCATACATCCAACCGCGGTCCATATTCTAATCAATACAACGACACAATAATTATTAACGACTTCTCACACCAATTTAAAAGAATTCAGTTCAGTTAAGTCGACTAAATTCAGTTAAGTTCAGCTACACGACTAAGTAAACCTGACAAAACGGGTCAACGGATTGAGTTCGGATCAGGTCAGCTTTGGGTTATTAAAATCTTGTTCACTTTTGATCGAGTCGGATTATTTCGGGTTCAGATCATTCTCGTGTTATATTTCGGGTTATAAAACACATATTTAATAGTCATATCATAGCTTATAATATAAACGCGTTTACTCATGCCAAATTCGTGAACTTCTTTCAATAATAAAAAATAAATAAAACCCCCATTATCTGGTTCATTCCTTCTTCATGTTCACAGTTACACTCTTTCCCCTCCAGACCCTTGATCTCATCCAATACTTCCTCGTTATCATTAATAAGCACAGATTCATCACTCTAATAAGGTATTCACCATCTAATTCAGCTTCTTTTCCCTAAATTTATGTATTTTTTCTCGTCTCAAATCTCAATCCCTAAATCCCTCAATCGAAATTTTCGATTTTATCACCTAATCTGTAATTGATTGTGATGGTAGAACTAATTAGATATTTGACAGGATAGTTAGTACGATAACGTATTTTGTAGGTTTTCTTCTCTAGTACCACTCCTTTTCACTAAACATTTCATCTCTCCAGTTCGTCAAGATGCATCGCCAATGTTAAACTCGATACAGATCACACCAGCTTCATCGCCAGTACTCTCATACTCAGAAGGAAATAAGGTCTCTGATTGTTTTTTTTTATTAACTTATCCAATATGTATTTCTTATCTCCTGTTTCAAGTTGTCGGAAATATTTTCTAGTGGGTTTCAGAGGAAAATGGTTATTGGATGTGCGATGATTTTGATTATGCGAATTCAGTTTCATCTAGTTTAATATTCAGATTTGCATTGATGAATCTTGCATTATTTGAAGGGTTTATTATGCAAATTGAATTTGAACTGGACTAGTGTATTACTAATCAATTTTATTAGTGGACTAGTGTATTTATTCAATTCCTATGTATGTAAATATGTAATTAATATCTTAATCTTTTCCTATCCTATGTGCGTCAATTTTGCAAAACAAAAACAATGAACACATTTGTTAGGAAGCCAAGTGAATTGAAGTTTATGGAGAACACTAATAATACTCAATTTCTTTGGATAAATTCTACCTATATAAATATAGTAGTACTACATAAGGTATTAAAAAAAATAAAAGTAGATAAGAGAAACTGAGACAGTAATTCAAACTAACAGCTTTTGATGAAATTATTTGTAAGGTTCTGATTTTTAATCTTGCTCTTAAGTCTTAACCGTGTGTTTTAAACTTCCATTTCATGTGATAAGATTAGTTTTTAGTCATGTTTTCTTTAATTTTGTACTCTATAGTTTAATTTTATTTTATTATATTGATAATATCTCAACTCACCATTCCCTGACCAGACGTTTCACAATATCTTATTGCTATTTATCATTCTTTAAGTTTGTCATTGAGAGCTTGAAGTTCAATAATTCAATGTTTGAGGTTTTAGAGTATTGACTCCATTGAATATTTTATTTATTCTCCAAAATTTGGAGTGCAATAACATTATTTTGAAATTTCACGGGAACAAAATGATTGGGTATAAGATTCACAAATTTATTTATGTGAGTATTACAAGAGACATATATAACAATGCATGTATTTTTTATATATTAGAATGCGACAAGTATATTACTCTGTATTCTTTTTAGCAGTGATATGTTGTTGCTACACCGTTCCGCCCCTGATGTGACAGAGCGTTATAGAAATGAACCTTAACACCGATGACATCAGTGGAGGTAAACGTAAGTGGAGTGGAGCGATTATTGAGATTTGCCTTCTCATAATCCTCCACACAACTGGCTAGATCAGATCACCAACTGATGAATGAGACTTTGCATTTGCTATTTCATGATTGCCAATCATCGAGTCAAGTCACCAATTGGTCTGATCTCAACAGTCTAAAATTTTCTATATTCGATTTATCAAATGACGAGATTGAATTGATATTTTGTGTTAAATACATGATTCCTCGTGACGTGCTATTATTACCGCATCATTAATTTTGTACTGGGCCTACATATTTTTTGAAACAACCTACTTTTATCTATTATTATACCTTGACAGGAGTATATTATTCGTGTAGGCAGAGATTATTCCAAGCGGATGCTACTAATTGTTTCAGCCTACCATGAACCATTTTCTTTGATTATTTCATAACGGGTATTTTACTTATTTTTGTAGTTGTTTATTTCTTCACCAATATAATTAAATCTACTGCCCTCAACACATAACAACACATATTAAGAAAGGTATGAGGAGTTAATGGCAGAAACATTTCAATTTTGCACAGATTAAGAAGGAACAGACAAAAATGAGATCAGTAGCTTTGTGTCAACATGCTTTTTTTGTGGCATATGCAGTAAAATTCAGTCGATTATGAATTTATGACGATACTTCTTTAAATACTTCAACTATTATGAAATAGTTTTAATTTATTACTAACATTCTATGATGTTAATTAAGATCAAACACGGAAACAAAACTAAATTAAATGCAAGAACAAGTATTAACATTGAGAATTTGGAACAATACCAGGTGCGAGATTTCAAACGAGGTTGATACGTTCTGGACAAAAACGAACAGGGCAGAATGAAGTATGGTGCAGTAGCGAACAAGGTAGCAGCGAAATTGATGACGGTGCAGGTCTCACAGAAGCGTTATGCAAGGAGGGAATGCAGTAGTAGTACGCAGAGGCACAGTTATGCTAGGGTGAGAGAGCAGTGGGAGAGGTAGGGTTGTGGGGTAGTGCCAGAGGTATCTGTGCGTGATGTTGTCAATGAGGTGAAGGGATGACAGTTTTACGTAGCTATATGCTACTAGGACTAATTAGGTTTTAATTGGAATGCAAAAATTACTAATTAGGTTTTAATTTAATTATAAGTGATCGTGGTTTGGGCTGGTGCGTATCGGCAGGCTTTCGGGTCAAAATGTGTTTTTCCGAGATTATAAAAATTTGAGAACGTTGTGGGTAGTTCGACAAACAAATGAATGATATCATTTTACGACGTGGCAATTGAGTCACTCATGTCGAGTTCAGACAGAATTTGGGAATCGTGGGTTGGTTTAGAGAGATTTTATTGTACCCGAGGCCGAATTTTATATATCGTACTATTTAGTAGTTGTTCTTCATATACTCAACTAGTTTAAGCCCCGTACGAATTCACGATTTTTTAAGAGACCGTTTTAGAAAGGATTATAAATTTCAGAATGAGGTACACATACAAAATTATACCCCTCCATCTCCGTTATTTATTCACCTTTGATTTAAATAAATACTTCTTAGAACAATATAAAAGTAAACAAATGACCGAGAGAAAAAAAAGTTTTATTTTTTCGTGAACACAAAATATAGTGTATAACCGTTGTACCTTACGACAATTATGAAAGCTTAAATACTACCGTTGTACCGTACTTGATGAAATTGTTACACAATGCATGCGATAATAGTAAAAATTTATGAATAACCTCTCCCGTTGTACCGTACTTGATGAAAGTCACCATTTTAGGTTAGTTATTTACCACTTTAAGATAAATAGTTACCACTTTTTTCGTATTAAATAGTGATCACTATTCATAAATTTCTAGTTTAAAGGTTTGTCATACGGTACAACGGTTGTATACTATAACTTGTGATATTGGAAATGTGATGAATCAATAAATGTCACTATTAAAATATATTTGTCCTCGATAACTACTGATACAATTACAAGTAAAATTAAATTAATTGTATCATAAACCAGAAGCGGATTCAAGAATAAAATGTATCTGAGGCTAGATTTACGAACGGTTGAAACATAAAACGGTCAGCCGAGACATAGTATCCTGCTGAATATCGACTGCTATCATCATCATCATCATCATCATCAAATACTAGATGGTCAACACAAAAATATAATTAAACTGATGTAATCAAAGATTATACTAAATGACTATGAATATAAAATATAGGAGGTCTCACGTGAGACAGTCTCGCAATATGAATATATGAGATCGTCTAACATGACAATTTGGATAAAAAAATAAATGTAACTTACTGCGATTAAATTTTTTCAATTACGTATTTCTGATTAATGACTAATATAATACCAAATAACTCGACTTAGATGTATATTTTTTAAAATAAAATATTATAATTATTTGTTACATAAAAGTAATTTTATAGGATGGACATTAAAATATAGGAAAGATTTATTTATTGGTCTATGAAAATGGAAACAAAATTAGTACTTCGTACTATACATGACTAGCAAGTAGCTGACAACAAAGAAATCAAAAAAAACTGAACTACAACAAGGCTCGAACCCTAATCCTGCCCAATAAATGACAAACTATCAAGTATCAACCAACTGAACTACACTATTTCCCTACCATTAACTGCACATCTGTCAAACTTGTAATAACATTTCAGGCTATAGCCCAAATACCGGAGACCTAAATCCGCCCCTGGTTTTGGCCATGACCCGTTTTGTAGTACCCATGTCTAGTTTTAACAGTAACTATTTTTTTAAGGATCCGCACATATATAATTTTCATATTTTCTTATAAGGACGATTATTTTTAAACCCGTCAAAAAAATCCCTTGTGTCGATACAAAAATAAAACCGTCGCTATTGTGTCACTTTTTATCTCGGTTGAAATAGAACCGCCACAAAAACATATAGTGTCGGTTATAAAAAAACAGCGACCAAAAGAAGCACTTTACACACTTTCTACGTCGGTTGAAAGTATAACCGCCACAAAGATATTTAGTGTCGGTTCTAAAATAAAACCGCAACCAAAAGAAGCACTTTAATTTATTGTGTCACTTTTATTTTACGTCGGTTGTAAATAGAAACGCCACAAAAATATATAGTGTCGGTTCTAAAATAAACCGCCACCAAAAGAAGAACTTTATTGTGTCACTTTTTACGTCGGTTGTAAATAGAACCGCCACGAAAACATATAGTGTCGGTTCTAAGATAAAACCGCCATGAAAAGTATCACTTTTTTGTGTCACTTTTTACGTCGGTTGTAAATAGAACCGCCACGAAAACATATAGTGTCGGTTCTAAGATAAAACCGTCACCACATCTAGCAGTCTATGGTGTCATTTTTAAAAAAAACCGTCACTAAAGGCCTTTCCCACCTATAATTTATACCTAATATGTCGTTTTCGTTAGAACCGCCACGATAGCATCGACACGATAGGGGTTTTTTCTACTAGTATATAAAGGGCAAAAAGAAATCTAGGAGGACCTTACCATTGCATGCTGTGCTTTAAAGAAGGGGATATAGACTCCTCTACTTCCTTGTCATCTTCTCTGGAGACGCTTGATCATCTGTTCAGAGACTGTTCTGTGAGTAGGAGCGTGCTAGAAGGTAGTAATATGGATTTTTGGGATTAGTTCATGAGGCAAACGATACATCCTTTTGAGCAAGATGATCTCTGGTTCGGACTGTTTCACTTCATTAATGTTTTATATAACATTTGGCTTTAGGAACAGTATCGTATTTAAAGGAGAATCAAATACAGCGGCCGAGCTTCTAGTTAAATACAAGGAGTCTCTAGACTCCTTGAACGATATTTGGGAGCATATGAAGAAAAAGATGGGGAAGGAGCCTAGCTGTAATGAGGAATTTATGATAGGGAGAATTAACGTATTTCTATTAGAAACTCTAAGGAAATTCGGATGATTTCTCCGGTGCAGAGAAACCGGCAATGCCCGAATACAGTTGTAACTGCCCTAAAGTTTCGCAACCAAAAACAATAAACTGAAATAGGAAAATTCAAAGCTATTACTCCGCACTTAGCTCACAAAGCCAAGTCCAAGGCAAATAAAATGATATATAAAATAACTGAAAAGAAATTTGGTAGAAAATAATTGAAACGGAGTAGAGTTTCGATACTTAATTAAATGAAAACGTTGCGGCGGAAGTCTTAAGTTTTACAATATTCAAAATGATTTAAACCAATCTCAAACCAACTGGTCCAATATAAATATAAATAGCTTGGAGACAAAGTTAAATAATTAAATCCTTCCTCGCTCAGCAAAACCCAAATCCAGAATACACCCATGCAGCATATCAAGTGTACCTATCAACAGTACCCAAAATAACGAATAGGTACAGGTTCCAGCGGGGGAACAACCCAAAACAAAAGAACGTCAGCAAAGCTGAGTAAAAGTATAATATAATGAAAACATACACAATAATTATAATTTGTAGTAAACTGAATCCAGAGTTAAATTTCATCGTCTCGAAACTAACCACAATACTTTAAAAACATGGTAGTCGAAATCAAAACCAACCAAAATATATTGTTCACCACCTGTGTGCCAAGGTGCTACCCTTGCACGGTCTAGAGGTATCACCTGTGCTTAGTTCGACTTATATAGTGCACACCTCTCGCATTTGGACAGTCAGTAGGATGATGCTGCTAGAGGAGAAAGTGTAACTACCTAGCAGCAAGTGGGGGCCGGTTACCCCACTCAAATATAACTCGGGTCAAACAAGAGTTCAGTTTCGGGAGGAAGTCCCAGGAACGTCGTAAACACACCTTAAACCAACTAGACCAACAGAGCTCCCAGAGTCTGTTATAATCTCTAAAATTTTTACCGAAACAATACCAATGTGTGACTCATGTCACAAGTTTTCTATTCAAAATATTACGAGTATCATAAAAATTCACCATTGACAAAATAATTTATAAAACCACTTTAAAAATATAATTTGAACCGAACATGCTCTTTACTTAAATGTGAAAAGAGTAAAACGTCAAGTATTAACCCAACAATTCTTCTCCTTGAATCCACAAGCTACAAATAGTATAAATGGTTAACTAACCAATTCATATAGAACCAACGAGTCTATCCCAGTATAACTACTTAGTACTACTATCTAATCTTGTCCCATAAAATTCTCATCCCGAACTCTAAATTGCCAATCCACGTACCAAACACTAATAGATAACAATAACCCTTCATTAATCTCCTTATTCCTTCTCATCCTATTAGTATGTATGATACAACTAGCTAACTAGTATCTACTGTTGACTTATTAGGATTACGATATACTTCGTAATAGTTAAACCTCACTTTACAAACTCTTCTTAAACCTTTAATGTTGTCATACAAACCATTATTTCCATGCATATACTCCTTCCATGCATTTCAAGTAGGTAGTAGTACGTAGCCAAATCTCATTATTCATATAAATTTATGACGCCACACATGATACAGTAATACTCCACCACCAGTTCACGATCATACACAATGGAAATCGGAATGCCCTGAAACAACCTTCTATCATTAACAAACCAAACATGTTCCGTAAGAACCATGACTAGGAATGAACCAAACACAAATATGTACATATCACCTCTCCATTACCACTCTCAAAATTGACCCAAAATTTCAATACAATAAAGACTCACGCCATATCCCGACAATACTAGTAAGAAAATACTGTGATCAAGGTTTTAGAAAACAAGAATCCAGATTTAAGATATTTAGACATGTGTTAAGCTTGTTCCCCAAATTATAAGAAATAAATAAATTAATAGATTAAAGTACTTACGATTGTGTTGAAGACGGATCTGAAAACGTTGATGTAAGCAAGGAACAAGGACCGATTTTCTGACGACGATCAAAAGTTGAAAACGGAGAAGAAAGAGCGGAAAGGTAGTAGTGCGTGCGGCACAAGGATATGAATGAATGATGGTGGGGAGGTGGTGGGATACGTAGGGTTTTAAACATAATTTAGTTTTTTTTTCTCCAAAGTCTAATCCGAAAATAACTCAGTTTATAGATAACGTTTCACTTTTCTTTTAAAAAGGTCAAAAACTGTTTTACTATAAGAAGGCCCAAAATACTTTAATATTTAAAATGACATCAGAAATATTTTTCCAACTTAAAAGCCCGATTTAAAAATTAAGTACGAAAGTAACGTCTTTTAAATGACTTGAAAAATAATGGAGTGTTACAGACTTCCCTCCTTAAAACAAAACTTCGTCCTCGAAGTTTGAACTCATCCTCGATAATAAGGTCTTACAATACTCACGAATGTCCAAAATGACTCGTTTTACTCCATATATCCAAAATACGCCAAAGTTTCTCATATATATATCCAAAATTCTACATTCTACCTTTCTAAATTCTACAAAAATTCCAAATTTACCTAATTCCTCAAATTATCTCAGATTTCTAAATTCCTCAAAATTTAAGTCACCTAATTCCTCAATTCCATAGTAACACAATTTCACCACCACCTAACTTCACAATATATTACCAAAGATTGAAACCACCGAGATTTTCATATTCCTCTAAGGTAAAAGTATCGCTTGCCAAGTTGAGAACATGTCGGACAAAATATTTAAATAAATTCAAAATTTTGAAATTCACAAGTTCTACTATTTTTTTCCACAAATGCGAAATGCACCAAAAGGAATCAATCAACACGGGCGTTGAGCACAACCAAACAATCATATGTGCGTTGAGCACAAACAAACAATAATATGTGCGTTCAACACAAACAACCAATACTATGTGCATTGAGCAAAAACAAACCACCAATATCTAAAATATGTGTATTGAGCACAAACGACCAATAATATGTGTATTGAGCAAAAACAAACCAACAATAGTTGTGAACAAAACAATTTCGAGTAACAAGAAATAATCAATGTCATTATGCTAATTAAGCACCAACAATAACCAATATATCCATATTTGTAACCAATAAACAATAATACCATGAAACCTCACAAGAATAATGTCAATTAACACAAAGCAATGTAGTCATGCATATTTCTATCCCTCTTAAAATAAAGCTTCGTCCACGAAGCACGAAAATAATCTTAGGCAAACGAGGGTATTTATATCTCATGGTTGACTCGATTTCCCAAGTAGCCTCCTCCACATTGTTATTATTCCACAAAACTTTGTCCATTCTTGTTTAACCTCTACGGAATTTACGCACCTTAGTATCAAAATCTAGTCATAAGTCATAGTCTCATCAAGCTCAAAGTTCTTTGGGTCTAACAAATATCATGGATCACTAATGTATTTCCTTAGTTGGGAAACATGGAACATATTATGTACTCGTTCTATAACGGCTAATAAGTCAAGTTGGTAGGTCATCTCGCTAAAATGCTCTGAAGTTATATACGGACCAACACACTTTGGGCTCAATCTACCCTCCTTAGCAAACCTCAATACTCCCTTAGTAGGAGAAACATTGTCACAAACCTCAAATTCCACATGCCTACGAGTTTTATCTATATAGCTCTTCTAACGGTCTTGAGCCGCTTTCATTCTGCCATGTATAATCTTATCATGCTAAACCAACTCAATTATAATCTCGTTCCCTAAACCACAGATTCACTAATATCACCCCCAACACACTGGACTCCTATACTTGCGTTCGTACAAGCCTCAAATGGTGTCATCTGATATGTAGCCAACATGTCCTCAAGTATTTGATTTGTCCTTTCAGTTTGACCATCAATAGCTGGATAAAATGATGCGCTCATCTTAAACTTTCTGAAAGCTATCTGAAATTTCTCCCAAAATAATTAAACAATATTGTATCCCTATATAATAAAATATTCTTTGAAACTCCATGAAGTCTTACCACATAATGTATATAAGCATCCAGAAGTTGCTTCTATTCTCATGTATCTTTAATTGGAATAAATGTGCACTCTCAGGTAACCTATTAATTATAACCCCAAATCATATTATTACCTTTCCGTTAACCATCCAACTATAAAATCCATAAAGATTAAACTCCACTTCCACTCGAGATCTTCTAAAGGTTGTAGTTTTCCCTAAGGTGTCCTATGTTCACTCATTACCCTTTTGACATATCAAGCATCGAACCACAATCTGGAATTTTTTTCTTAATACTAAACCATCAAAATCCTAATTCCAAATCCGCATGCATTTTATCACCTCCCAAATAAAAATAATACATTTTTTCCTATAATTCCTTGTGGTTAGGTACACAAATTCTATCTCAACACTTAATAAATAAACTCTGTCATCACGCTTGAACAAAGCAAACTCATTCATCAACTTATCCTACAAAAAATTATCACCACCTCTCAACTCTTTAATACACTTATCAATTCATTTTCAACAGATAACACACTATACAAGGTTCCTAATTTTGCCATTTTGATCCCAAATATCAGAAATTCTACCCCCAGCTTATCACGGTGCATCACTAACAGTATAGTATAAGGAAAAGTTTACTCAAGTCATCGGCCACCACATTGGCATTTCCTACATGATACTGAATCTCGATCTTATAGTCCTTAATCAAATCCAACCAGCTCCTTTATCTCACGATTAGCTCCTAATAGGTAAATATATATCTTAAAATTTACAATCATAAAAACTTTAAATGGTCCACCAAACAGTATGTCTCTAAATTTCTAAGGCAACAACTACGGCTGCTTAGTCTAGATCATAAGTAGGGTAATTTTCTTCATAAAGATTCAACTGCCTAAATGCATAAGCGATCACTCTCTTATTCTGCTGAAAACCCAACCTAATCCATTTTGAAAATGCATATGTATAAACTTCAGAAACTTCATTTCCATCCGGTAAGGCCAATCCAAAAGTAGTGGTCAATTTTTCCTTTAAAATTCGAAAGGATTCCTCTCACCCCTCATCCCAATAATTTTGTGACTAGCTTGTGTGGTTTCGCCATTCAGGTTTCGTCAGCTTGCCATCAGCGGTTGTGGCAGGCTGCTAACTACTTCCGGGCCTATGCTTCGAGAGTCTCTCGTGATACTTCGGGGCCTCGATCGGTGAGTGTGTGTACTTAGAGTGGTTTCCTAGGCTGTTTGTACATTTTCCTAAGGTTCGGGTGTATTGCAGGATACCTCTGATATGCTGGGGCAGCTAGAGACTCGAGTGACCGAGCTTGAGGCGAAAGCGGCTGAGGCGCAACAGCTCCTGCAATCACGGGACGACGAGATTGCCCGACTTAAGGAGCGGTTGGCTCGGTCACAGGGCAAGACCTCTGTGCAGGGCGGGGCTAAGCAAAGGGTTGAGATGGAGAGGGAAACCAAGACTAAGGCCGAAGGCCATGTCACGGGTGCTACCGAGGATGTCAGAAGGATTCCTGAGACAGCTACCCTAGATATGATGTCGTGGATGGATGGTAGTGGGTCTCTTCTTCTGGATCTAGAGGATCTAGGTTTGGATGACAGCCTTGGTGAGCTTGTGATAGCCATTGGCGCGGCCTTTAGGGGTCCTCCCTAGTGTATGAACTCAGTTTAATTTGTACATGTATTTGTGTATATTTAAATTTTAGTATTTGATTTGTTCAGTAATTTCGACATGTTTTTGTTTTGTGAAATGCTGACCTAGATTGACAAGTAATCACCTCATGATTGTTTTATTTGTGATTTCGTCGTACTTTAGGATGCTTTAAAATGCGTTAGTGTTGCGTAAGAGTACGAAAGTAGTTTTTCATTTTTTTTCTTTTCTTTGAAATGCATTAGTTTTGAGCCGGGAGTTGGATCAAATAGTACGTCGATTAAAACGCTTTGACTCGAGACGGACGGAATGTAAGGGGTCAACGTCCTTCGACCGAGTGCACTAGAATGCAAATGTAGTTGTTTCGTCATTTATAATGAAACATGTATATTCATAACCTGTTAGGCTACTTTTTGTAAAAAAAAGTTGGACCACTTTTTTGTATATTCGTGACAATGCCGTTTTGGGCTACAGACACGACTTGACAATAACCGCTAACGGCTACAACACGCCTAGGTGGGGTAGCTTATCCCCCTAAAAGAAAAAAATGAAAAGACGTCTAAGTCTGGTGTGTTCGACAGGCGAGATATGACCTTGCAACTCTTGCATGGGTGTTTCGGTCTTCGGAAAGGGTTTTAGTCATCTCGGGAGATCGTTCCCGACGTCTGAGATGTCAAGTACTATTTGTGGTGTCCACGTGGGATCAACGTCTCTATTTTTGGGTTGCTTGACAGGCCGTCTTCTTACGGACAGACGCCCGGGCTAAGGCAGTCAGGTTCTAGGTCGCTCGGGCTCGGGCGACTGGAGATTTGGGCGCCTGCGCTCGGGCGGTCCAGACCCTGTTTATGGAAATTCCCGCGGTTTCCTAATTATGGTGGGATTAGGGCTATATATACGGGTTAGGGGTGCTTGTTTTAGATATATTAGAATATCCATAGTGTCTAGAATATCCATAGTGTCTAGAATATCCATACTTGGGGTTATGTCGGGTTTCGGGAATTTTTTGACCGAGTGGGCGGGTTGTTTTAAGAAATGCAATTTCGAGGTTGGTTCAAGTGATGGTTTTTCTGTGGTTAATGCGTTAAGGCAGGTCAGGGTGCAGGATAACTTCTTGTGGGCATGTGCTGAATTTTGAGATGTGAGAAGACATGTTTTTGCTACTTAGGACATTTTCACCGACAGGTCCCTATGACATTTCGCCTCTAGATTGTAGACGGGCTTACAATATTGCGGTGGCTTGCTATTATCTTTTCGAGGATGCGTTAGTGTATGATGGTTGGGGTAATCTTCGAGTGTTAGATGTCGTTATGGGGATGGAACATGGACGATCGCCCTCTCCGCTTATTTTGGGTGAGCTTGTTCTAGGTCTTGACGCTTGTGTTCGGCTACGTGGAACTTCTTTTAGGGGTTCTAAAATGATTTTGCAGGTATTGTGAGGTGCTACTTTTGTTTGTCTTTTTTCTTTTCGTGGTTTTTTTGTTTGAATCTCACTACAGCTCGAGGTTTCGGCATCATGTTGGAATTTGTGCAGGTTTGGCTGCAGGAGAGGCTCGGCTTGGTGGACCCTCCTCGGTCTGTTAAGGGCTATAGCTATAAGGGTTTCACGGGTCGCAAGATGGTGGATGCGTGGACTGCCGGCCATTCCGAAAAGAAGTGGCATTCTTATTTGGTCGACGGGCAAGTGGCTATTAGGTGGACTGTTTTATGGTGGCAAATCAGTGGACAAGCCGGGTTTCCTTTTTCGTCCTCGGCTCCGGCTATGCTACTACTATCTTTACGAGACCCAATTTATGTTTATCCTGGCGAGCTGTCGAACCAAATGGGGGTAAGGCCCATCACTTCATATGCTGCTAAGGGTGTTTCTATGTTTGATCCATGGACGGAGAATTCTTTTAGGGAGTTTAGGGTGTTTTGGGAACCGAAATTCTCACATCCCATTGTTACAGAGGGTGTTCGGCCGACGGACGCTTCGTCCCTTCGGCACGGGGGTTTATGAGCACTCGTCAGGACAGAGTAAGTCAAAGGTTAGGAAGTCCTTGATGCTAGAGGATAAAGAGGCTACTCAAGAAGACGTCGCTAAGCGCCTAACCGAAGACAACATTATCGATCCTAGTGCCGTCAGTTTATCTACACAGGCCAAGACTGATGAGACTCGTGTTGAAGATGCTAGTGATAGAGGAGACATGGTTGGCTGAGCTCGCCTTTGGCTAGGGCAGTAGAAGCTTGCATTGAGAGAGGTCAATGGTGAAACCCCGAACAAGCATGCCCAGATGGTGATGGAAAAAATGTTCGACCGGTAGAGTCCAACCGTTTTATATTATGTTCTTTTAATTTGTATTATGTGGCGTATTATTACTAGTTTTTGTGGGGTTTTGACAGGTTGTCCTTTTCCGGAATAGCCGAGTTTTCGACGTTGATGTAACGGCCTCGACAAAGGCTCGATTTTTATTGTTGTTAATGAGAAGCACACATATTTTTTTTTGGTGGCGGCTCGCAACTCGATTCTTCATTTTGCCCGGAGCGCCCTTTCGGGTTTTCACTCCGTCCACGGCTCACCTTTTTTTTTAACGAAGGCTCGCAACTCGATTTTTCATTTTTCCCGGGGGCGCCCATTCGGGTTTTCACCCCGTCATCGGCTTGTCGTTTGTGCTTCGTCATTTGATTTGACCCCATAAGCGGGACCACCACCCAATGGCACCGTCATTATATATTGAACAGAAGCGAAAGCCTCAAATTTCTTGCCCCACCCCCGTTTTGATTGAGCTAATTCAACCGTTTGATTCAAATTTTGTGGTTCAAGTGCCTGAAGAGCATATCTCCCAAAACAAATATTATTTCCTCGAGGAGGAAAGAAACGTCTCTACTCCGCTACTAAATTTATTTTGTATACGCGAAAGTTCCGGTTTGCATGTGAATCGAGTGATAGATTTTGTTATTTGGTTGGTTGTACCCGAGAAAGGGTTGCCTACATATCCGTGTTTAGACCGAATCAAACCATGTTCGTAGTTCTTTTAAATATGAGTGATGTTGCATTAGGCTCGCTATGCCAATTATCGATGCAAATTTTGTCGTTTTTTTTTTGTTTTTGCGCGGGTTTTCGCCCTACTTTAGAGATCAGGATGAGTTCGTTGGGATTTTTATGGGTACTATCGTTTGAGTTGATCCATGTTGGTCGGGGTTGAGAATTCCTGACCGTCTAGGTCAGTGAGGATTACAGCGCCTCTCGAGAGTATTTTCTTGACGAGGTAGGGGCCTGCCCATTTTGGTTTGAACTTACCTCTGAGATCGATGGGAAGGGGTGCTCTAATGGATTTGACTACTAAATCTCCCTCATGTATGTTTCGGGATTTCACCCGTTTGTTAAAGGCCTGTTGTATGCGTTGTCGGTAGGCTTGCACGTTGAACAGTGCATGTATTCTTCGCTCATGTAAGAGTAATAGCTCATCGTAACGTTTTTGTTCCATTCTTCTTCGGGGATGCCGCTTTCGGCTAGTATCCTTAGTGAGGGTATTTCTAACTCTACGGGTTGCATGGCCTCAGAGCCGTACGTTAGGTAATATGGTGTGGCTCCAGTGGGTGTTCAGTAGGACGTTCGGTATCCCCATAATGCGAAGGGTATTTTGTTTAGCCAGTCCCGATAGTTGTCTATCATTTTCTTAAAGATTGTGGTGATGGTTTTGTTCGCTGCCTCTACAGCCCCGTTTGTCTGAGGTTTATAAGGTGAGGATTTGTGTCTTTGGATTTTGTATTTGTCAAGGAGTTTTTGGGTGTCGGCCCTGAAATGAGCCCCCTGATTACTGATGATTTCGTGAGGTATGCCGTATCGGCAGATGATGTTATTTTGTAGGAATTTGACTACTTGTTTGGAGGTTAGTACGGTGTAAGAAGCGGCTTCTACCCACTTGGTGAAATAGTCGACAACCACTAGTATAAAACAGTGTCCGCCGGTCCCGGCTGGGTGCACTTTTCCTATGATGTCAATTCCCCAAGTAGACAAGGGCCAGGGTGTGGTCATGGTGTGGAGAGGATAGGGCGGTAGGTATTGGATGTTGGCGAATATTTGGCAATTGTGGTAGTGACGGACGTGACGTCGACAGTCTGCCTCTAGGGTAATCCAGTAGTAACCTAGCCTCATTATTTTTCGGGCTAATAGGTGTGCACTCATGTGGGGTCCACACTCTACGTCATGTATTTCTTCCATGACTTTCTCGGATTGGGTTTTATTTATGCACCTAAGGAGGACTCCTTGTGGGGTTCGTTTGTAGAGTAGTCCTTGGTTCAGGACATAGTGGGCGGCTTGTATCTTAAGGCTCTTTTGTTTTTGGTGTTTGTGTTAGGTGGGTATGATCCGTCGGTATTGAAGTCTAGGATGGCTTTGTACCATGGTTCTTCAGGGATATTGTCGGTTTCGAGGTTATGAATGTAGGCTGGCTATTCACTTCTCTCCACGCAAATAGGCATAGAGAAAAGATGGTCGGGCATGTTTATTAGCGAGGCTAGTTTGAATAGGGCGTCGGCGAATTGGTTTTCCTCACGGGATATATGTATGAAGTCAATTTATGTGAATCCCTTGGATGGCGTTTCTACTTTGGTTTGGTACGGGGTTAGGCTTTCGCTGTAAACCTTCCAGGTGCCCGTGGCTTGGTTGATTACTAGGGATGAATCTCCGTGTACTCTAAGGTTCTTAACTCCTAGAGTTATGGCTGTTTTTAGTCCTATTAGGCAGGCTTCGTAATCGACTGCGTTGTTGGTAACTGGGAAGTCTAGTTTGACTGATACGGGTATGTGATCGCCTATTGGGGATATCAAGAGGATTCCCACGCCATACCCCCTCACGCTCGAGGCGCCATCAAAATATAGATCCCATGATTCGCTTTCGGCGAATAGGATGTCCTCGTCAGGGAAGGACCAGGTGTCGGTTGTTGATGTTTCCTCTACGGGGTTTTCTGCTAGGGAATCGGCTACGACTTTCCCTTTAATGACCTTAAGGGGTGTGTATGTTAAGTCAAATTCTGCCAACATGAGGGTCCATCGGGCCAGTCGTCCGTTAAGAAACCCCCTGATCTCGTTTTCGTTTGAGGGTGCGGGCATGTCTAGCAAGGATTTTATCTTGGATGGGTCTATTTCGATTCGTCGCTGGCTCACTACGTGACCTAGAAGTTTCCCAGACGTAACCCCGAAGGCGCATTTTTGTGGGTTAAGCCTCATATTGTATTGGCGTAGGCGTTTGAAGAATTTTTCGAGGGCCGGGACGTGGCCATCTCGGTTTTGGGATTTGACTATCATATCGTCTACATACAGTTCGACTTCTTTGTGCATCATATCATGTAAAAGTGTGGTTGCGGTTCTTTGGTAGGTTGCCCCGACATTCTTAAGTCTGAAAGGCATTACTGAGTAACAATTGATTCCCCAAGGTGTGGTGAAGGCTGTTTTAGACATGTCCTCTTTGGCCATTTTTATTTGGTTGTACCCGGCATATCCGTCCATGAAGGAGAACAAGGCGTGGTCGGCGGTATTATCTACCAGGATATCTATGTGAGGTAGAGGAAAGTCATCTTTTGGGTTGGCTTTGTTAAGGTCTTGGAAATCTATACAAACTCGGATCCTTCCGTCCTTTTTGGGGACGGGGACTATGTTGGCTACCCAATCGGAGTATTCGGAGACGTGTATGAATCCAGCTTTAATTTTTTTATCTACCTCTTCCTTGACCTTAAGGGCCCATTCGGGTCGCATGCGGCGTAGCTTTTGTTTTATTGGTTTAAACCCGAGTTTGATTGGGATTCGGTGTTCAGCAATGTCTCGGTCTATGCCTGGCATGTCTTTATAGGACCAGGCGAAGACGTCTTTGTGTTGTGTGAGTAAGCTTATGAATTGTTCCCTTTCAGCAGGATCTAAGGAAGTTCCTATTTTGAGGATTTGGGCTTCTAGGGGGTTCCAATGTTTATGGATTTGGTGTCTTCGATTACTGGGGCCCCCAACTCTTGCCTAGCTAATTCTCTCAAGGTTTCTGGTGGGAGGTAGGTGTTGTAAGAATCATCTTGATCATTTTTGTTTTGTTCGCTATAGATAATGGCACTGCATGTTAAGTGTGACGAGTCATAAGCGAAAGTATTTTTATTATTAGTTAAATCGAGCATGTTGAGGACTTTTGATAAGGAGACCCTCTGTTCGTTTGACAGAGATAACATAATTGGGATTTCCAGGATAGGACCCGGCTCATCCTGAACAGACACGGATGTAGATGGGAGATAAACAATACTAGACTCTTGGCCTATTTCAGACTCAAATTCGGACTCAGACTCGGATTCTGTTTCGGATTCGGACTCGGACTCTTCGAACATTCTCCCTTCTCCTATAGTTAGCCTGAACCTCCTACCATTCTCGTTGACCCACGTGACGTATTTCCTCCACCCCCTACCTTCTTGGTCTTCCTTGGTATCGACAATAAGGGAGATGGGGTCAAATTGCTTGTGAGTCATGACCATATTGACCAGCTCATCGTGGTCTACGGGGACGAAGCGTTCTTCCCCGAATAACGGATTTTTGGCTAGACCATCCATACAAGGTGTGGGTTTGGGTTTTGGGGTATTTGGTGTGGTTTCTGGGATGAAGTAACAGTCTTGGAATATTTCTATCCCGGGGTGTCGTACGCCTTTGATGTAGGTTGGTTCGCCCATATAAGGTAGGTTGTCACCATCCCTTAAGAAACATCCATTTAAGGTTATATGGTGGAATTTGGATGCCTTCCGTTTTACGTGCGCGAATGATAGCCATGCGCTCGCGTATTTCGTTTTCGGTTGCGGGGTACCTGAAACCTATTGTGTGGGTTTCTCCGATGGGATCTCGGAGTTCTCTCGCGGTTCCGGGGTTTTTTCCTAGTGATAACCACGGGAAATACCCTTGTTGCCTCATCATGAAGTTAATGGCTAGGTTGGAGTACTGATCGAAGTCGAACAGGGCTAAGTCTTGTTCTAATAGGTTTACTACATGGAATCCCCTTAACTTGGTATCGATATCTTCCGTAACTTGCGAGGTAACAGCTTTTTCTACGAAGGCTTTCATGGGGTAGTCATGGATGGTGATTATTTCACCGTTGAGGGGAACTTTCACCTTTTGGTGCAAGGTGGATGGCTTTAAGGGCATGAATCAAGGGGCGTCCCAGGATCATGTTGTAGGATCCGGTTTTGACATCTAAGACTTGAAAGTCCATCTTCCTTTCTATGGGTCCCACAATGGTATTAACAGTCGTAATCCCCGCGACTGGACGTCATGTACCATTATAGGCGCGTACTCCGGATTCAGTGGGTACGAAATCGGTATCTGAGAATCCTAGGGCACGGGCAGTTTTGAGAGGAATTACGTTTACAGCGGAACCGTCACCTTTTTGCCTAGGCAGGTTACTGTGACGTAAAGGGCTAGGTTGTGTTTTTGCCCAAAGGGTGGGAGATCTTCATCGGAGAAGGTTATAGGGTCCTTTAGATCTTTTGTTTCTTGAAGAACATGTCCTATCATATCCTCGGGTGTGATGGTTGGGGATATGTTCATCCTCCCTAGACTTTGACTAGGGCCATACGGTGATTGTAGGAGCTGGCAATGAGTTGCCATATGGAAAGGTCGGTTTGGCTTTTTGTAGCTGTTTGACTATTTGTACTTCAGGGGTGGTAATGGGGATTTCGTCGGTGGTAGTGGTGTTTTCAGGAGTTTGGTTGGTGATTGGTATATCAACGGTGACGTTTTGATAAGGTCGCCCCGACCTTGTAATGTGGCTTTTGTCTTTGGTTTGGGAGGAGTTAGGAGGGATCATGACTATTGGGTCATGGATATAGACATCATCGTCATCGTCCGCCCATACCCCGTGGATGGCATGGTCGCGTTGGTACTATTCATAGTTGACTGTGCCAAATTGGATGTGTGGTGGATTCTGAAGAGGGGGGAAAGTTCCTTTCTCGATCAGGTTTTGGATGGCATGTCTTAGTTTGGTGCAGGATTGGGTGTTATGACCAGGTCCTTGGTGAAAGGAGCAGAAGGCTTTGGAATCCCATGATTTGCTTCTTTGTCCTAAAGGGGTCTCAGGTGTTGGCTCTAGAGGGGATAGTAGGCCATGTCGGATGGCAAGAGTTAAAGGTTCGTCATATGGGAAGTCTAAGCTGGCGAATTCACTAGGGATTTTCTTCTTTTGGGAGGCCCTAATCTTGTTTACCTGGATTGATGGAGGGTTCCGGGTTCTGGCGACGAGGAAGTCCATCCGCTAAGGTTATGGATAGAGGCCTCGATGGAGGTTATGGAGGTGACCAGGTTGTAAACCATACGGGTTAAATCTTGGATGCTAAAGTTTGGGACGGTGGTCATGATGGAGGGTGCTCTCTGCAAGATAACGTTGGAGGTAAGGATGGATTTGTCGGATGACTTGGAGGTTCGAGGAATGCTCTTGACCGAGCGACGCGGAAATGATACCCTTGACTTGCGCACGTTTGCGGTCGTCGTTTAGGATCCCAGGTGCATTAGACTCTTAGTGTATTCGGCGGAACGCCTGATGAATTTATGTCTCGAAAGCGAGGCGATCTGACGCAAATCTCGGAGATGAGACTTTAAGAGGACTTTCTCTAAACGAGATGACCCAAAATGTAAGACCTCGAGCAGAGATGATCCTAGTAACTAACACAGATAGTTAATCACACGGTTGTACGACGTAATAAATTGATCGCGATCCCGGCTCAGGATCAGAGAGTTTGGATTTTTTTTATTTGCTAACGAACGGGCCTTCGAAAAAAACCTTTTTTTTTCTTTTTAAAGAGAGGATTTGTAAAATCGGTGTTACGGTGGTATGGTGGCATCGTTAAAAGGTGTTGTCACGTGAGTGTCTTAAGATTCGATGATAGCCAGAGCGTAAATGATGGTTTTTCTTCTTTTTTTTTACAAAAGAGCGCAGTCCTAAAGGAACCGGTTTTGAAAATGAGGTCGTGTTTCTACCGACAATACTATTAACTAGTTAGTTCGGTATTCGCGGCATGGACGGTACTTGTGACGTCCGTGACGGTGTTTTGGAAGGTGTGACTAAATCCTTGTTATAGAATTTAGGTAGTGAATAGTGCCTTTAAAAGATCTTTAAAACAAGTTACTCGCGCTCGTCAGTTGCATTAACTACCGTTTTGACGGTGGGGGTGGTGTATTGTGAAAAGTGTTTTGAGGGTGTAACTGTTTTGGGTTCCTCGACTTCATTGATTGAAGTTTTGGGTGTATCAAGGGTATGTGAGAGAAAATGTTTTTTTGTGTGTTTTGAAAGTAAAATGTAATCGTTTAAGGTACCTTGATCCCATTGATCGGGAGTTTTGGTGGTATTAACGGTTTTTGTTGTTGGTGGGTTTTATTTTGGCCAAGGTGACGGTGCTTGTAAATAGGGGTTTTTTTTTAAAGATCTGTCGTGATGACATTTTTTTGAGAAGAGAAGTTTTTTAAATCATTTTAGATTGGCTGGAATATCGTTTGCTTTCTTTGAAAATAGAGACGATTGCTTCTTTTCGAAAACGGAATTGGGTGCGGTTGAATATGTTGTCGTGGTTGAATCCAGATTTTTAGTACTTTATTTGGGTTATTGAAACACGCGACACATAACTAGGAATGCATACACTTATGCAGGATGCACACACGGGTAGGTTAGGGTAGGCTACCGCCCACGAATAGCCCTTGCTTAGGTGGCGACCAGTCACCGGGACGGTGAGTGTCGTACCGTTCGTTTGGACCATTCGCTTAGTTTTATCCGCGGGATGCGCCTTAGACGGCCGGAGTGTCAACCGAGGATCTCCCCGCGTGTCCATAAGGATCTTACCGCGAAGAGGTCAGTTGGTCCTTATCGATTAGGGTGGGCTTTTTAGGGCCAAAACTTGTAGTGACCACAACAGGAAACTAGGAAATGAGCTTCACCGACCTCCTTCAAGTTACAACACCGCTGGAAACTTGTTTCCAAATCCCCAGCGGAGTCGCCAAACTGTGGACGTCCGTCCGCACCGCCAGGCGCCCCGCGCGCGCTTGCGCGGGACCGACCTGGTTATTTTATCATTCGTGACGGCCACCCACGCGGCTCCCTCCCGGTCGGGGGGCCAGTCCGATCTCGCGTTCGGGGAGAAGTGTCGGACCTCGATTTGGATGATGATTCGGACTTGTACTAGACGGGTCCAGGCACCCGTGTTTCCGTTGGAATCGATCGATTCGTGGTTGTAAATGTTTAAAGGCCGATATGTTTGGTAAGGCGACCTTTTTAGTGAACTGAATTTGTTGCTGATTTGTGGAGTCGCCCCCAAGTCAATTATGAGGACTCGGAAACCGAGTCAAAGCTGAGTGGCACGGGACCTAAAGATAAAGACTTGTACCCTTAAGCACTCCATGCCTGGAATGACTCTCATTGCCAATGGTTTCGGACATCTGGAAACCGTCGATTCAGAGTAAGGGGTGAGGGTACGTATTGGGAAGCCAATGTTCGGCAGACAACGACACTCAATCCCGCCTGCACAATAGCGGCCTCTACTAATCAATCGGTGGGCTGATAACTTCTTTTCCTACTTGTGGCAGAAGTACTGTAACATCCGTTGTTTTAAACCCTATAGCTTATGCTATGTCGGTTGTTTAAGGACAAGTAAGTTTTTGTCGTCGAAGTAGTTGTGTTTACATTCTTTGCACGCGCTTTCACGTGACAGGCAGGCCATGAAAAGATGCACGTAGGAGTGTAGAGGGTACTAATATTATATTTATTATCAAGTCAGTTTTAACGTGATAATACAGATATTAGTCGTTCTCGTGGTATACCTTACCCGGTATTCTGCTTAAGATGCGTCGGTCTGGCATCAGTAGGGATGCATCGAACCCTATAAGGTGATCACCTGGACTAATACGAAACCTGACCATTACTTCGTTCAGTTTTAGCTTACTTACGTTTTGATTTTCGTGTTAGGTGATTTAGCATGCGATTATAAGGTCATAAAAGCAATAAATCATACGAAAGAGGTAAATGTGAATGTAAGTAAACCACATAGTGATGAGTTGCACCCTCGGAGTATACGCTAAACGGGACTCGATGCATAGATAGCTGAGAACGGATCTCGGAACTACTCGGGTCTATTTATTGTGTTTTAGATTGAAGTTGGGACGTTACGTATTTTAGTAGGTGTCGTGGACCTAGCATCCACGTTTGATATTATCGTAGTGCATAATAATAAGGGTGCAAAAAAGTAAAGTTTTGTTTAGACGACAACCTAGTGACGATTCGACTTCAAAGGCGGATCTCCTAGCTTGACCGGTGATTTCGGCAGAGTCCCGTTACCGTTAGCCCCTCCTGCGGCTATTCCGGCAGAGCTCCGCTAGTACTTGTTAGTTCTGCGGCTAATCCGGCAGAACTCCGCTAGACTCGGAGTAGCAAGTCGATCACAGGCACCTCGGTATCGAGTGGAGTGCTCGAAGGTGAGGAGTAGCGTTGATTTCGCTTTCAGGTCTACAATCGAGTGGATATTTTGCTATGGGTGTCGGAGTGCGAGCCCAAGCGAGATACTCTTAAGAAGTCAAAGAGAGTGTCGAAATGAGGGGGTGAAAGGGGGTATTTATAAGTGTTTTCGGCTCCCGTCACCTGGATGGACGCCTGGGTCCTGGCACACAAAAACTCAGGCGCCTAGGCTTAGGCGTGTGGAGATTTAGGTGCGCAAGGTGAGGCATTGGGGATTTTGAAGATACGATTTTGATACTTTCCAAAACCGAGAGGTGAGCGTGTGATACGATGCTTGGGGATTAAGTCTTCCCCGCCTTGACCTAGCGCTGTGATGCTTAGCGGGCCTCAGGTGTGCATCCCGAGGTTCGCTTGGCGCGATGTTGACTCGGTTTGTGTTTTGGGACCGACTCGAGGTCTCGGTGTCGGAATTGACTCTAATTAGTGTCTATGCGACCGTAATGACACGACTAAGGCTGCCTTGATGTTATTATAATTTTTCCGAGTAATTACTTGATCCGTTCTATCGAAAAACTATCAAAAATATCGCGAACCTGCGTCGCGTTGCAGTCCGATCATCATTGGGTGTTTGTTGGGTACTCCTGCAGCCACCACGTCCAAATCTGGGTGTCTACAGTATGCTTCAGGGAACATGTCGCCGTTGAGGTGTCTACAGCCTTCACCTCCTGGCACTCCTGATCGAACCTCCTGACATATTCTCGGATTGACTTCTTCGGCCCTTGGTGCATGGTCATGAGATCCACGGTCACAATTTGCCTTCGGCGACTGCTGGCGTATTGGTCAATGAAGGCTGAGCTAAGTTCAACGAAGGTGCGGATCAAGGCCGTCAACAATCCATTAAACCAGGATTGCGATTAATCGGTGAGGGTTGTTGGAAAAACCCTGCAACATATTGCATCGTCCACCTCGTACATGGCCATGTGACTTTCAAATGCCGCCAGGTGGTCCTTAGGGTCCGCGGTGCCATCGAACTGGACATTGGGCACCTAAACTCAGGAGATCGCACCGATCGTTCTTCCTCTCTCAACCCCCTTAGCCCGTCTTGAGCTCCCTTGGGGAGTCTTTCTGCCCCTAAGGAGGAGCCCAGACGGTGAAATGATGTTCTTTTCGGGCTGGGGGTGCGCCATGTCTTCCTAGAGTTGAGGCCGAGACGGCGGCGCTTCGTGGGCTTCAAGCTGCAGCTCCGCTCCCTTCTTCTTTCTCTTGTGCAGTCAACCTTTTCGTTGGCCTGGTCGTCACTTGTGACAAGAATGATGACGCCTGTTCTCCGACGCTCCTGGTGGTTTCTGTGTCGGGGAAAGCTTCCCGAAGGGTACCCCTTCCTCTATCGCTCAAGCTCCAAGCGTTCTCGCGCCAGACACACTCACCTCTCTCCTTTAGTTCGCGTGCTCGCTACTTGATGGTCGCTGGCTCGGGGAAGAGGCGTCTTAGAGACATGTTCGCCGTCTGTAGGGATCTGTAGCCGTGTCCTGGGCGACAACGTCTTTGGTAAGAGTCGAGGTTCCCAGTAGGGCTGGGATGAACTACTGGGTAACACACATTTATTTTGGGGTGAACACCCCTATAGGTGGCTGGGTTGGAGTTACCATAACCGAAATAGGGGCTTCTGCCGCCGGCCCCTTGCCGTGATCGGCGGCCCGCTTGTGGGCTGCGATGTCTCCTCCAGACGTACCGTGGTCGAGGCTTCTTGAGGAATGTTCATCGCACCCTGATCGGACATTCGATTTTTGGTTTCTTTGGTAGGGACTTTTTGTTCAAGTCCCCACAGACGGCGTCAAATTGTTTGGGTACAAACAATTTATGTACTTCGGCTAGATATAGCCGGCTAAGTCTCTCCCTACTCCTGCTTGGGGCCGGTTGCCTCCTGCTACAACACATGTAACACATAAGGGCCTCTGAGGGTGTTCGAGGTTGCCTCTCCGACGCTCAAGTCAGTGAACGGGATAAAGTCGATAAGATCGTCTTAGTAGAGGATTTTACCTTGTTTTTCTAGTGGGATAAGTTGTATGTATTTTGTGAACCCTTTTCATGTGGGAATAGTGCTTCTATTTATAGGGATGCCTTGTACGGACTAGGGTAGCTGGGCCGTAGTCGGCTAGGCTCATCAGATCACCGTCCTGATCCTCTGTCGTAAGGGACTTTCTCGAATCATAGTCACCTGGCTTAGACTCGTTGTGGGGTCAACTGTCGGCTGGGCCTAGCCGGCGTATGGGTTGACCCCATCAACAACTATCACGAAAGAACTTCGAAATCTAGGAAGAGACATCGAAGAGGAGGAGGTAGTCCGTAAGATACTTAGGTGAATGTCTAAACGTTGGAAATCTACAGTTACGGCTGTAGAGGCGTAGTTTACCATTTTTTGGTCATACATTAACATTTCGTAAACCGCCAATTAATTAATAGTAGAAGGTGTATATAAATTTCCGCCAAAATTGTTGAATTGGAAATTAAAATATTAAGAAACGAGATCAAATTTTTTCTTATTAATGAATTATACACATATCATAAGGTTTGGCACAGAAATTGTTAGTCCACAAACTGAAATATCAATAGAGAACATTTTTTTTATTCATGAGTCCTCAAACTGAAATATTCGTAAATGATCATATGTTAATAGAAAAAGCAGAAAACCCCTTGATGTTTTCCATGTGTGGCACGAGTAATTGTTTTCTTACACGACCTTTTTTACTTTTCCGTATCAGTCTTCCGTTTGTATTTCATTATAATACTCGCCAGAAGTATTATAAAAAAAAAAAAATTGACTAACGCGGAAAGAATATTACAAACATTAGTGTACACAAATACAAAATGAAAGTAAGTGTAATCCCCTGCCTTGGGTGATTCACGTACCATTCAATATATAGCGGTTACAGAGATTACAGAGATCACAACAGAATCATAAAGATACAGAATAACCTACAAACAAGGTAACCAAATAACAATAACCTACAAACAAGGTAACCAAATAACAATATCCTAAGATTACGTAGACTAACATATTTACAATATTTTACAATATCTATCACGCCCCCTCAGTCGGAGCGGGAGGCAAGCGGACGCTCAGGCTGGAGCGAAAACGATCGAACAGGTACCGCGGTAGTCCCTTTGTGAAAATGTCAGCATATTGATACTCCGAGGGGACATGTAGGACGCGAACGAGACCAACCTGCACTTTTTCACGAACAAAGTGTATGTCTAGCTCAATATGTTTCGTTCGTTGATGTTGTACCGGGTTTCCACTTAGATAAACGGCCGACATTGTCACAATATATTAGTGTAGCACGGCGAAGTGGTAGATTTAGCTCAAGTAACAAGTTACGGAGCCAACTTGTTTCGGCAACCGCGTTAGCTACACCCCGATATTCCGCCTCTGTACTAGAACGGGAGACAATTGGTTGTCGTTTAGACGACCAAGAAATAAGATTGTCCCCGAGAAACACACAATAACCGGAGGTGGAACGTCGAGAATTCGGGCAACCCGCCCAATCGACATCAGAGTATGCCGTGAGAGTGAGGGATTTTGAGATCCCGATATGCAAGCCATGATCTATTGTACCTTTAACATATCGTAGGACACGTTTAAGGAAAGCAAGGTGAGGTTCCCGTGGCTCATGCATAAATAAACATACCTGTTGAACTGCATAAGAAATATCGGGCCGGGTAAACGTTAAGTACTGAAGCGCGCCGGCTAAGCTTCGATATAATGAAGGGTCTGCCACCAAGGGGCCGGATGTTGTACTGAGCTTCGACCCGGGTTCGACAGGTGTATTCGACGGGTTGCAGTTGGCCATCGATGCACGAGATAGGATATCGGTGGCATACTGTTTTTGTGACAAGAAGAGCCTCTGTTTGTTACGAGTGACAGTAATACCGAGAAATTGATGAAGAACCCCGAGATCGGTCATGGCGAATTCTCGAGACAGGAGTTTTATGATTGATCGAAGCACGGAGTCAGATGATGCTGTGAGTATTATGTCATCGACATATAGGAGCAAATAAGTAGTGTGGTGACCGTGTTGATAAATGAATAGAGACGGGTCACACACACTGCTACGGAAACCATTAGACAGAATAAACTTCGTGAAGCGCTGGTACCAAGCACGGGGTGCTTGTTTCAACCCATATAAAGACTTACGGAGCTTGCACACATAGCCCGGTTTAGACTTGTCGTGAAAACCCGGGGGTTGGTGCATATAGACGGTCTCGGCCAAGTCACCATGAAGAAACGCATTTTTGACATCGAGTTGGTGAATTGGCCATTGTCGCGAGACGGCAAGGCTTAAGATAGTGCGGATGGTAGTGGGTTTCACAACAGGACTAAATGTTTCGTCACAATCAATCCCGACCTGTTGGGTTTTTCCATTAGCCACTAAACGAGCCTTGTACCGCTGCAAGGTACCATCGGACCAGAACTTGTGGCAGAATAGCCACATACATCTAATGATAGACGCGTTAGCAGGACGGGGGACGAGCTCCCACGTTCCATTAGTAATTAAAGCACGATACTCATCTACCATGGCGGCATTCCATTTCGGGTCACCAAGGGCGGTGAGGTGGGATTTAGGAAGGGGGGATATTTGTGGGTGGGCTGTGATGTGAAGGTTGAAGGGGACACGAGGCTTAAATATGCCATGTTTTGCTCGAGTTTCCATGGTGTGAGTCGGGGGAATGGGTGGGAGAGGTGGTGAGGGGTCGGTCATGTTGTTAGATGGTGGTGTGGAAGGAAGAGTAGGGTGTGATGGTGGGGTGACAGGGGAAGTAACAGGGGGGGTAGGACAAGAGTCATAGTTAGGTGAAAGGGGTGGTGAGGTGGAATTATTGTGGGAAGCAGGGGGTAGAGGTGAGGTCACGTGCGGGAATATGATGGGAATTAGAGGAGCGCAGTCGGGTTCGAGAAAAGAAAAATTGGATGACGGGGACGGGGAAGACGCGAATGGGAAAACCGACTCATCAAAAGTGACATGACGGGAAATTATTAACTTACCCGTGGACAACTCAAGACACCTATACCCACGTTGATTCGGGGGGTAACCTAGAAAAACACACCGTGTAGAGCGGTGTTGAAGTTTGTGAGCCCGATTAGCAGAGAGGTTGGGAAAACACAAACAACCGAACACACGAAGATGTTCATATGAAGGATGACGGAGAAAAAGCAGAGATGTGGGAGAGCGGGATTGGAAGGTGAGAGATGGAAGAATATTATGAAGATAGGTGGCGGCATGAAGCGCATCAACCCAAAAGGGAGGAGGGAGAGACGCATGACACAGTAAAACTAGGACACTTTTATTAAGACGACGAAGCATTCTTTCGGCTTTACCATTTTGTTGAGACGTTTTGGGACAAGAAAATCGAAAAACGAGGCCATTTTGGGTCGCAAAGTTGTGAAATGGCGAATTATCGAATTCTCGACCCAAGTCACTTTGGAAGCTTTTTATATCTCGTCCAAATTGGGTTTTAATGTATTTTACAAATTGAATGAATTTTGAATAAGTGTCGGACTTGAATTTTAATGGAAAAACCCAAACATAATTTGTGAAATCATCGACGAGAACAAGATAATATTTATGACCACTTTTGCTCAAAATTGGTGACGTCCATAGGTCACTGTGTATAATGTCGAAAGGAGCAAGAGAAACAGATGTAGAAGCATAAAAGGGCAATCGTTTGTGTTTACTAATCTGACACGACTCACAAAGAGAGCGAGTTTCTTTATTACACGCAATACGAAATTGACGACGAAGTAAATCTAAAACATGAGATCCCGGATGGCCGAGCCTATCGTGCCATGGGACGGACTCTGACGAAGTAAGAAAAGTTGTAGGACTGGACTCTGACTTGGATGGCGACAATTTTGTAGAAGACGACACAGGATAAAGATCTCCCCGACTACTGCTCCTCATAATCATAGCCCCAGTCTTGAGGTCCTTCACAGAAAAACCATCGGGATCAAATTCAACAGATACGTTATTGTCCTTAGTAAATTGTCGGACAGATATTAAATTTTTAATTATGTGTGGTGTGTATAGCACATGACGAAGGTGAAGGTTACGGTTAGGTAATTTTATATGGGTCATGCCCGAATGGTGAATCGGGATGGAATTACCGTTGCCAACGTAAATCGAGCGAATCGAACTCAAATTATAAGGAGGTGAGAGTTTACCTGCATCGGAGGTCAAGTGCGAGGTCGCCCCTGTGTCCATGTACCACTGATTGTCCTCGGGATTCTGGAGTGAAATAGCCTGAAACGCAGAGCCGACTTGAGAGAACTCCAAGTCGGAATTTTCGGCCAGATTTGCTTGGCCAGAGGAGCGTGGGGCAGTTCCACGAGGTGATGCACGGTTGTTCGAGGGCGAATTCCAGGGTGCGGCCCAACCCGGTTGTGCTGGATATGGACATGGCGGCGGATTCCAGTAGTACGGTGGAGGCGGACCCCAGTATTGGGCCGAATTAGTTGGGTTCTGTGGTGCGCCACCCGAGTTGCGCCGGTGGTTGTGGTTTCTGTAATTACCACGACCACCACGGCGACCCTGACCTCGACCACCGCGACCACGACCTCCAGACCGAGGCACCGAAACAGGGGCTGATTCTTCAAATTCAGTCGGATCGGCCGCCGGGACAGCAAGTGCAGCAGCAGGGGACACCTCGGATCGGGTCGACTGTCTCTGGGCTTCTAATTGAAGCATACTCCGAGCTGTGTCGAAATTGGGCAACGTCTGATTAATATATGCACCGACCGTGTCGTAGGCCGAGGGTAGGCCTCGAACAAGTTGGAGGACAAGCCTCTGGTCATCAACTGAACCACTAGCATCAATGAGTTGGGCAGAGAGATCCTTGAGTTTCTGGCAATATTCATCTAGGGACGACATTGATTCGAGCATGAGATTGACAAACTCATGCTCGAGCGCAGCGGCTCGAGAGCCTTTGTTGTTAAGGAAATGGTCCTTGAGACGTTTCCATGCCTCGTAGGCGGTGGATTCGGCCTCAAGAATTCGCACAAGCAACTCATCAGAGACGGTGCCATAGATCCATTGAAGTACATGCGCGTCAATTTTGCTCCACTCGGTATATGTAGCGTCGGTCTTGGCCGGTGGAGTTGTGCCGTCAATGTGGTCGATAACTTCATAGCCTTTGGCGTGAAGCGTAAATAATTTGACCCAATTATTGTAGGTGATTTTAGTACCGTCAAGGACTCGTACTTTGTGTTGAATATTTGATACGGTGTAAACCGGATGCAAATTTTGTTTTGTTTTGGAATTTTTGCCGCCTGTCATGGGGAGTGACGGTGGGTGCCGAGGCACACAAAGGAGGACGACGAGGTTTTGTGAAGATTTTTTGTGAGGATGCTAGCGGTTCGAAAACCTACTGCTCTGATACCATGAAAGTAAGTGTAATCCCCTGCCTTAGGTGATTCACGTACCATTCAATATATAGCGGTTACAGAGATTACAGAGATCACAACAGAATCATAAAGATACAGAATAACCTACAAACAAGGTAACCAAATAACAATAACCTACAAACAAGGTAACCAAATAACAATATCCTACAAACAAGGTAACCAAATAACAATATCCTAAGATTACGTAGACTAACATATTTACAATATTTTATAATATCTATCACAAAACTAGTGAAATTTATTGTATGAGTACGCCTTAGTGCAGATCCATTGGAAGAATGGAGTGAAATTAGTAACGTAGGTGAATTATGGTAGATTGAAGAGAAAGAGTTATGGCTCCCCATCCTGCTTGTGTAGGGTGTGAAGAGTCCCAGAAAAAATAAGCTTTAGGGTTTGAGCAGATTGCGTACATTTTGTTCCCTTCTGCATCCACGCTTCCACAATAGTATGTCGAATTTAAACCCGTACAACATGGTAGTAGTGGATTCTTAAATACTGCATCTCCAACATAATCATATCATAATCAAGCATATACGTAAATTAACATTATTTGTGTTACGGAGTATTGTTTTATCCAAATTTAATACTCGCTCTACTATATGTTCCTTTTTTTTCAACAATTTCTTTTAATTCTTCCATTCTTCTGGCTATCACACCTCTGTCTTACCCAGTGGTCCAATTACTTAACTCTCTCTACTTTTATAATTTTATTAATGTTTTTCTTAAGAAATGTGTCACTACTTTTAAGCTGGAAGATATAAGTGAAACCGAGAGAATACTTTTTTCCAATTATATTTTCATCCATTTTTATATCTTTTTCTCGTTCTTTTTGGTTCGTCTTCTAACTATACTACTCTTAATATTCACTAATATTTACAACTACTACTCATTATATCTCATACACTTACAACATTTACGATACTCCCCTCACTTAGTCACTTCTTCGTCAACCAAAAAAATTTGTGTTCATTTCCTATGGATAAAACATAGAAAGGGTCTCTCTTACGAGAAAATTAGGAGTCTTGGGGCTCGTAAGTTATCTTATGTCAGCAGGTTGACTCTTGTCAGTCCTGACGAGGATGCATTCCTACTGGTCAATGATCTTCGTTATCCCTAAAGAAATTCTGGCACGAATTAATGCTGTGTGCAGGACTTTCCTCTGTGCGGGCACATAGGAATATTTACGGGCACCTCTAATTGCCTGGGACGATGTATGCATGCCAAAAAAACAGAAGGGGGCCTAGAATTGAGTAATAATTTGCAGGTGTAGAACACGACAACTGTCGGTAAGCTTGTGGCTTTGATTTTTTAGGATCCACAAAGGCTCTGGGTTCGGTGGGTCCACAACTACTACCTGAAGGGGCAAGATTGGGGAACCTATAAGGTTATTCATTCGGGACTTGGGTGGGGTTGGAATATGATATGTAAGGTAAAATGCATCCTGCGGTAGAACTTTGTTAATGGAAAATGGAAGGGTGGGCAAGGGTCATATACGATCCATGATGCGTATGAGACTCTGCGGCGGAAGGGGGATAAGGTAGGGTTGTTCCTAAACATGGAGTAGTGGCTTAGTTGGCATACAGAGGGGTCCTGCTGACGTGAGCTAGACTGATCAGGTTTGGTATGGCTATTAATATTGGTTGTTATATCTATGCGCAACACCAGGAGATTATTCCTTACTTATTCTTTGAGTGTGGTTATAGTTCTCGGTTTTTTGTGTTTCTTCGAGGATGGTTGGATGTACAAACTACAGGTTACTTGTAGAGGATTCTAAGAGTTCGACGAACGAGATTGTAGAGGGACATTATATTGGCGACATGGAATGCAGCTATCTACCACCACTACTACAAATGTTGGCAAAGAAACCACTAATTAAGAAGACACCATGTAAACTTAAAAATGATTTCTTACATCAAAGAAACCTTTAATAAAGAATAAATGGTCTCTTATATATAATAAAGAAATCATTTAATTATTAGATGGTCTCTTATGCATATCAAAGAAACCATTTAATTATTAAATGGTCTCTTATTGTACTGTAACAAAGAAACCATTCAATGACCAATGATTTCTTACCTTGACTTCATTAAAAAGAATTAATCTCAAAAAAAAAAAAAACAAATTGATTCTCATACCTTCACTCCAACGCACTCCACAATCCTCAATTCATCACCAAATTAAACAAAAAGAACCCTAGAAAACCCTTCAACACAGATTAGCGAAATTCGTATCAGCGAAATCCATAAATCTTCAGGTTTTCTCTTTTTTTTATGGATCTTATTTGTTCACGGATTAGCTAAGCTTGTTGATTCTAATACGTTTTTCTGTTTTAATTTCTATGAATTGCAGGTTTCATTTTAGATGGAAATCCTCTAATCTAACGTGAGATTTTGAGACGATAAACCCACAGTGAGCAGCAGAAACTGGGTGTCCGCTTTTGAAGAAGTAGCGCCAGAATCATCATCATCGTCGTCATCGCCTGAAAAGGAATTCTTCGCCGAGCACGATTTCATCGTCGTCGAGAATTCTACGCTCCCTGGTTCGTTCTTTATTTCTACACTTATTATCATCCTATTTAGATCCTATTTCATCGTTATATGTTGCGTTTTTTGTTGACTTGTTTACTTCTAATGGTTTCATGCCCACCAGTTGTTCGATGATTTGTTTCTTTGACAGGGAATAGCTAGGTAAGTAAGTTATTCATCGTGTTTTTATTGTCCAGGACACTGTCGTCTTAAAACACTAGACTATTACATTCGTTTGGGTTGAGCATTTCTGCTGACTTCTAGTCTTCTACTCTGTTTTGGGTTGAGCATTCACATAACGTCGTCGTCAGTAAGTTGGATGTTTGCTTGAAATTGAGTGAAGTCTGTTCTATGTAGTCCTTAGTCTGATCATTTGATTTCTATTTTTCTTATGATCCTATTTAGACTCCCTAGCTCTGATCCTTAATTAAAGGGTGGAATCGAACCTCCATCTTTAACTAGACTAAGACGGGTCAAATAGGGTAGAAATCCACCATGTCCGTCTCAAGAGCGACCAACTAATGCTTGCATGCTTTGTATAATGGTATGGGTTGACTTTAGGCTAATTTGTACTGTAAATCTGTCTTTACTGATCTGACTATACTGTATTTCAGCTTAACATAGTCTCTTTCCACTATCTTGCAAAATGTATTCCGTAGTATGAAATCAAAACGAACATCCAAAATGAAAAATGGAAGGATCGAGGACCAAGTAAAGGTGGGACTATAGTATTGCATGAGATTATATGACAAGTACTCGGTGTCTTCTCCATTGGTTGTTACCAACTTACCATCACATATCACTACCAACGAGTGGAGTACCATCCATTCACTGTCACTGTCCTAACAAACAAATAATACTTAGATCTGGTTATTAATAGCTAAAGATGTGATCTATTATCTAATTAAACTAACCCATTTTCCAAACAGTTAATCTCCCTTGTATCCGTCATTCTGTTATAACGGGTCAAATACTTTATACGGAGTACCACCCATTTATATAGAAAATACAACCCATTACTTTTGTTGTGTTTTGTTTTTTCTATGTAAACGGATAATATTTAACCCGTTATAAGAAAATGACGGATAACTTCATCACAAACAAGAATTTGTGTTTTTCAAATCACTAACTCATAATACATGTTTCAATTAATTACTCCACATTACTAGACATTAATAAAAGTCAACCATGATCCCACAGTAAGAGACCCATTACACGTAAAATGATAGTGTAAAACGATTGATCCCATAGTAAGAGACCCATTACACGTAAAATGATAGTGTAAAACGATTTCACGTGAAATTATTGAGTACTCTGTATTGACCAATTGATCGTTTCATGGGATAAAACTGTCTCATATACTAACGACTAACATAGAGATTAAAGTAGTTTTCTGTTGGTCTTAAGCAAATAAACACTTGTTTGATTTCCAAAAATATTGAGTGAAGCGGGTTCTCTTCCTGTGTTTGTGTTTCCCTCTGAAACTTGTCTCACTCGCTATTCACCTGATTCCGTACGTGGTGACTTTAAAGTTCAAATTAATCACATTTTTAGGTTTGATAGATTTCTGAGTTGGATTGAAATTCTTAGATTTCACATGTATATGCTGTATGTGGTCAAGGGTTAGTGTCTAAATTCTAGTAATATTATGTGGTGGCATGCTATGGTGTGGTGGCATGCATTCTGGCATGGTTAATTTTCTAGTTTATCAATGCTATATTTGATATCCGTCATATATGTCATATGGGTTTTATTAGCCTGAGCAAGTATTGACCTTACCCGTCAAGTATTGGTATCTTTGACAGTTCTTTGCGTATTGGATGCCATCAGCTCATAAGGACATAAATCCTTACAAGTAACAGACTAACAGCCAATGCGATCGATATTTACATCTTTCTAGTGATAAAAGCCACTGTGTTTCTGAAGTTCGCTTCAATGTTGTATTGTTGTGTGCATGGTTGATAGAGGAAAATAGGTCTAGGGCTGTTTTAATTTCTGCCACTTTATGCTTCTTTTTTCACATGTTGTAGGATAATACTTTATTGAATTATGTTACGAAGTGTAAATTTTTGCTACCCCATCTAGTAAATCTTGTGTTCTCTAGTTTATACTTGTTCTTTTGTATTGATTGTTGTTTAAATTACAAGTTCGTGACGGAGGGCATGGGTTGTTATTTTTGATCTTCTTGAATAATGATTAATAATGTTAAGTATATTAATTGGTAATTGTTGAGACTACCGCAGTTGGAGTATTTCTAAATGTTTGTTAACTTGTTTAACCTTAACAGAGGGGGATTAACATATTGTTGGTTTCGAAACGTATTTCGTAGTATTTTGTTTCACTGCTTGCATTGTGAAATAGGAACCGAAATTATGTGTTGCTTTGAGTGTTCGGTTTATTTATAGTTTTAATACCATATGATGTTTTTCTAAGTGTATGAGCCTAATGTGGATTTTGTTGTTGTTGTTGTTGTTGTTGTAATATTTTAAAGATGTAGCGAAATCATATATACAAGAAATGATTGACGAGCTACGAGAGATTGTGGATTACGTTTGTTCTCAAGCACAAAGAAGATTATTGATTACAAAGTGAATACTCATAATGGTTACTTGGCCCATATATGTTCACAAATTAAGTGAATAATAATTTTTTTGGGATAGTTTACACTTCTAATGTAATTATGACTTATTTCGGGATATATATCTATATATATGGGATACTTTTTGGAATTCCGTCTCTTTTTTGGTTGATACTTGAAAAAGAGTACATTGTACTATTGTAATAGTTGAGTTATATATCTAAATATTAAAATAATTAAAAAATTAATTAAAGAGACTAACTCCATATATTAATTGTAATGGAAATAAAGAAATCATTCAAGAGTATTAAATGGTTTATTAAGTTAGTAAGCAAAGAAACCATTTAAGTTTGGTACATGATTTATTAAGGAAAATCAAAGAAACCATTTCAGTACATTACATGGTTTATTAAGTTTACACAAGACATCATTTATCTCTTCCAAATGGTGTCTTTCTTATGGACCAAAGAAACTATTTTTCTCTTAAAATTGGTTTCCAAAGTATAAACAAAGAAATCATTTTTCTCACATGATTTCTTACCCTAAGACACCTTTAACCTGGAGATCATCTCCAAAATGGTGTCTTAGGGCATTTTAACATGATTTCTTTGCCATCTTTTCTAGTAGTGCACGTTTGGTTCCAACATAATAAAAGTAGGATAGAGGGCGTCTTACTAACTCCTGAGGTTGTGTTTCGTACTATACAGCGGGAGGTTAGGAGTCGATTTGATAGTCTTATTAATGGCACGTTATCTTGTATAGATCAGGATTGGATTGATGGACTAGTTGTACATATGTAGTACTGGTCTGGTCTTGTAACATATTTTTTGGCTTAATATATATTTATATTTACACCAAAAAAAACATATAAATACGGAGGAAACAGTATTGTTTGATGTATTCCTTCAGTTTAGCTACATCTAGTTTTGAATTTAACTTTAATAGTCGATCCTTTCTTTTCTAATACATTTACATTTCATTAAAATCAATATACATATATTGTCAGACTTACTGACATGTGCTGAATGTTATGGTTGAAGAGGGATTAGGTGAGTCCTTCTATATATACTAAGTACGTGAGTCCACCTAGATTAGGGATAGATGAATATTACTCATACGTATGACCAATGTTACTCTAACGCGCATGACTAATGTTACTCCAACAACTCATCACATCTAGTGGATTAGAGGTAGATGAATGTTACTCTAACGTATGACTAATGTTACTTCAACAATGGTAGTTTTGTTTATTATAGAGTTTTATTTGTGTTACTCTACTAGATACTCTAACGTATGAATGATGTTATTCCAACGTTACAAATGTGTTACTCTAATAGATATTGTATATTAAAGGAACAATGTAACTCCAACACATGAATGATGTTACTCCAACTTACAAACTTGTTGCTCTAACAGATATTGTGTGTTACTCCAACTAGTTATGTTTCCAACGTGTTACTCCAAGTTATCTCATCCATCCATTGAAGTATCATCCAATGGATGATATAAGAACTTAGGGCCTCAAATATATTGAAGGATTTAGGGCCTCAAATATATTGAAGGACTCATGATCTGAACCCCACTATATATATATATATATATATATATAGAGAGAGAGAGAGAGAGAGAGACTCTAAAATTGAGTTCCTAAGTCCTCTCTCATCCATTGGATGACAATAAAATGGATGGATGAGATCATTTCATTAACTATTTCATTTAAAAAATAAATAAATATATTGTTTCCTATTTTGAAGGAACATAACAGACAACTTATTAGGAAAGGGTATCACGTTCATTAGAAAACACATATTTTTCATGTTGGAGTTAAACATTGATAATGTTAGAGTAACACGGTGACATGGTTAAAGTAACACAACGACAAGGTTAGATTAACACAGTGACATAAATAATCAATCTTCTTGGAGTTACATTAACTTGTTGTTAGAGTAAGATAATGACAAAGTTAGAGTAAGATAATGACAAAGTTAGAGTTTCACTGAACAAACTCTTGAGTAACACAGTGACATACATGTAATAGTTTTGGGTCTATACAATTCGTCATAATGTGAGATTTAAGATACAACAATTATTTCCATCAAAAATAGTTTATATAACAATTGAAAAAATTGAGGCATATAATTTTGAAATCAATATAATCATATTTGAATGGTGTTCGTTAGAGTTTCACCAAAATTTAGATAGAGTAATAGTTCTATATAATAAGAGTAATACAAGATAACTTAAGGAGAAGAGAAGAGAGGCGTTAATTTTTTTTTAGTTCTATATAATACTCCGTAATAGTACAATTTTTTTAAATGAAATAACTTAATTTCAAAGGAACTTGTGTGTGAAAGAAAGATGGTATGTAAAAGTGATTCAAAATTGATATGTAACTTTAACATTAAACACTTTTAACACTTCAACTAATAAAGTGTAACTTTAGACTCAGGCCCATCGGAAGACGTGTTGAGCCGGTGTCTAGCACAGGGCCCAAAATAAGTTGCGGCCTCAAATACATTATAGTGCACAGTTTGTGAAGCATATGCTATCTTGGTGTAGTGGTGAGTGAGTCAACATATGGGCCTGGAGACCTGAGATCGACTCCCACTAACAACTTCTTTCTATACCAACCTTTTCAAATTCCTCCCATTAATTTTGTGAATTCCAATTTTGTGATGGTCAATTAATCAACCTTGATTCTAATTATTGAATTAAATAATCATTGTTGATAGATGTTTGTATTAATTACTTGACTTTTGCTATTTGGTGAACATATTTCATTTTTTAATATTCTAATAACTATAATTACTTGTTCACTACCATATATTCTATCAACTATAATTACTTGTTCATTTTTTATATTCTAATAACCATAATTACTTGTTCATTACCATAGATTCTTTTTTTTATACTCTAATAACTATATAAACTATATTTAGTAATATTTTTATTTTATTAGTTTTTTTTTTAAATTGATACGGAGTAATTCATCATTATGGAGTAATTCATCATTATGGAGTAATATTGATGCTACATACTCAATGCAATTTGAATTGTTCAAAGTATATTTTTAAGCTTAGACAATAGACACTGGTATTATTTTGTTCGAAATCGTTTAAAATCATTCTTAAATTTGTTCGAAATTGTAACTTCATACAAAGGACGTTACTTACTATTCGATGAAAAAAAAAATTATTCCGTATAATTTCTCTACATGATTATTGGGACCTCCAACAAAATTTGGAACTGGGCCACCTAATATTAATTGAGGGCCCTGTTTAGACTCATCCCGTGTAACTTTAACACTTTTTACGTAACTTTAACACTGGAACTTATGAACTTATAAGAGTTCTTGTTCTTATGTGTGTGTATCGAGAACAGAGGTAAGTTCTCATAGGATCAAGAACTCTTATAAATTCACAAGTTCCACTGTTAAAGTTACACAAAAAGTGATTAAAGTTACGCGGGATGGGTCTAAAGGTAGACATTATCACTTAATGTGATAAAAGTGGTGAATGTTACACTTACATATCAATTTTCAACTAACGTAACTTTAGCGTATGTCATTTGTAACTTTAATATATACCTACTTACATCTGGTGAACGTATTTGATCTCTACTATATATATATATATATATATATATATATATATATATATATATATATATATATATATATATATATATATATATATATATATATATATATATATATATATATATATATGACGTAGGTCCACCCCGACGCGGCGAAGCGCGGGTTTGGGTAGGCGAATGAATCTAGTGGTAAAATTGTTCTCGGGTTCGAAATTTAAGTCAAAATGGAGTCGCCACCGAATTTTGTGGTTATTCGGAACCATTCGAGCCCACTCTATGTCGTCATGGGCTACACACAAAGTAAGCCCACTTCGATTTCAGAGTTTATGGGGCTCGTCCCTTTGCATTGTTATACCGATACCGTTTACACCGGCTTTCGTATATAAAATGACTCTCGTGCGCCAAGGGTTTCGGACATCCGGAAACCAAAGGTTCTGAGTAAGGGGTGAGGGTACGTGTTGGGAAGCCCACTAAGGACACCCAACCCCGCCCGCACAATGGCGGCCTCTACTAAGACATCGTTCGTGTTCGTGTACGCGCGCTAGTAAAACGACTAAATGATATGCAAACAGCATTTTAGCTAAACATGTGAATTATGTGTGAGCTACGTCATTTAATGCATCTTGATTCACGTCAAAGTGATTTAGCATGTGATGTTCATTTAAATAAATAAACGGCAAACATCAAAAATAGAAAACTCGTAAATAAATTACAAATTACACGGGCGGAATACAACCCGGAATTCACAATACAACAATACGTAAAGAAATGAATGAAATAAAAATAACGCGATATAATGAAGGGGACAGACCCGTATGTAAACTAGACCGCGAAAATATGTAGACGGATTAACCCCGATTAAATACGCATTATGTCGCATATTAAACGAAGGACGGGAACATGAGACTGTGGCATATTGCTAGCCTAATCTCACGTCCCGTAGTCTTGTCCCGACTTATCACGTCAAAGTGGTCAAAGTCGTTCTACGTGTCGTGATGTGTGTAGTTTTGAAAATATGATAGTCACGTGATAGTCTTTGCGCGTGATGACTAAAGTCGATAAAAGGGTCGGGGTTTGAATTATGGGTCAAACCCCTCGGTTTTGTGGGTTACAGGACCCACTCGACCGAGTGGTGGTGTGACTCGGTCGAGTGCACGTTTAACGTGGCTACTGACCACTTTTTGGGGTGCTACTCGATCGAGTGGCCTGTGGCACTCGGTCGAGTGCCCCCTGTACGAGTGGTAACTCGCTTTGTTTTATGACTTGAAATCGATGATCGGCCGAATCAAATACAAATATCGCACGATTTGTATTTGACTCGGCCTCCGGTGCTATAATCGTGTACGAACGACTATAATACCATTACCGGAGTTTATGAAAAATGTTTACGTTAGATTAGGAAATTTTGAATTGATGACGAAATGTATCCCTCTACGTCACGACATCGGGACTAACCCTTTCGGGTTACGTGATGTCGATTTTCGTGTCAACGGGTTTCGTACCAATTATGGAAAGGGAGTTAAATCCGTTCAACTACGACCGATCACGGTCGCGTCACGCCCTTGAGTACATTGGGGCGGGGCTCCTCGAAAGGGCTCCACCTCCGTCGTTGCTCGTAAAGGGATTAGACGGACCAAAAGTGATCATCGTAGTCAAACGTTTTAAAACCGATTTTGATACTAGTTTACATATACACGGTATTAATAATGTAAATGATGATAAAATGATATAAAACGAAAATATAAAAATGCAAAAATGTTAGTGTTAGCGGTTAGTAATAGTAATAGTAATAATAATAATAATAATAATAATAATAATAATAATAATAATAATAATACAAATATATATATAAAAGAAACAAAAAAAGAAGAAGGGAGAAAGAGATGTCGGGATTTGAATTACACCCTCAACCTACATGCCTAATGGCCTCGGAAACGAACTCGTAGTAGCGGCGTGTGCGCGGGAGTGTCGAGATATGTAGGGTGAGTTAGGGTGTGTTTGGTTAGGGAGAGGATGCTCTCGGGTCTTTGGCGAGTTTTGATCTCGAGTTTGATTGTATGTATGTGTGTGTAGAGAGGATGTGAGTGTATAGGTTGAATATAGTAGAAATGTAGGGTTGAATGTTATGTAAATGTGATGAAAAGATGGCTGAAATTGTGATGTAAAAGAAGTTGTGAAATGAATGGGATTAAGGGGGTATTTATAGGCTTAACCCCCCGACCTAGGGTCACTCGATCGAGTGGCCCTAGTGCACTCGATCGAGTGCCCTTCAAAACGGGCTCGATCTGTTGAATGACGCTCCACTCGACCGGGTGGGTCAATCCACTCGATCGAGTGGATCAAGTGAATCGAGATATTTTAGGAAGGATTTGACTTGATTGTTTTATTTGTTTTTATTTGAATTTAGACTTGGCGCCAACTTCTAGAAGCTGAATTTGGCTGATTTTTGTGTCGGATTCATCTTTGACCGGGTTTTGACCCGGTCGCCAAAAGACGGTTTTATTTCCGGTGTCGGTTTTGGCCCAAATTAGTCTCATTTGACTCGGAATGACCCACTGGGCCTGAATTTGAGGTTTGTTTTGTGAGATTTGCACTCCGCTAAAAGCCCACGTCGGATAATATTGTATCCGAATCCGTATTCGAGCGTATTAAGTCACGTTGACGTCCGATCATCATCGGGTGTTTTGTCAGGAACTGCTATAGACACTAGCAGGCAAAATGCGGGTGTCTACAGAGCCCCCACTCTGACTGAGGCTTGGACAAGGCGAAAGTCAGAGTAGCTACCACGCCCGCTAAGACCTGGTAGACTTCCGGTCGGGTCGTTTATAGTCCAGTGGACTCGCGTGAAGGGCTCGCCAGCCATAAGCAGAGGGTCATACCTGTCCTGATGATGATAGCTTCGCGGGGAGTTAGACTTGTAGCATAAGTCCTGGGCGCGCCTATGTGTGGGCCCATCCCGTATCATTTCGGGAAAAATGCCGCCTCGGGCGTTCTGCTGGGGAAATATATGAGCTGTTCGGGCTTGCTTCTGAAGCCTTGAGTCGTATTTGAGCTGATGATGATGCTCCGTGGGGAGTAAAGCCTGCCTTTTTTGGGGAGTAGGTGTACCCGTATGCCGACACATCGCACTTTGGATGTAGCATACCGGGGAAAAGCTAACTCCGTTGGGGAAATTAAATAGTTTCGCGGGGACTTGCTTCTGAAGTCTGGGGTGTACCTGTATGCTGACACATAACAACTTGTATGTAACACATAGACAAAACACCGACTCTCGCTGGGGAGAAAAGTAGCTGCGCGGGGACTTGCTTCTGAAGTCTTGGGTGTACCCGTATGCCGACACATCACATCTTGGATGTAGCATTCCAGGAGAAACACCGTCTTTGTTGTTCCGTTGGGAAGCAATGCTGGTACTTGAAATGTTAGATACATAGGCAGAAATAGCAGGCATAGTATATAGCAAGATAGCACATAGGAAGTGCAGTTAGCATCTATAGACTGGCTTGCGCTGGGGAAAATGATTTTTGCTTTATTTTGAAATCGAAGTCCTGAAAGCAACTCACGTGCTAGGAGATAGGTTTTCAAAATTGAAAGGGGTAGAAATTTGCAGTTTAAATAGACCGAAATTTGACCTTGTCGAAAAGGATTTTATCAAATGGCTAAGTTTTGCAAATTTTAAAATGAGAATTTGAAGAGAGACATATCGACAGACTCGACTCTGGACGTGACAGGACGAGTTGAAAGACACGACTGGACTTTTGAGGGGTTGGACCGTGACTCGGTAGGAGGGTGGGCCACCTAAGACGACAAGACTCTTATGCTGTGCTAATCCATAGCCTAGGCGAGTGGCAACACGGTCGAACATCGAAAAGAGAAGGATCCGGTATAGGAGAACCGCAGTAGTCGTTAATAAGACTGTTACTGCACGGCAGGACTTAGCAGTGGCAATGTTGTAGCCTAGTGCTCTTTGAATTTTTGGTTTTGGGGTACATTCCCGAAGTGGGTGCCGCATCGAGTCCCGACAGATTCTCGTCTTCGACCGAGCCGAGTACTAGGACACACTAAAGAAAGGTGGCTAGTTTTTTTGAAATTTATTTGGATTATGTGAGTGGATGAAGGTCTTCTGCCTAAGAGAAGCCCCCAGGACGACAAAGCTAGCTGCTGAGAACATGACAGTGTCGTGACCGGAATGATGGTGCCTTTTTTATTTGTGTGAATGTGGGTGGTTGTGCCCTTGTTGAAAGGCTGCCTACGTATTCACGTGTAGTGAAATCAAACCAAGCCGTAGTTCAGTGGAATGGATGATATTATTATGGTGCCTAGTTTATTAGGGCTTTGTGTGTAACTAGCCATAGCGATGGTGTAGGCTAGGTGCATTCCCAGTGATGTCTTGATCAAAGGGCTAGAACAGTTAGGATGTTGATCCTGTGACTGTGAGCGTTCTCCGGGATAGCCCCCAGAGGTGGTGTGAACTACTTGGGCATGTTCTATGCCGACCGCAGGTTGAGTTCCCGTGTTCGGGGTTGGTAACTGGTTTGGATGTTTTTTGGAAATGTGGTGCCAGGCAATAAGTGGCTTCACTGTTTTGACATCTGGAGCTCGATTTTGTGGAGCTAAGGCTTCGAGGGTAAGGTATTGTAATGTGGTAGGAAAGGGGGAAGTCGAGTAAAAGTGACTCGGGCTTCGATTGGGCAGGTTTGATGATGCGGGATCTGGTTTCCATGTCTGGCCCTAATGGTTAAGGTGTATCCTATGGAGCTAGAATCCTCAAAATTCCGGGTTGTCTCTTAGCCTAGGTCTCGGGAAGGTCTTGAGGGTTGTAATGTGGGAAGGCTAAGTGTGGTGTTAGCTAACCAACTTGATTGTCTCTCCCCTATTTGACCGTTTTCACTACAGTCATGGGTTCTTGAATATTTTTTGGCTGACCTTTTAGCCCTGTTCATGGGTTTTGATGATGTTTTTGAATTGACCGTTCCCGGACAAGGGACTTTCACTTGAGTTGACCGTTGACTATGGTCGTGGGTATTTGAATTTTTTGTTTTTGTTTTTTTTTTGTTGACCTCTTGGCCCCGGTCGTGGGATTGACCGTATCTGGTCGGGGGATGCTGAGAGTTCTTTTTTTGATGGCCAGCTCTTTTGTTTTGGGCCTTTTGCTTTTTCCTTGGACTTTTGATTTTTTTTTTTTTTTTTTTCACGGCTATCTCTCCCTTTGATGTTGTGGGTGGATATGGGGGTGGGCCCATCGGTTGGATTAGGCTTGTGGAGCTAAACCTTTGTAAGGTGTAAGCCTAGTTGGTGTTTGTGTGAGTGCAACTCGCGGTGGAGTACTCTACGGTAAGCATGGTGATTTGGATCTCGGTATTGTCATCATAATTCCGAGCAGGCTTAGTGGGAGCATCGTCCCGAGTTGGGTTTTTTGGCATCAAGTCAGACTAACGCCTAAGATAGGGATTGGTCAGTTTTATTGGAGGGGTGTTTATTGTGGGAAATGGGCTTGCCTCCCGTCTTGAACCCAAACTAGGAGACTACCTAGATTTGTCATAGGGTTCGATACTGCTCCTGCTAAGGGTAGTTATGTGGTTGTCTATGCCAGACATGGAACAGGTAAGGGAAAACACGGGCCTCAGTTCCTGCAGTCATTATAGATGTGCCTATAATAGTCACGTGCGTGTGCTCACAGTGTATGATGATGGTGTTCATCGTGTTCTCGGAAACACATAAGGAAAGCATATAGTGGAGATAGAATATTGAAAGCTAATTTTATTGGATTGAAAAAAGATGACAGAATACAGTTGACTCTGACTCTGACTTTGGAATTGAAAGAGATAGAACATCCTAGACTCGGACTCAGACTCGGACTCAAATCAAATATGGACTCCTGGATGAGGTTGTCAGTAGTCTTCGGCTTCTAAGGACTCAAGTGGATGTCCAGTATAGCCTTTGGTAGGAGCTTCACCCAAATCTTCGTTATGTCGAAGATCGTCTTCGATCCTAGTGCCCATTTCGGTAAGCACAGCAACGTTTGAGATGCCGGCATACCTAAGATGGACGCGGTAGGAGGGTAGGAGGTTGTTGATGAATGCATCCACTAGTGTTTTCTCGCTGGGCTTGTCTGCCAGCTTAACACTCTCAGCCCGCCAACGTTGAAGGTATTTGGTGAAACCCTCTGTTGGATCTTGGGCCATGACTTCTAAAGTCCGCATGGTAGTCTGAAGTTCAGCATTATCAGAATAGTTTTTAGCGAACTCGGTAGCCACATCTTCCCAAGTGGGGAATCTTTTAGCATTAAGCCTATAGAACCAGGCTTTTGGATATTTCCCGAGGGATGCGCCGAACAAATTGATGAACATGTCGGCTTTGACCCCCTTGATTGCCATAAATGCTTTGAAGGCTCGGAGGTGTAGTAATGGATCCTCCGTCCCTTCGAATATGGGTAACCCTTCTAGATTGAGATCTGTTGGAAGTTTCTCACTGATGGGTGTATAGTCTCGGGAGTTTTCAATATGAATGTTGTTCTTTTGGGAGGCATGGAACTGTTGTTCGAGCTCACGCACCGTGCTGATCAGTTTGGCAAATGGCCCAGTATTTACCGACCCAGAATTGAAGTCTTGCCGTTCAATGACAGTCAAACGAGCATTCATGGCCTCTTGGTTGGTTTTCAGGAACCCTATATGGGTTTCGGTTATGGTCTGCCTACTAACCATTGTCTCCAGCAAAACCTTCATTTCATTGATGGTGCTTTCCATGTCCCTATTCCCGGTTGTGGGTGCCATACTCTGCGAGAATACCCACGTAATCAGAAATGTTGCTTCGGAACCCAAATACGCCAAGGCATAGGAAATTGCGCGGGAGGAAAGACAACTCGGGTTTGACTCGGGTTAGACTCTCCTAAAAAAAGGTAAGGTGCGATTCTCGAAGCGACTGTGGTTAATCGCCCCGTCGGAGAATAGCCCCCAAGTGAGACTAAGGACTCTTATAGGACTCGGATGGTGTGGCATCTAAGTGACTCAAAAGTGGGGTACGTGAGACAACACGTGTTAGACATGACCCTTAGAGCAACCATGATTGACCGCTCTGCTGAAGGGTAGCCCCTGAGTGAGATTGCAGGTTTTGCTAAGACTCGAGTGATGGACGAGTGACCCTTAGATGTAAGGATCACGAACCTTTTGTTATAGGCCTATGCCTTGTAAAAGGTTGACTCGGCCTTGATGAAGGCAGACGGGTAAGGGAAGAAACTTGCGATGTAAGATCGGCGGAGTTTCGACGCTAGAGACCCTTGACTTGACTTGAATAAGGATGACCCTGTGATTAGGGTAGACCCTTAAGTTAAAGGATTTTTGAATTGGGATGACTCGACTAACGGATTGAAAGACGGGCAAAATTCCCTTAGGAAAGGTCGTGGGGACCGTCCTGTCGGAGGGAAAATTGTGTGTGACTTTCTAGTTAGGACTCGAGTGTTTATGAACCTTCCATTTACGAGTGTATGACTCGTGTTGGTCGGTTGTGCCTTTAGAAAAAGGCGGACTAGGATGGGGAAGAAACCCGTGATGTAGGATCGACGGAGTTTCGACGCTAACGACCTTCGACAAATCATGAAAAGACCCAACACACGGATTACGGTAGGTCCTATAATCGGAAGGTTTTGAAAAATGATTGAATTTTGAAAATTGAGAGGACGGTCCTGAAATTGGTAGTGGGCCAATAGGACCGGGCATTTTGAAATGTTGGAATGGTTGCGAGTAATTTCGCATTTTGAAAAATTGGGAGACGGTCCCGCGAAATTGGCAGCATGCCGACAGGACCGAGTTTTTTTTGAAAAGTTGAATATTTGAATTTTGAAAATCTGAATATCGAAAATAAATTTCCGAAAATTTGAAAATTGAAAATGAGATCCCGAAGATTTGAGAATCGAAAATGACATCTCGGAGATTTGAAAATCAAGAATGGAATCTCGAAGATTTGAAAATCGCGAATGGCATCACGAGGATTTGAAGATTGAAATTGAATTTTGAAAATTCGAAAATCGAATGGTGGATCGGAAATTCGAAATTTGAAATGGGAAGCATGCCGGCTAAAAATAGGCTATTTTGAGTCAAATCGTAAGTCTAAATTTTGGCAGCATTCCGAGTTTTTGAATTTGAATATTTTGAAAAGACGAGTCCCGAAATGGACGGTATTTCGGGTTTTTCAAAATTTGGTGTTTTGGAAAGATGGGTCCCGAAACGGACAGTATTTCGGGTTTTTTGAAATTTGGTATTTTGGAAAGATGCAATTTTGAAATGACGGTTTTTGAAAAATGACACGGAAACCAAGTAGCACGTAGTCAAACAAGCATTATAACGTCGCTTATGTATGCATTACGCTAAGTCTCGGTCGGTCAAAATAGGGTCTATACCAACAACGATGGCTTTCTCGTGTGATGGACGGACTCCCTAAGCCGAGTTGGTCTTAGGACATGCCGCGAAACCGAGACGAGTTCCACCATCGATGTCTTTAGCGCACCCATGTAGGAATGCACCGTGGTATAGTGGGACGTCGGTCACAAGTAACCGGCCCGGGCAAATTTGGGTTATGCATGAATCATTAAACTAATGCGCGCACATTAATCTACGAACGATTTCTCTTCGAGTCTCACCCTAGGAACCCCGATGACATGTGGTACATCAGGTATCCCCAGCGGAGTCGCCAAATTGTGGACATGACGTAGGTCCACCCCGACGCGGCGAAGCGCGGGTTTGGGTAGGTGAATGAATCTCGTGGTAAAATTGTTCTCGGGTTCGAAATTTAAGTCAAAATGGAGTCGCCACCGAATTTTGTGGTTATTCGGAACCATTCGAGCCCACTCTATGTCGTCATGGGCTACACACAAAGTAAGCCCACTTCGATTTCAGAGTTTATGGGGCTCGTCCCTTTGCATTGTTATACCGATACCGTTTACACCGGCTTTCGTATATAAAATGACTCTCGTGCGCCAAGGGTTTCGGACATCCGGAAACCAAAGGTTCTGAGTAAGGGGTGAGGGTACGTGTTGGGAAGCCCACTAAGGACACCCAACCCCGCCCGCACAATGGCGGCCTCTACTAAGACATCGTTCGTGTTCGTGTACGCGCGCTAGTAAAACGACTAAATGATATGCAAACAGCATTTTAGCTAAACATGTGAATTATGTGTGAGCTACGTCATTTAATGCATCTTGATTCACGTCAAAGTGATTTAGCATGTGATGTTCATTTAAATAAATAAACGGCAAACATCAAAAATAGAAAACTCGTAAATAAATTACAAATTACACGGGCGGAATACAACCCGGAATTCACAATACAACAATACGTAAAGAAATGAATGAAATAAAAATAACGCGATATAATGAAGGGGACAGACCCGTATGTAAACTAGACCGCGAAAATATGTAGACGGATTAACCCCGATTAAATACGCATTATGTCGCATATTAAACGAAGGACGGGAACATGAGACTGTGGCATATTGCTAGCCTAATCTCACGTCCCGTAGTCTTGTCCCGACTTATCACGTCAAAGTGGTCAAAGTCGTTCTACGTGTCGTGATGTGTGTAGTTTTGAAAATATGATAGTCACGTGATAGTCTTTGCGCGTGATGACTAAAGTCGATAAAAGGGTCGGGGTTTGAATTATGGGTCAAACCCCTCGGTTTTGTGGGTTACAGGACCCACTCGACCGAGTGGTGGTGTGACTCGGTCGAGTGCACGTTTAACGTGGCTACTGACCACTTTTTGGGGTGCTACTCGATCGAGTGGCCTGTGGCACTCGGTCGAGTGCCCCCTGTACGAGTGGTAACTCGCTTTGTTTTATGACTTGAAATCGATGATCGGCCGAATCAAATACAAATATCGCACGATTTGTATTTGACTCGGCCTCCGGTGCTATAATCGTGTACGAACGACTATAATACCATTACCGGAGTTTATGAAAAATGTTTACGTTAGATTAGGAAATTTTGAATTGATGACGAAATGTATCCCTCTACGTCACGACATCGGGACTAACCCTTTCGGGTTACGTGATGTCGATTTTCGTGTCAACGGGTTTCGTACCAATTATGGAAAGGGAGTTAAATCCGTTCAACTACGACCGATCACGGTCGCGTCACGCCCTTGAGTACATTGGGGCGGGGCTCCTCGAAAGGGCTCCACCTCCGTCGTTGCTCGTAAAGGGATTAGACGGACCAAAAGTGATCATCGTAGTCAAACGTTTTAAAACCGATTTTGATACTAGTTTACATATACACGGTATTAATAATGTAAATGATGATAAAATGATATAAAACGAAAATATAAAAATGCAAAAATGTTAGTGTTAGCGGTTAGTAATAGTAATAGTAATAATAATAATAATAATAATAATAATAATAATAATAATAATACAAATATATATATATAAAAGAAACAAAAAAAGAAGAAGGGAGAAAGAGATGTCGGGATTTGAATTACACCCTCAACCTACATGCCTAATGGCCTCGGAAACGAACTCGTAGTAGCGGCGTGTGCGCGGGAGTGTCGAGATATGTAGGGTGAGTTAGGGTGTGTTTGGTTAGGGAGAGGATGCTCTCGGGTCTTTGGCGAGTTTTGATCTCGAGTTTGATTGTATGTATGTGTGTGTAGAGAGGATGTGAGTGTATAGGTTGAATATAGTAGAAATGTAGGGTTGAATGTTATGTAAATGTGATGAAAAGATGGCTGAAATTGTGATGTAAAAGAAGTTGTGAAATGAATGGGATTAAGGGGGTATTTATAGGCTTAACCCCCCGACTTAGGGTCACTCGATCGAGTGGCCCTAGGGTCACTCGATCGAGTGGCCCTAGTGCACTCGATCGAGTGCCCTTCAAAACGGGCTCGATCTGTTGAATGACGCTCCACTCGACCGGCTGGGTCAATCCACTCGATCGAGTGGATCAAGTGAATCGAGATATTTTAGGAAGGATTTGACTTGATTGATTTGTTTGTTTTTATTTGAATTTAGACTTGGCGCCAACTTCTAGAAGCTGAATTTGGCTGATTTTTGTGTCGGATTCATCTTTGACCGGGTTTTGACCCGGTCGCCAAAAGACGGTTTTATTTCCGGTGTCAGTTTTGGCCCAAATTAGTCTCATTTGACTCGGAATGACCCATTGGGCCTGAATTTGAGGTTTGTTTTGTGAGATTTGCACTCCGCTAAAAGCCCACGTCGGGTACTATTGTATCCGAGTCCGTATTCGAGCGTATTAAGTCACGTTGACGTCCGATCATCATCGGGTGTTTTGTCAGGAACTGCTATAGACACTAGCAGGCAAAATGCGGGTGTCTACAATATATATATATATATATATATATATATATATATATATATATATATATATATATATATATATATATATATATATATATATATATATATATTAGGATCGTATGAGAACCACCCACTCAATGAGAACTGTGAGAACTAATTTCATCTATTAAATCAATTGATGAACCTGCGTATGGGATGCGGCCACAGCCCAGGTCTGAAACATTGCTTAATTATTATTTTTGACGTGAAACACTCAATTTCATCCTGTGTCTTAGTTGGTTGGGAATGAGCCTACTCCATAGGAGGTTATGGGTTCGAATACCCATGCATGCATTTGCTAGTTTTTATGTAGCAGTCTATTAAATATACTTCCTAAATTTTAATTTTGGAAACAAATTTCAATTTTATTCTCATTTTTTTATATGTTTTTAATTAAGGTAACATTTCGTTTTTGTGGGAGTTGTATGGCCTGAGGCTATGCCATCTAGGCTTCGAGCCTGTCGTCCAAAGGGCGGCTTACATGGTGTGCGTGGTTTGCAGGCTATTGCGTACACCGGGGGTTTACCCAGAGCGCACCAAAGGTAGCGGCTGCGGGTTCCCTCGTTACCAAAAAAAAAAACAACATTTCGTTTTCATTCTCAATCTTTTTGAAAGGGTTTAATTGTGGAAATACATTTTAGTTTCATCCTTAATCATTTTAATTAATAACTTGGATTTCAATTTCTTTCTCAATTTCATTCAATTTTAGCATTACCCTTTTTCACTTTTAGCGAACAATTTTTCAATTTCAATCTTAGTGTACCATTTTTTTCTATTTTAGCGTACCCCTTTTCAATTTCAATTTTAACGTACCCTTTTTCAATTTTAACGTACCCTTTTTCAATTTTAATGTACCCTATTTCAATTTTGGCGTATCCCTTTTCAATTTTAGCGTATCTTTTTTTTATTCGAGTGTACTCTTTTTCCTGTTTTAGCGTACCCTTTTTCAATTACAGTACAACTTTAGTGTACCCTTTTCTATTTTAGCGTACCATTTTTCAATTTCAATTTTAGCGTACCCCTTTTCAATTTTAGCGTACCATTTTTCCATTTTAGTGTACCCTTTTTCTATATTAGCGTACCATTTTTCAATTTCAATTTTAGCGTACCTTTTTCAATTTTAGCGTACCCTTTCTCAGTAAAGATTTAAGTTCATATGACGCCAAAGATCAAAGCTTCAAAAGATTGTCAGAACCTGAAACCACTGATTGACTTAATGAACAAGACCATCGGAATAAGTACTCCAACAACTTAACCACACAAAATTAAAAAACAAACAAAACGGAAAGAGACTGAACTGAAAAAATTAAGTCAAAAGATCACATCTTCAAAACATCAACATAAATTGTTGCCACTAATTGAATTACTGAACAAGATCGTCAAATTGGCAATGCTTCACATAGATTCCACTAACAATTTAACTAACACAAACACATTAATATTCTAAAAAAAACGAAGATAAAAGACATCAAATTAAGCAAACTGTGATAACAAAACATTATTTCTAATGAATGCAAGGAAATATGATAATTAACTGCATCACCTAAAAACCGTGATAACAAAACTACGTAAATCTTTGAATTTACATTTTCTTAATTCATTTCTCTAGTAATCTGGGTAGTACAATAACCAAGATTAACCCTTTTCTTGAATCGTAACCAATAATCAATACCTAATTTACCCAGAATCGAATCTAGCTCTACTCTAGTTCTAGGGTTGGTGGTTTAATTGAAAAGTTTCAATGAAATAAAATTGAATTGTTGAAAGTATGAAGAATTCACCATGAATGATTCCAGCTCCGATCTACATAAGATCTAAGATGAATTTGTTGATTTTAGTGATTTTTGTTGAATTTGTTCTTCAATTAATGAAAGTCCAGAAGGAATGGAATGAAGGAAGAGAGGATTTTATTTAGAGATCAGGGTGAATGAAGGGGAGTTGACCCCTGCAAAAATTTTATTTTTTTTGTTTAGAATATTAGCCGCAGGATTTAAATCAGATCTAAGGGTTGTGAGGGGTTCTCACAGTTCTCATTGTAACATAGTTTCTCACCCGATCTTGACTATATATATATATATATATATATATATATATATATATATATATATATGGGTTCTAATGAGTCCCTATATATGTGTTGAGTCCTTGAGTCCTCATCCCATCCGTTGGATGGGAGATGGATCAAGGGACGAGATAAAATCACTGTTTTAATGAAAAAAAAAAAAAGATACTGAATCCACCAAAATAGGAAGGTGAATATTTCAGTAAAGTAACATTCTCATTCATTCAATCATTCATTCTCTCTTTCATTAATTCCGTTTCAACCACCTTCTTCATCGTTCTCTCGCTCATTCAATCATTCATTCTACAAAATCACATTCAATCATTCATCATCTTCAACGCGCCGCTGCCATTTATTTCAATACGACACAATCAATAACACATTCAGTCAATAATCGTCTTCATCGCGCTGCTTTTCATTCAATCCGGCTTCTACTTTTCATTCAATGGCTGATATGCAAATCGTGGAAAAAACAAACTGTGAGTATATATTGTAGTTTATACTTGAAAGGATATGGGAGTCATTAAGATGATACTAAATTTTTAGTTTCTACTTTTCTACGTTGAACTATAGTAATGTTGCATTTTAATCACATGATGTCTGCGCACAGAAAAGGTATTGGGTTATTTTAGTTCAGATACTGTGTTACTTTAGTTTAGAATGTCCGTTATTTTAATGACAAACTTTTATTACTTTTATGATATGTTACTTTAGTTTATCGAAGACGTTACTTTAGTTCTTAAAGTCTGTTATTGTAACGCGTTAGTGAGTCATGGGGATATTTGAAACCGCCATTGCTAAATAATAATAAAAAAAGATATTGTTTCCTATAATAGTGGGAGTCATTAAAGATGATACTAAAAAAGTTATGTTTCCTCTAATAGTGGGAGCCATTAAAGATGATACTAAATAACTCCCATGATTTTAGGAAACAATAACTCCCATAATCACAATCATTTCTCATTCATTCACGTTACAGGTTCATCAAAACCTTAAAAAAAAATGCTCCCATCGATCATCATGTTCATTCATTCATTCAATCAAATATGTGCTCGAAATTCCGTTACCATGAATTCAATGATCGCGACATCTTCATTAACCGTTGATAAGCAATTCATCGAGTATAACAATGGTGAGTTTCGATATTGCTTTCATGTTTTGCGTCAATTTTTATTCATTATCTTGATTAATTTGCGTCAATTTGTGTTCATGTTTTGCGACAATTTTCATGTTGATATTGCTTTCATGGTCGTGTCATTCATGTTTTGCGTCAATTTTCATGTTGATATTGTTTTCATGGTCGTGTTATTCATCATAGATTCATATGCAAATCGTAGAACACACAAACGGTGAGTATATATGTTTTGTAATTTATACTGGAATCGCCATGGAAGTCGTTGAGATGCTACTCCATTATTAGTTTTTACGTTTACAATATATTGCGTTACTTTAGTTCATATACTGCGTTACTTTAGTGTAGAACATCTGTTATTTTAATGTCTATCATCTGTTACTTTATATGTCGTGTTACTTTAATACACTCCAGTTGTTACTTTAGTGTTTTTCATCTGTTATTGTAGTGCATTGTAGTGTCCTAAGAATTTAGGAAACTGCCATATTAAAAAAATAATAAAAAAAAGATATTGTTTCCTATAATAATGGGACGTGATTGCCACCAAAATAGGAAACAATATCAAGAGTAACGTCATATAAAAAAAGAAAAAAAAATACTACTTCCTATAATTATGGGACGTGATGACTTCAAAATAGGAAACAATATCAAATAGTAAGATACTGCGTCGTCATACTCTCATTTTTATCATTATATGAATTTTTTGCACTAACTTATATCTGGTGTTATTTTAATGAACATTATCTGTTACTTTAATGTCTGACCTCTGTTACTTTATATCTGGTGTATAAGCATACTCTGTTAATTTAATTCAATGTTACTTCAATGCACTTCATCTGTTACTTTAACTCTTGTTATCTGTTACTTTAATCCACGTGAATGATGTAGGGATGTGGGTGAGAGTTTCCTCCATTGTGCGGTGATGAGATTAAATCAAAGCTTCTGAGATGATGATGAAAAAGATGAAAAAGAAGAAGACGGAGAGAACGAGAAGGATGAAGAAGAAGCAGAATTATAAGTAGGACATTATGAGTAACAAGTTTGAAACATTGGAATTGTAATGAAGTTGATTTAGTTGGAACCTTGTACCACTTTTTGTTTTGGAGTATCTTAATAAAAACATTGTTCTTTTTGTTAATTGGAACTCCTGTTTTTGCAAGAGACTACTATGCAACGTAACTGATTTTATGAGTTAAAGTAACACAGTTCATGAATTAAAGTAACACATTGTATTAGTTAGAGTAACAGTTTTTGCAAGAGATTATGCAACGTAACAGATTTTATGAGTTAAAGTAACACAGTTCATGAATTAAAGTAACACATTGTATGAGTTAGAGTAATAGTTTTTGCAGGAGAATATATTAAACAACGTAACAGATTTTATGAGTTAAAGTAACGCAGTTCATGAATTAAAGTAACACGTTATATGAGTTAAAATAACATAGTTTATGGATTATGGCAGTAACATAGTAATATACGTACAATGGCAGTAAGAAAATAATGATTTTTTGGTGAAAATGAAAAAAAACTTAATTTTGAAAAAACTTGTTGTGTGAGAGAAAAAACATTTAAAAAGATTGATAAGAGAGATAAAAGATTTGGATTGAGATAATTAAGGAGGAGAGAGAGAAATGATATATTTACCAAATTTGTTAGTTATTTCCTTAATTATGAGATTAAATCTTGTCCATTAATCTAACCTTGAATCAAGGGCTAAGATGGGGACTCACGGACTCAACATATATAGTTGGACTCACCTGATCCCACCTCTCTCTCTCTCTCTCTCTCTCTCTCTCTCTCTCTCTCTCTCTCTCTCTCTCTCTCTCTCTCTCTCTCTCTCTCTCTCTCTCTCTCTCTCTCTCTCTCTCTCTCTCTCTCTCTCTCTCTCTCTCTCTCTCTCTCTCTCTCTCTCTCTCTATATATATATATATATATATATATATATATATATATATATATATATATATATATATATATATATATATATATATATATTATTAAACCTACCATATATATACATTAAAATATTTGTCATATTTACTACAAAATTCATTACCTACACTACTACACTTAGGGCTCGTTTGGTTCACCATGGGAAGATGAAGTTACCGGGAACTTTTAATTCACGTGAATTGTATTTCATGGGAATTAAAAAATATTGTTTGGTTGCCATGTGGGAAATGACTTCATGCGGGAAGTTCTACACACCGAGAGGGGACTTGGTGAGTAACTTCCCCATTGTGGAGGAAGTGGCATTTCCCGGGAAGTGGGCAACCAAACAACTCCCTGAAAATGCACTTCCCGGTAATTGGATGAGTAACCAAACGACCCCTTACTATATACTCCCTCCGTCCCAATGAATTGTTTGCCTATTTCATATTGGGGCTAGGGATGGCAACGGACCGGATCCGGACCGGATCCGCATGGATCGAGATCCGGATCCGCACCCCTAGTAGCGGATCCGGATCCGGTCCGGATCCGACGGATCCCAAAAATGTAGATCCAGATCCAGATCCGCCGGATCTGGACCGGATCCGGATCCGATCCGCGGATCCAATTTCTTACTTAAATTCTACAAAAAATTTAGTTAATACGTATTTGCGACCATATTAATTTTGATAATTTTACAAATAAAATCGAATATAAATATTCATAATCAAATATTAATAAACTAAAGGAAAAAAGTTTTAGAAATAACCAAAAAAACACAAATTAAAGTACTAAGTTTTTTATTATTGTTAATTTTTTAATAAAACGGATTTGCGGATCCGGATCCGGATTTACTTATTAAGATCCAGATCCAGATCCGTTTAAAGATAGCGGATCCGGATCCGGATCCATATCCAACGGATCTCAAAATTTAGGATCCATATCCGATCCGTGCGGACCGGATCTTGCGGATCCGGATCGGACCCCGGATCCGTTGCCATCCCTAATTGGGGCGTCTCAATGAATTGTTTGCCTTTCTATTTAAGAAATGCTTTTTATACGCAATTTGACCCTTCTCATGAGTTTTGATCCACATGTCGCTTACTCATTGGATCCCTTACCCTTGGTGCCAAAAGAAAAGGCAAACAATTCATTGGAACGGATGGAGTATATATATATATATATATATATATATATATACACACACACACACACACACACACACACTTAAAAACTTAATATATAGGAGTATTCAGTAAAATAATTGTTATATACTCGTATAAACTAAAATGGTTACTGTACATTTAAACGATTACTATTTACACTAAAATTGTTTTTACATACACTAATATGATTTCGATATATACACTACAATAATTGTTGTATTTGATAAGTACTTTTTTTCAGAAAACAAAAAAGAATTTGAGGTGTAATCATAGCTTTAAATTAAATTATACATTAAATTAATTATTATAGTACAATAATGGTTATTTATAACCTGACGCTTACTATGTACATCAATTAGTCAACATATATACACTGAAATGATATATATATATATATATATATATATATATATATATATATATATATATATATATATATATATATATGTACGAGTAGTAGAACTATTATATACACTAAAACAGTTACTATGTACACTGAAATATTTTTATATACACCGAACTAAAACAATTAATGTAGACAAAAAAATAAAAAATAAAATAAAATTGATTTTTGCAGAGAAAAAATTCAGAAAAAAAAAATTATATGTATGAATTTTCGTTTTAGTCTTAGCCTTTAATTTAATTTTAATCTAATGGTTTAAATTTCATCTCACCGGGTGCGGAGAGAGAGAGAGAAAGAAAGAAGATCAAGGGAGTCCATGTACTATTGGGAAGTCCTTCAGTCCTTTCTCTGGCCATTGATTTGTGTTGGATGAGTGACTTAGATTGATTTGCTTTAATAAAAAAAATATGACAAGTTCCCTGCCACTTCTCTGCATCCATCACTATCTATGTCCCCTATATGCTGCCCCCATCGTAACCTCAATTTCATTAATACAAAAAAACTTTCATTCATTCCAAAAAAAATCAGAAATCATCTTCGTCACTTCACCATCTTTATCCCATCTTCATCTTCAAGTTTCATCCATTAAAAAAATTCGTGGATGAAGCTTCATCCATCCAAAAAACCCAACATAACTTAGCAAAAAACGACCGTCTTTATCATGAACACTTCGCCATCGAAGTCAATTTTACCATTTATGTCACCATTTTTCGCAATCAACCTCTTATTTCATCTCATTCAAAGTATTAAGGTATTTTATTTGTTCGTATCGTTTTTCAATCATTTTATATTATTTATTTGTACAATTTAAGAACTTTATGATATTTATTTATTTCAACAATGAGTAATCCATATTTGGTCAATTCAATCCATATTTTTTTAATTGAAAAAACTGTGATTACATTATTGTTACATGAATGTGTGACTTTAGTATGCACGATGTGTGATTCTGACGGGTTTTTTGTGTGACTTTGACTGGTTCATTTGTATTTGGGGTGACCTTGCCGGGTGAGATGCTTGTATGACTTTTATATATATGTTCGAGGTGTGACTCTGACTGTATTTTGTGTGACTTTGACTGATTCTTTTCATAAACTAATTGTGTGATAAATTTGTATACGACTTGAATCTTCGCATAGAGTGCCTTTTGACGTTTCAGTTGGATTAATATGTGTTTTCTGTGACTTTAGATTCATATGTATTTGGGTTGACATTGAATGAATGTTTGCATAGTGTGTTTTTGACGTTATTATCATTGAATATTGAAAAATCACAAAATCCATGTCATCTTTATTCTTTAATAATGAAAAAATATTTTAGGGTTTAATTATTTAGTTTTGCATATATTTGGTTCTTAATTATCAACATTTTCAGTTTTTCATATATTTGGTTCTAATTTCTTAGGGTTTGAGCTTCGTTATCTTCATATCCTTGACATTGAAAGTTGATTAGCAATATGCATATTCTTTCTTAATTTGTTTTGTTTTTTTATTTCCTTTTTCTTTCCCATGAAGTCATATGTTAATGAGAATTTAGTTTTATAAATCTGGTTGTTATAATCACAGTCGTAAATAATTGAAGTCACATAATTTGGACGTTACAGTTACACAATATACCCTTTGAATCACAAGCGTCAAGCTTGCTGAAGTAAAAAACAATAACATGCATGTGTGACTTTTGTATGTATGCTCTGTGAATTTGAATATGTTTTGTGTGACTTTGATTGATTCATATGTATTTTGTGTGACCTTGTTTGATTCACGTGTGTGTGTGACTTTTGTACGTACGTTGTGAGACTTTAAATGTATTTGTGTGACTTTGATTGGTTCATGCATAAACTAATTATGAGACTTTTTTATTTCAAATTTGTGTACGACTGTAGATGTCAGATGATAACAATGTTAAGGGTGATGCAACTCATTCTTGAAGCAGTCAAAACTTGGAACTATGATGTTTAATGAGTCATTTTACTCGATGTTGCAACAGTTTGAGAGTGCTTTGCAGCTAGGAAATCTTTTCAAGCTCACGTGGTCGTTTAAAAAAAATTAGTAATGAACTATGAAACGTAGTTCTTGAAAAATGTTGTTAAGTAGTATGCATGTTTTTATATTTTTATGCGTGTATGTTTGGATATATGCTCTAGGTATTATAATGTTTTCCCTAATGTATGGTACGTCATTTAAATGAATGTTTAAATATTTTAATGTTTAAATATTTTAAATAGTATTAAATGTTTTAAATTTAAAAAGTTCATTAGGCAACAATGTAACGCAAACTCGATGGAGTCACTCAAATTACGCTTACAATCACACATTTTGTATACCGAAATCACTCATTATAAGCCTAATAGTCACACTTGTATTAAAGTCATATCTCATCACTCAAAGTCACACAAAATACGTTCAAAGTCCTACAACGTACATATAAAAGTCATACACGCACGTGAATTAATCAAGATCTCACAAAATACATACGAACCACAATCAGAGTCACAAAAAATACATTCAAAGTAATAGAGCATACAAACAAAAGCCACACAGCCAATCTGGCAAAATGGTGTTAAGTAGTATGCATGTTTTCATGTTTTTATGCGTGTATGTTCGGATATATGCTCTAAGTATTATAATGTTTTCCCTAATGTATGATACCTCTTTTTAAATGAATGTTTAGATATTTTAATGTTTAAATTTTAAATAGTATTAACTGTTTTAAATTTACAAAGTTCATTAGGCAACAATTTACGCAAACTCCATGGAGTCACTCAAATTGCGGTTACGCTCACACATTTTGTATATCCAAATCACTCATTATACGCCTAACAGTCACACCTCATCACTTAAAGTCACACAAAATATGTTCAATCTAAAGCGTACATATAAAAGTCACACATGCACGTGAATTAATCAAGATCACACAAAATACATACAAACCATAATCAAAGTCACACAAAATACATTCAAAGTCATATAGCATACAAATAAAAGTCACACAGCCAATCTCAAAATCTTATAAAACATAACATATAACTTCATATCTTATAAGCGGTAACATATAAATTGATTAAATAACAATTTCTTAAACTGAACAAATAATAAATAACATAAAACGATTGAATAACGATATAAGCAAATAAATACGGATATGGTAGAGAGAAATGGTGTGCAAGTCAAGTGAGAAATAAAAAAGAGAGAAATTAGAGTGTGAGGAGAGAGATGGTGATATAAGAGGGTAGAGTGAGGGAGTGGCAGGGGTTTGATGGAAGAGGGTGGAGTGGCCTGACACACTCTATGATTCCCACCCACCCCTCCCTCTCCCCCCTCCCTTTTTTTTTAAAAAAATTAAAATAGCTCATCCTTGTCATTGATTCAAGATCATTCAATGATTAGGATAAGGATTAAGGGCTTCAAATAGTAAGGGAGTTTCTTGTTCCATCTCTCTCTATTAATATATATAGAAGAACTTTTCATGCGATATTAGAGAGTCCAAGTTTCGAGAAACTCTTAAAATTTTTAATATATTTTTACTTTAAATAAATAATATAGGAATTTGTAAAGAAAAAAAAATCAATCCTACTCCACCTATGACTCAAAATACTTTATTATGAAGGTAGATCTCAAGAACGCCTATGTGTAGACACCCGCATTTTGACTGCCAGGTGTCTATGGCAGTTTCCAAAAAACACCCGATGATGATCGGACGCTAACGTGTTTCTACGCGCTCGGATATGGGCTCAAAATCATTAGCTGCTGGCTAATGCACTTACGGAGTACAAATCTCACAAAAATGACCTCAAATTCAGGCCCAGTGGGTCGTTTCCAGTCAAACAAGACTAATTTGGGCCGAAACCGACACCGGAAATAAAACCGACTTTTTAACGATTGGGTCAACCCCGGTCAAAGTCGTTTCCGAGACATACAAAACAGCCATTCAAACATCAAAAGTCCAATTCAAACACAAAACCCATCAAATATCCAAGGTCACGGTCCAAAACAAGAGACCCGCACGACCCAACCCATCCACTCGATCGAGTGCCCCATCCACTCGATCGAGTGGATGGGGAACTCAGGCCCGACTGCAGGCACAACGGGCCACTCGACCAAGTCAGCTGGTTACTCGGTCGAGTAACCCTAACCGGGGAACCCTAGCAATGCCTATATAAACCCCCTCCATGCACACACTTCAAGGGACTTTTACACAACTTTTTACAACCCTAATCAAACTTTCAACACATCAAATTCAGCCCTAATTCTACACTAGCAAACCCTAAACCTAGCTTTAGGAATCGAAACCCTAACCACCATAACTCAACCTCCATAAACCTCGAAACTCCCGTGTTAAAGCCACGACTACGAGTCTTATCCGAGACAAGAACATGTAGGTTGAGGGTGCAAAACCCCTTTTCTTCTTCTCTTCTTTCTCGCGTCTTTTATCGTCATAAGGGCCGTTTTTTATTTCTTATCGTTATCATCGCATCATAATATCAATAGTACCATTAGTATTAAAACATTAAAATACTGGTCAATTTGTGTCGAGTACGAGGGATGTCGGAATAAGGAAACCCGAATATACAAGTGTACCGCACACAGCGTTGCCGGTCGCATATTCCGACACCCCGATTACTTGATTATTGAGACAAGTCAATTTAAATAATAATTCGTTATTTTTTGTTTTCGTCATCATTAATCGCGCATTCATCAATTCTAAAACCAATTTTCAAAGCAAGTTTTTCAATAAGGGTCGAAACCCATTGACGTGGATCCGACATCTCACAATCCCCAGGGATTTATTTCGATGTCGGAGAAGCCGAGGGAATCAAGTCCTTCAATTCAAGCATAGCGTCGATCTCTTAGATTCGATACTAATTCTATAATTAGACGTCGAATCTAACGATCTAGTCAAATAATTAACTAACGCGATTTTCGTTGATGCCAAAATAATTGTCATACAATTCGTTAGAATTACGACATTATTAAACGCGGAAGAAATCCATTCATATCGTGATAGTTAATTCAAAACGACTTAAAACGACTTTCTTTTTTTTATCTCGCTCTAATTATTTCATATCGATTCAATAATCGAATATGGGATACAACGAGTATTCAAATTCGGAATCGAGTATAAAAATCATACAATATTTATGCCCAATTCGGTAAAATCGTCAAATTATCAAAATCAAGAGCAATTTCGAAATCATAACAAAATTGCAAACGAACCAGTAGTTCGTACAGGTGCCACTCGACCGAGTGCAATAGGCCACTCGATCGAGTGACATCACAATTTACCGAGCAGAATGCTCTTTCGACCTCTATTCGGTCGAGTCTCATAGTGACTCGATCGAGTGGCAACGTACTCAGCCGAGTTGGTCAGTAACTCGGTCGAGTAGGGTCACGAAATCCGGGACAGAACACTTTTTAAGGATCCACTCGGTCGAGTCCCTCAATGACTCGGTCGAGTGGCCCTTTATCACGTTAAACCGTGAGTCCTACAATAGCATTCGAGTCTCGTTAACCGTTTTTTTGTGACTTAGGTCAACACGTGCCTAATTAATCACGTGAAACATCTTTTCAAAACCGTGCATTAACTCATTTGCATCATTCTATACAATTCAATATTTGCACAAACCGTTATTATTCGTTATATCGTTACTAACCGTTTGTTATTCCTCTTGTCGATTTATCGTTTGTTATTCCTCTTGTCGATTTATCGTTTATTTTATTGTAAAAAATGAACTCACATGCTAAAATTCAACTTCGACGAAGAATTAATTGCATTTCTTCCCCAGCGTGATCGGTGTTTCGCCTAAATGTTACATACAAATTGTTATGTGTCAACAGACAGGTGCACCCAAGACTCCTGAAGAATTCTGAAAAACTCCCCAATGGAAGCTTAGGCAACATTTTTTTTTACTAAGGAATCGGGATGTATTTGTAAGCAGATACACCCAGAGCTTCCAAGGCAAGCTCCCATGCAACTCCAAGATGGGATGTGTCCATGAACAGACACACCCATAGCTTCCAAGGCAAGCTCCCGCGCAATTCCGAGATGGGATGTGTCTGTAAACAGACACACCCAAGACTTTTCAGGCGAAGTCCCCGCGACATTATTGACATCTATCCAGGTATGATTTCTATCTTATGGCTGGCGAGCCCTTCACGCAAGTCTAATGGACTATAAACGACCCGATCGGAAGTCTGTCAGGTCTTAATCCTCGATTGGCCTGGTAGCTACTCTGACTTTCGCCTTGTCCAAGCCTCAGTCAGAGTGGGGGCTCTGTAGACACCCACATTTTGACCGCCAGGTATCTATAGTAGTTCTCGCCAAACACCCGATGATGATCGGACGCAAACATGCTTTAATGGACTCGGATATGGGCTCGAAATCATGGACATTTGGCTTGGGCTTATTACGGAGTACAAATCTTACTAAACCAACCTCAAACCCAGGCCCAGTAGGTCGTTTCGAGTCAAATAAGACTAATTTGGGTAGAATCCGGCACCGGGGCAAAACCGTCTTTTAGCGACCGGGTCAAACCCGGTCAAAGATATTTTTTTTCGAGATACACGGACCAGCCGTGACATCACACGTCCGGTTTGGACTCAAATACTACAAAAAAATCAGCCTCGAAAATATTAAATAAATCCACTCGAGGATAGAATTCGATCTCAAGTAGGAATTCTATCCGAAAACCAGATCAATTTACCGACCGAGCTCAAACACTCGGCCAAAACAGCCCCAAAACAGCCGAGATACTCGGCTTCATCACCAAGAAACGGGACTCTCGTACCCTTCAAATTCCTACATTTCCTATCCAAATCGGTATTTCTCATCACCTAAACGAGATACCTTTCCTAGCTTCAACCGAGGACCTTTCCTATAAATAGGACCCTCACGACACATCAAATATATTCAGAGATATACACAATCCATACATTCACTCGAGCAAAAACTCAACATCAATTATCTATCACCGACACAACAACATAATTCCCGACACGCGACACAAACGCACCGAGACCATGGCCGACCAAAACCGGCCGCCTCTCACATCATCTCACACGTCCAAACTAACACCGTAACTCATCCACATCGTCTCGACGCTCCCGTGCCTAAGCCACTTTCCGACGAGCCTTATTCCGAGAAAACAAAGCATGTAGGTTGAGGGTGTAAATCAAACCCGATTCTCTCTTTTTCTCTTCCCTTTTCTCGTCCTTCTTTCTTTTTTGCGTCGGTCGTCGGTCCTCTAATTATGGGTCGTTGTCACGTTTTTTTTTCTAATAAACGATATTTCAAAAATATTTTCATAAAACTTTTTCTAAAAAAAAATCATTCTAACTATTCGATATCGATTTCATAATCGAATATCGAATACGACGAATATCGAAAATATAAATCGAGTATAAATTAATTCATATTTGTACGCGATTTATAAAAATTAGCGACTTTCGAAAATAAACGAGCCGGGACAGCAGCCCACGCGAGTCGCGTCCCTCACAGGCGACTCGCGCAGAGGGCTGAAACACGCGGCCTTTTTTTGTGTTTTCGCTATTTTTTTTATCGTTTCTTTTAATTCTACAAAACGATTTTCTCAAAACCTTTTCTTTTCAACTTTTTCTAAAATTATTCCGAATATTTGATATCGATTTCATAGTCGAATATCGAATATAACGAATATCGCTAAATTAAGTCGAGTACGAGTTACACAATATTCATACGCGGTTTAATAAAATTATCGATTTTTTCAAAAAAACGATCCCGAGGCAGCCTATCACGCGACCCGCCGGCATCCCAGGCGAGTTGCGCGACCCCCGGGAATGGCGACACAATTTCGCTCTTTTTTCTATTTTTTTCGAGTATCGTGTTTATATCTTTATTCGATTTATTCAATCGTTACTAACTTGTTTGCTCGTGTTTGTAGCGATTTATTTTCATCTTTGTTTTATTAGACTAAAACGAACTTCACATGCTAAAATAACTTTGACGTTATTAGTTTAATATGCATTAAACGACTTAGCAACCCATTTAATTTTTCTCACATGTTTAGGGAAAATAATCTTTGCATATCATTCAACCGTCGAACTAACGCGTGTACACCAAAAAACGAACGATATCTTAGTAAAGGCCGCTAAGTGCGGGCGGGGTTGGGTGTTATTAGTGAACTTCCCAACACGTACCCTCACCCCTTACTCAGAACCATGGTTTCCGGATGTCCGAATCCATTGGCAACGAGAGTCATTCAATACACGATATCCGATAATGTCGGTATCGGTATCATAATGCAAAGGGATGAACCCAATAAGCTCTGACATCGGAAATGGGCCGTATTTTGTATACAGCCTACTACGACATTGAGTGGGTTCGAACGGGCCCGAACTCCAACAAAGTTCGGTGGCGACTCCTACTTCGATTTAAATTTCAATTTGGCCATCTCATATGGAGATTCATTCGCCTCCCCAAACCCGCGCGTGGCCGCGTCGGGGTGGACCTATGTCATGTCCACAATAATTAAACAAGTAGCTTAGTCCATATACTAGCTTCTTTGAAAACAATGCAAATATGAAAATTAGCAGCAACATATAAATTATTGATTCAGAACATGCAGATCATGAACTCAGTTAGTTGAACATTATACGTGAGCAGTTACGAATGCAATTTCATAGTCTCGGTTAAATTAGCCATCATAATTAACACATAACTCGATTAAATGATCTCAAATGTATGCTTAAATATTTGTTCACACATCAACTACCTGGACGAATCTTATCCTATGTGGAAAGGGGGTGATGAGTTACTCCGACATCTTTGTGTTTTGGTAGAGATTGAGTCAGACCTTGGTTTTCACCAGTCTTCAGAAACAATTATCCAAAATACAAGCAGAGGTTTTTACTTTCACTGGTATTACAGTATGGAATCATCTGTTTTGTTATCATTGAGTATTAAGTAATGCTTCATATATGATTTCCATGTTGCAAGTTGTATAATCATTGTGAATTTGTTTAAAAGTAGGATTTGAATAGTATGAAATTTAGAAAGTTAGGGTTCATTCCTTTGTCTAACGTCTTTTAATTCGTTTGACAGTGATTGTAGAATGAAGGCTGATATTTGGAACATGAGGTATTTGGGGACAAATATGCAACTCTATGCAATTATTTTTGCACTATCTCATGGGATAATATATAAAGACTAGACAGAATGCTACCGATATGAGTACTTCCCAAGATTTACGGCCTCTAGATCTCCATGGATGCTTCTAATCATATAAATCATCCGGTAAATTACTTGCCAATTTTTCCCTTCTCAAGTCAATTTTAGTTTCAATATCAAGCCAACTTATTTTTGGTTATTATTAACGCTTTAATAATCAGCATTCTTATAGATAAGTTGATTCCTTAATTTATTTGTGTTTTGCTTGATTTATTCCGGGCTGAAGAAGTTGATTCCCTAATTTATAAACTATTTCCTTTCCTATCGTATGATTTATGATATACTATTTGTTACATCGTTGATTAATGGTTATGAAAGTGGTACACCGGTAGGTTTACCGCTTACGATTGTGGATCGTGAGACACAGAGTAAAGATGTCATTGGTATGATAAGCATCATACAAATATACTCCAAGGCACACAACTGCCAAGGATACCGCTACTACACTATAACCCTTTATACTCTTATATACTTCATGGTACTTTCCTATACTTTAGCTTTAGCTATCTTATTTACTACAGAGTATTTGTATATGTTCTATATTTTAGATATAGTTTTTAGTTAATGTAGATTATATGAATGATAGTTTAGTACTATAGTCTATAAGTAGCTGAGCTGTGTAGTAATACAAGCATCACCTTCTTCATCAATTCTCTTTTGACATTAGATCGTTTACAATGAAATGCTCAGGCAAAAATATACGACGATTTCATTTTCTATAACCCAAAATGAAAGGTACGATTTAGGGTAGACACAATTGTAGAGGATAACAACTTATATTGTCCTATCATCACCCAAAATTTCATATTCTTCGAATTATCAGAAATTTTGTACTACAGACCATTTGTATATGTGTAATATGCTCATAATCCATATGCTCTCAACTGCATTAACATATACTCCGTAGTCTGTAATTATTTTCTGCCAAGGCATTAACTATTTATTTGTCACTTTTAGTGATGTAGTTAGACAATTAGAATGTGAAGTTTTATATGCCAAGATTGAAGAAGAAATATTAATAATATTGTGGAGTGACTCAACCCGAAGGGGAATGTTCATTCCATTAATCATCATAAGTTGCTGGTAGTGACTGCTTTATTAAAGCAAACCCGGCATAACAGTGACGAGAAAAATATTCCAAATCTGTTGTTTCAACCTTCATCCTCGATGACTACCTACTTCTCATTTTTGTCGATGTCTCGGGTGTTTCTAGGTTTAGATTTTTGGCTTTGGTGTTCACTTCTTTCTCGAAATACAGAGAACAGAAGTTGGCTATCTCCTCTGTTAAGTAAGCATTACATATGGAACCCTCCACCCTCGCCTTGTTACCAATTTTTTTCTTCAAATGGTTGAGAAATCTATGACAATCATCAAGTAACTATGTTATTATCAAATTATAGTGTCTAACGTTAGTTAGTGGGTAAAATAAGTAAGTAGTTGAAAGTTCTCACCTCTCAAACGGGTACATCCATCTAAACTGTACCGGTCCTCCGACTTTAGCTTCGTAGGGCAAGTGGACCGGTAGATGCTCCATTGAGTTAAAGAAGGATGGTGGGAAGATCATCTCAAGTTTGCATAGTATCTGAGGAATTTGATCCTCCAAACGAGTCATGTCGTCATTTGTAACTGTCGACGAACATAAATCTCGAAAAAACTGAGATATCTCAGTGATAGGATTCCAAACACCTTCCGGTAGCAGGTGCTTCAACGCCACGGGTAGTAACCGCTCCATGAACACGTGGCAGTCGTGACTCTTCAAGCCTTGGAGCTTCAGGTTCTTAATGTCCACACACCGTCTAAAATCGGATGCATACCCATCAGGGAACTTCAGCTTCCCTACCCACTCTAACACGGCCTTTCTCTGAGCCTTATCGAGGCTGAACAAGGCCCTAGGCTTGGACCCATCCCGCTTGATATGCATTTTCGGACGGTTACAAATTTTTTTCAAATCTTTTCGGGATCCTACGGTGTCACATGTCTTACCCTCTACATCCATGACGGTGTGAATTAGTTGCTCAAAGAAATTCTTCTCAATATGCATCACGTCCAGATTATGTCGGAGTAATAAAGTACTCCAATATGGAAGGTCGAAGAAGATGCTTCTTTTAAACCAACCATTTTTTAATTTCTTAAGATCTTTGAACTCTTGATTGGTCCCGTCCACAGTAGATGGGAACTCTGAAATAACCTCCCAAATCTCATCTCCTTGGAGACGAATCGGTGCCTCATCTAGCACCTCCTCACCCTTCTTGAAAGCTCTCTTATTCTTCCTATACATGTGACCCTCGGGTAGAAATTGTCTATGACAGTCAAACCAACTAATTTTGCTTGAGTTACTTAGGTAGAATGCTTTACTTTCACTCATGCAACAAGGACACGCTTTTTGGCCCGCGGTAGACCAACCACTCAACATACCATACGCAGGGAAATCGTTTATAGTCCACAAAAGCGATGCTCTAAGCTGGAAATTTTGTTTCAACGACACATCATATGTCTCCACCCCTACTTCCCACAAGTGTTTCAATTCCTCTATTATTGGTTGTAAGTAAACATCCAAGTGGTTTTTGGGGTTTTTAGGGCCGGGAACAATGAGAGAAAGGAATATGAACGGTGGTTTCAGACAAAGCCATGGGGGTAAGTTGTACGGTGTGACCATGACAGGCCAGCATGAGTACGACTTACCAAACTGACCGAAAGGGGCGAACCCATCGGTACACAACCCAAGTCTCACGTTACGGGGTTCCTCAGCAAATTCAGGGTAAATCCTATCAAACCGTTTCCACTCCTCCCCATCACTAGGATGACACATCTTCCCCTCTACACGAGTTTCTTCCTTATGCCACCTCATTTGTTCGGCAATGGTTCTGGTTGCATATAGTCTTTGAAGTCTAGGGGCGATGGGAAAGTAGGTAAGTCGACTAAGTGGTATAGGTTTTTTATGCCTCGCGATACTCTTCCCCTTCCTACCCCTCATAACAATGTTCCCATCTACACTTTTGTATCTACCCTTCCCACATATCTTACATTCCTCAAGCACGGCATCGTCCTTCCAAAAAAGCATACATCCATCGGGACAAGCATCGATCTTTTGATGCGGAAGTTCAAGACCTTTGACAATTTTTTTGGTATTGTAGAATGTTTTGGTCATAATGTTGTCTTTTGGGATGAGTTTCTCAATCAACGCAGCGATACCGTCTACGCACCCAAAAGGTAGGTTATACTCACATTTGAGGGTCACTACCATAGACGCCACTTCTAACAATGTCACATCACACCCTCCATATAATGGCTTCTCCGCAGCCTCTAACATATCAAAAAAAGCTTTCGCTCGTGGGTTTGGCTCTTGTGGGGTTGGTTGGTCATCGTCGTTAGTGTACATGCTCTCATCATTAAAAAAATTGCACTCAACCACATCAACAATCATTCCTCTCACCCCGCCCTCATTCTGATCCACCTCAGTTACCCCAACAGCAGACGTCTCACCATGACAAATCCAATAATAATAATTTGGGCTAAACCCATTTGAGATAATATGTTCCTTAATCAGAATATCATCCAAGAATTTGAGGTTCTTACATTTCACACAAGGACACCTAAATCTACCCTCTGACGCGTATTCGGGATGGGTTTTAGCGAACTCAAGGAAACTATTAACACCCTCTAAAAATTCAGTTCTGGGACGTCGTCTCTTATCTAATATTTCCTCATACATCCATTTTCGTTCCTCTCGCTTCATTTTTTTATCTAAAAAAATTGGTACAATAACCACATACAAATTATTTTCTCTTAAGTAATTCACTAATAAATACACACTACTCACATATTTTGTAAAATTCTCATTTCACCTAAACATAGTACTATTTGCACCTAATCATCCATAATTACGTTACTAAATCGACATAATTGTATTTCAATTCCAATTTCCTAACACATCAAAACAACCCAATTCATTCAACTACGTAACCGCAAACCCTAATTTTATACTAACAATCTACCTATTTCAAATTGGGGAACCTATTGGGCGATTAACAGTCTAACTACACATCATATTCCGACAACTAATAAATTATCCAACCCGACAAATAATTTATTTAAATCTATAAATAATTGAAACTAAACAGAAATTATCCTACCCAATAAACAGAAATTAACAAACAATTAAAACTAAATATAGATAGATAAACATACCTTAAAGGAAAATGAGAGAATTGAGGAAGAAATGAAGAGGAATGAAGGAGGAGGCGTTTTAGAGAGAAGGAGGAGAGGTTTTAGAGAGAGGGAGTGAAATGAAGGAATGAGCCGGGGGAGGGGGGGTGCGCGGCAATTTAAAAAAAAATCTGACCCTTAGCGACCGATTTCGGTCGCTAAATTCATTAATTAGCGACTGAAATCAGTCGCTAAGTCTTAGATTTAGCGACTGAAATCGGTCGCTAATTAATGAATTTAGCGACCGATTTCGGTCGCGCGTTCATTTATTTAGCGACCGATTTCGGTCGCTGAAGTTCTTAAAAAAAAAAAACCGTCTCCTCGTTCAGCGACTACTATCAGTCGCGAATTATACTTTCAGTCGCAAAATTAGCTACTGAATTTATCAGTCGCGCGTGCTTGGTAGCTATATGAAGTATTTGTTGTAGTGAGAGTCTAATTACTTTAGATTTTGGTAATTCTTGCTTTGACAGAAAATAGAATGGTATATGGGGCTGGAGCTGGGAAAGGTGAAGATAAAACTCTTTGTTGATGGTGAGATTCATCTGCAGCGAGTGTTAGATGATTCGATGTTTACATCATTCAACCAAGTGACCTGCCTGCAAATACTACCACGCTTATTTTGTATAATGTGGATATGTCAGAGATGATAGGAACTAGCGTAGGAAAGCAAGTCCACATATATGATTATGTGTACAGTATACTTTCACCTATTAAGTGAGGATATAATTGTACATTTTCAGATTTTACATTTTGGTTAAAGACTTGAGGGAATGAGGGTATGAAGCTACACAATTCAGCTGAGAAGGAAATATGATCTCCCATGAACAATTTATATACAAATTACTTGCTTTTTTTTTTACCATCTTAATGGTTTTTTCTCTTCTTATCTCCGTAAAAAAAAAGGCCAACAAATTATTGTTATTTATAGAATAGATGTGTTCTGTTTTGAGTAAATACCTTATTGGTTGCCATCTACAATCCGGTACATAAATTTCTCCTACTCCCTCCGATTTTTATTTACTGTCTTATTTCAATATAATATACTACTACCTCACATATATTCATAAAATTGGGCAATAAAAAATCGGAAGGAGTATTTTTATTCACTTTTTAGTTGTAATCATAGTTATAAAAATGTATTATGATAACATTTAGAGATTATCGTGTTACTTTGATCTAACTAGGGATTTAAAACATACACAGTATGATAAATGACCGTAAGTGGACTAGCGTTCCACTGCAATTTGGCTCACCCCTCACGTCGCCTCAAGTTGTGGATATGTTCTTCGTTCTTCATCCCTCCTCCTAGCAGATGTATTCTCCTTATACCAAGTTACTAATGTTGTTGTGTGATGTAAGCACGGTTGTATGATTTATTTTTTAAGACCAGTAGAATGCGACTAATGTAGATTGAAGACTATCGTGTACTTCTTTTATCTTCCTTTAATGTCATTTTATTATCCATTAATAACATTTGTTCTACCGTTCAAATATTACTCCTATTACATACGGATGCGAGTATGTACTTGCAAAATTATTTGTTGGTGTGATGAAAAAACTTTATTAAATACGGAGTATGTACTATATCATACTCTATATATGTAAATATATTTTTCGTATATCTCATAACGTTATGTCGTTTGAACATGATATAACCATTTTTACTATGAAGTCTTGAATATTATATGCTTACAGGCTAGGTATCAAATTTTCATATACGTTCTAATACATCAAATTATTTTTACTTTAAATACGGAGTATATAACACATTTTAATATATCTGTGCAATTTTGCGATATTTGTAATTTCATGTTTGTATCTTCGCGCAAATATTTTCTTTTGTCATTTCTTTTTATAGTTTTACATTTTCAAGTACGTGTCATTCTCAGTTTACAAAATCTGTTAATTTTTTGTATCACTTATTTTGATTTCAACGATTGCAGTTTGGATTAATGTAAGCTATTTGTTATTTTGTCATTCACTTCGTCACACGTTTTTTGATGCCACCGTGCAATACATGTAGACGTTTTTTTTTTACTTTTTAGAATTGCACAATATTTAAAGAAGCCTCATATAAGACGGTCTTAGAATAATTGTTTCGTCTCACAATAATCGTTTCATATAAGAATTTGTACAAATTTTGAAGGAACAACCGCGCAATTTGTGCGGGATCAAAACTAGTATTTGAAGTAGCTAAAATTACACGGCTCTTGGAACAACCCCGTGATTTATCACGGGTTGTATACTAGTGAGTATATATTGTTTACTCGATAATTTTAAGAGATACATCTATGTAAGAGAAAGGTGAGATTCTCGAAAAATGAAAACTACTATATACAAAATTGGAGAGTAATCATTAAGTGGTAGTGGCCTGATGGTTGATAGCTTGGAATTTGGCATGAAGGTGTGGGTTCAAATCCCCTTAGAAACCATTTTCCAACTCTATACACGCAACACACATAATAATGCAGCCAACGTTACTACCACCTGTGCA